>OU974012.1:8750000-10000000 GCA_918843925.1 Eulithis prunata
AGAAACCTAATACATTACCTATATTTTTTTAATCAAGAAAGTTACCATAACCACACATTAGTAATTTTCAGTAGTAACAAAGCATTATGTGTAAAAAAGACGTTTCGGTAATAAAAATTCCAAATGTTTCGATACAATTAGGTAAATTAAACCGTTGATACCCCGATACTATAACACGCCCGTAAAATAGTAATTTGAAAAGATTCCTCGCTATCTCAACATAAAATATTTTATTAAATCCCGATTTAGAACAAACAAGGTCGGTTTTTATTTATAAAACGATACTTTAACCACAATGTACCTACTCGTAAAGACACACTATACCTACCTATATAATAATAGAATAGGAACAGTGTGATTTGTGTGGCATAACTTGAATGAAACTAGGCTAGTAATAACCTTTGAGTACACGCACCCATCATCATAACTTATTTCTCCTCTCTATCGTGGAAGGTTTGCTGGTAGAGAACTCTTTTTAGGGTTAAGCTCACCTTTGTACATGACCTATCTTTAAGTTCCCGCAAGTCATTACTTTTGTGTACAATAAAAAATAAAGAATAGGCTTTAATTAGAAAAAAAACTTTGAGTAGGTATGGTTCACAATTAGTACAAAATAATTATTAAAATATTGTTATTATTTTTAGTTTTTAAAAAACCGATTTTTTTATGCCATAGCTGGCTGACGAGCAGGCGGGCCACCTGACGGAAAGTAGTCACCGCCGCCCATGGGGTGTGGAATGCATTCATTATTAGCCCAGCTTGGTAAAATAATAATTTTTTTTATTTGTTATCTGGGCTCAGGCTACATTCGGCCTATTAGTACCGGGCCCATGAGCTTGTGAGTTACTCAATACTGGATATCTCCAACCTCTAGGGTCGGAGGTTAGTTTGAGGCACGTCTGTTCCTACATTTTGCAGTAGAGACAGTTTACACTACACTCAACTCTTCTACTAGAATAGGTACTCTATATAAAACTTATTTTTTGCTTTTCCATTCGTCCCACCAGTGGGACGAAACCCAGTGGGACGAACGGGAATGAACGTAAATAAGATCTAAGGAAACTGTACTAAGACACTTCAACCTAAATGCGTTTTAGGCATTGATCTACGTGTATACATAATCTAGATTCTAGATGGTGTTAGGTCATTTGCACTTTTTCCATGGAATCCATATGAAATCATAAATAATAATTTATTAGATACCTAGTTATCTTTGTACAATATTTGTTCAGCAAGCGTGAAATAATAATTAAATGGCGGGTTTGTTTACACTAACTAAACTTCAAACATATAACTGCTGTTTCGTCAGAATTTTTTTTTTAGATAGAATATTCTTTGTAGATTTTTTTGCTTTTGGGAAAATGACGTCACTGTTTCTAACCTAAAAAATCTGTTTAAATTTCATCAGTAGACGTCCTCAGAAAGCTTATGCATTATTATAGTCAGGTGGGCCATCGCTTGTTCAGTTCCATCATTAAACTTATTCTCATATAAAAAACACTAGTGATGAATTAAGAAGAAACCTAGTAGGTACCTAAATAACATACTAACAGAAGTTATTTGTTGATAAAGTTACCTACGTGCTACGCGCTACGCGCTACAAATAATTTATTTCGATAAAAAGAATTTCTAGCGATAAAACTATCAATAAAAACAGTTAACTGTAAATCGCTGATATAAGAAATTACCTCAGTGATTCAGCGGCTCATCCTTCTGGCACGGAAGCATACGTGATAGTATTTATATAATTTACGAGTTAAATGTGTACGAGACACTTGAGTATGTAAATATTTCAGAGGCCGTGAATGCCGTGCCGTGATACGCGGACGCTCCGCGCAGCGACTGAACGCGAGTGATGTCTGTTGCCAACTGAGGCTGGCTTTTCTTGCTACATTGAATCTTATAGGCTAGATTCTGAAACTTTTTGGTTATAAGTTGTTCCAAACCGTTTTATATAGGTACTTCATAGGTTTTTAAATGCTCGAAAAAAATGGACTTAAGTACCTAGCTAGGTACCTAATATAACTAAACTTCCTACATATATAACTCAATGAAAAGCTTGCGTGGCGTAGATTCTTACGATCAATAGCTCAGTTTTACCTACTGATTATAATATAAATTTATTATCAGATTGGCTATTGCCTAGTTAGCAGTAGGAATCATTATTTGAATCCTATTTTTCGTGTAGCCGTCTATAGTAGCCATATCCTTAAAATTACGCTACATCTAACAAAATTTACCTGTCATTTCGTCGTCATCAGCGCAAACCACAGCAAACAAATATCTATATTCTTCAAAGGCCTTGCTTGCTCCTGGATAGACAGGAAATTATGTGCTGAGCCAAAATTGATTTAGGTACTTACCTACTTGGTTGATTCGGCTTACGAAGAATAATGAGTTTTCATGTTACAGACGTGAGATTATTTATCTAAGTACTTATTTTTATGCAGGATGGAAAGTTTGAGCGTAAGTTTAAAAAAAAGTGCCGATGAAATATGAAAATCGTGAAAAACTCAAAGAAGATACATGACTTTTTAGTGTTTTCTTCTAGAGTCAATAAATAATTATGTCAAAAATGCCATTCTGTAAATTCCGTAGGTACCAATGAAAAGTGTCAATCATAAGAATCAAATCCATAAACAACACAAATTTTACCTTTGAAGAAAGCAAATATTTTTTACAGACCAATAATTTCCAAAGAAAACATGATTACTTTGTACGAAATAAGTAATTCGGACTTAAAATTGTTTGCCGGTAGGTATTCTCGGAATCTAAAATGTCTTGTATTTAATGTAAACAAGGGACTTTAAGAGTCACTTATTTTAGACATTTTCTATTGACAAAGTAACAAATAAGCTTGAGACAGACTTAAATAAAAGATATTCTGGAATACGGATCGATATAAATATTGATAGATATAACTCTATTCATTACCAAACATCGATTAGACAAATTTAAATTAAAAAATAAAATATAACAATGAAGTGGACAATGGGCGGCCTTATATAATATGGATGTTTTCTCGTGCTCTTATCTACATACCTATAAATAGATACTGTTGAATCTGTTGATGCTGATTTAGTATTCAGCAAGATTCTCTGAGGGTTGTCACTAAAGCTTATCTAATAGGTCGGAAAGAGAACGCACAGTATGTAGGCGTAACCCAACTCGACACCTTCAGTGAACTGTGTTTTACATTTGTATACATTAGGGAATCAAATTGTTGACTCTGTTGAATAAACCTACATTTTAAAAACAAAGTATCCCAAAACGAGCTTTTGTTTAGCGTTTTATCTACATGCCAAATTTTCCAGACTATATCGAGCACGGTTTCCTCAATTGTTGGCCCAGCAGGCTCAAGTGGATAAAATAGGAATAACCTCGCATTTTTAGACGCATATAAACAAATTATGACGACCAGTAGATTTTTTTGTTATTACCTTCAAAACGCCAGTCAATGTATTTTGTAGGTACCTACTAACAACAAACTTATTACAAAATTACGACATGGATCCACCGTCCGATTTCCCAATTCCCAATACTTTTACTGGGAGCCTAGCACCACTTTTGAATCAGTTTTGATTTATTTCAAAAAATCTATTGCCTACTGAAATAATTTCACTAAAGTAGAGGCAGTTTTCTTTACAGTAACGAGATAAAGGTAACTGCGGGTATAGTTGTGACTTGAGTTTTTCATTTCATTGATTAAATTCTGGTGCTCCGTTGCTTTCCAGTGCTAAGCCATCTTTATGGTTAACGGAAAACATTGTCATGTGGCACCTGTCCCACGATGTCCTCGTTATCCATTCAATAACAATGTTTTGAAGGGCCTTTCTGTATACATTATGCTGTAAGCATTTTGTACGTATGACCTATTTTACGACAATACATTGTAGGGCGTAACCTCGTACCTCTACCAGCTCTACCGAATCGAGTTTCCAGATTATTTGTTAAATAAAATAACGAGGGTACTAAGTACTAAATTTTGTCACTAACCGGGCCTAAATTTAATGTTTGGAGATGAATGAAACTTGTATGGATATTATTTGGTTACATATTAGCTTCCTTGCGAAGAAAATGGTAAAAAGAAACAATGCCTATGATTAATAATGCAATATTCCTAAAGTCTATTTGCAAGGATCGGGCTGTACCCATCTTAAATTGAGATTTGCATCTAACTTTGCTCCCTGAATTTGTATTACCTACCACTATCAGGATTTTCTATAACGGAATTTAGTATTTACCTACAGTGGTCAGTAATCAATCAATTAATTCTTCCCTTCTTTTTCAGTTAGATAAATCTTTATTCATTACCACGCAGACAGGAATAAACCTAGGTATGAATGTGCCCTATGGGAACGTAAATTGATGATCATGAGCCGTATGAAGGAGGTTTAACCCAAGGGAATCTAACGACCTACATTGTGGCCTAACAAGATAGAGTGTTTTATTTATAGCTATCGAACAAATTTGAAAGATTTACTGTAATTTCCGATCACGAATCGAGTGGTAAAAAGTGTCGATTATTGGATACCTACTTATCCTGTTAAGAACGACAAACTATACTATAATGTTAACCCTGTTCTCAAGTAAGTGACTGTACCTACCTAATGTCGTTTTATCCAATATAAAATGTAAACAAACAAGGTTAGTAATCCTAAAGAATGATTAATTCTTGCTCTTTGAGGCAATGCATTGTTATATTCAGACAGAAATTGCTTATCAAATGGGTTACCTATCTGCTTGTTCCATCAAATAAAAAAAAAATATAGCGCCGTCCAGCCCCAAACTAAGCCAGCTAGCATAAACTATTTTTAGCCTTTTTTGGCGGTCGATCGAGAATCATGGTTCAAACCATGCGGTCTTTTCGAATTAACTATCTTACACACTGTATAGTTATAAAATTTACGTGTTTTTTTAAACTGGGTCTGAGATTGTGGTGCGCCTGTTACAATTTACTCAATAATGTTTCCTATTGCCAACACAATTTTAAAGGCGCTGGCTTATTTGCCTACTCTGATACTCATGGCTTTTTAAGCACCACTGATGATGTTTCAAGTGTACTTTAACTAGTGATTCACATTCTCAACTCATTGAACCAAGTCTTGAATTGGTTTAAAAACCAATTTCCTTGATTAAAAGTCAGGTGTTGAAAATCCTTTATTTTCCCTATAGGGAAATTCTAAGTTGAGATTGAATTTTCCATTTGACAGATTCAATTAATTTTGATTTGTCGGCGACAACGGGTCGCCTGGTGCGTTCATGCCCTTACTGCTACACTCAGAGCCGTACGTTGAAAGATAATAAAAGCTTATAGTCTATTGATGTGTCTTACCAATGAGGAATGAAATAGCGAATAGTGATACCTCTAGTTTTAAGTAATATGTTAACACAAGGACGTCTCTGAGTCGACTTACGGTGAGGAAAGATACATAGTATTAGGTATTCCTGATTTACAATTAACAGAACGGATTTTTTTTTATCTTATTCACGTAGGCACAAAACCTAGATAAATGCCTCGCAACTTGCAGTAGGTAGAACTCAATTTAGACTGTTACACATTACTAACCTTTATAATGAGCTAAAGTAACCTATGTACTTGTTTAATTGAACAGTTGAGCGGATATAGGTGCCACTTTAAACACTAGGTATAGGTATTGCAATGCAAGTCTTATAGCGCGTGCACACATGCCCATGCTGCTGCCGGCATGAATGCCGCGATTAATTCCGGAATTATTGCCACAGCAACATCGCCTTTATTCTTATACCGCGTTCACACATGCCCATGCCGCTGCCGGAATTATTGCCGCGATTAATTCCGGAATTATTGCCACAGCAACATCGCCAAGTTCATGCCCTAGTTCCTATGGTGAGAATAAAGGCGATGTTGCTGTGGCAATAAGTCCGCGGCATGAATGCCGGCAGCGGCAATGGCATAGTGTAAACGCGGTATTAGCGGTAAACCATTTTAATGAGACCACTCTCCATGAAGTTTACAAGGCGGGTGATTTTGATTGACAAACTAACAATTGTTGACAAGCAGACTGAATCGTCATCAAGAAGGTACCGCTGTTCGCTCCCCTCGCTATCCCCCGCGTGCATAAAAGTCTCGGTAGATTATGAACTGTATAAAATTAAACTTTTGTCCCGCATTTTCATCAAATAATCAAAAAGTAAAGTATCCCCAGAATGGTGGCTAAGTAATCTCATCGAGATTGGTTCAGCGGTTTACCGTAGAGATTTAACGCACAGATTGACTTCCGCATTTATAATATTGGCGTGAAATTGTTTATCATTTCAAATTGATTTATTTGTTAAGCAAACTATGATGATACATATAATTATTATCAATCGCAAAACCAGTGATAAACTTAGGTAAGTTTGTAGTACATCCTATACTTAAATCTTTAGTAAACAAAGTTTAGGTTTTGTTACGTAAGAATCCACGGTCATTTGGACTGAAAAATTGGCTCTGAAAGGGTCCATTGTATAGAGCATAGAGCGAACGCAACTAGTTCATCTAGTTATCTACCGACCAGTGTCAGAGGAGCTTTTGCAAGTTCGAGTGGGGGATGTAGTGAAGGGTCCGTTGACTCTGGTCGAGGTGAATACCACGGGGTAAGTTGGATTTGCACATGCGGCTATCGGTGGGCAGAGAGTGTCGCAGCTGACCGCAGTCGCACCGCGCGCACCGGCGTCCGCGCACACACGCTCACCAGGTAACACACTCTACCCGCGAATTATTCAAAATCACAACCAAAAAGACACAATTTAGTTCGTTGCGCATAAGTGCAGCGGCGCGTGAAGAGTCCGAATCGACGACAACGCCAGTGATGCCGGATTGCGTCGAGGACGTTGACATCGATCCGGAACTCTTCGCTCTTTTCAATTAAAAGCATGTAGGTTTTGCGGGTAGTGCGTGTTACGGACATTATTTTTCAGTCAGTGTACGTGTAATATTTGTGATTGCGCCAAGTGAAACGATGGTGAACTCTACATAACGGATACTAGTGATTTTATATGAATTTCGTTTTGATAACTGCCAGTTACTACATAAGGTGAGTTTAGATAGATTTGTTTTTTAAATAAGGCGGTGAATAAGCGTTTCGCTTTCTAAAGCGTCGGCCATGAGTGCTGGGGCAGTCACGACCGCTTCAATAAATTTTGCGCCAGAAATTTTACACTGTTAATTATATCTGTGAGTTGCATTTTGTTAAGTCGAGCGACTTGTGTAAAAACTGGTTTTATGAAAGTAAAGCAGGCGGTACCCTGCGCGGCAAGCTTGCGACATTTCACTCGACAGAGAAAACTGAACCATTTTATTTTAACCAACGGAAATTGCTTATGAGTTATCGATATCATAGAACCGATAATAAACTCAGTAAATAATCTGTAGCTCTTGTAATAAAGCTCTACGTATGCGTAACACATGCTCGTCTACAGGTGCTACGGAGTTCATACGTCACATCGCGAAAGCTCCCACACTGTTGAATTCAATTGCGTTTAACTTCATGTTCCGAGTAACACTCTAATGAACTTTCAGCGCGGTCTTCAGCTGGATATTTTAATCGCTTGATTCCAAATGCACGTATTTGGTTTCATTCAAATTATGAGCACGATGGAGGCAAAGTCAATTGCGTTTATTCAATAAAATAATATAAGGTACTCGATGATGTGATAACACTGAAAGCTGTACAGGACCCTCATTTAATAGGTCAAATAGGGTTTCCAAAATTAAAGGTCAAATCAATTTCATAATCCATTAACCCGTATACTCAACGCTGAATGCGGTGAATAACGTGATTGGTCAACTCGACCAAAGTGAGATTAAACGTGTCCTTTGTTGTACGGTAGAATTATAGGTACCTTGTAAAATAAACCTTGAAATGCATTTTTAAGCGACAAAAAAACCATTTCCGAGTAACTAAATAAGCTAGTCCAAGCAATTGCAAAGCATTTGTCGTGATAAAATGGTAAAACCTAGAAATCTGTTTGAAAGGCTTCTGACGAAAATGAAAATATCTTATATACAGCAAAACAATGTCAATATCATACAGGTACCTATACCGACATAAAAGTGATAAGTACCTATTATTTGCTTTAGTCCCGAAAACTAAGGGTTACTTTTTAGAAGTTGTGAAGCCTAGAGGCATTATAGACAAAACCCAGTAACACACATTTGACGATGGTTATCTAAATGTCACTAACGGTCACCCATCCAAATAGTAACCGCGCAGAACGTTGCTTAACTTAGATAATTGATAAAGGTTGACGTAGGCTACGTCACGAGCGCTTCGATAGGCTAAGACGAGGAGTATTTTGTTACCAGTAGATAATTTTTGGAGTCCCAAAAAGCCCATGAACTTACTCGTGGGTCCAACCGTAAATCTCCATAAACTAATGATGATGAGGGTGTATTCTGTAGTCAGTAGATAATTTAGTGAGTCACGATGAAACGCAAAGCAAATAAAAGTAAAACCAGCAGTCGCGTGGTGAATGTGCAGTAACGTGCATATCGAGCACGCATTCGCTTTCTACGATCGATATAAATGGCGAGGAATGTCGCCACTTTGCATAATATACCATATTTTGTAAGATGGGGTTATAATTCGGTAGTAATAATCAAGATCTATTCAGAATTTAGTCAAAATAAGCATTCCGAAATACTAGTATCTATTCCGGTTTTACTCTTGATAAGAAAGACAATTTCGTCAACTCCTCGAGTTTGATATTGCAAATCGATTATTTTTAACAGAAGATTTCTTTACAAAATTTGGCATGCGTAATAATTATGTCAACAAATTAGGTAAGTATGCAAAATATTTTGTAAGATGCTGGTTGTGATGATAAATTATCAATCATTAACTAATAGGTAGGTATAGGTATTTCTTTTAGAGCCATGACCTATCACCTTTATAAAATAGTACATAATGTTATATGATTTTATAATTTTATTTAGAAGCGTAGGTATATTTTGCAGCACGCGATTGGCTAACCTCAATGTTCCTCTGCTCAATATGTTCATGTTTTGTAATCCTGCATGCTTCCAATAATCAGTTTTAACCTTCAAAGGCGAGTGCCAAGTGTTGAATGAGCGAAGCCGCCGCAGAAAGCGTCCTACTTCGACATACAAAAGTTTATCCTGCGCCAGTTGCTCCTCGACTGGCTTCTTTCGGTGCATATACTGTATCATAGAGTAGTCAACAAAAAACCGTCAAGAACAGAGGCTACCGCTACTGTTATCTCTACCACAATCAAACTACTCTGTCGGAAATGCTTGTTATCTAAAAATGGAACGTAATAATTGCGCAACAGTGCGCCGTACCAAAAGACAATGTCTTAGACCTTCCATGTTGTACAACTATGTAAAATTGCTCCAAAAAGAGTGGCATCAAAAATACAAATTCAACTCTTTGGATATGTAACAAAAATTGAAGAAGACTATTTTTGTATTAGTATACTATGGGGGTCATATTTAATCAAAATACGAAATAAAGCCTTCTAATAAGGCCTTCTAGGACCAAACTCAGTTAAGCTTATACTATGGGAACTAGATTACTGATAGAATACTTAGATATTTTTTTTGTAAACACATTCTTACAACGCATAGCAGGTACATAGAACAAACCAAAAAACAAATAGATCTTATACCATTTCCAGGCGAACTTTCTTTGGCTACCTCTTGGTTTTGTAATTTACGTTTAAGGCTTGTCGTCAGGCTCGTTTATTGTCATTTGGTAAAACACCACACAATAGCCAAAATATGTCATTATTTTTATGTAAAGATTCTTATATCTCAGCCTTCACAATAGAATTTAGGCGGTATTTTCCGCAAACAATTAAATAAAGCTTAGGAGTAGTAGATAAATAACTAACAAGCCTTCCTAGCCAGCTAGACATTTTACAGTCGCTAGACAAAAGAAATCATCAAAGATATCCGTGTCAAAAATGTATGGGAATGGTCTTTTCGTTCAAAAATATAATTTCCATACATTTTGATTAGTTTTCTTTTCTTTATGATCAAATCATTGTTCTCTAGCGATTGAGAAGTTAGCTAGTGTCACAGAATACTAAGCAAACTATACTGTTATCTTAAGACTCTATGTAGGTAAGCTTGCAATAGTTACATTGTGTATTATCTCTTTCGATCGAATTTGAACCAAAATGTAAAAGCAATAAAATTGGAATGCAAAAAACAAAACTCGGTGTTACTATTCCATGCTTACATCGAGTTTATCAAATAAGCCATAATATTATGTCACAAGTAATTACTACCTACTAAAGGTTACATGAACCTATAGTGTGATGTTGGTAACGTAAGCATTTAACCTTTAAAAATAACTAATAAATCAATAAAATGTCTACACATCCTCAGATTATAAGATTCTAAAGTTCCACCTACACTACGTGCTTACTTTATAAGTTTAGTACAATATGTGTGTGACCTGAACTGACAAATAAGTATTTGGTTAACAATTTTAATTAAAAAATTAATTAGTTAGTTAAATACCATAATTTTATTCCTATTCATTTAAAAGCAAGGCTATATTTTTTTTCTCAACTAAATCCGCCTATTTTTTAATTAAAGTCAGAAAAAATGCAGTCGAATCGAGAATATCGGACTTTCCATTTCTATGTCATAGTTTGAACCGGTAAAGAACTCGCATAATTATAATGCAGCATTTTCACTTTGTTTGTTACGAAAAAAAGAAAGAAAAAACTTTGTGCTGTAAATTCGCAAAGTAAGGAAAATATTATTGACCCAGTTTCTAATAGGTGGGCTTACGACTGACTAAATTAGATGACTAATATGTATATAAGACGCGAACACGATAGGTACCAGTGAAAGTTCCGCTTCGCTACCAAAGATCCTTATTCAGATACGATGAGCCGAACAACTCCACAGAAAAGGTAAAAAAAGCTGGTTCCGAAAAAGTTCACTTGATTCTGACTGGCTTGATTCTCGTTGCAAAATATATCTGTCTAAATATAAAATCTCGGGTTTTTTCCCAAATTAATTAGGTATAATAAAACCACATTCTACGTAGATACTGGACATTTTGAAGGTTGATTTCTTAAATGTCCAGTACAATTTTACATTCATGAATATTAGTGACTCATAAGGGCTTGCCTTTACAATACAATTTGAGTAATAAATATAATTTTATATTATTTTATGTTATACTTATTCCGATTCAGGATGTAATTGAGTTTTAGAAATTCATTTTGTATAATTGCTAGATAAGATATTGTATGCATAACTGAATAATTTAATACGAAGCCAGTTTGAATTTTATAAAAACTGGTTGAATGAGAGTTCTAATAAAAACCCCATGTTTTTTGTCTCCGCCGCATAATAAATAAATCAATGAAATTCTACATATATTTGTGCTTTTCTTCTAAATAGTGTAGGTACAGTTCCTACTTGTACAATGATACTATTTAGTATACGTACATTACGCACAGATCACAATTTATCTGTTTATCATAATGTAGGGGTGCACTAAGAAAGGAATTTTGGAAAGTCGCACTCTAAAGGGTCTAGACTAGAACGCAAACAACGCCGCTGGGGACGGCTAGTACTAGTATAACTATGGTACCTACTTACTGACATACAAATGTAACACAATAACACGTGCTACGCGTCATACAAAAGACATCAACGCGTGCGCACATTTCCTCGTTATCTCGTTTTGCTGTCAAAGTTTATAGTTTTGACGTTTTGGGCAAAGTAAAATCGAGTAAAAATGACACTTTTCTAGCATAACATAAAACCCAGGTTACATAAGAGCACTTCTTAAAACTTTCGACGATTTTCCATTATTTTGAATGAAATTAAAAAAATATTGTCTTATTGTAACGTCGCGTCGCTATTTTTGTTTTGAGTATTTTGTATAATAGCGCAAAATCAAAATGGCGTGTTCATTGAATCGCTAAACTAGTTGCAATTTAATAATCCACTTTCTATTAGGTTGCATTCGCTGGTTTCAACTTGACCCACAAATGAAACTTAACATTGACTGATAGTAGGTACACCAGCGGATATTTTAACAATGAGATTATAGTTCTGCAAGTGATGATCTAGAGATAGAGTGACCCGGCCTAATGTATTCTGACCTTAGATCACCATTCTTATTCATTCGGAAAGCCTTTTCCGATCGATATCGGAAACTTACGAAGGTGATTTCGAATTCTGTTTGAATCTCCGAAAGTTTCTGTTAGATTCGTTTAACTCTTAGTTCGATTTTTTATTTTTTTATTTAAGTTGTATACCTAATTTGTTTGAGTAATTTTCGGTTCGACTTTCTAGGGATGAAGGTTGACGCTAATGATTTACTTACATACTTAGTACCTACATTTCTGGAACAATATTTATTTTTATTTTTATTCGTAAATCGTTTACTATCGTAACAAAATATGAAATACGGAAAACATGATTATGAAATTAGTTAGTTAATCGTACTTTATCATCATTAGATTCTAGCCACGCCTTAGAAATCGTTAAATGCTTTATATTGCTAACATCCTATTTATTAACCGATTTCAAAAAAGGAGAAGGTTTTTAATTCGGTTGTATGAATCTTTTGCTCGTTGCCTGTAGATAAGTATTTTTTATATTTATATTTGTTTAATCAAAGTTAAACTATTCTGTGAATTCAAATGGACTAGCTACCGTAACACTATTACGTTACGTTACGTTACGATAGCGAAAGTGTCATTGATATGTTAACGGTTAAATAAAGCAGTCGTCATCGCAGAGTAAGGAAGATGAGTTCGGCACGTGAATAAGCTGTTGTAGAATACAGTATGAACCGTTGAAAAAAAAAAAAATCGGTTACTTCAATATGACATCTATGCATGCATAGTGATCCTTTAACACAGAGGTATTTCGATTGACATTTGTCGACACTTCTAATACGCACAGAAGAGATCCAATAAAATGTAATGTACTCATTTCACATCTCTCATCTCTCTCTCTCTATCATCTCGACAGGCGTCACAGTTTAGTCGGTAATAGCTCTGCCTTCCGTGCTGTGGGTCGTGGGTTAAATCCCCACTGTGAATAAACATTTGTGTGTTAAACATGGATGTTTGCTCTATGTCTGGGTGTATCAAATTAAAGTATGTATTATATATACCTAACATCTCTTTTTTTTTGTGCATCATTTAGCGAATTTTTCTCCATGACAGTCTTTATTTAATTTGGAGTGTAGTTGAGATTACTATCCTCAAATTTTAAAGAGCTCATAATTATATTTTTACTCTAGTCCAAAGCCGACAGCGCTCTGGTTTTAGAAAGTCATCTCCTTACTAACTTCCTATGGTTACACTCGGATTCGTATCTGGTTTTTAAATGTTTGCCGAATTACGTTTTAATGATGAAGAAAGTATACTTTTGATTTATGTTTTTTTTATCCAAGGTTTTATTTTAGGATTTAAAGCTGTAAGTGATTAATTATATTCGTGTTTATCTCTCTAATTGTATCCTTGTTTGAATTTATTCTTTTACTGTGCGTAATTTTTTATTTAGAAATATTTTATTACTTTACGAAAATAAGATCATCATCATTAGACGTTCCACCTTGTGTGCCGGCAAATTTTTAATACCTTTTAGTTCATCTAAAACTTCCATTAGCTAAGTAATAGGCATCGTTATAGGCAGTTGTTATCACTCAACATCAGGTGGGCCATGGGCTCGTTCCATCATTTGGTTGTATAAACAAAGGCTGTTATAAATGCCGTACGCAGAATAGTCCAGTCAAAAGGCAATGCAAAAGGAAAATAAAATTATATGTTTTTTATTTATGGAGAAAGTGATGGAAGAAGGACATGATGTCTGCAACTGCATTACCGCACAGAGTAAGTCTACTAAGTGTCCCCCTTTTAGTGTTATAGCGATATTATGTTACACCCTGTATACGAGTCATTATAAAACATCACCTGTGCACGTGGAAACGAGAGGGATGTTCAATTTTAGACTGAAAGGTCAAACCTAATTCTGTGACAACTTCCTAACATTGTATTAGTCCATCATCTAATTATATTCTAAGCTGTGGTCACCATTAGCATACAAAGCATCCTTGTATTGAGGTGTCAAGTCCCCTATCAGTGGGAATCAACATTGTACCACCTGCCAAAATTGTTCCTGAAAGGTGCACAATACATTGTTACTTTTCAACTGCATTATTGATATCGAGGTCAACTTAATGGAGACCATTGGTTTAGTCTTGAATCATCAATAAAATAATATTTTTAATAATTTAGAAGGGTACTATGAAATCTAGCCATTACAATTATTTAATTATTTATAATCAACAGTAAATAATTTTATTAAAAACTAGCTGCAACCCGCGACTTCGTCGCGTGCGAAACTTTCCACAAAAATATCTGTCGCCAGCATACGATGAACCTTGAAGCAAATGGCTTCTTTTGGTTTACAGAGTTCAAGCTGTATCTAAGAATCGACGTCTTTGATTTCAATAAAATATAGCCTATGTTTCAATCCAGAAAAAGGGCTTCTGAATGGTACAAGTTTCGTTAAAATTGGTCCAGCAGTTAAGGCGTGATCCGCGAACAAACAAACAGACAAACTAGACTTTCGGAATCATAATCGTTTATTTAGTAGAGATCTGCATCTTTAATTTATTCATATATTTCATTTTAGTTTTT
Source organism: Eulithis prunata (assembly GCA_918843925.1). Classification (NCBI taxonomy): domain Eukaryota; kingdom Metazoa; phylum Arthropoda; class Insecta; order Lepidoptera; family Geometridae; genus Eulithis; species Eulithis prunata. The sequence goes on from OU974012.1 coordinate 8,764,671, forward strand.
GGCTTTGGCACCTGGCCGCACGCGGCCAGCGGCCACACCAAGCCACTGCGGCTAGCGAGATCGCAAAGCGAGATCGCAAATCGCAACCCCTGCGGCAGGGCCGCGCGGCCTGGCCGCTAGTGCGCTAATTGCTCTTAGAGCTGTTGAACTTCCATGCCGGGTACTAATAGGTGTACAGTGCAGTAGGTATAACTTATTGATAAAAATCTCCACAAGTGAGAGGTAAATTAACGTGTTAATCTATTGTGTCCGATCGAGATAACAGCCAAGGTGAAGTCTGTAGGATGTCGATAATATTCCGTAACACACTAATATCTATGTAGGTATTAGTTTCATTGTACTGTTATCTTAGGAAGTAGGCGGTTAGACTTAACTTCATTTCGGCCAAGGTATGGGATGTTATTAGTTCGTCAAAGAAAAAATAAAAAAAAAACAATCGTTTTTTTTTTTTTTCGATAGAGCTGAGTTTTCAGATAAACTTGACAATAGATGTAAATCAATTATTGAAACAAATAAATAGACATTATGGTGTAGGTACCCCTGTTGCCTTTTGCAGCCGAAAGCATAATAATTAAAAAAAAGTAAGAAGCCTACTAATTCATAATTTCAAACACACTGGCCTTAAACAACCGGAAACATATTTTTATACCTGTCAAGTAAAAAGTGGTAAAAATAAAATTTCTAATCTTGACTGAATAAAAAATTGCACTTCCGCAGTAGCTTTGTTAGTCAAATGACCATCTTATTTGTATTATTAAAATAATATTTACACAATACTCGGTTAAATTCGGAAGTAGACCATTTAATTTATTCATTAACCGTTATACAACCGTTTACACTCTACTAAAGATGTGAAATATTAATGTTAATTTAGTAGCTGCAAAAATGGTATACCTAAGTTGTCATTTTACAATCGCTTAACGTCAAATATCGTCTTCTTCTTTTATTTATGGCCTCTGTCCGCCATTTCGACGCCAGTGTCACTATATAGGTATTAGAATATCAGTTTAGTCAAGTCGGCTGACGCTTGTTTCGGAGGCAAAATGGCAGATTTTCCTTTCATAATTTGGAAACGAATTCCATCATGAAAAGAAACCACTTATTCCAATGGCTTACACTTTATGCTACGATATCAAGTGTTATTTGTTAAAATTCAACCGAAATTAAACAATAATACTCACAATAACACAAGAAAAATATTAAACTAAGAGTGATAATGTTGTTTCTAAATTTTAAAATGACAGAACTCGAATTACGTCAAAGATCTTTGCGGTTTCTATAACAAACGAACATGGTCACGTGACTTCTATACCGCCCTCTACTGAAATATACACTCTTTATTGTTGAACAATTTTCTATAGAGCATTTGTTCCTTTGAACCTGTAGTTATAAAGGAGCGTAGGTAGGTACTTAATCACAGCGCGTTTCTCAATAGCGTTAATTAATTTCTCCTCTTAGAACCACAGCTTACTTTCAATGTATTCAGAGTCGTGTTAATAATTACATAATTATTAACACGACGGCGGCCGGATGTCTAAGGGATGTTGGATATTACTTAAAATAAAGCTACGTATCCATTGGGAAAAGCCTTTTCATGTGTGGTCATGAATGAACCACTATAATAATGATGCAGTCTGAAAGAACTGACAGTAAAGCAAGCAAGCTCGTATGAGTTAGTGGCAACTCTGGTGACGGAGTTTTTAGGCCGCCTTAAGGCCTTCGTCGTGGCTTAACGACTGCTAGAGCCGGGACCGACAGTTTAACGTGCCCTCCGAAGCATGGAAGCGTTCAGATGTAAAAGCCCCTAACGGTCACCCATCCAAATAGTGACCGCTTAACTTAGATAATCAGTGAAGATTGGCTAAGCAAGCTACGCCACGAGCGCTTCACTGACTGACAGTAGAACTGACAGTAGACATTGTAAAATGATGTTAGTTGAATGTAAACGACATCGTCAAAATCGCAGGCCGTAAATGGGAGAGACTAGCTCAGGGCTGCAGTGGATGGCACAAACTTGAGGCCTATGCCCAGCAGTGGGTAAAGTCAGGCTGTGGATGATGATGATGATGATGAATGTAATCCCAGCTTACGCTGCCTTGCGTGCAGGCTCAGTCACGGCAGGTCCTGACAATAACTGACAGCCCAATTATAATAGTCCACTACTATTGAATTTGCATACGACATTCTTCCTTTTTTGTCCGTGACATTCTTTACCGGTTGCTATCTATTGTTGTGTTCTAGCAAAATGCCAATTGCTCAATTATATCGTCCGTGAGTACAATACCTCAAGCGTCAATATAATCACAGATTATATAATACTATACGTGTAATTTTTGAGTTTCAAAACTCAAAAAACCGACTTCAATTTGACTACGTTCTGGCTTCATCATCAGATGATGATGATGGCGATGAAATAAGAAATAAGAAACATTTATTGTAGAACTGTGTACACAGTTCTACAATAAATGTTTCTTATTTCTTGTTTCTTCTTCTTATTTCTTATTTCTTATCTCCTGTACAGGAGATCTTAAAATATAATAGTTTCAACAGCCTACCCATTCCGGGCGTACAATATATTAGTAGGAAATTATCTAACTATAATAGGTACTCTTCTAAGCTATAGTAAACTTTATTCACAAGCCATTTTTTTAATCTAAGTTTAAATAAATTTCCCTCGAGTTCTTTTAAATCGGTTGGCAAATTATTATATATTTTGGTAGTTCATTGGGATTATTATATTGATCGTAAACACCATTGAAAAGTCACAGGAAAGCAAAATACGCAATGTCGTGTACGTGTTTTTGCAACCGAATTGAGAACCTCCTCTTTTTTGAAATCGGTTAAAAAATAAAGATGGAGTGAGTTATTGATGGCATTTCTAAGAATAAATTACGATCTAATGTAGGTATATTTGAATTTGAACGTCGCGTTGTTGAGTTTCGACGAATTTATTGCCGGCTCTTGAGCGAAATACGGATGGTGAATAGAATTAATTTCTATTTCTGAGAATAAGAGCTGGAAGAGATTACTTGGCCTAAGCTGACTGTTCACACCGCCACCGACACGACTTCTATAACGATTGACGTGTGGTCGGTCTCGTGTAGATGCTTTTATCGACCGGTGTGTAAACGTCTCAAAGGATGTTCTAATCGAAGTCCAAAAAAAAAGAAAGAGATTCTTTTATTACTCTTTTTGAAGAAAATGGAACATGGCATTTCCACACCGAAATGTCATTCAGTTGCAGAACTGCAGTGAACACGAACAATTCCGTCGCATTACCATTCTTTCTTAGGAAAGTCCATTGTCTTTCAGTAGCACCGCTGTCGACGTCCAAAAGTAGGCTGAAACAAAAAACCGAGGCGTACCGACCGAGACGGCATTTACGTTTCTGGGAGAACACATTTTCATAGGAAGCAGGCTGTAGGAAGTCCACTCTGAAGAACCTGTCTGAAGCCTGTGATACACACCACAGTGTTGACTTGTCAAAAAGTGTTTAATTAGTTACTAACACAACTAAAAAACTGTGCTTAGCTGTAGTACCTACTTCAGGAACTGTGACAAAAAGTAGTTGGAAGAAATGAAATTTCTTTGGGAAGAGTCGGAAGAATTTAGAGAGCCTATAGAGACTAGAGTTTGGAGCAAAAGCAAATACTTTAAAAATACCTATTTGCAAAATGACGGTAGCCACATGTAGCTGTATTCGAATATTCCGAAAAGGCTTTGTACAGTCAAAGTTGTATTTGTTGTTTGTTTTTTTTACGTCAAAGTTCTGTAGGTAACTGGGAATAGACCTACAATCTTTCAATCAAAAGCCGATTCTCCTGTGGTTTTACTGCAGCGCGTCAACTTTTACTATTAAATAAACGCATACAACCTGCTTTCTACGTAAATCTAATTTTTCGAAGCATACCGACCGAAACGGTATTTCTGGGACATAACACATTATTATCGTTCCAAATTTTGCACAATAAGTTACGCAAGCGATTAATTGTTATATTTCGAAGCGTGCGGTTTGTGCACGGAAGCTTAGATACGGTCATGTTTACCATCATACAAACGTGGTATAGATATGAGTTAGTGAGGAAAATACGGTGGATATGTGGGCTCTTACGAAAAGGAAAGATCTTCCGCGCCGAGCGATCCCGCCTTCCGATCCTAAGGTCGATCAATCCCGGTGCACCAATGGATTTTTCTACCCACGGAATATATGTTAAGGAAAACATCGTGAAACCCGCGGCTTAGTCAGTTCCGCACGTATTGAACTTGTCTTTCCTGATAAGGCCGACTATGCTGAAAGGATGGTATAGGTGCTGGGCAAGACTACTCCATCTAAAACCATGTTCCAGGCATTGCAGCGTCCCGTTCATAGGGGTAAAATTGGCAGAACAAAAAATGTTGAAAATACAATTTGCTCTGTGAGTAACGCTACCTAGAAGCTTCCGCCATACCCGTGAACACGTACTAATCGTATTACCCATTGCTCAGACAAAAACGAAAGCAAATAACTACTGGAGTGAAAGTAAACCAATTATGTCCACATTACATTTTATTGGATCTCTTAGCTGTGCGTATTAGAAGTGTCGACAAATGTCAATCGAAATACCTCTGTGTTAAAGGATCACTATGCATGCATAGATGACATATTGTAGTAAGTGGTTTACCACATTGTGATTTGCAAGCGAGTTCCAAGCGAAGCGAGAGCGCCCTAGTCTTACAAATCGTCAGTGTGATAGATCCCTAAAGGATAATTTTATGCTACTTAGTCCATGCCGATGAAGTTAGGATAGGGTTTCGTATTTAGATATAGTAATAAACAATACGATACGATATATAAAATGAAGAATTGACGATAAGCTACGTATTGCATATATTTTGTAAAGAAGGTAACAAACACCATGGATAATTGAAATTTTACCTAAGTAAAGTTCTTTTCGCTAGTCGTCAATAATGCTAATCGTTTGGCTAGACGATTGTCTACGAGTGTTGTGAGGTGAATAAACTATGAGGTGTAAGTGTGACTGATGCGTGCGTTCCACTTCATCTGGTCGGGTTTTGGCTTGTGAGAACACACAAACATACATACAAATATCATTTTTGGAATTAAAGTATACACAATCTAATTAGGTTCTGTACCTAATTAAGTAAAGAATCTCTGAATAGACAGAATTAGAACAAAGGGATATTCTTAGAACTAAGGGAAAATCGTTTACAAATGTAATTAAAATGATCTGAGAAAGTAGGTACTAAACACAAATAATAAAGATAAAACATTATAAATTAAGCTGAGTATTCAATCTTGAAATCTCCAAAGAGGACTTTTACCCCTATTACTTAGGCCCGGTATGCTGATTTACTGTTCAAACTAGACTGCTAGCAGTCGTTTAGCCACGACGGAGGCCTTAAGGCGGCCTAAAAACTCCGTCACCAGAGTTGGCCACTAACTCGTACGATCTGGCTGACTGACTGCTCAAAAACTGATATCCGAACTCAAGCATCGATTTTTGTATGAAAATCTCTACTGAAATGTATGCTTGAGTAACGATTTCTGTATCGGCATATAAGCCTATATGTGTCCGTTTAGGTAGTGCAAAGTAGTATGTATCTAAGTAGATAGCATCTTTTGAAAATATGATTGGTCTACTAAAACGTGCGTTCTTGTTGTTCACCCCGAAAAGGACGTAAGCATGAAGATAGAGATATGCGGAAAATACCGGCAGCATAAATACCTAGGCATGTTGTCAAACAATTAGTACAGTTACTACACTGGTTCGGTCTACAAAGCATGTAGGATTCTAGGCAGTGGACGAGGGTTGCGACAACGCGTGGTTCCCGGCCAATGGTTATCGGAAAATGCATGTAATACCGCGTTTACACTATGCCCATGCATTATTGCCGCGGACTTATTGCCACAGCAACATCGCCTTTATTCTCATTAATGGAGCAAGGGCATGATTTTGGGCCGGGAGCCGAGACAGAGGCATGATCGTGTTCACACTATGCTCGTGCCCACTTCCCTGCCGACTGCGGCATAGTGTGAACGCAACATATTGCTAGTAAAATATCTACTGAAGGTATATTATATTTCTGTTGAAGTTATTTAGAAAACAAAGAAGTTATATTTTATGGCAAAAAGTTACTTCTCAAATTTACGATCAGACGTATGAAAGTGGTCATTTTGTTTATGCACTAATTATTATTTATTCTGTGGTTTAGTAGAGAAAGTGTCGCCGTGGTCGTGTTTGATATGACACAAACGGCTTCATCCCGGACGGCCACGGTTTCGGACAACCACGCTCTAAAAATACCTAACAAAAAGTCCCGCTGGACCGGTTTACTTGAGTTCATACATGAAAAATGGGAAGTACAGGCGACAAGGAATCATTTCAAGATTATTTGTGATGGATTTACATACCTCTACGTACCTACACCTACCTATTTAGGTCTTATGTACCTATCTACTTAATCCAATTTAGTAAGAAAAGCGTCTACATACAGATGTGTTGAAACAAATAAGGAAGCTTTTGTAATTTCATTAGTCTTGCGTATATTTCGGGAAACATTTTCTTTCTTTTTTGCCTTATTGCAAATCTCATATTTCTTACGCTCTATTTTCGACGTCAAATTATATTACGCTGTACTTGACCTTACTACTTGTAACTGAAGATAAGTCCCACGACCTTACTTGTGTATATTTTCCAAAATTGAATTAATCATTAATCAATTTAGGGTTTAGTTACTTCTAGAACATGTTATGCAGCCAACGATATAGAAGTATTTCTATGACCTAAATATTGACATTATTTTTGAGTCTTGCTTGACCATAGTATTATTATGATCTGTGACCGTAGTAAACGCCAGCAAATAGGTTGTAGTGTTGTTATTTTTTTTAAACTGTTTTATTCATATATTTTATCTGTTTGTTCCAGCGCATGAGGATGCGAGTTGGCGTGCTATGGAGCGCGGCTGCGCTGGCGCTTCTAGCGGTCTCCAGCGCACTTCGTACCCCACAGGTGAGTACCAGTAGTCTAGAGATCTATAGTCAGTTACACGCTAGCAGGACACTCGAAAAATGTTGTACCATGCTGACTTTCCCCGCAACGTCCGTATAGCTGGCGTAACTCTGCGTCTTGATTTCACTCTCGAAAATTGAATACTGAACGTGGACTTAGTTCGAGAGTTCTTTGGGAGACAACAGGCTCAGGACACATTAAAAAAGTTCAAAATATATCTGTCAGTGACAGACTATATCGGTCTTTTGAGTTAGATGCGTGATAGAAGGTTTACAAAAACCTTTGAAAAATCATCAGAAAACAGTTTTGGCCGGTACTGGATAGAACTAACATGAGTTTAAAGTTTAGTTATTGTTAATTTTGCCGTCGTTATTCAGTTTTATGACCTAACGTGTGCTTCAGGCGATATAACTATAACTATAAAACGTATATGAGCAGTCTAGTGTCTAAAGTATAGGCACTTTCTCGTGGGCGTAACATTTCATAACCTAGGTATCGAAAGGTTATTGATGCACACTCAAATCAAAGACATGCTACAAGTAGACACGTTATCTGACAGCATCATTGCAAAAAATGGCGCGGGTATAGGAAAGTACAAGGATAAAGCCGTCTACGGGTAGCGTACGATTGTGTCCCAATATATTTTGTCCGAATCGACGGCAAGTCATGAAGATTTTGTCTAGTACTATTGCTAGAAAGAGATAGGTACACATACACCCTGGGACAAGACGTGCAGCCATGACGCTACTTGGTGCGCGAATGGGCCATTACCTTACTTTTTCTTGCCATTTATATTGCAGCTAACATATCTAGCACCATGAAAACATCGGTAGAATCACATTTTATTGACAGAGAGATCTGCTTCACTGTGAAATGAAAGAGCGGATCTTTAGATATGCCTTTATCAAATAAAAAAGTTTATAGTATTATTTATATTTCACAATGAGGGCTCCATTAACTAAAATGGTCGATACGTATTTTTGTACTCTTATAACTCTTTCGGCTGACGAGAATATTTATAGATCCGCTGTAATATAATAAAGGCGCAATGAAGCTATTATTTTATCATTTTAATTTGCAAAGCGGTTTATTGTGAAACGCCTACTTAGCGACAGCTCGGTCAACAATCAAGGTTGTGTGACTTATGTTGTTTATTTTCATGCAAGCCAACGCTATTTTCGACCTTATATCCAGGCCTTAAAGCTGTAGGACTACACTTGACACTTAATCAGCTTGGTCTCGCTTGCCAGCTGTGGTTTTGTATTGGGGCAGGCTTGTTCAAATTCAAACTACTATAGAGCAGGATATATTTACGAAAGTATACGACTAAGTATCACAGTATTGTTAAGCAGGTTATAGTAATAGTAAGTGAGAACACAAAGGCTTGATTTCTGTCTGTTAGGTATTCATTCTAAGGCGCGAAAAAGCTTGCTAAAATCGAAACTCAACGATAAAGTTTTTGGGAGCTTTTCAATTAAAAAGTGTTTTTATTATGAGTATTGATCCAAACTTCGGCGTGCAGGCTAGCGAAAATACCGAATTATACTTTTCTCCAACGCTGTTCAGTATGTTTAGCATTCGTTGGATGATTTTTCCAAAAAAATAAAAAATCCTATAATCCCCGCAGTGTGTTTGCAACGAGTTAAACTTAACCCAGACACAGTTGTAGTTAGATTTTAGGTCAGAATGTATGCAGTTACTCAAAACACGGAAAAAGGTAATGTTAAACGTATAATGTAGTGTTATAGATAGATTTGGTTCACTATCGGGCCTTGCTCACCTCACTCGCCTTGCAAACAACTGGTTCGAATCACGTCCGCACAAGCCATATAGTGTACCATTCAAGCTTTTCAAGTGAACGCTCTTTCCAGTACTGTTGCAAACTCTATGTAATTTTATTGGAAACTAGTCGTCACCCGCGGCGTTGCTCGCGTTCTAGACCTTTTAGAGTGTTTAGAGTGTGACTTTTCAAAATTCTTTTCTTAGTGCACCCCTACACTATGTAAGGATATCTACTACCCTCCAAATTTCATACCTCTAGGACTTATAGTTTAGGCTGTGCGTTGATTATCAGTCAGCTTCAAAAGAGTTTTGTATATTTAGAAGAAGATAGATTAGCTGTTCTGCGCACCACTTCGTTTTGGGGATGAAAGTAAAAAAAATGTCACAACCTTTAGATTCCGCTGCGAAAATTATTTTTACGTTATATTTACTAAACAAAATTATCATTCATCTTTCTCATCAGCTTGTTATAAAATTTGAAAGTTCTAGTGATGCAATAATAAGTAACCGATTACTTCGCACTTCTTACCGTGTAAATTATAAATTAATTTCAATGCTTCGACACAGATTGTACTTCTTGTAGTATTTGGACTTTCCCGAACATTTTAGTCAATTGATATACTCTTTATCTACTACAAAAAAACATCCTTCAGCCTGAAGAATCTGATAGTCTGATATTTACGACAAATCGCTAAAAACTGGTTTTTATGTCGAAGATAAAATTTACGTGAACTGACAACTGAGTTGATCCTCCAATGGCAACCACGAACCGGAAAGCGATCGTAAGACAGCCATCCATCCAGATGGACCGACAATATTGTTATGATTCTTAAGTCGATGGAGAAGGTTCTTTCTAGAATTTCTAAAATAAGCCTTTCCAGAAGTGGACTTCTACAGGCTGATATGATGATGATGATAATGAAGGATATACTTACAGCGAAGAGTTATGTAGTGACGCCGCAAACCTCCTCTGTTTGTAGGTACTGTACTTATGAGTAGGTATGTTAGCCTAAGAATACAAGCGCTAGGTTCAAAGTAGAGTTCATTGCCCCAAACCATCAGATGGTAACCCGACCACAAATGAATTACGCAGATCACCCACCCCGCTTTCTCGTCCAGTCATCTCTAATGTCTCTAATTCACCTGTAATGTGTCTAATTCACCTCAGTATCTCACTAGCGAGCGTGCCAGGTGCAGCGAAGCGTACTTGCTGGCACGCAATCGGGCTAAATGCTATATTCTTTAAGATTCGACCCCTTATGCTAACATGCAATCACTTACACGAAATGGCATGGCTTGAATCCTTTAAATCTACTTTATCCTTTGTCTAAATAAAGTTTAGCAGAATAGAAAGAAGCTCTACATAAAGGAGGACTAAAAAAAAATAGAACTGAAGAGAAGTCAACAAAAAAAAGGTTTGTTTTAATTTTTGAACTGCTTGGCTGGAAAATTAAAACGATGTTACGAAAATAAGGTTTTTCTGGCACAGAATGGCACGTCATCATGTGGTTTCTAGCAGCGATTTGAAAATAATAGATTATGCACGTTCTACACTTTCGATAATAGCCAGCAGAGATTTGATTCTCATATCGTGACATTAAACATAAGGATGCGTGTACACATAAAGACTGGATTATGTTTCAAGTTTGTAAATTAAAGACGAAGCCGGACGACCGGGAATAAATGAATAATTTTAGCATCATTGTTTTCTCTGTAATGAAGCATATCTAAGCTTCAGAAAGCTGTTAATAATTCGTAACCACATTACTAGTGTTTTGAAATCAGTAGTAGGTAGGTACTTATAGATATTACATACCCAGTGAGTACAAAGATGGTTGGGACGAAAATACAATACATTTAGCGTATCTAGACAATCATAACGCAATCGTAAGCTGTTTAGATGCGTTATGGAGCTTTTTCGAACTAAATAATAATTGTCTTCGTGAATCACTAAATAAGCTAACTTCACGTTTGCCTAGATACACCAAACTGTATGTTGCATATAAAAAAATACATAAAAGTGCCACATCAACCAACATCCTTTTCTTAAATCAGTAGGATAAGTGCCAAGTATAAGGAGCCGGCATTAATGTAACTGTAATGGCCAAGGGCTTTGTCCAGTTAGACTTACTTGTACCCTTACAGATGAATGATGTTGGTGTGGCACTCACTAGTCTCACAAGCACTCACTTGATGTTAAGTAGGAGCACGGCAAAGTAATAACACACGAGATTTACAAGTAACTAGTTTATTCCAGGGACAACAAGGTAAAGGTTGGCGAATCCTTCCTTGGTGTTCATGTGTTCCGTGTTCGCGAGTTAGAACCGTCTCTCATGTACAAAAATATAAAATGTGGTAAAAAATGCAGCGCGTGCAACCTAAACTAAATTGCCGCGTGCGCAATTGCCAAATGTCGCGGTGAAACCGTACCTTTACAGCGATCATCTGCCAATAACCCCTGGCCCAGCAATTTGCTATTAGCTAATAATTTAGCCCCCACAGACGTTATATTATCATGTTCTGAACGATCACTTATTTCGTCAGTTGTCCTCGATTGGGATACGGGTCCTTAATAGATGTTGCGAGATCAATCGCCAAGAGATCCATCTTTTGTGGAATTAAAATCAGTATAAGGTACTTAATATAATTATTATGTTTCAACTAAATTCTGGGGTTTTTTCGAAGAGAAGATTCGTTATTCCTTTTGAAGCATCTTTGCGCTTTGAAAAGCTTCTTATTTTATTATCCTATATCAATATAACTTGGAAAAGGATATTAGTCAGTATTAAGCTTGATAGTCTAGTACAAGGTAGATGCTGTCTTGGGGCCTTTTACTCAGTTCAACAGCGATTTTATTCTAGTGACGTCTTATCAATTTTTTTTCAATTTGGCTTGTGAAACGAGTTTTAGACGTGATATTGACGTCAATTCTATTAAAAAAAAATTGTCTAACTGAACTTGACATATTAGTGTTGTAGAGAACATAGTGTGAGGCAGACTAAATAAAAAGGAATAGTGGACGAACGACATAATACCACTCAGGAAGAGATGAGAATCCTAGGTGCAAAAGACTTCAATATTTACCAGAGTGTCGTCGTAACAACTTATGCCTGATAACATCGTTTATAAGCTGCATATGATAGTGATGAAATACAACCCAAAATGTTACATAACATCATTTCCTGTAACTGTTAACCTCAATGGAATTTAGCTCGTAAACCTATCAGATTTATGACGAATATTGTGACAACGTTTTATTACTAAAGGGTGAGACTCGATATACGTGTATCTATTAAGTTGAATTACCTTTTCCTAAAGTAATTGTCATAAAATATGCTTTATAACTTTGGTTTAGCGATAAGCCACCTTCAAAAATAAGAGGTTTTATGACAACATATTCAATATTCTTTTTACTGAAATTGAGTTAGATATTTATAATAATGAGTAAGTAGGTACTTGCACTTAAATAATGAGCGATGTCAACCTACAGCCTACAAAAGTTTGAGCAAAAATATCTCTTTTACTGTTGCGTTCACACTATACCGCAGTCGGCAGGGACTTGGGCAGGGAAGTGGGCACGAGCATAATGTGAACACGATCAACGATCATGCCTTTGTCCCGGCTCCCGGCCCAAATTCATGCTCTTGCTCTCCCTAATGAGAATGAAGGCGATGTTTCTGTGGCAATAATGCCGGCAGCGGCATGGGCATAGTGTGAACGCGGTATTATAACAGGTAATTATTAAAGTGGAATGCCTCGTATCTTCCTTTAATAGTAGATTAGTGTAATACACATTTAAACACAACAAATCGATCACAGTGTCATTAGTACAAAGGTCACAGTTCACTGTCACATTGCGTTGTTACAATAGGCATTACCATTGGGTATAATGACTTCGCTCAGCCTTGAAGAAGCGTGGGAATGAGCCACGAGGAAACTAAAATTGCCATTTAACGTGCTTTACGAGCAATTAATAAGAAGTATCCATGGAAAAAGCATGGAACAATATGATTAGCGTTGTATTGTTTGGATAATCAGCATTTTTTGCGTGTAAATTATATGTAGTTGAAGTTACACTGCAAGCGGTCGGGAAGATAGAGCTCAAAATCTTTGTGGTAGGAAATGGAACTACTGTTTTCATCCCACACCATCATAGGATGAACACTTCATTCGGCCAGATTTGACTTGCTACAGATAGCCGAAGCGTACACAGCGCCCTTCGACTCTTCGATTCAAGATAGCTAGGTCAGCCCTTAGCTTGCATTGACTCTAAACTTTAGTTTACTCAGAATACTGACGCAACGGAAGTATCAGCTAAATTCCTTACCAGTTTAACTTTACAATGCATTGATCATTCATGTTATATCATTCGTGACAAAATTTATATGCATAGAATTGAGTTGAGTCCAGTCACCTGGCCGAGATATTTGATCTTAATATTAACATTACTAAGCTGACTTAAAATAGTTTAATTTATGATTATAGTATCGACCACGAGCGAAATCTTTGCCGAGTCTATTGACACGAATTGAACGTCACTCGCCTCGATTTACTGTCGCGACTACGTATACGTAACAAAGTCGACATCGTGATGACTATTTGACTATGCTTCCGGTGGTCGATACTTTATACTTACCTACAATTAGTCAGCAATTAGACAGTCTTCAAAATCAAAAATTAAAAATCGAAAATTATTAAAATCACTTTTGTAAGAAAAAGTGTAATATTTAGTTCAGTCGAACAAAATGGACATTACAATTATTGCAACTAATTTGATACTTAGTTGTAACCTTATACTTAAGCTTTTTGTTTTAATTTTGTTGAACGCAACAGTCTGTGTCAATGTTAAACAACTGACACTAATAATAAATTAATATTGTCATGCTTTATTGGCTAACTCATTAAGCCTTATTTGTGGGCTTAAACTTAAAACACGCGGTTTATTTACCGCCTATTTTCTGATTATTACACTGCCGACACGGACGACACGGCACCGGCACGATATAATCGGAGAGTTAAAATAACTAACATACCTTTAGTTCTATTAGGGCCGTAAGATCAAAAGAAGTTTAAACTAATGAGTTTCGCTAACTACGATTACATTTGATCGATGGATTAATCTACTGTCGTCTCTGTCAGTTTAAGCTACCCTTGGTCGATTAACTACTATTGATCTTATGAAATAATCGGAGACTGGAGGTTAAACTCCATTTCGTGGTTTAAACCACTATTGATCTTACGGCCCTTAGACGCTTTCACACCTTCATGTCGATAGACTTTCATCGGGAAGCGAAGTTTGAAGTTTACTGGAAAGTCACGTAAACTATAATTTTGTATGGAGAATCATCAGTGCCTTGACCACGAATATATGTGACAATCGCAAACGCATCGTAACGCTAGCGTATCCGAGATACACTACGCGGTGACACTACACTGCTTGGCAGTCGAGCTGGTATTGACGCGCAATATAACTCAAAAACCCGCTACGCTACGTTAATTTACGTCAGCCTAGTAGTATACGTTAAACGAACATAGTACACATGCCTACCGATGTCATGCAGCCTGCAACCGCCTTAAGGTATGTATAAAACGTAAGTAATGTAAGTATACACCATCATCATCGCCTTTGGATTGAGTTACCTTAAAAGCGATGCCAATGAAATCATTATACCTAAGCAAGAGGTCAACTTGGAAACTATTTGGCCCCCAAGAACCAGTACACCTGAATTGCAAAATAGACTGAGGTTTGGTTAAAAAAAATACTAAAAACACTGAAGCTGCAGTATGGTATTTCAAGTATCAAGTATGGTACTTAAACAGTGAGATCGTGGTCTGTAGGTAAATTGCATTCTGGGTTCATTAGGCTACACGAGCACTTGGCTAAACAGGCGGTCTGCGACCAAGAGTCAGCTGAATTTACATTTTCGTTGATAGTGTTGTGACTGCTAACCATTACCTGCGAGATTATAGTACGAACCATATCGCTGTGTCTGAGACGAATAAGTGCACTTACAGCTTTTAGGGTCATAAAGATCTAGTGTGTGCATAAAACATGGTATGTAATGTTTGCTTTCTAATTGACCATGACTCAAGCAAAGGCCAGTACATTATTCGTAAGCTAATCATTAGTGACACACGGCTCAGTAATTATACTTTAGTTACTTTATTGCTATAACAGCTCCTTTTAACTTTTACCTTGAACAAAATGGACTTAATGAAGCCACTTGTTACTTTTTGGTTTGTAATGTTAGATTAGATCAACCCATAATAACCTTTCAGTGCCGTTCAGTTATAAATTAAAACGTTTTTTCTATGTTTTAAATCATTTACCTATTTAAAAATACGTAAAACAATTTTCTACTAATAGCACACCACGGTTTATAAGGATAATGCTGTTTGAGTCTTCGTCAATATGGACCGCATTCTTATTTGTCGTAGATAAGTACGGAAAAAGTAAAATAAAAGATGCTTTCGATGACTTGGTTTATATCATGAAGTGATGGTAAGCTCCCTCCATTCTATTTAGAGGTGTCTTTTTTTTAATCGTGAGGAAATATTTACCCAAGACTTACGACCACATTCACTTTTGTTCTGACTCTATATCGCAGATTTATAACTAAAGAAGAGGTACTAGGTTTGTACTTAGTTAAATAAAAAAATTACTGAGCAGAAATATCATAATGTGGACATTTTTGAGAATTTATTGTTTTTCCATTGCGCTATAAGTGTCTAACCAATGCAGTGCAAAAGAAGCTCTTTTGTACAACGACGTAAAAACCGCTACTGGTTTTTTTTTTGGGAATTTTCCTCTTTCCTTTGCGCTATTAGTTAGCATGATTGTAATTTGCAACACACTGACGAGATTTGTATTGTACGGCGTATTTTCTTTTCAAAAAAGCCATCACGTGTGTCCGCAGTTTTGCTATCTATGTGGCCACAGGCCCAGCTTTTTTGGGCTATTTGCCAATATTGAGTAATCTGTGCTCTACATTGATAATCCACTTAGCGTGTCGAGTCCGAAATTGAAAGTAAATATAAGAAACAAAACGTTTGGATTCCCATCACGCTGCAGTGTCAAAACAGTTGGCATCGCACGCATACCTTTCGCTTGGACTGTTCTCACACGGCCGCCGACACGATACACGATATTGTCGAAGAGCTAGAGTCATTTATTTAGTATTAGAAAATAAGTTCTGATTAAAAAAAATATTACGAATAACCGAACTGCACTTTTTATTTTTGTGACGCCCGCACAAACTTTACTTATTAAATTTTTATTTATTTTTAAATTATATAATTGATAAACATATTTTTCAGGTATCTACCTTCAAATAATATTTGACGACCTGTGGAAATCGTTTTTTGGAATAAATTTTGTTGCTTATATTTCTGTCTAACTAAACAGTACATTGCGTACCTTGATTTTGCAGTACTAAATAGTGTTTTATATACTAGTACATTGAATACATTTTCATATAGTATGTTAGATAGATAGATAGATATATAGTGCCTTCTGGTAAGATCGGCGTAATGTTAAGTCCGGATAAATCACGTAACTAAGCAATTATCATTTAAAAATATCGCCGAATTGCTTGGCTTGGCTTACTATTACGCCGATCTTACCAGAAGGCACCTTACATTTATTTCAAACTACCACAAATTTAACAATGTAAAAGAAATAACAGTATTAAAAAGTAAACTTAAATCCAAAATAATAAGGTAGGTACCTAAATAAAAAAATAAAAAAAGCAGACAGAGATGTTGACAGCTTTGCTGCTAAGAACAGCACCCAACTGGTACTAAGTACATCATCATCAATCATCAATATATATATATATATATATTATATATCAATATATATAAAACTCTTTTGAAGCTGACAGAGAATCAACGCACAGCCTAAACTATAATAGGTATGAAATTTGGAGGGTAGTATCCTTATATAGTGTAGGGGTGCACTAAGAAAGGAATTTTAAAACGTCACACTCTAAAGGGTAGAACGCGAGCAACGCCGCGGGCGACGGCTAGTTTAACATAAGTACACTAGCTATAATTACATAGATAACGGAAGTTGAGTAGTTAACTTGAACTTGATTGATATATAACACTTCAAAGTTGGTTGTAATGAGTTCCAACCAAATTAGGAACCTAACATTTAGTATCCAAGTATTTGCAACTTAGATCTTTATCTAGACTGCTTTGGTTTAGGTCAAAGCTTTTGAATTTTCTGTAATACGGTGTACGTTATATAACGTCCGTTTCAAAGCGGAGATGCAAGAAAAATAGGACTACGGTTATGATCAAACCAGTTGGCGGCAGTAATATTAAAAATAAATATACAACCAAATTGAGGGCCTTCTCCATTTTTGAAGTCGGTTAAAAAGAATTAGTTCTCAGTGGGGATCGAACCCACAACCTACAGCGCAGGTAGAGCGTGTTAATACGATGCTCGAGTGTGAGTTTTGTTTTGTTAATAGTAACGAATAAGCTACTTGCGAGATATTTTGAATGAAAACCGGATAAGCGCCTCTAGAGGGGTTTGCATTTTTCTTCATATAAAAACTGAGTTTTTCAATTCTCGCTTTTCGTAGATAAACAAAGTTTAGATTACGGGCTCTGGTTTAAAATAAAGTCTAATAGCACAAGTTATTTGTGAAGAAACACGGACCTTCAGTGTATTTACCATATAAAAAGGCGGAATACGGAAGCTGCAACTTAAAATAATTACAACTTGAATGTAAAATGCGATAAGTTATGATTAAGTAAGTCTCAAGGTCACATAATTATCTAAGTTACTTTTAGTGTGCTTTCAAAGGTCAAAGGTTAGATTGGTGCATTTACCTAACGGCAAACAATAGGTGGGATGTGTCTGTAACTAACCCTTCTTTTCTCAAAATTCTCGAGGACCGTAAAAACTTTAGGTATCTAAGGGAATGTTTCTGCAAATTGCCAGACGTGAGCTTATCGTGAGAAAGGAAGGGTCCCTAGACATTCTGAAGATGAAAAAAACCATCTATGTTGGGCAGACAAACTGCACTAGAACATTGACTTACCCAGTTATAGAGGTCGAGAAGGATACGGATAATGATGATGATGTTTAAATTCAAAGTTATTCAAAATTTTGGTCATATAAAGATATAAAACTCTTTTGAAGCTGACTGACAATCAACGCACAGCCTAAACTATATAAGTCCTACAGGTATGAAATTTGGAGGGTAGTAGGTATATCCTTATAATATAGTGTAGGGGTGCACTAAAAAAGGAATTTTCAAAAGTCGCACCCTAGTGGGTCTAAAATTAGGATCAAAGATTTTAACCAAATATTGCGTACTTATGCTGCTACCACGCGAGCAAAGCCGCGGGCGACAGCTAGTTTCTTAATAAAACTAGTTCATAAACATGACTCGTAAACAGCAATATTGGCTAAGCTAGAATCATTTAGATAAACTAGATTACCTGAGTTGACTTCTAAAACTTGACCTAGATAGCATTAAGATAAGTTTTTAAAATATTCATTATGTTGACAACACTTGCGTTGTGTGTTCTTGAACACTCCATACTTTTTTTTTACAAAACATTGAGCTGGAAGTAGATGACTTAATACAGTGAAAGTGACTAAATTATGTCGACGCTATGAATAATTTTACTTAATTAATATTAGATTGAGTTCTAAATTAACGTCCTTATTTTATACGATTTAAGACTCAAAATAAGCAGGCAAATGATAAACGAAATATAATTTTAGTCTTTAGTTTTAGTATTGTTACACAAGTTACGCGTAAATGTGTTAATCTTATGTCATCTCTCATCTTTCTTTTTAGATTTCTTTGGATAAAATGTCATTGACTTTAAGGCAAGCTATAGATTGTAGACTAGTACATTTACCCTAGACACCCTAGATATTTAACTAGAATGCTGGAACATAATTTGGAAGCGAATGAGACTGAATCATGAAATACATAATTCAGTCACATTATTTTTGCTTTGCCGGGTAGTCGGGTAAACATTGAATCACATTGCAGTATCTAACAGTCCAAATTAATGAGTCTTCTGATTTTAGTAACTAAAGTAATAATTAGCGTACACAACCAGCGTACAAATATCGAAATACTTATTGAATGTAGGTAGGTGTGACAACATTGGTAAAGTACTAAAAGTTGAAAGAGAAACTGTGATATATTCCAGAAATCCATGCATTAACGTGCATTAAGAAAGGAACTTTGAAAAGTCACACTCTAAAGGGTCTAGAACGCGAGGAACGCCGCGGGCGACGGCTAGTAGATAGATAATACTCTTTATTGGAAGAATTGGGTTTCTGCTATCGCGCAACTTCGGTATAGTTACATCAACGCATCCATCGGAAGAAACTAAATTCGCTACCATCCATACATTAGCGCAATACGAATAGGCATAATGCAACGTTTTTAGTTTGTTTTATTTATTCTCGTCTAACTAGAACGACTTAGGGTCGCCAATTGTGCTAAGA
The DNA here is from genome assembly GCA_918843925.1 of Eulithis prunata. Lineage (NCBI taxonomy): Eukaryota > Metazoa > Arthropoda > Insecta > Lepidoptera > Geometridae > Eulithis > Eulithis prunata. Next base: position 8,783,949 of record OU974012.1, read on the forward strand.
TTGACAACCCTAGCTTGAATTGTTCTAGTTCAGGACATCGGGACAACCCTTGGGCTCTAACACCACCTTTTAACCTAGTAAAGCCCAGCGTATACAAATAGACACAGGAAATAATAAGGGCGCGTGTCTACATGGACACAGGAAGTAATAATGAGCGTCTGTTTGACCATTTCATGATTACGCTATCCGTCAGTTTACTCTACTTGTCAAACTCAAAGATAGGTTCATTATCTGTCAAATAAAATAAAATTAATTAACTTCTAAATTAAGAAGAAGTTGAAGTTAATTTTCTTTGACGGATAGCGTTACTCAGAGATAATGAAACCTAAAAATAAAATCTAAAAATAAAATAACTAAAAATAAGCCGGCCCAAAAATGCCAAAAATATCTAAAGCAAGAAAAACACAGCTAAAATGCAAAAAAATAATGCACTCATTTATTTAACTAAATACTTTAGGTGTTCAGCATTTGCTTATAATGCTCTAAATTCTCATAACTGCTTCAATATTTATGAAAAAGACAACATTGTAGGCAATAATTAGTCTACCTACGGTAATGGTTGGTTAGCTCTATAGAGCACTAGTTTATTTCTATGTCAACGGTTATTAGTGGAGTAGCCCTTAGTTACACCCGTTATAAAACCGAGATAATAAATAAATATTCACAACGCCTTCTAACCCCAAACTCCTTTAAAAGAGACAACATACTTAGTGGGGATTTCTGAAGAAAAAACTAAAATCCCCACTGGAGATTTCTTAGTAAGGATTTCACGGTAATACACAATTTTATTGAAAAAGTGAATAAATAGTACAGTATTTAAAATTGTACATAATTAATAACAAACATTTCTTGAAGTAAATTGTAAAGCTTAGATAAAGAAATTGTAGTAACGAAGCAAAAAAGTAAGAAAAGACTCTGACACTTACTCGCCAGAGGAAAAAAGAACGAAAAACAAAAAAAACAATCATTAGTATAGATAATATAGATAGACTACGAGTAAGTACAGGCGTCATGGCTCAGTCGGTAGTAGCTCTGCCTTCCGTGCTGTGGGTCGTGGGTTCGACCCCCACCGAGAACAAACATTTGTGTGTTGTAAACATTAGATGTTTGTTCTGTGTCTGGGTGTTTCTATGTATTATAAGTATGTATTTACAAAAAAAAGTATGTATGTATTCTATCAGCCATTTAGTTTCCATCGTACAAGCTTTGCTTAGTTTGGGACTAGAAGGCGTTGTGTTAAGTGTCAAAAAAAAAAACATAATATTTGCAAACTGAATAGTGCTAGTGGTACTAGATGCATTTGTATGCAGCCGGCTGGAAGGTCGGCACAATATGAAAGTTTGACATTTATCTCAGCCAGCATCGCAATGTCACCTGAATCTGACACACCTTGGTGATCATTACTCGATTACTCCGAAGTCATCGACCATGAATACGAGTGATAATAAGAAAGTGATTCTTCGCTCAATTCGTTCTTCTACACATTAAATTAATCAATATTTTATAGAAAATTCACACTAAGTAATATTTCATTACATATTTATTTCCACCTTTAAAAAACTTCTGTAAAAACCCAGGTTTGTTGGCGAGTTGTGATGTCTAGGGATAGTGTCATTTTATAACAAGTTTGTTTTCACTATAACAATTTTTCTGTAACTATGCGGTGGCAATTCTGTTGTTGCATTTTTCTTAACTGACCTATAAGATGGTTGTACCATAAAAAATACATTTGAAAATGAAAACTTTTTTTAAAAGTAGTTGAAAATGCATACACTGTTGTTTGTAATCATACTTAGCTTCGACGTGCTAAGCCGATTCTATTTTCACAAGCAAGTGTGAAAGTAATTGCAGTGATGGTGGTGTTAAACGCCAATCCACAATCACACAGAAACCAGGTTTTTGTGCGTTGGCTGACACCGATGCTTGCTTATACAAACAGTGCATGTTTCATGTAGGTAATTTCGAATTTTATTAATTTATTTTCCAAATTACTTTTATAAGCAAAAACGATGTTGTTAGTCATAAAAAAATTATTAGTCAAAATTCTGCTAGAGGATAGAAAATCAATTAAAAGTTACGTACAGGAATATAATTTCTGACAATGATCTTCTATATTTCTAAGTGATAAGTCACGTGTCTGATTCATAGCTTGCTGACATCTTCTACGAGTAAACTGTAGCGACTGCTTTTGGCATAAATGCGTCCATATGCAATCTGTATCTGTATGCAGAGCGTTACTTTTTGCTACATATTTATAAAGGCATATTCCAGAGCGACGCTTGACCTGGTTCTTTCTTTGTTGTTTTGTTAGAAATTTGTAACTATTAGACAAAACGTACCTAAATCTGAATATTTAGAAGTATTGCGATGCTTACGCGCCGGTTGTTTGGACGTGACCGCGACTAATGTCCGGTTCTTTCGCTGTCAAATTGTTTTAGGTTAGCTTGAAATCTACCTTGAGGTTTTTGGTCTCTATTAGTCTGATATAACCTTCTGTCTACCACAAAGTATCTACCTGAAGGTGTGAAGTGTTTTAGAAAAAAAAACTGATCCCTGTACAAAACTGATAGCTCTACCTAAAAAGAAAAAAAAACTGAATCTTATCCAAGATTCTTGACATAACTTTGCATTGTATATTTGTATTATGTATAAAGCTCTACATAATTTTTTTATCATCAACGTCGATCTTTATAATTTTGCATAATAGAAATAAGCACGTTATATGATGTGATCTTCTAGCATTTGTTTGTGTAAAATAAAATAAATAATAAATTAATTTATTGACCAATCAAATAAGTTATTAAAAACTGACACACTCGTTTGTAAGTTAGTCAACTGATTATCTAATTCCACATGATTCACAGCGACGGTCGGACGGAATAAAGACGTAACTGACAGACCACAACATCTATACATAAATCGGTATTTATATATTTTGAAACTGCAGCGTTAGTTACCTTTTTAAAGGTAGAACACACCAACAACATAGTCTAAATAAAAATGCTCCAGCTTTTTACTAACCATCAGAATATTATTGTAACCACACGCCTCACCGTAGATTTAATTATTATGATGATCAAGTTGATTATAAAAAGAAAGTGGTTTCAAGTGTGTTGTTACATTTTTCTTAACTATATAACCTAATATGGCTGCACAAAAAATATGGATAGACATTTGAGAAAATAAATGAATTTGATTTAGAATTTCTCGTCCCTTTCTCATAAACTGAAACGACAAAGATGGCTATAATTTTAACGCTGTCAAATTAGGTTAGTTTAGTAAAATGGAACAACGGAATCGACACCAAATGTAAAAAAACTCGGGATTTTTTTGCCAATCATTCGAATTGTTTTCGAAACGTTTTAGTCGGACTGCAATTAAGACATTTACGAAACATTAGAGCACCTACATCTTAATTTATATCAGTGCTAACGATCTAAGAACTTAGATTCAATAATGTAACCTTCTTTCGGCTGTCGAGTATAATAAAAGGAAGTGCATTCACTATTCTTATGTAATGATGATCTAATAGGTCACTGTAATGCAACTAACTGTATTTTAGATTACAATATGTTTTATTTTTGGTCTAATGTGAATGCCTTGTCATCTTACGGATATTGGTCAGCTTTGAGGAAGTGCGACTAAGCTAAGAGATAATCCGAAAGTGAAAAAAAAAAACAAATGGTTGTGGTTTTTACTGTACGATAAAGTTTAGTTCACATAACACTGTTTTTTTAGTTGTTATATTTAGTGATGTATATGAGACATTAGACATTTACTTATTTGCTATATAGTACACTAAATATAGGTAAGTACAATATTTAAAAATTGCCAAAATTAGAAATAAATCTATTTCGATGAAACAAATAAGAAAATAAGACAGAAAAACACAGATTATACGGGTTATTATGATCAATAAGCGATAAAACCCTTTAAATAAATTTAAAAAAAACCTTTAGTCCTTTGTCGGGGAAAAATTGCATATTAGCTATTTGTCATTTAATTTTTGCACCTGGGTCGTCAAAATCCCCGGAAAACTCTGACCCGGTCCATCTCTGGATGTAATCTCTTCTGTTTTTAGCAAAATGCTCCAAGACCTTCACACTTAATTGAAGGTAAAACCTGCTTCTCGTGTCCGGTCACGGTACACCTCTGACCCAGCTACTATTACGTGCATCGTTGCGTAAGCGGTCATCTCTTTTAATATGAGGTGTTTACATGACCTACATAACTTTGACGGATGACCTCTCCGATGACGTTTTTATCTGTTACCGGTACCGCTATTAGTTTTATCTTAATTGCATCGTGATGCCAAAAAATTTAAGTTGAACCAATAATCAGGGTAACAAAAAATAAGTAATAATAACTATGTCTGGTTGTTTCTATGTTGTATAAGTACCTATGTATTTACAAAAAAAAATCTATTAAGCAATCTACTTCGCAGTCCAAGACTTCGCATGATTCAAGCTCTTACAAGCTTTGCTTAGTTTTGGACTGGAGGTCATAGTGTGAAATGTCCAGGAATATTTATTTACTATAACTATTAGCTCGATAAAAGAAGAAAAAACTAGTGGGCACTCCATCACATCACAGCCAAGGAAAGTAGAGAAAGCTATCGGAACCTTATAAATAAAACCTCATTATTATGCCATCCATGCTTATTAGCACGTAGCATTAGGGCCCAATGGGATGTTAGATCGGTAGTCCGAAACAAGAACAAGATTTTAGCCTATGATTATGGGCACGTGGGTACCTACCTACCTATAGATAGAGTTATACCATAGCTTGGAAAGTTCCATCTAGTGAGTAAGATCAAAGATAACGTAAAAACTACTAGTCTGGGCTAAAGTTGATAGAAATATCATTGTTTCTGTCATCAGATAATAGCAGACACTACAAACCAAAAAACGAAAGACTTCATTATGCGACCTGTGCCCGCTGGTCGCTTCTCTGGTCGCGTAGTGCACAATACCACGTGTGGATAGAATATGAGAAAATTGAGGAGTCATCGAATACTTTGTATGAATTTATGCATTTGGTCTGAACATCATTCGAGACACGAGCTAAGTAATAAAAGTAAAGCGATTGAGGGATCCTGTTTTTATAACTCCCGTATCTTAGGTTTTACAAATTTTTGGATTAGTGCTATCAATTCTAACAAATTTTTAACATTTTCCTGCCTGATTTTAATCTTGATCTGAGTATAGGATCCCTCAAACCAGATGCACATTATATATTTTTGTGAACTAGATGTTCATTCCCGTTAGTCTCATTGGGTTTTGTCCCACTGAAAACTATAGTATACATTTGTACCTATCTACATACCATTTCATATTTAATACTGCCTGTACGCAGTTCAATTAAATAGGATGCAATGAAAGTAATTGCAAATACGCTGTGAGAACCCCGAACAATAAGTACTTAGGAAAGGTATATACAAAAGAAATGGCCAATCTAAAGGAACCGCACATTTTGGCACTTAGTTATGAAACAATAGAAGCATTGTAATTGTTACGTAAATTATCGCATTATGTTTGTCACGTTTTCACGGCTTTTGAGCCAGTCTAGATACAATTTTGATTGGAGATGGTTAGGAAACTTTTTAGTGCAGGAAAATTAATTATTTCCACGGAAAAATGAAGTTCACGTGGACGTTTATTGCCGTTTGACCCACTGGGATTCGTCCTAAATGTGCAATGAATGGGAATGCAAAAAATAAGGTATTAGACACAAGCTATTTGTTTTGCAAACTGTAGGTAGATCCCTATGATCTTACATAATAAAAGATTTGGCTTTGGCTTTGACTTTGAATGAGGTTTGTACGATTTATTAGCATTGCCAAAATCGTTGGACGTTTTCACACGACATCTTCATGATATCGGCTTTCGTAGATAGGTACTAGACGCTTTTATACGTATATCGTCGCCAAAACGACATCACTGATACGGTAATTTCAGAGTCACGGATATATCGGTATCGCGTCGGTATCGGGCAGTGTACAAACGCCCACTGTGTATTATCCTTTGATACGTTTACTTTAGTGAAAGGAAATTTTCAAAGAGCATTTAAGTTTGATCCTAAGATTACTTTACGAAACCATTATATCGTAATGAATTGTTAGATCCAATTTTGTTCAGTAATAAGGTAATAACATACTTACAGTCTTTACTGAACAATTTTATCTCTAGAATAATAAATAACTAAAATGCAGACACTTTTGACGGATCACTGTTTTGAAACGTGAGAATCAGCTCTCACTCATATTGGTATTCTAAAGCTTCTCTAGCTAAACTGGCTGCTAAATCTATTAAAATTCAAGTGATAATAGGCGTTTTCAGATTATCATCGACACGAACCATTTTCATACATTTTGACACAGATTTTTTTAATGCCGCGCTAAAGTGTGACATAATATTATGAATTAAACATTATAGTTTTACTTTGATTTTACGTCATATTGAAAAAAATGTGCTAAATTCCCAGAATACCAGCTAAAATATAATTTCGCTTCATCTCCTTAAAATATTCACACTGTGATAGTAATAAGTCACTGTAATCTCTTGCGTATTCCAAAAGAAACGTGTAAAAAATATTTTGTTACTCTAAACAAATAGCACGTCTTGGTCATTGCGTTATTCTCAAATCGCGTTTAATTTCCCTTTCTAAATGTTTATTAATAGCCCGTTATTGCATCTAACAAAGAACATTTGCATTAGGCTAGTAATACACTGACTGCTTGGCTGCGAAGCAGATGAGCATCGGACTAGGATCTTCTTTCTATTAAAATGATAGTTTTTATTTAAGGTGGTGTGATAAATAGCCTAAAAACTCTTTATTGCACACCACAAAGAAATAACAAATGAAACACGAGAGTTCATAATAGGTACCTACGTCATTTTAAATTTTTTTCTCTTGTTTTTTATTTCGCGTAAAATAATATTATTTTTATCAAATATACTGATAAGAGAGCAATTTGTTTATTTATTGAGTCTATTTGTAAGGAATTCCTTATGATTTTATTAGATAAATATATTTGAGTACGTAATCATTGACTCTATTTCATGTGTTTAATCTGTCAGTGTGTTTGAGCTTAACGAGTCAACATTTTGTGCATTATGTTGCGCTTGCGTTGATTCTGTAGTGTTATTGGACGCAGCGGCGCAAGACGAGGTATGCGTGAAGAAACAGATGATAGCTAGAATGATAGACGTCTCATAGTTTAGCTATTACACCAGTTTAATTTAGAATAAGGTACCTATATTATTCTACTGCGAGCTGTCGTCCGTGGCTTTGCTCGCGTGGTAGCAACAGACCTACGCATTATTTGGTTAAAATCTCCTAATTTTAGATCCTATAGGTGCGACTTTTTAAAAATTCCTCAATCCTTAGTGCACCTCTACACTATATAAGGATACTACCCTCTAAATTTCAGACCTCTAGAACTTATAGTTTAGGTTGTGCGTTGATTGTCAGTCAGCTTCAAAACAGTTTTATATATTTAGAAGATTGACGGTTAATTAGTGCCTACTCATAGTTTAAAAACGCGCTATTCAACCGTAATGCGTGCTAAGCATTGTAAAGTGAAATTTGAAACCTCATTGCGTTTTTAGTGCCGGCGCCCGCGTCAGCCACGCGTGACAACCCCGAAATGTTTGCACTACAGCTGATTGCAATACGCAAACATGGTTTCGTTCATGGTTTCACGTTGATTTATTAGTTATTTACTGACGATTGTTGTAGATTTCAACTTTGAGTTATAAGGTGAGAGCGCTGAGAAGTCACGTTTTCGGGGAAGCAATTGGAAAAGCACAAAGTAATTGGAACCTTGATTATTTAGTTTTATCACTTACCTGTGTCTTTTAATACCTATTCAGATAGTCTCTTGACACCTATCGAGATTATTTGAGAGTGTTTAAAATTCACTAGAATCACATTCAATTCAACGCCATATTCATAGAGATTAAATCACGCTATTAATTTCATATCTATGTACAAACCTAAATTGTTAATAAGTACGTTTTCTATCTACATAAATTTTTCCTATTTCAAAACCACTATAAAGGAGACAACTCAAAGGGGATTTTGAGACTAACCCATATAAGACACCTAGAAAAAGTTTACAAGACATTTCTTCACTGAATATCACTAAATTCACAAAAGTCGGATAACATTGTTGTTGCCATAAATGTCCCCTCGGGATAACAGTAGTTTTGGGACACTTAGTATTAACATAGTTATTATTAAAAACATAGGCGATTATAAACAAGTTCCTTGAAAAACGTCAAAACTAGAGCAAAACAAAGTAGCCGCCAGTGTGAGTTTACTAGACAAGTGCTACTAGTTAGCCTTGTCCTTTATGGAACGGAATCGTATGACATTTCACTTTGTTTTACTTTTATTTATCTAAGATCCTTTTAGGATACCTTTGGTATAAAAGTAAATAATAAAAATAGTCTTGTTGAGAATCAAAAACTCATTTCTATATTTTTTGTTACAGGTACATAATAGATACTTCTGACAAGGATGTGGGTTTGTACTTTTACGATAAGAATAATAAAACCCAATGTAACAACTTGTGCCATCCAATGTACCAATTAATTAAAAACAAATGAGTAATTAGATACTCATTAGTCCCACTCCAGCCCAGCCGATGCAATGACAGTAAAGTACACTTCATAACATAACAATATCGTAATATCGTCCACCCCACCGAAAAATATCGTAATCAAAAAAACATTTTGATCAGCAGTATACAAAACTAGATTATCACAATGAGTAGCCTTTAAGTCAATTTAGTCTCTGTCAATGTCTGACAATATAGTACAACATCACTACAACATCAAGGAATTGGTTTAAGAATCAAAGCAAAAAATACTTTAAAATTGATATTGTCTCTTAGATATCATTTTTTTAAAACTGGTAGGATAGTCAGATAAGTGCAAGTTGTGGTCAGTAAAAGTAGTCATATCGTGCAACGCGTGTAGCAACGAACACGCTTCGGTCTATATGTCTTTGTAATTCCGGCGTCGATAAACACATACAATTATAACCAAGGAAGCTTGTATTGCAAACTGTCCGCACGTACCACTTTATTCGAAGAAAGCATTATTTTGAATGTAGAAAAAAAGAAGTGTCCATACTGTCCATAATTTACTATTCTGAAATTAATATCCATTTTAAAACTGGTGCTGAATAAATAAATATAAGGAGTACTTTGTCGTAGATAATAAGTTTTAGGCTGAAGTTACACTAGTTACCTGACCTTCACCTGACACAACAATCACCATGTTTTTTCAATGGGTAGACACTGAACATTTTACTCAGCTGCTATTTAAGCATCATTTTTAAGTATACAGTATACACCTACGTTCTTAAAATATATCACAAGGGAATCATATTTATAAAATGCCTACATGTCAAATGCCTCGTTTGACAAACTCTATAAATAATTTCATTTATTGTCACTCTTGAGTAAAAAAACAGATAAAAGAAAGCTGAATAAAAACATTTAGGTAGGTATTGGTATTTAGGTATTGCCATATTTCAGCATCCTCGTTCTGTCGTACGTTTCCACTCTAGTTGCAAACCAGGTATAATCATAATCATAACCAATAGGCCATAAAATAAACGTCCAGCCATATAATTCTATGCTTCACAAATTGCCGGCTCTTTCAAACTGGGTTACAAATACCACAGACCTTTAAAGGACGATTATAGCTGTCCAATAACTTTTAAAATGTAGCGGATAGAAAAATATTAAATACCAATTATAGTTTGATAAGCTAACCTACTTGAAGAACACTTAGCCTGCTGACGCACTTACAGCCGTGCAAATGGTTCGAGCTCTTATTGTCATAAAGTCATTAACAATGGCTAGATGTAATTAAATTTAAATAAAAATATGAGCAAAATGCAAACTTCGTAATCGACCTCTATAGTCGTTGCTGGTCTCCAAGTGCGCGTGTAGCCTTAGTTTTTCGTTACTCAATGTAGAGATCCATCTGCAAGTGTAAATATTAACATGGTTTCATCAAGATTCTCATTAACAACTCTTGCTTAGAATCAAATGTCATGGATTTGTAAATATTTAAATCGTCGATTGTAAAATTAGAGCATTTTGTCACAAGACTGCCTTTGCTTGATTTATGGTTTCGATTCAAATGAACTCGATATACTTGGCTTTTAAATCGATTGAGTAGTTGTTTGTAATGAGCTTTAAATGTCAGACTTTAATATTTTTTCTATATTTTATTACCAGGTGTAACGTACGTATTAATAAGTATGCAAGTATAAATGGTGTATATAAATGGTATTCATGGTACAGTTTGAATTCACAAAGTTTCATTAGACTAATTAGAATGAAAGCGCTAAAGGTATAATTGCTAGCGTCTTCTGAGGTGCGAATTCTACTTCTAACGGTGTCATAAATACCTAGCTACCTACTCATTGTACTCATTGCTTTGCAAAATATTTAGTTGCAGTACTAAACAATTGAGATAATTACAGTCAAAATATATTAGAAAAGGATGTTCGCAATAGAGCGAAAAACATGGTAACAGAACGAACGCGTTCAAAACCGGGCGTATAACATTATACTTGAATGTGTGAACAAAGACGTAACCTGAAAAAGCAAATTGTAAGTAATCGAAGAACATCATATTGGATTACTTCCAATAAGGCTTGAGAAAGAAGGTAAGGGCTATTTGATGATAGCGAGAATGGTGGCGATAGAACCTTTGTCACTGGGCCTGATAAGTTTGTAGCAATATCATACAATCCGGAACTCTATATACCTGCTAAAAATAACCTTATAAACATACGTACACACTTGCACGTAATCTACTTTAGGACAGTAACGACGGACAAAAAGACGAGTGGTTGTCCTCGCTTAAAGAGCACTAGTTTGGGCTCTGCCTTGGACTTCCCGGGCTGATGTGGGGCATTCAGGCATAATTGATCCTTTGATATGACAGCTTTATTGATGGGCATGAAGATAATTGAATACGTCAGTATGAAATATGAACCCTTAGTCTTAGTGCATAGCTGTCTGATTACTTAGTGGATGACAAAAAGCTTTAAGCTCAAAGTTAATTGTTTTAGTCAATAACATTACAAGAACCATTTTCAAGACCTTAAATTAAAAAAAAAAGGTACTTAATTGTTTATGGTAACTCAAAATAAACTAAACGAAATAATGGGGTATAACAGAATTTCATACGTAGTACTTTTTAAACACTTAGGTACTTACAATTTATTTCTGTAAAATTAAATAAAAATTGCAAGACCTGATAACTTTGATATTCTTTAAGATAACATCAACAAAAAAATATCAACATCAGAAACAAGTGTACAATAACGTGATCTTTTAATTATAAACATTGTAAACATTAAGGTTGCTCTGAAACTCTACACTAGGGGAAGGGGATTTACTTGGTGAAGTTCTTCCTGGTTCAATATACTAGCACGATATTCAATGCATCTGTGCTTCGTTTACGTATACAGACTAATTAAAATATAGTTTTTTAATAATTAAGTTTTAAAGGAGAAGATCTACCTTTGGATAACCACAAACTTTTTATAAGCTTGATATTATAAATTGTTACTCCGTATTTTATCTTGCATTCGAATTCGATCAAAAGAGACACGGGGTAACTATTTCAAGTTTACATACAGGGTAAGAGTTTATCCCTGGAAGCTCTGGTGGAAGTGACAATTAGACGAACCGACAGACACAGGACTGGGACTATGTTTCGTTTGTTCAAAACTGGACTGGATAACTATAAATGAAGATTTATATATACACAAGCTTTTAATTATCTCTGTACATTATAATTAGAGCAAATGTTATTTCAGGCTACTAATACTACAGCTACTAACCAGTAAATCTAAAATACTATTACAGAAAGGTCAACTAGCTAGTAAATAAATATTTAGCAGAATTAAATTCTTCGGCCTGAGTAAGTGAATCGTAAAAAATGGTGCTAGATTTTATCAGTAATTATTTCAAAGTGATAACTTCAATGAGGAAATGTCAAAAATTATATTGCTATGCTAAAAGCTTTTTTTATTTGGGACCAACTCTAGAAGTCGAAAACCTCGAATTCACTTTACAAAATAATTAAAAACGCCGTAATGAACCACTGTTCCGATATTTTACAAAATTTGTCTTGTTTTATAAATACTGTTAGTTATGGGAAAAAGTACATGTCTGCGGAGCAACGCATCCTTGCAACATACTTTTTTGGAACATTATGAAAATCTTTGTAGTTTTACAAAATGATCTCGAGATCACAAAACATTCTATGATCGGTTTTCAGTTCAATCTGACCGTAGTATCAGATGCCGAAAACCCATTCAATTTTACTTTAATCGAACAGTGTGCCATGGTGCCAATATTATAGGTAACACTTTTTTGGTAAAGTTGACAAGTGAAGCTGAGTCACGAATCGTATTTTTAAAAGCTTCGAGAACCAATTCCATCCATTTTAGGTCAAGTCATTAAAAACAATGAATATTTACTTGTTATAAAACACTGATTACGTTGAAAAATGAAGCGACGAGATTTTTGCCCTTTATAGATTATCGAGAAAAGTAATTATCGCGTTTATACCCAGTTTCCTTTTACGAAGAGTTCAAAGAGATTCGTGGCAATTACAGTAATATTTACAACACGAAATACTTACCTCGAGTTTTTAAACTACCGATATTCACATGCTATGCCATAAGGTTTCCCATGTTTCTGCAGTAGGTTTTGTTTGTCTTAGCTATCAGTAGAGTAGGTACCACAAACATTTTCAGATCATGTAAACATCTGTCGGCATACCACACGATGCAAATTTGCACCTTATCACAGCCAGTATCATGCCTTGTTCCTTTGATCTAACTATATTTTTTTCACATTTTGAAAAAGGACTTAAAGCCACTCATCGTCCATGTCTGGGCTCGTTTATTCTGTTACTGTTTTTTTCTTGGTGAGATCTCACCAGTCCCGCCGAAAAAAGACGCTTTTTCATTGAGACCGGCTGTCTGGATCACCAATGTCTGGATTTATAATAGGTGGTTTTTCTTGATCACTGATTTGCCAATCACAACATACTGCTTTATACGTTTTGAGTCTAGAAAAGCTGTACATTGCCACATACAATGAACAGTCGCCAATTGCGTCAACGATCTTGTACCTATAGACTATCGCTTCCTGTTACATTTAGAACCAGTTGTGCTTTTTACAACAATCTGTGAAGTATGGCTTTTGTATGTACAGATCTTTGCTGTGGTCATAGCTCAATGGCGTTTACGCACTGACCGACACTGAAATTTGAGTACCACCGACAGGCGTCATAGCTCAATCGGTAATAGATAGATAGATAGATAGAATATTCTTTATTGTACACCACTTATATGTAAACAAAATAACAAAAAAATACCATAATTGGTAATACAGTCAAGTTTTAGGAGGTAGGTACAATGGGCGGCCTTATTGCTTAAAGCAATCTCTCGCATAGTTTGGCCTTCTGTGCTTGTAGGTCGTGGCTTCGATCATTGGACTAATTAATAATTCGTACAAACATTTGTATACAAACCTATGTATACTTTTTTGTAAATTCATAATACAAACATCTATGTTTGCCAGACACAAATGTTTGTTCTTAGTGGGAAATTAATAATTAGTCCAAGGATTGAATAAGTATTTTAACAGCAATCTAGTTACCATAGTTACAAACCTATAGTTTGGGACTAGAGGGCGTTGTGTAAAATGCCCATAAATATTTATTTATTTACTTTTCCGGCTTCTAATTAATGAAATATATTTCCGACTGCATTATATGTTACTCGTAGTAAAGGTAGAGATAACTATCAATCAAATTTGCTCGCTTCTCTCAATCAATAAGGATAAAAATTAAATATTTAAGTTTTGATTAGGCATAGGTAATCGTGATATAATTACAAGTGCTTTAACGACTTGAAGGTGGTCCTTGTTCGATTTAGAGTGCTTGAAGATGACCATCTCCTTTCTATTGGTCGAGGTTAAATAGCATCGCGGTCAAATCAGTTTTAATGCTGAGATGTTCACAAGATATTTAAAGGTATTTTTGAGTAGTTAAACAGTAGAGTTTATTTATAGACTCAATGAACTACATAACAGAATGTATCATAAGTATGTATTTACAAAAAAAAATGTATATAAGTATTCTATCAGCAATCTAGTTCCCATAGTACAAGTTTTGCTTAGTTTGGGACTAGAGGGCGTTGTGTGTTATGTCCAAAAATATTTATTTATGTTAGAAGTTTATCTACCATAGTATAAAATAAATACCTAAGTACATAGTGAGTAGGTATACTTTATGGTCATGAAATCGATCACTAAAAAAAACTAATATTGAATACAGACTGACCGAAAGTTTCAGCAAAAAAACTTCAGTAATCAGTCAGGCTCGTATACTTATAAAGAAATCGTTAATCAAGCAGATTAGAGATTTTCATACAAAATGCTTGAGTCCAGATCAGTGTTTGAGCAGTAAATCAGCGGTATTAGACATCTCACTCGTAAAACGGCTTTGATAAACATATTCAGTTACCTACTGTGGAACACATAATTACCTACTACTAGGAGGTAATTATGTGTTCGACAGTAACTGAATTGAATTGAGCAAATTCGCAGGCGAAAGTATGTTTATCAATAGCTCTATCAAATCATATGACACACCCCTACACGATCGAGTACTGCAAGATTAATATCGATAAACACTGACTGGTCACATGCACACGGTTGGAATCTAATAGGCATTCTATTCTATTCAATTTCTGTGGAGTTAAAGGCAGCGACGCGGTGCGGGCGGTGGCGGCAATAAGCGACCTAGTTTCCTGTAACGTATGCATATCAAAATAGAAATATTTTGACTTTGTTAAATTACAAGGATTTAGCACTAGAAACGCCTATAGAAAAAAACATATAATAAAAGAACTATACATATAAAATATTCACTATGACGAAAAAAAGAAGATAAAATGTAGGGCTGCCTAAAAAATGAATTCCACTACGTTTTCGTTTTGTGTTTTATTTATAAGTAGTTCTATGTTATAAGGACTAAATAAAAAAGCATTCAGCAAGCATTTACTGCCATTATCCCACGCTAAGTGAGGTCGGCATCGACACATATTTTTTTCTTCCTTCACTCATCGTCATCATTCATATAGGTTCATGTTCATAGCATCCGTTACCACTAAACCTACTCCTGTAACATTCACACTTATTATATGATTACTAGCCGTCGCCCGCGGCGTTGCTCGCGTTCTACCCTTTAGAGTGTGACGTTTCAAAATTCCTTTCTTAATGCACCCCTACACTATATACCTAAGGATACTACCCTCCAAATTTCATACCTCTAGGACTTATAGTTTAGGCTGTGCGTTGATTCTAAGTCAGCTTCAAAAGAGTTTTATATATATTGACTATTATTTTTTGCTGTAATTACCTACCACTAACTACCTACTACAAATAATGGTAGGTAAACATGTGAAAAGGTACCACAAATCCTTTGGTTATGTCAGAGTTAGACAGGACATACGTGAGTGACCTACCAAACGTAACCTCAATTAGTTATAGATTTGAGAAGTGAATGTACTCGTATGTACCTACCTACCTACCTACATATATGATTAATCGATTAAATAATAAATAATCATTCGAAATAAGTTTCATCGATTCTACGAAAAGGAAGTTATTGATTTACTAGTAAAAAATATAAAATCTATCGTATATCAATATTTAGGTTGAAATTAAAGGTCAGGGTATTTATTGCAAACATACTTTTATGAGGCAATTAAATAAATAGTAGATTTATGGTCCAAATAAACTCGGTACATCCTTCACATTATATCCAGGGTCTTTATGTTATAAATCATTTAGATCTAGATCAGATGCAAACCATTTTTTTTTATGTCCAAGTATTTTTCTCATATAAAATAAATAAATAAATATTCACACAACGCCTTCTAGTCCCAAACTAAGCAAAGCTTGCACGATGGAAACTAGATGGCTGATAAAATACATACATACATTTTTTTTCTAAATACATACTTATAATACATAGAAACACTCAGACACAAAACAAACATCTATGTTTACAACACACAAATGTTTGTTCTCGGTGGGGATCGAACCCACGACCCACAGCACGGAAGGCAGAGCTACTACCGACTGAGCCATGACGCCTGTCAATATCTCTTTACGTACCATACAAGTGTTATAAGCTAAAGGTGCACGACGCTTGTTCTATTACCTACTCTCATACATGACTTGCGTATGAGCTTGAAGTCGTGTCTGGCTAGAAAACAGTGACATTTTAACTTGCCTTTGAAAATTGACCTCAGTTTCCATAATAATATTAATATTAGGGCATAACTTCCAAATTGTGTAGGATGTGTGAATCATAAATGTATCTTTGCCTAAATAAAACTTATGCTTAATGATTAGTTGGTAAATATGGTCAGTCGTGGGAGAACATGTCAACTTAAAAGTGCTCAAGGCTATGAGGTGGTCTTCGTTAAAGCTCAGATGATTACAGCTTGCTAGTATTTACATAGTATTTTTGTCGCAAACTCCTTGAAAATCATTAGATAAATAGCATAATATGTAATGCCTAGTTTTGGTAATTTGAGACACAGCGGCGCGATCGGTGTGCTGCCTTGCTTAAGCCTGGCAGGTTTTCTGACCTGCTTTTATACTAAATCATAGGTATTCTGTGACTAAATAGTGCCATTAGAGCATTTCAGCGCGTGTTTTGCTGTCAAAAGCTTCTAGTTTTCGTATATCTGTTTCGTGGTAAAAACACGTAAAACTGCATCTGTTATAAACCGTCCTATATTAAGGTCTGATGATATGATCCCGGTATCAAAATAAATTAAGTAGAAACTGATATTTTTGAATTGGATTGTGGGATCTGTTTGAAATATTTCAGGATCCTGAGATCAGATGTAAATAAGTATTTATTTATTTTGGCCACGGATCCTGGTTTTTGGTGACCTTATTATGGTGTAAATTACAACTTAGTAATGCATAATATTTTATGAATTAATTAAAAAGACCATAGGTACAACCACGCTATTAATTTCGTATTATAGTATTATGATGAGAGCTGCGAGTATGCAATGCACTAAGTAATTGCTATTCGAGTTGTTTTTAAAAGTCAATTGAATTTCAAATGCCAAGGAGTCTTAAAGTAAAGATTAATTTAGCGATTGTAGCACCTACCTATGTAGTATAAAGCCCAAATTACCTTTTCATCACCAAGCTTTGAGGAATTCCACTAAGAGCTTTCATTTGAAGAGCACCGATCCCTAGAACATCTATTTTTCACGATGTCTTCAATATTTTTGAGGTTCTAAACGTCAAAGAAACTCAGCATAAAAACGATACAAAGCTACGTTTAAAGCATTGTGTAGGAGTGATCTATAAGTCACAATGTCTACTTTTGTATGGATTTCTTTGGCACTTGTACCTACGCATATGATTAGCCTAGATTTTAACAATAGCTTTCAGAGTGTAGTAAGCATTTTATTTTTGCAAGAAGACCGAGGCGTGAAAGGTATTTGAGCTATACCGCCGAATATTAGTGTAAGTAAGTATACTTACAACTTTTTGTCATGAACCTGAATACAAATGTTGAGTGCTGGAGGCTCGTATTACTCTGTAGCGGCTGTACAGATTTTGATGAAACTTGGAATGAATATGTTTTGTAAGTGATAATTTTTTACTTGGGAACCATAAGAGTACAGCCGAAGGCGAAAACTAGACTTCTCTAATAGTATATCCAGTGTGTCTTTAAGAATATTCAGGGTCTTTAAGTTAAGATAAATGCGTGCGGAACCCTAGATAGAATGTTCCGATTATGCAAGTTTCGGCGAATAAAACAGTGTTGCCAAAATGTATCATTATCGTATCATTAGGTGCATTCGGCATCTGCAGCGTTCCCAAAGCGAGTACAATACAATACATTTTCGAAATAACATCATATTGATGATACTTTGTACCTACCTAATTACAGTGTCGATTATTGTGCTATATACATACAGGGTGTGCCAAAAACTTGGGGCTTAAAGTACCCATAAACTTTACACAAGGAACCATAAAAATGAGAAAAAATCTGCAGTTCCATGAATGAAAAGTTATTTGTACCTAACGCTGTAGAAATAATCTAAGATCGATGTACCTAAAGGTATGTAGGTATACCTTTAAACTAGTTAAGTAAGCTGAACTAATAGGTAATTGGTATTTTGTATGCGTAGTTGAAAAATGTAGCGAACTTTAAATAGTTATTGTGTTTACCTACTGCGTTTAGGTTTTAGTCATGGAGCAACAACAGGATTTGCAAGAGTCTGTAAATAATGGTCGTATTGGGTTTCAAAATAAAAAATCTCTGCAATCGACACATGTTTAGCTATCTACCTACTTCTGATAGCACCTTTCTGAAGCTCGAGTCTGAGTTTTGTTCTGAAAACCGGATAAGCGCCTCTAGTGGTTTGCAAACAATTTTTCCCCATACAAAAACTGCGAGTTTCTAGATGCTCACTTTTCGGAGATTAAAAAAATAAACTCAGACTCCAGGCTTTGCAGGGCCTGTGAAAAGCTATCTCGGATAATAGGTACAGATGGAAGTTGTGAAGAAAAACATCCTAAAGTTTTTTTACGTTTTCCTAAATATACCTAATACCTAAATTATCTAAAATCTCGAATCTCTGCTCGACATAACTCTATTACTAGTATAGTATTATAGGACCTGTGACTCTGTACACATGAGATAGTATACTCGTGAGTCATGACTTGAGAAGATACAGATCTCAAGGTGTACTCGGTGATTTGACATGACTTTTGACAGGTGTATTGCGATGATGAATTTATTGAAGGCAGGAACTCGTGAGACACACTCGTAAGCTCGTGAATCGGGTGCACAAAATATTCACAACTTATATTTAGGTTGTAACACTGCCTGAATTTGAGTAAAACGACCACATTGCTTCTTTTGTATGCAAGTTCTTCATATATCTCTGATAAGCAGAAAATTGACGGGGCAATGTACTCGCTGCTTTTGTTCACAGCGTTAAAATTAAAAGTGATTTGAGGTCTGATAGAGCAATCGAAAAGAATCGGAGGAAATGGATGTAAAATGAATTTGACAAAAAAAATCTAAAATAATTTTATTTAAAAAGTAAGTTCGTACAAATTACTGGCCATCTTTGGTAAGTAACGAAGTTTTAAGGCCGCTTTAAGGCCTCCACCGTGGTGTTCTTTTATTAAAAACTAGGTTTTATTTCTGACATTTGGCCTAATGTAGATTTATACAACCACCTCGTTGATTCATAGTTTAAGACCTACAAATGTATACTTTTAGTAGCTCAATTATCCTAAATGCCAATACTAGATCAATAATCAAGTATTATTTTACAATAAGCTTAGACAAGGTCCTTTAGCAAGACCTTGGCGTCTCTGTGGTTAAAGTATATTCTGCATTCTGTTAATATGCTGTTATTTTTAATCTAGATCTAATAATAATATGCCTAATATATTTTAAACTGCAACTAATAACATCTTTGTTATAACCTACAATATCATATTTACGCAACTTCGATTTATTTAATAACCTGCTAATTATGGCTGCATCTTTTTCCTGTAATATACATCTTGATTGTATACATTAAGAATTATTATTTATTTAATTTTATTGAATAAAATTAGCATAAAAATATATATAGTAAAACATATAAAATACATGGTAATACAGATAGTACTAGATATAATTAAATTAATTTAGCTACCAACGGTTTCTTATCAGTTATTACAGTTTAGTTAACTTTTATCTAAAAAAACACATCTTACTCAAAATACAATAAACCCGAACATACACGATTTTTTTGGCTTGACTTTTCTATCGTGCAGATGTCGGTATTGGCCACTGTGTTAGCACTCTGTCGTGCAAATATGTCTTTAGATCTTCATACATCATTAATGTATTATGTCATTAGATGCACGCGATGCTAATGCCCCTTTCGATTGAAGTCACAGATGGCATAGTGATTAGTTTACGTACTTAGTAATTAACTAGATAGAAACTTACGATAAATATACACAAATTTAAACCTAATTGCAGGTAATTTTAGGTCTATTTATACCTGCAGTTTTTTTTTTGGTTTGCTCCTTCATTTGGTGCACATAACTTTACACATAACTCTCTACATATACGTGACCAGTTTATAAATAAATAAATATTCACGGACACTTAACACAACGCCTTCTAGTCCCAAACTTAGCAAAGCTCGTACGATGGAAACTAGATGGCTGATAGAATACATACACACATTTTTTTTTTGTAAATACATACTTATAATACATAGACACACCCAGACACAGAAAAAACATCTATGTTTACAACACACAAATGTTTGTTCTCGGTGGGGATCGAACCCACGACCCACAGCACCGAAGGCAGAGCTACTATCGATTAAGCCATGACGCCTGTCATAAGAATAAAAGAAAGAAAATATTATAAAAAAAAACACCTACTTACACACCGAATCACATTTACTACTTATTACAAAAATATATAAATAGCTTCCTATTATTATGTTTTTGTTAGGTCTTGAATATTTGAGTCTTGCTTGTAACTTGTCTGAATTTTTGTTGGACGTTTTTCTTGACGAGTCCGTCTTGTCGGATTTATTTCTGTCTGCAGTATTGAGTGTTGAATCCTCGGTTCTTTAGTAGTTATCAGAGGAGTACCAGTTATCTTGGTAGGAGCTGCTGTCGATGGTATACCTACCATTGAGCACGTCCAGTGACAAGTTGTGACAGACCATATTCTGGTGTTGAATATCGTGGTAAGCTTCCGTCGCCTCTCCGGCTTTGCTTGTTTAGAAACTGTTTCATTCGATAGGTTTTATCATCAAGGTACTTACAAACGTATACTCCGGTTGATCGGAAATGCCATATGTTTTTTAAAATATGCTTTACCATTTTTTTCTCCGTTAACTCCATTAAAATTGGCCGCCGTAAGCCTTGATCACCAATTCGAGTTAGCTGTTTGATGTAGCCGGTTAAATCGATTTGCACAATATCCTTAAACATGTATATTATAAGATTTAGTATTTCTGCTTCGCTTTCTCCGTGATATTCGTTCAGTCCGTAGATCACAATTTTATTGCTATTGTCCTGTGCAGGCACTATTTTATCAATTGTTTTGTTTATATCAGTTACTTCTTCTTGAAGATTGTTTATTACGTGTTCCAATTTTTCGATTCTGTTGCTCATTAAACTAATATCCTTTCTAGTGGTTATTTGCTCTGTATGTAGGTTGTCGATAGAATGTTTTATTTCGCAGGAAAGTAATTCTTCATGAATTAAAGGCTTCTGACACTCTGAGCACAGCATTGTATGCTCGTTATATACACAAACGTAAATATGGAAGGTTACCTACTTGTAGCTGCAGTGAAACCACTTGCGGATCGTCGGTCAGTGGATTATGAGTCGACGATTTGTCTGCGATATAGAATACTGGGGAAGACTATCTTACTGTTGTACCGCGGTAGAGAATCACACGGAATTTCACACTTCTTAGTATGTGGTTAGAATATGATTGAAATTTGAATCCGTCCGCGACAAGAGCCACATTTAAACTCCCGTAAATGTTTTTCATTTGATGACGTTATCGGAGCTAAGGTGAGTCCGGGACACTTGAACCACGTTGAATAATCTCACGTATTCTTATTTTTCACTCGTTTGCCCCATTGTCCAATGACATTTTCATTTTAGTGGTCATATTTTGTAGTTATTAAATGTACGCTATTTGATAGTAATATTTTTTTATATCGTTTACTTTTTTACTTTTAAGTGAAATACATACAATAGTGAAAAGTACCTGTGTATTTCTTTTGAAAACAAATATTTTTGTTAAATGTTTTCAAACCTACCGTTAATTTTATTCTAAGTAGAGATATTCATATTCATCCAAGTATCCCGGTTTTCCCCCTACTGTTCTTACACGAGGCTAAGCCACGGGTTTCAAAAGTTTATTTTTCTATTTATGGAAACCCGTGAGTTGGGGCCAACTCACGTGGCGTTGATAATTGCTTTTCTTTACAATTTTATTCATATTAGTGAAATGTAAACAAAGTGAAAAATACACAATAAGAAACGTTGATAATTAGTCCACGTTGTAGCTGGATTGTATTAGGATACAGGTTAGAATTGTCTGACCCCATACATTCTCTTTAAGTAATTAATGTGCACTCAATATAAACAAAAATTACTAGGTATCAAACGGCGAAGGAAAACATCGTAGGGAAACTCGCGGCTTAGTCAGCTCCGCACGTATTGACCTTGCCTTTCCTATGGATAAGGCTGACTTTGGTAACTAAGAAGATAGGTCTAGCATTACCTATGTCCCAGGCACTGCAGCGTCCCGTTCATAAAGACATGGGTAAAAAGTGTCTCCTAACGCATAAATCATCTCGGTAGATTAAATGCAAAAGCATATAGCTTAATAGCTTTTATTATTGACTCCAATTCTTCACACACGTAAAAATATATTACAAAAATATGTTATTATGTATCGTTACTTATATCAGTACATCACATATTGTGCAAATTGGTTGTCAGTGTAAATTAGCTATGACTGATTTCTCAATAGCTAATGCGGTATGTCTTCTACAGTCAAAACATAAGTCACGATTTAGAGCGGCAATGAAAAGTACATTCTACGTGTGGACCATCAAATATTGAAGACCTTATTTCTGATTGACCTTAAAACTGTAGCATGGTTTTCAGCACACGATTAGACCTTGACACCTTGAGTGGATGAGTAAGGAAGATTAGTTAGAACACAATCGATTAAGATGCATTTACACTGTATTGGCAACGACAACCAAATGCAACCATCAAAATTGAAATTTCGGGATACGAGTTCTGTAATTTTTTGGAGCATTTTTAGCATATTCTTTTATTAGTTTTTCGAGCATTGTTGTTCAATTTCGCTGGAATTTTAACCAATATTTGAGGTATTTGAGGTTATAGCCTAAAATGTGAGCCATTGGAATAAATGTGTAAATTTGCCTTCAAAACAAATGACAGCCGACTTGACGAATGACTCGACTTGACTAAATACTTTTTTCAAATTATTCACTTGTCACTGGCAAAATTGACAAACGAGGTTATTAATAAAAGAAGTTGAAACTTCAAAAATTTGACGCATGAATTACGAATCGCACTGGCAAAATCAGGCAAAATTATCTGTCGAAATGACGGACAGAGGCCATAAATAAGAGAAGAAGAAGGAGTAGAACTAGTTGGCAGTGTTGGCACGCTACCAAATCTTTTGGTCGAGCAATTGACATGACATAATGTCGGTATACAGTAGGTGCTTGGACGAAAGATGTCGTGCCAGTTGGTACGAGTATTTCAGAAGATATCTTTGGAGAACCTCAGCGAGTATAACAGTTGCTATCCAAAGCCCGGTTTCCCTTCACCCTACTTTCTGGTAGCCTCAACCTTGACCCCGCAGTGCAATAACTTGCACTTTTAGTACATACAGTACTGAGCCACTCAATGTAGTAATAAACATACTTCGTCCTTCTCTTTTGTTTGACGATAAAAGAGATAGATCAAAACCCCGGATTCATTAACAAGACTGAATAGTTAGGCAAAGAGTTTCAACCAGGATTCGCCTAAACCCATCTCTAGAAGATCTCTAGAGGTCTTTACTTAAAGTCCTTTATGAATTTGAGGGTTAGCCTGCTTTTTCATAGACATTTTTTTGTTTAGAACGCTCATGATAAGCTTAAAAGTTGCTATCACTACATGACGTTGTGAAAAATAGCTGAGTAGATTATGATTGTAAGTACTTATAATAAAATTGTAAAGATTTACCTACCTTTACTATAAGTAAAGTATTGTACGGACTCGAAGCGGCGGGTAAACTGTTGAAACACTCTATCTTTAAGATCTCTTTTTTACACAGTTTTACAATATATGATTCTTATTCTTATTCAATTATACTCAAAATCTTATTATACTCAAAGTGATGGACGCAGTGCATTGACTTATAGGGCACGTCCTCATTGGACTTGCTCTGTGAGGTAATGCATTGTTATAGGCAGAAGTTACCACTTAACATCAGGTGAGCTATCAGCTTGTACCATTACTATTATCATTAAAAAAAACTTAATCACACTACGAACGTTTCCATTAATAACTTTAATAAGTAACTTGTAAAGCTCTATATTCTGACCTAGATACTGTGATAGTAGACTGCATTTACTGTCTGGCCAATGACCATGTGTATTTCCCAAGAAACAAGCTTTAGCAAGTCTTATTTTTAGAGTTTTTATTTTTACACAATGAGTTTGTTCCACTCTTTTCAAAATGGTAGAGAAAGGCGGTTTTAAATTGATTTATCCTTTTACTCAGATGCCCTTTTATAATATTCTTATTGATGTTGAAACTTCAAAGAGCCAAGCCATCACACCACACAGAGTTTGTTCTTGGTGGGGATCGAACTCACAACCCACAGTATGGAAGGCAGAGATATTACCGACTGAGCTGTGATACCTGTCAAACATTATATAACACCACTAGCCGTCGCCCGCGGCGTTGCTCGCGTTCTACTCTTTAGAGTGTGACGTTTCAAAATTCCTTTCTTAGTGCACCTCTACACTATATAAGGATACTACCCTCCAAATTTCATACCTCTAGGACTTATAGTTTATTCTGTGCGTTGATTCTAAGTCAGCTTCAAAAGAGTTTTATATATATTGATGATATAAGTTACTATAACATAATTTGAATTGTTATTTATTATTTAATTAATTAGATAATTTTATCACCATTATCTCATGTAGTGGAACTGCACGTGTGGCGTGTAGTTACATGACTCTGAATTAGGGCATAGGATATAGAAGTCTTGTTTATTCTGTGAGATAGGATCGTTGGTACTTTGGACATAGCGATAAAGGTTGGACCTCTCACTTTTGAATATATTGGTGTCACATTCTCTATTCATATAAGTTTTACTTATGTAGGTAGAGCTTAGATAATTCTAGTGCGTATAAAAGCACTAGATAGCGCTAGGTTGGTTATAATTTAGTATTAACTGTTAGGACATTGTAAGAAGGAAAATAAATAAATAAAAAAATAATCGTGTGTACTGAAAGTCAAATTCAATTATCATTTATTCGGTAAAATCAAAAGAATTATTGAAATAAATTCGAGTCAACCAGCAACCACCTGCTTTAAAAAAAACCTTCATAAGTTTATGTGGAAAATTTTAGATTGTTATTGTTTCCTATTTAGCATGCACCAACTTATATACAAATGGGTAATAATAAATAATAATGTAATACAGAGGCAGTGCAATTTTAAGTAGTGTATGGAGTGAAGTTTTAGTATTCGGGCGAAGTCTAATATTTGGTGGGCCAGATGGGAAAAAAAATTCCCATCGAGCCCACTATGCAAATGAGTGGAACATCCGGCCCACCAGTGCGCCGGCCGGTGAGCTCGATGGGAATAAGCCTTAGTAGTAGGTACCTAGATAATAGTAGCATCACGTACTCATGAGCTCATGATAACAATGAAAATAGTTTATATACCTTCGCATTGTTTACAATTTGAACATTAACTTCACTTTCTTTGTATATGACGCATAATCTATTGTGTAATGGCATTGTTGACTGTCTGGTTACCCTCTGTTAACTATTATTACGAGAGCAAAAATTACGATAGTTTTTAAATAGTCGTTAGCACGATATTCAATTATTTGTTTCAAGAGTCCTGTGGTACTATATGACACTTGTACTTACCGATACTCAGGGAATCTTACGCTGAAATACTCAGTCATTCAGAGCACCACTTTCAATTGCTCTGCCTCGGTTTGACATTACTCATTTGTAAGAGATGGCAATAATTTAAGTGTGACATAAATTGAGTGGCGTTTGAATGGCGTTTGAGTATTCGACCCTAAGTGTATTATAGCTACAGGGATATGTGACTGCGTCATCGGGTGTAATTAGAATATAATCTGTCAGATTCAGCTACTTTTAAAATAATTTGAATAATAATTATGAATATTATGTCGTACGTACGTAACACTAGTTCTTCTTCAACATTATGATGATATTCTTCTTTTGGACAACGAGTAAAAATATATAGATACTAACGACATCCTCTCTTTTTTCAGGCGGAAGGTGTGTCGCGAACCAGTAGAAGACTTCCAGCGCCATCCGCTCTAGACAGCAACAGCTTTAGCACCGACGTGCCAGACAGCATCCCAACGTACCGGTCCAGAAGTAGCAGACGACGGGAGGAGCCTCCTCGAGATGTCGTCCGCACGAGAACAAGAAGCAGGCCAGAAACCACGGAACGGCCAGCACAGCCGGAGCGACCCAGTGGAAACAACGAACGATTCGATTCTAGAAGAACTAGGACGCGCAGTCGACCTATAGAAACTCCACGAGCAGAAACAACTAGAGAAACCTTTAGAAGTACGGCCATACGAAGCAGAACGCGCCCAACAGTTAGAAGGCCTACTCAAGCTCCAGTAGTTTCATCACCGACTGACGACGAGAAAGTCGAAGTTTCGAACACTAACTTAGATGATATATCTAAAATTCCTACTAAAAACATAAACGCTGATAACACACCTACTCAATTTAGACGGAGAAGCTCAATAACGCAGACCACGGAAAGTGTGGCCCCCAGAAGAGGACGTGGACGAGTTAACACACGGCCCAGCGCTAGAGCTCTTGACCTAGACAGCTCTGGGTCAACCAATTCTATACTAATAGTAGACAAGGCCCCGACAACAGCGAGGACTTCAGCTGATTCACGAAATGCAAAAAAGCTGAGATACAAAACGCGACCGTCTGAAACAGAGTCAAATCTGACTGGCGAAGGAATCATCGCTTTGAACGAAGTCAAATCTAGTCAAATAGAAAATATAACTAGTCAACCTGAAATCCATACAGCTGTTCCAGTTTTTGTCGAAAAAATCGTGCAGCAAAGCACAGAAGCAAATAAGCCAAAAAGCACGACGTTGAAAGTGACACGAGTTGTGAGACGTCCATTAGCCAGGGGTAAAGCGACGCACACACCGGTTGTAGCAGCATCAAAGAAGTCCGATGACATCAGTGAGGATGATAACTATCCGGAAAGCTTTAAAGCTTTGATTCAAGCAAAAAATGCCGTAAGCTTTCATAGAATCACTATCATTTATAAACAGAGATGTAAACAGATGAAAATAAAAAAATTTAGTTAACTTTTAATACTTTTTTACCTCTGCTTCACAAATAAATCTTAATAATAATAGAAATCATGCAAGCACTGAACTAAAACTACTGGCATGTATCATTTTATTAGTTTGTATCTCATTAAACATTTCAGACACACGAGAGCTCTCCAACCAGAGAGAGTTTGTCAGTGAATCCATCTCAGAAAGTTTTTAAAACTTACTCATCATCACCACAATCTACTCAGACGGGTCCAGCCGAAAACAAATACTCGAGGGTAATAAGGCTGGAAACCAATGTTATAACACCACTAACAATATTTCTGTATTTAATTTTAAAGGAAATAACAATAATACTTTACACACAATCAACATGGTACACTAATTGACCTCAATGAATCATTTAGTCAGATTTATTGGAAATATTCGAATTTACTTGCTAACGAATCTATAATATGTAATTACTGAGTTAAAAATTAGCTCAAAGCTTATTTAAAATTTCAACCATAAAACCCTTTCAATGTTAACAGTTACGGAACAAGCAAAAGGCAGACGAATCAAAACAACAAAGAAATGTAGAAGAATCAATTGAAACAACTCCGAGACCAGATGTGACATCGCAAAGCCCGGACTACAAGCTAAGGGGAAAATACTCCGCTAGAAATAAAAAATCAACCACATTTAGCCCAGCGTCTACCACAGCCAGCAGTGTACGTTCAAACACTGAAAAGTCTGGGTCCAAATATAGCAGAAAATTTAAATTCACGACTACTCAAAGTCCTAAAACAGAAAATAATGACAAGAGTACGCGAATTGAAACAACCAGTGGTCTTAAAAAACCTGCTATAAAACCATCTTTTTACTCAAGAAAAACGGAAAGAAACACCATCACAAGTACTGAGGTATCTGTAACTGTCAATGAAAAACAAGTAGAGACGGTTGTACGGAAGAAAGTATCCCTACCAAGAACCTCTTATTATTCTCGACTAAGGAATAGAACCGAAGCTACTACAACTACTGAAGCTGCTAAGGTTGATGCTCCCGATGCTGTTCAAATCAAAAAAGAAGACAATGCTGATATACCACTTATTTTTACTTTTTTTAACAATTCCGAGAAGAATGAACTTGTCAGTGATTCTCTAACAAAAGTTGAAAAAGAAAATGCTACCGTACCATTCATTATTTCAATCAGCAGTACAGAATCGCAAGAAAATATGCTATCAAACGAAGTTACCTCAGGTGCTGAAGTATCAAAAGATTCACTTGTACTGCCGACTGTTGCTACTAAACAAGATGTAGACAAACAGAAATACCACGCCAATTTCAAGAATCCAAATCGCAATGTGGTAGATAATGCCAGTGCATCTACCACTGCACCACCGGTGAGAAATTTACAAAGAAGGCGACAGAGAACCAGGCAGAAAGAGAAAATTGCCGATTCTCCCGAAACAACTACAGTGAGAGTCCGAGACAGGAATGTACGAAAGTTTGGTGAAACGTTTTCCAAGACTACCGAAGCGTCGAATAATGGCGTAAGTACTTTAGTAATATAAACTTAGGACTTAAAATATTGATAATTGTTATTTGAAAGATTTGATCAACATTTTACAGATAAACGCCGAAACTGAAAAGTCTAAAAGTAGATTCAGTTCTAAATATCGAGCTTCTTATCTCAATAAACCGTTTTATAAACCTACAGTACCCACAATCACATCCTCGACTGTAAGTAACACATTTACAATTTACATTACCACAAACACAATTTCAAGTACAATTTTTGAAAACAATACAGTGCAACTTTCAAAATTTTAGATATCCCCATTCCCTATTTATTATTAACAAAGCCCTTTATAAAATTGGCATTAAGATACATAAAACACGTTGCACCTCATAATCATTAACATTACCATTTGAAAGTTAGTTTTGCTGCGCTTCATAAATATCATCGAAATAGCTAGTTACATAGTCATCTACCTAGTTTTAAATCATATTTTAGACCAGCTACAGTAAATTAAATAAAATCTCAATATCATGGTTAGTTGGGTTACAATTACAACAGAAAGTTCACCAGTAGGTACTTATTAAGATTATAAAATACATATTAGGGAAATTTGTTGTAGTTGGTCTTCTTTACTTCGTCGTCAAGCTATCG
Source organism: Eulithis prunata (assembly GCA_918843925.1). Lineage (NCBI taxonomy): Eukaryota > Metazoa > Arthropoda > Insecta > Lepidoptera > Geometridae > Eulithis > Eulithis prunata. Next base: position 8,813,367 of record OU974012.1, read on the forward strand.
TAATAAACATTTTTCATTGCTAAAGGCATGGCTGAAATTCTTCGTGACTGACCACCTGTTGACACAGTCTGTAGAAGAGCCTTACTGGTTCGAGGAGCACGTGGATGAGACCACGGAGTCCTTCGCGAACGTCACCTCGCCATATCATCCATCATCCATCGAACTGGTTAATGGAATCATTTAGTCGTAACACCACACCATGCATCTCACACACGTCTATTGTAATAAGGGTTTTGGTTTAGTTTTAAAGAGATGTAGGTAGTTTAAGCATTTAATAATTTTTAGAAAAGACTGCTTTAAAATTTTAAATATGCAAGCATCTCTTTAGAACAAAACTCTGTTTTACAACTCAGTTTTGAGAATATACAAATTGCTTGCATACTTCTATCATCGAATGCATAGTTGTGTAAGCTTAGTAAAGTAATGTACCTACTTACTTTCAAATGTAGAATTAATATCACTAACATAAATTAGTTCATTAAATTGTATAAAATCTATACAAATTTGTTTCAATATGCTTTCCATTTATTTTCACTATCCACTATATCTTACTTAATGTTCCCGTTATCTTGATACCAAGTATTATAAAGCGGCTTTGGTCTTTGCACGAATCTCAAAATTTTATTTTCATCTTACAAATTCACACACTCCGATACTTGACACACATCTTTGTTTCTTTTACATGGGTGAGCATACTTCTTATTTCAGGTAGAGGGAGAAGAAATGCAATTAGGGCCAGACAACGCTATATCAATTACTCAAACACGGAGGACATTGTCCTCGGCAGACTTGAGACTCTCAGAGAGTCTTCTGAAGTCGTCACAGGTCATGAACGTTGAGGCATCGCACCACTCGCCTTCTGTTACAGTGTCTATTTTTGATGCACTAGCGGATATTCTCACGTCCACACCTAAAACTCGACTTTCTTCTACCACTGAAGTAACGACAAAACCAAATTCTAATACTGATGTAACACAAATACTCAACGGCGTGAGTAACATAGTTAATGTAAATAGTATTGGAGGCATAACCAGCCCGGACACATTTGTCTCGGCCAGCGCCGGCAGCACCACCACTCAATCTGTACAGAACACCGTTCAGACCACGCCAAATGTGATTAACTCTATGTCGGCAAGGGAAAGTGTTACACCGTCACTAAACGCTGAAGTTGTAACTTCTGTGAATACACCTAGAACTCCTATCCCTGTTCCTTCCACTCCTGTCTCTGCAAGGAGACCATTTGCTATTAAAGTATTATATTCAGATACAGAATCGCCAACCGACAAAACTTCGACAGCATCCGATTTCACATCAAATACGCCGACAACTGACAACCCAACAATGGTATATAACACTGTCTCTGATCTTTTGTTATCTAGTAATAGTTTAGTTTCCTCGGAATTAACTAGCATGTTGTCTAATAACATTAAAAGTATTATCCAAAACATGGATGAGGATAGTAGATCTAGAATTTCGGTAGATATGGCAAAACTATTAAAATCTCTAATACCTAGAGCAGTAGGTGGACTAGCGACTGTACTTGACAATGCTGACTTTATCCCAAATACTACACCGTACAGTTTGGAGGATATCAGGGATACTGAAAATATAGATGTAAATACTGATTTAGATTCTTCCGATATCCTTCAAAGTGTTACTACAGATAACAATGTAAATAGTCCCGTAGACAATAATAAATTGTTTACTAGTTTGTTTGGTGTTACAGACAACCCTGCACAATCTGTAAATAATATTGATGTTACACAAGAACTCACACAAGCTTCAGTTCTTGGGTCTAGTAGCCAGACGACGTCAGAAGACACATTAGTAACTGCTAAAACAGAGTTACGGGCAGCTTTTGAATCACCTTTTTCAACTGAATCAAATCCTTCTACTATAGCAAGTGAATTAGTGACGTCCTCTGCCTCGCCCGAGACTGACACTGTTAATAACAGCCAGATGAGTTCATCCTCTACTAATAACACAGTTTCCTTACCTTTCCTGACGAACTTCCAAGTAAACGATTTTACCCCAAGTGATGTAGAGGTTAATAATTTGACTGAATCGTTACAATTCAGACAAAATATCATGGAAACCCCTCAAATTAACTTTAATACTGATTTACAAGACCCAAGCCAGGTATCACCTTTGCAGTTGTGGGTACTTTCTAAGAAAGCTAACGTTTTAAAAATGATTGAAGATCTGATAAGACAACACAATGCGGAACTAGCAACAGGGCCTGGACTAGCTGAAATAATAAGCCCGTCAAATAGTAATATCAATTTATCGGAACGACTGACAAATATCATGAATACTATGACTTTTACGACTGAATCAGCGACTTTGGGAATGAATAATGATGTAACTTCTACCACCACCTCTTCCCTAAATCCTGTTCCTCTTTCAACCACTGTACAAACTTCACAACCTGATAGTACTACTACAAGCGGAAAATCTGATGATGGCTTGACAACTGTTACTTCTGGCCTCTCAGAATCTCTAGATGGGCTACAAACAACTACTGAGATTTCGTCAGATCTTTCAGTGCGCTTTGGATTGGGATCGGATAATGAAAAAACTGATTCAACAGTTACTACTGAAAGTACTTCTAGAAACACTCCGGTAGCCACTACAGAACAGATGCAAAATATAGATTCTGTAGATGAGTTATCTACTACTGCAGGTAGTATTTTAACAACTACATTACAAGAAAACACTGAAACCACAATTGCTTCTGCAAACACAGAGACCACCACACAGCTAAATATTGAGACTACTACAGTAGATGATGAAACAACTACACAAACTGATACAACAACAACATCAAAAGATGATAGTGGTGGTATAAATCAAAACACTACACCTGCCGCCAGTTTGAGCGCTGCCACTCCTACAATACCCAAAAAAGATTACGTTATTTTTGGAATATTACCAAACAATACAGTGGTACGTAAAGATCCCAACGACGATGCCCTGGAATCATTAACAGAAGCAAGCCCCTACATTGTGTATGGTTTGCTACCCAATAACACAGTAATACGTAAATTCCCAAATGGAACTAGAGTGCCACGAATCATGCAAAAAATTGACATACTACCAATCAGTCCATGGAGTTTGAGGAATCCATATAGCCCCATCCATAACATTCCGGCCATTGTCAGACCGCAGTCTAACCCCATCCGAGTATCCACTAATACTGTGACATCCACAGACATCACCAATAACGGAACTGACACTGTAAATAACCAAGAAACAATGGTATTGACTTTAACTTGTTTAGCTTGAACGCTGTGCTTGAGGCTTCTTTCCACGTGCAGCGGCGATTTGGTGCAAGAATTGGGCATGTTGGGACTGGATTGTAGTACCTACTACTCTGTCTATACTATTAGTAAGCTCGGTCTGCATGCTCTACACCTAACTGCTTTTCGGATTAACATCGCCAGGCATAACATTTTATTATGTAATTGCAGATACCCTCATCGGCACTTAATATTAAAAGCAGTTCATTGGGTATAACTACCAACACAAATAAGCCGCCTGCTGAAATAAGCACTGCCTCGCATGTATTGAGTTTACGCACAACTACAATGCTACCTTCTATTGATGAGATTCTGCTTAATAGTATATCTTCGGCCGCTAAACAGGAGATGGTCATAGCATCCATGACGAGCTCTACTCGTGAACCGACAATATTAACACTGGATATTGATCCGGAGGTATAATAATAATTACATTTAAATCACATATTATTTTATTTATTCACTTTTCTTCATTGACTAACTACACTTCGACATTATAGATCACGTTTATATTTTCCGATAAATTTTCATCTAAACATCTGCAATTTGAAATTATAACAATGGGATCTTTGAAAAGGAATTTCTTATAATAAAACGCATTATCGGGTAAGGTAAGTGGTGACGGCATACCTACCAGCATGCGAATAGCCAGCATTTATGTTGAATGAGTAATGAATACCGAGCAAAGTATAAAATGTATTTAAAAAAATTGCAGACGAAACAAATACGCACCGAAAGACCTGGTGATGGCGATGGAAATACTATATTTAAATTCATACCTATAGATGAAGTGATGGTAAAACAGCAGAACTCAAATGTTTTAAAACTTGCAACTAAATCACCACCAACTACAAATACAGACAAAGCTGAAGTTCAAATTGAGACGGTAACGACAGCGATAGATGTAAATACGCAGACATCACAAACACAGGGTGCTGAAAGCACTAGTACTAATGCCCCAGAGTCAACAATGATGACAAACACGCCAGTTGCCACTACAGAGAGCACAACAGTGCCTCAGACTACGGAAACTACAACTGTAACTTTAACCACTACTCAAACACCAACAACGACGTTGGAGCAAACAACGACACCGACAACGCAAGCGCCAACAACAACAACACAGATGCCAACAACAACGCAGATGCCAACAACAACGCAGATGCCAACAACGACACAGGCAACGACAGCGACACAAGTGCCAACAACGACGCAGGTGCCAACAACGACACAGGTGCCGACAACAACACAGGCACCGACAACAACACAGATCCCAACAACACAAACGCCAACCACGACTACTACAACAACGCAAGCTCCTACAACGACGCAATCACCAACCACAACGCAAGCGTCAACAACAACTCAAGCTGCCACAACCTTGGACGACGAGATAAGAGAATCCCAAGAGTCACAAAATTTAGCTCAGGGTCCCAAATACATGGACGTGCAAAGCTTCAATAATTTACTGACTGATGCAGCATTGGCCAAGACAACAAAAAAACCAACTGGTCAACAGAGGGATCCTACAGAATTATTGCAAGCCTTACTACTGGCTACTGGAAAAAAAAATACAGGCACATCAACAACCCCAAATCTGGATGGAAACATCAAAGTATCCAGCCGAATACAAACATCAACATCGCGCTCTATCGAAGACGATATCCGACAATTTGAAGAAGACACAAAACTACTTAGAGCGCTGCTAGCCGCTACGGGCCAAAATCCAGCTAGCCTTAACATACCTTCATTAGACATTTTAACTACTACTGCTAGGGCTTTCACAACACAGCCACCAACAACAACTGCTAGGCCAACAACAACAACTGCTAGACCTACAACAACTAATACGCCAACCACAACCACAACTATATCGACAACAACACAAGCGTCCACACCATCACTACAAGACGATCTAAAACAATTCCAGGAAGATGCTAAGCTTCTACAGGCTCTGTTACAGGCGACAGGTCAAAACGCAGGAAATTTAAACATTCCTGATATATCCGGTGTGACTTCAAACGTTAGGATCGCTTCCAATCTTCAAACCACTCAAGTAGGCTCGAAACCAACTACCCCGTTAAATGTGCGACCGGTGTTTGCTACGACCAATGGACCGGTGTTTAGAACGTTTGCTCCCAGAACAATTTCTACAACTGAAGTTTCGACCACAGAAGATGTCAGGATCTCTACTACTTTTACACCTTTTACCCAGAGACCACCAACCACGGCCCGTGCTGTTGAAACGGAAACACTTTCTGGACGACAAGCTCCGTCGAGGTTCACTGTTACTACGGAGACACCTAGCAGTTCGACTTTCTCCGTCGAAGAAGACTTGGCTTTCTTACAAAATCTGGTAAGTTGGTGAGCTTATTGTATTTACTGTCGCAGATTTTGTTTATTAGTTGCACCTATACAGATTTAGCCTGGTAATATTTATGGTAAAATATAATTATAATATATTTTGCTGTAGAATTTTCTCCTTTTCGTAGCAATCTATCATGAATGCTAGTTTCTGAAGGCTATATTTTAGTTCAATTGTAAAAACTAAGGAATAAAATAGCGCTCTTAATAAAATTGTTTATAATGCTTGTTTTCAGAAATCAGTACTTAATACAAACACCGGCACTGAAGACGAGGAGACGGCGCTCGCCAACCGAATCATATCCCTTGCAGTCGATAGAAGTTTGACTGAAATACAGTCGGGCAAACCAGATAGTGGTGTTCGTAATGGAAAAGCTATTGCTAACAGCGCCAACAACATTATACCGACAACAACTACGACAACGACAACGCCAAGAACAACGACAACACAAGCAACAACAACTCAATCTACAACACAAAGAGCAATCACAACAACAAACGTAGCTGGACCGTCTATAGATGACGACATCAAACAGTTCCAAGAAGACACAAAACTATTACAAGCGCTTCTAAAAGCCACGGGACAGGACCCGTCCAAATTCAACATTCCCACATTGCCTAACATTACACCAACTGTGAGTTCAAGTTCACTACACGATGGTATAAAACTTTCATCTCTTCTCGCTTCACCCTCACGATACAACGATGCTACACCGAAACCTTCCATGATGTCGACTGTTATAACTGACAACACCTTGCCTTTCGGTGCTAAAATAGCTGTTAAGGATGACTTGAGGACTGTACAGGATGACAGGAAATTGTTAAAAACTTTGATAAAATTACAGGACGCACAGGAGACCACGACGTTCAGAAGTAAACTAGCTCTTACAGGTTAGTTGTGTGCAATTTTATTTTTATTTGATTAATTATTTAATATTTTTTTCGTTTGAAATCTCAAAATTACTAATAAAAATCCTATATCTCTGTGGTCTCTCCTAATTTCACAAAAAAGGCCATAAATCACAAAAATGTACCAATTTTTATGAAGTAAGTGTCTGATCAAGCTCTTCCCTCACTTTCAGGCCAAACATCGGACGAGGCTCTCAAAAAGCTGATCCAACAGCAGAAAGCCACCGGCATGGTCTCCGAAGCCACCAAGTCCCCGATATCCTTGAGCACAGAGTACGGCAAAAGCAACGACGCATTGCTCGCAGCTTTGCTAAAGGAGCAGGGCTTTGGCCCGACCACTGCCAGCTCCATCGACGAGCAACTCAGACTTGCCGTACGTCCTTCTTTACTCTCACTAACCATTCACCACCTACTATTCTTGCACTAGTCTATAACACTATTTCTACAGTGTCTTGTTCCTTTGTTAATCAAGAAACGTGATTGATTGGATCGCCTGTTCAACCTGTTTAAAACAGCAAATACTCGTATATTATACTTAGTCAGGATTGTAAACAGAAACAAATGAAATAACTATTTTTGTACGGTTCGTTACATTGATCTAGAACAGTTTGGTAGATCTAATCGCCTTTCTTGAATGTTACAGACACAGCAATTCCACAATCTCTGAATTATCTAATCTTACTGCAACATTAATTTCGCTTGTAACATCACTTTAATCTTTTCTATCATTCTTCACATTGACATGTCATATAACTATAACCTCTAGGCTTTACTGAACCAAGTGGTAGTCACGCCGAAAGCCAGGCGGACGACTACGCCGCCACCGCCGCCGCCGGCTCCCAGGCGGCCTGTCCTGGATGGGCTCGCCTGGCTGTGGCAGCAGTGGAGAGAGACGGGTCCCGGGCCAGCGCCGTCGCCGAGGCCCAGTCAGCGGCCAGGCCCAGCGCCGGCTGTGAGGCCCTCAGAAGCCACCTCCAATAGAGTGAACTGGTTCGGCTCTGGGCCCTTCACCGGCAACGCGGATGACCGGCCGGCAACCTCGAACAGAGTGGGTTTCTCATCTCTCTTACTGAAATTGTGTGACTGGGGCTAAGGTGAAGGAATAGACCTTAGATTAAATACAAACCCCCAGGAACGATTACTTTTAGTGTACTTGTAGAACTTGTTCCTATTTAATCTAAGTCTGCATGTTATATTGTACAGAAACGGGTGTTGAGGATGGGTTGTAAATAGTGAGAAATGTTTTTTTTTTATTTTGTATATTTACCGTGTTTTAGTTAAATTATTTATTTAAGATCGGCTTCATTGGCTTGTACATAAATAATTGTGCAGTAAAAGGCATAGCCACTTTTGTAAAATAAAGAGTTTAATTTTATGTTTTGTGTTTGGTACCTGTGTATGTGTTTGCACTTGTTTTTTTTGTTTTTTGTAAATAACCCCAAGTGCACCATTTGCAATGGAGGAAATTACCTTCCATCACTCTGGATTCATGAAGGTAAAGGCGGGCAGAAGGTGCTACAGGAGAAAGAGTAACTACTTTTATACCTAGGTGCGTGTAAATAACAATTAATGGAGAAAAACTGCAAGTATTTATTGCAATCTGATGCAGTTTAGACTATACGCGAAGAAACTCGACGTACCCGTACCAAGTGCTGGGAAATAAAAAAAAAACGATTTAAATGCAAAATACACTCTAGAAATAAATAGTTTTTGGTAGACAGTTCAATACTCCATTGTTTAATTGCATAATTTCGCCAAGCTAGCATTCGTGGTTTCCAAGATATTCAAGTATTTATACCTGACCCGGAATTTTTGCTCTTAAGTGTACAACAGTGATAAATTAAAAATTAAAGACCAGGAAACTTAATTGCACCCCAAATACTTGTAACAAGACAACAGTAGGTTTTAAATTTTTTTAGAATGTAAATAAATACTTACCTTAATTTTGTAAAAAGTGTAATAACTAGTTTGAATGTAGTGTTGTGTACTTGCATGTCCCTTTGATCCCAACAATGGTGAGTAAAAATATATGTTGAATCTCTTAGTTTTTTCTTACCTAAAGCCCTAACTTCATTCTTTTTTTTCATCCTTTACTAATCTTCTAACAAAACCGTTGTGTAGTAAATAATTTTTTTGTACAAACTACTAATGACGTATATATTTTTAACTGGGTATATGGTTAATACATGTGTATGTTGTGTATAATTTTTTTAAATAATTATGTATCATAAAAAAAAAAACCTAGCCCACTTCAATTTTTAAATAATCATTTCTTAACTATCACGCTTGCTCGCACTTAACCCTTGCAGTGACTTGTGACTAACCTTTATGTATAATTGTAATAGTATTGATTTGAACAGATACCATTGGAGCCCCCTCGAGCTGTGACGTCAGAGCAAACCCCTGGCCGGGGGCAGCTGGTCTCCGCAGCCATCAACGTAACCAGAGCTTTCTCGCAGTTTCTTGGAGCCGCTATACAGGTAAGTAGAAAAAAAACAAAAGAAATTATTGAAAAACATCTCACGGATATTCCGATTCATTTGGACCTTTTCGGACCGATACCGAAACTTTATCGGATTATATCGGATTTCGAATTCGATATATGAAATCTCGTGAAGGGTACTCCGCCCATACATTTTGTGTCTATTATACACTACGGACCGTTTATTTAAAACCTTTGAAGTGTACTTTTTATTTGCAAAATTTGCAGATAGTTTATGTTTTAAATTGTTTTCAATTAAAGGTTTCAGATGAGACAATTGGCGTTATGTTTTTGTAAGTCAAAATATGTGCTAACACAACTTCTGCAATTCTAAACCTTTCAGCAACTCTAACACCATATCAAACCTAACTTTCAACCTGACCTTCGCAATGACTTTTGTTATTTTTCCAGCTATTCTATGATTATTTTCTAACTCTACAGTATATTTTTTTCATTTTATTTGTAAGTTTAATGCAGCACCAAAACCATCAAAGTATCAAAGTCAAAGATTTGTAGTGAAAACCGTTTGTAAACTTCATATTTCCACGTTTCAGTTCAGTTTTTCAAATTAATTTGCTTTCGAGTTTAAACAAGTTTTAAATTGGTATTATTTTTCAGCAAGTAAAAGAATCTCAGAAGTAGTAAAGTCGTTTATTTCCCAACCTGCAAATTTTTTCTACGAGTTACTGTATAAATGTTTTCTTGTTCTCCAGGGGGCAGCACAGACTGTCCAGAGTGTGATCCGGGCAGGGCAGCGCGCGGCTACAGACGTCTACTCTAACGGTTCCGGCTGAGCAGGATAGTCAGAACACTTTCGATGGTCCAAAAGCTTCCGAAGTGGTCTCAAAACGTTTCGAGACCAAAGGGCTTAGACGTTTCAAAAGTTTGTTGAAAACGTTTGAAATAAAATACAGAAAATTTTGTAAACGAAACGTTTCAAGTCCGTAAAACTTGGTCACAAAACGTTTCGAGTCCCGAAAGCTTGGTCACGAAACGTTCCGAAGAGTCACGGAAACTCCCGATCGAGAAAAAGTTTTGTTATGGTGGACGGTTCTGGAAAGTTTCCGACTCCGATATAAAGGACTTGTAAATAACGTAGGACTAAACTTTCCCGGAAGTGTTATTGTACGCACTATGTGTTGCGATTGTTGTGCTCAAAATGTAAATAGTTTGTTTATTTTGCTATATATTTTTTATTTATGTATCGTGAGGAGTGTAAATTAAAATATGTAAGTGAAAAGTCAAACTGAATGAACAAAGATTACTGAAAAGTAGATATAGATATTTATCAAATTTTGTCTTGTTTTTTTCGATGCTTTTAATTAAATTGTATTTTAGTTTCCGTTTCCGTTTTAATTTCCGATCTTTTAAAAAGATATTTTTTAAATATAAGTAGCTAAAAATCACAGGTACTCGTATATTTATAAATTGCACTATATCCTAAGTCTAGATTTAGTGTCAGTCTGTAATATTTAGTTCATAATTACATGTGCCATGTCGCACGTGCTTGACGAACTACTTCTCCGTCTTGGGCTATTTTATTTATTAAATCATGCTATTTTTAATATTTAATAATGTACTTATTATTAATATTTTTTGTAAATTTTGAGTGAAATATTTTTGTTTAAAAGTAAACTCTAATCAATATTAGTTATGAGGTTCGAACAAGTTACATCGTTTTCTCTTTTATTTAGAAAACTCGATGGCACCAATTAGATTATAGTCTATAAAAAAAACTCTTTGCTCTTCTACGTATTTTACAGTTTTTTAGGTTTTATGAACTTAAAAGCTAGAATAAAGTAGGTAAAATGTTTGGAATTTTATAAGCTAAGAACTAGAATATTTTTTGTTGTGAATGAGCTACCTAACTAGTAATTCTTTACTGCCTCAATAGACTTATAGATACGCTAGTAATAATAATTGTATGTATGCTAGGTATACTTACCTAATTATATATTGTGGTTGAGAATTGTGTTATTTGTTTTTTATATTTATATAGTATTTTCACTGCCACTGTAATTTAGGTTGATAGATCCTTGTACCTATTGCTTAGTTATAAATTAATCTATTATTGATATACATAGCTGTGCTAAATGTTAATACTTATCAATCAAGTATGTGTTAGGTAGACTTATCAAATCTTCCTAAATTAGGTTAACACACTGACTGTTTATCTATATATTATGCAAATATTTGTATATAATGTGTAGCTTATAATTAAACAATAAAATAGTTTGACAGCATAATAAATTATTTCAAATAATTTGTTGTTGTTTTTTTGACAAAATAACTTGTAGAGTTGTAGACATTGGTAAAACCTTACAATTTGTTTAATTAGTTTTGGGTAGATTCTGTTTTGGACTGATTTTGGTTTATGGCAGATTCGCTTTATGGCAGATTTGGTTTTAGGTAAAAGTATCTGCCTACAAGAGAAGTATCAAATTAGGCATAAATATATAGGATGAGTTTTTCCATACCTTGATTGGGTAAACTGGACATTACCTATTAAGAATCATTATGAGAATAACCTTTGCTCAGCAGCGGACCGCGAGTGGTTTCCAATAAAAAAAAAGACTAACGGAGTAGGTAAAAACTAAAATAAGGTAAAATCGATATACCAGAATAATAAAACACAGACTGTCGTCCTCAGAGACGAACATTATAATAGTACATTATGGTACTAGTGTGGTACATTGGTGATTACCGCCGAGGTGCCATTGAGACCCGAGCCGTAGGCGAGGGTCTTAAGAAAGCCGAGAACGGTAATCACCAATACACACGTGTATCATACGACGTTTTTCAACACACTTGTGAATAAAATAACAATAAAATAACTATAATTTCAACAGTGAAAACGCGTTGTGAAAAATGTTTCGCTATGGCGGGAAAAATTAATCAGTTTTCCTATGCGCGCGCATTGCGATCGGCCACAGACTAAAGGGATGAGGTTTTTTTTTTATTTATTTTCCGCGCTTAGGGCTTGCGCCTATTCTGCCACGTAAAAAATGGGGAATTTAAAGTTTTCTTTTATTACAGAGAAAACAAAAGTTATATTTGAGTGAAAGTTTTATTTATTAAACACGTACGAGTTAAAATTATCTATTTAAATAAGAAGTTGCATGAAATGAGCAAGCAATAGGAACATTCATTTTATTTGTTCTATTGAACACGATCTTTTTTTTGAATAAAAACTTTTTTAGTAACAAAGCAACTCAACCAAAAAAATTTAAAAAAAAAATCTATAACTCACTAGTGAGTTATAGCAATGAAAAAGTCACAGTTTGATTATGGGTATAATTATGTGCCTAATTGCGGTGACCATAGAGCCACTTTATGAGCAAGTGTGTTGAAAATTAAATTTCAAGTCTATTGAAATCTGTTAGGTACCAATAATAACAAATGAATAGTGGTAATAATGAAGTGAGGCCTATTCCAGAAATCTGTGATTTTTACGAAAGGGGATTTCTAGGCTTTTCGTCCAGAAATACTCTTTACCTAAAGATTAAACCTACAAAACCTAAGCTAAAGATATTTACCTAGCAGCTTAAAGTTCCTGCGTGCGACGGCCGCAAAGATACTGCTAAGTAATCCTTATAATACTAGTGCCGTCTCCGAGTGCAGCAGTTGACATTAATTTTAATAGACTAAAATAAAAATGTATAAGTAACTAATTTACGTACTCGCTTGCCTTAAGCAACACACAGATTACATAATACTTAGACTAGACACGATCTGATTTTACAGGAAAATTAACTAAAGAACAGATGTGTCTATGAATACGAATATAAGAATTAGCATCAAATGTAAATTTTTATAATCTCTATCGAAAGTAGGATACATAAGTATTAATTTAGTGTCAAAAGCAAAGTGAAAATAAGCATAGTTCGATATCGAGGATAGATAATTATTTTTTTTATCGATATTTATGTATTACAATTTTTTTTTTCGAACGTACTAAAATGCTTTTGTAATCGTCTGACGATTTCTGACAGCGTTACCAAACTGACAGAACTCAACAGCTGGTGAGTTCTGAAGGCTCTCGACCATATCAAAAGGTTTAGTTGGCAACAAACGCAAGGGCACCACTTAGGTAAGGACCTCGGCTTGGGCTGTTGCCAGAGTGGGAGGGAAATGATCGGAGAGGTATACTATAACAGCCAAATTAACGTATAATTTACGTGGCTAGTTTCGTAGTAATTCACATGGGAATCGAACCCGATAGTGCAGAAGGCAAAACTACCACCAAAATCAAAAGTCAGTCATACCAAGTCTATTATTTTACTAAAGGCATTATAAGTACCTACCTAAGCACCTACCCAGAACATTGATTCGATCACCTTTTTGTTGCGCGACCTTGGATTGCTTATTTTGACATTGTATAGACAAACAGTTTTTGTGCCAGTTAAATTAACATTTTCTGTATGGTCGATTATACAACCAATGAGACCGAAAATTGCAGTGTGTTTTAATAAGAAATTAGTACTTATTCACAAATTAATATTCTATGCGGGTACTACTATAAAACTTAGTAGCGGTTAAGGCTTGTTAAAGCTTGATATTCAATAAATAACTTTTTGTAACGAAACAACCCACCATTTTGTACTGCTTTTTTTGTCTTGCAATTGGTGTAATAAAGAGTACCTCTCAAAATGTTAGTTTCTTGTGTAGGTACCTTCTTCGTTGTCTTGGGCGAGCTACGATCCCTCGGTGTAGATCTAGCCAACACCCTCGCTCCACTGCGCTCAGGAGTTAACTTTGTGACCTCAGGATTCAAGAGCCCACAACATACATTATTCCCTAGACTATAGCCTTACATAGATGCTGCATTATTCCCTTTACTACTTACTAATTTTTAATAAAGTTCATCTTTTACCATTTATTTGTTTCTAAAATCAAAATTTTTTTTTTTTGCCCACCTATAGATAAATGTTATTCACTCAATAGTAAAACTGTTCATCAGATTATTCACAAAGAAAATTACAACTAATACAGTAATTACAATATTTACAAAATACACATATGAAACAGTTGAGCTATCTATAAATCGTTTGCAACGGTCAAAATCAGTACCAATCGGAAGCGTGCCCATAGTAAAACTGTTTTATAGAGTCTTCAAAAAGTTCCTGCACCTAACGCGGAAATTTCTCGAGCGGTTCTATATCTTTCACATCTACGACACGAGATTACCCTCAATGAGACGCATGTATTTATTCTGCAATTACCTCCACTCAAGTGCAATATATCTGCAACTTTGCACTTGACGTTTAGCGATAAAGGAGAAATTACTTAATAGTTTAAATTATTTATGTTGGGTAAAATTGGTTAGGTTATTTTCTGAGCCTCCGTTACAGATTAAAGGGTTTATTGAAGTGTTCGGTACTAGAGATCACTCGCCCTTATTTTAAACTGTAATGCCAAAGTAAAACCACCAAATTAAAAAAAAAAAAAAAAAAAAAAAAAAAAAAAGCGTAAAAAGTTTTCAGTTTTCAGTTTCATTAAGTTCGTCTTGCTAAATATAAATCAAACACCAAACTCGTACCTATCATTCGAACGTCAAAACCGCTAGAAAATGCGATGTGGACCCACTGAAATAATTTTAGCTATGACGGAGTCCTTAAGGTGCCCTAAAAAGTCCGTCATCAGAGTTGGCCACTAACTTATACGAGATTGTTTTTTAATAATTTTACTTCATTTTTTCCCTCGCGATGCTTCGGTAGAGCCATGTAGAGTCTATTGTTTTGAACTTTAAGTCGATGGTCTGTCATTAGAAATTGGACACGCCGAGATGTTAATCTGAAGACTCTTTTCATAATTACCTTGACCCAAGTTCCTTTTTTCCCGACTGCGGCGAAGCAAAAAAGAGTATTGTGATATTTGTGATTAGAGTTAAGGCAAGTGATGAAAATTTAGATTTTTTTGAACGGTTCAAATGAGTTTTTTTCTGAGCGGTCTCCAAATAATGACCACGCGAAACCTATTTTGCCTGTACAATCTTATAACAGAAAAAAAAACAAAGTATCACTCGAAAAAGTAGCAAAACTGGTTCTTAATCAGTGCTACGATTTTTTATAGAGCTCCTAAATGGCACTAGTCTCATAGTTTTCTTGTTGTATTCAAACTAGTTTTTTTTTATGACCAATTTCGACAAGGGGCTTAGAATACGCTCAAGTTGTACGTCTACAAGGTTTTTATATTTACTACAATAATGTTGTACAATATAGGTAGGTAAACAGAACTTTCGAATACCTACGAGTATATATAAGCACAGAATAGATAACTTGGGAGTAAAGTACAGCCAAACCGAAAAGTGCTTAGTATTCTCTAGTTCTCAATGTAAGCTTCGAATACTTACAGCGTGTTTTGTCTCTTTTGATCGAATTTGAATCTGCTTGTCAATGCAAAAGACAAAACACGGTGTAACTATTCCAAGCTAACATAGAATTAATAATAACAGTAGAGAAACTTTTTAAATAACATTATGAACCAATTTTTGATTTAATAGTATGAATTAACATTTTTGATTAGATACATTGGCTTATTTAGTCAAGATAACATTCTACGATCGATAGATAATAATTTAAATAAATATTCATGGGCATTTAACAACACCTTACTAGGCCCAAACTAAGCAAAGCTTGTATCCTATGGGAACTAAATTGCTGATAGAATAATAATAATTTATAGTTACATCCAGACACATATTGAGGATGATTTATACAGCGTCAGGACGCAACCTATGCCTACACTTAACGGGACACTGGTAGTGCCTTAGTCAATGTTTAGATGGAGTTGGCTTGCCCAGCACCTGTTACCATCCTCTCAGCCTAGTCAGCCATATCCACAGGAAAGATACACAGAATGTACTAAAGTAAACCGTGGTCGTTCGGGATGAAGCCAGATGCTCGTACTGACGGTATTGTGGTTATAATACGTCATTGATTGTTCCACGAACTTTGCAAACTAACTTTTGTTTATCTTATCTTGAATCATTGATGACGAAATTGTTTAATCTAGTACCTAAAAATCCACCAGATGGAACTATGATGACGGTATTATTAGTATCTATTTTTATCATTTTTGTTTAGATTAAAGATTAACTTTATAACGATGACGAGACATAAACATAAAAGTATGAAATATTGTGATTAGAACTAACAAATAATTTGATAAACATAAATAATAAATAAATAAATATTCACGGACACTAGATGGCTAGATGGAAACTAGATGGCTGATAGAATACATACATACATACATTTTTTTTTCTTTATAAATACATACTTATAATACATAGAAACACCCAGACACAGAACAAACATCTATGTTTACAACACACAAATGCTTGTTCTCGGTGGGGATCGAACCCACGACCCACAGCACGGAAACCGGAACGTAATTCACTTCTGAAGCTGACTGTATGATCTCAGGGGAGGTTCACTATCACTGCACTTAAAGATTGCAGTCTTGAGCTTATTTCTTTAATTTTTTTCTTAATTTTTTGATAAATGTCTCAGTTCAGTCGCTAGATCTGCCTTCCCCGCTGTGGGTTGCGGGTTCGATCTCCACGAAGAACAAACTTGTGCGTGATGGGAAAAATATGGATGTTTGTTCTGTGTTTGAGTGTTACCATATAAAAGAAATACGAATTCTATCAGTAATCTAGTTTCTATAGTACAAGCTTTGCTTAATTTGTGACTGGAGGGAAATGTCCATGAATATTTATTTATAGTATATTTCTTGGTATTCGTATGGTAAGTAATGTAGTTCCGTGTTCCGTGCATGGGTTTTCATTACAACGTCATCCTTAAACCACGGTTACAATAATCAATCATGTTGTATTAATTTTATGACACTAGGGTCATTTTATCTCCGACGAACTGACCTATAGATGATTATAACTATGAGTTTAATAGTCTAATATCATAGAGCCTATTTTTGTTTGCCACCTTGAGTAAATAAGTAAATGTACTTCCTGAATCTTTCGCATCGGTAACTTTGTCAGATGATCTTGATCTACAAAATATTAGGCAGTACAAAGAATTGCGTTGTTTTAATAATAGTTAATACGTAGTTTTTTTTTGACGATTTTAAGGATCTAATACATAAAATGTGTTTTCTTTGAAGCATAAAGGTTTTATGCAAAACAATCTACATTTTAAACAATTGTAATTTATCAAACGAAAAATTGTATATACATATACAATAAAATTGTATATACATATATGAAAATCTATGTTTGCGTCCGGATTAGTGCTTGAACAGTAAATCAGCATACGGGCCTAAAAAAGGAGAAAGATAACAGAGAAGAAGAGCTTACAAGGTAAAAGAAAACAATAGCTACAGGAAAATACTTAACTTTTGAAGATATTTTTGCCTGCATCAAGAATCCATATTTAAATGCAGTCCATTTTGGATATAATTGTTTAATGTGTAGTTGAAAGCGCATTAAAAGATAATTTTGAAGATATTTTAACCTGCATTCATTAATTTTGTCTTAAATCCACCCCGTAAGAGTAAAGGCTGTTTTAGTAATAATTGTTTGCTAACGCTAACTATTGGAGGTCATTATGCAACTTGCAGACTGCTAAGTGATTGCAAGAGCAAGTTACAGAATGGATTTTCCAGAAACAAAGTTTGTTTCGTTATTGTGAAGTGAGGAAAAGAAATGCACTTTGAAATTGTTGGAAACTTTCAATCCTGAAGGACGAACGTGACGTCATTGTTTCGACATTTTACATAATTATCGACATGTTCAAAGTTAATAATGTCTGTGTTTATACACAAAAAATCTATAATTATAATTATGGTTTTTATAATGAGTTGTAGAAAAATGCATGTTCCTCTTTTTCTTTTAAACCTTTATGGCCTGTGTCCGTCATTTCGACAGACAATTTTGCCAGTGTCAAGTGATGAATTTTAAATAATTTAAGTCAAGTCAAGTCGGCTGTCGTTTGTTTTGAAAAGAAAATGGTGGATTTAAAAAACTGCGCAAATAATCACCATTGAACTTATTAACTAAAGATAAGTAAGAAGTAAGAGGGAAATAGCACGAGTCAAACTATACTTGTGCCTATACGAGTTTTTGTTGGAACATCCATTTACCACCTATGTATGCGCGCGCGCAGGTACCATTTCATCGGAAAATGCGAAAAAAACAACACAGCTCGACCACAGCGTCAAAGTCGGACCAGATGGACTAATAGTATCACACGGACTCTTCATTGTGCTCGCTCAAAACTGTATCGTTGCTTATTATGTTACGAAAAACCTTCAGTTTAATGTCGATTTTGGGTTAACTGATCAATAATTTAATCAAAAAGGTGTAAAATAAAATTTATCATTGCTAGCAGGCTTTTAGTTCTGTTAGCCTATACTGCTTGTATTCAAGCTACGCTGAGTTCTGTACTGACGAGATACAGTTCACTTCTGTTTGAAAGTATGTGCCAAGTGACGCGAACGCTATAGGACAAAGTAGGTCGGCTAACTTCGTCGGCCGAGTGGCTTCGTGCGCCATCGACTTCTGCGCCCGCGCACACTCTTCCGAGCCGCCTCTAGACGTTGACGCGCACGCAACTTTTCCGTTCAAAGAAAATAAACCGCGGAATGCGAGCTTTCTTCGAAAACGCGCGCGATATGGACTTGAACTAAACAACACAGACATTATTCTTGTTGATTTTGATTATCAGTGATTGTGTTGGACTTTTGTAACGACAAAATGCTGTGGGAGAGCGGTTTCGCCGAGGAAACAGACACGGTGAGTTTAGTTTTTTATACAAAACAAGCTAGGTACATAGATACACGTAGAAACCAAACTCGTAATAAATGCGAATTTAAATTATGAAACCGAGCCGGTTGCACACAAGCTTGTGTCAGTGTGTACGTGCGCGTGCGCGCGTGTGCGTGAACTTTCTAGTTTTCGCTCGACGCTCTTCGTATTTACATAGAACGTGAACAGTTTTTCATAATACAAACCACATGGAAGCGTATAATGCCTAGTTTAGATGGTAAATATTCAACGCGCACGGCCCTCGCTGTGAGAAGATTGAAAATGACTTCATTAGATGTTCGTTTTGGTTGGTGCACGAACAGAAAACTGCCCTGAGGCGTTGGCGTCGGTCGTAGTAACTTTTATGTAATCTGCATCGTTTTGCAATGATTGGCTGTTGTCGACGCGTCGCTGCCTGAGCGCCCCAAACTTGATTTCAACATACCGAAGAAAGAATGACGTCGTCGGTAAGATTCTTAAATAGATCTTTCTCTTTGCAACCCTTTGTTTAGAAACCTTACACATGAAGATAAATATGAATTAAGAAATATCGTGGAATTTACCTAAGCAAAGGATATAACGCGTAAGATTTCGTGTCTGAAATAAGGGTTATATTATTATAGCGTTTAACATTTTTTAAAAGAGACCATACATTAACGGAACCTATATTTTTTTCAGGGCCGTAAAATTACAATGTTTTTTTAAAAGTACAAGCAGAACCCACGCTCTATGCTCCCGTAGCCGGCTACGAAGCTGCTACGCCGTAGACGTCAGTTGAACTGTAACGTTCCCAACATTTTGTAAACAAGTTGCATTGTAAAGGTTATCATTTGACCTTGGTGATAATCGGTTTAATAAATAAAGTCCAAAGAGTAAAAAAACTTGTAGAAAAGGTCAAAATATCTTCGGATGAGAAAATTATATCAAAATAATGTGATAAAGATGTGATTGTTGCGATAAAGCATGCATTTGTAAATTTCGTGTCGACGCATTACTGTAACGACTAGAATCTTATTTATTGATTAGCAAGCGAAGGACGGCCCACTCGATGGACCGACGACATAGTTAGAATCGCGGGAAGTTGATAGACGGAAGAGGTCCAGAATTTAAGGTTGATAAATTTATGGGACACAATAATAAAACTGAGAATGAGAAAACCAATATTATGATAACCACTAGCTGTCGCCCGCGGCTTTGCTCGCGTGGTAGCAGCGTACGCATTATTTGGTTAAAACCTTTGATCCTAATTTTAGACCCTTTAGGGTGCGACTATTCAAAATTCCTTTCTTAGTGCACCCCTACACTATATGTATAATTGTATATTAACCCTCCAAATTTCGCACCTGTAGGACTTATAGTTAGGCTCTGCGTTGATTGTCAGTCAGCTTCAAAAGAGTTTTATATATCTAGAAGATAGATCTAGATATGAATAAACAGTGGATGAAATTGATCATCTTTGTGTAAGTTTTATCATATCTGTATCATCATAACAGAATAGTGCACAAATGCATTGCAAAGCGCGCACCTGTGTGATAAGTTATCTACAACGAACATCCAAATATTCATGTGATAATTAAATAGTCTTCCAATATTTTATACAAATAATATACCTATTTGGTAAAAGATACGATACTTATTTGGCTCGTTGTAGTGGTTATGCTAATCACGAACTTATACCGTCTTCGGCTACGTTGCCACTTGGACTCAAGCTTTTCTTGTATTCCGGTAGATGGCGCTACAGATAAGTAACAAAAATTTAAACTCTTTACAATACATACTTATATATTATGTATTACAGGCTATATCAGACACTTGGATCAAATAGATAGCTTCTAAAACCAAACTTAGCTGTATAAATGATTTTAATTTACTAAAAAAAGCTATTTTGAGGCTATTTGTTTCAGAATAAATATTATAAATATTCAGATTCTCATAAAGATTATCAACGATATTATATCTTTCCCGTCTACCTAGAGTTATTGTTGTAATAACAATTCATTGTGCGTAGAAATTACAATTTATTTGCGACAAGCCCATAATGTAATGTACCCACGTCTTTTCCACGAAAAGCTTTGGTTTTGAATAAAACGTTGTCCATTTTGTAGCTGCCGTCACTCAATATCTACTCTCGCATAAAGTACATAATGTGAAGTTAATTTGATCCAATTTGTCTTATTTTTTTAAGTAAAAATAACTCAGTAAGTTTCTAGTCGAGAATAGCAAATTTTACTGGTTTTAAGTAACTAGCTTAGCGTACTTAGTAACAAAAGTACTATTGTTTGAAGCTCATAAGAACTCGGAAGCAACTGTACTAAGGTCACGTAGTACCAAACAAGCTAAAAGCAACTCTCATGCAACGAATCAAAGCTTAATAGCAACTGATACAAGATTTTTTATGCAAATAGTTGATCGTATCAATTTTGAATCAAGTGATTAAACCTTATTGTGCTAGACTTTGAGTTCAAAATCTAAAAACTCTTTTATGATAAGTAATTACTCTATTATTATGCGTAATTGATAAAGTTAGGTACTATATTCTTATTTAGTAGATATAATCGAATTCGATACGCATAAAGTTTTGATATAGTTGGTTGTGTTACAATCAAAATGGCTAATTTAATAAACCACAAAAAGATTCAATCCGTCACGGGCCCACGGCTCACGTTTTGAATCATCTTGGTTTTTGTTCCAGTTTAGGGTTAAGCTTCCAAAACGTTGAAATTAACTAAACTTACGCTAGGGCTTTCATAGCATTTATTTGTTTTTAGGGATAAAGCCGACCAGCACTCCTTTATCGAAAGTTGTCACTAGTAGGTACCGATGCTTCTGCTGCATTTTTTAAAGTAATAGAATTTGACAGCTCTATGCTTTGAGAAAGAGACGGCAACATTTTTAGTGCTGTCAAATTCAGATACAGAACCCTTAGTGCGCGAGTCCGACTCTCACTTGACCGGTTTATAAATAGCACGGATTGTATGCGTTGGTTCCATTCTATTTAATGGACCATTTATTCAAAATGACGATTCAAAAGATTAAAAAATAGTACTCACTGCAAAAAGTGGGAAATGTCTTGACTGTTTTCCGTGTTTTTGAGCTTTTATTTTATTTTGCAATTGCAGGGGGATTCACCGTGAATCTTTATTCATTTAAGACATCGATTCTTTTAAGATAGTACCTACTACATTTTTTATTTCTTATACGTTTTCGCTTAATTTTATTTCACTCTCACATTTCATTATTTAACCAGTGTTCTGTAAGGAGATTTACAAAGTTTATATACACTAATTCCCAAGGAGCTTTCCCATGCAATTTCCACAATTAACCCTTCAGTAATAGGTGCGGTTTAAATGCCACGGACATTGCAATTTACAGTCCAGTGGTCATTAGTCACTGAGCTTTGTCCCATTAAAAACAAATATCGCCTTTGTAAAACTTTGTCTATGACCATTTACTTATTAGTAGACAAGACAAAGAAAAAATTAAGCTTTAATCACGTTTTAACCTTCTTTGTGTCAACTATTAAATATTGACTACTGACGATTATAATAAATACGGTCTTCTTCTTCTTCTCCTTCTTCTCTTCATTAATGGCCTCTGTCCGTCATTCCGACAGACAATTTTGCCAATGTCAAGTGATATAATTGTAATAATATAAGTCAAGTCAAGTCAGCTGTCAAAATCGACAGTAAAGATCCGCTGTCATTTTGTATCGGCGGCCTCTGTGAAGTAAATACATATTCTTGGATATTTCACACAACGCTCTCTAGTCCCAAACTAAGCACTTGGACTATGGGAACTAGATTGCTAATAGAATACTTATATACATTCTTTTTGTAAATACGTACTTCTAATACATAGTAACACGCAGACATAGAACAAACATCTATGTTTGCCATGCCAGGCACAAATGTTTGTACTCAGTGGGGATCGAACCCACGATTTGAGAGACCAATGTAAATCAGAGGATGAAAATTTTAGCACTACACTATTTATACACATCTAAAAAGAAACCTTACAATCTTTTTGTTTTTTAAAAACAGATCTAAAATAGTGTCTTTCGTCTTTTTCTTTAGAACACGGCTAGTCAGAAGCGTCCTCGAAGACTGCATCAACTTACTGAATAGTGCTTAAAACGCGTGAAAAGTTTCATAACATTTCGTAATGTTTCTTTGAAAGCTGGAAGAATAAGGCTAATTTGGCGAACAATTTTCACTTTTGTCTATCGAGGTCGAGGACGCACTGCGACTCACAAGTTACGTGGACGACCTGGACGTGTCAGTGGATGTGCGAATGTTTTGATGAGACATTCAGAGCTTAAATAAAGAGGTTTTGATTAGCTCATTATTATGTTTCCTAGATTGAATCTCGATACGGCAGGATTTTAATTGAGTTTTTAATCTTCTTTAGATAATCATGATTTCGTATTTTCACTAAATTCTATTTATATGACAGAAAGAATGGGAATCGTAATTTGTTTCTGGAATTCTGTCAAAATTACCCAGGTAAGTAGTTTTTATTTTGGTATACCTATATATCTCATGAACACGTGTTTCAAGGTTGGTACGTTTAAAAGCATAAAATTAATCATAATTTAACCATCTCTTGAAATAACGTTAATATTCTCAGGCTTCAGTGTTAGTTTTTAAAATTTTACAAACATAGGGGTAAATTCATATTGGTCTTCTAAAACTGCGCTAGCTAAAACGGCTGTTAAATCTGCTGCCATCTCATCGTTGTCATGCAAGTGACAATGACAGAGCATTTTTTAGAGCTGCGTTAAAATTACAGGAGAATATACCTTCAGGGGATTTTTCGACGTTTTACCCAAACTCATCCCCTGTCGCAGGAGTCGCGGAAGGGATTTTTGGTCAAAATTGCACAAATCGTCTTCGCGAAGGGAAAATGCAGACGATTTCTGAAATAACCCGAAGAAAAGGGTTATACTAAAACAATACATTGCTACTGTGTAGATTTGCTACTGTAACCGCATTCACAGTGTACTAGCTCGTCTTGTTTGTAGTCACCCCGCGTCTTCTGAATCATAGCGTTGCGAAAGTTTGACCACAAAGTCGAAACAGGAAAATGAGAGATCAATTCTTATTCTCTCGCCTTTTAGAATTGGCCAACTATGAGTCAGGCAATAATTATGTCTTTTATGCTATGTTTGCAAATTATCTGATTTTGGGAAACTTGATACAGCAAACTGAAGGTTGGGTGAGCTTAGTTTAGTTATTCATCCAGTCACCAATATTTAGAATAAATGTTTATCTCCCATGACACAACTGCTTGGCACAACCGTAGTGCCATGAGAAAATATTATTCGTGGCACTATCGATAGTGTCTAAATCTGCTTGTCTCGTGATACAACTACGAGACTAGTTGTGCCATAGAAAACCAGATCATCCATGACCCATGGCACTACCCGGTACTATTTTTTTTTTTTTCAATTTATTTATTTCAAACCTAGCTCTATCATTGTTTCATGTTACCCATTAGTATGACATTAATAGAGAATGTTTAAAAATCAATGATCATAAGTAAGGCCGCTGATTATCATATTACGCCTATTATCTTCTTCGCCAGTGGTTTGTTAAACTAACAGGTATTTTAATAGAAAAAAAAACTTGAATCATCTAGATTTATGGGTGACCTTCTGTAACCTCAGTTTGACATGGTCATTTTATATTACGACTAGCTGTCGCCCGCGGCTTTGCTCGCATGGCAGCAGCATACGCATTATTTGGTTAAAATCTTTGATCCTAATTTTAGACCTTTTAGGGTGCAACTTTTCAAAATTCCTTTCTTAGTGCACCCCTACACTATAATAAGGAAACTACCTTGCAAATTTCATACCTCTAGGATTTATAGTTTAGGCTGTGGGTTGATTGTCAGTCAGCTTCAAAAGAGTTTTATATATTTAGAAGAAGATTACTATTTTATAAATAGCGCAAAACACCTCTTGGCTTCACTGGTTTTCATAATTATTATTACGGTTTCTGCTGGAACTAAAAACGGTTTCAGCTGGAACTTAGAGGAACTAAGAGCTTATTCATTTTTTTGACAAATAAACAATGATACTTAGCGCATCTTAATTGAGTGATCTCTGCTCAAATCAAGCTCAAATGTACAATAAAGTGTTTTCTATCTATCTACAGGTAATTTTTATTTATTTTATAGTAGGACGGAGAGAAACTGGTCTCCCTCGTGATCCTACTAGTAGGACAAAATAGTAGGACCACGAAAAAACAGCCAATTTTAGTGGCGACTCATATGCTTGAAAGTAAGCGGTCAACAAACGTTTTTTTTTTTTTTTTTTTTATATCAAATGCAACTGCCAAAATACACGACTTTGAAGGGTTAGTTTGAATATCTTAATATTCGATGTGTATGCTCTGTATGAAAAGGTGTTAAGATGTAACTAAAATATGCTAAAAGCATAGTTTTATTTTGGAAATATTAACACTCTGGTATAATAACTACGCAAACGGCATATTAATGCTAATTTCAAGCGATATTGTAGATAAATTCAAATCAGAATTGTGTGGAACATTAGGTATCTACTTTAAAATAATTATACAGTAGTTAGGTGTCGTGGTTTAGTCATGTTATTTTTTTTTATTTCTCGTTTATTTCACTGGATTAAAATCAATTTAATTTTAAATTGAATATTTAGTAGGTGATTGAGTGATATACCTACTTATTACTAAACAATAATTTTAATTATTGTTTTAAACAACCGATAAATAAGTGGCTAAAGCAAGGAGTGGTAAAAACTGAGTATCTAGCTGGAGCAAGGAATAGCTTTCTAAACCTTATACAGAGCTATTTCAAAATAATGACTTGCATCTATTTATTTCTATAGTTTCAAAAAAGTATATTGCAAAAATGATATCAAAACGAGTATCCTTTTGAGACGGCAATACCGGTCGAATATTAATATTGAAGCGAGCTAGTGGGCGTTGGATACCAATGTACGCCCAATAGCAGTTTAGTGAAAGGAACAATGACGTCACAGGTTACGTACGGCCTTGATGTAATTACCACAAGTAATGGAATGGACTAGTTTATGCAAATTATGGATTGTAGAACGCTGTTTGTAAATCAAATTGTTTGATAAAAAAATGGTACCTATTGGTAAATACTGTACCTATTAGTTGTAGTTTTCTTTGTGTATAAATTATTCCCTTATTCAACTGGTCACATGGTAGCCATGATGGATTCCTTCCTTCATTGTTGGTAACTTTGCTACTTGCATGTCAAAAAGGTCACATTCGTGTGGCTCAACGCCAAAATGATGAACGTGACGTATTAAGATTCTAGTCACAAAGCTTGAAACAAGTAACTCTTGCTTCTAAAGTGTTTTAATGAGTACTTATAATTTGAATTTAGAAACAAAAACGTAAAATATTATATTATAAACTAGCTGATAACCGCGACTTCGTACGCGTGCATAACTTTCCACCAAAATATCTGTCAACCAGCATACGATGAACCTCGTAGCAAATGGCTACTTTTGGTATAGAGAGTTCAAGCTGTACGTAAAAATCCACGTCTTTGATAACAATAAAATATAGCCTATGTTTCAATTCGGAAAAAGGGCTTCCGAATGGTATAAGTTTCGTTGAAATTGGACCAGTAATTAAGGCGTGATCCGCGAACAAAGAAACAGATAAACAGACAAACTCGATTTTCGGAATCAGAATCGTTTATTTAGTAGATCTTCATATTTAGTTTATCCATATCTTTAATTTTAGGTTTTGGCTTTTTTACAGTTTTATAATAGTACCTATAGATAAATGAACAGTCAAAAACAAACATACCGGGTGATTTATAATAACTTGAATATCGTGGAAATCATGAATGCTAGTATGGTACAAAGTAGGTAGTACAAAGGGTTTGAAAAATAAAAAAATAAAATAAAAATGAGTAACTTGTAATTATTATACTCTAGAAAAAATCACTTAGATATTTTATATGGATAATCGAATTGCACAAAGCACTCAAAATAACCAGGAATCCAAAAAGTGCAAACGGATTAAAGGCACATAACTTGAATAAGTTAGTATTTAGGCGTTGGTCGGTGAAGGGGACCGGTTCTCAAGGTCCCCTCGATCTCGGGTTTTCCAGTCTCGACTACAATCTGTTTCGCCACTGTTGCTATGGTTTATTTTTGTTTCGTTTATAACCTCTGTTTTACTGCAAAACCATAGTGGGAATGATTATTATGATTAAGTGGAAAATGATCATTACATTGGGATAGGAATAGTCATTACTATTGGGATAGGAATGGTCATTACTATTGGGATAGGAATGGTCATTACTATTGGGATAGGAATGGTCATTACTATTGGGATAGGAATGATTAACTGTTGATAACTTTTACAATTTTATTGACATCGCAGACGATACTAAAATTCTACTGAATATTGTTTATCCATTATATAATCCATTAATATGTATTAATTTATTAAGAGAAAAAGGGTCGTAAAGAATAGTTCCAACTAAGAACTTTAACTAAACAGGTATTTGACAATTTAAAAAAAAACATAGACATAATTCGTGAAGTCACGCAACAAAACAAAAATAAAAGAAATAAACATTACGAAGTTACATAATATGCAAAGACTGGAAATCCTTACTATAAAAACCATGAAAAATAAAAAAGTATACCGATTGGTTGAGGCACAGATCATATATAGTACTACTAGCCGTCGCCCCTTTAGAGTGTGACGTTTCAAAATTCCTTTCTTAGTGCACCCCTACACTATATAAGGATACTACACTCCAAATTTCATATCTCTAGGACTTATAGATGTGCGTTGATTCTAAGTCAGCTTCAAAAGAGTTTTACATTATATTGATTTGAGGTGAATTTTATATTACGAACGGGGTTTTTAAAAGTATAATTGTATCAATAACGACCAAAAATATTGATTTCTATGCTTCTTAATTAAAAACACATTCAAAGTATTTAAAACATTAGTACAGTACGGCCGGCGGATCTAGACCGGCGTTAAGTTCGTTCGGAACGCTGCGCAGTAGTCACTTTTAGGGTACTTAGGTTTTAGGTACTCGCCTGTACCTGCGCACAATTTCCGAAAGCGCAACTTCAGACCGGTCTAGATCCGCCGGCCGTACTGTAGTTTGTTAGAATCCAATAAAATTAACCCATTATTTTGTACAGCATCGGTTAAACGCACTTAATTAAGAAAACAATAATCGAATATAATTGCTTTAACAATTTAAGTTATTGTTCTTTTCACATTTGTTTTTTGACAGACGTCATGGCTCAGTCGGTAGTAACTCTGCCTTCCGTGCTGTGGGTCGTGGGTTCGATCCCCACCGAGAACAAACATTTGTGTGTTGTAAACATAGATGTTTGTTCTGTGTCTGGGTGTTTCTATGTATTAAAAGTATGTATTTACAAAAAAAAATATGTATGTATGTAGACTATCAGCCATCTAGTTTCCATCGTACAAGCTTTGCTTAGTTTGGGACTAGAAAGCGTTGTGTTAAATGTCCGTGAATATTTATTTATTATTTATTTATTTATTTAATGATTTAACTTATAATTATTTTCATTTCTAGCTATTTATTTTGTTAGAAATTATATGTTGTGCCTTTCTACTTTATGACATCAACCCAGTTTAATCTAATCGTTGCGAACTTTGGTCTCATAGATAAGCATTGACTGACTGTGATGCTACATTAATATATTTTAATATGCATTAAATATCACTCGTATTCGTTTGTTGACAGTCGAGTAGATAAGACATAAAAAAGAAAAATAAATTGAAAAGAGGAAAAAGAACGTGAAAAGTTTGTAGTCTATGTGTGAACAATATTTAAGAAGTAAAAAAAAATGTTTTTAGTGAACAGTTTTGAATGCAAGTGTTATTTTGGATATGGTCATCATAATTATCAGGTATTTATTTACAAGAGTAAGATAATTGGGTCAAAAAGTCAAAAACTTT
Organism: Eulithis prunata; assembly: GCA_918843925.1. Classification (NCBI taxonomy): domain Eukaryota; kingdom Metazoa; phylum Arthropoda; class Insecta; order Lepidoptera; family Geometridae; genus Eulithis; species Eulithis prunata. The sequence continues at coordinate 8,842,161 of OU974012.1, forward strand.
TATCAATAATTGCGCAGTAATGAGTTCAATTAGAATACTTATTACATTTATCCTAAGGTAGGTTTTACAACATACTTTATAAACATGTCCAAAATAATTTATTTTTCTTAATTCTTTTTTTCGTATGACACTTACAATAGTTTATTCACAAAGAAAATTACAACTAATACAGTATTTACAATATTTACAAAATACACATGAAACAGTTGAGCCATCTACAAACCGTTGCAAACGATTTATAGATAGCTCAACTGGTCCAAATCAGTACCAATCGGAAGCGTGCCCAAGACACTTTGACACTTACCCAACTGTTAAATATAACTAGGTCATATTTAAGTTTATATTCATTAAATCTACTAGGTAGTAAAACTAATAATCAATCTGCAGGTATATCTATAGCTAGAGACTTATTACTGGGCTTATATTTGTGTTCTGACTGTGAGTACTTATACTATCGAGAAATCGGATTATAGACCCATGTACGTACCACTGTTATTTACACTAGTTGTAATATTCTGTGATTACACGCAAGTTTGCTGTGTCAAAAGGGTCTACAATTCGATTCCCTCGTGGTAATGCCTATTGTGCGTGGGTAGGCTTCATGAATGAAGTGACACAAAGATCTGAGTGCATTGGTTAGTCAGATGGCAATTCCACTTACATAACCAATGTATTATTAGAACGTACGTATGTAAGTATGTAAACTTGGCAAGAACTTTAACGCATTCAAGGCTTCAAGGCTCTCGATGACAAAAGTATTGGAACTCATTAGTAATTCAAACCAGGTTGACATTAATTAAAGTAATATTATGTGGTTTATTATTTATTTTATGTTAATATAAAATGTTATTTAATATGCAACTCATAATATCCAAAGCTTACACACCCATATTTACAAATCATACCTATATTTATTCCACTACGCGCAGCTATGGAAACCAAACCCCTTCTAACAGGGTTCGTTTCGGAATGATGAATAAAGTCTTAGTATTTTTTTTTAAAACTGACCATATTTATTTGTCGAATGCGGTTATGTCTTTTGTATAAAAAAGTCATTTAGCTAAAAAAAATAAAAAATATGGCGTATGTAGGTTCTATTGCATTTATAAGCTTTATCTATTATTTGATAAAAAATATATTATTCTTGCCTTTATTTTTTTTTTATCAGTTTAAAACTGATAATAAAAACCGTCACGCGATCGGATACTTTGATTTAATTAATTAGTAGATATATAATGGAAAACTACCTATTATCTAGTACATTATCTATTAATATCTATGAAAAGAATGATACGATTTCTCACTTGCTTGTATACACCGTTGAGTTAAACAAATAGAGTTTAAATATTTATTTACATTCATAATTATAAGCTATTTTTAGTTTTCACTTTAAATACAAGTAAGAAATAAAAAATAAAAGTTATAAACATTTTACACAGCGCCCTCTAGTCTTAAACGAAGCAAAGCTTTTACTATCTGCACTTACATGCAATTTTTTTGGTCGTAAAACTTGTTTGGATGCTAAGAATACTAAGACCGTGAGGCTTTGTTATTCTGCATAATTACATTTAGTATAGTTTTATATTTTAAAAATATTTGAATGTGCATGCGAAAAGTGGTTTCAATTTTCGTCTTTGTGCCATAGATCAAAGTTCCGATAAAAAAAAAACATTAAAAACGACAACGCATGAAAGTTATTGGTTTAGCTTGTAACAAGAAACTTGCATCGTGTAAATAAGCCTTCGCACATAATTATTATACCGCTTTAGTAGTTGTGTGCGCTAGTTTCTTTGTGTGGGTAGGTATTATGAATGAAGTGCGGAAGGTAATGACGTCATTGTTCAGACAGGACGTAGGTAAACCACATTATCTATGACATGTGGGCCAAACCGAAGGTTTTTTTTTAAATCAATATACCGACGGTACTTAAAATACAATGTACATTTAATTATTCATCATCAATTTACCAACCAGCGTATGACGAGAGCTTCTCTCTACCAGAGAAAGCAAATTTTAGTCCGTCTCTTAATTTTCGTCCGACAAAAACAAAAGAAGGTTTCATCTCCGAATTGTTCTTATTGTGATATAGTAGAGGATATTATACATGTTTTGCTGGAAAGTGTTCGGAACAACTGCTTTAGGGTAAGTTTGGAAGAAGCTAGGAGTATGGCAGTGGGCACACTAAATAGCATCTTTGGCTAGTCCTTCTCGGACGAAGCCAAGATATAGGTTAGAAGAATTAGATTTAGTTAGGGATTAAGTTATGTTTTATTCAGCGTATATAGGTTGTTTTTATTTGATAAGTTAGGTTGTATATAGTAATAGGGTATATAACGGCACAGCGATGAAACCCTGTAAAAAAAAAGAGGCAAAATAGTTTGAGCCCAATCCATAGACAACATTACTCTATAGAATGCTCATTAGCATGTGTAGATTGTGCACTCCGTAGACAAAATTACTACAGCACCCTATTTCTAAGCTCTAGAGTAATAAATGTCTAAAAAAAAGTAAAAAAAATATCGCACTAAATACATAACCGTCTTTAATTCTTTTCATTCCCTGTTTGCGCTACATTTCTCAGATTGTCGGCCCAACATTGCCGAAGGGCATACATAAACGCGGACTCTACTCATGTATTTGTTTGCTCTAACGTTCTCTACGTTGCTATCTCGACGGTCAACATGGCCACCGCCGCTGGCTCAATCGTATTTTGATTTTCGTCTTTTTCCTCTCACATTTTTAGTTGTCAATACCAGCATTATACTAGAAGCAGCTTAAAAATCGCAGCAAGGAAAATAACCGTTTCATTTTCCAGTTTTTTAATTTTACAATTAGTATTTACTAGGTACATACCAGAACAAATTCTAGTTTATAGTTCTTCGTATGGTACCACACTGACCAAACAGGTTTTAATTACAATAACTATTTTATTGATTTGGAAAACCTTAGTGTGTCATCAGCCCAAGAGTGGAAAGGGTCAATAAATCGTAAATGAAATTTTCATACAAAAGTACATCTTTTATTATTTTAGAAATTTGCGACATACCTGTTTGTTATAGGTCCTAAAAAACAGTTTTGATATGTCTAGATTTTTGTATGAATCACTATAAAAAAAACTTGCTATTGATTTCCGTTACCTATCCAAGATCCATATAAAACAATAGTAGTGAGTTTATGCGTTGATATATGGTCCAATTACCTACATATAGCCTAAGTATTGGTATATAACTACTTAATTAATGCCGGGCTTTACTAGGCCAATATTATAGTAGGTAATCAAATAAATTGCCTTTTAATTTATGTACTGAAATAGGTACACGTTAAAACATAATTATGTTTTCGGTGACGTGAGACAGTGTTAGATCTATTAATTTGATATAAATTTAGTAGCGTACTTCCCGTTGTGACGTAGGCACTCATTGAGGCAAAGGCTTCGTGCGCAGACGCAGCGCTCAGTGGCTGTGTGATCTATCGGGCGTACACACGCACTCAAACCACAAAAAAGTTTTTAACTTACAAAACCTATGTGTTATCGCCGGCCAGTGTTCACTAAACATTTGAAATCGAACGAAATAGTGTTGTCCTAGTGATAAAAGCTGCCGGGTTTATCGACGGCGCCGGCCGGCAGTATTCTAACCTTAAAATTTTGACATGGACGCAAAGTCAAGGTGCATCAACCCCGTCTTTGACAGCTGACAATCAGCGACTGTGTGAGTGCAGTTTTTGTTTTCATACGAAGTGACTATTGACTAAAATATGGAGGGTGAAACTTGGCATCGAGTGTTCAGAACGCCTAATCTAGAGGTAGAGCATTCTAAGTGATATTATAATATAATTAACAGAGTATTTTGTTTTTCTAATAAACAAAATTATCGCCAACTTGTTTTATAATAATGACCGAACTAACAAAGATAAACAAAACAAGTTGCGCAGTTTCCAGAACATTCTTCTTGAATGACTGGGTACTCGTTTGATTTTAGAAAAAAAACTTAACAGTGAACTTTTTTATAAAAATTTAAATAATTGCAGGAATGATTGGAAATACCAAACCATTTATTGGCATTTGCGGCTATAAACTGCAATAAAAATACAGCCGAGTCATTTTTGAGTCATCTTTGGAAGGTTAAAAATTGACATTTCTTACATAGTTATATGTTATTTTGGTAATCGCGGAAGGATGGTTACGATGATTACATTCTTATGGTGTGCATTTAGTAGGTATCTGCATCATTTTTTCTTCTCATAATGACATTATACGTAGGTAACCTAAGATAATGTTATTTTCATCGTAGGTTCCTATGCTGTCGACATAGCAGAATAAGTCTTACAAGATTCAGATATAGATTTCACCAACTCTTAATTATACCTACTATATTTTGTAATTTTTGTTTAGTAATATTTTAATTTTTTGAAGCCATTATTTTTCAAAAATTCGTACCTCGTCTAACTAGTGTCTTAATAATCATGAACATTTTTTTTGCAAGTACACACATCTTTATTTTAGATAGGTACCTATTCAAGTTCTACCATCATGACAAAAAGCATTGTATTGAAACGTAAATTCCCCAAGGTCTACTCTAAAATGTAACAGCGCGTATGTACGTTTTGAACTATCGATAGATAATAATAGAATGACATCACTAGCTTTTTGTAATGTTGAATGAAACTGTTTAGCTTCCTAGGTAAGTACCTAGTTCATTGTCTAAGCACTGCACTATAGTTACGATTTTAGTAGTAAGTACTTTTTCTAGTCAGTTGAGTTACTTCCGTTTCCGCTGTACAAAAAGATGACACAACATTTGAAAATATTACAGAAACTAGTACAGTACGGCCGGCGGATCTAGACCGGCGTTAAGTTCGTTCGGAACGCTGCGCAGTAGTCACTTTTAGGGTACTTAGGTTTTAGGTACTCGCCTGTACCTGCGCACAATTTCCGAAAGCGCAACTTCAGACCGGTCTAGATCCGCCGGCCGTACTGTAAAAGCTTTTTTTTTCTTTTTTCCTTTTTTATTCTCAGAAGGCAATAAAATTTTGGTATTACAATACAACCTCCATAGAGAATTACTATTATTTTTCAGAAGGTAGAATTGCAACAATTTATCTATGGAACTCCTTTGTTTTACATTATTTCTCTTCTTCGTCGTATCTTCACAAAAGGTCGCGCTTATCTTAAAATACATTATTTAGATTATTTACTTTAGTGTAAAATATTAACAAACATTTTTGTATTTTAGAGTCTGTTATTAAAGTGATTATTCATTTATTCATGCGCACGCTTAGATTTTTATGGTTCAGGTAGGTATCTAAAAAATTGGTACATGGAATTAAAAAAGTATTACTTTGCGGATATTCAAACGACAACCGCATTCTTTACGACATTCCAAATGTTGCCTAAAACATGATGACTAAGTTCTTATAGCAAAACTTCTGCATAGTATTTTTGATCATCATTGTACTTATTCAACCATGGACCTTATATAAAACTGCTAGCTCTCTCTCAAGACGCGTCTCTGAACTCGGTGTTACGCTTTTTTTTGTGTGTGGGAGGTTTGTCCTTATTTAAGTCTTCTTCTTCTTCTCTTCAATAATGGCCTGTGTCCGTCATTTCGACAGACAATTTTGCCAATGTCAAGTGTTAAAATTTTAATAAATAAGTCAAGTCAAGTCATTTGTCAAGTCGTCTGTCGTTTGTTTTGAAAAGAAAATGGTGGATTTTCTCTTCAAAACCTAAAACGAATTTTGACATTCAGAAAAACCACTTTACACACATTTATTCCAATGGCTCACACTTTTTGTTACGACCTAAGTATTATTGGTTAAAATTCCACCAAAATTAAACAACAATACTCACAATAACACAAGAAAAACTATTAAAATAAAAGTGCTATGTGTCGTTTCAAAAAATGTCAAAACTCGTGTCCCCTTATTTAAGTCTTTTTTGTTTTCTGTTTGACACTCATGCTTCTTCTTCTTCTTCTTTTATACCTATAATTATGGCTTCTGTCCGTCATTTCGACAGACAATTTTGCCAGTGTCAAGTGATGTATTTGAAATAATTCAAGTCAAGCCATTCGTTAAGTCGGCTGTAGTTTGTTTCGAGTGAGTTTTAGGTTTTCTGCTCTTTGACACAATATTGCCAGCTACATCACAAAAATATAATTTATGATAGAACTACCAAAAAGTTTAACTTCGCGCAGTTCTTTAGATAAACACGACTTGTTGGTTTATGTATGTATTTATGATGAATATAAAAGAACTAATCCAAGTACAAAACAATATCTCTGAGAACCAGATGAAGATTGTGCATTGTTTTCATGCAAATAAAAAATGTAGAAAATCAAGAAAAATCACTTCTGATTATCCTACCTGACCGGTTAAACTCGGGCTTGTAGTTACTTATTTTGCACAGAAAAATGATAGACTTCTCTCAGTAATGTATTAGAAGCTGGCACAATGGGTCTTTCTTTGCTTCGAGTGAGTTTTAGAATTTTTTAATTCATTACTAAAAAAAATTGAACTTTCAAAAATAATTTTTCCGTTATCCTTGAATTATTTAGATACTTACTTACCTACTTAACTTTTTTTTGCATTATTTGTGTAGCTCACTAGTTACGCGTTCGTATCGGTAATATTTAATTGAACCATTCTATTTAAAAATTAAACATATAGGTACCTACTTACCCTTAGAGATTCTGAAAAAGGTTTTAACTAACTATACTGACCAAATCAAAAACAACATTTTCATTATCTTAATTAACACTACTTTTGTAGTTCAAAGAATCGGTAGGGTCTACGTCAATAACTCCATACTATGAGTATTTACTTACCTACCTATCAATTTTAAATTCGTGACGTCTTGATATCATATCAAGCATTTTAAAAAGTCCGGCAAACATATAAGTTATCGTGTACCTACTGACTGACGCACCGTAGCCTTACCTTTTGGCCAGTTTTATTTATACTTTATTAGATAAATAATAGAGGTGAAAATCTGTTGGACTTTTCTATGATCGAATTAACTTTTATTTTTCCATTCCTTTTATTAGTCATGATCATTACCTAGATTTTTTATGTAAAAATAATTAGAACTTGAAGTTAGTTTGGGTTTGGACATCTGGATAAACGTTGGTACCTTCGCGTCACTGAACGCCAGCGAGCGATGATCTAACGCACTACGCATGCCGACAATAAAACTATAGTATTTACCATAGCTGTTAGAATAAGTTGTACTACCTAGGTATTCTTGTAATGTCCAAACTATTGAATCAATTATCTTAAATAGGGTTTTATTATTTTTAATATCCAAATCTCCATACAAACCATCTTGGAAAACAATTGCCCCTTATTTGAGAAGCACGCGTAGATAATTTACCTAGTTAGTTTTGTTGGTATATTTTAGTCAGTTACTTAATATTGTATTTCTTTTGTCGCCAGATGCCACAGACAGTGCCGCGGTCGGGGTTCAGCCCGCCTTCGGCTTCTCAAGGAGAGCGAGCCGTACCTGGTTCTCCAGCAGACCTACAGCACCTTCTCAGACTTCTAGGCGCAGCGTCGCCCCCCGAATCCATGCTGCACTCCCCTCCAAACCCACACTTAAAGCCACCTCCCCCTTACCCAGAGGACAACAACTTCCTCGACCGTCTGTACGACTTCGAAGGGTATCCTACACCCTCTCCTTCATCAGACGAAGGCTCCATACCGACAGTATCGTACCAGCCGCCTTCACCGTACAACTCCCTTCAGTTCCACTCGCAAGTCATCAAAGAAGAACCGAACAGGCTATCGGTACCTGGTTTCGCCTCCCCATACCCTCTATCTCCATCAGGCTCTTGCGTATCGTACAGCAGTAACCACACACAATACTCATACTCGCCTGTCCCATCACACGAAGAGTACATTGACATCGAAGAGCTGCTAAAAGAGAACCAGATACTACAAGAGAGCGTTCAACAGAGCTACCTTACCCCTAAATTGGAAGTGGAAGAGCCCAGAGATCACATTCTTTTAAGATCCGCGCTAGAAGATACATCGTTTCAAAAAAGGCTGAATCTAAAGCCGATCCCATTCGAACTCGGGACGGTGAAGATGGAAGAGAGTAGTGGAGGTGACGACTCGCTTGTGGCTCCTGATATCGACCGCGTCCTTTCAATGGCCATCGAGCAGTCACGACGAGACGTGGACAGCACCTGCACCGTACTTGGAATATCACCAGGTGAGTCAACAGAAATGCCGACTGTTATATGCATCACCCATATTTATTGGGTTTGTAATAATAACTTGTGAATATGTTGTAAGCAATCATGTCGTTAAGCAAGGTATGAGAATGTTGTTAGTACATATTCGCATGTCTAACGTGCGTAGTACTAATAGCCCTATTAACAATGACGTCACTGTTGGGTGCGAGAGAAAAAATTTACTTCCACGGAGATGTCGACTACTATTTACACCGTCATTAGATGAATAGCTTCTGAGAAACTCATCAGAAACGTTGATTACGTAAGCTGCCTGTTTATTGAGCTACTGATGATCTCGCCGACCAATCGCTATCGAGTAGTTTTTGTGAATATTAAAATACCTAAATAAAATATTAATAGACCAGACGGATAAATGTAAACTAAAAATCAATCGTAAAATGACTGAGCAATGATGACCAATACTTTAATCACCTGGGGATAATAATTGAGGCATAAAGCGGTTAAACAAAAATATACCGCTTTTATCCCCTTTTATTGGAGTTATTCTAGTTTCGGACTACTCTGGTATCTCGTCCCACTGAGACAAAACAATAACTTTAATTTTAATATTTCTTTTACTGTTTCGTCCCATGCATTTCAGTCCATTTCATCTATGAAGCTATTGAGTTGTAATAGTTGGCATATATTTGTTAATATAGATCTGTCATAAACTTTTTTTAAAAGATAAATGATTTAAAAAGAAAAAAGAGAACAAATCTTGATAATTTTTAAAGCAACACTTGTTCTTTTAATGTTGATAACCTCGTTGACTTCAAAACAAGAGATACTGATATAAATAACATTACAGATCCAATGCTATGGAGGCCAGAAGACGTCAAAGCTTGGGTTACGTTCACACTAAAGCACTACAACCTGCAAATGGTGCCGGAGGAATACTTCTCTATGGATGGACCAGCGCTTGTTTCTTTAACGGAAGACGAATTCATTCAAAGAGCACCACAGGTAACTTCAATACTTATAATAATATCCGTAAGTAGGTAATGTTAGTAAAAACCTCTTTATAAAACAGCTAAACGTGAGCATGATGTCACTTTGGCTGGATGTCACACTCGAGCATAGATTTTGTATGAAAATCTCTACTTAAATCTATGCTTGAGTAACGATTTCCGATTTGGCATACATGGCTTAGTCAGACAAGTTTGTAGAGGGTGCCTAGTTATCAAATCAAGGTGTTACGTATTGACGAGGAAATCCGTGAGGTCCATTGCCTCCTGTCGAAGTTATGCAACGGCTTCGTGTCCGTAATTAGCACCAAATCGTTTTGCAACTAATTGTTATGTCAATATTTTGTAGAGCAACTGTATTTATTGAAATTATCAAAATAGAGTCACGAGGACTTACAGTGTAGGCTCCTTTTTTGCATTATCGTATTTGCCATAAAATTAATCAAGTTCTTTTATGAAGAACATGATTATTGACCAATCTTGATTATCTCGATTTTCATTATTTACTAATCCTAATAAAATGTTGCACAGATTTTTTTCGGTTTGGAAAGACCCAAACCATCACAAGGTCGAAAAAAATTTTTCGACCTTGTGATGAAAGTAGTTTCACTAGGTACCTAAGAATAGTGTTTTTAATCAACGATAGTACTCTTCAGCTTCACTCTTGAAAATGCTAGTCATGTTATACCAGCTTACATTTTCAAGGGTTATCGGGTAACAAATCTTCACACAATACAATAAAGCTTGTTTTCCAATGAGCCTAGATTATCAGTGACACAGACGGTATCGTTATCACGCACTGCTGCCCCGCGACTTTCTCCAAGGCCGATGAAAGCCAGCTAGCACGTACCTCAATCAATCGGTTGTGCATACAAATACTATCGGGTTTGTTGACGCGACCTTCCAAGGCCCTATTACCAGAGTACACAAAAATTAGAACCTCGATGTGCCTTTTCATATTTGCTGGTGGCATTAGAAAGAGCAAACGAGTTTAAAAAGAAAAGCAGTTTCTGTTGGTTTCTGCCATAAAGTCCAATCAACGAGAAGATTCTTTGGATGTAAGCTTGGCACAGTTACACCGTATTTTGTCTCTTTCGATCGAATTTAAATCTGCTTGTCAATGCAAAAGACAAAACACGGTGTTACTTTTCCAACCTTATGAGTAGGTAGGTACATCGGGCCTGACAATAACAGGGTGTCAAAGACAGCTTGATTAAAGAAAACTAAAAGTACCTACTTACTTACTAACTTATATGAACTATTAGTTATCATCCATACTAATATTATAAATGCGAAAGTAACTCTGTCTGTCGGTCTCGCTTTCACGCCAAAGCTACTGAACCGATTTGAATGAAATTTGGTACACAGATATTAGTCTAGTCTAGAGCCTGAGAAAGGACATAGGCTACTTTTTAATGCGATAAAAGGGTTGTAAGGGGTTGAAAGAGGGGGGTGAAAGTTCCTTAATTTTTTTCATGAAAACTTTTTTAATGTCACATTTGAAATAAGTGTCAGGTGTTTGACAGGTCTGTCGGGTCAGATAGTGATATATATATATCATGATAAAAACGCTTAATATCAGAAGATTTATCATATTTATGCCAGAAATATAGCTTTTTCAGAGGTTTTATCAGGTTTATGCCAATAACTTTCAATATGTCTGAGAGAAACACATAATATTAGATACAAAGTATCACTGCGTGATAATTGCATTCAAAGCCTCTCCCCCTATCTTATAATAAGTTAAAGTAGACATTATGTCCTGATTACGTATGGTAAACAAGACATAATGTCCACACTAACTTTTTATAAGATAGACCATCTGTCTGTAGCATTCTCTGCTTTAAAGGCTGTGACGAAGTTCACCGACCTTTACCGCCAACATTTTACTGCACAAATTTGAAACTCGTTGCTAATACAAAACTCTATTCACGATGTGGCAGAACGGGTTTCTAAAATTGGATGTGAACAGATTGCCCGCTGAATAGAATTTGCTGAATTTTAAATGTTTGTAATAAAATAAGGTTTGGTTTTAATGAGATTTATATCAACACAGCGGGCGCTGTTGCTGCTTGGAATAAATGCTAATATTTCTGGAGTATATACCTGGTTTTCTCTTATTTTACTTGTAAGTAGGTATTCAATCTGCCGCTTAGCTGTAAGCCCTTACTTACCTATTTACGAAAACCCTATAGGACTCAAACCATACCAAGTTCGGCCGCTTTGAGGCTACAAGGAATCTTGTCAAATACATCATAATCGTTGTTGGCTAAAACCTAAAAACCTATAAAGCTCTATCATAAAATCCGTAGGTATAAACCTACTTACTAATGCAATCTCACTATCATACCAACGAGATAAGATGCCATTATTGCCCTTAGACATATTATCGACCATTTCATCTCATCTCCTTAGCAAGCAATAAAAAACAAATTAAGCAAGCAAGCTGATAATATGAGTTAGTGGTCAACTCTGATGACGGAGTTTTTAGGCCGCCTTAAGGCCTCCGTCATGGCTTAACGACTGCTAGAGCCGAGACCGGCGGTTTAACGTGCCCTCCGAAGCACGGAAGCGCTCAGATGTAAATGCCACTAATGGTCACCCATCCAAGTAGGTAGTGACCGCGCAGTACGTCGCTTAACAAGCTACGCCACGAGTGCTTCACATGTAATAATGAAATTTGTTTTTGTTATAGTCTGGAAGCACACTGTACGCACAGCTGGAGATCTGGAAGGCGGCGAGACACGAAGCCTGGAGGACGTCGACCTCATGGTCGGAGCATCAGCAGTCTCCCACGACTCCTACACCTGTCGCTCTACCAGCTGCTGATGACGTCAGTGATGGTGAGTTGTATTTATTTTTATTGAAGGCATCTGCGATCTAAGGATACCAGCAGTTAGTGTGATGATTGTAATGAGTATAGGAAGACTACTACGAACTCTGAAGGAAGTGCTTTTTTTTTATTATGTCTTCTGTCAAAATCAAATAAGGAAAACCCGCCATAATTATCTGACTTGACACCATTTTGAATCTTGATGCAGGTTCAGTACGACAACTTTGTCAAGCCATGTATAATTGTAGCTAAAACTAAACAGTTTTGAAAGCAGTGTGTTCTAACCATTTCACAACTCAATAGTTTTGTACTAGCGGTAGGTACTTAGCGTACAAAATTGATAGAAAACAATAAGACGCTTGCCTTAAGTCAAATTTAAAATCCAATTATCAAAGTGGGAAAATTTCTAGCTATTAAAACTCTATGTTAGAAAAGTGAGTAATGAAGTAAAATGTGGCACAGCAATGCATCAGTGGCGTGTATTGTGCATCACCGTTAGACGTGCTATGGCCGGCCCACATACGAACAGACAAACAAGTTTGTGATGTATGGACAAGTGTCGCCTAAGACAAGACAGCTATTGGAAAATGAAGATGTATTTGACTGAATGAGGGCGCCACTTTAGAATTGGCGGTCAAGCTATGAAACTCATTGAAACTACTATCATAATTCACGCACACTATTTTTGAAATCCGCACTCTCAGTTTCGATTCTATGTAACCCCGAATTTTTTTTTGTATTTTAAACCACTTATTTACTTTGTTTTTTTTTGTGATAATAACAGAGTCATAAACGGTGCGAATTGTTTATCGTGGTACATCCGGATTTTAGTCAAATTGTACGATAGTAGGAATTATAAAGACTGTTCTAATCTTATCGTGATTGATTCTGGTTTTTACAAAATATACAAAATGTAACTCGCTATTTCTAGTAATGTCGACGATGTCATGATGGGATTTTCCAATCGGATCTGTATCCTGCATCCGTCTTAGATAAATAGATACCTTCTTTATATCTATCTTCTTCTTCTTCTCTTCAATAATGGCCTCTGTCCGTCTTAATATCTATCGTTTAGTCAGATACAAATTGACTATTTCTTTCAATGAGAGCTGAGCTGAGCAAGCATTATTTTTTAATTAGGCGCTACTGTATCTCATATCTATCATAAAGGTTAAAGGTAAAAACTGGTCCCTGATGCGGATCATATTTTTTTATTAAAAGCTATAAGTTACTGTTTACGTAACTTTTTATTTTATCTGAATCATTGATTCAAACTAGTCTGCAAATGAGTCTTCGTTGCAAATGAGAGTTTTTTTTTATCATTGTTGCTGTCATTCAATTTAGAACGATGATTGTCTTTTTGGTAGTTAGGTAGGTAGATAATATGAGGTAGGGGCCTCCCTAATATTTTTTTTAAAACAAGAGACAGTCGATAATTAAGCGATATGAAATAGCATGTTTCTCCTGGCTTTGGTCACAGATCATAATGTATACCTAATACTATTTTTGGTCAATTAAATATAATGAGACTTTGTAGGCAAAGCGAACAGAGGTGATAAAACTATACAAAGGCTCTAAGGGACATACAGTTAGCTCATAAATATAAAAAGTGGCAGATAGTAGCACAGGAAATAGCAATCTGCAATTATCGCGAGTCGACAGTCCCTGCTTGACGTGACTTTATACCAAGAGATAGAGAAACATGGAGGTCAATGGGTTATCTGCTGTTAAATTCTTTGAGTATCGTTCTCGCACCAAAATTAAGTAGACATTTTATAAAATGTATCTAATTTTACATGGATGTTTTCTGTTTTGGTGAACGCTATGAAAAAACCTTAACACTTCTATCGCTTGGGATTGCAACAAAGTAATAAAAGAGAAGGTGCTGAAATGGTCCAATTTTTTTTTAAATAGGGAATTACTTCGTAGACAATAAAAAAAATACGTAAAGTTTTATTAGTACCTAGGTACCTACATTTTAACACTTGAATAGACGACATTGCGTTGGTATAACAAGAAATAAATTTTAGATTCAATGACCAACTTCAATAATAAATGAATTGGAGTAGACTAGGCTACGCCCAGCTATAAGCCTTAATTTCTTGTATAACTGCAACCGTTTTATTACGGACGTTTATATCAGAGAAAGTAACTTTCTATCATGATAATCCAATGAAACATGTGCTAGTCAAATTTTGATTCGGACGAATCACAAAAAACACTTTTTTAGAAGTAGTTTTATCAATCAATCAATATATATAAAACTCTTTTGAAGCTGACAGAGAATCAACGCACAGCCTAAGCTATAAGTCCTAGAGGTATGAAATTTGGAGGGTAGGATCCTTGTATAGTGTAGGGGTGCACTATGAAAGGAATTTTGAAAAGTCGCACTCTAAAGGGTCTAGAACGCGAGCAACGCCGCGGGCGACGGCTACTCATCCATAAAATATGTAGTTCTATAGTAAATCTAAGCCAGTTCCACATGGCTAGAAGTTGATACAGCGATGGTTTTTGTGGCTCTTTTGCTATAGTGAAAATAGATGACAGCAGATTTTAAAGCCATCTTGTGGGTATTATCAACATGGTACGAGTAAGGACACTAAGATATTAGTTGACTTTTGAATCGTCTCCGCTTTATTACGTTTTTACACACGGCTATCGCTTTTCAGAAAAGCAAAGCTCAGTTACAGTTAACCCATCAATCAGCTCTGCTTTGCCGTCATGTCTGCCCTTGCCCGAAGTCTCCGTATATGTCAGGCCGATACACTTAGGTACGTCCAGTTTTTGTATCTGTGAGCTAGCACCATCTCTTAACGCTATCATGTGGCTGGTGAGCCTCCACAAATAATACCTAAATGATTTCTTTTGAGATTGACGTTTTTTTAAGTCTTCCATTTCTACTGTGATCGTCTTTTTTTTGCTTTTTCTAACCTTCCGGTCAAGTTTTTCTCTTGTTAGGTAGAGATTGTTATTGCGTTTGGTACGATTATATTCTTTATCATGAGCAGTCAAGAACAAGTAGGCGTTGCATGCAAAAATCTAGAAATACTTCAGCCACACCTTACATCATTGAATATTGATCAACTTGAACAATCAAAGTTGATCTATACTAGCGCGTGGTTAGAAATATTTCTAGATTTTTGCTTGCAACGCTTACGTGCTCTTCACTGCTCATGGTGGTCGTTGTTCAGTTCAAACTGATGCTAAGGGTTGTTCCCGACATAGTTTATCAGGCCGAGCCAGCGGACTCACAAGGTCGTACCGTCATACCAACATTGTACTTCCTTTCCAATGGACAAAAAAGCGGCTGTTATCGCCCCACGCCCTTTCAATTCAACACTTCACATTCCATACGCAGTAAAAGGCAATTTCGTCGGCAATTAATGTCAGTTAAAATAAACAAGTTTCTTCTCTTCTTTCTTGAACCATGGAAAAACACTGGAATTGAGAAAACTATCGCGCATGTTTATATTTTGTTTGGAAAAGTTGTTCAAAGCACTCATTCAGTGAGTGTTTTTTTTCCAGCATAGTTTTGTTTGTAGGTGCAGCTAAGTACGTTATTTTTAACTGTTGTAGTGTTTACGTGATTTTGAATCGAGTGTCTGTCTGTTTACACGTCTAGAACCGAAGGCTGCTATAAACTTGGTTTTGTTTACACATTTTATAAATAGGTTTGGATATTTTTAGGGGACTTTAAAGAAACTTCTCATAACCTTGAATGTAAGGAATCGACACTAGGAATTTGTCTCACTTTGAGAACTACGAGTATATCCACGGCACCAACGGGTGACTGAATCACCATATTAACAAAGTTTAATGTCTGAAAATAAATAAAAATTCGGTAGATTAATTCGGTAATTAATTGACTGTATTGTATATGTATAACGAGATTAACGAGTGGTTTGAAAGAAGCTAGAAAATGAACAAATGAATACTGAAAGGATTTTTTTTTCATTGTTATTAGGACCATAGACTATGTTACTTCTTTGTACTTACCTGAAAGGCGCCTTTAGCTCTACTTAGTATAGTATTAATAATGATCTGTGCCTCTACATACTCGTAGTATTTTCCAAGAATGTTTGGCTATGTCTGTCGCATTTTATCATCATAACGTATAATGATGCTATCGAGCCACTTGACGAGAGGTTATCTGGTTTTATATGCGAGTAGCTTCAGCTCCCGAGTTCACTCACCACTGATTTTTGTAACATGAGGCTAAATAGCGGACAAACGATTGCTTGTAAAAAAATGCGATTTCACTATTAATAAACAAACCTTACTTTACTGGGCGGCCTTAGACGTCGTCAATCCGCATGCCTAGCAGAATATACAATAACTAGCCGTCTCCCGCGGCGTTGCTCGCGTTCTACCCTTAGAGTGTGACGTTTCAAAATTCCTTTCTTAGTGCACCCCTACACTATATAAGGATACTACCCTACAAATTTCATACATCTAGGATTTATAGTTTAGGCTGTGCGTTGATTCTAAGTCAGCTTCAAAAGAGTTTTATATATTTAGAAGATTATTGGTCTGTTATAGGTGATTATTGGATAGGAAGTAGATCTTCTTCAGATAAATAGAGATTGATGTGTTTTGTTCATTTCTGAGACAGTATTTTGCATGATTACACTTTTATTACAAGACAGACAGACATTACGAACATTTCTATTTATTTATAATAATAAACTTCTCACTTTATATTAGAAATAATGATTATGTATCTAGGACACACACAACATAGCCGTGCCTTTCGAGTAAATAATTAATTATGCTAATCGTTTTCAAGTAATTAGTTACTGGATAACTTATTTACCTACGCATAATATGTGTAAATAATCTAACTGGAAGTCCAGTCGATAAACAATGAGTAATGTCAACTAGAGTTTCAGTATTCGGGCATAATTGTCTTATTTCTGTCATTTTCTGTCTCTATAGTTTATATAATTTTACAGACGATGACTCGGAGCCAGCTGCAGCGGCGCCCCCTGGTGGCGGCAAGGTGAAGACCGGCAGCACGCACATACACCTTTGGCAATTTCTGAAGGAACTACTAGCATCTCCTCACGTACATGGTTCTGCTATACGGTGGTTAGATCGAAGTGAGTATTTAGAATTTTTAGAAGTTTGAAAGCCTTTGGGCTGCCAAGATTCGTAGATCTAGAAATCTATGACGGAGATCGTTCAGCATTAGTGGACGATGGCAGAAGTGGTGACGATGAGCAAACATTATGCCAAAGTATAATTTATTTTATTCATTCGAGAACATTTTTTTACAAATCCCATGTAAATTTGGACTAGTAACTAAAACAGAAGAAGTATGTTGATTTATTTTTTATGCGACCTGATGATGGAACAATCCGATGATCCGCCTATAGCAAATATAATGTTCCTAGATCTAAATTCTTAGGAAGGTCGGTAAGATGGACGATGTCTACCGTATAGGTACTGCGTTTACACTAGTAGTTCGCCCCGAACTGAGATCTCGTGATGGTCGAAGGTTAATAAAACCCAAACAAGTTTTATTGACCAATGGTTGTAATAAACTTTGCAAATCGCTTTGAAATCGCCGTCTAGCTATGTGTCTTACTTGAACTACAAAATCATTGAAACTCCTAGAAATGGTAGCTCACGTTATACTGGGTTTGCCAATTTTATAATTTTTACAACAACTCAAAAACTATTAGACCTAGAATCAAAATAAAAACGGTTTTGGAATGTCTAAACAAAACCCTATCATATGACAACCCACTTGATATTATTGTAGGACTTTTTTTTTTTACTCCCTTTGGACCCTCATAACTTCACGACCCCTTGACCGATTTACTTCATTTAACAAACCAGTAAATATTAAGAGTATTATCCGTATACCTACCAAATTCTGTGAATATCGGATAAGCGGTTCGAAAGATCTCGTCGAACAAACATACAAACATACAAAGCATTTTTGTCCAAGTTGTCACTAAGATCTTCGTTCGCTTCGCTCACTCGATCAATTAAATCTCGACTATAAAACAATGCTAAGCTTCGTCCGAACCTGTTTCTCCGACCACAAACGCGAGCTATAATTGTTCAAGTCACGAAATCGAGACTTGTCTTGTCTTGCATTCATTTTGTCTTGAAAGTCGGTAACATTTTAGACAGATAGACTAGGAAGAGACACTCCACCTTCTTATTCTACTTGCTTATCATAGCAATGGTCTAAATAACAATCGTAAACTAGGCACGAATAGAACCATCTGACTATAAAATAAATAGCGTCTGTAGGTACCTTTTTTTTTTTTTTTTCTTAACGGGGGGAAATCTGCGTTCAGACACCATTGCCGCATTTGAGGGATGCGGCAAGGTAGTGTGGGGATGGTGACACTCACCGACCCACTAAAACCACCCCGGTGGCCGGCCTCGATGCTTGACAAGGGACTCTGGGACCTCGAAACGACCACGCCAGAGCGTCTCTAGGTACCTAGCCTAGGTATTTTTGCACTCCTAGAGATTGTAGATACTCACATAACCTCTAGGTATCTAAGACTCATCTCTGTCCTTTATGGTTTATTAGCGAAAGGTTAAATTTTTTTTCAATTTTTGGTCCGAATCAAAATCTCCTTAACAGGTAGGTAGGTATCGTATTATAATAATCCATACAATTAGGTAGGTATTCCATAGTTTTCGGCCGCATCTTTGCGCGAGGTGCCTACCTATTTACCTACTTAGGTACTTAACTTATATAGGTATATAGGTACCTAGATAAAGTAGCCTATAAGTATCCAACAGTCTACTTAGGTGGGTAGAGTAGGTACCTACTACTAGTAGGGAGGGACCTACCTATCAGCTTTTTCTGTTACTTTTTAGTAGAAAAATAATAAGGTACCTACTTAGGCAGTTAAAATAAGTTGAAATCTACCTAAAGCGACATACTTAGATCGATAGCTATTAATTTCATAAAATAGGTACTTTGATATTTTTATAAATAAGTATAGTAGGTAAGTAGGTATATTATATTCATAGTAGGTAGGTAAAGTAAGGTAGGTAGGTAGTTATTTAATTATATTCATCTAACTATACGACATTGGAGAATGGCTGGGAAGCCAAGGTGATCCGGCCAGTTACTCGGCAACTGGAAGACGAAGAGAATAATTCTATTTAGGTTGCTAGATACTTATTCGTTTTACGAGCACTGCTTTACATAGAGTAACCAGGTACCTAGTACCTACCTAATTTTATGAATTTAAATCTAAATGTATCTGTTGTTTATTTATTAATAGTAAGAAGGTAGCTAACTATAGGCTTATATATTTTTAGTCCATAGGTAAATACGGTAGGAACCTAGGTACCTACATAACATTAACTAGGTAGGTGCTAAAGAAACCCCTGAAACGGGGTTTTTTACTGCTACGTTACACTAAATAAATAAAATAAGTTACAGTTGTCACTAAACTTTTCTAGCAACAGCTAAAATATAAACCGACCAAGTGCGAGTTATACTCGCGCGCGCTATAGGGTTCCATACCGTACCAACACACAAACAAAACTTATTGAATTAATAAAACTTACTAATAGAAGTGTCTGTGTAAGGTACTTTAGTGTAATTTACCTAAGAAGGTAGGTAGCTAAAGAGTTGAAGCTCCTTTATGTAAATCGTGACATGACTTGCCTATAGTAAATGCTTGTTTAGGTACCGTTGCAATAATTTAAAGCCTCCTTTGTCCCGAGACTTTCAGATCTAGGCTTGAACTGCGCAGATTCGCTTGCTTTGTCGTTGCGCAAAATACCACACAAAGGTCAGGCTTGTAAATAACAGAACGAGATAAAGTACCTACTTACAGATAACTTTAGCAAAATACCATAGAAATAACACAGTGACTTATTTGGAACGTTGCGTACGTTCCTACCGAATTGTTAAGAGAGGTTTTGTTTCATGCCTTGGTTGCTGCAAACTCTAAAATGTTGTAATTTTATGAGTTTTGTCAATTTCCCGTTAGAATATACTCATTATTCTACTACTTACAACCGTTTTCTAAGTCTCTCAAAAGTAAAGTCACAAGCTTAGTAGCCGAACCGATGTTTAATTCATGTCTTGTTGTTGCAGATAACGGAGTGTTCAAGATCGAGGATTCAGTGCGCGTCGCCAGACTTTGGGGCAAGAGAAAGAATCGGCCCGCCATGAACTACGACAAGCTTTCTCGTAGCATCCGACAGTACTACAAGAAGGGAATTATGAAGAAAACGGAAAGGAGTCAGAGGCTGGTATACCAGTTCTGCCATCCGTACTGTTTATAAATACTCCTAGTCTGTAAGTTATTTATTGTAGTGAGGTCCGCGGTAAGGCGGCTCACGGCGACTGGTCGCGTTTTGCAAAAACACTACGCAGTCGTGGAAATGTAGATGACCGAATTTTTCATATAGCGTGAAATAATTAGGCGTCGTGTTCACTATCCCTCCAGACGATTCGGGAAAGGTAATTTTCCCTGGAATTGTCCTGGACGGGATCCATTACGTGTTTTAGTTTTAAGTTTTTTTACCGGTGACTAGATGACGCAATTTGAGTTTTTTTTATCAAACTTTTAAATTGTGCTTGTCGAAAGTCGGTAATGTTTATCCCATATATCTATGATATATTTCTCGTACGTTCTATGAACTTTTAGAAAATAAGAATGCTGTAAATATTATAGTACTTTGTACCTATAAGTACTTTGTATATAAATTATTGATGTCTACCGTCTTGGTATTCCGTTTTTAGTGATAGAAAGAGATTGATAAACTTGTAATGTTACAAAAACATACATAAGAAAACAAAAAGAAAATAAGATTAGGACTTAAGTAGAACGTAAGATAAATTAAATGTATATTAAAATTAAAATGTAGGTTCGTAGATAGATATTAGGTGCCTTCTGTGTAAAAATAAGTAATGGCAAGTTATGCCATAATTGCAATATTATTATTTAGGAATAAAATGTATTTAAATAAGCCTGGGCGGCGAAATTGGTGTGAGTTATTGGATAATAAAAAACAATGTGATTTTGTGCCAAATAGACAAGCATAAGTTTTTTTATTCGGGACAAAATTTGTAAAATATGGAATAAATTGTGATTAAAAAGACCCGCCGATGTAAATATTGTATCCAAAATATTTGCGATATAAGGTGTTGGTACTTACATAATTATTTCGATAAGAGTTTATTTGCAGACTATTTTTATAAGTAATAAAGAAATGCAGTTAGCATTGTTTAAAATACTTATAAATAATAAACTATTATTGAACCAAACTAATGTAGATTTTATGAATCGATTAAAATAAAAATAATAAAGAAAAATTATTAGTTTTCCTTTTTATATAAGCTCCATTTCTAAAGAAGTAGACAGACAGACGGACACGGCGAAACTACTTTTATGTGTTATAGATAGGTTGTCAGACTACAGAACCCTAAAAATTGCACCCCAAATAACTTTTTTGTAAGAATTAATAAAAAAAATTGCTCCCATTTTTGGACCCTTATTAACTTTACAATCCCTCGACCGATCTAGGTAACTACCTAGTACCTACCTACAAGTGCGTAGACCTACCAAATTATAATTATTATGAAGATCGGATACCATAACAAACACAACACGGTTCGTTCGCTTCTCTCACTCGACCAATAACAATTTGGCAACAACAAATAAAAGATATTGAACAATATAAAGTGCACTCAAAATATTGTTGCATCACAATCATCACATTGCGCAAGTGACGTCACCGCCGCCGCCGGATTCCACGAGTGAAAGTTTCGCGCCTTTCGCCCGGGAGGGGAGAACGACCTCAAGGGGAAGGACAAGGCAGCGGGGCGAGGGTAAACACTTTGGTTGTGTGGGTTTGAAACCACACACACACAACCGAAGTGTTTGGGTGTGGTTGTGGTTTTGTGATAGGTAGCTAGGTAGGTACACTAGGTACTACCACTCCAGGGGAAGAACTAGGGGCTCAAGCCCCCAATAGCTCCGGTCCCAAAATAGCTGGATCGATTCCCTCCCAAACTTAAATCCTAGATCTGCCACTGGTAGGAGGAAGGCAGGTAGGGTATCTAGCTAGACCTACATATCGAAAAAATAATGTAACAACTACCTAGGTATACCTACGTAGGTATGAGTATCTACTATATATTTCTAAATTTTATTCTATTGCAATTTACGTACTGTAGGTAACGTACGTAGACGTTAGGCCTCAATGTAGAAAATAATTGAAATTAATTAAATAATCCCCGACCGAATCTTTCGTTCAATGCCAGCAATGATGAAGATTTGCTGGTTGGTTACGATGGCACAGACAAGACAAACAACGCCGTCAAACTTATGACACCCCTTTAGTTTTTTGGTCGTTGGCTCATTGACGTAGGTCAAACGTAGTATAGGTACCTAGTATTTTCTGCCTTTATTATTATATTGGCTGGCTTGCTTATGTTTGACGTCAGAACCGCTTGCTTGATGCTTGCTTGCTTTGATTTTAAATTTTATGAAGTTACTAGTGCTGCTGCCTGTGCTCCATAGAGAGCTATCGATAGTTTGATTAGGAATAAGAATCATTTTAATGTAACGTGTAAAAGGAGATCTTACAAATAGAGGGTTCCATTCAATAGGTTACCCATACCGGGCGTACAATACTTTTACTCATATATTGACGTATCGTTATCAAACTAAAAAACATCATAAAAAATCATCTTGCCTTCCGAAGTGAGCATAAGGCCCCAGATTTTATACATCTTTTAAATACTTTCTTTCTTCCATTAGCCATACTATCGATCGACAAAATATTCGACATCATACATACACTACAAAACGAACAGCGCAACACTACAGTTGGTTTTGTTAAGTTTGATTGACATTTGACATTTTGCCCTGATTTTGCTTGCTTTAAGCAAAAATCTTTGTTTGCGTTATTGGAAAACTACAATATTCACAAAAATATTGCAAATTCTACTGAAAACAGTGAAAAATGTATGCAGTGGTAAAGTGTGCTAAATTACCAAGCCCTGAAACTCGAAATAAAATGAGTTAGCGCTACGTTTTCGCTGTAAAATATTAGTTTAGCTTTGCGTCGTTTTGCGTGGGTTTTGGATTAATTATTTCGAAAATGAAGCCTGGAAACAGTGTGGATGTGAGAGAGGAGATTGCTGAGATCCACACGGCTGCCAGGTCGCCGTCTCCCAAGCAGAAAGCGAAACCTAGATCTCGCAGTGGCTCTGGATCCCGTAAGCTATCAAACGGACATACCGATGCCGCTGAATGCCTTCAGGCATCTCCTACTAACGGGGAACCATCCGAGAAGTCGAAGCGAGATAGCTGGATAAAATCCGAACACGAATCTGTCGAGCTACCCATCCATGACCAAATAAACCAAGGTATAATGGAGTTTGTTGAGAAGGAAATAAAAAAGTCTGATAAAAATCCGGCCTTTGTTTTCTATTCGCACGACCCTAACGGTCTAGACGAGAAGATTATGAAGACCATATCCCGGCCGTCGAGCGGGCACAAGGAGAAACGAAGCCCGTCTTACAGAAAGAAGAAACGGCACTCGTCAAAGCATAGAGACAGTGTGTACAATGACTTTGATGTACCAGGCTCTAGCCTCAGTGCTTTAGAAAGGGTAAGTGTTATTATTAACAAAATTATTAATTTTAATAATCACCCAAACAGCCCAAAACATGTATTGTGCGATACCTGGAAAAGGTGAATAACTTCTAAAGTGCCTGCTACAGTTAAGACCAAATTGTAACACTTATTTATGCAAATAAACATCTTGTGTCTTGTGCTGTACAATAAGAAATTGCCAATTCTGTAAAGGTCATGACTTTTATTACTTCAGTGACCTTTGTCCTTTATCTATAAAAGAGTGGGTGGTAGTCCTAACTCACAGGTCATCTACTAGTATCTGAACACAGTCTTATTTATGGTTCTATATTACTGAAATTGTAACAAACTAAATAATATAAGTCTATCAATATCGAAAGTACCTACAGTACAGTCAGTATCAGAAGTAAACCACTTTTTTAGAATTTTGAAAATATTTAGTTATGTATCACATACTGGATCTAATCATAATGAAAAAAAAAGATTCTCAATACGTTTGTATGTTTTTTTATGTTTGTTTGGTAGAAATTTTACCAAAATTGGTTCAGAAATTAAAAAAAAATTTTTTTTGACTGTGACTTCAATGGTCACTAAACATTTTTAATGAACTGCCATAATCATCATTATAATCATCTCTTGATGTACCTGGAAAGTAATCAAATTGATGTTGGTTTCCTAGTTTTTTAATAAATTATTCATCTTGGCTACTTCATCTTGCTACTAGTACCTACTTGGGCTATTATTCAATCATAAAACATTTTTGAGACCATTTCATCATAATTTACTAACAATGTTGGCTATACCATGCACCTACAAAACACAACTCCAAAATGTTCATTCAATAATGCAATTTGCAACAATTTTACAGGTAGATGACTACCTAAAAGAATACAACAAAGATGAGGTAGTAACTCTGAGCGGTGAGCTCGAAATTGAGCCGAATGACGTTGAGAATAACAACGGCCTGACCAAGGAGCTCCGGCACAAACCTCGGAAGACCAGGAGAAGAACCAGGGATGAGAGACAGGATACCAATGCTAACGGGAAAGATGTCAGTCCTAAGGTGTTCAAAGCTGGTAGTAGAAGCAAGAATACTCCAAAACCGGGTAAATTATCAAGATTTGAGTATTAGATCTTTTTGCTTATAAGTTTTCCAGGGAAGTATAACTACTGTTCTTTATCTACTTACTTATAAGTACTATTATAAAACTGTAAAAACTAAAAATTAAAGATATGGATAAACTAAATATGCAGATCTACTAAATAAACGATTCTGATTCCTAAACTCAAATTTGTTTGTACGTTTGTTTGTTCGCGAACCGCGCCTGAACTACTGGACCAATTTCAATAAAACTTATACCATTCAGAAGCCCTTTTTCCTGATTGAAACATAAGCTATATTTTATTGAAATCAAAGACGTGGATTCTTAGATACAGCTTGAACTTTCTAAACCAAAAGCAGTTACAAGGTTCTTCGTATGCTGGTGATGGTGACTGATATTTTGGTAGAAAGTTTCGCACGCGTACGTAGTCACGGCTATCAGCTAGTCATACTTAAAGCTTTAAATACCATTCTAGCCAGACCAACGGACCTCACCGCAATGCTCCAGACCCTGGAATCTTCAATGCCGTACCAGGAGCAGTACATTGACAACCCGTTCTCATCACCATCACCCGTCACATCACCAAATGATGATAAACTGGACCCGTTCAGACGGAGAACAGAGAAGATTTACATGCAAGGTGGTGGAACCTTCAGGGCTGTGTCGAGGGATAGGATTCTGGAGTCTCAGCAGTCTCGAGAAGGGGATAAGTATTTGAGGTACGGAAAATCAAGATTTTGTAGTAGTTTTTAGGTAGTATTTGAGTTTTGAACTAAAGACAATGAAACTCAAAGAAATGAAAGCTTACATTATTGAAGCTGTCATCGTTCTTAATTTCTGTTATTGTTTTTCATTGTATTTGGTTCCAAATAAACTATTTTGATTTGATTTTTTTGATTGATTATGCTGGTTTACTTCTTACAATTTTCACAATAGCTCAAAACATAGTAAACCTACTGTTTGGCGGACTGTTCAGCGTATTTGAATTCGGGGGCCAAAATAAGGAGTCCATTAATTTTTTCCTTAAAATCTGTATTTGAAGTATTCTTCTTTTTCTTGTGGCTGTTCGGTGGCTATAGCTGCCACAAATTTGCCAATGTCAGTGTTTATTGTTGTTTACTTCGTTACTAACGTTTTAACAGCTGTGAAAAATTACCGGTGAAGAACCGACTCTAAAAGATTTCAAATAATCAACTTACTTATATATTTCAGAATGGGTGACGCAACGCCTTTAGACGTGGCGCTATTGGTTCAAAAAGCGTGTCGTAGCTTTGCGCCCGCTTGTCACGGCATACTAGGCGGGTTGGCATTGATGCATCTATTGCTAATATCATACTCGGATGGACTGGATGCAGGTAACTATACTCGAACTTCAATTCAATTCAATTCTTGTCTATGGCCTTTGCAGTGTTGCCCGCAATTTCGCCAATGTCACGTTTTATTACTCGAACTTCTAATTAAATTCAAAGTGTGACAGTGCGCTAATGTCAAAACTCGCAATAATTTTACCATGTTCAGTCTAGTGATGTTACGTCGCATATTTTTAAAATGATCTGATTTTATGAGTTTTGATTAGATGTCACATTCGTCAAGAGTCATATTAGCTGCTCATATAATTCACTTCACTATTAAGTTTTCATGATAAAGCAGCAACACTCTTCTTATCTGTCAAGATTTGAATATGATTATTTCGTGGATTATATGATTACACGTCCTCATTGGACTTTCTCTGTGAGGTAATGCATTGTTATAGGCAGAAGTTACTACTTAACATCAGGTGAGCTATCAGCTTGTTCCATTACTTTTATCATAAATAAAATAAAACACAGTGTTTTGTTTTTTGCATTGAGAAGCAAATTCAAATTCGATCAAAAGAGACAAAACGTTGTCTCTAACTTCAAGCGTACATTGAGTTTGTTAATATCATACTTCATACTATATAAAGCTACATTACCACTCACTCACTCACTGATTGACATGCCCTGAGAGACAGAAGGAGTGGAGCTACACCACAATAATGTTCTACGAAAATGTGTATAAACACCAAACGAGTAGAGGAAAATTATAGCGGTTCTCGAAATCCAAGATGGCGCCGGTGTTGATTTGCGCGTTCGCAAACTATGACAGATAGAGGGCGTCCGAGCATGTCATCTGACTGATTGTAGGTTGGGATTCTGGGATTTGGTGAAAAAAAAAAAAAAAAACAAGATGGCGGCCGCGCTATTTCGATTTGAATTTTTCGACTTTTTAAGGTTGTCTTTGGCGGATTACTTTGTTCAACGAAACTTGCAAGTTGGCAACACTGAGTATAGGGGTGGGTAGCCTAAATCCTTGAGATTTAGGAAAAATTATGACTTTACAAAAATCCAAGATGGCGGAGGCTGTGGCGGCCATTTTGTAAAAGTCATGGTTTTTGCTAAATTTTCAAAACCATTTTTATGTATGATGGCAACATTCTAGAGGGTTGAGTTGTACCGAGCGGTTGTGTGATTTGTTGAGGAGTGTGGCTTGGTTTAGAAATTTTCCCCATTTTTCGGGTAATTTCCGAGATTTTCCCCAAAAACATGAAAAGTAGAAATAATGACATTTTGAATAGAGACTTGGGCTGCATAGGAGCGTTAGCCTCCCCCGAATGACATTTAACCATTTTCGTAACTTTTGGTTGGCAACTCTGAGAGACTTGCAACTTTTTAGTTTTTGGGACTTTTTGACTTTGGCGGATTAATTTGTTCTACGAAACTCAAAAGCTGGCAACACCGAGTATGCAGAACGATAGCCTATATCCTTGAGATTTCAGAAAAATTATGACTTTTCATAAATCCAAGATGGCGGACGGCGTGGCGGCCATTTTGTAAAAAGTTTACGATTTTCGAAAAAAAACACGATTTTCAAACCGGAATATCGGGTAGTTGGCAACCCCCTACCTGGATGAGTTGTATGAACCGGTTGTGCAGTTGGTAGAGGAGTGTTGCCTGGTTGAAATTTTTTTCCCATTTTTAGGGTAGTTTCCCCGCTTTTCCTCGGGAACGTGAAAAGTAGAAATAACGACATTTTGAATGGAAATTTCCACTAGCTGGCAAGATTGGGCCCACCCAAATGACATTTGATCATTTTTGTTCCCCGCAGCTGGCAACCCCGCATGCTATAGGAGTTTGAATTTTTCAGTCAGACCCGACTTTGGCGACTTACTTTGTTCTACCAAGTTTAAGGTATGACCACCGTTCTTTCACTGACAGGTAGCTTGTATCCTGTATATTTCAGAAAAATTATGACATTTCAGAAATTCAAAATGGCCGCCGTGTCATTTCTGGTTTTCGAAACTTTAACCGATTGACTTCGTTCCAACGGGGTATCCGAAGGAGATTGAGTGGTTTAAATGGAATTTTCAACTTTTTTTCAATTTTGCTGCATTTTTACTGCAATAAGGGGTTGATATTCCAAGATGGCGGCCATGTAGATTTTTTTTGCGAAACTTTAATCGATTGACTTCTTTCCAACGGGGTATCCGAATGAGATTGAGGGGTTTATAGGAGTTAGTAGGGTTTTTAGGGGCTTTTGATAAAAATACGCCATAAAAAAAAAGACGCGAGCTGCTTGCAGCTCGCGCGCAACGCAACCACTAGTTTTATTTATATTTTTAAAAAATTCAGGTCATCTGTCCTTCCATGCTGCGGTGACAATGCCCTACGTTGCAGCCTACTACTTCTTCTGTGTGCTGTGTCTACTGTCTGTGTTAGATCGGTGAGTTCTTTTCTTTCTTTTTGGTAAGTTTTCTCAACGTAAGAAGATGGAAAAGCCGGTCTTATTTATTTAATAGATTTCGCCCGCGTCCCGTTTGATCCTATTGACTTTTCGGGATAAAAAGTAGCCTATGTGTTAGTCCAGGTTACATACGAGCTATATATATTACAAGTTTCATCCAAATTATACCAGTAGTTGTAGCGTGATTGAAACACAAACATGTAAACGTCCAAATATCCAAACATCTAAACTTTGACACTTATATATTAGTAGAATAGGATTTATTCTGGTTAGATAGAAAATTCATTATTGCACAACTTAAAGTAGTGTATACAGGCGAACTTAATGCTAAAATATTCTATTCTATTTCTATTCTATTATTTCTATTCTAGGGTTTTAGTTTTAACACATTTCTTTCTGATTTCAGATTAGACGTATCAAGTATAGACGCGTCGCGCGGCCTACAACCATACTTTCAGCCGATAGTACTAGTGATACTGTACACTGCGTGTTTGCTTGTGTGCTCGGCGGCGCGCATGTATGACGACCTGATGATGTATCAGTATGCACCGCTCGTGGCCAATATCACTGGGAACGTTACTTCTGTAAGTAAAGCAAACAAAGCTCGTATGAGCTAGTGGCTAACTCTGTTGACGGAGTTTTTAGGCCGCCTTAAGGCCTCCGTCATGGCTTAACGACTGCTAGAGCCGGAACCGGCAGTTTAATGTGCCCTCCGAAGCAAGTAAGCGCTCAGATGTAAATGCCACGGTCGGTCACCGATCCAAATAGTGACCGCGAAGAACGATGCTTAACTTAGATAATCAATGAAGATTGACTAAGCAAGCCCAGCCACGAGCGCTTCTGTAAGTAGCTATTTATTTATCTACCAGTATTATGGTGGGTACTTAGTGGCTACCATGTACACAATCAACATTTTCTCAATCACTCAGCATTTGACGACTGCATGTTCCTCCTAAAATGTTTATTGACTGTTGAGACGAGCCTATAACCGAGCTATAAACATTAAACAGTTGTTTTATGACTCTGAAATTCATGATTCGTAAACGTCGAAAATTATTTTATTGCTGACATTATTCTAAACTATTTGACGGTTTCGTGGTTCTTCAAAAGTGTATAATATATCTAAATAATTTAATTCTATTAATTCTAAATCTCTTTTAGACGCACTGAACCCGCCGCGGGACCGGTACTAAGAACCCTATCTTGTATTTTAAAGGAGTTTGCTTTGGCGCAACTTTTTTAACCAGAGATACTCTTTTCAACCCAAAACTGCTTTTACACAGAAAAATAACGCAAAAAAAATCTCAATATTACGGTTATTTACTCTTTTAGGTACTTAATGGCACTCCACATTTTTTAAGACTCCCGCTTGACACTACTTATTGGAACACCTTGTATAACCAAAAATTCCTGCCCGGTCTTCTCCATCCAGTCCCCCTAGTAGTTCGATTATCGAACTGTTTGGACAAAAATATTCCAAATTGTTAAGACTGACTAATGGAACGTCTTCGGCTCTAGTCGTGAGGAACACGCACCTAGAATCAATTTATAAGGCGTTTCAAAATGATCTTTGTGATATTACTGAATAAAAGATTTTTGACTTTGTCATTTTCACCAAAATCTTTATAGGATATTATAAAAAAACTCATGAAAACTTTTTGCAGGCCTCAATACCAGCGTTCTACCACACATGGACACACTTCTCAATATGGCGAGCGATTCTATCCATTCTAGGATTGGTCTACTTCGTGATTTCAAATCCACCAGATCTAGTCTACAATAACCTAAGCAAGCTTCTGCAGTTCAAAAATTCTTTGCAGAGTATTGGATGATGTAAGAGATTTCTAGGGTAACTATTTATACTCTAACAACTAATTCGATTCAAAACTTGACAACGCGCTAATGTCAAAACTCGTAATAATGTTACCACATTCAGTCTGCTAGTGATGGTACTTGTCAGGTTTGTCGATCTGATCGATTTTGTTATTTTGATAAGTTTATCTTCATTTAAAAGTTGTTACTTACATTGTAAACATACATAGGTTGGCTGGCAGACAATGCTTTCAGCATTAAGTCCACCCTTTGTAACAAATTTATAATGTTGTGCAATAAAGTATTAAATAAATAAATAAATAGGTATATTAGGTATGCTTAGCCAAGATCATCAACGTTGTGCATGCAATACGCCGAGATTAAAGCTATTACGCCTGAGATTAAGTGCCACGGAAGAAACTAATAGTGGTTTAAAATGTAAAAATATTTGCATAAATAGAAGTCGCAACTATTTGCCACAAACTTTATCTGCTTTTTTCATGATAAAATCAGTTATTTTTAGATTTTTTTGATTAGATGTCACATTAGTCATATTAGCTGCTCATCTAATTCACTTCACTAGTAAGTTTTCATGAAAAAGCGGCAACACTATCTGTCAAAGTTTGAATACGATTATTTGTTAGAGTAAATTCTCTGCTGAAGCGAGCACAAGGCCCCAGTGTGCGCAGAGCCTTAGTGTTATGACAATATAAAGTAAATACTGGCAGCTAAATGTTGTACAAAGATCTTATTACTAAGTATTTCGTAATAATATGGAGTTATTATAATTATTTATGGACGAAGCAAAAAGCAATAAAAATAATAAATACTTAAATGTCAGTGGACATTACACACAACGCTTTCTAGTCCCGAACTAAGCAGAGCTTGTACTATGGAAACTAGATCGCTGATTGAATACTTACTCATATATATATATTTTTTTTGTAAATACATACCTACGTATAGCATAGTAACACCCAGACATACTAATAGAACAAATATCTATGTTTGCCACACACAAATATTTATTCTAGGTGGGGATCGAACCCACGACCCACAGCACGGAACAGAGCTATTACCAACTGAGCTGTGACGCCTGTGACAGCTATGTAGATGCACCTACGTATTCGACTATGTAAAAATGACGTGACGTGGATGTAAAACATGAAAGTAGGTAAATGACCTACTTTACATACAATAAAAAAATATCCAAAGTTTCATAAAAGCATTTATTATAGTATTAATATGACTTTATGTATGTTTATCATGACTAAGTAAGTACGGTCTTAGAAATCATATTTTTATTGAATGTAAGGTAAATACTTCTCATCAAAAAAATCGAGCTACCTCTAAAGCTATGTTTTTGTTACATATTTACTGCAATATAATCTCTAAAAAAGTATTTCAAGCGTTTCATATAACATACTATTGATTTTCTAAATTCTAAATCCTACTTCCTAGGTACTAATATTATAAACGCGAAAGTTTGTAAGTAGGGATGGATGTTTTTTACTCTTTCACGTAAAAACTACTGATCCGATTTTGATGAAACTTGGAATATATATTGTCCTTGACCTGGATTAACACATAGGCTACTTTTTATTAAATATCAACGGGATCCAACGGGACCCGAACGAAGTCGCGGGCGGCACCTAGTTAATAATAATAATAAGACATTTATTTTCTCAACACAAAAGGTTACTTAAGACATGAGTAGGTATAGTTTAGGACCTAAACTATACGGTTATATAAAGAGGTTTGTTTAATTTACCACCTAAACTTTGGGTGGTAAATTAAAAAAACCTCTTTAGTTTTTCATCACCTAAATGAAAAATGTGCGTGCAATTACCAGTGGCTCAATTTTCTTGATGCGAAGTATACCTTACATTCATTATACATTTACGTTACAATGTAACGTAATCTATTGTTCTAGTCAATATTAGACAGTGTCAAACATGAAAGCGAGACTTCAAGCCTAATCCTTTAATTTTCAGTCATTTTGTTATCAGTTTTACGATTAGCCGTTATGGGCGACATAAACATAAAATAATGATAATTTGGAAGAAAGGAACACGTAGGTTTCACTTTATTATACTAGAGTTTTCCCATTCGCACTTTAATACTGAGTATATTGTAATATCCATCTTGTTAGATAAAGTCGGCCGCAGATTAAAAAAGTTTCTGTAATAGCGCGTATTACAAAGACAAGATGTGGCTTATTGCCACAGCAACATCGCCTTTATTCTTGTTAGAGGGCAAGGGCATGAACTTGAGCCCGGAGCCGGGACAGAGGCATAATCGTGTTCACACTATGTTCATGCCCACTTCCCTGCACAGCTCCCTGCCGACTGCGGCTAAGTGTGGACGCAACGTAACATCTGAGTTTAAAATCGTGTAAAAGCAGTACATTTACTTTACGTCAAATTAGGTTAGTTTAGAAAAATGCAGCAAGGCAATGGATACTTGTCTTATCAAAGTTACCCAGTGCTAAGGCAGCTGACTTGGGGCCATACTTATAAAAGCTGAATAGTTTTTTTTAATGATAAAAGTAATGGAACAAGCTCATAGCTCACCTGATGTTAAGTGGTAACTTCTGCCTATAACAATGCATTGCCTCACAGAGCAAGTCCATTGAGGACGTGCCCTGTAAGGCAATGCACTGCGTCCATCACTCTGAGACGTAAAACAGTTAAACAGTTGATTCAAATCTAACTCTATCACTGCTTGACATTATCTGGTAAGAAGCAACAATATTTTTAACAGAGTTAGAAATTTCAAGTTATGTAACTATTGTAAGTAGGCTGGTTGTTGTTGAAAATTATTGATTATCTGGTTTCTGGTTCATTGTTGGATAACGATTTGTCATCTAAGCCATTATCTGTTTTATGCGAATTTGTATACGTCGCGCACGCTGTAACCCTTAGTCATTCGGCGCCATTACTGAACATGACAGGCTTGTAGGCAAATCCACTCTCGAAGTAAGCTGGGTTTCATAAGGTAGGTACTTGAGTAATCAAAAGGTTTTTTTTGTTTTTATTGTTTTACTACGGTACCTACAATAGCATTCTAGGCGCGTATGCTTTAGATTTGCTAAATTCTGAATCGAGATTCTTGTTCGTGCGTTAGAACAACAAGAAGAAAGAAAGAAAGAAAATACATTTAGGTGTTTATGACACACAAACGGGCAAAAACAATTAATAGGTACACAAAACAAGCAAAACACAACTCATGGGTTCGTTCACACCGCCAGCATCGGACCGCACTAGCCGATACTCTGTCTATTCCATAAAATAATATCTATACGTGGTCTATTCGCTTCGCGGCTGCCACGACGTCACGTAGGTAACACACGCGTTCGTTTCGGCCCACGTTGGGGCGCCAAGAAATATATTTGCAATTGTGTAGTGAAGTAAAATACGATATACGACGATGCGAATAGACAATTTTTCTTTTTGAATCAAGCTTAGCTAATTCTTGAGTCTTGAATTCCAAGTTTAACAATTCGTGAAAATAAAAAAAAAACATTGGTTGTCATTTTAACAATATTGGTGAAGTCTAGAACTTGATAAGTTAAAACTAAATACTCGCTTCTAACTACTTCTTATTTCCGTTTTAGAGGATTTAGAAAATGCTAAGATTTTAAAAATTTCATAAAAATATTAAGTGATCTCCATTTGTCGAATTAGTACATTTCCTAGTAAGGGTGCTGGTTTCCTTTTAAGAAAATGCTTTTCAATAATAATAAGGGTACCTAAGTAAACAAAATGTAATTACTAAGACTTGTAAATAAGCTACCATCTACTTATTTCTGTATGTATGTGAGATGTGAATCTGAATATATTGCGTGTTGATTAGTTTAATATTTTAATGTGAATAAACTTAATATGCCGTTACGTAATCCTTGACGTTTTATTTTATAGTGCCTCCTATTATTTATATCCTCAATGCCAATATGCTCCCAAACGGTGAAGGAAAAATTTAGGTACAGTAAATTGATCCCGTTTCAGCTCATTACGCTTTATACATCTGAATGAGAAAATTTATCTACTAAATGAGGGCTCTATCTCGGCTTTATTTACCTAAATCATTTCAGCAGTGTAGGTAAAAAAAATAATTATTTGCAACGAAAGTAAGATGTAAAACTGGCCGGATGTTGCCGACCTAAGGGTCAACTTTTAGACTAAAGGCTCGAGCAGACCGGATGCATAAACGTGTATACGTCGCAGTCACGCGCGTAGGTACTGAGTTGTAATTGTATGAAACTCTACGAGACAGGACACACTGCTTGCGTAACGTAGACTGCTTGCGTAATGACGTGCGCGTCATTACGCAAGCAGTGTGTCCTGTCTCATACAGTTTCATACATTACAACTCAGTAACTACGCGCGTGGCAGCGACGTGACTACGACGTATACACTTATACGCATCCGGTCTGCTCGAGCCATAAGACAACTTTATAAAATAAACAATTCTACTATTGAAACTTATCAAAAATTGCACTAACAGCCGAATAGCAACCACTGAGTAACACCACTAGATAAAACACTAATATCAGAGCGTTTTTCCACAAGATGTACGAATACTTCCCCCGTTGTCGTTCCCAACGGTGGACGGTTTGTACCACGACCGGGATGAGGAGGCCCAGGGTTGAGAAGAAGATGGCCCCGACCAGGCCTATCAGGAGTTCCAAGTCTGGGACAGCAACTGCCAGGATAACTGGAAAATATTTAAGGTTGGAAGCACTAGTGGATCCAAGGAGAGGAGTGGGCTCAAGCCTCTACCTAACCCCCCAAAAACTCCGAAAGGGTGAAGTAGAAAACCCTAAATGACCATTTGAATTAGTTTTATGTAATCTTAAAGGACCCTCACCGGTAAAAATCACGCTAACAGTCCGCAGGGCTACTTGAGACACATTATGATAGGGCAGACTTATCCTGCCCTTGATCCTTGACCACAAAATGTCCATCGGCGCGTACATTTGCAGGCAGTACGTGAAGAAAACGGCTGTCGCCACTAAGATCTTTGCCACCATCGCCAAACTGAAAACAGATAATCTAACCCGTTTAGTTTTACATGAACTAAAATGTATGCTATGCAGTAAGGGGTTAAAAAAAGGCGCCTTTCGTAGAGCACTGCTACGCGCTGGGTCTACGCCTCGTATGGTCGAATACTTAAACGCCACTTAAATTAAGTTCACGCTTAGATTATTGCCATTTCTTACAAATGAGTAATGTCAGACAGAGGCAGAGTAATTTCAAGTGGTGCTCAAATTTGAGTGACGTTTCAGTATTCCGGTCGTAGACAGCTATAATGTTTTTTTAGCTTCAATATTTCGGTTCCTATACCTACCAGTACAAAACAAATTGAGCACGTAAGTACATGAATAATAAGGTGTACTTTGTATCGCACTTACGTTCTCCAACACTATCCTCTATTTTAATCCAATTAGATTACATTTCATTTCAGCTAAGTAAGTATTTATTCTCCCATTTCACACTCTAAGTAAATACACAGAATACCAACCTAACTTGCGAGTATGTAAATGAGTGTCTGTTCCTTGATAGGTATATAAGTACATTTACAACGCAATTTCTGAATGTAATTTCGATGGAGTTTGTCACAAACATTCTTGGAGATATTCATCAATTTTTTCATTTACTTATTTAAGTAGTAGGTAAATATCTGTGTAATAAATAAGATCTGAAGGGTTGTTTATTCAGTACCTACCTACAGCTTTGAACCCTTTCAATCTTTCTTTTGTTGTAATTTGACAAGCGAATAAAATTGGTATAAAAACCTGCCACTTCCTTGTTCATGGACCTTTCATCCGTCGTTTGCCGGTAGGTACCTACCTACCTATCTCAAAACTTTGACTAAGCCTTTACTTCATCAAAGACTAGGTAGTAGGTAATGATCTAAAAAATCTTTGACTAAAAATAATTAATTTAGGTAATATTTTTATTTATCATCATCAGTCAATAGAAGGCATTACTGGATATGGCCTTCCCATACATTCTCAGATTTTATGGCCTTTATCTCTAGTCTCTGTTTCCATCTGTCATATAAACATTGTATAGATAATCTACAGGACTCACGGCTCATGTTGTGGCAGGTTTAGTGTGATACTCCCCAGTACAGCATCCCCATACTTCAGGTACCCAACAACGCCGACCACTCCGTACAGCGTCGCCACCAGCGCCATGGTCGTCGTCAGGACTCCAGGGCAGCCGAGGAAGTGCTGTGGTCGAGCCATCTCGTTCTCAACTGGCATCACCACGTTTATGCCTTCCATTGCGAATATTGCTGTGCTATAGTTTGAAAAGACTAGGTACATATTATTATAAAATTATAAGAGGTAGGTACCTATATCTACTTTAATAGGTGCAAGAACCTGCATTGTTTTATTTATCAATCAATCAATCAAGTCATTTATTTGCATAAAAATATGGTAATTTATGTACAAAGATGTAAAAATATAAATAAGTGCCGCATATTTTTACCAAAGAGATTGGCGTGCAAAAGTTTCTAGGTAGGTACCTAATCAACTATTTATTTAGGGGTTGAAGACAGAGCTTGGCTCTGTAGTGTCTGATCCATTACGTGCGTCGTAAGTTATCCCAAATGAGGGTGATTTCCCAAAAGAAATACGACGAGGGCGTCTAAGCTACTAATGGCACAGGTGATGCCTCGGTATATAGATGGTATATAGGTAGGTAGGTACTTAGATACAAATACAAAACCTCTTTACGATTGCCTACGGAAAGCGAATTTACATTTATTAGGAGTTTATTAGCTGCCTAAATGTACAGGAGAGGTAGGTAGGTATATGTATGTATAGGTTGCTTCCTACGTAAATTGCAGGTAGGTACTTCCGGAAGTACTTCCATCAGCGACACATTTTTACCCGCGTGTTCCTATTTCTCTAGGGAAGTTTTAGTATGTAGTTGGTACTTTAGTTGAATTTTAAGTGAAGTACTTAGTCCCAATAATTTACCATTTCAGCTATTTAAGACTTGGCAATGAAACCTACCTTAAAAATAGCGGCCATTTTGTGACACTCTCCACCATCTTGATATCTGGAACTTCCGGCAGATCCCCAAAAGTGTAGTAGCACGTAATAAGGAATGTGATCACCAGACATAAGTTGGCTAGGATGGAAAACGGCACTAGGAACTTCAGGTAACGTATTTGGGTGATCAGGATTAAAGGGACGAGAAGCATGCCGCAGTAGGCTTCGACTTGGTACTTGTGGTTCGGCGCGATGGTATCAAAAATCTGGAGCAACCACGCAAAATTTAAAACATGGTCTTAATCTGAATCCTACAGAAAATTTTGAAGGGTTGCCATGATAGAATACTTATATATAAAATATTTGTGATCTCTACTTACTCACATCTTTGAGTGAGGACGCTATAAACACGACGTAAACACCGGTCCCGCCGAGACATACCCCTGCCATCGCAGCGTCCACAAAGTGCCTGCAAAGGGATGAGTCAAATAAATATTTCAATGTAAATATTTTAAAATTATTTTTCTAGTCTTAAATAGAATAACGCCTTGGAGCAATCTGTTATGTTATTTTATTATTGCATGAACAAATTTGAATTTGAATTCATGTTTGTATTGAAATAAGTATTGAGAGACTGCTCTATACTGAAATAAGTGGTAGGTCTTCTTCTTCTTCTTCCTGCCCTTATCCCACTAGGTGAGGTCGGCACAACATGTTCTTTTCTTCCATTCTCCCCTATCATTCGTCATCTCAGTGTTCACTCCTCTCCTATGCATATCATCTCTTACACAATTCATCCATCTTTTCTTAGGCCTACCTCTCCTTCTATATTCTTCCACATTCATATTTAGCACTCTTCTCGTTACATGACTCTCTTCCCTCCGCATGACATGCCCATACCACGCTAGCCTGTTGCTCCTCATTTTCTCCGTCACAGGTGCTACTTTCAGACTTCCTCTAATGTATTCATTCCTAATTTTATCCATCCTTGTCACTCCGCACATCCATCTCAACATTCTCATCTCTGTCGCATGCACTCTTTTTTCATCCGTCACCTTGGTAGCCCAGCACTCAGATCCATACAATACGACATAGGTCTTATGATCGTCTTATAAATTTTGCCCTTAAGTAAATTAGTATAGTAAATTAAATATGAGTAAAATATTTTGAGCCGTAGGTAGGTACTGCGAAGCGTAATTGATGAATGGGCATGATTTAATATAAATCTTATTGAAGTAAAATACCTACTTACCTATTTCTTATTTTCTAATATTAAATTATCAAGTAGGTAAAACATTCTACGAATATTACAAAACAACTTCTATAGCTTCTTTTTTCAATAAAAAAGCAACGTTCAAAGAGCGTAAATAAATTTGTTAGGTAGGTAGGTAGGTACTTACCTGACTTGGATGGATAAACGTTTTAAATTTTTCGGGCCGATATTGAAAACTCTCTCACAAGTATCAGTGTAGCTTAGCAACGGTGTACGGCATTCTTTGCATACCTCTCTAGATGTTAAAACCTGAGAAAAAAGCTTTATTACATTGGTAGGTAAAGTCTCGGTAAAGAACACCTTGTCAGGTTTTCCACCAGACTGAGGAAGATAACACAAGACCACAGCAGCATTGCTGTGGGTAGAGCACAGAAACGTTAAAAAATACAAAACAATGCACCTGCGAAGTTAATATTACAAAAAACCCTTTCTATTACTCTTTCTAGCAGATAGTAAGAGTTTTTAAACTTTTGTTAAAATTAAATCCACTGTGCAAATGAGTAGGCTCGATGGAATTTTTTTTCCCATCTGGCCCACCAGTGGGCCGGCTGGTGGGATCGATGGGAATAACTCAAACTATCCTATAAGTCTCTCGATGCGCAAAGCACCCTCCAGTCCCTTGACATTCGAGGTCAGAGCTATTAAACCGTGTCGGAACCTGCACTGACATTTACTGATTGCTGACAGCATCGATGAGGCTAAAGATCTACTTTACCAGAATTTCAACACAGTGTGTGGCAACCACAGCCACAAGTAGGGTTCCAACGCATCCAGGTATAATCCCAGCGTTCCTGAAGGCAGCTGGCATCGCCAGCAGGCCAGATCCTAGCGAGGACTTGAGCAGGTGGAAAAATGCCCCAGCAGTCCTGTAAAAAAATCCTTACGTACCTAGATGGTTTATCAGCTCTAGTAGTAGTAGAGCTCTTTGTGAGAGCTCGTCCGGGGAAGTACTACCACCGTACCTATTTCTGCCGCCAAGCAGCGATGCTCGCATTGCTGTGTTCCGGTTTGAAGGGTAAGGGCGCCGGTGTAATTACAGGCACATGAGACTTCAAGATCTTTACGTCTTAGAGTGATGGACGCAGTGCATTGCCTTACAGGGCACGTCCTCATTGGACTTGCTCTGTGAGGTAATCCATTGTTATAGGCAGAAGTTACCACTTAACATCAGGTGAGCTATCAGCTTGTTCCATTACTTTTATCATAAAAAAAACAAAAAACTAATCTATCTTGTCTTGGATACGCTACCGTTCAAATAAGTTTATGATTGTCTATCACCAGTTTAAGATTGTCACATTAAATTGTGCCGAGGAGGCCTTGTTAATGCATTAACTAAGTTTGTATAGTTTTGCTTACGATGTCGGGTGGTCAATGTTTCTATGGGCGAATGGCTCGTAATCATCATCCTTATCTAATGTGTCGGGTGCGAGGGTGACAGTTGATTGTGTGGTGGAATTGATAGTCTCCTGATTATCCTTCGGAGTTCTGTAAAAGTCATCAGAAACAAAATTTTCGTGCAAACGACCACCTATAATAGCTAGAAATAAAAATTAACCTATAGGGTTCCTTCTGGTAAGATCGGCGTAATATTAAGTCCGGATAAATCACGTAACTAAGCAATTAGGTATCATTTAAAAATATCGCCGAATTGCTTGGCATCCGGACTTACTATTACGCCGATCTTACCAGAATGCACTGTTAATAATTCAGAACCAAATAAAAGTCAGTTAAATATTAAGATCAAGTTAAGATGTTTGGATATTTGTGTTTCAATCACGCTGCTGGTTCGAAACTTGATAAGCTACTTTTTATCCGATAAAATCAACAGGATCAAACGGAACGCTGTTGACGTCGCGGGCAGAAGCTAGCCTTCAATAAGCATAAAAAAAAGTACGATTTACGGTACGGTCCTTGAATCGGATCATGTTACCTACCTACCAAACCGGTTTTTAAAATAACCTACTAAGTACCTCATGACTTGAAGTAGCTTGAAGTACAGAAGTGAATG
This sequence comes from Eulithis prunata, assembly GCA_918843925.1. NCBI lineage: Eukaryota > Metazoa > Arthropoda > Insecta > Lepidoptera > Geometridae > Eulithis > Eulithis prunata. The sequence continues at coordinate 8,882,757 of OU974012.1, forward strand.
TAGGAAGCTACTTACATTTCTAGATCCATATTTTCTAGCGTGCACTAATTCACTTTTGTAGCAAACTGTACGAAACACTGTGATTTCACATTTTTGCAAGATTTAATAAGATAACACTTATTTAGTGAAGCGTACAGTGGTCTCAGCCGCGCGGCACTCATGCAAAACTAGAATCAAGAAGGTGTATATCGCTCTAGTGACCACGGTGCTAACTTATACAGGAAAGTCTGCAAAAAACTGAACATCGGATTAATTGGATAAAACTGGTTGCTGATAGCGTCGAAAAATGTTTTTATTGACATACTGGGTATCCCAGAACTAAAGCGCTCGTGGCGTAGCTTGCTTAGTCAATCTTCACGGATTATCTAAGTTAATCGACGTTCTGCGCGGTCACTATTTGGATGGGTGCTGTTAGTGGCATTTACGTCTGAGCGCTTCCGTGCTTCGGAGGGCACGTTAAATTGTCGTGTCCGGCTCTAGCAGCTGTTAAGCCACGACGGAGGCCTTAAGGCGGCCTAAAAACTCAGTAACCAGAGTTGGCCACTAACTCATACGAGCTTGCTTGCTTTTTATCCCAGACTACGTGGAAAATGTTTTTGTATGGATATATGAAAATTACCCCAGAATCATTGTTCATTTCCATATAGTCGGAATCACCGCCTAACAGTTGAATTATCTCATAGATGTTCACTAGATTTACTATTATGCCCTGTAAAATAGACCATTTAACATCAGGTGAGCCATCTGCTGGTTCTATAGCTTTTTCTCACAACAGTTTTTCATGAAAAAAATTTTTTTTGCACCTAGGTACCTATGAAAGTTTTTGTTTTTTTATAAATAATGGTCACCGTACAGAAAATAGTCGTTCAAGTCGAGACACTATTAGACGTTATTTACGTTATGCACACACTCTAAAAGTGAAAATATCATTGTAAGGCTTTGTACACATCATTATTTTACCAACTATTTTTATTTAAGGGAGGTTTCTTGAGTTCTTACATAAATAACAAATTGGTCAAGCAACATTTAGTATTGGATATGCGACTGTTGAAATCTGCAATAATTACCCATAACTAACTATGGTGTTTCTATGTATTATAAGTATGTATTTGCAAAAAAAAAATGCAAATAATGTATTCTATCAGCCATCTAGTTCCCATAGTACAAGCTTTGCTTAGTTTGGGACTAGAAGGCGTTGTGTTAAATGTCCGTTAATATTTATTTATTTATTTATAACTTATTTTATTTACAATTAAAATGATGAAACAAACCTGATGTTGCTTGGTGATACTTTAATCTGAGTTTTTTAGTATACCTAGTTTAAATAGTTTTTAGTTACGTACGGGACTTAGTTATACTTACCAAATTCGAATTGAAGATCGATGATCACACAGACATTTATATCTCTAAGTACCTAAGCTAATTTATTTTAGCGTATCTATCTATCGATAAAGTAAATCGGTCAAAGGGTTGTAAAGTTATAAGGGTATTATAACTTCACAACGCTTTGACCGATTTACTTCATTTTGCAAACCAGTAAAACCCGCGTAGACCTACCAAATTCGGTGAAGGTTGGATAAGGGGTTCGTTAGGCTCGAACAAACATGCAAAGCATTTTTTCCGAAGTTCTAAGATCATCGTTCGCTTCGCTTACTCGATCAATAATAATAATAATTTATCATTGATTTGTTATCATCAATAGCAGAGGTGCATGTTGTGATAATATTCATCCATGTAAGTGTATGACTCGTTATACCTACCAGCTATTATATAGGTATATCTTTCGATGATCCGTAGTGTCAGTGGTTACCAATTTATTTATACTGACATTATTTAGTTAGGCTGAGAGGATGGTATAGGTGCTGGGCAAGCTTACTCTATCTAAACATTGTCCCAGGCACAGTGTCCCGTTAAGTGTAGGCATAGGTTGCCTCCTGACGCTGTATAAATCATCTTCAACGGATGTAAAGGCCTTGGTAGTATACTGAAATATCTAATGATTTGAATTCAAAAACTAAATAACTAGTATCATCAATATATATAAAACTCTTTTGAAGCTGACTGACAATCAACGCACAGCCTAACCTAAACCAAGAGTTCTAGAGGTATGAAATTTGGAGGGTAGTATCCTTATATAGTGTAGGGGTGCACTAAGAAAGGAATTTTGAAAAGTCGCACTCTAAAGGGTCTAAAAGTAGGATCAAAGATTTTAACCAAATAATGCGTATGCACGCGAGCAAAGCCGCGGGCGACGGCTAGTTCATAGATATTTCACACGGTGCCCTTTAGAACTGTGGAAATAAGATTACTGATATTTATTTGTAAATACATACCTTGTGATACATAGTAACAACCAGACACTTAAAACAAACGGGTTTGGCACACACAAATGTTTGTTCTTGGTGGGGATTGAACCCACAACCCAGTACAGAAGGCAGAACTATACCGACTGAGTTGTGACGTCTGTCAAGTTCATAAATGCCTGCCACAAGAAATGCAGTAGAGTACCTATCGATACTTGACAGGCGTCATGGCTCAGTCGGTAGTAGCTCTGCCTTCCGTGCTGTGGGTCGTGGGTTCGATCCCCACTGAGAACAAACATTTGTGTGTTGTAAACATAGATGTTTGTTCTGTGTCTGGGTGTTTCTATATGTATTATAAGTATGTATTTACAAAAAAAAAGTATGTATGTATTCTATCAGCCATCTAGTTTCCATCGTACAAGCTTTGCTTAGTTTGGGACTAGAAGGCGTTGTGTTAAGTGTCCGTGAATATTTATATTTATATTTATACTTAGTAGAGGGGTCATAATGTCCTATAGGCACTCAGAACTGCCTACTCTATTTCAAGAGATAGAGTTAGTTTATCAAATCGTCACATCGCTCGTCACGATTTGCTCGTCAACCGGAAAAAAATCGTTGAAATACAAAGTTGGAAAAGTCACGGATCTGCCGAGGTTTTCCGCTCTTGCACAAGTATTTCTTCAAATGCATAATATATTTATTTTTCTGTGCCACTACATAAAAATAGTGGTTTGACAGTCGCTTACCTATGTGGGATGTGTAATAGAAAAGAAATAAAATTCCTGTTTTTAAATAAAAAAAAATTCATGAACTATTTCAAACTTTTAAATCTAAAACATTTATTTCATTTGATTCCGTGAACAACAGGTAATACTGACTACAAACAACATGTTTTTTTAGGTAGCTACATTAAAAGTAAACAAATTCACTAATGATTATTACACACAAGAATATACAACTGTCAAAATAAAAAAAAAAACAGTAAGGTACTGTGTCAATGGTAACTTCATAGCATAACCCTTGCGGGTTTTTTTCTTTTCATCCTTTACAGGTTTGTTCCACTGGGATCATGGGAAAAGTCCCAAGACGTACTAATGGACAATCACTACAAATGGAACTAATGTCAAAGCTTAGGTAGGTACCTACTACTCTATTGACATCTTGAACAAGAACATTGTAATCAAGAACTGAGACACAGCTGAATGTGAAAATTCGTGTTAGGTTTTGAAGAGAAAATCAACCATTTTCTTTTCAAAACAAACGACAGCCGACTTGACAAATGACTTGACTTGACTTATATTATTACAATTATATCACTTGACATTGGCAAAATTGTCTGTCGAAATGACGGACATAGGCCATTAATGAAGAGAAGAAAAAAAAGAAGAAGAACAAGTTGCAAAAGCCATAAACCAAGAAGTAGAAGTTGAAACACCGCTAATAAAAATTCAAGAGGTAGATAGTACTTATGATTAAGCATTATTTCTGAGTGCGGCTGTTGAACATTTGCTTACGTTTCTCAACTTTTGGGTAACGTTTGAGAGGCGATTCTAAGATAACAAAAGATTACATACAAAATTATTTATGTCATTTTCCGGCTTCGATACACAATTACTTATAATGGCGCGCGTATTGGCCCCATACAATAAAATATTTAGACCAATTTTACTTCCTTATTTTCTAAACATATAAATATTTACTTATGAACCGACCTTGGCGCCATTTTTTCAACTTAAACTAGGTATTTATATTCTATGTAGGTACTTATCGTTACCTACATCGACCAATCCAACAAACAACTTATTTGAGACTTAATTATTACTTAGTTCAATTACCGGATAAGCCAAAAGGCTTATCCTACTTAAAATAGGGTACATACACCAAGAAAACATACTTCATTTTCGTATAGGGATAAATGCAAATCCGATGAGTTATTTTATACATAGGTACCTACCTATAAGCTGATGCCTTTTATAAGTATTCTTTTCACAACAAATACAAGTCAATGAACTATGTACAACCTTCAATTTTATTTATTAAATCCTTTCATAAATTCGTTTCAAAGTCTTTGCGTCTCATAATAATATTAGTCACGCAAACTATTATTTTCGGAAATGGTCGAAAAACCTCGAAGTGACAACATTTCGTTGAGATCTTAGACAAAAAACTCAAGAAACTTGGTAAAACTTGGACGGGTAACGTTCGATTCAGTTCCAATTATGGTTTGAGTACGGCAGCGTCCGAAACGTCACTTTGCAGCTGGATTGTTCTTCACTAGTAGAATGCGAAACTAAACGTGCTAAAAACAGATGAAACTCTACAGTTCAGCTACGTCTCAGCTGACAAAGTTTTTAGTAGAATTGAGGGTCTCGTCATAAAGTTCGTGGTTTTGACATAATGAAACCCATGAGATTTTTCCAAAACTTCCGAGACGTAAGTATCTTACTTATCACAACTTTGTTACTGCCTCACAACAAACTTTCGCCAAACACGAAACTCACTGAACACGATACAGTTTAGAAATTTTCGTTTAAAACAGAATCACTCACTTATACGAATTTTCCTTGGCACAAAGTTTTCACAGATTTCAAAGCTTTTATCGACTCGACACAGTGTATGTCCTAAAATGAGCTTTATTTACAAAGACGTAGAGTCTACAATACTGCTTCAGTTTCACTCATAGAGCGGTTGAGTTAGCACTTTGTTCTGTCCTGCTCGTGGCCACGAAATCTTGTAAAGAAACTGGCTTCCTTCTTCTCCGGTTTCGATGACCTTAGGGAAATTATATTTATGAGAATATTTGATTGAAGAACCACTGTCACCGTGTTTCTTAATAATAAAATATTGTTCGTCCTACAAGGCTTCGTCAAAGAAATAAGTCAAAGAAATAAAAATAGCTGAATCGTAATAATTTGAATTTAATCTCTGAAATTGTTCTGGGCACATTCCAGCAAACAAATTATATTTTCTCATGAACAAGTGTCATCTACGAATTGTTCTGATTTTGGTACAGTAGAGGATACGTCAATTATGGTGCTTCAACTATTGCATTCAATTACTGCACTGGTACGTACAAGAAAATGGTATGGTGTCATTGGGCCTATAATTTGTTGTTCGACTTTATGTCGGCTTACCTGCGTGATGGGTCTTGCGGCGACCGGTGCGGGCAGTGCAGGATGAGACCCACTTGACACAACAATACTTTGTGAGCCACTGCTAAACACAATCCTCACATTCTTGTCCATCCAGCTCTGTAAAGCAGCATTTACACGCACATAATTACAGTACCTAGTGGCTTTATGCCGGTGCTTAAATATACAACATCATTGTTTTTAGTTTGCAAAATGAAAAAAAAAAAAATTATGTTGAAAACCATTGTTTTGGTTGTGGTCAATTTACCGGAGCGTGCAGTGTGGCTTCCACGAATAACACAAGCAGTGATTTCTTGACTGGAGCTTTGCGGCGGAGGCGTAGCGGTGGGCAGCTTAGCACGCTCGTCTTCTTTGACAGCACAGCATCTAAATAAATAAAAATAATTCAGACCTACATCCAGCAGAGAAACCCCGCGTCTGTGAGAATAATGAAAACAGGCGCAGCCAAAACTTTTACTTATCTAAGATAAGATAAAGATAAATTTATTTCAACCAAAGAACAATGGTACTAAAAATGGTAAAGTAAGTACTTGTTATATCTAAAGTCTTATCCCTAAAAACAAACACTTTACCTCATGCAGTAGCTCTCGTGGTACCGACATAGGTTGTCAAATGACACAAAGTTCCAAAATTTTCTGTGTTTTAAATGTGGCAGACTTGGCATGGTCAAACTCTAGCAACCGCAAGGCAATTTGGAAAATAACTAGAGAGCTATTTTATTAGTTAGGTACTAAACAAAGGTGACCTACTAAACCATAGCTCGACTTTACGACCAATATTATGGATTTAGAAGCTAATGGATTACCAACGCCTAATAAGTCACATAATAAACAGCTGGACGTGAAACGTAAAGGTCGGAATAAAACGTAGGTATTATTTAATGCTCAGTGCCCCAAGTCTGTGCATTTGTTTTACTTTCGACTCGAGTATAGCACACGCAAACACTTTCGTGAAGCGAGAAATTTTGTATGAAACCCGGATAAGCGCCTCTAGCGGAAGATTTTGGAATTATGCAATTCCCAACAAAATTTCTCGCTTTGCGAATGCGTTTGCGTGTGCTATAATCGAGTCGAAAGTAAAACAAATGCACAGACTACGGGCTCTGTGCCTTGATCACGAATAAATGTGACAATCGTAAACGTATCGTAACGCTTATGTAACGCAGTCGAGCTGGCATTGACGCGCAATATAACTCGAATACACCGCGGCGACTGTCGGACTTTATCGTGATAGAGGTGTGTACAGATTAAACGGCAGAAATAGTACTTTCTTGGATAAGTTCATTTACAAAGATTTTTTTTATACTACTAGGTGATGAAACAAGCAGATGGCCCACCTGATGTTAAGTGGTAACCATCACCTACAGCAAAACATTGTCTCGTAGTCACGCACGATAGAAACGTGCCCTATGATGCACTGCCCCGCGTCCATCAACTTGAGGCAAACAGGTGTTAAGCCTCATGTGCCTGTAATTACACCGGCGACCACGCTCTTCAAACCGAAACACAGCAACGCTGCTTTGCGGCAGAAAAAGGCATGGTGGTAGTACTTCCCCGGACGAGCCCTTACGAGATGCTTACTTACTGGGAAAGCGTGCAATTCTTGAAAAGCCCAAGGAATGCCTGTCGGAACTTGAGGTTCATGAAGCAGTACGTGATGGGGTTACAGAAGGATGAGCAAAAAGCCAGCAGCTGGAGTGACATCACGCCGTTTGAGCCGATGTACTGGTACAACTCTTCGGGGTAGAATAAGTAGATCTGTTGAGATATTTAGGTCCAATTTTCAAACATTCTGCATCATAAAGCGGCAATTTCGTAGAACCTCAAAAATACTTAGTAAGAAAAGATGAATTCTTACAAAATAGGTATCTCACATTGAAGAATGATTATCCAGTGCCCCTTTTACTTATAAAGAACTCTTAGCTTCTGACAAATGTTAACACCGTTTAAAATATCTCGTTTGTTGTATAAAAAGTGATAGGGAGAAAATCTTGGAGAAAATAGAACAGGCTCTGCCAATGTTTCGGTCAAAAACCAATTACCTACCGTGTTAATGACGTGCAGTGGCGTCCAACATACGAAGAACTCTAGGATAATTACGAAAAGCATTCGTATAACCTGCAAAATTAACAAAGGTAACAATAGACCAAATAACAATAGATTGGACTGAAATTGATGGCAAATTTGAGGGTTATTAGAACTGTGCGTAGTGTACGCGTGCGGTTGACGCTTGTGTTAATTAATTTAAAATGAAAATTAGGTTTCAAATTAAAACAGCTAGTCTCAATTGTTATTAGATAATTATAACAATTCAATACTCATTCAGGGCCCATAACCTATAGAGGAACAACAGTATGGTTCGCAACAAACTGCCATATTTATTTATTCTTACGATGTGACGTTTTAACATAAGTACACATTCTAAAACGATAGATGGCGTTACTAGTTACTACTTTTACCATTTTGATACCTAAATAACAACAGAGACAACGGGAATGTACGTAGTACTGACCTAAAAATTAAAAAAAAATGTAGGGGAAAAAATTAGCGATTACCTTTCTCTTGGCTTCTATACTTTTGTCGATGTGTGTAGATCTGACAACGTGCCTGAATTCAAAATCAAAATTTTGCATGCAGCATGGCGGAGTCTTTTTATCCAGCTCAGTTTTTGACTCAGGGTCCTGTTGAAAAAAACTTCACTAATATCCATTCCTAATTTAATCTATGGTTTTGCTTCGCTAACGCTCGAATTCTCAAGAAGCCGTATTTTTTAGGCCGGTTTTCGATTCGAATTTTACTAAGTTTAAGGTTTTGCCATCTCTTACTAATGAATGATGTTAACCCGAGACTTTGATGGTAAAGAGTACCTAACGTTTCAGTATTCGGCCCTATAAATGGCTCTGGCACGTAAGTAAGTACAGTGCCCCGTCGCCATTTTGTAATTTCACTTCTTCCGCTCTTACGATTCATCACCAGCTCGTTTCCACGCGTCGAGTTCCTTTTCAGCCTGGTGAGTGTCATGATTTTTCTTAACAAGGTGGAGACAAAATATACAATAAGAAATTACCAAGTTTCATCGCTTACCTTGGGCTTGGTCTTCGCATTCCTACTGTTTGGCTCTGTTATGCTGTTACCCATTGTGCTAGGTGGTGTTGTGTTCTTGCAGACGCTTTGTTGTTTTACTGCGAACAATGAACATAATAACCGAGTTCTTTGCAGTCTCTTCATTGATGAGGAAATTATAAAAGTCTGGGGTTTGTGGATAAGATTCTATACTATAAATAATCTCCGAGCAATCTCTCCATAGCTCCGTCATCATAATCGATGTAGAGGCTTCCCTAGAGGCAGATTCAGGTGCTGCGCGGCGAATGCTGGTTGAAACGGTTTGATGGATGGTTCAGCCTCCGTTATAATTCAGGGGCTAGTAATAAGGCTCACAATCATAGCATGAGTATAAAAAAACTCACAGTAGTTTTGCCAAGTTTCATTGTGCTGTATTTCGTGGCGCATACCGCGCCAGAGTTTGCTGACGATCAGCGAGTATGCGATCACCATCACGAGGAACGGAGTTAGAAGCAAAACCACGTCCAGGAGCAGGTTGAATGACCTCTCCAGCGCCAGACTCTGCCAGTTCTCACGGCATTTGAAAGCTTAAACAAAAGTATATATAGTGAAAACTCCTAAGAAGATTGTATATAGATAGTTGCTACAGCGTCTCATTACCATCAGTCTAAATCAGGTTTACACTGATTGAATATATTGATTGTATAATAGAAAGACCTATTTTACATTTCCAAGAAGAGTTTAATGTGCCAATTAGAAATCCTACAATCTTTGGTATAATTTTGTGGTAATTCGTCTGCTTACATTAAAATTAGCATTTCACCTCACCATTCCCTCTCATAGGCTGCAAGGTAGACACGAGCAGAATTGGTGAGTCGAGAATCAAGGAAAGTGTCCACACTGTCGCTATCATCTTGTACGCGTGGCATTGCGTCTGCCATTTCCTGGACTTCAGTGGTCGGCAGATCGCGAAATATCTCTCGAGGGAAATCGCTACGAGCGTCCACACGCCCACTGAGACAGTCACGGCTAGAACAATAATTAATTAATTAAGTATTCTAACTTATTCCATGTGTGTTTTTGTATGCCCGCGTGATCTGCCTCAATTCATGACGCCAGAGAAGTAGGTAATTTAATTGTAAACACAAAAATATCTGAAAAAACACTTTGTTATTAGTCACTCAACTATATTGAGGATTTAGGCTTAGGACAACTCTGTAAGAAAAATGCGTGTAATTGCGTCTTTACAATAAAGAATGATCCGAAAGTTCTAAGAAAACATTCTTCTGTCTACGCCAGATTTATCCTTAGCTTTTCAACCTACCTACTTTACAATGCTTAGTACCAATGAGAAAGACCAAGTATAACAGACAATCAGAAAGAGATTATTGCTCCCAATCCGAATCGCAGATCGGACACAAAATTGTATAGCCTAAAGCGCTCATATATACCTAGATGGATAAATAATAATTGTACGCCAAAAACCATTTTCGTAGTGGTTACGTTCAATCCTACTAATATTATAAACGCGAAAGTTTGTAGGTATGGATGGATAGATGGATGGATGGATGTTTGTTACTCTTTCACGTAAAAACTACTAATCCGATTTGAATGAAACTTGGAATATATATTGTCCGTGACCTGGATTAACACATAGGCTAACTTTTTATCCCGAAAAATCAACGGGATCCAACGCGACGCGAACGAAGTCGCGGGCAGCACCTAGTATGCACATAAAACTCTAGTTAGGTAAAACTTGTATGTACTATTATTGATTGTAATCTGTGATGTCTGTTATAACTAAATCAATTTCAATTTCCAATGTATATAATGATAGGATAGGCACTCACCTTGCAGAAAAGGAATGAGCTTGCACATGGCAGCTCCGAAGAGGAACCTCTTGTAAATCTGGCCGATGAGTGTGAACGGCATACAGAGCACTCCAAGTAGCAAGTCTGATATAGCCTGAACATTTAAAACCGCAATTAAATAAATAAATACACATAACACAACACCTTCTAGTCCCAATCTAAGCAAAGCTTGTACGATGGAAACTAGATGGCTGATAGAATACATACATACATTTTTTTTGTAAATACATAGGTACTTATTATAATACATAGAAACACTCAGACACAGAACAAACATCTATGTTTACGACACACAAATGTTTGTTCTCGGTGGGGATCGAACCCACGACCCACAGCACGGAACGCAGAGCTACTACCGACTGAGCCATGACGCCTGTCATAACTGTCATATTTAGTGAACAATAGCTAAAACTCTAAGCTTTAGCATTAAAAAGCAAGCAAGCTCGTATGAGTTAGTGGCCAACTCTGTCCACGGAGTTTTTAGGCCGCCTTAAGGCCTCCGTCATGGCTTAACTACTGCTAGAACCGGAACCGACAGTTCGTGCCCTCCTAAGCACGGAAGCGCTCAGATGTAAATGCCACAAACGGTCACCTATCCAAATAGTGACCGCGCAGAACTCGGTGAAGATTGACTGAGCAAGCAACGCCACGAGCGTTTTGAGCTTTAACATAGAATAAATAGTTTCAAAGCGAAATTCTGACTAAAATACGGTCCATAGGTATTTGCGTGCACTGCTCAAGCACTGATCAAGCAATATTTTTGTATGAAAATTTCTTTATCAAAATACGGCACATCAATATATATAAAACTCTTTTGAAGCTGACTGAGAATCAACGCACAGGCTTAACTATAAGTCCTAGAGGTATGAAATTTGGAGGGTAGTATCCTTATATAGTGTAAGGGCGCACTAAGGAAGGAAATTTGAAACGTCACACTCTAAAGGTTAGAACACGAGCAACGCCGCGGGCGACGGCTAGTTCTAGATAAAAAGGACGGCAAACCCCTATTATGTAAGATCGCATAAAATATTGTATTCAGAATTTATGTGCAAAACCGTAAGGGTGCTTTTCTACCAGAGATAAGCTACGTTGCTAGAGAGAGATGTGTTAGAAATCCACTTCGAGATCCTTTTTATTAAAACGAATCCTATTGGTGGATGAGTGGATGTCAAACACATTCTTAGCAACGTTGCTTAGCTTAGCTCTGGTGGAAAAGTACCCTGAAACAGGAGTGTAAATTATGTTGTGTGTTTTTGAAGTTGACTGACAATCAACGCACAGCCTAAACCATAAGTCCTAGAGGTATGAAATTTGGACGGCAGTATTCTTATATTGTGTAGAGGTGCACTAAGAAAGGAATTTTGAAAAGTCGCACCCTAAAAGGTCTAAAATTAGCTAGTTACATTATAAAAGTGCGGGCGACAGCTAGTTACATTATAAAAGTAACGAAGCTTCATGATCGCCATCAGCCTTTTTGCCACTTAGAGCCCATGAAGGTTACATATTGCAATGTTTCGTATACAATTTTAGTGATGGAAATATGGAAATGTGCGAGTGAGAAGTTGTTAGACGGTTGTCAGAAGAAGTACACCTAGTCGATTTTTTTATACAATTAAGTAGACAAACAAGCTTATCGCCTAACTGATGGTAAGCGGTTACTGAGCCTATGAACACCTGCATCACAAATTTTTTTAAGTTACTTACAATATTTACAAAATACACATGGAACAGTTGAGCTATCTACAAACCAAATGAAAAATTGCTATTCAGCGCGGCAATGCAGCCAGTGTCTTGGGCACGCTACCGATTGGTACTGATTTGGACCAGTTGAGCTATCTATAAATCGTTTGCAACGGTTTGTAGATAGCTCAACTGTTCCATGTGTATTTTGTAAATATTGTAAATACCGTATTAGTTGTAATTCTCCTTGTAAAAATAAATGAAGTTACTTACCAAATTCAACAAATAAATATTAGTAACTGTTCTCATCCTCCGGTTATTGGTTAATGTGGCGATCACCATACAGTTACCAGTTATTGACAGACTGAATATGATCATGTACGGCGGGAGCATTGACACCCACTCGAACGGGTTTAACTTTGCGCCTGTCACCACACTGGTATTTCGGAGAGTGTTGGGTGAGGTACCCACGGTACTGTTGAAGAGCGCGGAATAGTTCGATAATAGTTCTTCCATTGTCTTTATCTGTATCAAAGAAAACTTTTATAAGTTTCAGAAACATCAAAAGTACCAACGACATTATTTTGAACTCTCTGCTTCAGTCAGAAATAACCTGCCCTACCGCAAAGCAATAGACAAAGAAATCAAACGCTTTGGCTAGATAATAATATTAGTCAAATCTACAATATTCCATTGTTGGTAAGAGTTTGTTATTTATAGTAGCATTATTTTTTTCCAAAATCCCTTACCTACAGCCTCTGCCTGCAGCAAAATGTAAGAACTTTGTAATGTAAAAATTGCTGTTTCATAACTATAGACCTATTTTTTATTTTTATTTTTTATTCACGTACATTTAACGCAACGCCTTCTAGTCCCAAACTAAGCAAAGCTTGTACTATGGGAACTAAATGGCTGATAGAATACATAATATTATACATTTTTTTTGTAAATACATACTTGTCATACATACATAGTAACATACATAGTAACACCCAGACATAGAACAAACATCTGTGTTTGGCCACACACAGATGTTTGTTATTGGTGGGAATCGAACCCACGACCCACAGCATGGAAGGCAGAGCTGTTGTTAATCTGTTACGAATGTTATACAACTAGGTATGTTTTTGACAGGCGTCATGGCTCAGTCGGTAGTAGCTCTGCCTTCCGTGCTGTGGGTCGTGGGTTCGATCCCCACCGAGAACAAACATTTGTGTGTTGTAAACATAGATGTTTGTTCTGTGTATGGGTGTTTCTATGTATTATAAGTATGTATTTACAAAAAAAAAAGTATGTATGTATTTTATCAGCCATCTAGTTTCCATCGTACAAGCTTTGCTTAGTTTGGTACTAGAAGGCGTTGTGTTAAGTGTCCGTGCATAATTTTAATAAAATAATTTTTTTTTTATAATAATTGTGTTATTATTCTGAGTGCTCACTGATTTAGACCAAATTTTATTTTTATTTTATTTTATTATAATAATTTTTGGAAAACTAACAGCTAGGTATTTATACAGTAGGAAGATAGACATAATACAGTACACTGAAGGCCAATTAAAAGTTTCCACAGATAAATATACTACAAGAAATTACAAATTAGAATTTTGAAGAGAAATTTAAATATAAAAAAAATAAGCATACTAAATAAAAAATACAAGAAAACACTAAACATTATTAAATAATTTGCCACTGAGTAAACGCTTAAGTGCAGCTAATGAGGTATTAAATAAGTCTACATCTACATCTGCCTTGATCAAAGTATTAAGCAAGTTGCTAGCCCTAATAATAAAAGCATTTTGCCTGTAATTAGTCCTAACCACGGGAACATGAAGTACATTGGGTTTTCTTAACAAAGCCGTGTTAGTGCGTAGCCCAAGTAGGTAGTTGTAACAGCTCCGGGCAATCCACCGTGCCATTTGCTATGTTCAAAAGATACGATAATGTCAGCTATTTCTCTGCGTTTATAGAGTGGAAGGAAATGAAACTTAATGAAATTTACCTACATAAGAAAAACCATAATTATTTCTCAGTAAGTAATATAATGAAATTTTATGAGAAATAAATAATCTTAAACCACAATGTAACGTTGTAGATAAAACAAAGGTTGCAATACTGATTTATTGCACGACATATTTTAATCTCTGTGATCCAAAACGGAATTTGACGTGGGGGAAAATTCTCCAGATAAATAATGGGATTCGTTTATCGTAGCGACCGGACGGCCGTAAATTATTGAGGCCCTGTTCAACCCCATTTGTAATGTCTGTTTTTCCGCCTTTTGGTAATGTTACTCCTAAAGTTGTTAAATTCTTTGAGAACTCTTCCGGGGAAGTAAAACAATTTTCAGCACTCTCTAGCACTATCCAACATTCAGAAAAGTTACAAAGGTCATCCCAAAAGTTTTTTTTTTGTTGGCTTCGCATCCCAAAAGTTATGAGTCGCGCCTATAACTTTTGGGCTCAGGGGGGCAATCGTTGTCTCATAAAAACCTGCCAGGTTTAAAAGCCTGGCAGGTTTTCTGAACTGTTTTCATACTTAATCATAGGTATTCTGTGACTAAATAGTGACATTAGCGCGTTTCAGCGCGTTTTTTTGCCATCAAAAGCTTTATGTTTTCGTATATCTGTAGCCACGTCACTTTACATTATACTGGGCAGCGAAAGCAGTTCAGAGCTTGCGATATGGGAGCAGAGTATTGATTTTTTTTTTAGAAGTCTTTGTCACTGTTGAGTAGCACGTGTTTACTAAAGATTTACTAAAGACAGGCGTCATGGCTCAGTCGGTAGTAGCTCTGCCTTCCGTGCTGTGGGTCGTGGGTTCGATCCCCACCGAGAACAAACATTTGTGTGTTGTAAACATAGATGTTTGTTCTGTGTCTGGGTGTTTCTATGTATTATAAGTATGTATTTACAAAAAAAAAATGTATGTATGTATTCTATCAGCCATCTAGTTTCCATCGTACAAGCTTTGCTTAGTTTGGGACTAGAAGGCGTTGTGTTAAATGTCCGTGAATATTTATTTATTTATTTATTTTATTTCTGGTGGTAAAAAATAATGAACCAAGAATCATCGTTTGGCGTCAGTTTGAAGTTTTTAGAACTGAACAAATTTCGATTGCGGCTCGCGTTTGAGAGCTTTTGTGAGTGTTTGAATAAACTTAGAATAACCATCCGTAGCGGGCGGCGATTTGAAAAACATGGAATCCTTTTTTATACAAAATCCCCAACTCGACTTTAATCGACCCGCGTTTCGTATTTGGTTTTTGGGATTAAAATTCAGACGAGGACGTCTTCAATATAGACTTGTAGGTAAACATACAAGAAAAGGATTATTTCTATAGACCTTTTACACACAGAACATGAAAGTAGGATAATCAAAGCTATTGTAAACAACATTTGGACAATACCATTATCCAAGCTTGTTCTGGCTTTGAGTATTGACAAACAAAATAAAGAAGGTCTAGTAGATTTCTTCAAAAAAAATAATTCAATACAATATGACAAGGTAGGTATAATATAAAAAAAAATATATAATATAAATATATGGCTGACATAGTCGCTAAGCGACTCAAAGTCCTTACAAAATAAAAGATTTAAAAAAAAAATATGACAAAATAGAACGGGCGAATACGCATAATTCCCTCTTAGCCAAGCTGCCGAATCTTTTTGAGCGGCGGCGTACGACGGTGTTTTTACGGGTATCTACATGCTCGAAGGTACCTACATCTTTATCAAAATGATTCCGAGCGAATTGGTATTTTACTTTACTGTTTGAAGCTTTTAATTTATTTTTTAGATACCTACTGATTAATTTCTTTTGGGGAAATAAAATAATCTGTAGCATCGTAGATACCCATGTAGGGTTAAAATTATAGTGCTGACACGTTATCTTCTACTTTTGAAATAAACATACATACATACTTTATATCTGCTAAAATACTACCTATCGAAATTGTGCCTTCAACCGAAACTCGAAATAACAGAAAAAGAGCAAAACTACTGTCACTCGTATTTCGCCCAAAAAAATATAGAATAACACTACGATATTTGGTATTAGAATAAAAAAATTGATACTTATTTAGAATCTGGAACTAAATTTAAAGACGTACCTATAATTATACTGATTAGGGTAAAAAAATCAGTAAACATCACAAATCACAATCCATTTTGAATAAATCCATATTTCACTAAACTTCACCATAATAACCCAGATTGTAAACTTTTGTCTCACACTATTGAACCCATGATCATGAATATAAATTTTAATGTTTCTCAAACTTTAGAAAGCTTAAAAAATTTTCTTACTATTTATTTCGCACTTCAGTTTTTCGCGGCCCGCTTTCATAACTTTACAACCGTTTTTAAAAAGCAAAAGGATCACGAAAACTAAAGGCTGTGTGATAAAAGTTTCGATGTTTTGGTGTATTGTCCCGGTACAAGCAACCTTCGTCCTTGCTACCTCGAAACTGAGCTTGTGAAACTATATGGACCACGCATGCGCGGTCAAACATGAATGAGCTTTCTCACAAACTGTGCCTTGATCACGAATAAATGTGGCAATCGCAAACGTATTGTAAATTTGTAACGCTAGCGTATCTGAGATACACTGCGCGGTGACACTACAACGGTTGGCAGTCGAGCTGGCATTGACGCGCAATATACCAGCGCAGCTCCATGTCATGGTTCATGCATGTGGGGCAGCACATGCTGAGAACAACCTTTTAAACCGCACAAGGGTACTTATAGAACAGGACAGGACTAACTAGCATCATTTTTATTTTGTTTTTGTTTTCTGATAGGTACTTATTATTTGCTATACTTTTGTACCTACTTGTCGTACCACTTACTCTGTTCTGCTCCTTCCTGTCTGATTTACTTTCTTTTCTCTCTATTGTATCTGTGTGTTTGTACCCAATGGGTTGAATAAATGTATTTCATTTATTTCATTTCAATATAACTCGAATACGCTAGCGCGGCGACTGTCAGATTTGTTCGTGATAGAGGTACTGGTAGAGAAACTTTTGACAACGTATCGTATACTTCACGGTTTGTAGATAGCTCAACTGTTTCATGTGTATTTTGTAAATACTGTTGGTATAAGTTGTAATTTTCTTTGTGAATAAATACTTCACGTTGGCTCATTATCAATTGCAAACAGAATGTAGTTACAAGTTTACAATAAGAAACTTAAAGTCATGTTTTAAATGATCAAATCGGCTGCAGCTAGTATAATAAGCACTCAATTCAACCCTAATAGCGCGTGCACACTATGCCCATGCCACTACCGGCATGAATGCCGCGATTAATTCCGTAATTATTGCCACAGCAACTTCGCCTTTATTCTTATACCTCGTTCACACATGCCCATACCGCTGCCGGAATTATTGCCGCGATTAATTCCGGAATTATTGCCACAGCAACGTCGCCAAGTTCATGCCCTAGCTCCTTGGTGAGAATAAAGGCGATGTTGCTGCGGCAATAAGTCCGCCGCATGAATGCCGGCAGCGGCACTGGTATAGTGTAAACGCGGTATAAAGGGTAGCGTCAAAGCTTCTCTAAAGTCACGTAATGAATGAACTTGTGTGCGGATCATCTCAACCATACTAGAGTAAAAAAAATAATTGAAGCAATATACGTGATCGGTGTTCATTGATAGTACATTTCAGACGACCGACTTGGCTACTAAAGGTCGGCCACAAACTTTTCAATGACTTTTATTTCGCTGTCTTCAGAGTCCATATTTAGGTTCCTACAAACGACTGAAAGCTGACTGTTGATTAAAATTTATTCACAAAGAAAATTACAACTAATACAGTATAATTACAATATTCACAATATTTAAAAAATACACATGAAACAGATGAGGTATCTACAATCTGTTGATTATCAAACATCAACCTAGAACACTCAAAAATAAGGGGTATACTTTTTTAAGTTAAAATGATTGCAATCTGTTCTCATGTTTTCGTTGTTTTCGTAGTTGCAAGGGCCACGCTAAAACAACAGGTGAATGTGAATATGAGGTATGTTGGGCAAAGTCAAAGTACATACCTACTGCCTTGTTCATAATTTCAACCCTCTAACACCACGCGTCATTTTAACAGATACTAATACATTATTGCCTATAAGTGTTATATGATCTGTGCCTTTACGAAACAATCTTCTCCGTTTTCAAAGGAATTCATTGTTTGTTGTGTTTCTGTAGAACCAATTGTTATTGTGTTAACAATATAACAATATTCTCAGAACATTTGGATCCCCTATAAACAAACTCCTAAACAGTCCGCTGAGCGATGTCTCTAAACCTTTTTTTTTGTTAACGTGAGGAAATCCATCATGGATACCTATGCTTGTTAGAGCAGTAGGTTATGACAGACTGTACTGACTAAAACCTAACGGTCCGTCGGGCACTTTTACCGGGGGACGCGAGTGCGCGTTAGCATTCTTCCGCGATATGTCTCTAGACCTGGAGGAGCGTCTTCTTGGTTTTATTTGGAGGGTTAATGTCATCGTCCTCGGGAGCTTTACGAAGACGTTTACTATTAAATTACATAATTATTATATCGTCAGGATTAGTTTTATCTTCTCGAGGAAATAAAACTATTGAAGAAGGTCTGAGGACATCGATACTGAGCAATGTTGAGCGCGAGGATCGTTTTTCACTCAGATTTGAAAGACAGCCGGTGGTAACTGGAGGGATATGTGGGAGACCTTTGCCCAGCAGTGGGATAGTACCTACCTATAGGTTAATAAAACAAATAAAAAATACCTAATGGTTTTCATATTCGCTTAAAAAACAAAGGCTAGATAGATAGTTAACTTTTTTATAATTATGTAGGTACCTATATAGAGCGCGTGGAAATAAGTAATTATTTCTCGGAAATAACGTATTCAAAGCAATTCCGCTTTGCAATGTATTCATTTGGGTTGATAAATATGTAGATACTAAGAGTACCTACCTAATAATTAATTTGTAGACTACAGTTTCGTTAACTACGTTGTATAATAAGTCAGATAATTTAGTTAAGTAAGTACTTTTAATATTAACTAGCCGTCGCTCGCGTTCTACCTTTTAGAGTGTGACGTTTCAAAATTCCTTTCTTAGTGCACCCCTACACTATATTATAAGAATACTAACCCTCCAAATTTCATACCTCTAGGACTTATAGTTTAAGCTGTGCGTTGATTCTCTGTCAGCTTCAAAAGAGTTTTATATATGTTGTTGATGATGATGGTGATGATGAGGATGACTAGCCGTTGCCCGCGGCGTTGCTCGCGTTCTACCCTTTAGAGTGTGACGTTTCAAAATTCCTTTCTTAGTGCGCCCCTACACTATATAAGGAACCTACCCACCAAATTTCATAACTCTAGGACTTATATAGTTTAGGCTGTGCGTTGATTCTCTGTCAGCTTCAAAAGAGTTTTATATATATTGATGATTGATGATGATGATGATCATAGTAGTTGTAGAGCTCTTTGTGAAATTGGAGGAGGAAATCTACATCGTACACACTGATATACCTACTCGCTTTCCTGTGGTCTGATTTGAAAGAAGCCAGTATACCCACCAGGCTGCTTTTCATAAAAAAATCGAGAATATTTGGATTTTTAAATTTTTGTGTTTCAATCACGCTGCTACTGCTGGTCCGATTTGGATGAAACTTAGAATATTTATAGTTCGTAACCTGGATTAGCACATAGGCTACTATTATCCCGGAAAATACACAGGATCAAACGGGACGCGGACGAAGTCGCGAGTGGATGCTTGTAAAGAACATGAGGAAGTATAATGTTTGTCATATGAATACCATAGAATTTCAAAGTGGCATTATTTAGACAAAATGTATAATTCTATTTATTTCAATAATGTTATTATACCGCAAGATAATAATTGTACATAATAGAAGCCTTACCTACTAACTTATGTATTTTCTTTGGAATTGTAAACAATCTATTGAAATCTCAATCAACGTACCTTTAACAAATGCGACACAACGTTTAGAGTATAAATGCAGAGCCAGTTCAGGATATGAGCTATTACAAGTCCAGCGGCAACAATAAGCGGCAACATGACGGCCGTTCTTAGTTATTATCTATTATCATCACTTTTTGCTGGCTACATGTGTGAAAATTACACCTACAAGTATTATCCAACGTTCCATTTTGGCCCGCTGGTCTCCTCCGAAACTCGAGTAGGATGGATGAACGATCCAAATGGTTTGTGCATTTTCAACAACTCCTACCATTTCTTTTACCAACACAATCCGAATAGCAGCGTATCGCCGGGAACAGTGCACTGGGGCCACGCCAGGAGCAACGATCTCGTCAACTGGGAGCATCTGCCAGTAGCCCTGTACCCAGACCAGTGGTACGACAAGGGAGGAGTTTTTTCAGGCAGTGCTCTAGTCGAAGATGACGTCATGTATCTCTACTACACCGGAAATGTCAACCATCCCGACAAAATTCCCGATCATGAACAGCATCAAATCCTCGTTACCAGCAATGACGGAAAAACTTTCACAAAGTCTGATAAGAATCCTATCATCATTGGCGCTGATCGCCAACCTAACTTCAGGGACCCGAACGTTTGGAAACACGGAGACACCTACTACATGGTATTAGGAAACTCTTTTAATAATGACACACTAGGACGAGCGTTGTTGTACAGTTCAAAGGACAAACTTACCTGGAAGGAAGTATCCGTGTTGGGACAATCTGACGGGTTCCTCGGTTACATGTGGGAGTGCCCAGACTTTTTTGAGATAAACGGGAGATTTGTTCTTTTGTTTTCACCCCAAGGAGTAAAAGCACAAGGTGATGATTACAATAACTTGTACTCCACTGGCTACATGGTCGGACGATTTGATTACAACACCTATAAATTCGAAGTAACTCATCAGTACAAAGAGTTGGACCATGGCCATGACTTCTATGCAACTCAGACGATAGTAAATAAGGAGGGTGAGATGGTACTCGTTGCTTGGATGGACATGTGGGAGCAAAACTACCCCGAAGGCGCCGACGGGTTCACAGGACAATTGACTATCCCAAGGGTTTTGAAGATGACCCATGACGGACGCCTTTTACAGCAGCCACTAAAAGCTATCGAACAAGCAGTTGGCAGACAGTTATATGAAGGGCATGGCCGCAGCGGTACAAAAGTTCTGTTAGAAAACAATGCTGGTAAAGTAAAAGTACGCGCGTCGAGTAGAAGGGATTTTACACTGTTGATCGAAACGCAAAACTCCAATGAGACAGTGAAGATAACTTACGAACATAAGGAAGGTCGAGTAGCCCTCGACCGTGGCGGTAGAGATGGTGTACGGCGCACGAAATACAAGCCAGCGTTGGATTTGCGAATGGTTATCTACATCGATCACAGTTCCATCGAGTTGTTTTGCGGGCGCGGTGAAGTGACGATGTCCAGTCGGTTCTTCCCCACAGGCCCGGTGACTGTTG
Source organism: Eulithis prunata (assembly GCA_918843925.1). Taxonomy (NCBI): domain Eukaryota; kingdom Metazoa; phylum Arthropoda; class Insecta; order Lepidoptera; family Geometridae; genus Eulithis; species Eulithis prunata. The sequence continues at coordinate 8,904,283 of OU974012.1, forward strand.
GTCTTGCAGAGGGAAGCAATGCTCGTGAATTTGTGGTCAATGATATGGTACGCACCATGCCATTACCTGGCCAGGGAATATAAAACTAAGAAATCCCAAAGATTTATTATAGAAATACAATATAAATACGTAAACGAGGCAATATTAGTTTTTATTGTTTAGTCTGAAAACTATCAGTAAGTAGATATGTACCATGGAGATATGATTTATGTATAGGATTTGATTCTGTTTCTTGAAATATGCGTAACGTAAGTTCTGCCGTAACTTCCCGTGGGGGTTAATAATTAATGTAAACTTAGATAGATATCCCTAATAAAGGATATTTAAATTCAGGATAAATTAAACCTAGTAGTAGGTATAGCAGTGAAAAACTGACAGACCAAAGTCAGACATAGGATGGGGACTAGATATGTGGTACCAGGACCACGAGGTAAGCAAGCACTCTCAATATTAGAATAGAATAAATTAAAAAATGTTTATTTTGAGTCATATAAAGAAACATGCATAGTTACAACAAAGAAATCACAATAAAAATTAAAATCTAATATGACAACAAAATAGGTCGTCACTCAGCATAAGCTGTAGTTGTATTATTATTACCTATCCAAATATTCAACGAAAAATTAGGCGTATTTACACAAGTGATATGAATATTAATTTGAGTGGGTATTACCTATTTTGTGTAATTGCAAAAACAATACACAGGGTCACCGGTTACATTGTTACCAACCAATTTTTTTCTCGCAAACTCATCATCCTCTTCCTTTGATCGATAACTAGCTCCATTCATTTTCCATGGTGCCCAGGAGGTTTAGCAGATGATGATGAGCTAGAGAGTGTTTTGTCACAGTAGACAGTCACTAACGGCCGAATACTCAAACGCTACTTATATTAAGCTTAAATTATTGGCATCTCTTACAAATTAGTAATGTAAAACAGAGGCAGAGCAATTTTAAGTGGTGTTTAAATTTGAGTGACGTTTCAGTATTCGGCCCTAAAACTATCTAAAACGTCAAGAGTGATCGCGTGACTTTTCGTTCGAAATTTCCATTTTAGTTTTGCGTTCTTTAGATACTCTAGAATAAACCGAATATCAAATTAGCTAGACCCCGATCTGAGACCCTGATGTCGTGGTGCCAGCGTTTTTTCTAGTGGCGACGTCTTATCTATCGTCCGAGTGTTGATCCATTCTGTGATTTCTTTTAGCCTTTTCCTAGTTTATGGTATAATGTACCTACCTATTACTTGACCCACCCTAGGTGTTGGAGCTTGCTGTGTTTTACTCTTTTATAGGTCACGTGCCTTTTCTTGATCGTCACTATTACACTATGAGTAGAGTAGAGTAGGTATTACAAACAGATGGGAACTTACTTTAAATTAATTTATTTACGAGTAACATTGATAGTGCAGCACCACGCGCTACCTATAAAATGGATAGCTAGTTCAGAGTCTAGACTATTACAAGACCAGCGTCGGTGGCAGGCGGCAAAATGACGCACACGCACGGTCTTCGGAGTTTCTTTTTATTCTCATTATTCGCTCTTTACAGTTGTAACAACTACACCTTGAAATATTACCCGACATATCATTTAGCCCCGAAAACAGGATGGATGAATGACCCAAACGGGTTGAGCTTTTTCAAGGGCCACTATCATTTGTTCTACCAGTACAATCCTTACAGCGCGTCATCGCCAGGCATAGCGCACTGGGGCCACGCCAAGAGCTGTGATCTCATCTACTGGGAGGATCTGCCTATAGCCTTGTACCCAGACCAGTGGTATGACAAAGACGGAGTGTTTTCTGGTAGTGTTTTAGTCGAGGATGATACCATGTATCAGTTCTACACCGGAAACATCAACTATAAAAATACAACTCCTGATCACGAACAGCATCAAATCATCGCCACCAGCACGGACGGTCACACATTCACGAAGTCTGACAAGAATCCAATTATCAACGGCTCCGATTACCAACCTAATATAAGGGATCCCAAGGTTTGGAAGCACAACGATACCTACTACATGGTGTTGGGAAATTCTATAAACGACACGCTCGGACGAGTGTTGCTGTATACATCAAAAGATAAATATAACTGGAAAGAACCATCGGTGTTGGCCCAATCGAACGGGACTCTTGGCTACATGTGGGAGTGCCCTGACTTTTTCGAAATGGATGGCAAGTTTGTTCTTATGATTTCTCCCCAAGGTATAAAGGCAGAAGGCGACGATTACAAAAATTTGTACCAGACTGGCTATATAATCGGTGATTTTGATTTTGATACTAATGAATTCACCGAGACAGAACCGTTTAGGGAGCTGGATCACGGTCATGATTTCTATGCAACTCAAACAATGTTAACTAAAGATGGATGTAGGGTAATGTTTGCTTGGATGGACATGTGGGATAAAAACTACCCGGAGAGTTCGGATGGATTTACAGGACAGATGACTCTGCCTAGGAATTTAATTTTGAGCAAAGACAGACGCCTACTGCAGCAGCCTATAGATGCTATCAAGAACGCGATCGGTAAAAAGTTGTACGAAGGAGAGGGCCACTGCGGTACACAAGTTAAGTTGGAAAATAATGTCGGTTTAGTAGAAATATGCACGTCTTGTGATAAAGATTTTACACTTTTCATCGAATCTGAATATGCCAACGACACAGTGACTGTAACCTACGAATATAAAGAAGGTCGAGTTGTTCTTGACCGCGGTGGTTGTGACGGTATGCGACGTACAAAATACAGTCCAAAGTCAGACTTGCAAATACGTATCTTCATTGATTGCAGCTCTATTGAACTGTTTTGGGGTAATGAGGTGACAATGTCCAGTCGATTCTTCCCCAAGGGCACGGTGACTGTCAGAATAGCTGAAGGCAGTTATGCTTCTGTGTTTTCGGTCAGTGATATGAAACGCACGATACCATTGCGAGATCTAGAATAAACAGAGATATACCTAACCTCCAGGTGTACCTAGTACCTACCTACTTATAGATAGTAAAACTAAATATACCTACTTCAATAAAAAATATCAATATATACCTACACACATTGTATTTTCAAATAATAATAATACCTATGTATTTTTTAATTCTGTGAAATATAATTTTTGAATAAATCTGTAGCAAAATATATTCAGTGCATCTTTTCCTCGAAACTCGGTCGCATATGGCATCCATCGATAGATTTCTACATTAATAATCGCATCCCTAGCACCTTTAGGTATAGCCAAAATATGCACTAATTATAATAATTAATTTTAATTAATTAGTGTAATAAATTGTGTTTGATACACGGTTTCTTACAATTTATTTAATTTAACTAAGTATTCATCGTTTCCAAGATATTTTAGTTTTTATAGATGACCGGAAGTTTTTACTCTGGATTTTCTGTAATATATAATTTGTAACGTTTATCAATCCAAACGATACGAGCCACCTAAACCTCAGACACTATAAGACTCCCTTTAAAAGGGTTAAGGGTGAAAAAAGGTCTTTGCGGTTCACATAATTGTATTATTTCTAGGGCAAAAAAATGAAAACACCTGCTTCTCAGTGGTATATTTGTACTGCTATAAAAACCACACTGAAATATTATTTATTTACAAAAGCACTTATATTTTTTATCTACTAAGTAATCGTAAAATTTCCACCGGGCAATGCATCATTAACAAAAAACTCTTCTATCATTCCTACAACTGACACATACCCTCCTGAGACCAGGCATACAATAGATATTATCGCTATAACACAATTTTTCCACAAGACCCAGTTCATCCAGCCCGGGCCCTTGTCCCAGCGGTACACTATGTCAACTACAGCTGGGATGAACAGACCGAGGGTAGAGAAGAATATTGCTCCGACGAAGCCAATAACCAGCTCCAGGTTGGGGAAGGAGGCTGCAACCGCAACTGAAATTTTTTTTTGTTAAATATTTCTTAGGCTCAGTATTCTTTTTGCGTGTCAATGGTCTGGACAACACATTTTAAGATAGGAACTACTATTAACTATTCTGTGGCTGATTTAGAGAATAACTTTTACCTCGTCTGCGAGTTAAAACTGATACTACGATGTTTATTTGCCTAAATAAAGTTAATTATGTCTTCTCTTTTTGGTGTCTGTTGAAACACTCTATCTTTAAGATCTCTTTTTTACATAGTTTTACGATAAATGATTCTTATTCTTATTCATGCAAGTGACAATGCGAATATGTAGCGAGGTTATATTTAGTCATATTATGACTTTTTCTCTATCTTGTAATCAAAATGTATAAGATAAATCAAATCAAATTCATCATAATTTGGCAGGCATTTGACCCCTTTCAAATTCATCATCGAATAAAGAAATTAACCCCTATCTTATAAAAAGTTAGAGTAGACATTATGTACTGATTACGTATGTTCAACAAAACATAATTACTGATTACGTATGTTCAACAAAACATAATCTAACTTTTTATAAGATAGAGTCTACCTTATAAAAAGTTAAAGTTTATATAAATACATATATAAATAGGTCTATTTGATAGACCATAGGTATTTATTTAAAAATATTTTATTTTGTTTCTCATATTTTGTTATTGCAACAATTTGACTTACCAGATATAGATACAATAGTGATCCTTATTGCGACTTGAATTACATTCTCATATTTGTGATAGTTTCTCTTCTTCAAAGTCCTAGTGATCATTTCCATTGGCACGTAGAATTGTATCGTATATGTCAGGAATATCACCACAGCCATTAGCAGCTTGGTGCTTTGCGCCACTCTGAAAAATGCTATCAATTATAAAACTCTTTTGAAGCTGACAGAAAGTCAACGCACAGCCTTAACTATAAGTCCTAGAGGTATGAAATTTGGAAGGTAGGTTCCTTATATAGTATAGGGGCGCACTAAGAAAGGAATTTTGAAAAGTCGCACTCTAAAGAGTCTAGAACGCGAGCAACGCCGCGGGCGACGGCTAGTATAATATAAGGAGCTTATAAACATAAATGCTATTAACACAATGGAGGTTTATTTCTATTGCGAACAATTAGTACTTGTGAAATATCATATTTTTACGTTGAATTTGTATTTTCTTTATTTACCTGCTTACTTATTCAATAACTTTATTAAGCTGTTTAAATGATTGCTGTCTCTTACTAACAGGTAATGGTCAAACAGTGATAGAGCTAGATTTGAATCAACCATTTAACTATTGAGCTTTTATAAGTATGGCCCCTGTGTAGTTAATTCATTGTTTAAATCATGCATTGAAGTTGACTCTAGCCCTTCAAAATGTTAAATGATCAAACAGTAATGTAAATTTAAATCAGTTCACGCCTTCGTCTGAACACAATTTAACCGTTCCTCTAATAGAACGCCAATGCAAAGACCACTGTAAGAATGTCGTTGATTATAAGTGTAATGTGTATCCCGTTAAGTGTAGGCATAGGGTATAGTATTATATTATGACCTGTGGCATAGGTTACCTCCTGACGCTGTATGAATCATGTTCAATAGATGTAAAGGCATATTATTAATAAACACCGACTTCAGTTGAACTTCATCATGATAGTGAGAAAGTCACAATCTGTGATTAAAAATGAACTCACATGTCATCCTGTGGAAGGTTCAAAGTCACGCTTCCCTTTACCGCGGCTCCGAACTGTACGTAGCCGAAGAAACCCACAACTCCGTATGAGATGATGACGACCAGCATAGCGATGTTTAGCACTCCAGGGCAGCCGAGGAAGTTCTCGGGGTGTGCCATCTCATTCTCGATCGGCATCACGACGCCGATGCCTTCCATTGCAAAGACCACTGTGCTAAAAACAAACACATAACTGAAGCCGGATAGAGATACACATCCTTAGCAACGTAGCTTAGCTTAGATCTGGTGGAAAAGCACAAGACAAATAACATTGAAAAGATAGATTAGATATAGATTATTGGTCTATCTTATAAAAAGTTAGAGTAGACATTATGTCTTGTTTAACATACGTAATCAGGACATAATGTCTACTCTAACTTTTTATAAGATAGGGGGTTTATATATATATTAGACTGATAGATTAAAACATTGAAAAGTTTAAAAAAAAAGTTCGTTCTGTGCGGTCACTATTTGGATGGGTGACCGTTAGTGCCATTTACATTTGAGCGATTCCGTGCTTCGGAGGGCACGTTAAACTGTCGGTCCCGGCTTTAGCAGTCGTTAAGCCACGACGGAGGCCTTAAGGCGGCCTAAAAAATCCGTCACCAGAGTTGGCCACTAGCTCATACGAGCTTGCTTTTACTGTAACGTAAGACTATCTTCTACTAGGTTAATAAAATGTAATTATAATTTCTAACCCAGCCACCTATAATAGGACTCCTCAAGGGATCATAATTAGATCCTATTTCTTTTACTTACCTCAAAAACAGTGGCCAGGATGACACACTCGCTACCATGACCCTGTCCTTCGGCGACGGCAAGTCTCTGAAGACGTAGTACAGAGTGATGGTAAGTACCACAAACACCATCACATTGGCTACTCCTGAGAACGGTACCAGATACTGTAGAGTAAAAAAGTTTGTCCTTGACAACCAGAACCATTGGACAGGTGAAACTGGCCGTGAAGGAGTGATACTAAAACCACACCAAAATAATTAAAAGTAATATAATCAACATTTAATGTAACGTAAATAATTTAGGCTTATTAATGTTTGATATTTTTCAGCGATTGCAATCAAAGAAAAATTGATCATGTTTTATTATATCTAATAAACATACCATACCCATGTGTCCGATTTTCCAATTACATATTTGCTACTTGGTAGGTATGTACTTATATGTAAAGTAGTTTTTGTATGTAGCATGCCTGTAGTACATGTACAGAGCGCTACGCTAGTCAGGTGCTACGCACGGCTACGTTGAGCTGCTTTATGCTACGCTGAGCTTTGCAGTGATACACCTTGCTACGCCGCCCTTTGGCTTTAATATTAGTAACCCGCTATTTGACAGGCGTAATTACATGAAACTCGTATTCCTAGTACTGCGAGTATGTGCCTTATTGCCTGATGTGCACAAGGAGCAATTTGCATTGCTGAATTTAGATATTACAAAACGGATTATACAAAATTTTCAGCGGGCTTGAATTCAGCCCGTTGAAATCAAGGGATCAAATTATTTTGCGGGTTTGAATTCCATCGCGTTGATAATTTTGGGGAGCTTTTGTAAAATCAGCTATATTAATATATCTAAAATGATCTGCAAGTTGCTCCATGTTCCTTAAAATTAACATGTACCTACCTTGAGGTTTCTGATCTGACACACAATGGCCAGGGGAACCAAGGTAAGGACGCAACACGTCTGGATGGATATCTCGTGCTCGGGAAAGTAGAAATCGGCCACCTAAGTGAATAAGAGAGAGATTTTCATACAAAAATCTAAGCTCGAGTCAATATCTGTGCTCGAGCAGAATCAGCATACGGGCCTTACTTTACAGCCAGACGATTCACCCTGTATTATAAATTTATGAGTAGGTAGGTATTTTTTTTATTTATGAGGGTATAAAGCGCTAATACCGCGTTCACACTATGCCATTGCCGCTGCCGGCATTCATGCCGCGGACTTATTGCCACAGCAACATCGCCTTTATTCTCACCAAGGAGCTAGGGCATGAACTTGGCGATGTTGCTGTGGCAATAATTCCGGCAGCGGCATGGGCATGTGTGAACGCGGTATAAGAATAAAGGCGATGTTGATGTGGCATAATTCCGGAATTAATCGCGGCATTCATGCCGGCAGCGGCATGGGCATAGTGTGCACGTGCTATAAGAACCAGGCCGTAGTTCCTTGCCCCGTTCTTCTAGACTCTGGTCGCGAGGAACTGAATGTTTAAAGGAACTAGTCATGGAATGGAACTGATCACAAGGGTCGTTTAAAATCGTCTTCTAAACTAGGATTCTAGTTTACTGATACGATAGATAGGATTTAGATTTTACTGATAGGATCTTTGACTTTGAGGACTTACTTCCTTGAGTGACGACCCAATGAACACGACGTACACGCACAAAACACTTATGTACGTGAGCGCCAGAGAGTAATCTATAAAAATTCTGAAACAAAAAAAGGTACAGAATATTTTACTTGAATGAGGCTTATAGAAAGTATTTATTAACTAAACGGGTCTATTAAGTGATAAAGATGTTAATGGGAAATATGCTATTCTTGGTGTTGTAATTAAAGTACCTTTACGAAGCCTACCATTTTTGCAACTCATTGAAGCGAGTATAGACAAATAGATAAAAATTTAAACTTGTTTAAATCGGTTTAGAATGTTTAGAATGAACATTCGAGCTGTTTATTTGTCTTTGATCATCGCAATCGTACTGTAACATTTACACCTTCTTTATATGTACATTGCGCGGCAACGATAACTCGGCTGTGGGGCGTTACCACGTCACCGTGCAGTGTAACTCGTGTGCTACTGACTCCTACAGAACTTACTCCACAAATCCACTCCATTTGCGTAGTTTCTTGGGTCCGTACGCGAAAGCAGCTCCGCAAGTTTCAGCGAAGCTCAGCGAAGGTTTCTTAGCGTCGATGCAAAGGTCTTGAGAGGCTCTTACCTAAAAGTAAGAAAGACATTTTCGGTCCAACAGTCGCCCACCTTTCCATACAAACGTGGAAAGGTCCACTGTTTGACGTTGACCAACCGAAACTAAAGATTATATCAATTTATCTCGTCATAATCTATGTCTGTATACACCCCAAACCGTAAAAGTTAAACAGTTTAATTAAACCGTAATAGTTTAATTTTATTATAATAGATCGCAGTACCTACAGCATGCACACAACTGGCACCACTGAAAACCAGCGCCTGGGCAGGATATTCACATATCCTGCCCTGGCACCATGCTGAGTGGTGGCCATTTTTGTTATTTTATTAATTTTAAGTTTCACTATAACATTGTAAATTAAAAAAAAATAACAAAATAAATATTTTTCTTTCTTTCTAAAAAAGTATTCATTTAAAAAATATAAGCTTCTAAACTTTCGTATTCGTATTCGCAAATCAATACAACAAAACTCGGACTACGCGGGCTCTGGTGCACACGAGTAGAGAATACAGTAGAGTCAACTAGCAATACTACTCTACCAGTATCTCTTATAAATAGTACTCTACTTTCCTAATGTTGGTACTCTACTGTGATGTCGTTTACTCCACTCGCGTACAGGCTGTATTGACACTCACCAGCATAGAAACAGTATGTGTGCATATAAACCCTGCTAGGATGGTGCCGATGACTCCAATCACGAGTCCAGAGTTCTTGAACGCTGATGGCATTGCCAAGATGCCGGAGCCAAGGCATGCCTTCAGTAAATGGAGAATTGATCCTATATTCCTGTAATAACATCTCAGTCTCAGTAAGGACTTTTTTGCTGAACAAACTCGAACCTATATGCCTATAGGTGATGTAGGTAATATAGACAGACCAATAATCTTGTGCGGGATCTACAAGTTTGAGTTTTTAAACAAATGACAATCATTTTACTGTAAAATGATTGTCATTTTCAATCGGTAATTCTACTGTTCAAACTCCTTACAAAATACCAGAGCCCCGAGTCTGTGCATTTGTTTTGACTTTCGACTCGATGTAGCAGCACACGCAAACGCATTCGGAAAGCGACAAATTTTGTAAGAAACCCGGATGAGCGCCTCTAGCGGGATATTTGGGAATTGTGCAATTCTCAGCAAAATTTCTTGCTTTGCTAAATGCTTTTGCGACTCGGAGCTCAGGCGAGAGACCGCGGCACGGCGGCAACAAACATCTCTCAAACATCTCTGCCGCTCTGGGTAGCGAATATACCTACCACATGTCTGTATATGTAGATTTCGAAGCTATGTTCCAAGTTATTAGTACATAGGTTATGTACCAAGCAAGGCTAGAATAAATAAACGGCGTCTTCAGTTCTTACAAACCAAAAAACTCGTTTCAATGCTGTTGAAAGATAGTGTTTTATTTCATTGTTTGTTTTAGTGGAAAACAATGTTAACAATCATTAAAAATCAATTGATTGAAGAAGCTATTATTATTTATTAGTTCCGGTTGTTCTTCCTTAGAAAATAATTTACTGAATCGTAAAATTTAGTTTTTAGTGGCAAGTGGTGAATGTTCACAACACCGAAAAACTAGGAACTCAAAAAAAACATGTACAAGGATTAGCGACTATAATATTGGACTTATTTAAATAACAGTCCATAAGGGCTTCACCGGTTATGTTTTGCAAGTTGAAACTAGGTGGCGCTAGCAAAAGAAGGAAGTTTAATAATCCTGTCAATTAAGGTCAAGCACACCAAATCATGTGTATTCAGTAGTGTCAGTCAAACAAACGCAACTCGCAAAATGCGTTTAGATATTTTTCTTCCCTATTCTCGTTATTTTCGGTACAAGGCCACTTTTAACAAACAATCAAACAATCTTTATTACATAAACCTGTGCTTTAATTTACACAGCCTTGTCGAATTAGCACCATCTATTGAGCTATTTGGAACTGTTTTTCTGCTTCTGAACGAAACAAGTAAAACGATATTCGCTCATAGGTATTTTATAAAAAAAAAACCTTGACCTGAGAAATCCCATAGGTACCTACATCATCAGACCCTGGAGTATGAACTCCAAATCATCAAATCTCAGTGCTTCTAGGTACTGTAAGATGAAGTACCGGTTCTTACGTGTTAGGATGAGGTACCGTGCGATGCTCAAAGGGGTTGTATGGTTTGTCCTCGATCTTTGTCACTATGCTCAGTGACGACTGGAATCCTGGGTTACTGGTTAAATCGGCGCTGGAACATAGAAAGAGGGTTTTATAACTAAATTCTTACTCGTTGAAGTGTTTTGAGACGAGACCTTTTCACAATTTCCAGTTTTCATCAGAATAGGTATCTACCTGTCACGATACTATCGCAATCTTAAAAGTAGATAAGTACAGAAGTTACGTACAGAGCTACACTGCGTGGTAACGACAGCACGACTGCGGAGCGCTTTTGCACGCAGATCAATGTATCTTCAGATTCTACCTTACCTACTATACTATTTAGGTACTTACTTGCTCTAAGGTAAACTCAACTGTACCTATAAACCAAGACAAAGAGCGTGCTCCTCTCTCATAAAAAAAGAAACAATATTTTAGTTGACAATGTTAGCTGCAAGTATCCCTAATATCTAAAGTCTATAGGTAGGTACCTATTGTAAGTGCTCCTTGGTGGATCGATATTTATAGCTTCACACCCATAATGTAGGTTAGGCATCCATTAGATGACAAAAGTCCTGAATACACAGTGGTGACTCATGCATATTGATGGTCATGGTCAATGTATACCTACAGACCGTGACAGCGTGTGACAATTTGTTGCGTTTTCAACAAAAAGTAGAATATATAGAGGCATTCCACTTATTGCACCAAGATTTTCCGCACCTATGCACTTTTGCGCATCAATGAATTTTAAGCTTAGTGCGTAAAAGTGGAATAGTTTTAATATGAAAATGAGTACTACGTTGATAAAATACTATTCGTGAGAAATATGTAAAGAAGGAAATATTTTACCGAATCCAAAGAGTTATTCGGAATTAGTCAAATCTGCTATTTGGCTGAAAGAGTGGAAAACTCTGCTCATGAATAACAGCTACTAGGCAATACCTACCGCCGACACTTACACGACACCGACATGACATGTCATGTCATGGTATCTGTCAAAATGGCGGACAGAGGCCATATAGATAGAAAAGAAGAATAAGAAGATACGGTATGAAAGCGTCTTGTTATGTACTAAATGTATATATTATATAATAGGCCTTTGCATCTATTGAGGATGATTTATACAGCGTCAGGAGGCAACCTATGCCTACACTTAACGGGACACTGAAGTGCCTGGGACAATGTTTAGATGGAGTAGGCTTGCCCAGCACCTATACCATTTTCTCAGCCTAGTCAGCCATATCCACAGGAAAGACAAGGTCAATACGTGCGGAGCTAACTAAGCCGCGGGTTTCCTCACGATGTTTTCCTTCACCGTAAAGCTCGTGTTAATGGATTTTTCGTTCGGAAAATTTATATGCGCAATAACACGAGCTTTAAATGTATATAAGACCATCGAAATAGCATAAAAATTTATCATGACATTAGCGCTCTACCGTTATCGTGGTAGATGTTGTGTCGGTGCCAGTATGAAAACACTTGATTGTTTCGACTGTCATGTTTGGTCTGATTGAAAAATTATGACGATTAATTACCCATTGCAGTCGGGGTTTTTATATAAATTACCACTTACGTTGATTTGAAGTTATCTATTCCAACATTTTCTTTCTTTTCTCGAGCCATTTTTTTGGGTGTAATATTATCTGAAAATATAAAATTTAAGATAAGAACTAGATAAGACTAGATTTTAGTAGTGTAAAAAAAAGTTTCGTGAGGTTATTTTCGGGTCATTACAGTATAATACTGATTTTAATTTTGATCATTTTTAGTAAATCCTTACTTAATTGCATAAGACCGTCCGGCAATAGCCACATTAGCCACCCATTGCGCGTTTTGCGGTCATATATTTTTTTTGCATAAAAAATCCTTAAAACATTTTTGTTTTGTACTAAACCATGAAACTATTCAACAGTGAATAATTAGATCGACAACAATGGCAAGGAAATGAATACGGCGAGGAATCGATCATGAATGCTTCGGATTGCGCACTGTTGTTTTAATTTATTCAGAAATAAATAAATCTGACATCCGTAGTAGCGTTACGTAAGTTAAACGGTTTTGAGTCACATTGCCCGTTAACGGCAGATTGAATGCCTAATGTTGTGGCGTCACCGCGCAATTTAGATCGAAGACGATAGGGTAACGCATACGATTGTTAGATGCGTGTTTATCCCAGAGCTCAAGCGGGAAGGAAAACCTGTCTTGCACAAATTTATTATTTAGGTTATTTATTATTTATTAGGTATAAAGTATCTATAGTGACATCAAATCAAGTTTGCACCGGAGTAAGTTGGCAACCCCTAAAAGGTAATAATGTTGTCAAATTGTTTTCGCGTAGTGTAGGGGTGCACTAAGAAAGGAATTTAAATGTCACACTTTAAAGGGTAGAACGCGAGCAACGCCGCGGGCGACGGCTAGTAATTTATATTCTTACTAGCCGTCGCCCGCGGCGTTGCTCGCGTTCTAGACCCTTTAGGGTGCGACTTTTCAAAATTCCTTTCTTAGTGCACCCCTACACTATATAAGGATACTACCCTACAAATTTCATACCTCTAGGACTTATATAGTTTAGGCTGTGCGTTGATTCTCTGTCAGCTTCAAAAGAGTTTTATATATATTGATGATGAAAAAGCTGCAAAATCTGTTGTCATCTCTGAGCATATTTTAAAGCCGCGCTAAAATAACACTTGTATATGAACAAGAGGTACGTGTTTAATCTTTGTTACTAATATTGGATTAACGATATTATTATTATCAATATTGTTGAATCTAATAAACACTTAATATCATATCACTTGAGGTTTATGTAGGGCACAAGCCTTTATAAAGGAGGCACTTACTTACCTACTCTACCGTTTACGTATAAATAAATAAAAAAATATTCATGGACATTTCATACAAAGCCCTCAAGTTCTGAACTAAACAAATAAGCAAATCTTGTACTATGAGAATTAGATTAGTGATAAGTAGAATATGTACTTTATAATTATACTCTTTTGTAATTATACATGTATAATAAATAGTAACACCCAGACACTGAACAAACATCCAGGGATCGAAACCTCGACCCACTGCGCGGACCCCAAAGGTATTACCGACGAAGCTTTGACGCCTGGTTAATAATAGGTTAAAATAATAACAATAACCTCACCTTTAGATAAATAATAATTATTTGATTGACTTTATGAGTACGTACACTAAATTAAAATTTGCACACATAATAAGAGTTATTCCAGTTTCGGACTACCGTTATCTCGTCCTACTGGGACGAAACAATAAATTCAAAATATATCTATTATTTTTGTTTAGTAAAATAAATAATAGTAAATCCGGTACTGATTCTGTGACACTCTGAATACAACTGATCTCTGAATACTGACCAACAAACTTTGCACGGTTTACGGTAAAATCATTGCACTCTAAACTAGACTCTATTTATATCAAACCAAGAAACATTATATATAAAAAGATAAAATGAATGATCAAGGTTGTTGTCTTGGTAAATAATAAGATTATTTTTTTCATACGCATGTATTAAGATTTACGATTTGTTTGAGTATTTTGTTTTATTATTTCCCACATGTTTATGATAAGCCAAGGATTAAAATATTAGATAGGATTTGTTCGTAGAAAAAAACAGCGCCTATTTTTATAGACGCACTGAATACTTAAGTGTATGAGGTTAAAAAAAAACTGTTCCTTATTAACCCACTTCCAACTATTATTATAATGTCAATGTTTAGATGTCTGGATGTTTGTGTTTCAATCACGCTGCAACTGCTGGTCCGATTAAGATGAAACTTGGAATATACAGGGTGTTACCAGACCACTTCCGAAAACTTGGAGGTTCCAATCAGACCATGATACTGAAAACATTAAGCGAAAAAAATCGCGAAAAAAAAATTGACTTGACTATCTCTTTTTTTCTAGTTACATACACACAGTACAACATAATAAGACATATCTACCTAATTATCTCATTTAAAAAAGCAAAAAAACAAATAAAATAAATAAAGCAGCAATGTACACGCAGCACGCAGATTACGTCTACTACAGCATGAACAGCTGAGAGTTCATCGCGGGTCATTCAAGTACGCGACGTGCGAGCGACCTACGTTAGTACCTACCTACGTTAGTAGGCACTTACGACACAGAATAAATAATAGTACTACGCCTCGACCTTACCTACGTACTATTATTTATTCTGTGTCGTAAGTGCCTACTAACGTAGGTAGGTACTAACGTAGGTCGCTCGCACGTCGCGTACTTGAATGACCCGCGATGAACTCTCAGCTGTTCATGCTGTAGTAGACGTAATCTGCGTGCTGCGTGTACATTGCTGCTTTATTTATTTTATTTGTTTTTTTGCTTCTTTAAATGAGATAATTAGGTAGATATGTCTTATTATGTTGTACTGTGGGTATGTAACTTAAAAAAATTAAAAAGAGATAGTCAAGTAAATTTTTTTTTTCGCGATTTTTTTCGCTTAATGTTTTCAGTATCATGGTCTGATTGGAACCTCCAAGTTTTCGGAAGTGGTCTGGTAACACCCTGTATAGTTCGTTCATACCGTGAATTAACACAAGATAGATATTAGAAAACTCTTTATTGTACACCACTTTTACAGAAATTATAAAAAAATAAGCACAGAGTTCATTATTCTTATGTGAAGTACAATGGGCGGCCTTATCGCTATTAGCGATCTCTTCCAGGCAACCTTTGGATGGACTGGATTTTATATGAACGAAAGTGACGGGTGACACTCTTTATTCCGGAAAATCAACAGGATCAAACGAGATGCGGACGAAGTCGCGGGCGAAAGCTAGTTAAGTACTTTACCTAAGTCGCATTTGAAACAATATTAAATGACAAAAATGTTTTCTGCTAGCATAATAAATCCCCACGCAATTTGAAGAATTGTGAATCCAACTGTGCTGCTCATTTCTTCAATAAAAAAATAATTAAAGTCGTAGAATACTTGTTATTCCCGTGAATGTCAAGAACTTTTGGGATAACCCGTTCTAGGCTCGTCTAAGATTTTGGGACACCCAGTATATTATATTATGTGCTAATAGCTAGGTAAGTAGATTCACATGAAAACCAGAGATATCTTAAGGGCCTGACTTCTTGAGCAAGGTTTAGCTAAAGTGGGTCTTTCGCAAACGAACACTAGATTATGAAAATTATATTTTCTAAATAATTCTTAAATCGACAAGTTACACTGACATGTACGGCAACGTCAGGGCAGTTACACACTAATCCGATCCAAATCGGTTCCGTATCCGTGAAAGTACGGTCCGAAGTAGTCGAAGTAGACATCGTCTGTATGGTTGCTTATGCAGTACATCCATCATCAATAGACAATCAGTAGAGTTCCTAATTTAAGAGCAATATGATGTCATAGAAGTTACGAAAATTCAAATTTCGTAATTAACACTATTGCTACTGCTCATTTGTTTGGCCGCTAAGTGCGCGTGTAGCCTAATACCATCAATCATAGGTTGATTTAACAGACGTCAATCAGATCTTGCTTAATCCTCTATCTGCAGTCTTCTTATCGTGTAGTTATAAGAGTATTTTGAAGATACTTAGAAAGTGGTTCGCTAGTAAAACCAATTTCAAATGTAAACCACTTCAAAGTAACTATTCGTAATGCCAATAAATCAAGGGGATTATGAAACATGAAGTCTCATAGTCCCCTTGAAGGGGACGGCTCAAAGGGACTAACCCGAATTCAGAATCTGCTCTCGTATTTACCTACACTGCGGTAAATAGAACATCCACTAACTCGTACAAACACAGGTAGGTACTTTATTAGTTAAATGTTACCAAATCTAGTATAGGTTTCACAAACAAATAAGCTGTCGAAACTAAATCAACTTGTAAGATAACTTATCTGTTGCATCATGATATCACCTGAATAATAGTGTTTATTCTTATCGATATCATTGATTTCAACAGAAAAACAAGATTCCTGACATGTCTAGGTTTTCTCTTCTCTTTTAAATGATTTAGCACCTATAGGGTTACCTACAAATCAAAAACATAACATTTTAAACATAGTTTTATTTAAATATTGATTATGTTCTTTCATTGATTATAATCACAAACCCAAAATAGCTTTTCAAAAGCATATTTTGCGCTAAACATGGAAACAAAACGTTTGCAAGCGTGATGAAGATATTTTTTGATTTTTGAGTTACATAATAGGCAAAAAATAATTCAAATCTAGTGTAAAAACATAATTTAGTAACATTGAAGTAGGTATTAAAAAACATTATTACATTGGTATAGTTATTTATTTATTTTATACAAAGTTATAAAATACATGTCCTACAAGGGCGTACAGCGGTAACAAGATATAGCTTAATATTATGTACATATACCGCTAGGTAAGTGTAGATATACCGCTTTAGAAAATCTACACTTTTGCTACTTTTATGACTTTCACCTCTCGGGACACCCTGCAGGGTACACCTACCATTCAAAATTGCCTGCAAGAATCATGAAGTTTTGAAGCCCACAAAGCTTTGTCCAGCTTTTACCTTCACGCATCATAAGCGACTAGCTTAACGATTTCCTAGATTCGCCAACCGAATTTTACTATCACAGAATATGTTTGATATTAGTTCGAGTTTCTCCTCCTATCTTATAAAAAGTTAGAGTTGACATTATTATTAGCATATTAGTGTTTTGTGTATTAGATCCTGTCCATCCAAAGGTTGCCTGGAAGAGATTGCTTTAAGCAATAAGGCCGCCCATTGTACCTACCTCCTAAAACTTGATCGTATTACCAATTATGGTGTTTTTTTCTTGTTATTTTCTTTACTTATAAGTGGTGTACAATAAAGAATATTCTATCTATCTATGCCCTGTTTACGTATCGTAAACAACACACAATGTCCACTATAACTTTTTTATAAGATTGGATTGACAAGACAATTCTATATTCAATCGAAAGACACACAACTTTTGATGCTCCCGTCACGTTATATATTTCCAACTAAACAATAGTACTTCTCAGACATTATTTCAAACGTTCTCACTAAACACATAATTTGACTGAGTGAAATAGAATAAGCATACAATTATTGTATTTTGTGCTGTGTTCAATATAAGTAGATATTAAAATTTGTGATGGAAAAAGTAGAAGAAGATGGATGAAGTGTGCGAAAGATGACAGGGGAGAAAATTGAGTACTAAGGGCCCAAACACACGATTACGACGCAGCATTATAGTACTCAAGCAGTTTCGATTCTTGAGTATCGTTTGAAACTTGACTGAACGAACACTCAAACCTCGTTTCGGAATGAAAACTCAACTCAAATCAATGTTCAAGCATTGATCCAGACTGAGCCAAGTCTTATTGTCTGGTCTATGATAAAAAAAACAACGTCTTCGGAGGGTTGTGTGTAAAATTGCAAATTATTTTCGTCAACGACATGAAGCAGGCAGGATGTACGACGGAACGTCGTATTCGTGTGTTTTCGCCCTAAAATTAGTTGAGACAATTCTAGGTCACGACTCTCATCATCTCGGTCACCGCTGTTTTACGTCCGTTTGGCAGGTCCGTCTAGATATTACTTAAACTAGTGGTTGAAATAAATAAATCTGAGTAGATAAAACTAGTATTGTTTTAATTTCCTCTTGGCTATGGTTTCTTCGTCGTCGAGGCACTGTCCGTACCGAACTTCCATGCATTTGCTGCCCTGTAAAAAAAAAAACAAATTAGCTAAAGATCACATCGAATGACAGATAGTTGGGACAGAATATCTCTAAGTTATGAAGCCAAGTTATGCCAGGATGCAAATAACTCTGTGAGGATACCCAACTCATCCCCTATAATGGCCCATTTTCTCTCATGTGTCGTGAAAAAGGTGACTGATTTAAAAAATACTGTACGTAATTTTTTTTTTCGTAAACACGAGCCTCTTTTTTGTGTGGTATGGCTGTTTTCCTGCCAGTATCAAGCGAATTCATAAAAAAAACAAAACACTATCGAAACACACGCACCACCTGACTGTCTGGGTTACTAGGTAACGTTTTCCAAAATTGCAAAAGTCGAAATACCGTTACTTTGACATAACCCTTGCCTCGTACAGAAAGTAACACAACGGCACTTGCCTCAGGCTGTCGCTTTCACTCTTGTGTAATTGTGATGCAATAAAGTACTTGCTAATTGTTGTTATGGTATTAAGTTGTTTACGGTAACGTCGTTTGTATTTCAATAATAATAAGAGAATAGATTGATCGCTTGAAAAACTAATTTTCTCCTTCAAAAAAATGTATGCCCAAAGAGGTAGTTTATTTGCTATGATAAAAAGTTATTGTTATATTTACATATTACTAACATCAATACGAATATATTTGTTCCATCTTAGAATGGAATTGAGCTGCATTTTAATAACAGAATGTAATGAAATTTATGACAAAAACTAGTAAAAATATCATTGCAATTTAATTGGAATATCTAAGTCATAACTTTTGAGACTTTTATCGCAATAAAATCCCAATTTAATTTTTACTCATTCAACATTCTCAAGAGCGACAAACCGATTCGTATAATTTATTGATCGAGAGAACGAAGCGAGTGAGTTAGTTTAAAAACGCTCGTTTTGAAGAGCCCAATACTACGTTCTTATTATCTGTGTTTTAACAACATAACACAAAAAAAAAACTTGTTTAGCTTATCTGAAAATACGAGTGTCGAATTACAAAAATAATAGGCGTACCTACCTACATTTCAGGTCCCGATTTGCATACGTTTAGTTAATTTTTAGATTAATTTTGTTATTTATTACTTCTGTTGGTTTTATCATAATTATGCAATAGCAGTTACGAAAACGCAAAATAGAGTAATTATTTTGACGTAAACACCTGTAAATACGATAAAAGACATTGAAAAGACGCATTTTTCCAAGTAGAATGTCTAATAACTAATGATTCCCGCTGCTTTATAATGACAATAGTAAAATTTTTTAAAACTGCATTGTAAGTGTATTGTAACATTTGTAACAAACAAAGTTCCATCATTGAAAGTTTAAAAAAAAGTGGGACCTGGGCTCCATCGAATTTGCCCCAGACCCTTTCCAGCAATTGTAGTCTCATTTTATTTAGATCTTCTACCAACCTTCGTATTGCTTGTTTCTAATTTATTTTACTACAGTAGCGCTAATTAATTAAGCTTCTGAGATTTTAGTCTCAGTCTCTTCTACAAGTATCTGAGAAAGTCTTTTAATTTGACTGTGAAAGTTTATGTACCTAGTTGTAGGACATACTAGAGAGTTTAGGGTGAAGATTTTATTAAGTCCTATTTTATTATTTTATTAAGATTTTATTAAGTTTATTAAGGATGAAGATTTTATTTTATTGTCCATTAAGTCATGTGTATTTTAATTAACAGTTATATAAACTGTTAATTAAAATACACATGACTCAAATTCAAACTACACATGACTCAATACACATGACACAAATACACATGACAGTTGTTTTATTTTGTTACAATTTTGTTTTTATATACCTAAAGGTGTAAATCTCCTGTAATAATAATAATAATAGTAGCTTTTATTCAGATACTTACTTAAATGTAATTTTACATTAGAGTTTTTAAATAATCATCGACAACTTGAGGTAATCTGTTTACATCCGCTGCCGACATTATTGTCGCGGACTTATTGCCACAGCAACATCGCCTTTATTCTCACTAGAGAGCAAGGGCATAAATTTGGGCCGGGAGCCGGGACAGAGGCATTATCGGGGTTACATTAAGCTCGTGCCCACTTCCCTGCCCAAGTCCCTGCCCACTGCGGCATAATGTGAACACAACATTAGCGGTCTAGCAAAATGCTTTAGGCTGGTAGTTTCCTTACCTTGGCAATATACGCTTTCATGTAAAAGTTTCCGAAGAGTACGATGAAGGAGATCATGTAGATGATTAGAACATAATGCATCCACAGAGGAAACTCGCAGCCGGTCCTGATGCCGTTCACACCGAGGATTAGCGCACACGTGAACTGGATCTATAACAAGTAGAATAAAAAAAATAAAAATCTCTTAGGATCCTTCTCACTTCATCAAACCTTAGCGTCTGAACTCGAGTTCATCAAGTCTGAATATATTGAGAACAACTACATGTTGCAAGCTGTAATTATGCCTGAAATTTCGCAAAACTGGTTTTTATAACTGATGAATATCTTCATAACTTGGAAACGTATCCATTATTTTTTACCAAACACGGCTAAAAATCATCCTAGATAAACCTTTCTTACAAAAAAGCAGTATTTAAAACCGAGCCCTGCTTTCGGAGCTACGAGGGCACAGACAAACACACAGCGCCGTCAATCTCATAACCTTTTTCAGTCGAAGGTTAAAAGAAAAAAAAACAAATGTACACCTAATTGTGCACTTGTACAGCTAATTTTTTCGTGTAACTAAATAACACACGAAACAGTAAGTTGAGCTTTTTAAGCTTTTCTCAGATTTCCAAAACAAACTTGTTACGAGTACCTCCCTAACAAATTGGATCAGTCCTGTAAATCAATCTCAGGAGCGTATTTTCCTCAAATCGTTTGATGCTCACTCAATGATAAAAGAAAACATACAAATTGTTATTTTACTTGGGGGATATAATTCATGCGCACGCCGCCCCGCCAAGGATTTTACGAAAATACGTAAATATTTATTTTTGAATTGGCATTGAAACCTTACAATACAATACAAAAGAGACAGTTCTTCTCTAAAAATTTTCGTTTCTGATTTTATCGCGGAGTGAAGATGACGAGATTGCACAATTATTTTTTATTTTTTTTATTTTATTGCACTATTTCAAAAAGTACCTTCTTCTTCTTTTATGTAAGACCTCTGTGTACGTCAATTTGACAGACAATTTTGACAGTGTCATGTGAATTATTTGAAGTCAAGGGGAAAAATCACCATTTTGCCTTCAAAGCAAACGACAGTTGACTCTTCAAGTCGAATCATTCGTCAAGAGTCAGCTGTCGTTTGTTTTGGAGGTAAAATGGTGAACTTTCCCTTCAAAAGTTACGAACTAATTCTATTATGAGGAAACCACTTATACGCTTACGTTAATCGAAAGTCTGTGTTGAATTTATTGGTTTTCCTAACTAGGGCAAGTGTAATGTTTCATAAATACAGTTGAAAGTTACAAATACAGTTACGGAAACAGGCAAAACAATGAAAGTTAACTAAAACCTTAATAAAGGTCCATGCAGACTAGAGAGTTCAATGATCGTAATCATATTTTTCGCTTTTCGCTTCGCCGTATTCGGGTAAAAAACTCTGACCGAATTGGGATGTTGCCTACGATCTCTGATCTAAAAATAAACTTTTGACCAATCTTGCCAGACAGTTCCTACTCTATGTAACTTTTTAGGTGTTAATATAAAATAGATAAAATCATATATCCCGATAGATGACGGATGTAGTAAAAGCTTAGTAAACTACCGTACAAACATTTCTACAATAACTTCGGACCGTATTTTCACGGATTTGGAACGAGTCCGCTCTGAGTCTGCATTGTCCCTTATACGTAAAATATAACTTTATTGATACAAAGCACGCGAATCACACGCATTTGCGTCAAGTTTGCGTGCCAGAATCCCACAGTCAACTTTGAACCCTATTTCGTAAAACAATACGAGTAACGTTAATCGAATGATATTTTTTTGATAAGCAATGATAAAGCCCTTCCTAGGCTTACATTTTGAGATCTAGAATCGTAGTGACTTGAAATAATGGATCAATATATTTGCTACCAAGTTAGTAAGAAATAAGTAGAAATCAATTTACGTATATAGCAGACATCACGGATTATAAATCAATAATACATTCTAAACTATTTGGAGTTAAGTGCTTATTGGGCAACATACGTACCCTGATGAAGAAAAGTAGTTGAGCTAACTTACCAATTGCAAGATTGTGAGGTATTTCTTCCACCAAAGGTATTTGCTGACCGAAGGGCCGAAGACTGAGAGTCCATAGTAAGTGTACATCAGCACGTGGATACCGCTGTTCACCATCGCGGGGAGGAACGCTGAAACCAGACTTATAATTTAGTAGACGTTTTTTGATCGAGTGAGCGAAGCAAGCACTGGGTGAGAAGAGCCGAAGAACGGGCTCAGTGGCGCGTCTTGGGAGAGACCTACGTCCAGCAGTGGACTGATATAGGTTGATGATGATGATGATGATGAGCGAAGCAAACGATTCATCATTGCTGGTCATCATCAGACACAAATCTCAATACTTTGCGATGAACTAAATGTTTCAAACTGTAATTATGCCAGAGGTTCCTAAAAGCTGGTTTTCAGAGCTGATTAAATCCTCATAACTTGGAAACGGCTTCATCAATTTTCACCAAAGATGGTTAAGAACCATTGTAGATAATTCACCTTTCATAAAAAAAATCCATTTAAATTAAAGCCTTGCTTTCAGAGCTACGAGGGCACTGACAAACAAACAGACAGACACACACAACACCATTTTCATAATACCCCTTGCGTTTTTCGGTTGGGAGTAAAAAGGGTATGACTTACTTGATCCACTCGGCACCCACTTGATGCCAATCCACCAGAAGCTGAACATCGTTGAGTGGTGGTACACGTGTAGGAATGTCAACTGTTCCTCCTTTTTCCTCAGGATGAAGAAGAACGTGTCGCAGAATTCTAGAAGCTTCGAGAAGTAGTACCACCATACTGCATCTGCTATCTACAACAGATTTCAAGTATACAATCTTGAATACCTAGAGTAAAAGATGTTTGGACGTGCCTCTGATTACGTTCTAAAATATTCTTAAAAGATTTTGAGTATGTAACATGAAAAGGCCTAAAATGGCTACTTCTTGATATCAAAGAAGAAGGACCTATGTCCAACAGTGGACTTCTGCGGACTAATAATGATGAAGATGAAAAATAACAGACTGTCAAGGCAGAATAGGGAAGCAAAATGTAAGTATATGAGACTGTATGGAATGGAGACGGCACATGACCTCCACGCCGTGACGTCACTTCAACGGAGTATCAAAAACTAAAAATGTCTGCTGAAGACTGGTCAAGTCACAAAGTATACCGTGTTACTTACTAAGTTAATAGTAGTTGTACTAATATTCTGTGGCAGTAGATCGCCTGAAGAAGTACTCGTACCTACTACCACCGAAGCCCGCATGTTTCGGTTTGAGGAAACTTACTTGAAGCTCGTCCGCATCATATTTCTGGCGACAAGGCTCACAAATGTAACTGTATCGTAATCTGAAGGATGCAGTTAGTAACCTGAAACATAATTTCATCATTGAGATTTTCAGACATAAGATTGATAGGAGATTGGAAGTAAAGAGTCTAATTGGCATTTTACCTACCTATTCATCAAGTGCTTTTCGTTCTAAGCTTCATAGTATAATCAAGAAGAAATGAAAATCATATTTTGGCAAGCAGGCTAATCATATTTTGGCCATATCATATTATTACCTACCTACCAACAACTAAATTAGGTACCATGTGAAAGCAATAAATATATTGAGTATTGAGCCTGATTAAGATACTAAAATTGGATTGCCCACTGGCAGTAAAATTACAGTAAAATTGGCTTGGGCAATTTCCACTATATGTACCTACAGCATCCGACCGCGACTTCGTCCGCGTCCCGTTTAATCCTGTTGATTTTCCGGGATAAACAGTAGTCTGTGTGTTACACGAACATTACTAGGGGTTAGAAGGCGTTGCGTTATATGTCCATGAGTATTTATTTATTTATGTTATAGATGAGGAAATGGTTACCTTACAGCTATGTAGGCATTCAGTCCAGCCATGGCCAGGTTATACGGAACTAGAAGCCAGTTCAACTGGAACGGTCGTCTGCCGTTCATGATCTTCGGTCCTATCCATACTAGGAAGAGGTAGGCTAATGTGTAGAATACTGTAGGAAGTGGCGAGTCGACTAGTGGCCAACCCTTCGTTCGGTTATCTGAAATAATGAATGAATGAAAACACTATTAAACTAAACGAAATCTACGTTAGTATGAAACAAACAAAACTTGAGAGGAAACTGTAATTAGAAATATCAAATAAAATTTAAAAGTAGTGTTTCGTGCCAGTGGGACGAGATACCGGAAGTCCGAAACAAGAGTAACACCAAAAAGATCTGTACCTAGTCCGAAACTAGAATAACTCGAAAATATGAAAAATAGATCGTAAAAAAATTACAACTATTTTTTTGTGGTTAGAAATAAATCTTTCTGGTTAATAGTCAAAGTCAATACTAACATAGTTTTGTTCGATAACTAAGCACACTGTAACTTGCCTGAGAGTGACAGAGTCCACAAATAGTAATCATACGTCCCTTTGAGCACACTTTGTGTAGAATTAACTAATACGTTCGCCATTTTATTTTAACTTCCAATCTGTAACAAAAAATATAATAATTAGTTTCATTAATTAATTCTTAAGTAATACATAAAAAAAACCATCAGATCACACTTCACACTATTATTATAAATGTCAGAGTTTAGATGTTTGGTTGGATAACTACTGGTCCAGTTTTGATGAAACTAGGAATATATAGTTCGTAACCTGGTTTAACACATACTTACCTATCCTGAAAAATAAACAGGATCAAATGGGACGCGGACGAAGTCACGGGCGGAAGCTAGTATATTCCGTTTAATAAAGTAGGTACTCTATGTGCCTATAGGACAAAATTCAGACAAAAATCGAAAGTGAGGTTTTTTGACCAAAATATCATACGCCGCTTTTTAAAATATAAGATTCTAAAAGTTTCTCGGTTGCTACATAAGCATGATAACGTTTAGGTCGTCATGTTGAAATAGTTATAATATTGTATGTGTGTAATAAAACTTCACAATAAAACATACTACTCAATACCTGTTAAAATACACGCGAACAGAAAAATATAACCTAAAAAATACAAAGCATACTTAAATTTTTTTAATGTATTTTCTTATTTTTCTTCCTGCCCTTATCCCACTATTTTAAATGTTTGACAATCAAGCCGTTAATGTATAATTAAGAAATGCGCTCACGCTCTCGTCCGAGCACATTTGTAGCTTTCCATTTTCAGAGCGCCAATGCATAATCCATTGCATAAAATGTTGTACATTTTAATCAAATTAGAATAGAATAGAAATTATTTGTTTTACGCAAAAACACGTACAAAGACACAATGAAATAAACATTAAATTATAGAGATAGTAGCGTAAAAAAGGTACTCGCTCAGCAAATGCTAAAGGTTCACGGTGGCTCCTTATGCATACGCTGGTTTTCAGGAGTGCCTAAATTGCCTGTGCAACACGCGCTCCGTTTTACAACTTAAAATAGTACCTAATCTAATAGGTGTACATATAATTAAAAAACAGTAAAAAGCTAAAAACTAAAATTAAAGATAAACTAAATATGCAGATCTACTGAATAAACGTTTCTGATTCCGAAAATCGAGTTTGTCTGTTTATCTATTTGTTTGTTCGCGGATCACGCCTAAACTACTGGTTCAATTAAACGCCAATTTCAATGAAACTTTTACCAATTAGAAGCCCTTTTTCCATATTTTATTGAAATCAAAGACGTGGATTCTTAGATACAGCTTGAACTCTCTAAACCAAAAGCAGTCATTCGCTAAGGGGTTCATCGTATGCTGGTTGACAGATATTTTGCTCGAAAGTTTCGCACGTGTACGAAGTCGCGGGTATCAGCTAGTCTAATATATCTAATAGGTACCGGCAATAATCAAAGCCATGACATCTCTTAACACTTTAAATGCACTTTCTATAAACACGAGATTACACAAAAGGCTCAAGTCGCACTTGACAGAAAATAAACAACATCATCTGTCGTAAGGCTTTTCGCACTTCCCTAGTTCAATGAGAGAAAGTGAAGAGAGAGGGAGAAACGCCAAGATGCGAGGGAGAGAGGAAACTGTTGTATCACGTACCGTTTTTGTTCCGTGTTAAGTAACATTACTGTGTAATGTTTTGTTGACCTACTTTAAGTAAGTACCTGCTTAAGTAGGTTGCGCGCGAGTTTTACCCGGTGCTGTAAGAGGGTATTTAGGCGACCAGGGTCACGGTGGACAACCCAGAGCCCACCAGGGTCATGGCGACCAACCCAGAGTCCGTTGGCCCCAGCCCAGAGAGTTTGGGGACCGGTGGTTCCGCTGGACGAGCCATCAGGCTTTTAGTTTGGAAGGAGCCCAGGACGGATAGTGATTTTATTGACATATTCTGTTGAGAATCTCTTGGGAGACTCAGAGTTTTGGAAGGGCGTGAACCCTTAGTTTTTTTATAAATAAACAGGCCTTTGTATCTAATCTAGATGATTGGAATTCTTAAAAATTCTTAAAAATTTCCTTGTAAGGATCATACAAAAAGGGGCTACGCACCAGACCGTATAGGTATAGTTTCTTACCCGTTCTTCTAGGCTCGGATCACGAGGAACTGGTACCAAGAATCACCTTCTTTATAATGACTATTCTAAGTAAATAATCCTTGTTATTTACCTAAGAAAATATTAATTTGATTTATACAGCGGGTTGTGGTCCACTTTTTACCCATACCTCAATGAACGCTGGTGGTAAAGCTTAGGGGTAAGTGAGATGAAATATATAGGCTCTTTTTAAAAAACAAACCTTAAAAAGCCTTGATAGCTATCAAAGGGCCTTTAATCTTAACAGCTGTGTTTCAGTGCGATATTCAATATTTCAATTATCTACACTAAAAATAAATTAAAGCTTGTACTTACCTACTAATCGTAAAGGTTAACCTACTAATATTTGTGATTTTATTTTACTGAATAAAGACTTAATTAATTGATTGTGGGTTTGTAAATTCTGCTGGCTGACTTAGCTTCAATTTTAATGAAAATAATAATTGTTAAGTAGGTACATACGTATCTGCGTTTTCATCTGCCTAAACGTCTTCACTCGAGTATTAGTTTACACTAACGATTTTTGGTTCTACTGCAAACATGGCCAATTCTCTAAGTTATGTGAACTTATATAAATCGGGCAAATCACACAACGCTTTCTAGTCCCAAACTAAGCAAAGCTTGTACTATGGAAACTAAATTGCTGATAGACTACTTATATACATTTTTTTTTGTAAACATCCATGTTTGCCACACACAATTAATGTTTGTTCTCGGTGGGGATCGAACCCACCGAATATACCGAATATAGGATCTCCACCTCGGTTCTTGGTTCTACTTAGATTTGAAATGTCAAGATTCAAATGAATCTATTGAGTATTGTATCTAAGGTCTCCATAGTGGTGATTGGTGAAAGTTTCTTTACAAATAAGGTGGTGTGCACTGTCATTAGGAGGCTTTGTGGTCATTACAAAGGACCAAGATCAAGTTTTGCAAGTCAGTAAGTTTAGTTTTGCTATTCAAGAACTAGATAAATATTTTTAAATTCACAATATGAATAAAATGGTCCATCGCAGCTTGAAACTACTAAATGTTTGCCACGCGATTTTAATTATTTTCTTCTGCACTACACTTGTCAATTTGGCTGCGCAAGAGAACTAACCCATAATTTACCTATAAGTTTAAAAAACTGGAAAAACGGACATCAATTTGATACCAATGATGATAGTTCATTGGGACTGTTCTTTTGATCGTAAACACCACAGAAGAGCAAAATACGCAATGTCGAGTACGTGGATGACGTGTGAAACGTCACAGGAAAGCAAAATACGCAATGTCGAGTACGTGGATGACGTGTGAAACGTCACAGGAAAGCAAAATACGCAATGTCGAGTACGTGGATGACGTGTGAAACGTCACAGGAAAGCAAAATACGCAATGTCGAGTACGTGGATGACGTGTGAAACGTCACAGGAAAGCAAAATACGCAATGTCGAGTACGTGGATGACGTGTGAAACGTCACAGGAAAGCAAAATACGCAATGTCGTGTACGTGACTGGGGTGTTTTTTCTAGTTATTGTTATTTAACTGCCAAACTACTGAACTGATTTTGATAAAAAAATTATGGGACCAATTTGGAAGCATAACCTTTCAGATTAAAAAAGATTTTTTAAAATCGGTTCATAAATGACGGATTTCTGAGGTAAAAACACAAAATAATAATAAAAAAAACCTCCTTCTTTGAAGTCGGTTAGAAACCAATTTAACTTTGAGGAGGCACAACCGGGCCCTAAACGAACGGCTGCAGATCTCAATTTGTAAATTAACTTTATGTTGCTGACTGTACCTATCAACCGTCTGCAGATAGTTATGGTTTCATGGTAAATAGCTACTTTATAACTACAGTAATGTCTAATTTTATAATTAACACTATTCTTTTTAGAGGGCGGGCACGCAGACGGGCACTGAAGTCCTGAAATCGCTATGCTGTTGAGAAATTTATGGGGAAGCCTTATTTACTTACCTATGTCCTGTAGAGAACTTCTACCAGGCTGAGAAATGCTGTAGGGTTACTCCCGACCACCGCCGTTCCAAACTAGATCCGGATTTTAACAGATTTTGTGTCATTTTGTACTGGAAAATGACAGGACTTCCGTCAAAATCTATGAATCCGGATTGGAACTGTGGTCGAGAGTAACCCATCTGATCATCCTAAAGTTAGGTACCATCTTTTATAGACACAATAATTTAATTACAGTATCTATCTGTTACAAGTTTAGTCCACAGATTTATTTTTTATTTTTCAAGCTTTTCAAATCTATAAAACTGAAACCAAAAATTATTGTAAACCACTTACCATGAATGAAAATCACAATTCACAAACACAATGAATCACAGGGGTATGCGCTCGCGCTCGTTCCGAGTTTCAAATGAACTGCGCGTGCGCAGCCGGAAGCTGCGTCGTTGACTTGCGATTGTCCATTTAACTTTATGGTATGGGTAGTACTTATGAAATTTTGTGTGAAGTAGGTTAAAAAAAAAGAATTTTAAAGATAAATAGAGGTTTGCCGTCAGGGTCAACTTTATGCTTACAATGCAATGGACCATGGTTTAGATGGATTATGCTCCAGCAAGTATTAGGCATACATCTAAACTAGCGTTTATCTACTGAAAGAATCACTGTGGTTTTACTCAATAAACCTAATTGACATCGGAAAAGAGTGGTCAAGTATAAAAAAAAATATATTAATATTCTTGGACATCACACAATGCTCTCTAGTCCCAAACTAAGCAAAGCTTGTAATAAGGGAACTAGATTGCTGATAGTATACTTATATAATATTTTTTTTGTAAATACGTATGATACATAGTAACACCCAGACATAGAACAAACATCTATGTTTGTTCAGAGTAGGGATCGAACCCACGACCCATAGCAAGGAAGGCAGAGCTTACTACCGACTGAGCCATGACGCCTGACGAACGTAAGTCCTCTCGAAGTATGAATGGAACTAAGGTAATTCCTATCAAGTTTTTAAACCCGGTCTTGTTTTTGAACTGCTCAAAGAATACAGTTAGGGCGGGCTATCTGCTTGTTCTATTATTACTCGTATAAAATTACAATTTGGTAAATTTTTAAGCTGCCTAGGTAACGAGCTCTTTACAATGTAAATATTATTTAAAATGGAAGCGTACCAGGTGGCAAATACATACCCTAAAAGGAGAAAAAACCTTTTTGTTTAAGTTCATGTTTTTTTTTTTAAGATAATCATGCTTTGCATGGGATTTTAGGGGAAGGGGTTTGGAAGATACAATGTATTTTCAAATCCTTAAAACCCTTTTTGGGTTTGTTGAACTTTTTGTGTACTTTAGAAAAAATAGAGCCCTTTTAGTAACCTCTCTTTCAGTAAAGCTACAAATTCGGACTTTATATCCGA
This sequence comes from Eulithis prunata, assembly GCA_918843925.1. Taxonomy (NCBI): domain Eukaryota; kingdom Metazoa; phylum Arthropoda; class Insecta; order Lepidoptera; family Geometridae; genus Eulithis; species Eulithis prunata. The sequence goes on from OU974012.1 coordinate 8,934,829, forward strand.
AAAATATACAAAAAAGTTGAGTAAAAAACAAAAAAACTTTTTTTTTCGGATACTTCATTATAAAGTTGGAATATCTAGCTGCTAGTTCCATTTTATTAGTCGAATGGATTAGGTATGAATGGCGCTTGGCGCTGAGGCTCTAGCAGCCCTACCAATTACCATCTTGTTTAATTAACTTATGGAAATCCAAAACTTTAATCGTATTTTAACAACCTTAGGATTACCCAAATCGCTTAAAACTGGAATACAGGATAGATGAAACTTAGTTAACTTTAACTTATAATAAGATAAGTTTGAAAAACTGGGAACCAAACTTTTTAATTTCCATACTTACTTATAGTTGGCGGTAAGGCGACCGTAATTTCCTTTGATGAAGTGAACTTTCAAAGGTAATTTCCATACCATGGTAGGTACTTGTACATAATTTGCGGTAAGGAAACAGTACCGAAATTCAGTTTGTAATCGTAACCTACATTTCGGAGGCGCGGTTGTACCCTCAAACAGGTTTATGTAATACTTTGTAACTTGTAATACTCAAACAATTACGTATACTAATCCTACCTACAGCATCATACGAGTACTACAGAGTACGGTGAAAGTAACGTGACGTGCTTTCAAAATGACACGCAACACCGGAATTCGCAACGATCCTGAGTTTGCTAGTAAAGTAACGAAGTAAACAATGATACAGCTTAGTCGGTGCAGCCCTCCCTTCCAGAGTCTGTGCATTTGTTTTCACTTTCGACTCGAGTATAGCACACGCGAAAGCATTCGCAAAGCGAGTAATTTTGTTGGGAATTGCACAATTCCCAAATCTCCCGCTAGAGGCGCTTATCCGAATTTCATACCAAACTAGCCGTCGCCCACGGCGTTGCTCGCGTTTTACCCTTTAGAGCGTGACGTTTCAAAATTCCTTTCTTAGTGCACCCCTACACTATAAGGATACTACCCTCTAAATTTCATACCTCTAGGACTTATAGTTTAGGCAGTGCGTTGATTCTAAGTCAGCTTCAAAAGAGTTTTATATAATACTAGCCGTCGCCCGCGGCGTTGCTCGCGTTCTACCCTTTAGAGTGTGACGTTTCGAAATTCCTTTCTTAGTGCAGCCCTATACTATATAAGGATACTACCCTCCAAATTTCATACCTCTAGGACTTATAGTTTAGGCAGTGCGTTGATTCTCTGTCAGCTTCAAAAGAGTTTTATATAATTATATTGATATTGATGATGATGATGATGATTGATATTGATATGATTTCTCGCTTTGCGAATGCGTCTCTAAATGAAAGTCATTCGAAAGCCAAAACAAATGCACAAATGCTCGGGTTTCTGGTTGTGGGTTCGATTTTCAAAAGCAAACATGTTCGTTCGCTCTACAATTTTGAAAATAAAATTCAAATGTTTTAGTGTTTTATTTCACGGTCCTGCACTACCACTGAAATAACAAAAAAAAATGTTGCGAAAAGTTTTTTGACGGTCGTGCAGACTTAGCGTGGTCAGACTCAATATCATCCGATCATTGCGTCACGTTGGTCGTGGTTATGATATAATTGCAGACTAAAGTAAGTTGGTACTTAATGAGATAACTTTCGTTTTTTTTTAAACTGAATGTAGCACAGATGTAGCCTAGTTAGTTAATAATTATTTTGAGAAGCAATGAAAGATGAGATTAGTAGAGTATCAATGACATGAATTAAGTGGCTCTGAAGACAAAAGAAATTTACATTATTAATAGCTATTTAATTTAGTGCACTTTTTTAGATAGATAGAAAAACAAAAATTATCCAGATTTCAAAGAACTTTGTGAAATTAATTACTTACCAATATTTAAATGATTCGGAAAAAAATACTTACAATGTTCGTCGAATGTTTTCACCGTTTTCTTGGATCTTCCTTGTTCTTAGTACATATTATACAGCATGTATCTACAATGGCGACATTAAATTGACACACAAGTAGAGCTACTTATTAGTATTCATAAAAAAATAATTCAAGTACAGTCAGCTGCACTAGAATGTGTACAATTCGTAATTTTCAATGTAGGGCCGCAGCATTGTTATGGACTTTGACGGTCCCAATACTAAATAAATAAGTAAAATTATCAACTGTGTTCATAATTTTTTAGTTTTTATCCTGTAAATGTCTATTGCAATACGGTAACACTAGTTTGAAAGTTACGAATCGTACACATATTAGTGCAGCTGACTGTACTTTAATAATTTTTTTATGAATACTAATAAGTAGCTCTACCCGTGTGTCAATTTTTTGTCGCCATTGTAAATACATGCTGTATATTCGTGTACCTACCACTTTTAACTACCTACTACCACTTTTCACGCGATGAAAGCCTTTACTGAAGAACTGATTATCTTGTCTTGCATAAAGTGGTAAAATAATTAGTAGCTTGTTGGTTAATATCTAAGAAGTAAGAAACTGAATAATTATTTACTTTAACTTTTTTGAATATTGTAGGTATAAAAGGTACATTCGCCAGAGTAAACGCAGCTGACCGGATTTTAAAGCAAAGTTGTTGTTCTCGATGGGCATCGAACCTACAACCTACAGCTCGGACGGCTGAGTAATACCAGTAGCCAAACTTTTTTAATTTAAAAAGCCGTAAGACCTGTCGCGATATCTGACATCTTCTACCAATTTAAAGGTTCTATTACATAATTTTCTGCTTTACTATGAGCTCAAGAAGTCCATCCCTTCCATTTTGTAAAGATAATATTTTATCCAATTATAAAAGTCTTGGGCAGCAGAATAAACGCCATTAAATTAATTTTTCATCCCACCATCTCGGAAAGAGTATTTTTAATCTTCAATATCTGAGTGGAAAAGCCGTTTTTATTCTCTAGAGGATAAAGTAAATTGAATTCAGAACATCGTGTGCACTAAGTTTGTGAATTAAAAAAAACATTAAACCTATTTACTGCTACCTCTATGGTGCCGAATATATCATACAACTTTTTTTTAATTTGTTAAAAACTCAGACTCGGAACCTTCTTGGTGTTCTTTTTTCAATTTGCTTTTTTTGCATTTAGTCATTTCCTCGCTGAGGTGGAATGAAAAGTTACGTGTTGCACTCGAGTGCAAAGATTTTTCACCTCGTGCTCTTTTGATTCCCTCGCTAACGCTCAGGATTCTAATTTTGAATCACTCGCTGCGCTCGTGATTCAATTTTAGAATCCTTCGATTGCTCGGTCATCAAAATTGAACACGCGGTTAAAAAGCAACTTTGCACTCTTGTATAACAAATAACTATTGTGCTGTTCTGATGTTAAACGAAGGTGGGCTTTAGTGGTAATTGTAGTAATTTTGTCTGGCAGGGACATAACCCGGATTTTGGTTTTGTGGGAGTTACAAATCCAAGCTTGTAACTTTTGCGCGAGGCTATATAGGTACTTATATATTTACTAGCCGTCTCCCGCAGCGTTGCTCGCGTTAGAGTGTGACTTTTCAAAATTCTTTTCTTAGTGCACACCTACACTATATAAGGATACTACCCTCCAAATTTCATACCTCTAGGACTTATAGTTTAGGCTGTGCGTTGATTCTATGTCAGCTTCAAAAGAGTTTTATATTATATATATATATATATATATACTAGCCGTCTCCCGTGGCGTTGCTCGCGTTAGAGTGTGACTTTTCAAAATTCTTTTCTTAGTGCACACCTACACTATATAAGGATACTACCCTCCAAATTTCATACCTCTAGGACTTATAGTTTAGGCTGTGCGTTGATTCTATGTCAGCTTCAAAAGAGTTTTATATTATATATATACTAGCCGTCTCCCGCGGCGTTGCTCGCGTTAGAGTGTGACTTTTCAAAATTCCTTTCTTAGTGCGCCCCTACACTATATAAGGAACCTACCCTCCAAATTTCATACCTCTAGTTGTAGTTTAGGCTGTGCGTTGATTCTATGTCAGCTTCAAAAAGAGTTTTATATAATTATATTGATTTATATCTTTACACTTACACTTCAAAAACATTTTACGACTGCATTTGCCTACTTGAATTTTTCGACTTATACGAAGCGCTCGTAGCGCAGCTGGCTTCGTCAATCTTCACTGATCATCTTTTGGATGGGTGACCGCTAGTAGCATTTATATCTTAGCGCTTCCATGCTTCGGAGGGCACGTTAAACTGTAGGTCCCGGCTCTAGCAGTCGGAGGCTCTAGCCATGACGCAGGCCTTAAAAACTCCGTCACCAGAGTTGGCCAGAATACTGAAACGTCACTCAAATTTAATCACCCCCACTAAAAAATGCTGTGCCTCTTTTTAACATTACTCATTTGTAAGTGATGGCAATAATTTAAGCGTGAACTTAATTTAAGTGGCGTTTGAGTATTCGTCCGTAACTCATACAAGCTTACTTAATCGACTTGTGCTACTGACGGTACCTACTACCTACTTACCACTCCAAAACTTGCACGGTCATTCTTCTATATAATAGTAACACTTTCGTTTACATCCGTCTGCAGGTACATTCTGTAGGGCATTATGTAAGGCGAAGTGCATTCACCCTGACGCGCCTGATCCGACACTGGTTCACCTCCACAAAAGAGATGGTTTTTATAGTTCTGAAGTACAACAAATAGTCAGTAGGTATTCATTTATTCTTTACCTTTTATATTACAGATTTTTTTTATTTGGCTCACTAAACTGCACGTTAGGTATACAAAAGATAACGACCTTCTAGGAGTAGGCACAGGATGCTGTAGATTTACCTACCTACTCGTATTAGGATTAGATAATAGATAGGCTGTAGGATTTCATATTGATTTAATAATTTCTTACTATTCCTAATAGTTATTTTAAGCAACAATTTATGTACCTAAACTTGTGCCAACTTTACTAGAAAGGCTTTGAAGAATTAAGTATATCTGCGGTCCAATTAGGCAAATAGTAGCGGCGTTTTGTAATAAAATAGGCATACATTTTGATCTGGTCGGAGCGGTATTGCGATTGCGACTACCAACGTGACTAAAAGTGTCTTAGCTAGCTGATTCACTGCACCAGCGGCGTTACGATTCCATGTTCCGCAACATCAGAGACAACTATCCGACTGTCAGCCGCAAACGTTAGAAGCAGCGTTGCCGCGATCGTAACGCACAACGCTGCGGTATGCGGTTCAACGCAGCGTACCGCGCTTGCTCCTCGCCGCTGACGCAGACTGCGACGAAACAAGAGACCATACTAAACGTTTTCCATCCGATTATGTGTCTGGCGTCGCATGTCGCGTACCGCAGCGTTGTGCGTTACGATCGCGAGACCAAAGCTTTAGTAGGAGCATAGGTCGGGTTTCACATCTGTTGGCACTGGGCTCGAGCCATATAGGCTACTTTCTGGGCCCGTTGAACCACTTCCGGACATCTTTTGCGACGGATCAGCCGGCAGTCTTGGAAGAAGCCCTCGTTGCGAGGAAAGCCGTTGCTACTGTCACTGAATGTCACCAAACCTGGAACAGATAAATAACCAAAGCTATCAGAATAAGTGACCACGATCACTCTGGCTGCCAACGTTTTTTTAGCCACACGGTAGAAATGATAGCCGCCTACTTACTCTGCTTTTTAATCTGCCTAAAGTATCAGAAAAGTAGAGATAACCATGAAATAGTGGTTTGAAATTCATATAAAATTTTATTATTACATTTGAATACGGCTTGTTATTAAAGTTTCTTTGGAACGTTGATTATAGAAAAGTCAAATAAAAAACCCCAAAAAGCGCCTGTGGCAAAAGTCAGAGTAAAGCCTCGCGTGCTAATATTATTTCATCAGGTGTTATCAAAATGTAAAATGAACGATCTTTTTTTTCGTTCACTTTGACTTACATCTTTATGGCTGAGTGATGAACGCAATGCGATGTCACACAGAACACGTCCGCAGTGGACGACTTCACTTAGGCAAAGCATTGTTACAGAGGTTACTGCTTAACATCGGACGGGCCAAACCTTCTTCCTTTCCTTATTCTCATAAAAAAATACTGGTTTCATAGAGCTGAGTTACAATAATAATTTTGTACCTATTGGGTCTACAGCAGGTTAAAATAGCATGATGTGCATAGTTAAAACTTACCCAAGCCCCAAACCCGTCCACCTCGAAATTCTCCCTCGAACTTCATTCCATCAGCTCGCCAAAACACGCCATGCCCGTGGAACCAGCCCTGCATGAACTCCCCTTCATACCTGAAAGCAAACAAAATTTTATACCTAACTATGAGTACAATATCTAGTCACTATCAAATATGATACGATGTCGTAGCTCTTCTATTATCGCGTGCACACTATCCCCGCATGCACACTATGCACACTATTCCGGCAGCGGCATCGGCGTGTGCACGCGGTGTATGATTTTAGCTAGTGGTCTTCTAATACCGCAGAAGTATATAACTACCAGCATTAGACCATGACAATGTAACATGACTATAGAGTAGTAGAGGCATTTGTTTTTAAGGCGGTCTCTACTGAGCTTCATCATAACATTACACCATGACGATTGCCATGGTGTAATATTATGTGATATTACATGTCATGTAAACATAGCAAAAGTAGTGAAGGCATTCAGATTTAACAGCGGGCTTTACTTAGCTACACCATAACATTACACCATGACAATGTAACATTTCATGACAAGAGTGGAGTAGAGGCATTTGTTTTAGAGACGGTCTCTACTTAATGACAATTTTACGTAACATGACAAAGGTAGTGGAGGTATTCAGTTTTAGACGTTTTAGAGCAGTCACATGACGCCTTGGGCATTTTTTGTGACCTATCTAAGGCGTTTGATTGCGTGCACCATGAAACGTTAGTCAGGAAACTAAACCACTATGGTGTGAAAGGGGTTGCTCTTGAACTTCTTAATTCTTACTTAAGTAACAGAATTCAAAGAGTTGATGTTAATGGAAAACGTTCTCCGGGGTCAGTGGTAAAAATGGGTGTACCACAAGGATCAATACTAGGACCGTTCTTGTTTTTAATTTACATTAACGATCTACCACGAGTAGTTAGAAACGATCATGAGATTGTACTGTTTGCAGATGACACTTCACTTGTATTTAAAGTGAAACGGCGACAAACTAATTATGACGATGTAAATAATGCAATCTCTAAGGTTGTAAACTGGTTTAATGTAAACAATTTATTACTAAACGAAAAGAAAACGAAATGTATTCGGTTTAGTCTACCAAACGTCAAACAAACAAATGCTAATGTAAAAATCAAGGAAGATAATATAGATCTCGTGGACACCACAGTATTTTTAGGCATAACTCTAGATAATAAACTTCAATGGGGCCCACACATAGATAAATTGTCGAAGAGACTTAGTTCTGCGGCATACGCAGTCAAAAAGATCCGCTTCCTTACAGATGTGGAAACCGCAAGACTAGTCTACTTCAGCTACTTTCATAGCATTATGTCGTACGGCATTTTGTTGTGGGGTAGTGCTGCAGATATAAACACCATATTTGTGTTGCAGAAGAGGGCTATTCGTGCAATTTATAACATGGGTCCCAGAGAATCACTAAGAAATAAGTTTAAAGAAATAAATATAATGACAGTACCTTGCCAGTACATCTATGAAAACTTATTGTATGTTAAAAAAAATATAAATCTATTCAACAAAAAAAGTGATGATCATAATGTTAACACTAGAAACAAAGACAAACTCGCTGTTCCCACCACTAGGCTCTCAAAAATTAGTAAATCTTTCAAAGGGCAATGTGTACGCTTCTTTAACAAAATCCCAAGTGATGTGTCTCAATTGTCGATTGGCAAGTTCAAAAACGTAATAAAACAAAGACTTATTTCAAAAGCATACTATAAAATATCAGATTATTTAGAAGACAAACAAGCTTGGGACGAACTAGCTCCAACTCATCCAATAAAAATAAAAAAAATAAAAAATTGTAATCATACCTAATCATACAAAACGTAATGACGATTCAAAGTGATCAGTGAGATTTTATTGAATAAAAGCTTTTTGACTTTGACTTTGACTTTGAGACACTCTCTCTATTTACTTAGCTCCGTCATAACATTACACCATTACGTCCATGACAAAGTAATATTACATGACAAAAGTAGCAAGGGCAAGTGGGATTTAAATAATAATTTAGGGAGCTCAATAGAACAAAGACCGAGTCAACGAACCAACTGCTTTATTGGCGGCTTACCCGCAATAAGTACATTTTAACAGGGATACCACACGTCCCCCTTTTGAATAACAAGAAAAAAAAAAAAATACATTACTAAAATAGCCTAATTAAGTACTAGTAAAATAATTGTTAGAACAGCTTCACTGTTACGCTGTTACGTTAATAATTGTCTAATATATATACGATTATACTATATTAGACAATTATTGAGTATTATATTAATATGTAACGTACCTAAAGGTACAAATTCGTAAAGAAAAACTCAAGCTGAACTAAACTTAAAGTACCTAGGAGTAAAAAAAAAGAAAAACATCAGTTATACCTATTCAGGTAGGCACCTACTTAAACACACCACGAATTGACAAAGAAACTTAAACGAGTAGATACTTACATAGCTACCTAAGTTATTTTGCTCAATGGGTGTCCCATTATGCTTACGCACGCATTATACACATATATTCTATTTAAAATAAATTGTAAAGCGATAGGTTGTTCCTAAGCAAAAAATAGGTACCTACAGAACCAGGCAGAATAGGTAATTGTAAAACTAAATCTATGACTATACTTTATACAATTTTTCTCTAAAAGTACAGGCTCTTTTCGGGCGTACTGAGTCGGACTGAATCGGAACCGGGCTTTGAATTGGTTTCGGTTCGATTACGTGTTTAGGAACCGCATAAGAGGTGTCTTTAGGCGACTGAAATTCCGACAGTTCTTCGACTGCGTCGTCGAATTTCTCGTGATCAGAATCAACGTCGATGGGTACGACCGCGGAAAGCCGTAAATTGGAACGGGGTTTCCCCATGGGCAGCAACTGATCGATGTGTCTCTTCCACTCACGTCCATCGGGACAACGAACTCGATATGTGAGCGGTGCCTCCCTCGCCGTGACCACAGCCGGCGCCCACTTGTCCGGGCGCGCGCTGTAGTCCCGCGCCAGCACCGAGTCGCCGAGCGCGGCGCTGCGCTCAGTGCCGGGCGCGGCGCGTGCGGCGCGGCCGGCGGCCGTCTCGCTCGCGCGCTCGGCGCTCGGCCGCAGCACGTCCAGCCGACCTCGTAGCCGCCTACCGAGCATCGCTTCGGCTGGCGCCACGCCAGTGGTGGCGTGTTCGCAGTTCCTATACTGAAATAAAAATTTTGTGACCGCCGTGTCGACGTCTACCCTTTCGTGCGCGGCCTTCTTCATGGCGCGCTTAACCAACTTTACGGCGTTCTCGGCCGCTCCGTTACCGGCCGGTCTGTACGGGCTCGTGATCGTATGAATGATGAGGTTTTTTTTCATGAAATTAGCGAACTCCCCGGAACCGAACGGCGGGCCGCCATCGCTGACGACCTGGGAGGGAAGACCGAACCGCGCAAACAGTTCTCGCAGCTTGCCTACCGTCGCCGAGGCTGTAGTGCCCGTCATTTTCTGCACCTCGATCCATTTACTATGGGCGTCAACGGATACCAAGTAGTGTTTACCCTGAAACTCTCCGAAATCAATATGAACTCTTTGCCAAGGGCGCGCTGGAAACTCCCACGGATGCAACAACGACCGCGGGGGCGCGTCGCGCTGCTGCCTGCAAGCACTACATTCTCTAGCGATCGACTCAATTTGAGAATCTAAAGAAGGCCAATAAACGTAACTTCTAGCAATATTCTTCATTTTAACCACTCCTAAATGCCCCTCATGCAATTCAGCCAGCACCTGCTTTCTTAGGACCTCGGGTACAATGACCCGGTGGTTATATAGAATGCAACCTTGATCTATAGTCAAACTATCTTTACGATGGAGATAAGGTTTTTCTAACTCGGACGTAATCTTCGAGGGCCAACCATTGATTAAGTATGTTTTAATCTTACCCAAAACGACATCTTTCTGTGTGCACAAAGCCACCTCTTTAGCGCTGATTGGAAAAGATTCTTCGACATAATTTATATACGATACCGAATCCGATTCGTCACACATTTTACGTTTGTTAGGTAGTGGCAGTCGTGATAGGGCATCGACATTACTGTTGTCGCTTGATTTGACAAACTCGATATCAAAATCGTAAGACGCGAGCCTTGTGCCGTATCGTTGCAGCCTGCTAGCTGCCGTTGCTGGCAATCCAAACTTTGGTCCAAAAATAAATGTTAGTGGCTTATGGTCAGTTTTAATAATGAAATGACGGCCGTAGATGTATTGATGATGTTTGATAACACCAGCAATAATAGCGAGTGCCTCTTTGTCTAGTTGACTGTAAGATCTTTCGGCCGTGTTAAGTGTGCGCGACGCGAAACATATGGGGCGCTCGTCGCCGTTCGGGAATCGATGCGATAACACACTGCCAATACCGTACGAACTGCTATCAACCGCTAAAACTAGAGGTAACTCAGGGTTATAATGTACCAACACTTTACTACTAAGTATAACAGATTTTATCTCATTAAACGCTCTTTTACAATCTTCGGACCAGGCCCAAACAATATCTTTGCGCAGTAAACTATGTAACGGGTGTAGTATGGTACTCAGCCGAGGTATGAACTTTGAGTAATAATTAATCAGGCCAAGAAAAGACCTCAACTGAGTTACATCTTCGGGTGGGGGCGCATCTACGATTGCTTTTATTTTATTTTGATCCGGATGCAAACCTTGCTTATCAATTATAAACCCTAAGTAGGTAATACTATCTTGCATAAAACTACACTTCTCAAGTTTTATTCTTAAACCGACCTCACGCAACCGAGACAAGACAGCCTTTAAATTCACCAAATGTTCCTCCCTATTAGAACCTGTGACTGCTATATCGTCCAAAAATACCGCTGTACCCTTTAACCCTTTAAGCGTTTCTTCCATAAATTTTTGAAATTTTTCTGGTATGCACGTTAACCCAAAAGGTGTTCGATCATATACGTAAGTACCTACGTGAGTCGTTATCGCGGTGCACGACCGCGAACTCTCATCTAACAACAATTGCTGGTATGCGTTGGTAAGGTCGATTTTAGAATATTGTTCGCCGCCGCTTAGGGCTGCAAACAATTCCTCGATTCGTGGCATAGGGTACGGGTCGCGAATCAACTTTGGGTTTATGGTTACTTTATAATCCCCGCATATTCGTATATCACCCGATTTCTTAACGACTGGTACAATCGGTGTTCCGTAATCAGAGTAGTCCACCTTATGAATCGTACCCTCTGCCTCGAGCCGCTGCAGTTCCAATTCAACAGGCTTACGTAAAGCTAACGGCAACTGCCTCGCCTTAATAAAAATTGGGGCCGTGTCCCGCATTCTCAACGATAGTTGTTTAGTACAAGTACCGAGACCAGGGGCGAACACGGTGGGGAATTCTTTTCGCAAACTTTCAACTAAGTTTAAATCCGATATGTTGAGAATCATTTCATTAATTTTGATTTTATCTATGTTTAGCTGACTAAGCCAAGACCTACCCAGTAACGGCGGTCCCCCATTTTTGATAACGAAAAGTTTTAGATTCCTTGCCATGTGCGTCCCTACCTCAACATCAACCATAATATAACCTGCTACTTCGATTCGAGTACCGTTATACGAATGTAAACAAAGATCATTAGCAATGAGCGGCTTCTGCTTGAAATGTTCATCATAAAAGTAAGTATTGATGGTGGATAACTTACTGCCAGTGTCCAGCTCGAACATCATCACTTTACCGTCAACCCTAGCCTGCACGTTGTAAGGACGATCACTATTATTGCATACATTTAGGTTGTACAAATCGCACTCCGAATCGTTGTCGTTATCACTATCGATATAGTTCTGACCACGCGAAGACGGAGTCTCCCCTTGCCGGGTGAAACGCCTGCACATCACTTTCAAATGGCCCTTTTGGCCACACGCATCACATGAATAATTTCTAAAACGGCACCCGATGGGCCGGTGCCCCTTTCCGCACCGCCAGCAAGGTTGCTGCGCGCGCTGCGCGTCGCTGGCGGGGGCACGCGCACCCGCCGCGCTGCCGCTGCCGCCGCCGCCGTATGGGCGCGAACCGCCGCCGCCGCTGCCACGTCCTGCCGCCAGCCGATGCACGGGCTCAGCGGTGCCGGAGCTCGCTGTCGCCGCCGCGCTGCCCGTCCCGCTCGCCTGTGCGTGCCGGTCGGCCGCCTCCAGTGCGAAAGCCAACTCCACCGCTCTCTTATACGTCAACGTAGTTTCGGCGAAAAGTCGCGATCTCATGTCATCGCTCGCCAGTCCCGATACGAATTGATCTCGCAAGTTCTCTTCGAGGGTGGTCTTGAAACTACACGTACTCGCTAGATGTTTGAGTACTTGCAAGTAATCACCGAGACTTTCGCCAACATTTTGACGTCGTTGTCTGAATATGTGCCGCTCCGCTATGTCGGAGCGCTTTGGCTCGAGGTGGTTCTCGACTATCTGCACCAGTTCACTAAATGTTTTTGCTTCCGGGTTATCAGGCGCACATAGATCACACATTAAATCATATGTTGTTTCGCCCACTAAAGTCACTAAAGTAGCCACTTGCAATTCTGATTTGATCTCATTGAGCGTCATGAACTGTTTCACGCGTCGAATATAGGCCAACCACTTTTTGCTTGTAATATCAAATTGTTCGATTTTACCGATTGGCATTTTACTGTCACTTGATAAAAACACAATAACGAAGCGATTGGTAATATTTTAACGCAGTTTATCTCGTCGCCAGTGGGATTTAAATAATAATTTAGGGAGCTCAATAGAACAAAGACCGAGTCAACGAACCAACTGCTTTATTGGCGGCTTACCCGCAATAAGTACATTTTAACAGGGATACCACAGGGCATTTAGTTTTCTAGATAGTCTATACTTACTTAGCTCCATCAGAAAACGCCATAACTCCAAGACCAGAGCAAAGGCCACCCATTAAAGCTCCATCATATCTGGTGCCGTCAGGAATCACCAGGTGGCCCATCCCGTGTTTCTGTCCTTTGGAGTTCCATTCGCCCACGTAACGAGTTCCATCTTCGTATTTATATGCGCCGATCTTCACCACGCCTGGATCTATAACTGGAAAATATAAATGAAGTGCCTATACTGTTATCTTTTCATATTATTTTTTGTGTTTGTTTCACGACTTCCATTTATTCAAAAGTTTTGTATTATAGAGAATAGTCACATTTTGTGAATTTTTTTGTAAATGTTTGAATGTACATAGAACATTGAAAGTCCCTCCCTACGTGAGTGAGGACAAAAGTAATCGGCTACTTTTACTTTTGAAACGCCCTCAAGCATTTTTTGGTAAACCAAAGACTAATTTTTAAATTTTAATGTTTCTTTTGGTATAATTAAATAAGTTTTCGTAAAAAATATTTTACATCTTATATATCTTATATATCAGATACAATATTTAAAAAATTAAACATGTTTCTCTGCTATGGCCTAGTCAGAGAAATTAGAGGTTTTTTTTTAAATTATGATTTCTTTTAAATAACTTTTGAACAAGGACACATTGCGGAACTTTGGGGGTGTCCCTTGAGATGCTCCATATTCAGAATTCCGCTTGACATGCAAATTGTTTATAGAAACGGATAAACTTTCAAAGCAGTTTGATACTTCGATTAAACCAACTACTGAGTAACAACGAAACAGAATACTTATATTCAAAATAGTATTACTACATTAAAACCATATTAAAGTTCTGGGTTTTAATTCACACGTTTGTTTTAATCTACTAGGTATCACTAAAAACGATACCTAATAAAGTTAACACACGTACGTAGACTCGTCTAGACTCTAATTAAAATTCAAATGTGTTTTATAGTGATCCTCAGTATTTAGTTTTATTTATTTATTTATTTAAAAATTTCACACAAACTAGTAGTGCTAGAAGGATTTAATGCTAATGCTTATACTTTGAAATTTGGGGAAAAAACTGTTAGGCCAATTTACACATTCGTAGGTGGAGTTTCATACAGAGTGGAATTGAACTGCGAGTCTCTGCGAGGTACCTATGCTTTGCAGTCCAGTTGTAATTTCCACGCAATGTAGCGCTACGTGTGACTCTATTTCGAATTAGTTTCAACAAAAAACATCACTTTTTGGATGGGTGACCGTTAGTATCGCGTATCCGTGCTTCGGAGCACGTTAAACTGACAGTCCCAGCTCTAGCAGTCACGGCAGGGGTCTTAAGGTGGCCTAAAAACTCCGTCACCAGAGTTGGCCACTAACTAATACGAAATTAGTTGATTTAAAAAAAAAATTGTACGTACACACTAAACTTACCATCCGCCATAATGTCGGAGTATGACTGACCAACAGTTCTAAGGCTGCTGTTTCTAATCCAATTACCTACTAGTGCAGGGATAAGGGAGGTTATTAGGTTAGCTCGGGCAGCTATCACGCGACATATAATGTCGACTGACATCGAGTGTCTGTGTCGCTGGCCACTTTTGATGTAATAGGAACAAAATAGGCAAGATATATTATATAAATTTGATGTAATAGGAACCAATAGCAACAAAATTGACATGGCATGAAGTTGTTTTATTTTCATAAAAATTTTATGTAATTTTAACTTATGTATGTGAAAAATATCATAACATAACATAACATAACATGAGCTTTAGTAGATGTCATACAGAAGAAGTTATAGGCTTTAGAAAAATATTTAAACGTTTATATATCAAGTTATATTACAATATTATTAAGATTCTATTAAAACAGCCATGAAATAGATTTCATAAAAATTTTGTTATACGCTTTTTATAGAAACTTCACCAGCAGAATATCAGATTTCTGACTCAAACTGTCCTGTAAGGCGAGCTTGTTAGCAAAATCTCTAGAGATTGTCCTCTGTGTACGCCACGCATATTTTTGTGAAGAATCTTCAGTCAAGAGCTATTTAATATTCATGACATAACTTCAAGCCCGAGTTGTCGATTGCTTACTAATATAACTCGACTGAACTGGTAAAATAAACAAGTGACGACGCGACGACGGTTCAACAAATGTCAACTGTCAAATTAATCAAATACCTAATTTATTTTAATTCAAAAATGATCACTTTCAGCTATCTTAAAATCTAGTATTCCATTATTACTGTGATGACTGCACTCATAACAGATTAAACAAAATTAAATGTTTTTTTGAGATCACAGGAAGTCGGTGGAAAAACGGTACCTAGCATTTAAATCAAATCCAAAAATGTTCCGTTCGAAGTTAATTCTAAACGCAAAAAATGTAAAGATTATAAGCGAGCTTCAAGAAACTCTAGTCATATATATTGTCGGCTATAGAATGCCGATATTGGGCGTTTGCACACTCGCCGGTATTTATTTATTGAATTACCTACCGACACTAACTCGACATGTCAACAGCTGCAACAAAAAATATCGATATCAGCGTGTACACGGTGTTCTTCTTCTCTTCTTCTTCTCTTCAATAATGGCCTGTGTCCGTCATTTCGACAGACAATTTTGCCAATGTCAAGTGTTAAAATTGTAATAAATAAGTCAAGTCAAGTCGGCTGTCGTTTGTTTTGAAAAGAAAATGGTGGATTTTCTCTTCAAAACCTAACACGAATTTTCACATTCAGAAAAACCACTTTACACACATTTATTCCAATGGCTCACACTTTATGTTACGACCTAAGTATTATTGGCAAAAATTCCACCAAAATTAAACAACAATACTCACAATAACACAAGAAAAACTATTAAAATAAAAGTGCTATGTGTCGTTTCAAAAAATGTCGAAGCTCGTCGTACACGGTGTTATTAAATCGTTTCGCTAGACCGGTATGACATTTAGCTCTTCGCCGAAAACGTGTAGGCATCGTATCGCGTCGCTCGTGGTGAAAACAGTAATTCACTGAAAGTTGAAATTCATCTGTTTTTCTAATGTGATGATGGATTGGGCATGCCGAAAAAACGTGTTTGAGTTATATCGAGCCAGGCACTTAGGAAATGATGCTTCATCTAGTGCCAAGTGGCGCTAATGCCTTCCTGTGCGTGTGGGTTAGCGGTGAAGGTCAAATAAACGGAAAACGTTAGTTTTACGCACTCGACATTTCGTAATAATCGACCCCATTACGTATTCTTTAACAGCAGGGTATTCAGTAACACGTTAACTCTGGTTTGTGGTAATGTAGAGGCCATTACTGAAGAGAAGAAGAAGATATTATCGGCCGGTTTCCTCTACGCGGTGACCAAACCTCTGATAAACTAGCCAGTCTTTGGGTATTTTTATGTACCGAAGAATAATTAGTGGCATTCCACTTTACTTCACTTCAAAGCATTTGTACACCAAAAGGTACAGAAAGTCCTTGCAATAATGTACCTACCTGTGTTTACAAATCATCATCATTTCCCTGCCCTTATCCCACGCTAGGTGGGGTCGGCACAACATGTTTTCTTCCTCCACTCACTCCTATCATTCGTCAACTCTGAATCTACTCCTCTCACATTCATATCCTCTTTCACACAATCAAACCACTTCTTCGGTCTTCCTCTACTTGCATACCCAGCCACACTCATATTCATAACTCTCTTCGTTATATGACTTTCATCCCTCCTCGTTACGTGTCCATACCATGCTAATCTACCACTCCTCATCTTTTCAATAACAGGCGCCACTTTCACACTTCCCCTGATATACTCATACCTGTGTTTACAAATATATAAATAAATTATGAATTTCATTGGGTTGCTGAAAGAGCAAACACACCGAAATATTTGCCATGACTGTTTGCCGTTTTAAAAACTCCCTGTCTGCTATTCCAGTCGTCGTTAGCATAAAGTGCACAGTACCTATGTCGGAAGACCCACCTGACGTAGTCAGCGGCCGCTGGGCAATTATCCAAATGGATAATTGGAACCTATTGGTTGGACTAGGCCCCACGAAGGCCACACATGGTACCTACTTAAAAATAAAAAGGTATAAAATGCAAAAATAATTAGAGCTCTTTGAAATTTTAACACTCTGATCAAAATCAATCAGGCTTGATCTATGGATTTTGATATTTGAATAAAACAATTTTTAATTTAATTTACGTATCATCATAGTACTGAGACAGCCCTATATACATAATAATATACTCAATAGCAATTAATTTGAATCACTAACTTCTGGTTTCAAGATTCATAGATATTTTTTTTCAGTAAATGTTAATCTCAAAATATCGTAGTAAAAACATTTTGTGCAGTGAAAACATTAGTATTTTATCTTACCTTCTAAAGAAATAGCCTTAGGTGCCCTTCACGTTAATTTACTCTAGACTCAGGTAATTAATAACGCGGTATCTAGCATCTAGCGTGGGGTACCTTGGCACTGTCGTTTGACTAACCGGCGTCAATCTAACGCTTCCGGCCGGCGGCGGCGTCGTAATGCGGTAAGTTCACGGACGCTCGCTTTGTTGTTCATTTATTGGCGAATTGCCGTTTTTGACTGACAAAAACAGAGGATTTCGGTATTCCTTTGGTTTGAGGGATTTTGTTTTTGCTGAAAAAAATGAAAAACATACAAAGAATTTGGACGTTGACATTTTTTACTGTGAAACACTTCTGAAACAAAAACTAATTTAAGTAAAGCACGCAGTAGACATTAAATAAAATACGTTTACGGGCACCACGTAGTACATAAAAGTATGAGAATAACCATTTATTTTTGATGTTCTAGGTAAGTTGTAATTGACATTCTAAAATTTTTATTTTATAAGCAGCTACGCTACGTTTTATGCCTTAGTTTTACAAAAAAAATGCTTATTTATATATTTTGGAGACCTAAATATTTTCAAATAAAAGCCTGGTTTTAAGATATCCAAATCTTGGGTGATATAAATTGAAAAACGTCGACTTATGTCGGCTTAGGTAAAAAAAAGACTTATCGACGGCGTGTTTGTTTTAAAATAAAATAACCTCACGCACCACTGTTATTTATCTTTGGTAGGTATCGATTTATCTTTACAGAGCGCTGTGTCCAGTAGATGAAGTGATAGTCTGGAGGTGGCTCGAGTCATCTGAGTCATTTAGATTCTAGTCTTTTGACTGTTAACTTCCCACCGTTCATGTTATTTACAGCATTTTCACTTAACGGAGCAGAATAATAGAATCAATAACAATCGTTTTTTCAAAGTTCTCAGACAACAGAAAGTTTTCATGAGAGATCTATAGAGTGGTTAATTCATCTGGTCTACAGTAAAGTTGTTTTTGTTTCACCAAACGATTTTCCATACAAAAACTGCGACTCACTTTTCGCAAATCAACAAAGAAAAACTCTACTACTCTGACTAAAAGCTCAGGGGTTTATGCAAATACTTGTTCATGGCAAACTTTCATAGTTTAATCGATTTTACGTCTGTTAAGTAAGATTAGTTGAATACCCCATTATCATAATGTCATAAAGAGTTTCTGCTGGCGGTAGCCCGGGCAGGTACGATCGATTTCTCTCAAGGTCACCACCACCAACCATCCTGCTTAGAGTTCAGACCAAATAAAACTTTAAATACGTTCGCGATTCGTATCTAATAAAAAGCTTTTTTTTATTGCAATTACAACCACGAACCACTGGCTTTTTTGGTTGTTTTTCGTTTTACAAAAGGCAAGAGTTAGGTGCCCAACTAAAGGGTTTAGGTAATGTTTTTAAGCACGCAACCAAGTCGATGGCACGACAAAAAACAAAGAGGTTCTGTTTAATGGTAGGATGCTTTGCAACAGAATGTAGTTTTAGTGAAAAATAACAGCGATTACGCACTCATCCGATTCGAATCCGTTCCGAATCCGTCACAATACGGATGTAAAAAACTAGGACCGTACTCAGATATTGCTTTACGCACTACATCCCTTCATTTTTCCTCCATACAAATTGTTCTACGGACCGTATTTTCGTAACGAATTCGGATGAGTCCGTAACCGCTTTAGTACTATTATGTGAACGCTCTAGTGATGGAATATAGTCTAAATTCGTGGTGTATCTTTTCAAAAGTTTATCATCATTTGAAAGAATTAATACCAACTTTTGGCCAGTTTCAACCACCATTTATTACATGAAAGCTCATTGGCCATTATTTCACTTTGCTGCCATCATAATATAAAATTTTGTGTCAATAATTATCGATGGTAGCGCCAAATAGTGTTAAATAAGTTGACAGAACAGATACATACCATCTTGTAAGTAAAATGTGTACAATATGACAGAATAGCGCAAAAGTATGAAGACTAGATTAAGATGTTTAGCTTTCACAGTGGACATGTTCAAACTTCAAATAAATGGGTAGATACATGATTCTTCTTCTTCTTGGTCGTATCGTTTTTGGGCAGTGGTCGATGGTCAAAATGTGGCTCGTTTATCTTTTTCTTCTCACTCTCAGGAGAGTTCACATCTATAAGTGGTGAGTTAAAAGTAGAAATACGAGTAGGTACACTGCGCGTGGCATGAACAGCGTTCAATCATCAACTAGTCGTTGGCCGCGCAGTGTAGCTCTACTGTACTAAGAGAGAGAGTAAATCGGCTCTTGGCTTGTCCATTTGTATGCACACGGTGGCTAATCAGTCAAGGCCTGTGGTCAATGTCGTCCGGGACGCGGACCCGACATGACGTTGTATACCGCAGTCGATGTCATATTACACTAACGGGCCAGCGTTTGGTGGGGCAGGCGTGCCAAACATTTCCTTAGAAAAGAACTGAAGGAAATACCTAAATGTAATTCTTAGTTTGATATTTTTTTTATAGAAGTAAAGAATCAACTTTTTTATAGTTCCGGTTTGTTTAGATAATAGAAAAACAAATAACATTAAAATTTGTCAATTTTTAGAACGTAGAATTTTGGACACTAAGCACCTATAACTAAGTTCTTTGGAAACATTAATTAAAAAGTCAAAAACAGCAATTCTCTACCTTTTTAATTAAGTCCGAAATAAAAACAATTTACCTAATACTGGTTAGAGTTAAAATTACAAAGTTTCAACAACACTTTTCAATAGAACTCACGAGCGAGTTCAATTTTTTTTTTTTTTAAATTGTCTGTCGAAAATAGTCGAAATGACGGACACAGGCCATATAGGGAAAGAAGAAGAAGTTCTTCTAGAATTGGTTTCGCGGAACTGTGACGAGTAATAACAATAGTTCCCAATTATGAGTAACCTAATTAAGCTCCAAAAGACAATAGGAAAAAAATATTGTAAAAAAAACTAGGTATTCATTTCATAGGGCCGTCGACCCATTATTTTTTTTCCGTTTCATTCCATCTTGTCATGTCGGTAGCCACTCTTTAATTATCCATAATTATTATCATCACCAAGTCTATTCATCATTTCTAATTTCTAGTCAACAGTTTTTGTGCATGACATTAATTCCTTCGCATGACACGTCATGACCAATGACCATGCCCAAGACTTATTTCCCTTAATTTTTCAGTCCTCGTTGCCACGCTTAGGCTTATTAGTAGAGCATATTTCTGGTTAAAAGTGATTTTGCTTCTCTCCTCACTCGATCTTCGTTTCCGTCGGGACTCAGTAATTTCATTTGTGACGTCAAACCAGAAACATCAATTTTGGTAGGTAAAAGCTCATTACCTACCGAGAGTAACGTGTTAAATTAAGCAATGCAATTACAGGCCGCGTCAACCCTAATCGGTAGTTGCGGTCGCCAAAGGTACCAACAGGGTTGCAGAATTTTATTACACGACTAGCCGTCGCCCGCGGCGTTGCTTGCGTTCTAGAACCTTTAGAGTGCGACTTTTCAAAATTCCTTTCTTAGTGCGCCCCTACACTATACAGGGTGTTACCAGACCACTTCCGAAAACGAAAGGGAGAACTACAGCACACCAAAACCCAAAAAAAAATCAGTTATCCTGAAAAATAATTATAGCCGGAGAAAACAATGTTTAAAGATTTGTATTTATTTCGCCAGCCCGCAATGTACGCATTCACGTAGGAAAGGTCGAGGCGTAGTACTATTATTTATTCTGTGTCGTAAGTGCCTACTAACGTAGGTAGGTACTAACGTAGGTCGCTCGCACGTCGCGTACTTGAATGACCCGCGATGAACTCTCAGCTGTTCATGCTGTAGTAGACGTAATCTGCGTGCTGCGTGTACATTGCTGCTTTATTTATTTTATTTGTTTTTTTGCTTTTTTAAATGAGATAATTAGGTAGATATGTCTTATTATGTTGTACTGTGTGTATGTAACTAGAAAAAAAATTAAAAAGAGATAGTCAAGTCAATTTTTTTTTTCGCGATTTTTTTCGCTTAATGTTTTCAGTATCATGGTCTGATTGGAACCTCCAAGTTTTCGGAAGTGGTCTGGTAACACCTTGTATAAGGATCCTACCCTCCAAATTTCATACCTCTAGGACTTATGGTTTAGGCTGTGCGTTGATTCTAAGTCAGCTTCAAAAGAGTTTTATATATATTGATGATGATGATGATAACTTTGTATTGACGTTGCATATTTTAATCTCCTTGTTCTACAAAGCTTTACAAAGTTCTACATATATATTACTTTACGAAATGAGTAACGTTTGGTTTTAGATTTCAACATAATTTAGTTGGATTGGAACTAGTCAAAAGAGCATGCTAAAGTTTGTTTCACAATTAACTATTTCGTATATTAAATTGTAAGGATTTATGCCTTGTTCTGCTACTTGATGATCTGTGGTATTATTTTTTTTTTACTTTTCTTTATTTATTTAGTACAAAATAATATTTTGACTGAAACGTTCTCTAAATACTGGATGTATGTGATTTATAGTATTACATTTCGTATTTAAAAAAATATATAGGTATGTGTGACCGAGAAGTTGTTATATAGACGCTTGTCGCGTCGTAATAATCTTTAAGTATTTTTTGTTATTATTTTTTTTGTGCCAAAAGTTGTGTACCACTGCCAAGGCGGGCGGTGGGGTACCACCATTGGTCTAAGCACGCAACCCGACTTCTGCATCGCGTTTTCAGTTTAAACCATAGCGGGGGCTGCCCCAACCGCGCCGTAATACCACCATAATAAAAATATGTTTTAATTTCAAAATAAATACCAGCAACAGTGATCAAAATCCGTCGATAAGTGCCTTGTGTTGTGTTAGTTTTCAATATTCGAATGTTGGTAAGTTTTTTTTTTCCTTTTTTTTTGTTTGTGCATTTGGAAATGGTAAAAAGATGTCATGAAAAGTTGCATGACAAAGAAGTGAGTGAGTAAGTAAGTACCTACTAAGAAAACGGCTGATATGTGAGAGTGGTGGGTTCATAGAAAAAAATTGTGATAAGTTTTTAGTTTGTTCTTTGTGCGTATAAGTTAGGTAAATAGCACTAAATGTGACAAATGGCATTTATACTTAGAAGTATTCTGCTTGATATCGTATGGAGAATTGATCAATTCAAATAAAGAAGAACCTATTCGTTTTGTTGAAAAGTTTTGATATAGAAAACTTTTAAAGGAAACTAAAATTAGATTTGGCTTCTCGTCTCATTATCTCCTTTCAAAAACCAACTTGAAATAATATTAACATCTTGAATACCCCCGAAATCATAAACAGAGGCTAAAGTTTCAATTAAGCCGTTTCAACCAGTATTCATCCAGCGTCTTGATTCGCCTCTACATTGTTTGTGAATTTGAGGGTGAAACTAATAACAGTAACTTTAAATTTTACTGCGTATATTGAACTAGCCGTCTCCCGCGGCGTTGCTCGCGTTAGAGTGTGACTTTTCAAAATTCCTTTCTTAGTGCGCCCCTACACTATATAAGGAACCTACCCTCCAAATTTCATACCTCTAGGACTTATAGTTTAGGCTGTGCTTTGATTCTCTGTCAGCTTCAAAAGAGTTTTATATATATTGATTGATGATTGGTTGATTAAAAAAAGTTTTGCTACGAGTACGCTATGAGTTTTTGACATGTGGTTTGGCTTCAGTTTGACAGCTGTAGCTTCAAGGTACCTAGGTCCTCTCTTTGATTGCATGCAGCCTTAACACATAATAAATAATGTTATACATTATAAGTACCTATGTATTTACAAAAAATCTAGTTCCCCTATAGTAGGTACAAGCTTTGCTAAGTTTGGTGATATGTCCATATCACACAACGCTCTCTAGTCCCAAACTAAGAAGGAATATTTATTTATTTTCATAAGTATTTGGTATAAAATGAGACCGTTCCTAGAAAGGTAATTTTAAGCCGAATATACAAAATGGAAACGGATCCCAAGATCCAATTATATACAAAACTTTCTGGAATCCGTTTCTTTTCTACTTCAGTCTGATGCCATAAACTCGAAAAAACTACAATATTGATATGAGTAAAATATTAATATCAAGACACTTTTTTTAAAAACCATACCTACTATAAAATATCTGATTATTTAAAAAGAAACAAAAGCTTTCGGCGAACTGGCTCCAATTGATTCAATAAATGTTAAAATAGTCATACGTACCTAATCATACAAAAATGAAGATTCAAACTGATCAGTGAGATTTTATTGAGTAAAGAATTTTTACTTTGAGTGAAATGGGCAGTATTGGGCACCTCATAGCTGGTTTTCAATCCAACCAAAGAAGTTCATTAATTTTACTGCGTGTCACTCAAGAATAGGTAAGTAAGTATTGATTACGTAATACTATAGAAAAGTCGTATGAAACAATCGCCTTGGATAAATAAGAGTGAGTCACGTTTGGCTACAGTGAGTCTACGTTCGTGTGAACGTGAACATATTACTACTACTAGTAGTCCCTAGTGAGGAGTAATAGAACTAATTTTACAAAAATTAAAAAGCTTTTTAATTTACCTAAATATTATTTATTCATATTCGCCTGTCATTTAGCACGGCTTTAAAACATTCTCTGTTATTGTCATTTTTACATGCCAACGAAAAGAGATGGCAACAGATTTAGAAAATTGTTTTTCTAGCGCAGCTTTAGAAGACCAATATGAACATACCCCTAAGTACACTCATGTGGATAAATTACATTTTGTGCACGTCTTCGTCGACGGTTCATTTACGAAGACAAATGTTTGGCAAGCCTACTCCATACAAAGCTATGTCTTAGAAGGTCCTAGATAAAAAAGGGTATTCCGATAGCTGAAATAATCCTTCGACGATGTGAAAAGTCTCATCTTACATTATTGTAAACAGTGATTGTAAATCATCACAAAAAAAAGAGTTTTTATTAGAAGATCATTGAAATATCTCTTCTGTGATTGAACATTTATGTCATCATCATCATCTTCCTACCCTTGTCCCACGCTAAGTGGGGTCGGTACAACATGTCTTCATCTTCCACTCTCCTCTATCAGCCGTCATCTCGGTGTTCACTCCTTTCTTACTCATATCTTGTATATGAACATTTATGTCATAAAGTTAATAATAATCGAGATAATTTGATAATTATACTTTATCACTTTTTTCGCGTATAACTCGAAAAATATGGATCGTACGAAAACACACGCAACAAATAAATTTTAGAGATTCACATTTACAACAACTTTAGTCCAAACCATTTTTGTTGAAAAGTTGAAAATGACCGAGATATTAAACAAAAACCCCTTAAATTCAAGATGGCGGCTAATGCACCGGCGGAATTTGGTCGCCATTTTGGATTTAGACTACCTGTGATCCCCCTTAAAGGTTGAAGCAAAAAAATTGCTGCCGGGAATTTTCGCAATTTAAAATGCTAACCCGACTGGGCTAATATTATAAGGATTATCACGTAGCATCCACTCCCGAAAAAAATGTTTGACAAATGCCGATACGCCGGTCGTACGTGGAAGAAACAATTTAGTGGCCAGCGGCCATGTCCGGGAAGAGCAGACCTGTCGTGTCGTGTCACGTACCTAAGTGGCTCCAAGGAGAATTGCTGATTTATGAATAGGTGGGCTGGAAGAAAGATCAAAAGAACAAATAAATGCAGGGACTTCTCGAACATTTCACTCGCTTCCAACTAAGCAAAGCTTGTACTATGCAAACTAAGCGATCTGACCGTCATGTGTAATATTGTAATGGAGTTGGAAAAAACTGGTAGTACCTATTTACAGTCTTAGTATTAACCGAATCATTTAAAACTAGGATAAGTGATAGTTATTTCCGCCTGGTTCTAACTTATCAAGTTAAAAACATTGTATTTAACTGGATGGACTAGTATTGTAAACTATGTCAATCAATGTTTTAATTTCCATTTACCACTTGGCGGTCAGGCTTCAGTTTCTTTTACGATACTATGGAAACAACCGAGTTTGATTTCATATGTCTGACATGAAAATTTTGAAATTACAGTGATGGCTCAGAGCCTTTATGGTGGAATGTCACTGTACTGGAAGCCATCAGTGTACATTAAAAAAAATATAAAACTCATTCAGTCAGAATCAGTCAGAATCAGCTTGAGTCGCGACTCGAGTTAATAGACTTTAAATAACTCGAGTTAGAAAAAAAGTCAGCTCGTCATATCACTATTACCTTATCTCTATAAATCAGTCATAGTTTTTAATTTATTAGTCCATGGTCATAGTAACGTAATTTTGCAATTACACACATCAACAAAGAATCACATTATTCATGCACGAGTAAAAATTTACCACTACACTTAGAGTGCACTCAAAACTAATTAACCGTTTAAAGTGTGCAACGCATGTCAAAGGGTCTGGGGCAAATTAAAAGGAGCCAGGTGCCACATATTTTTTAAACTTGCAATGTGAAACTTTGTTTGTTACAATACATTTTCAATGCAGTTTTAAAAAATGTAACAATTTCATTATAAAGCAGCGGGAATCCTTATTTATTAGACATTTTACAGACATTAGAATTTAGAACATTAGACAGACATTATTTCACAGATATTAGACTTAGACATTTTTTTGAAAAATGCATCTTTTTTAATGTTGTTTATAGTATTTACAAGTGTTTGCGTCAAAAAAAATACTTTATTTTTCGTTTTCGTGACTGCTACTGCATAATAAATTATGACAAAACCAACAGAAGCAAACCAATAACAAAATTAATCTAAAAAATAACTAAACGTATCCAACCGGAACCAATGCCCCAACCCTTTTTTGGTCAAATGAAGCTGAGTAGTCAAATAGCAAGAGCTCGCGCGGGTAACTTCCACCTTATACCTATTTCTGCTGCCAAACAGTGACGCTCGCTTTGCTGTGTTTCAGTTTGAAGGGTTATGGATGCCGGTGTAATTCAGGCACATGAGACTATACATATTTATATTTGTCATCCCATCGTGTTGACGTCGAAACCAATATTTTTATTCGAGCCCACTGAAGCCTCCTCTACAAATCAACAGATGCATCTGCTGACGTCATCTGCTGATGTGTCCGCCGACGTGTAGAGGGGGTGATTTGGGCGTCTATGGTAGGTATTTAACGTCAGCAGATGCGTCCGCCTCGAATCCGTTTGTTGTCAGTTTTTTGGCACGCATCAAAGGGTTTCGGCGCGAACATAGAACATAGACTGATCGATCTACAGACGTGTGGACAGCTCGTAGAAATGTATCAGCGGATGCATCTTCTTCTTCTTCTTCTCTTCAATAATGGCCTGTGTCCGTCATTTCGACAGACAATTTTGCCAATGTCAAGTGATAAAATTGTAATAAATAAGTCAAGTCAAGACATTTGTCAAGTCGGCTGTCGTTTGTTTTGAAAAGAAAATGGTGGATTTTCTCTTCAAATCCTAACACGAATTTTCACATTCAGAAAAACCACTTTAACCACACATTTGTTCCAATGGCTCACACTTTATGTTACGACCTAAGTAGTATTGGTTAAAATTCCACCAAAATTAAACAACAATACTCACAATAACACAAGAAAAACTATTAAAATAAAAGTGCTATGTGTCGTTTCAAAAAATGTCAAAACTCGACAGCGGATGCATCTGCCAGAGTCTGCGGACGCGTCTGATGACGTGTTGACGTAGGCTTAACATTATGTCGGTATAGGTTAATGTGTAAACGCCCTATTTTTCGGCACATGAACATCCACAGTACGCGTGTTTTTCTCGCTATCCAGACACGCTACACCAGGTCCCATCTGGGAGTTAGGCTCAATTTAAAAGATAATTTACAAGAAATATATGAGCCAGTCTGTGTCGGAATCTTGAAAGTAAATTAGAGTTTATTTTTCTTTGGTATTGGAAAGGTTTTATACTTACTTACCGATTTTGGTTTGCCATATACCTAATATTAATGGTAAATCTAACCCATTCAAACTTACACCTAGTAATGGTCTCATCCCATTTCAATGAACTGTAAAATCTGTAATAAAATAAAATTAAAAAAAGTCCTTATTACCTACATTAAAATTACTAAATATTAATAATATAGAAGAAGTAAACACGTATTTAGGTAAAAAACTGTGATAGAGTCAAACAGTACATAGTTCTAAAATTCTGAAAAAGTTATCTATCTGATCTTGACTTTACATAGTGAGCGTAAACAATTTGACAACATAGGTAACCACAAAAGTCTGAACGTATGTTTAGTTGGTAACCATTTGTTTAAATTGCAGACTTAGCGTGGTCCAAATCTAAATGTATAGGAAATAATCACTATTGCTACAAGTACCTACAATTACCTAGTTAACACAAAAGCAAAAGTCAAGCGAGTTCTAGCTTCTCCGCTGTCTTCCTTCAAGCAATTTACTCCAATTTACTCCACGCGCAAGATTGAACGTAATCTCGTTGGATTATTGTTTAGTTACAGGACAGAGGTAGGTACTTTATTAGGACCTTCCACAGACTACATACTTTCTCCTCGGCTGATAGTTTGATCTAGTAGAGCTACTCTTGACCACCGCCGTTCGAATTTGGATCCGGATTTTGACAGATTTCGTGTCATTTTGTACTGAAAAATTACACTTCTGTCAAAATCTATGGATCCGGATTGGAACTGTGATCGAGAGTAACCCATCCAGGCCCTGCCAAGATGCTGACAAGGGTCAAAGATCTCGCTCGTACATTTTAACATTTCTGAAGATATAAAATCACTGAAGTTATTTATGAAAAATCGCAAACAACAATGTTGTGTGCAATAACATTGCACCAGCGGGCCTAAGATGCGCACGCGAGATATTTGTCATGTCGTTCTGTCAAAATTTAAGCATTTTGTACCAGTTTTTGAATTTTTGCATTATCTGTGGCAATGTTGTCGACAAAACGCGCCTTGATTTTTCAACTTTTGACATTTCTGCATGACTATTATCTCGTCCTCAGAGAGATACGACGACTAAGAAGTGTCAAAAGTGTACAATAACAAGGCGCGTTTTGTCGACAACATTACCACAGATAATGTAAAAGTTCAAAAACTAGTGCAAAATGCTTACATTTTGACAGAACGACATGACAAAATATCTCGCGTGCGCATCTTAGGCCTTAGGTTCAGTATAAATATCATTTTGATACAAAGAAGTTTTCTAAACGACGAAGTTAACACAATTTTCTTTTGTGATTTTATATCTGCAAAAATATTAAATAAAATGTAAAGGTACGAGGAAATTATTCTGAATCGTTAGTTCTGAGTTCTGCGAGTCGAAAGTTTGCAGTCTGCGAGGAGTCTTTAATTTGTAGTTCAAGCGTAACTAATAGTCGGAACCGATTAGATTTTCTACTCTATTTATTTTTAATAAAAGCGCGCTCAAGTATTTTCAGAAAAAAAAATGTGTCGAATATGTTGTTGCATTTTTTTAAACTAACCTAATTTGACAGCGCGTCTTTGTCATTTCAGTTTATAAGAAAGGCTTATCTAGATCAAATTAGGTTAGTATAGAAAATGGAATAACAGAATCAACACCAATAACCATTATGAATTTAAAGAAGTTAGTAATATTTAAAGAAAAGGTTCTATTATATATAACTTAACTCTGAGCAGGTCAGCTAGAAATAATTCATACTGGTCAGTAGGTCGTCGGTTTGCCATGACACCATCGATTGTACCAATCGATTCATATGATTAAATTAGTAGTATAGTTCTTAGAACTGCAGGTATGCACTAGGCCTACGATTGAATCAATAACCTCAAGGTGTAAAAAGACCACTTACGAAAACTTCGAGGGGAGAAAATGCCCGTATCAACAACTTTTAATAAGGAACCATCAGAATTTGCTATCCGATACAAAATGGAATTCGGCTTAGTAAAATGTATGGAACAGATTTTTCTTTCGCGCTAATAATAGTTCCTTGGAAAAAGTTTGTCCGTATTGACGGATATTTTCACTCCACGAAGTTTTTGGAAGTGTTTTTGTTACTCCCGGTATTTTACGTACGATTTTTCCGTTCCCTACTTTCATTACTCTATTCTCACATTAAGTAGAATAATAAATTAAAAGTTTCTCTTAAATACTAGCAATAATGTTGTTAGAGTTCTCCTTTTTAATTACCTAAGCAGGTACCTATTCTAAGTAGCATGCTGTTGAAAAAAGTGGTCACCTTTTTCCAAAGCAAGCTATTCCGAATACGAAAAATACAGCACTAAAATAGCTCTAGCTACTACAGGGTGTTTTAAGAAGACTCCAGAAAACTTTTTCATGCAATTTCTTTTTTGTGAGCAAGGCAAGCTCGTATAAGTTTGTGGCTAACTCTGGTGACGGAGTAATTATTGACAACGAGTGTGTTGAACATACATTCTCATCCATAACAATGCAATTATTTACAGAGCCACAGACCGACCTTTGTGTGTATTTATGTATACTGATGTACTTATTAACCCTTTTCAGTTAATATTGCGGCTCTGGAATGACCTCCGCCAAGAAGACCATTAACCTTCCATCGTCAGGCCTCGAAGATGATAACTTGTGTCTGGCCCACAACGCTTTTTTTTCTAATATGGTGAGTTATTCCGACATCGTGTGAATAAAACATAATTTATTTACGGCATATTTTATAATTTTCATGTTCTTTTTTTATCCTGAAATAGGTACATAGTAAATGTCGATAGTCAGTATAATTAATTGTATACTGACTATCGACCTTTACCTTGAG
Source organism: Eulithis prunata (assembly GCA_918843925.1). NCBI lineage: Eukaryota > Metazoa > Arthropoda > Insecta > Lepidoptera > Geometridae > Eulithis > Eulithis prunata. The sequence goes on from OU974012.1 coordinate 8,964,881, forward strand.
GTCAAAAAGAAAAAAAAAGACTGATAAAAATGTCAGCATTTTCATATGAAAATTAGGTCAATTCTCATCTTTTCTTTAGATTAAAAGTTACTTGTAAGCTTGATAAAATTGAGCCTTAGTGCCATAGTGACCTTTGGTTGGCTTATCTGGCCAGAAGGTCAATGTAGCACTTAAGATTAGACCAAAGTGGACGAAAGGTTAGGTTTAAAAGGCTTGAAACAAAAGCTTGTGTAAAACCTGGTGCTTATCAGAAGTCTTACTTTAATTAGCTAGGAGCTATTACACATGGCCCTGTACGGATTTCCGACAGTTCAAACCTTGCAAAACTTTCGGCCTTACTTAGAATCGCTTTTCAACTTACACATTTCCGTGTCAGTGTTTCTTAAGTAATCTTAACGAGATCAAATGACACTAATTAAGTTTCATGCGTTTTTTTGTTTATATTTCGCTGACAGGCTGATAAGTTATATGTAAGTACCTACTTTATTTTTTATTAATTATACAATGTTTTTCATTGCTCCCGCGTAAATAGACACACACAAAATGTTTGCTCTGCATAAGAATTGAACCCGCAACTTAGAGCGCTCTACCAAATTATAGTTTTAGATTCAACTTTGTTTTAAAAAACTATGGTGAGATCGACAATCATCTAATATCTATTTTTTATATACTTAGAGATAGATAGATGACTCTTTATTGATTAGTTACTAAACATAGATTACTTAATAAGATATACAAACTTAATAAAATTAGTTCGTTTCGGTCCTATTTTATTATTTTAGGTTATTATAACCTATTGGATGGAAAGTCTATTTGAAACCTTATATTATTAGATAAAGAAAAAAATCTAGTAACTAGCTTTAATTTCATGAGCTAAGTATGTATTTGATATAAATATACTCAAAGCTTTTATTAGCAACAACATCATCACTATTGTGTTGAAGAAATTCTTCAAAAGTACAAAGCAACTTTACTTTTTTGTATATTCATAATAACATAAACACGACGGAAATAAAAATATCTTCGAATAATATTCTACTTTACTCTAATTGGGCTCTATTGTGGGACTATTGCGTACCTACCTACTACAATAATTGGTCACAATCAAACTTCCGATAGAAGTTATATTGTGTTCAAATACGTAATAAACAGTACAGTCAGCACAATTGCTTTGAGTTTCACACGTCTTTTTGAAATTTCCAGTTATTTTTCAATACTACGCAACCGTAAAAATTTATCATTTTGAGCAGGTAGGTAGATAGATAGATAGATAGAAAACACTTTATTGCACACCTTATCCTAGGAATTACAAGAAAATAAAAAAACAAAACTTAAATTAATTGTACAATGGGCGGTCTTATCGCTATGTAGCGATCTCTTCCAGACAACCTTGGACGGAAAGGACTTCAAGGTATAACACAAGGTGTGCTGTATAAAAATAAAGAGATTGAAAGAAAATATATAGGTATTCAAAGCGTTTTAGTTTTAGAAATTAAAATTTCACAAAAGAAAAACCGCTATACAAAAAACTTTTTTCTTAGTCTTCTGTCTACACTTTTCAATTTAAAAAGCAATTGGAAAATAAGCTTTTAATAAAACAGCAGCGTTAAGACAAGTACAAAAAGCACAAAAGCTCCACGCCATTTGTTTGATGGTCAAAGCCAGCCCTTCAAAAGGTCACGGTCAGGGCCAGCTAAATAAATCACTGATAAGCAGATAGCGTCGCTATCACTGCCTACTGGGCACAGTGGTTAATTTACAATTTGCACTACAACAGTGGTTAATTTACACTTTTCACACATTAGGTTCAGCATACTGCTCAACGCTCGACTAACAGCACAGTATCTCTATCACGAACACATCTGACAGTCGCCGTGTTAACGTATTCGAGTTATATTGCGGGTCAATGCCAGCTCGACTGCCAACCGCTGTAGTGTAACCGCGCAGTGTATCTCGGATACGCTAGCGTTACGATACGTTTGCGATTGTCACATTTATTCGTGATCAAGGCACAGATCATGTAATAGTATGCCAACTACAGTCAAGAGCAGAAATCCCTCATCTATTCCATCTCAATTTGCACACTGTAACCGGTAAGACATGTTTGTGATACACTTACGAAAACATACCACTTGTATGTACACATGTTTTTAGCAAATAAACATTCTTTATCTTTATCTTTATCTCTATTAAAAACATCATATCGTTGAAAGCACATTTTTTCAATTTAATTTTAAGTGAAATTACTTATAAACGAAAATTATCTTAAAGTTATTAATAAAGTGCTTATAAAAATACCTTTGATAAGCTGATCTTAATAAATTCATAGAATAAATAACTATCATACCAGCTGTTAGTCTGGCAAAAATCTAGGAATAGTATTCTCAGAACTTTAAGTTTCATTAAAGATGGTAGTGTGGGTGGGTAAAGCTCGTTTCCCACTGCTACCGATACGACACGATATCGACGGAAAGCTATTTTAGTACTTACTAGACAATTTCACACCGTTCGGCACCGGTATCGATATTTTAAACAAGTAACTGCAAAATAGAGAAGTTCTCCATTCCGTTATGTTTTTTTTTTGTCGAGACTGACATGTCGGTGTTCAACACGAACGGTCAGTCAAACACTCACTAACTTAAAAAAAAAGAAGTTTAAAAAATACGTAGTTCTGGTAATTCAATTAATTTAGTCGGAAACGCTATCTTTAGAAAACTTATTTAGCAGTTCAATCTAAATATAGAAACGTAGATGCGAATTATATTCAGATCGATGAATTCGCCTTGGCCTCAGGCTGGTCTTATTCCCACGACATTTGTCATTTAGTTGATTATTATTTATTGCTAGTGTCTTTTCCCTAATACCTTTTACTTATTTGAATGAGTGACCGTCAATGGTATTTACGAGTACATCTGAGCAATTCCGTACTGTCGGTCCCGGTTCTAGCCACGACGGAGGCCGTAAGGCGGCTTAAAAACTCCGTCACCAGGGTTGACCACTCATACAAACTTGCTTACTTTTTGTTGCTTATTGTTATGACAATTTAGGGGACCGAAGCCCTCCCAAAATGCTTCGGGTCTACCCAAGTGTAGACGATGCAAACCTCCTCCTGTGGCATCGGCAGGCGAGAGACGGATGTAAAAGAAAAAAATGTTTTGGACCGAGTTCAAATTTTCATGTGGTGACAGAAAAAAAAAGAAAATAGATTTGTTTTGCAAGATTTTTCAATTTTATTTTACCTGTAGACCTTCCCTTCCCAGTAAATAACACCAAGAGTGGACCAGAAATTGTCTAGGAAAGCTCCATAGCTACAGTGGAGACTATAGTTGGGTGCCCCCTAAACCGAAATTCTGCATCCGATACTGCTGGAATGGACAGACCTTGTCGCTTAGAATCTGAGCAATGGCAAGTTCAGGGCTTGACCCAGCTAGTTAGGGGTTTCCCTGACAAATTCTGGTCTACTTGGAGCTTTTGTGGGGGCTTGAACCCCTAGCCCCTTTCCTTGAATCCACTATTAGTGAGTGAACCTGAAGGTTGATTAATTGGTCTTCGGAATCCCAATTTGGGATAAGTCAACCGTGCACATATTGACGTCTTTCTTTATGGTGAAACGATGATGTAGGTGGACCTTCTATAATTTCCCATGTGGCTTCCATAACACTAACTCTCGAATATTACGAATTAACTTGCTTAAATTATTGCCGCCTGTAAGATAAATAGGCAGGGCCATTTTAAGCAGTCTTAAAATTTTAAGTTACATTTCAGCATTTGGGCGTAAGTATGAACTATAACTTTCCATTTTCTTTTTGAAGAAAAAACTCCTAAAATTAGTATTTAGATTTAAAAATATGATTAGAGCCTCTACAGGGTAGGTATATGTACCCGCTAAGTAACTGTACCCACTGTGAGATCCATATTTTGTAGCGTATACGTAAATAAAAAAAGTGATGAATTTCATGCTGACTGTACAAATGTTGAACTTTGCCACATCACACCAATTAATAAAATAAAACTTTATCATTTTCCTGTAACAGCCAGAATTTATGCAATAGATACTAGAATGTTTCGGAATACTTTCAGTTTTACTTGTGAATTGTTTGTCAGCACGCTCCCGCGATGCCTTGAACATTTTCAAACGTTACACGCTATACCAGCATTATACATTTCCATTGACGTCATAGTTATACCTGCATTACGACCTACCAAGCAATAATAGATCCTATTTTACAACTAGTAAAGCCTAATTCGAAAATGTTATGTCTGTACAATTCCTGGCCCTATTTTTAGCTTTTATTGCAAATAACTTTAATATGCTGTTTCTAATTATGGAAGGTTTTTAGTGTTGGAAATAGAGCTAATGTCAGAAGGTGTTTTAATAGGTCAGTCAAGCAGTGGTACCTAATTTGAATGAAAATTAATGGCGCAATACATTCGAAAACAAAAATTCCGGGGCATCATGGAAACCATGAATGCTAGCTTAGTGAAATGTAAAAAGTCTCGGTTCAGACATAATTACCTTAGACTTTACATAAAAAAAAACTTTATAGCAAATTACTGATATATTACAGTCACTCACATTAGTAGATGATGATGAGAGTTTTATGACTAAGAACACGGAACTTAAACTTTTGTATGTTCAATATGTTTATGCACTCCCAGCACACTGAATATACACTGCAGACATAAAGATGAATTCAATGTTTTTTTTCCAGGCTATGCAATGACGTGGTGTCGAAAAGAAATCATACACTAAAACCAAGGGTGGTATTGCCAGAAAGCTATGTAAAAGGTTCGTTATTTTTTTAAAAAAAGGAGAGTGTACCAAAGCTAAGCTACTTTGCTAAAGATGTGATTGACATCCACGAATAGGGATCGTCTTTGTTTTCAAATGAAACGATTCCTATTGGTGAATGTGGAAACCTTACAACGTAGGAAAAGTAGGTACCCTTCTAGACTGTAGGTATTAAATTACGTATTTTCTAACCGAATTTGTGATATATTTCAGAAATGCGCCCTCCAGCCAGAAAAGGACATCCTGTGGTCGTTGAGTTCAGCATCTACGTAGTTGATGTCAACTCTATCAACGTTGAAGACATGGACTTTAGGTATGTGTGTGATGTAAGACAGAGTCGAGTCATTGCGATTTTTTTTGTAACTAGCTAGCGCCCGCGGCTTTGCTCGCGTGGTAGCAGCATACGCATTATTTGGTTAAAATCTTTGATCCTAATTGTAGGAACTTTAGGGTGCGACTTTTCAAAATTCCGTTCTTAGTGCACCCCTACACTATATAAGGATACTACCCTTCAAATTTCGCTGTGCGTTGATGGTCAGTCAGCTTCAAAAGAGTTTAATATATTTAGAAAAAGGGAAGATAAACTACACACTACACTAACTATTACACTTCACAATTTGGTCGATCAAAAACTAAAATTAGAACTTAGCTATTCAAACTTGAAAACTTTACTTCCAAAGTCATTATTCAAAAGGATACCCCTTTGAACGATTTCCGTTGGAACTTTGTTTACTAAGCTTTTACCTTTCAATAAGCTTTTCAATTATAGGCGGTTTTCACACTGCCACCGATACGACATCGTCCCGATATCGTTAAAGATATAGCACGGCGATATTAATTGCGACTTTAGCTCTAAGCTATTTATAAGACTGAGAGGATGGTATAGGTGCTGACTGCTGGGCAAGCCTACTCCATCCATACATTGTCCCAGGCACTACAGTGTCTCGTTAAGTGTAGGCATAGGTTGCCTCCTGACGCTGTATAAATCATCTTCAATAGATGTAAAGGCCTATTATATACTAGCCTTTGCCCGCGGCGTTGCTCGCGTTCTAGACCCTTTAGAGTGTGACTTTTCAAAATTCTTTTCTTAGTGCACCCCTACACTATATTACTACCCTCCAAATTTCATATCTCTAGGACTTATAGTTTAGGCTTTGCGTTGATTATAAAGAGTTTTATATATTTAGAAGATTTATAAGACTTGAGAACTCGCTAAATACAAATTAGTCTGTTCAGGCAACCGACATTTTGATATCATGTCGATGTCGGAATCGGCCGGTGTGCAAACGTCGTAGGTAGGTAAAATTTCCGTGAAAATATTTATAAATAAATTATTTTCTTGTTGGTTCTAAATGTAAAGCAGTGACTAAATCCTATTATAATAATTGAGATTTCTTAGAATAACAATAACTTTTCTTAACATTGGTCTGGTTTCATAAACTAACTAAGTGAGTATCTAACTACCTATAAACCTACTTTAAAACCTTTTAGTACAAAGTTATTAAGCATGTTTTAACCCTAGATTAAAGAATGAGGAATATTACTAGTTTGAGGTCTGACCTCGAAAATGGGTCTCCGATTTCAATAGAACTTGGAAATTCTAAACAGTTTTAACAGAAAACTGCGTTAGCGTGTCTATTCGCAATGAGTTCAAATTTCACGCAGGGTTTTTTTTTCATGTGCTAATAGCTAAACATTTGGCTGCCAGTACACCTGATGGTTAAGTCACAGATCATATAATACTATACGTTAAGTGTAGCTGCAGGCTATAGGTAGTTCTAAAAGGTGGATGCAAATTTTTTCGAAAAATGAACTTGCCTTGTACTAATGACGGTTGCAACATTAAATGTATATAATTATGACATCATAATGGGGACAAATTCTTGTCTTTCCTGGTTTTTTTCCTGTCCTTCACATGCGAGATTAAAAAAAACCAAGTAGTAGAACACAAATAAACCAAACCAAATAAATCATTTTTAGTCTTTAGATGTCATCTCGATTCAAAGTCCTAATGGTCCTTCGAGACTCTATTGTACAAAAATATTTCATTAAAACATTAACCTCATTCAGCTTCGAAAATTAGGTCATTACGATCAAGAGAAATTTAAGTAGGTAGTCTGAATTTCACTTTTCATAATTATCTCAAATTATCGTCCATTAATCACTGCCAAGTATTCCCAAGGCACTGCCTTTGGAACAGCAGTGCAAGTACCGTTCTTGTCGATCGCTTATTTTGACATTTAGAATCGTCAAAATTCGCTAAAAATGGTTTTATCGACAGTAGCAAGTACGTTACCTAACTTTGTCGATCAGTAGACAAATTCGTTAAAATTTAACGAATTTACCGATAACCCTAGCATGGAACTTTTGAATGACATTTGAAATCGTCTATTTTGTCGATTTACGCGATTGTTTTATCGACTTTGAAAATGGTCTCGGTAAAGGTCGGAGTGCTCAAATAAAATGGATTTTGGTCTTATAATGATTTTGGAAGAGGAGCAGAGGGCAGCCTAGTTATTATTAGACGTCGTTTGAGTGATGTCAATCCTCCTATGGAGCCTATGAATTCCCGGGTAATGGCTCTTGCCCTCATACAGTGCATGGAAAATGATGTAAGGCGGACGCGATCTCACGGTTTACCCGTGCATATTGTTATAAGTATCCTGAGTAATTATTACCTAGATCTTGCCTGACAATATTGCTACTTACATACAGTACATAACCTATTTAGTATACCTACCTATGTGTATGTGTAACTCTCTACTCTCTACACAGCAAACACACACACACACAACCAACACGCAGAATCAGTAGGTATTGCCAGTAGTCAACTCACAGAGTACCTACTCAAAAAAATTACCAAAGCGAAAAGTGGCTAAGTTGGTTAATGTAAACGCTTGACAACCGAAAACCGATTGATTTTGACAAGATGTTTGGTTTATTTCACTTCCTTTTTCCTTTCCTGAGTCTGTCGCAAATTACCCGGTAGTTTTCGATACCCGTAAATTATCCACTAGACGTCAAAATTACCCGAAATCGGGTAAAATACCTTAGCTGGCAATGGTGCATGTTTACTATGTTTTGATTCTGACAAACGAAAGTGATTGACAGTGACATTGACAGATAAACTAGTAAATCATGGCAGCAGTGAACGAATGATTTCGATAAACTCTGACGATCGTAAGGCATCGTTAAAATTTATCGACAAGAGATCCGTACTCGCATGGAACGATACGATTCGATACGTTTACCGACTTTAGCGATCGACAACTAAGCGATCGATAAGAACCGTACTTGCACTGCAGTACAGTCAGCATCAAAAGTTAGTCAGTCTTTCAGAATTTAAAAATGGTTGTAATCCCTACTACAGTACTATCACTCTACGATCTAAATGTGAAACTTTAGGGCCTTACTTATGACAGACGAATAGTTAAACAGTTGAATCAAAGTCTAGCTCTGTCACTGTTTGACATTACCTGTTAGTAGGGGACAGCAATCATTTAAACAGCGGAATAAAGTTATGTAGGGACACGAGTTTTGACATTTTTTGAAACGACACATAGCTCTTTTATTTTAATAGTTTTTCTTGTGTTTTTGTGAGTATTGTTGTTTAGTTTTGGTGGAATTTTAACCAATAATACTTAGGTCGTAACATAAAGTGTGAGCCATTGGAATAAATGTGTGTAAAGTGGTTTTTATGAATGTGAAAATTCGTGTTAGGTTTTGAAAAGAAAATCCACTATTTCCTTTTCAAAACAAACGACAGTCGACTCGGCGAATGACTTGACTTGACTTATTCATTACAATTATATCACTTGACATTGGCAAAATTGTCTGTCGAAATGACGGACAGAGGCCATTATTGAAGAGAAGAAGAAGTTATACAGCGATCGTAAGTAAGGGGGTAGATGTTTGGATGTTTGTGTTTCAATTACACTGCAACTACTAATCCAATTTGGCTGAGACTTATGGTCTATCTTATAAAAAGTTAGGGTAGACATTATGTCTTGTTTAACATACGTAATCAGGACATAATGTCTACTCTAACTTTTTATAAGATAGGGGGTTAGAATATAATATATAGGTAAATCGTAACCTGGACTAATACAAACGCTAGTTTTATATCGAAAAATTTACAGGACAAACGGGACAAAGTGCAGGCGTAAGCTACGTAATCATAATTTTTCATAATAATACTACTGTTTTTACCTTTCTAATCATGTATTTTATGAGAGTAACTAATGGAACAAGCAGGATGACGTCTGCCTATAACAATGTTTTATTATTCCAGAGTGGACATGTTCATCAGACAAACCTGGAAGGAGAGTAGGCTCCAGCTGCCTGAAGACATCTTCGAGGAAGGAGACGACCACGTGACCCTGCCTCCCGAGTTCTTTGATAATCTGTGGCATCCGGACCCTTACTTCCTAAACTCGAAAGTTACAGGTAAATTTTGAAAATCAGGTCGTGGAAGGGGCCTGAAAATTGTTCTTCGGCATGGAAAAAACCTTCTTCAAATTGATTATGGTGATGATGATGCGATGCGTCTGTCTCTCTAGGTAATAAATATAAGTAGAGTTTTATCGCTAGAGAATAGTCAAATGCGAGTATGGCATTTTCCCTATTTGAACGATAATTGTAGGTACATTTTTCTTTAGCGTTTGTAGAATGTTGACTTAGCTAGGTCTCTTTGGATTTATGAGTTAGTCTCATAATCCCTTTTAAGGTGTCCCCTTCAAAAGGATTATGAGACTTTTTGTCTCATAATACCCTTGATTTCAAAATTTTAAAATCAAGAGGATTTATTTTGAGACTCTTCAGTCTCAAAATCCCCTTCGGGCAAAATTACACCGTAATAGCTCAAAGTCAAAGTGCTTTGTGCTGAATCACTTTGTATTTTAATTTTAATATACTTATCTATTTTTTTAATCAAATACATACTTAGTTCGCTGCTGCTGAACGATTCACTTCATTTCTGCCATAAGATATACCAAGATCAGATTATAGTAGAAATCGATCAAACATTGTTTTCTTTACTTAGATGTCCAATCTAATCATACAAAACGTAATGACGATTCAAAGTGATCAGTGAGATTTTATTGAATAAAAGCTTTTTGACTTTGACTTTGACTTTCTGAGACACAGTAAAGCTATAATTGTTGTTTTTTACGAGTTTTGACATTTTTTGAAACGACACATAGCACTTTTATTTTAATAGTTTTTCTTGTGTTATTGTGAGTATTGTTGTTTAATTTTGGTGGAATTTTAACCAATAATACTTAGGTCGTAACATAAAGTGTGAGCCATTGGAATAAATGTGTGTAAAGTGGTTTTTCTGAATGTGAAAATTCGTGTTAGGTTTTGAAGAGAAAAACCACCATTTTCTTTTCAAAACAAACGACAGCCGACTTGACAAATGACTTGACTTGACTTATTTATACAATTTTAACACTTGACATTGGCAAAATTGTCTGTCGAAATGACGGACACAGGCCATTACTATATCACTTGACATTGGCAAAATTGTCTGTCGAAATGACGGACAGAGGCCATTAATGAAGAGAAGAAGAAGAGAGAGAGAGAATTGTTGTTTTAGCAGAGAAAGGTAGATTATTGACGACTAATTTCGCATGCTGTAATTTTTTCTTCTATTTTCACGCCCCACTGGCACCCTCTATTGTTGAATTTCTAATTGAATATCGAGAATTCTTTTTATAAAGCATTTTCTCTTTGTAAGAGGTACTTACAGTACAAAAGAATGCTTCGCCTACACAAAACGTTTTTACAACAATCGCATAGGTATACAATATACATAATAATATATACGTCGTATATCCTACGTAGTAACACATATTTTCTTGTTTACTTGACAAAAAAATATTTTACATAAAAAATCAGGTAAGAAAGCGAACAAAGGCTTCTTAATGGTTTGAAGAACAATTTGATGAAGAAAACAATTTGATCTTACTTAGAGTATCATGATAATAATTATGAAACTGAATCTTTCATAATTATTACTTTGTATATTGATTTTCTGTCAAACACACAACCAGTTTTGCATTATTTGATTTATTATCTAACTTTGGCCCACTAAAGTACCTACACCAAAGTTGAAAATAGTTTTTTTACAAAAGTTTTTATTACTTAAGTATAACTACATGATATGAACAAGCCGATGGCCCACCTGATGCTAAGTTTCAACTACTGCCTATAATGATGCATTGCCTCACTGAGCACATCCACTGAGGATGCGCCATGTGATGTATTGCACTGCGTCCATCACACTGAAACATGAAAACTGTAAACTTTTTTTCATAAGAGTACACCAAAGCTGAAAGAGCTTGACAGTTCTAACAAAGATTTTCGTTTTAGGAGGAGCATTACATTACCGTCAGCGAAACAAGCCTGGTAAATTCTGATGCTTACCAGAGATTGGCACTATTGCAAACTCAAAGTGCAAGCTTCTCACTAAAATGCACGTCCAGTGCCCACTCACTAAATAATTCAATAAAAATATCTTAGTCTGATAGTTTTGGCCCCGCACTATTTCCTGAGTTGTGGGGTATCAGAAACTATTCGAGATATATTTGACAGGTCATGCTAACATTGGCCCACTGAAAAAAAAATAAAGCTTGATTTATGTGTATAAAATTTAAAAAAAAATAGACCAGGTGCACTTTTGTATCATAATTTGCACCGCACTGGTTAATTTATTCTTACTTTGTACTTTATATTTTTATTTATTTTTACTTTGTACCTACTTTAACTTTTTTATTCTCATTTTGTACATTACAAATGTTTGAAGTTTTTTAAAGGTTAAAGTTTGAAAGCACCTTTTCCACTCTGTTTTGTGAAAGTGCACTTATGAAAGCATTTTCAGTTGAAAGTTTAGGAATAAAACTATCCTGTTCTGGTTTACTGTTCAACTAAATAACCTCAAGTAAGAGTTAAAATTGAAATATCCACTAAAATTAGAGAAAAGTATTTTTTCGTAAAATCAAAAGTGCGTGTTCCTGAAAAAAAAAATTACCTTATCCTCCTTCGTTTCCCTAAACATTAAATTCAAGGCCTTTCAGCTTTGGTCCAAAAAGTGTGTTTCTCGAGCTGCTCTAGTGATATTACCACAGCAAAATATTGATCAGCTTTATATCACACCGTCAAAAATAAGTTTTTTTTTATTTTCGTTTATTTTTGACGGAAAATAATACTCTGGTTTCCTTTTGCAGAAATTGCCGAGCTCACGCACAAGTTCTCGTCGGTCACGTTGTATAGAAACCAGACAGTACGGTACGCGGCTAGAATGCACGCCATCATCGCCTGCCAGATGGAGTTTCAACTCTATCCCATGGACATACAGTCCTGTCCGATTTATATCGAAAGCTGTGAGTAATCACTTGGAAAATTCCTAGAGGTTAATGTGAATAATTCTGGGTAACTATAACCACAGAGATAGTTTCGAGCATGTACTTAGTTCAGTGGGAATTCTAACTTCGACGTTGTGCTGAACATCTAGGTATACCTCTTATGCACTACGTAATTATCATCTATTGTGTAGTTCCGAAGTCCTACAAGGAGCCCTAAAGTTTTGCTCTGTTTGTTTGTCCTAAGAAAACAAGACTAAGTGTCTGCTGCCTTAAGGTTTCCTTTCAGACAGGCATTTCTTACAATATCAGGCATTTTAAGGTGCTCCATACAGGCATGGCAGCGATTTCAATTGGTACCTTGACCCAACTATTCTTAGAGTCTAAAGCTTCTTCCAACTGGACACCTGGTATTATAAAGTCCACAACTTTCGACTAACTTACTTACCCCCGAAACAGTAGCTGAACTACCCACTAAGCCGTTTCAACTAGCATTTGACTCCTATACACTATCCTGAATCAGTCTCTTGAAGAACTTCTACAACGCTAATGAATTTGAGGGTTAATGTGTCTGTAAGTTGTGGTATATATTGAAATGATCTTCTTACAGTTTCATACAGCAATCAGAAGGTGAGGTTTCGTTGGAGCGAGGCCGGCGTCACCATCAACCCAGAGCTGAAACTTCTGCAGTACAATATCGGACAGCCACTGCGGCTGGAGGAGACCAATGGATACATGATCGACAAAGATGGTAACAAGACATTTGAAATTAGCTGACTGGTTTCTATTTAAATAGTATCTGACCAAGTGTTGAGTTTAATATGAAAAACTAGAGATGCTAATCTAAGAGCACCATTCACCACCAATAATAATACAGGTTTCACCTCAGGTAACTACTCGAGACTGGTCGTATACTTTCGATTCGAGCGCCAAATCGGTCACCATCTCATCCAGACCTTCGCTCCGTCCTCGCTCGTGGTAATGCTGTCGTGGTTTAGCTTCTGGTTGGATCTGGACGCCATCCCTGGAAGGGTCACGTTGCTGGTCACCTGTATGTTGACCCTGGTCACCATGTTTACGGGCTTGAGAGCTGATATACCACCTGTTGCATATGTAAAGGTAAGACTCTAATTTTATAGCATCGGTATACCAGGAGATACCAGAAATAAGACACAAACAGTTAATTTATTTTGCACTAACTTGAAGTATACATCGGTAAAAGTTGTTCATATTGATGAGTACTTTTAATCCCTCTGAAGTTTTCAGGACTGGTATTGACATCCCCCATTTCCATTAATGCCTTCTTCGCCCATCGACTTCCTACAATCTGTCTTTGCAGTAATGACAGGAGCATTACGCTACTTGCCAAAACTAGAAAAGTCTGGTAATGTGTTCCTTCACTGTTCACAACAGAAAAACTTATTGACGCGCGACTGGATTTGAACTCGCTTCTTTAGATCAGAAGTCGGGTCTACTCCCGCTAGACCAGCCAGTTCTCGGACGGATGGGTTAAAATAGTAAAACAGTTTACCTCAACAGGCACTCGACCTTTGGATGGCAGGATGCATGATGTTCGTATTCGCGGCTTTGGCCGAATTTGTCGTGGTCAAGGTGCTGGATAAACAGTATCAGATGAACAAGAGTAAGCAACAAGAAGCCATGCCTAGGATAATACCAGTGGTGAGTTCATTATGGCTCTAATAATTGTGTTTACCTACTAAATAGAAAACAACTTACCATTATGAATTACTAGACAGCGGCTGACCCATCTTTTTCCATGCCGTGCGTGGCAGTAGGGTATATAGTCTATAGCAAGATATCATAAAAAAGAAGAAAAGATATTCTAGAACAGATGGGGGATGAAAAGATGTGTATGAGAGCTAGTTGTATTTTTGGAACATGGATTTGAAACGTATGCTTTAATTTTTATAACCGCTACGCCAAGTTGGATACAATCCTTTCACATAGTACTACCTTTTTGTCCATATTGTCGCATTGTTGAGTAAAGCTCTTAGATGTAGGGCTATATATAAATAGAATATAACTTATACCATTAGAACAGAACATACATAATAAAGTTATTTCAATGATCCCGTCTGCAGCGCCTAAACGGAGAGAAAGGCTCCTGCGGCACAGTAGCCGCTTGGGAAGGCAGTGCGGTACGTTGTCGCAAGGTTGATCTGACGTCACCGACCTCGCCCCCCGCCGCCACGCCGGCCGTGCACCCCGCGCCCTCCGCGCCTCACACCCCGCACCTTGTCAATGTCGAGAGAAGGCAGAGTATACTTCAGGTAAGACAGAGATACTTCAGGTAACGCAGAGTATACTTAGGTAAGGCAGAGTATACTTCAGGTAAGGCAGAGTATACTTCAGATAAGGCAGAGTATACTTCAGGTAAGGCAGAGAATACTTCAGGTTTTTTCATCAGGAGATTTAATTTAAAAATTTCATGCGACATGCTTTTAGTAGATTATTAATTCTGCAGGTTGCCTGGCTAGACGCAGATACAGGACAAGAAAGAGTGTTGTGGCGAGAGATAGACAAGCTATCGCGCGTGGTTTTCCCTGCCCTATTCCTCCTTTTCGTAACCATGTACTGGCCGGTTCTGCTGCTGAAGACCAAAACATCATAACCCTTGGATGTACACTGGTGTTCGACCAGCTGAGCAAATTTGGAGCTTGTACCGGAGATATTTAGAGCTCTTTATAGCTAATTTAGTTGGTAAACGGGACTTTTTTGTCTTAAGTAAGGGTACCGAGGGTAGCTAAGGAGAGCTTTAACACTAACGTAACGTCGACTTAGCACAAAAACTACGTTCTAAGAAATGAAAGAAAAAGTTAGTAGGTGCTTGTTAATTTCAAAAATAGTTTAACTTGTTCTTTTATATTTTGGTGTTATTAGATAGTAAGCATTTGATTTTGTAAATAGTTTTTCCTTAGTTATTTTGTAAATACTTAGTATGTTGAAGTTGGATTGTTGCAACGAAATTAATTTTAAAGAAAAATAACCTATCTAAAACATTTTACAATTAAATTGCACAAAAAACCGTCTAGATATTACAATATATTACAATTTAAAAAATACTCAATGCGTGTGCCTTTGATATAATCTGTTCAATAGTTAATTGCTTTATAAATTTTCAAAGTTTAATATATTTTAGGTAAAATAAAATTCTAATAAAAGTTATTTTATTTTATATTTATTAAATAGTTTTTGATGAGTTGGTTGTTAATATTAAATTCTCAATAGCTTTAACGATGTGATAGAATTTTATTACGACGATGACAACGACCACTATGTTTTAATATGATAAGAATAAAAAATGTAAAGTTATACTTAAGTTATAGGTCCAAATAAAATTACGATTAACTTCGTAAAATGCTTAGGTTTTTTGTATCTCGAAATTGTTTTGTGTTTGCTATAATATAAAAAAGGTTTTATAAGGTATAGAAATTCAGTTAAATAAAATTGTAAATATTGCCGCTGTATTTAAAGTGTTTATTAATAAATAATTTCAAATGTAATTGGATGAATACATTATAGATCTTATTTTAAATAAATAAGTAAAACTTGGTAAGTTAGTAAAATCATTCATTTTAAGTTTATTCCTAGGTAGCAGAACGCTATCAATTAGTTACAAGAAATATTTAATTACAATTCTCCATAAATCTTTGTTAAATAGATAATGTGACGGAACAAGCAAAGTAGAACAATAAAATTGCATTTCTACACAGAGCACTAATCTACTAAAGTACCTACCGTTTCCAACGATTACCTAACAATAAGGTATTTTGCCCTCAATGTCTTGTACCTATTCTGTCACTGAATTTGCTGAGTGTATAAATAATTTATAAAAAATATATTACTTATCCATATACCAATGTTCGTTTAAGATTTTAGAAAAAAAGTTCAAGCTTTAAAAGCAATGCTCATCGATGGCGCAAGTTTTTGTTATTGTTCGTTGACTGGAATACATAAAGTTGAATCAAAATTACAAGTGTTTGTTATTAACCTACTAAAAATAATGTAAAAGACGTACTGACTAATTACTGGGTGGTACAAAATAATGCCTATATTTGCAGAATGAGTTCTAAAACTACTTCTCCCACGAAACTCCTAAAGAGTTTCAGGCCCGTGTTGATTTAGGCTTATTCCAGATTTACCCTGCGTGAGTCCCCTGCGTCGGGGATTTTTGGAACTTTTGTCCAATAAACCCCTTACCAAACTGCTCAAGCACTGATCCGGGCTCAAACATAGATTTTTGTATGAAAACTAGCCGTCGCCCGCGGCGTTGCTCGCGTTCTACCCTTCAGAGTGTGACGTTTCAAAATTCCTTTCTTAGTGCACCCCTACACTATATAAGGATACTACCCTCCAAATTTCATACCTCTAGGAATTATAGTTTAGGCTATGCGTTGATTCTTAGTCAGCTTCAAAAGAGTTTTATATATATTGATCTTTAGTCAAATCTATGCTTCAGTAACGATTTCTGTATCATACGGGCCTAACAAAGTATCAATAAAAATACTCTAAAATACTCTAAGGCATCGCCTGCTGTCGAGTGATGGCAACATCGTTTGCGTATTGCTAATTTGATTGCACCATGAGTACCTAAGCAACAATCAAGTACAGGCACTTCATTACAGGCATAAAAGGGCCCTTTTGATGTTCCGACAACCACTCTGCGAGGTAATTGTTTAGTAAGTGGGTCAACCAGCTCGGGAGGAGGCAATTTGCTCTTGCGGAAAATGGACACTTTCTCCTGCATGTGACGAATCGACGGATAATATTTTTTTCAACACACTTGCTCATAAAGTGGCTCTATGGTCACCGCAATTAGGCACATAATGATACCCATAATCAAACTGTGACTTTTTCATTGCTATTTAGTTAGATTAGATTTTTTTTTTAAATTTTATTGGTTGAGTAGCTTTGTTACTAAAAAAGTTTTTATTCAAAAAAAAGATCGTGTTCAATAGAACAAATAAATGAATGTTCCTATTGCTTGCTCATTTCATGCAACTTCTTATTTAAATAGATAATTTTAACTCGTACGTGTTTAATAAATAAAACTTTTACTCAAATATAACTTGTTTTCTCTGTAATAAAAGAAAACTTTAAATTCCCCATTTTTTACGTGGCAGAATAGGCGCAAGCCCTAAGCGCGGAAAATAAATAAAAAAAAAACCTCATCCCTTTAGTCTGTGGCCGATCGCAATGCGCGCGCATAGGAAAACTGATTAAT
The DNA here is from genome assembly GCA_918843925.1 of Eulithis prunata. Taxonomy (NCBI): domain Eukaryota; kingdom Metazoa; phylum Arthropoda; class Insecta; order Lepidoptera; family Geometridae; genus Eulithis; species Eulithis prunata. The sequence continues at coordinate 8,982,279 of OU974012.1, forward strand.
TTTTCCCGCCATAGCGAAACATTTTTCACAACGCGTTTTTACTGTTGAAATTATAGTTATTTTATTCACAAGTGTGTTGAAAAACGTCGTATGATACACGTGTGTATTGGTGATTACCGTTCTCGGCTTTAATGGCACCTCGGCGGTAATCACCAATGTACCACACTAGTACCATAATGTACTAAAAGCCTGCGAAAAAAAAAAAGTTAACATTTAAAAAAAAAAAATTTAATTCAAAACATGGATAATAAAATATTTATCCGTAGAAAATAAAATCAATTCAATCTTTGTAGTATGTAATACTAAAGTTACATTAATAAAGTTCACAGCACACTGAACCTAGTGAGATAACCAGCCGAATCGAACAGTCTACACGCGAGCCGCATCGGCATTCCTCGCAGCCATCCGACAGCAATTACCTACTGTGAGACCAGCAGAAAAAACTAGTCTTGTTTTGGGCACCGAATAACTACCATACGTAAATACAGGGTGTAAGAACAGTATTACGGGATAATTTATTAGTTAATAAATTATCCTACACCTAATTTATTAAATTATTTATTTATTTAATTTTTCGGTGAGAATTAGAAAACGAATCATACTGTGGAAATGATATTTCCAAACGAAATCACGTGACTATTCCTATTCATTTTGACAGCTTTTTTATTGTTTAGCTACTGGGTTGTTAACATTGGCACATAAGACGTATTACAAATTCCCAGCGGTTTTTTATATATCTAATAAGTATTCAAATAAAGTTATTTATATATTTTTATGTATAGCGTGGTATACCTTTATTTTTACACCCTGTTACATAAATGGTACAGTTACTATCAAAAGTAGATTACCAACATGATGTCATTATGTAGGTATAGGTAAGTCCTGAGCTCCCTATATGGTTTGATAGCTCTGACTTTGAATGAAAGGTAAATTAGATAAATATTTATATAGGTCTCCACTTTCGTCGAGAGCTGTTAGGGTGTGTCGATGCATGTTCGATTAAAGATCACATGGGTCTGGTTATAAAATGCGCCCACTATACTTCGTCCGTGTCCTGTTCGTCTTTTCTGGCCTGTACGCTACAGATTGGTTGGTCAATTTAATGGAAATAGGCGAGTCCTATCTACATGTGTGTGATTACTAATAAATATAAATAATAAATAAATATTTACGGGCATTTAACACAACGCCTTCTAGTCCCAAACTAAGCAAAGCTTGTACTATGGGAACTAGGTGGCTGATAGAATACATATACTACAGACACGAAACAAACATCTATGTTTGCCACACACAAATGTTTGTTCTAGGTGGGGATCGAACCCAGGACCCACAGCAAGGAAGGCAGAGCTACTACCGACTGAGTCATGACGCCTGTCATAGTTACTAGTAACTATGTACATTACTACATAGTTACTAGTTATACATTCTTAATGTGATAGATATTGGTTTAATTACTATGGTAAATTCTTACATAATTAGTATACCTAGCTGATATGGAAGGCACGTCAATTAACGACCGAAAACGGCCATTTTCGGTGTCCTACATGCCGGATTCTGTACCTAACTTGCAATAAGCCTTTACAAACCGCATGACCTCTTAATACACCAATCAATCAATCACTTCAAGGTCATAATTAACCTAACCGAACGTCGTCGAAGAGCAGAATGTCAAACCACTAAGTGATCATTGTGTCCTGTGGTCATCACAGGCCTGTACCGGGAACACCTGATGCTTGCTCACTTCTGTCATCAACTGTACATGCATCAATTTTGGTCATGAAATCTGCGCGAGCGCATTTTGCAGAACCAGGTGGTAATCAGTACTGTTGCGACCGTCTTGCAAGCTGCACGTTTTTTGTTGACATTTTTTGACAGTTACTGTTTATTTCGAAACCGGGATCGGTGACCGCGGGATGTATGGCATAGTGCTAACTAAGTGAAGGGGTAAAACGAGCCAAGGTAAGCAACTACCTACCTACTCGTAGTTTTCACAATGCGTGTTCTTTGTTTACATTGTAGCTACCTACTACAGAATATTAGTTGGTAGTAGGTACCAACTGTTTATAGGTAGGTACATATCTTTTAAATGAAGGTGTAGATAGGTATACTATTAAAATTTACTTAAGTATTTTATAATATCTAGTTTTTATTGAGTCAGTGCTTATGTAGGTAGATATCTGTTACTAAATCATTTAAACCAGTTTTTATCTTAATTTCGATTTGTACCTGCTCTTATAATATATCGAAACAGGATGTACCTAAGTAGGTAACTACGAGAATTTGTGTCTATTGGTTGGTAAGTATCTTGTTGCATTTTTCTAAACTAACCTAATTTGGCCCGAAATGGGTAGACTGCTGGAACAATTCAAAGATAAGATCTCCTGTAGGTACACAGTTCTACAATAAATGTTTCTTATTTCTTAATTTGACAGTTTTAAAATTATAGCCTTCCCTGGTCGATGCCTCCTGGTCAAATAAGATTAGTTTAGAAAAATGCAACAAGAGAATACAATTCCTATTCAAGTATAGTCACAATTGACTACCTAAGTAGAATGTTTATTTTTACTTACAAGATTTTATACTTACCTACCTACTTACGGCATTGCATAGCGTACGTTTACCTACCTACCTGATGAAATTTTACATTCGTCTGCTTATCTTGAAGCCAAAATTTTTGAAGGTTTCACTTCTACCACGTGTGAATTGCATACAATGTTGTTTTTTTATAACTGATAATGAGCGTACGCCGAATTTAGAATTTTCTATGTTGTACATGTACAAGGTAGACTACTTCCACCTCACCTAAATAAACCACAGAATAAATAAATAGTACCTGCATAATAAATTACTCCACTAATATTCTGTGTTACTACTACTACTAATTAAGTCACTTATAATAGTGATCTGTGCTAGTTTTAATTTTATTTTTCAAATTTAATTTTTAGTACGTAGCGTAGTGACTAGACTACGCTACGTACTAAAAACAAAATGATGGGTTTATGGACATGTTGCTTTTATGTATTATTTTTGTTTTTTATTTATGTTGCTCCATACATTTTACCAGGCAGGTACCTACATCGAGTTTATTAATACGGGCTTACTGACATATTGACCTTTGACTATGAGGAATTGCTCTTATTCACCTGTGTGCCGAACGCATTATATTCACTTAAAAACCTTTAGCACTAGTTTCGCCTTTTAATCTTGTAACTGCTATGAAATTATTATTACTTACTAAGATAAACTAGTTTTGCCAAAAAGTAACCCCTCTGACAATGGTAATCTTTATGACATTTAAATTTTAGGTTGCGAATAGATTGGTTTCTACTAAAATTTTTAACTCCCCAACTACTGAACCGATTTTGATTAAAAAAATTATGGGAGCAATCTGGATGTATTATCGTATTATCTATTACCATTTCAGATAAAAAAAGATTTTTTCAACAAACGGTTCTTAAAATAAAAAAAATACAACCTAATTGAGAACCTTCTCCTTTTTTAAAGTTGGTTAAAAATGACATAAAAGACGTTAAAATTAAATTTTACCTCCTTGACATTGGTCAGATTCTATTGGTGTACTTATTCTGTTGTTTTTTTAAAGAGAAAAGGAGGAGGAAGGAAGAGAATAATTTTAGTCCTGTAAAAGTAAAAGTTTAGTCCTGTAAAGTTAAGGAAAATGGAACAACAGAATTGGGGCATTGGCTGCTTATTTATTTGTTACCATGTGCGTACTTAAGTGGGCACGTTAATGTTTTATTTGTAGGTAGTTTTATGTACAAATTACGATTTTGGACTGGATTTATTATGAAATTGAAGAAAACACAAAATGATACAAAATAACAAAATCAAGAAATTAGCAACTTAGCAAGGCCAAAAACTCGTGTTCAGGGTTCGTATTGACATTTCAATCAAGGTTTTCATTAACTAGGTAACAATGTGAGTCATCTGGTTCTCTGAAGCGTCGCCAGTTACCACGGATGTTATACAGGTGAGAATAGGCGATTCAGATTCTCATCAACAATAATTAAGAAAATGTGTAATGCTATTGGAAAAACCTTATCTGACAGTTTAAACATTTTACTGTTACCTACCTAAAAAAATTAAAAAAACTTTTATTAAAAAAATTTAGGCCTAGGTAATACATTTATGTTCTTAGTTAAATTAAAATTCAATACAACTTCAGGTAGTTGACTAAAAGGTTAATAACCTTTTGAGACGGTTTCAAGAATTTGATAAGAATACTTGAAATTCTTGTGAAACATATAACCTAGTAGCTATCCGATGAAGTACCACCTAGGCAAGACAAGTTGTGCTATTCAGCGCGGCAATGCAGCCAGTGTCTTGGGCACGCTTCCGATTGGTACTGTAGGGCTACTCCCGACCACCGCCATTCCAAATTGGATCCGGATTTTGACAGATTTTGTGTCATTTTGTACTGGAAAATGACATGACTTCCGTCAAAATCTATGAATCCAGATTGGAACTGTGGTCGAGAGTAACCCACCTGATTTGGACCAGTTGAGCTATCTATAAATCGTTTGCAACGGTTTGTAGATGGCTCAACTGTTTCATGTGTATTTCGTAAATATTGTGAATATTGTAAATTTCTTTGTGAATAAATTCAATTAGTTATCAAGTTGTGTAATAATCGGCGTGTGAATCATTGTGATTTTACCTAAACATTAGGTATTTAGTCAAAAATACTTTTGTAAGTTAAAAAAACATTTTTTGTTTACCAAACATTTCTTGCAACAAATGATTTTTGGTTTGTTTCTACTTGTAGATTTTGCCTTTGCCATAAACTAAACTCTCACAACTTGAACAATTTATCAATATAATACTAAATTCAAGCTTGACTGACAAAACAATTACTTGACGTCAGTTCCCCACAGCCACCTTAACATAATAATAATAATAACTTGCTTAATTTATTCATGACTAATCCATGAAGTTTTACGGTCGTTAAACAACAGTATTTTCAGAAATGCTGCTTCAATAACACAATGAAAGTATAATTATTGAAATAATGATTTCAGGACAATAAATTATTCGTTGACTACCTTTAAAAGTCATCAGTTTCATGAACATGAAGTCATCTAAGAGCGCTTGTAGACGTCCGTTTTTTTCATCGGATAACGGACCGTCAAAAACGGCTATCCTATAATTGATCGCCGGACCGATGTCCGGTGCATGTATGTACAGTGTACACACATTCATCAGAAATCATACACCACCGCGAATCCAGCAAAAAACACGGTCCGGTATCCGGCGAAAAAAACGGACGTCTACAAGCGCCCAAAGAGATTAGAATTATTGAGAGTATCGAGTAAACGTTTTACCGTCGCATTTCTGAAATTCAAAACAGTTGATAACAATACCTCCTAAACTACTTTTAAATACTCAATAAAATAAATATTCATGATCATTTCACAAACGCCGCAAAGCATGTAGAAACCAGATTATCCAACTTAATATAGTTTTTTTGTAAATATACACAGTAATACAAAGTATCCAGACACGCAGAACGTACATTGTTATATTTTTCATTCGGTACACATAAAGTTTTTTCTTAGTAGTGATCGAACCCAAAACCCACTACTACTAGATATATAGACCTTGGAATTGTAAAGTTTGTTAGTAAAGCTTGTGAATTCACCTATTTATTATTTTTTTTATTTACATTTGCACATCTACTTTGGTATAGCTATATACGTTGTTAAATTCAATCGCTTATTAGCTGTCGGTAAAATGCATCTCGTGTTACTTAATATCTTTTATTATGCGTATTAATGTAATGTAATTAATCGTTATATAAATTGTGTAGCATATATATTTATAAGTGTTCCGGTATCCTATAGGTACGGTGTTTGTTGACTGCATTTCATTACAACAAATTAAACGCCTGTACTTTAGAAAATATTTAATAATATTGTCTTCGTATTTCTCTAGTTATGAAAACCAATAAATACCTACGTAAGACTCCTTAAGAAGGTAGTGTTCTTGAACTGACTCATCATAAATCTCGTCGGAATAATATTACAGCTTAGTGGCATTTTATCTTACAATCTTTGATATATGATAATAGTTTCATTATTACAATACAATTTAAATATTTTAGCTTGTTGTGCAAGCTTATTTGTCTAGGATACCTACCTACATAAACAATTAGGTATGGTTACCTAATTATAGGCAGCAAATGCACTTTGACGGTCAAGTGGTGGCGGCTAAGTTTTGTCGCCGCAGCCGGGTGGCAAACGTCAAGCAGTCGCAGTGCAAAATAGCTTCTTCAGTTCAATATACATTGTTTATACCTACCGCTGCTAGATCTGTCTTGAATCTTGTTTACCGTCTTTCTCCTTTGTATTAACTTATGCAGGTACTTTCCCAAGTAAAGTAGCACCATAAAGTAGGTATGTAAGTCTACATATTTTTTGTCCGGAGACGGAAATGTCTCAGAAAATTTAGTAAGTTGATGGTAGTTGGTCAAGTTGGCTAACACTTATACGTATGTAGGCAGGCACTCGTACTATTTGCACATTGCGCGTACATTTTTCAATGTCGTCATCACATCTCAATGAGGATGGCACAGCGTCTGATTTCCGAGATAACAAAAACGTGAGCCGACCGTATGCAATGAATATAATTAAGTAGGAACTTATAATATTGCTAAGTTAAATTAAATTACAAGTGAGCAAACATAGTTATTAACTCTATTGCGTTCTTCTGACTAAGCTATATGCTCAGTTTTATAGTGCACACACCAAAACAACACGTCTGGCCGCTGCATACCTAAATATGAACCCAATAATATAACAATCTGCAAAAATAGTTATAACAGGTATTTCTATTTTAAAAAGTTTGATGTTCCTACTTATACTGCGAACTTTTTTACATCAACTTATAAAAAGGAAGACTAGCACAGAATTAATATTAGTACTCATAAGTAGTATCGTCTTACTAGGTAAGTACATACTAATCCATACGTACCTAGGTATTGATTTCAAAACATAAATTCGCATTACTTAGCACCAATACAATAGTGTCATAATAGTACATTATGGTACTAGTGTGGTACATTGGTGATTACCGCCGAGGTGCCATTGAGACCCGAGCCGTAGGCGAGGGTCTTAAGAGAGCCGAGGACGGTAATCATCAATACACACGTGTATCATACGACGTTTTTCAACACACTTGTGAATAAAATAACTATAATTTCAACAGTGAAAACGAGTTGTGAAAAATGATTCGCTAAGGCGGGAAAAATTAATCAGTTTTCCTATGCGCGCGCATTGCGATCGGCCACAGACTAAAGGGATGAGGTTTTTTTTTTATTTTCCGCGCATAGGGTTTGCGTATATTCTGCCACGTACAAAATGGGGAATTTAAAGTTTTCTTTTATTACAGAGAAAACAAAAGTTATATTTGAGTGAAAGTTTTATTTATTAAACACGTACGAGTTAAAATTATCTATTTAAATAAGAAGTTGCATGAAATGAGCAAGCAATAGGAACATTAATTTATTTGTTCTATTGAACACGATCTTTTTTTGAATAAAAACTTTTTTAAGAACAAAGCAACTCAACCAAAAAAATTCAAAAAAAATATCTATCACTCACTTGTGAGTTATAGCGATGAAAAAGTCACAGTTTGATTATGGGTGTCATTATGTGCCTAATTGCAGTGACCATAGAGCCACTTTATGAGCAAGTGTGTAGAAAAAGTTTCTCTTGTCATATTGGCACACATGCGAATCAAATGAGTTTGAGTATACGCAGGTCATTGCACCCCTGAAAGTAGGTACCTAATTTGAACAGTTATTATTCTTTTGAACTTTTTAGAGCTAAGCTAATGCATCAATTGTACCGTCTAACCGTTTGTAAACCGTTGCAAACATCTTTAGTTGTCTAACTAAAGGTTAAAAGAGATTAGAAAAGAATGATTATGCATGACGGTGTTTATGTTGTAGGTAACTAAGGTACCTTATCTACCTATCTCAATACTTTTTTTGTATTATAGGTAGGGACGTTTTTTTAAACACAAATATTGTAGTTTAACACCATTCAACGCAACCGTAATGGCATAAATTATTTACTAACGATGCGTATCCATATTCACTGTTAATGAAAAAAAAAGCCATACAAAAAAATCTAAATATTATATAAAACTATTTTGAAGCTGATTGACAATCAACGCACAGCCTAAACTATAAGTCTTAAGAGGTATGTGGAGGGTAGTATCCTTATACATAATATGTACCTATATTAGTGTAGGAGTGCACTAAGAAAGGAATTTTGAAAAGTCGCAGCCTAAATGGTGTAAAATTTGGATCAAAGATTTTAACCAAATAATGCGTATGCTGCTACTACGCGAGTAAAACCGCGGCCGACAGCTAGTAGTAGGATATAAAAAAACTGTTCGTTGTTAGCTTCGACTTTACCTACTGACATAAGTTCGGGAATAAAATTCAAAGTGATTGTGGACCAAATGGCAGCCCGTTCTTCTACTTTCCTAAAACACTTTATTTTGTTTTAATGTTTTGGTATATTCCCTTTTACATAAAACGTACAGGAAAATCCAAACATTTAAAAGGCCAACCACCGCAGGCAGCTTACCTACTTACTTGTATACATGTCTGGTTGTAAAAACCTCCACTGAGTCACTTTTATTCCATCATTAGCCGTCTCCCGCGGCGTTGCTCGCGTTAGAGTGTGACTTTTCAAAATTCCTTTCTTAGTGCGCCCCTACGCTATATAAGGAACCTACCCTCCAAATTTCATACCTCTAGGACTTATAGTTTAGGCTGTGCGTTGATTCTAAGTCAGCTTCAAAAGAGTTTTATATACGACGAGTATATTGATGATGACATGAATCATGATAGTGATCTAAATGTTGGTTGGTCTTTTTATGAACTAAAAGGAAGATTTAACGTTGCTAGCTGCTATGAGGTCATAAGAGCTAAGATTGTTTGTTTTATTTATGGATGTCAAACACATCCTTAGCAACTTAGCTTAGCTCTGGTGAAAAGCACCCTAAGGCTTGTATTTCGATCTACAAATAAACTCAAGCATAGATTTGAGATAAAAATCTCTGCTTGAGTTCGGATCACAGAAACGTCGGTCGACCAGCAGCGAGATGGGTAGACGATGTTGCGAACATCGCAGGCAGGACATGGATGAGATCAGCACAGGACCGTGAGTAGTGGCACAGATAGAGATAGGCCTATACCCAGCAGTGGGTGAAGTCGGGCAGTGGATGATGATGATGATGATGAGTCCGGATCAGCGCTTGAGTAGGAAATAGGCATACGGGCAAGAAATCAAGAACGAAACCAAAACATTTCGTCTGAATACCAAAACCAATCACACTGGCTATGCTATTTTCAATAAACTCAGCTGTACCTATGCATTTACAAAGAGTAGGTGTGCAGTTTAGCATGTTATTACCAGGCAGTTTAAATTCTGCTTATGCCACTCGAAGCCTTGACTTAATACCCAAGGTGTAATTTATAAACAAACCATGCTTGCTTCTATGTCTAAGATTTATTTGCACTTATATTATACTAGGTGTCGCTGGCGATTTTATTCGCGTCCCGTTTAATCCTGTGGATTTTCCGGGATAAAAAATCGAAGTAGATTTATGTAGGTACATTTACATTATATCAGTAAACTGAAAATATAGGTACCTCTTGAGTTTTGAGTATTGTTTTTATGATATGGGCTCAATACAGACATCATTTTGCAATAGCTCTTTCGCAAAACCGTTTCCAAAATACCAAGAGCTTTGACACACTTACCATTTCGTTAATAGTGAAGCAATATTTTACAATTTACAGAATATCCTTTTTTGTTCGTGAATTTTACCACTTTATAATTTATTTCTTGCAAGAGCTTTTATTACCTCACCAGAGTAGGCACTGCACAATCGGAGCCCGGAGTCTGTGCAATTGTTTTGACTTTCCACTCGAGTTTAGCACACGCAATCGCATTCGCTGCATACTACCCACCAGTGCTCTTTTACTCTCTTTATTATAATTTTCTTGATGTGTAAAATATATTAAAAATGTCACAAAAAAACCATGTTTAAAGCTAGAAATTTAGTTGAGAATTACACAATTTCAAAATCCCGCTAGAGGCACTTATCCGGTTTTCATACAAAATTTCTTGCTTTTGCGTGTGCTTTTACACTCGAGTCGAAAGTCAAAACAAATGCACAGACTCGGGGCTCTGCACATGCAACATTTTGAAGTAAGCATGGATTTACCTGCATTCTATCTAAATGTTCCGATGACGAGTTTATTTTAACCTTTCCTTTGCTATCAAATGATGGTAGGCGTTGACCATGACATAGTAAAATACATTGTTATGATTGTAGTGGTTACCTATGCATTTAAAACAGGTATGCTTGTTGAATAGTGAAGTAGTAAGTGTATAGTACCTAAGTAATAGTAAAGTAAGACCAACTAAGGTAATATAAGAAAGTCGTAAGTAATAATAATGTAAGACTAACGAAGGTATAGTACAAGAACGACTTGTAAAACTGTGCTAAAAAAAAAAGAAAATTAGGTACTTAGGTAACTCGATACCTCATGGGTAAACTAATATATTTTTTGGATTCCACCATGAGCCATAAGAATTGTTAGCTTGTTAGCTGGCATTGGATTTAACCATATTTTATCAAAGCTTAGAAAAAAAAAAATTGAATTATGTTGTATTCCTAATTAGTTTTACTATAAAAATGTTGATTTCACCTTTGAGTTTTTAAATGAAGGTTCTACAAGACCTTTATCCTGTATCTCTATTAGTTGGTCACGGCGGCGCGTGATGGTGGAAGACAAAGTATTTCCTAAAGACACTTTACAATAACAGGGGATTATGGATAAGACGTACCATTTAAAATGTCATTAAAAACGCCCAAGGCACAGACACAGAATCCAAGGTTTTCTTTGTTCTTTGTAAATAATTTATAATTACGTAGGTATTAGATTCGAATAATTTCCTCGTAGTAATGGTAGCGAGTAATATACGGGTAGCACGTGGTATTATTATTGATGAGATACGAGATCAGATTTTTTACCCACGATATTTTGGTATATTCCAGAAAACCCCACTAAGAAATCCCTACCAGTGGAGATTACAGTTTTTTATTCAAGAAATCCCTACTTGCTACGTCGTAGCGTGCTACGGTGTAGCAGTGGTCATCTCTTGTTTTTTTTTTCAGAAATCCCGACTAAATATATGTGAGCTATATTAATTCATTTTCTTTAACCATTTAACCAAGCTAAGCTTATTATATACCTACTTCATAAAGTTTTTAGTTCCTCTATTGTGGGACTTTGCGTTAATATCTGGTTATTTCCAAAAAAACTTATTCCAATTTTAAAAGGATTTCTTCTGTGATTGAATTCTTATATCGTTACTTTTATTCAATTCGAAACTCAATCAAGCGTTGTAAAACAATTAACTAAAATATCTTTGGTAGGTACTTAAAGTTTTTTCAAAACTTTAAATTTTTGACGATTGAAAACTCGTTGGAACAAAAAACTTTGAATTATAGTGCTAACCACATTGTCACGCGACGCGACGCATCCAGTTGGTAAACAATGTCCTCTCATCAAGGGCGCTATGGATGATGGATGACCTCAGCCCTTTTTTGGCAGTTAACCTTTCAAAATCAGCCGTACCCAATTAAACTTATAATGGAAAACCTTCGTCGAATAAATTGGTGTGAGATTTGAGAGTGGAGATTGGATATCCAATGAGAAAAGCATATAAAAGTTTTAGATCAAAAGTTTCATGTAAAAAGTTGTGAATTTCAGTAGATATGTACATGCTTAAAACGTTTATTCACAAATAAAATTACAACTAATACAGTATTTACAATATTCACAATAGTTACAAAATATAAATGAAACAGTTGAGCTATCTACAAACCGTTGCAAACGATTTATAGATAGCTCAACTGGTCCAAATCAGTAGCAATCGGAAGCGTGCCCAAGACACTGGCTGCATTGCCGCGCTGAATAGCAATGCTGATACGCTCATCCAGATAATCACCAGCGCTCGGGTCACGCGTCGCTTGAACGTAAATCTATTAAATCTAAAATTATGATTTATGATGTGAATGGCGTATAGTATTATAATGATCTGTGGAATGACCATCGCGAACACTCCATTTTCTCCAAGTACTTAATGAAGTTTCGTTTTATTCCAGTAGGTACTCAAGATGGGGAGCGACGAAAAAAAAGGGTCCATTGTCTTGGACAACTTCAACTCAACGTAAGTGCCTTTTTGAAATACATCGCTAAGTTCTTCGGCGAAAAATTTGTGTAGTTTTAATCTTTTCTAGAACCTACAAGTTTTTCAGAATTTTATTTTTCTATTCTAGCCTATAACAATACGAAGGCATCTTTTAAAATACTTATAATGCACCTTGGTTTCCTAGGTACCTTTGTTATTTCACCTTGAAAGCCTTTGCCTCTTTGGATCTCATAGCTACAGTAATCTTACAACCATATTTTTGATTTGAATACATTTTCAGAGCCAACTTAGCATCGAACCCTGGATTTCAGTCCACATTGAGCTTAGGATCAAAAGAAGTTATCAATGAAAAAGAATACAACCCGTTTCAACATCGGAGTGTTGAGCACCCTAACTCGTAAGTACTGGAACCTGAGTATGCTTTAGGGTCAACTCATACTAGCCCATCAGAGTCGAAAACTATCGAAGCGCAAAAAATAGCAAATTCAGACTCGCGAAATCTCTCGTATGCGCGTGAATTCGCGCGTCTTTTTTTAAGAAGTCGCAGAAGAAATATTATGTGCATTATGTTGTGAAGATACGGGTGAATTAGCTATGTTAAGTTTCTTCGATGCATTTCGACTCTGCGCTAGTAGCAATGAGAACTTACTGTTCATTTGCATGAATTAATGTCACTTTTCATTTTGTATGTAGAGTCAGGCTCTGCGGCCTTCTCGCCAAGATGAACTCTTACTGCTGAGCTCCATCTTGTGGCTCAAATTGGAAGATATTAATTAGGCGGAGCTAGGATGCGCAAGCGAAATATCTGGTCGATTCGTTTTGTCAAAATTAAGGCATATTGCGCTATTTTGTAAGTAATTTGCATTATCTACGGTAATGTTGACGATAAAACGCACCTTATTATTATCAACTTTTGACAGTTCTGCGTGACTATTATCTCGTCGTAGCTCAACCTACAAGATAATAGTCACACAAAACTGTCAAAACTCTAAGATTCAAACGCGCGTTTTGTCGACAGCATTACCACAGGTAGGTAATGTTCCAAAAATGGTGCAAAATGCCTTTATTTTGACAGACGCACACGACAAACATCTCGCGCGTGCAATTCCACTGATTGTAGAACTAAGCTATGATATTTTCAGGAGTATTGGCTCCTTGGTCCATCTACTCAAGTCGTCGCTCGGGTCAGGTATCCTGGCGATGCCAGCTGCGTTCAAGAACGCTGGACTGGCGGTCGGAGCGATAGGCACTATCGTCATTGGATTTATATGCACGCACTGTGTTTATGTACTGGTGAGTTTCATAGAGTGCTTAGATAAAGAAGTAGGTTTTCGGTGCAGACATTTCTATGAGGGTGGGTACCGGTCGGTGCAGGGTTAGTGAGCACATAAGATATCATATAAATTATTACCTGAGCCCGTAGCCTGAGTTTTGTTATGTTGATGAGCGACAAGCGAGAATCGGGAAACTCGCAGTTTTAGTTTGGAGAAAAATAGTTCGCAAATCTCCCGTGAAGGGCGCTTATCGAATTTTCATACAAAATATCTCGCAAGTCGCTTCTCGATATGCGTTAAGTAAATTAATTTCTAGTAAGTACTAGGTATATTATATTATGTAGAATTAGGTATAGGATATATTAATTTCTGATATTCTGAAGTTAAAATAAATTGCACCTATCTCTGTCTATGTTCTGTCATTGATCTGATAACCAATCCGGAAACCATAACGACTTATATGATTTTGTTATGATCCATTGTTGTCACCTAACAATCGCCCTTTTCTTTTAGAAGTACCCAATAATAATACTTACATAAATTTAATATCAGTAATGCCATATGCCAGGTGTTCACTTTTGGCCGTCAATATTTTAACTGCTGATTCCAATGGCTGAGTCATAAAAAAATCCGCGAAAGTTTGTAAGGATGTCTATATGTAAAGGTATGTATGTATGTTTGTTCCTCTTTCACGCAAAAACTACAGATCCGATTTGGATGAAACTTGGAATATATATTGTCCGTGACCTGGATTAACACAGATTACTTTTCATTCTGGAAAATCAACGGGATCCAACGGGACGCGAACGAAGTCGCGGGCGGAAGCTTCAGCAGAAGCATCAGAAAAGACTACCAAAATAGCAATAAGTTGTGTCTTATGGAGGATCCAGAGTTGTAAGAGATGCTTCTTCAGGCTCCTGCTAGCATGATGATGATGGCTCATTGACTTCATCACCATTGAAATAAGCATGTTGTTTTCAGGTAAAAACATCTCAAGAGGTGTGCGTGGATGCAAAGAAACCCTCTATGGGGTTCGCAGAAACCTGTGGTGCTGCTTTTGAGTTTGGTCCGAAAAGGTTAAGGCCTTGGGCGAATTTTGCAAGGTACACACGAAGTAGTAGAACTCGGGCAATTATTTACTAATTGATAAGCTTAGTTACCCATTCCAAAAAAATATCAATCAAGTACCGAAATGGACCAAATTATTATTTGAACTCCATTCGAAATTCAAAAAATAAACTTTGGAAATTTGTCCTCAATATTCAATTCAAAATACCTAATATAAAAACTATACAAGCACTATAAAAACTCACAGAGAAAATTACAACTTAATACAGGATCTTCAATATTCACAATAAGTAAGTATCTAGGTATATTGTATTTACGGAATATTTTGTATACAACGTGCAATAAAACCACATCCGAAAACTTTGGCGAGTTGACTCTGTTGTTTTCCTACAAGTTTTGTTCATGAACATTTTAACCCTCGGAGTCTTTGACGTGGTCTTATTTACCCAATATTGTATTTGACAGCAAATATGTTGTGTAGATAGGATAGAGTATTATAATTGTTAACTGGAATTTGACTAAGAATTCAATATGAGACGGAAACTGGGTAGCCAAAAACGTATTTGCTTGGCCTCGAACAGTCAATACGCGGACCCTACTTTCGCAGTATTGAATAAATTGTATTCTACTGGGTTTCTATATAAAAATATATAAATACGAGGTACATCAGGTACCAAGTAAAATAATCAAATGACTTATCTATTGAGATTCTAGATCATCAACGGACAATCATGACATGTTATTAGCAGACATACACTCGTAGAATAAAATCGGCGGCGTTAGACAAAAAAAACTATCCCCCTATGTTATAAAAAGTTAAGAGTAGACATAATGTCCTGATTATGTATGGTAAACAAGACCTAACGTCTACTCTATCTTTTTATAAGATAGACCGTCTTTATACAGTAATATTTTTGGGTTGTCTTGTGTCTCATATTTATTTAGATTCGATTACTATTTTTAAAAACTTTTGATATAAGTTTTTGTATTTTCTATTTCAGAACTTTCATAGATTACGCGCTTACGTGTACCTATCTGGCAGCTCTATGTGTGTACATAGTGTTTATTGCAGAGAACTTCAAAGAGGTAATTAAAAAAAACACTTATCTTGGTATAGCCTGATGTGAATCACGAACGGTGAAGCAATCCAACAAGCGCTATTGAACACAGACCCCAGTACTTCTTATTCAACAAACATTTCGCAGATCGTTGCCCCACCTTGCAGCGAAGGGCACGCTTACACGCGGTCACCACTTATGAACTTGTTTACTCCACCAACTGACTCACCGGTTGAGATGGCCAACTCAATGCTCACAGCTAACCAATCTATAGTTCATGATGTATGTTTCCCGCCACCAGGTCCTAGATGAGTACATGCCCAACTACAAGCTCTCCGTCGAGACTTACTGCGCACTCACCCTGGTACCCCTAGTTCTGATCTGTCAGATCCGGAACTTGAAGTGGCTGGTACCCTTCTCGGCTATAGCCAATGTGTTCCTCGTAATCTGCTTCGCGATTACCATGTACTACATCTTCAGCGGGCTGCCTAACCCTAAGGAGAGGGAGATGGTTGCAAGTGTCACACAATGGCCGCTTTTTATAAGGTAAGGATTATAGCGTAATAAGTGAGTATCCCCTATAGACCGCTTTAAAGGACCATCACCACAATCAAGGCTTTCATCAAACCCGGATATACAGTTAATACGTCACAATCAACCTGTCGACGACGAGGTCTATGGCGTCTTTTTGTTACACCAGTAGGTGGGTATAGGTCGCGTCAAGTAAAAAGAACACTGGACTGAGGGGGAGGGGGTGTGATGGCGCGAGTGTTTTGTATGCGCAAAAACATCCCCTCCACTGTTTTCCAGTGTTCTTTTTAAGACTGTGTTTTTTGATACCATCAAAGTTTGACAGATTACAGTTGTCTTATGGATTGGTATTTGTCTGATTATGATGATATGACAATCATTCCGCTGGTATTTCCAACATTTCTTCCGTGCCAATAGCTTAAGCCAAGGTCTGTACTTACGTAGTGTTATTGGCTGGGCTTATTGCCAAATAAAGTTTTGCATGGTAGAGTTCTTTTTGTTAGATCACTAAACTGTCATGATGTTGGCGATCACCTAAAGTTATTACAGAAATTCATAACATTTCAATAAATGTACATTATAAGGAAGCAAGTGGTAAAGCGTATCAATGGTAATAAAGAATGCTCTGTCAAGGAAGCTCATAAAAGTCAAATAGAGTCGTGCAGTTTATGCGAAGTTATCGGCATTAGATCTTATTGGTATGAACGGCACGAGACGCATTTTTATAGGACACAGACATACCTACACAGTATAGGTACGATAAAACCGGCTTTTTCAAAGGTTCTGGAGCAAATTGGATAGAGCCCAGGTCCCACATTTTTTTTAAATCTTGCAATTATGGAACTTTGTTTGTTACAGTACACTTACAATGCAGTTTTAAAAATGTAACAATGTCATTATAAAACAGCGGGAATCATTATAGTTATTAGACATTTTACTTCGAAAAATGCGTCTTTTTCAATGTTGTTTATTGTATTTATAAGTGTTAACGTCTAAATAATTACTTTACTTGGCGTTTTTGTGATTGCCACTGCATAATAGATTATGATTAAACCAACAAAACTTATAAATTACAAAATTAATCAAAAAATTAATTAAATGTATGCAAATCGGGACCTGAAATGCCCCAACGCCTTTCAAATACGTATCTACATGTTTTAAAATCTTGCGACCACTACACCTTTTTGAAACCATTACCGGCGCAATGACTTAGGTATAGTTGTTGAAATAAGCATGGCAGTCGTTTTAAAACTTTTTTGGTCCTTATCGTCTGAACGATGTATCTGAATACATCACAATGTATATAAGTATTCTATCAGCAATCTAGTTCCCATAGTACAAGCTTTGCTTAGTTTGGGACTAGAGAGCGTTGTGTAATATGTCCACAAATATTTAATATTTATATTTATCATCATCATTCACAGCCTGACCTCAGTCACTAATACGAAAACCTTGAAAACAAAATAAACTGAAAAAAAATTTTGTCTTTGACAAAAACTGAAAATACTGACAATAGTTCGGCAAAATTCCATTATATTATTGTTTCGAGACGTGTCACGTACGACTCGCCCCGAAACAATAATATAACTCCAGCTTTATTAGTAAAATGAAGCAGATGCCTAATAAACAGCCGATTCCATCTTCTAGTACAGTGATCTTCGCAATGGAAGGCATCGGCGTCGTGATGCCGGTGGAGAACAACATGGCTAAGCCGGAGCAGTTCCTCGGCTGCCCTGGGGTGCTCAACATCGCCATGACCGTCGTCATCAGCCTGTACGGTCTGGTCGGATTCTTCGGATTCATCAAGTATGGTGATGACGTCAGGGGCAGTGTCACCCTGAATCTGCCACAAGATGAAATGTAAGGGAAGGTCTAGATGTTCTTGATAGAGTGATGTTTTGTGCTTTGAAGGTCTTGGTAGAGCGGTAGAGTTACTCGTATGTTTCTAGTAGACGCTAAACCACTTGTCATCACCTCGCCTCGCCAGGCGTACAACAACATCTATCTATCTCTATCTTCTATCTGTCTATAGGTACTATTATAAAACTGTAAAAAAGCCAAAAACTAAAATTAAAGAAATGGATAAACTAAACATGCAGATCTACTAAATAAACGATTCTGATTCTGAAAATAGACTTTGTTTATCGTTGTCTGTTTGTTTGATTGCGGATCACGCCTTAACTACTCGACCAATTTCAATAAAACTTATACCATTTGGAAGCCTTTTTTCCGGATTGAAACATAGGCTATATTTTATTGAAATCAAAGACGTGGATTCTTAGATACAGCTTGAACTCTCTAAACCAAAAGCTGCAATTTGTTACGAGGTTCATCGTATGCTGGTTGTGAGATATTTTGGTAGAAAGTTTAGAAGTAATCTTTACTTACCTGCTTCTATTCACTTCATTTTCCAGTCTGGCTCAAAGTGCGAAGATCCTGATGGCGCTGGCAATTCTCTTCACGTACAGCCTCCAGTTCTACGTGCCGATGGAGATGATCTGGCGACAGATCCATATGAAGATAGCGGTGCGGTACCACAACATCACGCAGATCACCATCAGAACTGCTACTGTGGTTGGATCAGGTAACACCAAAAACAGTCAGCGGTATACGCTGACAAATACGGGAAAACACTATAGTCAATCTATGCTATAGTAAAAAACAAAATCAGGAAAAGCAACACAATCGTAAAACATTATTTTGTGTAGTACATGAGGTACTTCTTCCTCTTCTCTTCAGTAATGGCCTGTGTCCGTCATTTCGACAGACAATTTTGCCAATGTCAAGTGTTAAAATTGTAATAAATTAGACAAGTCAAGTCATTTGTTAAGTCGGCTGTCGTTTGTTTTGAAAAGAAAATGGTGGATTTTCTCTTCAAAAACTAACACGAATTTTCACATTCAGAAAAACCACTTTACACACATTTATTCCAATGGCTCACACTTTATGTTACGACCTAAGTATTATTGGTTAAAATTCCACCAAAATTAAACAACAATACTCACAATAACACAAGAAAAACTATTAAAATAAAAGTGCTATGTGTCGTTTCAAAAAATGTCAAAACTCGTCAATTGTTCTTCTTCTTCTTCTCTTCATCAATGGCCTCTGTCCGTCATTTCGACAGACAATTTTGCCAATGTCAAGTGATATAATTGTAATAATATAAGTCAAGTCAAGTCATTTGGTTCTTCTTCTTTTCTACCTATATGGCCTCTGTCCGTCATTTCAACAGACATTTTTGTCAGTGTCAAGTGATATATAGGAAGTAATATAAGTCAAGTCATTCGTCAATTTCGCTGTCGTTTGTTTTGAAGAGAAAATGGTGGATTTTCTATTTCATAGGAGGAAAATGTTTTTATTCGTCCTTCGCCCTTGAGTCACCATTTGCTACCATAAATATATTATCCAAAGCAAACGTGCCCCACGTGGTACTTTATGTCCATCACTCTGAAACATAGAGATAAAATAACACGTGTGTGACAGTACTAAACTACTAAACATGTCCTAAAAGATACATTGTAGCCAAAATATATGGTATATAAATGTTGCTTTCGTCCACGACTTCATCCGTGACTCGTTTGATCCTGTTGATTTTCCGGGATAAAAAGTAGCCTAAGAACTTATTGTGTTAATCTACGTCACGGACATACCTATTCCAAGTTTTGTCCTAATCTAGTAGTTTTAGCGTCATTGAAACACGAAACACAAAACTGTATTTGACATGTACCGTGAACTAACAAAATATGGATCTTGAAATCTGATAAATAAATGAATTTTTAATTTGAAAACTCCCAAACATCCATATATCCAAACATCTAAACTTTGACATTTATAATATTATTGGGATGGGATGGAATGGGATAGATTTTATTATCCTACCAGCCAGTGATCTGACCGCCAAGTATGATATTAATGGAGTTCAAAAACATTGGTCGTATATATTAGGTAATTGAATTTATGGATTCTAAAAACTGTTGCCAAAGTTTTTACTATAGGTACCATCACACTTGGCAGGACGCGAACCTTAAAAGACAAGCAGATATATCCGCCTTTATCCGTTCAAGGATTCTTAGTTTGCTCATGTAAAATTCAGGGGTTCTTCTTCAAACTTCAGAATTCTAAATGCGGGAAGTGAATTCCCCGTATTGCACGTAATTACCAATTTGAAGAGCCTTTCGACTAGTAAGTATTTAATTTACGTTATGCATATGCAGATTAGCACTTGTGGTCGCATTTTATAACTAAAATCATCAAAATCATGAAGTAACCTAGGTAATTACTTACTTAATTTTTAGCTACTTGTGGTCGCATTTTATAACTAAAATCATCAAAATCATGAAGTAACCTAATTAATTACATAGTTTTTTTTTTTTTTTTTATACAGTATAGTATTATAAGATCTGTGCTATAGGTAACCTTTGCCCATCATTGGGACGAAAAAGGTTAATAAAAAAAATAAGTAACCGTTTGACCACAACCTCGCCTGATGTTAAGCGTTGATCTGTTAAAAAAATATAGAAAATCTGGCTATCTAGTCTTGGAATATTACATTAAACTATGTAAAAATGTAAAGTACCTATACGATTCCCAAGAACAAGTACAACACACAATTTCTTGGGACATCGAAGGGTCATCTGAAGGAAAACGGAATGGTCATTTACCTTGTATCTAAATTGCTTAGTCATATGACTTCCTTCCCATAATTTATATTCACCCGAGAAGATGTTTACCGAGCCTGGGTATAAGGTTCGTATCGTCGGAATTGGTACAGTCAGAATCAGAAAAAACACTTTTTCAGGTTTTTACAATTGTTTACTGTTGGCTCTAATAATATTTTTCAAAGGTTATATACGACAAGGTTGGACCAACATTACAGTGTTGTTCCAGTTAGTGCTTCGACTTATTATGATCAGTAAACGCTTATTGCCTTTTCGGGTCGTTGTAACGAAAACAGCGTATGAAGAAAAACATTAACGAAAAACCTCATTTGACAGCAAGCTTTTTAAAAGAATATTTATTTTCATGTCACTACGGACACGACAAAGACGTCTTGTCGTTGTGCGCCAACGCTTAGGGTGTACTTGCGGAGTCTACTTATACACATCAGGTGCTTATGTCGAGTACCAAGTTCTCATAATGTAACTTAACAGTTACGTAGCTATGTAAAGACTCAATAAATTAAAGTTGCTTAAGCAATGTGCCCCAGTTCGACTTAAATCACATAATAGCAACAAAATGAACCGAAATAAACACTCATACAATTTTATTATCGAGGCTACTTACATAACATAACCACTTTTGCTTTCAAAGTTTGCACCACACGTAGCCAAATTGAAGGCTCCACTACGCAAGTTTGTTACATTAAACTTATAATAATTAGCTAAGCAGTGGTATCGATTATCTTGTTGCATTTTTAACCGACTTCAAAAAAGGAGGAGATTCTCAATTCGGTTGTTTTTTTTTATGTTTGTTACCTCAGAACTCCGTCATTTAAGAACCGATTTAAAAAAATATTTTTTTATCTGAAAGGGTAGGGTTCAGTAATTAAGCATGTCACATTAGGTTAGTTTAGAAAGTGTTATAAATATCAGCTTGTATTTTTTCTTTACAGTTGCCCTAGCAGCTGCCTTCCCAGACCTGGAGCTTTTCATCAACCTCTGCGGTGCCATATTCCTGTCCAGTCTTGGACTTCTCACGCCTGCCATTGTCGACACCGTCCACAACTGGGACCGAGGGCTAGGCCCCTTCAAGTGGATTTTATGGAAGAACCTCATTATAGCCATGATATCTTTAATAGCTCTCTTTGCTGGATCCTATGTTTCTATCAGAAGTATGGTTGACAAGTTTGGTCAAGTGCCTGTAGTTGGAAATAACACTATTACGTGATTTTGTTATAGCAGTTCTTTTAGCATACGCAGGTGCCTAATGCCATAGGCTAATTCCAGAAATCATTGGCGTATTTCACCAGCGAAGGGAATTTCTGTACTAACCTGGACTAAACATCGCCTGATAGTTTCATAATACGTGGTGTGGGGATATTTGAACAAAAAGTCAAAGAATCCCCGGATGGGTTCATAAACCGTACAAATGTTGGGTAAAAACACACTCTACCGTAATATATGTGGCAGTTACGGCTATAATTATGACGACATAGACGTAGAAAAGGTCAATAAATATGGCATAATTTGCGGTACAGTTTATTTACCGCCTATTCATACTCTTATTTGGGTAATAAATTATAGTATAACCAAACCGCTTTACATAGTAATTTGTTTTAATTTTAATGTAATAATGAATGCGGGAACAAGTAGTCGGTAAAGTAGTCAGGACTGAGCAGTGAGCATAATAGGCATTTCTTTTGTAACTATCTTACAAAATCATATTTTGATTGACCTTCTGTAGCTGATTATGTAATTTTCTGTGACAAATTAACTTTGAGTTGTGATAATGATAAGATGATATTCGTTTAACGATTTTAGAATTAGAAGCCGTACCTATGATTTTAGATCTAATTAATTTAGGCGTTTAGCATTTAATGACAAATTGTAAGATCACGTAATTACTAAACTAATAAAATTGATATATTTTATGACCTAATAGGTATGCAAAAGTTGCAGTGAGCTTTATGCCCATATTCCTAGTTGTTACTTCTAATAATCCTCGATTCAACTGGATTTAGATATCTTGCTTTGGTAGACTTTGGTAGTAATTTTGACAACTAAAACTACCCAAAGCACGATTTCGAGTTTGAGTCGAGGCGAGGATTATTCGAGGTAACAACTAAGAATATGGGCCTAAATCTAGGTGCCTGACTCTAGGTTAGACTCTTTACTTCACCCAAGTTCAAAGTCACAAACTCACATTGAACTAAGTAAAGCATAAAACACTTTTACAGGTAGGTATGTAAGTAACTAAGTTACCTACTTATATCTTAATTTTGACAAAAAATACAAGCAATTTAAATATTTTGGGTTGTGATAATAATAATACTATGTTTTAAATTTTTAAAATTTTAGAATGTTCTGTTCTCTGTGTAAAAAAATTTTATAAGTACTTATAGGATACTTTATAGCGGCTAGATTTATGTCGACTAACAAAATTAATATAAGTTGGTACTTGATACCAGACAAAATACTTAGTATTCCTATCATAACAGAAATAGGAGGCGTGTCTGTCTCCAAGAATTTAGATGTAAGTCAACTGCTTCGTGGGCAAAACGTGGTGAAAACGTGCCTCTATTTACTAACTATAATATAAGGTTGTAGTAGGTTTCATACGTGTAGAGTAGGTATAATGTGCACCTTGCAAACTCAGTGGTGACTATTACCACAGAATATTCTATTGTTCTATCTCTTCTGTGCTTATTTTTCTCTTCATAATCATAATCATCAATATATATAAAACTCTTTTGAAGCTGACAGAGAATCAACGCACAGCCTAAACCATTAGTCCTAGAGGTATGAAATTTGGAGGGTAGTATCCTTATATAGTGTAGGGGTGCACTAAGAAAGGAATTTTGAAAAGTCGCACCTTAAAGGGTCTAGAAACGCGAGCAACGCCGCGGGCGACGGCTTGTTTTGTATAACCAGATGTTACTTGCTAATTTTGTGTTGTGTGTTTGTTAAATAAATCATCTATCTATGAGTGCTGGTCATCATCAGACCTAGGAGTATGGACTCCAGTTCATCAAATCTCAATTCATGTGAAGCAAATGTTTCAAACTGGAATTAGGTCAGATAATTATTTATGTTGTTTTCGGAGCTGATAAATTTTCTCATAACTTGAAAACGGCTCCACTGATTTTCACCAAACATGGTTAAGAACCATCCCCAATAAACCATCATCATCATCATCTTCTTGCCCTTGTCCCACTTTATGTGGGGTCGGCACGAAATGTGTTCTTCCTCCACGCTCTTTTATCCCTACTTTCAGAACTACGAGGGCACAGAACAGACAGACAAACAGACACACACTAAAAATTGGGAGTTACAATATTCATTTTGTGTTAAAAATTACCTATGCTAAATAAAATTTACCCACTGCGAATTTGAAACCCTCTGACAGCTGACCGTCATAAACATAGGTTTTTTTATATCAATAATTATCCTTGAAATAATTAAATAATAGTATTATTACTAATCTAATAAATATGCTGTATAAAAAATTGTACAATTAATTTAAGAATAAATATTAAAATAAATTACGTTTAAATCTTCAAAATGTGATACTTACATAATATTAAATGCCTGTAAAATTATTATAACAATAATTTAAGAATAGCTTTACTAATAAATATTTTTGAAAAAATAATAATATATTTTTCAATGTCCTTTAAATTCGAAATAGAGTAAAAAAACAGTCCTTTTTTTCAGTCAAGTGTAGTTATTAGTGTGAGCCTCACGTGATTTTGGTGATTTTCTTCTTCGGGCCTCACAGGAGGTCCAAAAAACAAAATAGCAAAGACTCCTGGCAGGGATCTTTCTGGAATGAGTCACAATAAGACTAGGTATATATTTTTATCTATTATATATTATTGAGATTTATATACATTTTCTAGCGAATCTAATATATATCAACTTGGTTACAAGAGATGTGGCGAAAGTAATTCAAATAAACTTAGTTTCCTCATTACGTCAAATAAGAATGGGATTCCCGAGAAAGTCGGGGATTTTCTAGGATCAATCCACAACGTAATACCCAAGTAGGTACAGTAAACTTCTTTGATCAATGAAGTGTTTTCCTACTAAGTATACCAAGTAAGTGCATACCTACTACTCTTTATGTAACATTGAAGATGAGTTTAGTCACACTCTGTCACTTCATAATAAAATTATAGAGAAACGTGCAATTGTACTTTATTTTGTTTTGTTTTTTTAATCAGTTAAATAAATGAAATAAATAAATATTCACGGACACTTAACACAACACCTTCTAGTCCCAAACTAAGCAAAGCTTGTACTATGGGAACTAAGATGGCTGATAGAATACATACATAATTTCTTTTTTGTTTTGTATATTCATACCTACTTATAATACATAGTAATACATTTAGTTTGGTATCCGGTTTCACAGTTCAGTTTTTTAACAAAACTTGTTTTTTTTTAAAGAAAAACCAAGTGTTACCAACCTCTACCTAATTTAATATTTCGACAACTGAATTCGTTTGTGTACCCTTACTAGACCAAAGCACTAAACGATAATTTGATTCATATTTTCTACCCAAATAAGTAAATAATATTGAAACATAACTCAAAAATTCCACTTCAAAATTGGCCTCTGCTCTACATTAGATACCCATAATTAACCATTGATAAGAGCTGGCAAATCACTTTAGTATTCGGGAGTTTTTGTGTCAGTTTTTTCTTCCCAGATTTTTTTATGTCCCAAACTTAACTCGCTTGGTATCATTCCATACAAAATAATAGTAATTTACTATCCGGCACAGTATCTAAACACTCTGTCTTGGCGCAGTGTAATGCCTCAAATCGCGTTCTCAGTGGACGTGCTCTGAGAGATACCTACGCATTTTTTTTAATATTTTGGTGAAAGCCTGAAGTGCAGGCACGCTTCAGCCAATACTGAAGCACACGCGCGATGTAGCATAACCCTGTGAGAAGGTGCAGCGGCCGCCACAGTGATTCAACGGTAAGTAGTTAAGCCTTCAACAATAACTTTTTCTCAGCTCAATGTTTTGTTTGTACCACGCGCGGCTGAACGTGCCGTGCTCGAATTTCAAAAGTGACGTCTTGTTTTGACGTTTGTAATTTTTTTTTGTTTGGCGGGATTATTCAGTTGGGAATTTTGTTTTTTAGTATACCCAGTGAAAGTGTAAAGTGTGTAAAGAGTTTTTGTTAAAATTCGTGTAAGTATGTAGGTACTGGAGTTTATTTTTGTTTTGTAAGGGTACAAATTTGCGAATTCAATAAAATTATTAGTTTAAAATATAAACAGTGCTAATATTAATATTATTACCTTTGGAAGTTTATTGCTTACGATAAATAATAATACTAACTACGCAACTAAAAATAATAGACCTTTGTATATTTTGTGTACCTACCTACTATACACAAAACTTGAAAACGAAAAGTTTCATTTAGAAAATTGTATTTGCAAGGTATTTTTTTTTTATGATAAAATTAATGGAACAAGCTGATAGCTCACCTGATGTTAAGTGGTAACTTCTGCCTATAACAATGCATTACCTCACAGAGCAAGTCCAATGAAGACGTGCCCTGTAAGGCAATGCACTGCGTCCATCACTCTGAGACGTAAAGAACTTGAAGTCTCATGTGCCTGTAATTACACCTGTAATTGTTAGGTTGCTTAACTATTATTTGGGAAGAAAGCTATTTTTTTTAGTAAGTACTAATTGATTGAATGACTTGTAGGAAGTCCTTTAAGTTTTTGTATGCTGTCTTTTTGCATTGAGTTTTAAAACCGGATCTCAATGATACCAGAAGGAGGCTAATGCCTTATTGTGCGAGTTTAAATAAAAAAGTTAGCTAGGAAGTTGAATTATTTAAATTTTCATTGCACATTATGTATGCGTAGATATTGTGCTTGGTGGGTCAATTATTCAATCTACGTAATTGTTTCTTCTCAGCTCTTTGTACGTTACACAACGTGAATACTTTTTTTTTTTGTAATCACTAAATCAAATATTTTTATTTACAATATTAACAAAATACGTGAATACTTAGATTTTGAAATGTTTTTATAAATAAAATAATACTCAAAGTCAAAAGTATTTTGTTTAGTAAAATCAAGAGGATCATTTAGAATCGTCTTAATACTATCGATGATTCTATGTGCTTATATTTTTTACATTACCTTTTTAACATTAAAATCAACTTCCTCCTCGTGGCGTTCCTCTCATATGTGATTCTCCCTCAGAATATTTTTTCCGGACAATGTCACACCAGCCGCTTCTATCCTTGACGGTGTGGAGTATATAATGCAGTTCCGCTTCCTGGTAAAGTTACGGAACACGGACTGAATTTAAAACCATTAAAAAAAAAGTTTTACCTATGAACCTACTTTACTCAAACCTTCCGCAAACGATCTCTATCTATACAAAAAAGGTTGACATACCAAGAGGAATTCGCGTGAATGGCTGTAAATAAGCTATTAAATTCAAAACTCCTTCGTTCTACAAACCGCAAATAAGATGAAGAAATCAACAAACCAAGTAAAATTCAATATACTCGTACTTATAATATATACACTTTATTACTTTGGTTAATTTGGCGTGAAGTCTTTTTGACAAGGCAATATACTCGTAGGCGGTTAGGTATATTAATATTTATATTTTATGTATTTACTCAAGTGTCGAGTCTGAATATTTTATCATTCTTCCAAGATTTTGGCTATTGTTGGCATTGACAGCGTTAAATAAACGAATAGACAAATTGGCAAACTGACATGCCAAGTAAGAATAGCTTCCTTACAGAGCAAGTAGGTACATCGTCCTTGTGGCGGATTCGTTTAACGAAGATTTATTTTATAGAGAAAAAAAGCGAAAGATATATTTTACATGAAACAGCAGATCTTTAGCACTCCTCACTCACGCTTCAATCACGCTGCAAATACTACCCTAATTTGTATGAAACTTGGAACATAGTTTCATAACCTGGACTAACACGCAGGCTACTTTTTGTCTCGGAAAATCAATAGGATCAAACAGGACGAAGTTGCTGGCGAAGCTTTTTTGCATATTTTTTGCTGCAAAGGTCATGCCATTGTTAATTTGTAAAGCCCCAACTGTTTGCTACATTTTTCCAATAAAAGGTTTGTTATCTACAAAGCGGACCCTGATTGTAATCCTGTGAAAGGCCCAGCCAGAGGCTTTTACTATTTGCCACAATAATTTAATATTGACAACACTCAAAAGTATGTGCTTACCATTTTTATCAGCATACATGAATGTTGCTAGAACATTTTTTATCATCAATCATCATCATCATCATCAATATATATAAAACTCTTTTGAAGCTGAGTTAGAATCAACGCACAGCCTAAAGTATAAGTCCTAGAGGTATGAAATTTGGAGGGTAGTATCCTTATATAGTGTAGGGGTGCACTAAGAAAGGAATTTTGAAACGTCACACTCGAAAGGGTACAACGCGAGCAACGCTGCGGGCGACGGCTAGTGTAGGTATACCTCTCTTTTGTACATAAATTACTTTACAGAGAGGTAAATAACAATAACCTTTATTCCCAAAGAAAACTAAGACTACTTATAATAATTAAAACTAATGAGGTAAATTGGAAGAGCTACACCAATATTGTTAAATTCGTAAGAAATTAAACAGCTGTAAATCAAAGTTCCCATTGATACGTAGATCTACTTCGACCGCAAACAAGGATATTCCAACTTCATCGCTGACCAACTTCATTCGTTTTTGCAGAACCGCATTGTATAGCTCAATTGAAGATCAACAATAAGATGATCTCATGTAGTAAATACAAACCGCATTGATGATTATCTACAAAAATTATCTATTACCTAGATTTATTTGTTTCTCTACTTGCAGTGCATGCACTGTTAACCTATAAGTAGTTGTGCATTTACCACTAATAGTTAGTAAGTTATCATCAATCAATCATCAATATATATAAAACTCTTTTGAAGCTGACAGAGAATCAACGCACCGCCTAAACTATAAGTCCTAGAGGTATGAAATTTGTAGGGTAGTATCCTTATATAGTGTAGGGGTGCACTAAGAAAGGAATTTTGAAACGTCACACTTTAAAGGGTAGAACGCGAACAACGCCGCGGGCGACGGCTAGTAGCATGTATGTATCATTGTAACAACTGGTTGGTTGACCATCATAATAAATCTATCTATACTATTACTAGTAGTTCGCCCCGAACTGAGATCTCGTGACAACGTGACCAAAAATGCTTTGTATGTTTGTATATTTGTTCGTCGAGATCTTTTGAACCGATTTCAAAAGATCTCGATTCCTCATTTCAGGATCTCTTGGTGGAGGTCGAACCCACAACCCACAGGCCGGCACTTTTCTCCAGAAGTGTATTATGTAGAGTAACTGAGAGTTTTGCTCTACAAATCTTACAAATGAACTAGCCTCGTAGTTGTGTCACGGGAGATGATTTTTTACCCGTGATATCATTGATAGTGTCACGGGAAATAATATTTTCTTACGGCCGAACTTATTACGCCTTGAGCTTGCCAATCATGAAAGTACACAGTAGAAAATCTTCAATTCATAATTCGATTTGTATTCTTTATTAGACTACTATTTGATTTATTTCTGTGTCACTGAAAGTTAATAGGTTTATTTATTAAGTTCGATTGAAAAGGTTTTCTTTCTACGCACAAAGGTCAAGTTGTATAAATGTAAAATTAAATAGTATAAGTACTGCAAATTATTTTATAATAATAATTTTGCATTGTAATTTTAGTTCACATATCCAAACTAGATGTCACCACTTGAGTAATATATAACTTCAACATCTACATGTTGTATTATTTGCTCGCCATCCCAAATAGTATCTTGTCTGAAGATCGTTCAATAAGAACCTTTTATTTAGATTGTGTAATATACTTACTTATTTACTTTGTAGCGTAGACATTGATCGGCGTATTGATAGCGTTACGTCTGAGTGACGGGTTTATTTCTGCTTTTGTCCCGTATTTTGAATACAAACCAACCTGAGGGCGATAACCATCGAACAAAACGTCGAGTACCTTCCCATTATCAACCAACTTTATTTTAACAAAATAAACTGTGCACAAGTGGGTAATTGCCTCGAATCAGCAAAGATAAGCCCGGACAAGTAACAGGCAATAACCGACCGTATTCAATCAAGATAAGGAACAAGAGTGTGCAAAGAACCTGTTGATTACCCTCTGTTAAGTAGCACAAGGTTCGCATGCCTTTGTCGTGTCGCAGAAAAGGTCTAACTCGAAAACGATTATGTACCAAGTCAGTGCAAAATGTCGACTATATTTTTAACTCAGATAGCACCTACTATGGCTTTGCATCTCGAACTAAAGTCGAGATAATCATTTTTATTATAACTCTTTTATTTTATGACTCACTATCAAACCCTATGATTGCCTAACTTTTCATACCATCAAAACCTGACGAATTCGAATCGTTCAGCTCATCAGTGACCAGTAAACTGACATTTTGATTGTATTTTGGTCAGATTCTGACAGATTCTGATGCAATGGAAAAGATCACCCTGCAGGCTGCTATAAGTACGTGTACGTACAAACCAATTGTCTCATATTAATGAATGGACAACTTGTTTATTTTCTGCAGTTTTACGTAAAAACATTTTGACATCTTGATGTTTTTTAAATGGCATCGTAATAAGATCGAAACTTTATTTTGTTTGACTATAATTTGTTAAGAGAATTGGACTTACGAGGTCGAGGAGAGGCAATATGTGACAGAGAAATTAATTTAATGACGAAATCATTACCTTTTGCGGTGTAGACGAAGGTCTGTGGACTGACCTCGTCTCGTGTCGTGTTTGTGTATTTTTATGTCTTCTTTTCTTAGTTTTTTGGTTATTAATATAATTAAGAAATGACCTAGCTTACGATTTTCTTTTCTTTGTACACTCAACACCATAAATAATTAATGATGAATAAGTTTTATAAATAAATTAAGTAGGTATGACTGAAAACGAAAACCATTTTTTCATTTGGCTTAGAACCAATAATAAACAGTTCTAAATTCGGATAAACTATTTACCTATCATAATAGAATTTTACAAAAAAGTATAATTCGTTTTATTTTTTTGATTTAGGCATTGATTTAACGCATACAAACTATTTAGTAATCTATATCGGGGCCAGGAAAGTACGGGAAGAGGCAATAACAACCCACATACCGGTATTATTCTATTCTTTTTCCTGTATATATGGGTATTGAAACTGCACCTCACACGTCCCTTAGGGCTATAAAAGTAACCTACCTACAAAAATGTATGTATCAAGTACTTGGTAATGCGTTGTTACGTCATTAAAATTGTATGCACGTTTTCGTGTACGTAAACAGAACCACTACCATACTTTATCTTTACTTTTCGAACTTTCAAGAAACTCTTTTGGATTATCCTTCCGTCTCAATAAGTTTTATGGAAAATCATTGTTACCTAGGTCACAGATCATATAATACTATATATACTCCTAGGTATACTGAATCTGAAACAAATGTTTGACTGTCGGGTTGTATGGCGAATTTCTCTTTTGCACTAAGTTTAATGTTTTGTTTTGGTAGAACCGTTCAACAGTACAATGTAATAATACTTTTTGAAATTTCAATGTTTTTTATTTTCTTAAAAAAAAGTCGTTGAACATAATATCCCTATTATAGTACCTACCTAATATCCCTATAGTCCGGAAAATCTTGGCAAACTTTGTTCAACGAATTTTTAAATTTCAACTTTTTTTTTCTTCAATGCGTAAATATGTCCAATAAACTGTTTATGTTACACGTTGATATGGTACAGCCCTGAAATAAGTATAATGTGCCTGTTACTTCACCGGTACTCAAAATGCTAGCAGCATTTAATAATTCGCGTCTTGCTATCGTTATGTTTAAGACTTGGCTCGTTTTAGAGTTTAATAGGCGATAAAATATTAATTGAATTTTGATTGCTAAATCAACCACATCTGGTAATTTCTAATTAGGCGTCTTTTAACTGTTGTTCCTAATCTATCTTCATGTTGCATATACTCTATATTCAAAGAATGGTCCAAATACTATATTTTAACTTTTTTTTTTTTATACAATATAGGCAACCGTTTGACCACAATCTCACCTGATGTTAAGCAATGACGTGGTCAACGATGTAGCACGGTAAAAATATAAGAGAGTAAGTTTTGTAATCTCAGATAAGCGCAAAACCATTTATTACAAAAACTTTTTCAACATAAAACCATTGAAACTATGTTCCTCTTCTAATAGTTATGACTGTAGTCAAGTGTTGAATAAAAAAAAAAATTTTATGCTCTACATTTATCACACTCCTTCAGACAAAGCCAGGCTTTCCGTTTTATTTGAAGGTGTGTAGCTGCCAATAGCGTTGACATAGAACTATAACGTAGGCGTCAGCTTAAAATTTAACTGACTAGATTGCGACTATAAAATATTTTTTTACGATCAAACGAATTAACCCTCTTGGACCGAGGTACCGTTGGCCAAAAATAAAACTACTTCAAGTATTTTATTCGTTTGATTTCACAACCTGTTTTGCACAACGTTTCTTTTTTATACGTCCTGTTAGCCAAGGAAGGCGTTGCCCTCAGTTCAATAAAAAAGTTATTGTTCAGATCAATATTTATTAAAATGTCGGTAGAATATAAGTAAATATCACTTTCGAACACAAAAAGATATTTTTATTATAACATTTTTATTATACAAGTATAATAAACTCATTTTTGAAGTGAAAACTTCTTTAGCATCGTTGTGATTTGATAGTCGATGAAACGAAAAAGCGACAGTTCGACCCCCCACAAAACGCAAAACACTTCGATAGCGCGTTCTAGGATCCGACCAAACTTAGCAGCGCCATCTAGTTCTGGTTTTAGGCAACATGAGCGTAGAACCTTTTCTAACTAAACAAGTACTGCATATTGGTTAAGTACATAAGTACAGGAAAACTGGTAGACACTGCTCTTAGCATTAAGTCCTCCTAGCACTACTTGTTTGTGTGAAATTTTTAAATAAATAAATAAAAATAAATACTAAATTAATTTGACATTAAACACAGAGCGAGAGTGAATGCGTGGTACTCGAAGTATAACTTCTTCCGCGCGGAGGGACTCCACGCACTGGTTTTTTTTTAAGGTTTCACTTCTACCACACGGCATGTTTTTTTTTATTTATATCACAAAAGCAAGAACTTATCCGCAATAAAGCTTCATAATAATACCTATGTCTCGGACTACTTTCTAAGACAATTTCAAACAATTTCACAAAGAATTCTGTAGAAAGTACCTGCTAATGATCTCAAAAAGGTATTAAATACTGTTTGTAAACAATTAAAGTGTTAACGTTGTAGATAAGATTCAAAAGATAATAGTGTTGGGACAAGGACTTCTCAATTTAACTCGGCGAACTAATTACCTATTTAAATTCAACTGAGCTGTGAAGTGTCCTGTCAATTTGGATTTTGCCTTCAAATTCTTTAATTTAACAGATTGAACAAAAAAAGTAACAAATGCGTAAGCTTGTAAGCGTACAGTGACTAAGCTACGAATGTTTCTGATTGACAAGTAAATAGATTTTTCCAGTAAAATAGCTTTTTATTGAACTTGATACGCCATTTAGTCAAATAAAAAAATTCTATTTGAATCTGAAACTGACAAGCTTGATTAGAAAAAATATTGGTGGACATTTTTACATATCTAGTTACGAACAAAGCACAGAATCCAAACGAAAAACAATATTCATCACAAAAATTCGTTCTCTATGGGGATCGAACCCATAACCTAAACAGAGTATACCAACTGAGCGGTAAGACCGTTTGTCCACCAGGGCAATACAAAACACGTCCACACCACTGCCGTCACTTCGTGCCGTCCACGTGTTTTTGATTGCCCTGGTAGTGCATTACCGGTGCCGTGCCGGTACTAGCGTTGGTGGACAACCGGCGTAAGGCCGAGTCTGAAGAGCAATTTGAAGGTTAGTCGGCCGCGATTTGTCACATCCCTAGCGTGCCTAGATGTCTCTTGAGAGTTGTGCGTGTGAAGTGTGTAATTAATTACAATCTTGTGACAGTGGTTTTTATCAAAGAAAACACTACAATTAAACTTACAAAATTTTGGAATCAGTTTTATGCAATGTAGGTAAGTTGTGTACACTGTACACTGTACAGCCGCCCCGTTGACCGCATTATCCCTTAACATCAGGTGAGATTGTGAAAATGATTCTACTGTCACATTGATCACTTGTTTTATTTAAATGTCATTGCCACTGCAAACAGAACGTAGTACGTACACGACAAAGGACACCGCGAATAGCTAGGAACTACAAAATTAGATTTTTTTTAATAAGTGTAAAATAAAATCACCATCGTTGAACGCAAACTTCTACAAATGATTATAGAATAGAATAGAATAGAAATTATTTATTTACGCAAAAACACAAAGATACAACTAAATACGAGTAAGCATTAAATTAAAGAGAGTGATGTGTAAAAAGGGTACTCTCTCAGCAAATGCTAAAGGTGCACGGTGGCTCCTTTAGCGTTTATTACAAATTACTGTAAAAAAATCGATGCTCAAACTGGTGTTTGCCTGTCTATTATTAGGTAAGTACATAAATGGTTGAAACGTGAGGGTCGTTACACATTACCCATGCATA
Organism: Eulithis prunata; assembly: GCA_918843925.1. Taxonomy (NCBI): domain Eukaryota; kingdom Metazoa; phylum Arthropoda; class Insecta; order Lepidoptera; family Geometridae; genus Eulithis; species Eulithis prunata. The sequence goes on from OU974012.1 coordinate 9,016,818, forward strand.
ACCTGATAATTAGGTTTATTCCACAATGGTGTGTTTATTTAGGACTGGACATTAGGAATTAAGAACCATTTTGACACTTCAAAATAATTACGTTAGATGCTTTCTCTTTAATATTCACGTTTTACCTGCTTGAATAAATATCATCAGAAAATTAACCAGAAAAATCCTAATATTATGTGTCAAAGTGTGCGACTTGCGCGTCCTATTCCGACACATTATTCCTACAGGTTCTAATTTCTCATTCATCTTCATATTTGTGTAGGATATTGTAAAAGCTGTTGGTTCTCCAAAATATAAATAAATAAATAAATATTCTTTCGGCAATTTTACTAAGTAATCTTATATCATTGTTACAGGTCGCTTCACACAGCCTGAATGGATACACCGTCAAGGGAAATCGTGGCAGATCATTGATCAAGACTAATCGATTCTTTTTGTTCGTAATACAAAAACATGGAGAAGGACCGGCCATCGGCTCCACCGATATCAGTGGTCATGGACAACTACAGCTCCAAGTAAGTTTACTTTGAATAACATATGAAAATTGTAAACAAATGTAACATACAACATTGTAAAATAACATTCGAGACCTTTGCCCAGCAGTGGGACACAATAGGTTAAAAAAAAATTAAAAATAATTGCAGCAGGTTTTTATGTTGTCTTGAAGTAGTGCTTGTCCGCTTATCTTAAGAAAACGGGGGAAATAACACTGCGTACAGAGTCACAGACACTCTAAAATCACAAGGATCACTTTGAAACCTTCTAAATCCAGTTCAAGTTTCAACCGATATCGCTACATAGGTAAATTGAAGATGGTAAAGAGATAGATTAGTTTATTTGACATACACACAGAAAATACAGAACGGACATAGAAAATACTGCAAACATAAAGATACCTACAAGAATGGTAGAGCCATGGCTAATTCTATTCAACTATCGAACGTCAGTTGGTAGATAATAACCATAGTAGTATTTGGTGCCGAGAGAGCCATACATTTTTGTTAAACTAGCCGTCGCCCGAGCCGTTGCTCGCGTTCTAGCCTTAGAGTGTGACGTTTCAAAATTCCTTTCCAGGCTCTAAATGTCAAGGTCAATTTTACATACTTACTAGCCGGTTAGCCCTGTGGTATACCTACTTACCCGTCGACTTTACCATTTCCAGAAGTTTTTTTTTTTAAATTTTTTTATTGTTTTAAAAATACATAATAACTTATTTTGTACTATAGCACTAAGCAAACCACAAGGTTTATAGGAATAATGCAACACAGGAATAAGTGTATCTAGTTGAAACGTGTTTCACTGTAGTGACCTCTATCATTTTTCTCTCCTACAAAGAAACGTAACAATTTAAATACATTATTTTTATTAGCAATAAACGCCATAATTTTTTTGTTGCTTCGGTGCGAAATAGACCTTGTTGTACTTACCTATGTAGTTTTGCATAGACCTTGGATGATCATTCTTACCTATTTACCTGTACGCACAGCGATGGTCAGTTGTTTCTATGTGAAGTCAGGCAGCCAGGGGACATGACCGTCGCCTGAGTTCGATAACTTTATTATTTCAAAGTTGATGCGTTTATTGTCACAATGAAGTTGTGACGCCTACGAAAATATTAAATAGGTTAAGGGTATAACTTTTGTTAGGTACAGGTACCGAGAGGTTTCGTAGTAGAGCTCTTTGTGAGAGCTCGTCCGGGGAAGTACTACCACCGTACCTATTTCTGCCGGCAAGCAGCGATGCTCGCATTGCTGTGTTCCGGTTTGGAGGGTAAGGGCGCCGGTGTAATCACAGGCACATGAGACTTCAAGATCTTTACGTCTCAGAGTGATGGACGCAGTGCATTGCCTTACAGGGCACGTCCTCATTGGACTTGCTCTGTGAGGTAATGCATTGTTATAGGCAGAAGTTACTACTTAACATCAGGTGGGCTATCAGCTTGTTCCATTACTACTATCATTAAAAAAAAAACCGAGATGCGAAAAGTAGCACTTTAGAACTATTGTCAAGAGTAAAAAATAGTGCCATCTCCTTTTGTATACATATGGATAATATTAACCCTCTTATTCCAAAACGAAGACTAAAGAAAGTCATGGTTTTAATCAGGGTTTAAACCATGGACTAATCTAAACGTTATTACAAAACGAAGTTTATCTCTTGATACTGTAACATCTATACTAAACCAACAACGAAGTCATTTTTCTTATTTCATCGAACCTAAAAACTTCTAAAAAGAGATTTTTTGTAATAACACCGTGTTTAAGTTGAGACACAGATTAACGAAATGCAGTCGCAAAATTTGAAATCATCATCATCATCAATATATATAAAACTTTTTTGAAGCTGACAGAGAATCAACGCTCAGCCTAAACTATAAGTCGTAGAGGTATGAAATTTGGAGGGTAGTATCCTTATATAGTGTAGGGGTGCACTAAGAAAGGAATTTTAAAACGTCCCACTCTAAAGGGTCTAGAACGCGAGCAACGCCGCGGGCGACGGCTAGTACCTAAATAAAAGTACCGCTATGCTCGGAATCAGATTCTCGGACTGCAGAAAAGAAGAAGCTTATGTTAAAATATCACATTTAAAATGTAAACACATTATGTTTCTTGCAAAAGTTACAAACAGTCCAAACCTCTCAAAATATAGTTGGACGCTGTCTGAACATCCAACTTTAGAAACTCTTAAAGTGTCAAGTGATGTCAACCACAGTGAGAGGATTATCCTCACTTTGTTTGTAGAGATCAATGCCTGAATCTGTTTGTGCTATCAACATCAGCAGAGACATGCTTATCTTATACCTATCTATACAATGTTATGATGCCCTAGGCTGGTTTGGCGAGTGATAGCGTCAAAGTTTGAAGTATGGGTGCTGGCTACCAGTGATCACAATCTTCAGACATGAAGTGACGACAGATAGACAACAGATTGAACGTGCTCTGAGAAGCAATCCACAGCGTTCATAACTATGAGGCATTGTGCCTGTTATTGCACCGGCCTACAAACCGGAACACAACAATGCGAGCATCACTGTGTCGCGGCAGAAATAGGTATGGTGGTAGTACTTTCCCGGACGAGTTCTATCAACTGCTACATAAAGAGATATTGACGCCGATCCCTGACAAACAACATCATTTGGATTTAGAAACAGATTTCTGGGTATATAGTCATTTATATTTATTTTTCCTTTTATATCTTGTTATCGGCTCGTACTCAATTTTCAAAGTTGTTACCTACGTGTTATAAATAAAATGATCTTTTCACATAATCTATTTATTTTCTTGAAAGTTAGCTCTAATATGTTTATTTATCGAATATAATAAAAATGTCTGTTTCTATTATCCAGTCGGTACGATGGTCCAAACCTACACAGTACACACCCAGGATGTCTTTTTCTTCTCTTTTTTCTTTTTCTTTTCGTGTTGCCATTCCATTACATACCTATACTTAGCAAGCAGATCATGTGACGCAAAATATAAGATACTCTTCAATGAGTTGTAAATCAAAACGTCAAGATCATTGTAATTAACTTAACAAAGGAAAAAATCATAACTTACCCGTCATCTCACGTGTGATGGCTAGTGTTATCATCTATTGTTAGGCAAACAATGGCGATGTCGGAGTAAATCTACAATAGATTTGTGTGCTATCTGGTTTACCAAATAACCCTCGTTTAGCTCCATGTAGTCGGGTAATAATTGAGGTTCATATAGAATATACCCATCTCTTTGCTACATGTTGAAACATTATTAGGATGCAAGCGGTCGAGGGCAAGATATTCGGAAGTAAAGCCGAGTATCTCCTTATCTGACGTTCTATACGACGTAAAGTCGAAGATGATGTTTAAGAAAATCATCTCCTCATCTCTGCTCAACTGTTCCGTCGTAAATCTGAATATTGACTTAGAATTAGTAGTCTACACTAGTGAGCTACTGTGGCTCAGACTACTACCAAGGAGTAAAAAATTCACTACTTAGTGAGTAGTGAATTTCTACCAGCCACTGGGGTTACCACTTTTGCTATTTGCGATATGACGAAATAATTTTACCGGGTGTAAAAAGACTACTACAGAAAACTTCGGAGGATTAAACTACAATATTAACAATACTCATGAAACCACAAAAAAAAATGATCAACTGGATTTTAAATGAAAAAATAACAGTAGGTAACAATACGGGATGACTGTACCTAAATTGTATGATGTTTTTTGTACAACAATATACAAAAAACTATCACGTAAAAGTTCACGGCTAGTTAACCCTTTAAAAAAAAAACTAGAACCTGTCAATAATGTTGCAATGACATTAGCATGTACAGTACATGCAGCCTGATGCAATAACAATAACATATTTCATCAACTGCTTCCTATATTGGGGTTAATTTGGCGTCAATTCACACTCGAAGACTTACAGCAATTTATAACAACGGGACAATGCCGAAGAGTTTTAGTAGACCTGGAGACGGTCTCTTTGCGTAATCAAATACTAGTAATAAATTCAGCAATATATTGTCGAACAATAGAAAAATAGATGATCTATAGCGGACATTTTAAAAATGACGAATTATGTTGGAGAAATTTCAAAGACACACGTGATTGGGTGAGAATAGAAGTTAGTTGCTAAAAAAATTGAAAAATAATAAAACTATACAAAATTCTACCCTTAGTATAAACAGTTTTACCCTAGAGCCTACATTTTATGAATACTTTAGAGCTCTATGCCTTGCTCTATTTCCTGGTCATTTCCCTCGGATATAACAAGACAATTTGATCGAAAAATACGTAATAACAAGCCTTTTAACCTTATTATTGTTTCAAGTATGTTCAGTTTTTATTTATAGTACTATTTTTGTGCCAATTTTTATTATTTATTGCATTTTAGGTACTTTTTGCATTACTCTATAGTTTTGAGCAAAAACAAGCAGCATCCCTTTAGTGTGAAAACTGAAGTAATGCTCACAAAAAATACTATCCCATATGCTCGGATGAGCCCATATGTTACCTATTGGGAACCTTTTTGCCATAAATACGGGATTACGTTATCCCGAATGCCAGCAATTTCTCATCTCAAAAGTTTTCCATCCAGTTTCGTGATATCGGAAAGTTTTCAGACTAAAAGTTTTGTAATCCTTTGTATTTATTAATCCATCTTTGCAAAGTCTGCTTGAAAGTAGCCGAGGCCAAGTTCAATGTCATTCCAACAGTTTAGTATATCATCAACTCCAGTAACTTACACTACAACTGAATGTCTCATATAAAATCAGTTATTTGAGAATTTTGAATTAGTTGTCATATTAGACACATTAGCTGCTCATCTTATTCACTTCAATATTAAGTTTTCATGAAAAAGCCGCAAAATTATCTCTGTCAAAGTTTGAATTGAATTTGTTAGACTAAAATTATGCTATGATCTTCACTTTAGCTGAAACGTCACTGTAAAGCTGGACCGGACTAGCCTAAAAACAAATGAAAAACCACGATTCAGCTGCGTTTCAGCTGACAAGCGTGTTAGCAGAATTGGCCCCCAGTTCAATCACGTTTCAGCCAACATCAGTTACAGTTTGTATTGATTTGATACACCGAAACCTAAAAACACGTGCATTTACAGAACAAACACAATGACATGCAAGCAATAGTTGAAAGATTATACTTTGTCCTACAGACGTGACGTAACGTGACATGTAATATTGATTTAGCTTTACTTTTTTTTTCTTTATTTGTTTGGTGTTGGCGTCTCACGTTTTGTGCATTTGCTATTTTTCATTATCTATTTTTACAATAGGTATAAGATAACGAAAATTATGTAAAAAGTTAGGACAACATAAAATATTATGAACAGCGCGAGATCTAACATTTTAGTTTAGTTTCTTTTAAAGTAATTAGCTGTCAATTACGGGTTCTTCTTCTTCTCTTCAATAATGGCCTGTGTCCGTCATTTCGACAGACAATTTTGCCAATGTCAAGTGATATAGTTGTAATAAATAAGTCAAGTCAAGTCATTTGTCAAGTCGGCTGTCGTTTGTTTGGGTTTCCACTGCCGAAACATGCACAGCAAAAAAATAACAATTACACGGTATCGAGCTACGTTTCCACTGTCAACGCCTAAGCGTCATTGACATTTCAAAATCTTATGTAAGCTGTTTGTATGAATTGTGTGTAACACTTACAAGTTGTTGATGTTTACCGATCTATCTGGATAACACAAGATATACGATTTTGTTAAGATTGTGCAACATGTTTTGCTGCAGTGGAAAAGCTGGACCGATAAAAATAATAGCGGTTTTTTTTAACGGAAACAACAAGGACAACTGTAGTGTAATTTCTTAATAATGCAACTACTTAGTCGATATCCTATAATATATCCTATATACCTTATCGATATACTTTACCGGAATATCAACTGAACTAGTGGAAGGGCCGGCAGCGGAACCCAAGTTTAATTTAAGAGATGCTGCGATGACCCAGACATAGGGTTTCCCCTGAAATCCTGGTCCTTGGTTAGACTCGAAGCTTTCAGTGGGGGGGGGGGGGCAGAACTGCCTCATATTCATGATTAATAAGCTCGTTCTAACTAAAACAAACTAAACGAACGATTGCTATTTAAAAAAAAAGTAAAACCAACTGAACGAACTATTGCATTACCTAAACTTAACTCGTATTGCTTTGTTAATTTGTTGAGCGTATAGCTCATTTCCAATATTCCGGGAGAATGCTAAAGGGTTCTTAGAATAGCCTCTTCTAAATATCCAACATTCCACGAGATAAATACGCTACAGGCTCTTAGAATATTCTCTTCGTCATAATATATAATCTATAGGTAAACAATAATATTCTTTTTGATACTGGTAGGTATTTTAATATAAGAAATTTTTTTTCTACCAGAAAATGCAAGGAATCTGATATTTTTTCCAGGGTTTTAGGTTAAGAATTCTGTGAAAATGAAAACCAGAGAAAAGCGCCTATAGCAATAGTTTCTTTCTTTCAGAATCGAACTCGCTTACAATGGCTCGCGTGAGGATCTAGATCCGTACGTGCCTTCGGAACACAGACCTTCTGAAGCCAATACTTCGTAAGTACATACTGTTTTGTACCTATCTGTACATTCTGACATAGGTGCAACTCAACCCCGGTACAATCAGACTTGTACAATTAACAAGTATTTGAGTACACTTTTATGTTCCCGGGTCGGAAACTCTGACAAACTATAAGGTGTTTGCAATGCCCTTCTTGAAAATTGCCGTGTGATTTTTAAAACAGGCAAAGGTTTTTTTATATAAATAAATAAATATTCACGGACACTTAACACAACGCCTTCTAGTCCCAAACTAAGCAAAGCTTGTACGATGGAAACTAGGTGGCTGATAGAATACATACATACAATTTTTTTTTTGTAAATAAATACTTATGATACATAGAAACACCCAGACACAGAACAAACATCTATGTTAACAACACACAAATGTTTGTTCTCGGTGGGGATCGAACCCACGACCCACAGCACGGAAGGCAGAGCTACTACCGACTGAGCCATGACGCCTGTCTTTCTTAACTTTGTCGGAGTTTGCAACCCGGGAACACGACCAGATCATTAAAAATAGGTAGTCATTAATTAGCTTCTGATTAGTATATGAATCTGAGTTGCCATTTCCAAGAATACCAGATTTAAGTTTTGTAAAGTTAGCGTGTATTTTCAGGAGTGTGGGTGCCCTTGCTCATCTGTTAAAAGTGTCCCTTGGATCTGGAGTACTGGCGATGCCATTAGCATTCAAAAACGCTGGCTTTTTGGTCGGCACCTTCGGTACTATCCTCATCGGCTTTATTTGTGGACATGTTATACACATACTGGTAAGTAGAGTTTTAGGGGATTGTGGAATATACTTTAGTACCTACCTAGAAATCATTTAGCGTTGTTGTTTTTACTGAAAGCTGATTTTATGACCGATAAAAGTATCTCAAACTTCTGTGCTCACGCGAAAACTAACCCGATTAACTTGTAAGTACGGTTTAAATTCCACTGACGAAAATAAAAATAAAAAGTTGATCACGTTGCGTTGCTGCGTGAGTTTTTGAGTTCATTATTGTCATTGTGATGCAATCGTATTCTATGCAAAGAGAGTAGATGTTACCTAATAAAAATAAGTAGATAAAATAAAAAGCAAATTATGAATAAACTAGCCGTCGCCCGCGGCGTTGCTCGCGTTCTACCCTTTAGAGTGTGACGTTTCAAAATTCCTTTCTTAGTGCACCCCTACACTTTATAAGGATACTACCCTCCAAATTTCATACCTCTAGGACTTATAGTTTAGGCTGTGCGTTGATTCTCTGTCAGCTTCAAAAGAGTTTTATATATATTGATGATGATGATGATGATGATGATAAGCCATTTCTTTCTGAATAATTTCATTGTGTGGATTTCCACGGCAAGCTTCACTGGGTTACGTAAAAGTCTTATAATGTACTTTACTAATTTGTGCAGCTGACTATACAAAGCGGGCTATAAGTAGGTACCATTGTTATACTATTCAAATCGTATTTTTGAAAACGTGAATATTCCCATCCATTGTGGAACTTGGACATGAAGCCGCGCAAAGAAAGCATTATTTACATTACGTCACTGGTGGTAACTGCAGTTTGTTTATCTCTTCATCTGCGGCTAAGTCATTCGCGGTAACCGACTCATTGTGTAATAGGTAATAGGTGTGACCGCAACTCTATAACAACCAGAAATCTAAACAATTCGCTATAATGACGTATGTATGACGTATGCAAAGGTTGTGGTGGCTGTGGCACCTTTTCAACATGTAGGCATTTATGCAAGAACTAGCTGATACCCGCGACTTCGTACGCGTGCGAAACTTTCCGCCAAAATATCTGTCAACCAGCATACGATGAACCGTCGAAGCAAATGGCAGCTTTTGGTTTAGAGAGTTCATGCTGTACCTAAGAATCCACGTCTTTGATTTCAATAAAATATAGCCTATGTTTCAATTCGGAAAAAGGGCTTCCAAATGGTATAAATTTTATTGAAATTGGTCCAGTAGTCGCGTGATCTGCGAACAAACAAACAGACAAACTCGATTTTCGGAATCAGAATCGTTTATTTAGTAGATTTATTTATTTAAAAATTTCACACAAATAAGTAGTGCTAGGAGGACTTAATGCTAAGAGCATTGTCTACCAGTCTTCCTGGGCGTGCAAAAAGGTGATCTGCATATTTAGTTTATCCATATCTTTAAGATAAGTAAGAATAAAAACAAGTCACGCTCAACGGAAATGTAATAATATACCTACCTACATACAAATCAAATTGCTTTCATGCCCTCAGTGGTCGTGAGCATAAAAATTTTTTTTTTCTGTGTTATTAGATAGGTCTCGCAAACCATTACGTCGTTAGTTACTGCAATTTATTTGTTTATCTATTTATCTACGCTGATGACGGCTCCATTGTGTAATAGGTTTAGTTACCGCTGCATAACAATAACGCGACAATCTCTGTTATTACAAACAAATTCTTTTGTTTCGTTTTCATAAACAAAAATTTTATATAGTCCGACTACGCCAAGTTTGCAGTGCTTAGAAAATAAATGGTAAAAGAAAAGCTATAAATTGAAACACATTATGTACCACGATTCGTCAACCTATATGTTACAAACTTTGCTTGGTAAACCAAAAAACCAAACACATTTTTTTAGCATTTTTATTCGGTCAGCATATATTTTGAAGGTGCATCTAATGAGAATAACACAATCAATATCAATGTAACGCTGAGTCAATTAAAAACGACATCTTTCAATGCGTTTTTTCCATGTATACGTAGAGATTTCGGCAGAGATATGGCGTCATATCTCGGGCGAAAATTCGCTTTACCCACTTCACAGGCGATACGAGTTTTCGTTAGATTCGACGTATTAGTTCTTCAATCCGCGCAACGCTCTGCTCATGGCTGACGGATACCTTACACACTTTCTAATTTGCGGTTGTTTGCGTTTAGGCAATTGTCACGCAATGCATTCGTGCCCTTTGGGTTCATTTACAGTTCTTTAGTGCAGCTTTCTATTTTATCTGATGGCTGTTTATTATTTTCATCTGTATCTGTATAACAATCGATATAAACACTTAGCCCTTTTTTCACGCTTACAAAAATTCACGCGTTGATACGACGTCGAAACGCGATGAATGGATAACGATGAAAAAAAAACCGCCTGTTCCAATCATCATCATCATCAACCTATATTGGTCCACTGCTGGACGTAGGTCTCTCCCAAGACACGCCACTGAGCCCGGTCTTCGGCTCTTCTCATCCAGTGTTTGCCAGCTACATGTCTCAGATCGTCACCCCACCTAGCCGGAGGGCGTCCTACACTACGCTTGCCTAAACGCGGTCTCCACTCGAGCCTGTTCCAAGTTTATGCGCAATTATTTGATGTTCGCTTTAAAATAACATACGCTGGTATATAGCAAGTGTGGTCGCTTTTCAGAAAGACAGTTTCTGAAAAAAAAATTCTACGTAGAAAAATCACAAATGGACAAAAACATTTTTGTATTTTTAGGATCTAAACGTATGCTTATAGGATGATCCTATAGGTATATCCTGTAGGTTTAGTAAAGTGGTTTTTTACGCCCTGGATTAATAAAAAACGTAGACTATAGAACAAATTCGTGCAAGGTATAAAAACTAATTGATAGAGCAGGAAAAATTTGCAAATCATGTAATTAATTTTCTCGCAACGAAATGAAACGGCTTTATGCATACTGAGGTAATTTAGTTAGTGACTGGCTTACTCACTAGGCAGGTTTACATTAGTTAGTTATTTTTTAGGGAAAGAAAGAAGACAAGTAATTTTGAGTAAAAAATTTTTTTAGCTAAATTATTTTGAAGTCTGAAGAACCCTACAATTATTTTATTTGCTATATTATACTTTTTTTGGTTATGTTAGGTTCCTCCCTACCTTTTAATTTAAATACTATCCTCTGTTTTTCAGGTAAAAACATCACAGCAATTATGTGTAGAGACGAAGAAACCAGCTCTAGGATACGCAGACACTTGTGACCTGGTGTTTCAGCATGGACCTAAACCGGTGCGGAAATTTGCACCTTATGCCAGGTGAATATAAAACTCTTATTGGGTCTAGTTAATATTCTTCAAAGAGTTTTAAAATAAGTGATCTATATGTATAAAATTGAATGTTTTTTGAATACTTATTGAATGTATGGAACGCCGATAGCAATACGCTTTTAGAACTGCTAGCTATTATTCGTTTTCGGACCAACATGGCTTCGCTAGACTCTTAATAGTGCAAATACCTATTACTAAATTAAGTAAGTTATATGTAAAGCTTTGTTATAAGTAACTTATTTACTACTAAAAGGAATATGTATAACACAAGATTAAGCAGGCCTTACTCTTACAACTGTACCTCGATCACGAATAAATGTGACAATCGCAAACGTATCGTAACGCTAGCGTATCCGAGATACACTGCGCGGTGACACTACAACGGTTGGCAGTCGAGCTGGCATTAAATTGACGCGCAATATAACTCGAATACGTTAACGCGGCGACTGTCAGATTTCTTCGTGATAGAGGTACTGGTACAACAAAAAGGTTCAGTTTATAATATTTTCACGTAGAGCACGAACTCATTCGACTAATAACTAAAAAGGATTTACTGTGTATAGAGGTATTGCTATACGCCCCGTAAAAGCATTTTTCAACGTATTTCATAAATGCGTAGAACAATATTCATTTTCAGGGCAACTGGTTCTTTGTAAATAAATCAAAACCATTTATTTACTTTTTAGAAATACGACTGGTAAACGTTTTCAGACATATTTTTCGGCTTCAAAGGAAATTATGCTCTACCTATTAGATACATATTTCAAATTGGGTGCCGTCGACTTAATTCACCAGGGCTAAGTCATCTAGGTCAATTAAGTATACTATTTTGTAGACTTAATAGGTACCTATAGATAATAAAAAAAAAAAAACTTCTTTATTCTGGACAACTACTAAAGATCCATAATACAAAACACACAAGAACGAAAACGAAAAACAACAAGAACCTTAAAACTAAAAGTTGGATCGAGGCCTGTCTTATTATACCTACATGTACCTACCTGTCTTTTTTATGAAATATTTTCAGAATACTTTATTCACTTAAGTGAAAAAGTATACTATTTAGTAGACCTAATTATACCTGTCTTTGTTATTATTTAACCATAGTTGATGTAGCAGTCTTAGCTAGCGCAGCTTTAGAAGACAGAATTAATAATTTTTCAGAGAACTAGCGGATTGGGCGTTGGCGTTGACGCATTTTGGGGCATGCTGCGTCTACGTTGTAGTGGTTGCAGAATCTTTCAAACAGGTACCTTCTTCTGTTTTACGTGTTCTAATTAGGACCAAAACTGTTTGGTTTTCTGTAGAAAACTTACCGATTAGGACCAAGACTGTTTAGTACTGTAACTGTTTAGTGAATAGGTGGATTATAGCTAAGCGTGCTCCACCCTAGGCTGCAGCTACACTTACCACCAGGTGTGCTGGCAGCCAAATGCTTAGCTATAGCTCATAAAAAAAATAAAAAAAAAGTTTTCTGTAGAAAACGATTTTGATAGAAATTATTTATACCCAGTAGTATCGAGTATTTTAAAAAATATACCTTTGCATATAGTGTTTGTACATTTACCCCCTATCTTATAAAATGTTAGAGTACACATTATGTCCGGATTACGTATGGTAAACAAAACATAATGTCTACTCGAACTTTTTATAGGATAGACCATTAATGTATCTGGCAACATTTTCGAGCTTTCACGGGTATGTAAACAAAGGAAGCTTTTATCATTTACAAAAAAAAATAGAAAACATTCGTATTTTGGAAAACATTCGATGTTGGTTCGTTGAAACAGTAAAACAATACGTATAAATAATGTTTATTGTAGTTTGCACTACTAGGTACTAGTTTGTAATACTAGGTAAGTATTAAAGTAGGTAGTTTGAAATTCAAACTAACACAGTACATCTAATATCTAAATGAGGTACCTAGGTAACCATATTCGTTTATGTGGTCAGGAACTCTGTTTTAGGTAGGTAGGTTACAGATGATATTTGAGACGCTTCATAGTTAACTGCTCATCGAACTTAAAGCATAGGTATTTCTAATGTTTTCTATGAGAATCTCTACTCAAATTTATGCTTCAGAGTATTCGTCCCAAAAGCACCAGGCTACCGCGATATGGATGTAATCGGAAACTTAAGTTAACATATACATACAGCATGTATCTACAATGGCGACAAAAAATTGACACACGGGAATTGTACACATTCTAGTGCAGCTGACTGTACTTTAATTATTTTTTTATGAATACTAATTGTAGTACCTAGCTCTACCCGTGTGTAAATTTTTTGTCGCCATTGTAGATACATGCTGTATATTATCAGAATTAGTTTCAGTTTTTCAATTATCAGGTTTCAGATGCCTACGGCGGCCCAGAATGGAGCGTCACAGCGTTCTGTGGACTGACTCTAATCGTCCTAGTGCCTCTAACACAAATAACCAAGCTGAGCTACCTAGTGCCATTCTCAGCGATAGCCAACTTTGTTTGGCTTGCGTCTATCTGCATCTCTATCTACTACTGCTTGAGGAGTACTCCTGATCTCAGCAAAAGGAATGCTGCTACATCAATTGAGGGGATACCGACGTTTATCAGGTGAGTTTGTCAGAACAAACGAAGAATAGTACCTATACCTATTTGAAGATCACCGAGATCGAAATTAGAGGATCGAGGTTATCAAAATCAAACTGTGTTTTTGTTTAGTAGAAACTAATGATTTCAACAGTCAAAATAAATACGAAAATAGATAGTCACAATGGTTACAAATAACAATAGTCTTAATACTTAATGATCACAATAAATAGTAAAAAAAATTGTGTCATCCTTAATAAAAACCCTCAAACCGTAAACATTCAACCGTATTCTTTCCTTCCAGCACATGCCTCTTCGCCATGGAAGGCATAGGCGTCGTGATGCCTTTGGAGAACGAAATGCAGAAACCTCAACACTTCCTCGGCTGTCCAGGTGTACTCAACATTGCCATGAGTACCGTTGTGGTTCTGTACGGGTTTGTCGGCTTCGTGGGGTACATGAGCTTTGGAGAAGATGTCCGTGGCAGTCTCACTCTCAACTTACCCCAGGATGAAATGTAAGTAAAATAGAAAATTGACTTTGAAAACTGATCTGATGAATTTGATTTTGAAATCGTAGTTGCAGAACTTCCCGTGGTTAATCTCTATGTGGCTTTTTTTATTGAACTGTCGAACTACTTAACCGATTTTGAAAAAAAAAATATGGGATCAATATGGAAGTAACCTTTCAGATATAAAACAAATTTTAATCGGTTTATAGATGAGTAATAAACATTTTAAAAAAACATCTAAATGGGCCAAAGGGGGAAAACAAATCCCATCGAGCTCAATTGGATTGGACTCACAGAGCTCTTGGGATTTTTTTCCTATCTGGCGCACCAGTGGGCCAACCGGTCGGTTCGATGGGAATAACCTGTTGAGAACCTCCTGTTTTGAAGTCGGTTAAAATCAACCTTATTTCCCTTCCAGTCTAGCACAAACAGCCAAGTTGCTGGTAGCATGCGTGATGTTGCTATCGTTCGCGTTAGTGTACTACGTGCCCGTGGACGTGGTGTGGCGCCGCGTGCAGGCGCGCGTGCCCATGCCGAGACAACGCGCTGCTGTCGCCGGACTCAGGCTAATCGGGACCTTAGTTATAGGTAAGTCTAAGTCTAAGTCAAAGGACCGAAACACATAACCGCGTTGCGTCGCCGCGCCGTTAAAGTTGGCAGTGGCGTCAGCGCCGATTTTAGCGGCGCGGCAATAAGAATAAGTAATAATAAATTGTAACAATAATAATAACAAATAAGCAATAAGTTTCTTACAACGATCCATGGCAGAGACACGTCTATCCACAATCGAAAATCACGAGGAACGTTACCCTACCATACGACAATAGAACGCTCTTTTTCGCGACGTCGCAACGCCGCCACGCAAACTGCCGATTTTAGCGTTGCGGCGTCGCAACACGGAACGGTTATGTGTTTCGGCCCTAAGGCTAAGTCTAATTCTAAGTCTAAGTAATTATTATAGACCAGCTGGTGCCCACAACTTCGTCTGCGCAGGATTAGAAGCGCAATTTGCTATGTGAAATCTTCTAGGCGTTTCTGAAGAGTTCTTCTAGGCGCGTCCCGTTGGATCCCGTTGATTTTCCGGGATAAAAAGTAGCCCATGTGTTAATTCAGGTTACGGACAATATATATTCCAAGTGTCATCCAAATCGGATTAGTAGTTTTTGCGTGAAAGAGTAACAAACATCCATACATTCAAACGTAAGTACGTTAGGATGTGCCAGCGCGGAGACTTAGGCTAGTCGGGAACTTGGTTATAGGTAGGTAAGTTGTACCAGAATATCGTATGATTTGGAACTATTTGTTCTTTGGCCATACCTAGTATTTTTTAGAAGATTTTAGCCACAGTTTTCAACCTAAACCTAGATGTATACCTATCTTGTCGTTATTAATAGGTATTTAGTATCAAATCTAAGGCGCCTTCTACTGAACATTTCCTCTTTGTTCTAATCTTAATTGAAATGTCGTTGTAATAATAAACATTGTCATATAGTAGGATGTATACCTACGCTGAAAACAATTTCAGCCCTTTGATAAACCAGAGACAGCATTTGTTCGGGTTGGATGGCTTTCTATAGTCAATTTAATTCCTTTTTCAATTAGGTATTTCATTAGGATTTGCGAACAGTTTTTTCTCTCAATCCCTTTAGTTATTACCACCCTATTTTGCATAACATAGGATTCGAATTATAAAAGTACTTAAGTATAGAGTCCAAGTTTTATTGAAGATGGTCCAGCTGTTGAGACGTGATTGCGATCTTAATGAGTTTCACATATTTGTTTCACTTATAGGGGTTTTGCCTTTTATACGATTTTCACAGTGATAAAGTAGATTAAAACAATTCGATTAAACGCTACACCAATTTAAAAACAGACAGAATATCTGAAGGCGGCACGTAGTCTGAGTTTTAGTTTGTTGATCGAAACGAATACCGTAAGCGACGAGATAATTTGTATGAAAACCCGATAAGCGCCTCTAGCGTGAGATTTGCAAACGATTTTCTCCATAAACTGGGAGTTGTCGATTGTCACTTGTAAATTCAGCTTCTGCCCTCAACCAAGGTCTCATTGTATAATCTTTTTATTTTATTTTCAGTGGGTTTAGGCTCAGCTATCCCCCGCCTCGAGCTCTTCATGGAGCTAGTCGGCGCTGTTTGTCTCTCAGTAATGGGTTTACTGCTCCCCAGTGTTTTAGAAGTGGTCTGGCGTTGGGACAAGGACCTAACAGCATTCCATTGGGTTGTGTGGAAAAATGCAGTTATTTGTATATTTTCTCTCGTAGCTATGGTGTCGGGAGTCGCGTACGCGATTATTGCGATGGTCGATAAACTGTGAGGAATTTAATTTGAGTGCCTTGATCACGAATAAATCTGACATTCGTATCTTAACGCTAGCGTATCCAAGATACACTGCGCGGTGATACTACAACGGTTGGCAGTCGAGCTGGCATTGACACGCCTGTCAGATTTTTTCGTGATAGAGGTACATATCGCGTAGAATTTTTGTCACAAGTATTAATACAGGGTGATTTAGTATTTAGTCGAAAGGTGCTTATTCTTCACATAGTGCGAAGATTGATTGAGCATAGGTATAACTGAAAAAAATTCACGACTTTTAAATGTTTATCATAATTACCTTGAAGAGAGATATAAAAAAACTTTTTTTTAAGTACCATCGGGTCTCTGAGGCCCGATATCACCATTATATTATGTTAAAGACTCACTATTTGATGGTCAAAAAAGTTCTGGAGCATATTGCTTGATATTATAAATTTATTTTCTTGTACTGACCCAAACTACTCGATATCAAACTAATAAAACAATTGGGCGGTAAAATATTGAAATGAGATATTTTATGACCAACGCTATGGGCCCTAAATTTTTGTTGTACAACTTAATGACCTTATATTGAGTGTTACCCACTGCTTTTAACGATAGACTAATAATAGGCCTTTACATCTATTGAAGATGATTTATACAGCGTCAGGAGGCAACCTATACACTTAACGGGACACTGTAGTGCCTGGGACAATGTTTAGATGGAGTGGGCTTGCCCAGCACCTATACCATCCTCTCAGCCTAGTCAGCCATACCCACAGGAAAGACAACGTGCGGAGCTGACTTAACCAAGGGTTTCCTCACGATGTTTTCCTTCACCGTTAAGTGCGTGTTAATGCGCATTTAAATTTTCCGAATCGAAAAATCCATTAAAACTTTTAATAATATTTAATTAATTAAAACGATAGACTAAGATTTTAATATAGGTATTATTTTATAATTCCTAATTTATTAGGCAGCACTGTGATAGAATTTGTGCTTCGCTATTTTACTGTAGGGTTACTTAATAATAAGTGAGATTGAAATTATATTTTGTAATATTGTACTGACTGTAAGCAAATATAAATAGAATTTACTTGAGAAATGTATTTTTGAAACTTAACTGTGAAATGCCAACTTAATTTTATAGTCAGTTTATTTAAATAAATAGAGGAATAATTCACTAATTAAAACTAGTAAAAATATCATTGCTATTTTACGATGAGGCTTCCATTTTGTGACTTTTGCAAAATAAATTATATGTTTTCTAGTTTCTTACTAAGAGGATTATAGTTAGCATAGAAAGTTATTCACAGCTCAGTATTTTAGGACGGTATTAAGTATAATGTGCTGTAGTTATTATTTATTCAACAGTTGAAATAAATTTCATAGGTTAAAAGTTCATAATAGCATTCCTAGCACTCTTATAACGATAAGTAGTGACTTACCGTTATAAGACCACTTAGATAGTAAAATATTTATATTGCGAGTGATACTTTGTTAGTAATTAAATCAAATCCTTATTTTTAGTATCTAGCTAAAATAAAGTATGATTCAAAAGATTTTTTTTTAATCACTTGCCATTTGATAGTTTGACGACATTGTTAGGATCACGGCAAGTCAAATCATTCTTTCTGAAAAGTTATACCTATGATTCTACTCTGAAATGAATATTTGGTAGTTACATTGTGTTACTAGCCGTCGCCCGCGGCGTTGCTCGCGTTCTAGACCCTTTAGAGTGTGACTTTTCAAAATTCCTTTCTTAGTGCACCCCTACACTATTTAAGGATACTACCCTCCAAATTTCATACCTCTAGGACTTATAGTTTAGGCTGTGCGTTGATTCTCCGTCAGCTTCAAAAGAGTTTTATATAAATTGATGATGATGATGATGCGGCAATTCCTGTACCTTCTACGCAAAGGTCTCCTCCAAATCTTCTAGTTTTCATGATCAACCACTGCTTCCCACCAGAGCCAGAGTGTGTTAATTTTTTGTAAATTAGTTTGGTGAAATAGATAGTTTTACTCAGTATAAAGATCCTAATTAGAATAGAGTGTTTAACTCAGAAGAGAGATGTGCGGCTATGAAGTTTTTTCATGTCACGACCTCAAAGGAAAAAAACCATGAAAACATCCACGGTCACTGTAATAGCTCTATGGTATTTCAACTAACAATTACGATTGGTATTTTAGCATGACGAGATAACTGTTTGATTGCGATTCGTGTCCGAACATCCTGGTTTAGAGCAATTATTATGCGGCGTCACGATGCAAACATACATTACTAATAGCAGTGCACCTTTGAACACGCTATTATTGGGAGGACAAAAACTAGTACGAGTTGGATTCGTCCCTGAGTTTTTGAATATTTTGTAACAAAAATGCAAATTGCAATGAATAATCGGACGTATCTTCAATTAAATTAGTGTAGCTAAATTTAAATGGTTTAATGGTCCTCGTCTTAGGCATTTAGATCAGATTTATACCAGCGTCAGGACTATGCCTACACTTAACGGGACACTGTGCCTGGGACAATGTTTAGATGGAGTAGGTTTGCCCAGCACCTATACCATCCTCTCAGTCTAGTCAATGGTCCTAATAAATAAATGATTATTTGGTAAAAGTTTTGTATATTTATTTATTTATTAGGATTGCCAAAGAATAATACACATAACTTAAAACTAAACTCAAACAGAACATTATCATTATCATCCACTAAAGACAACCACAGCTAACCTATAAGGCACCTATATACTCGTACCACTATCACCTTTACCACCGTCTCTAAATGGAAACAATTCGCAGAAGCGTTATGTCTACCTATCTCAAACCACCTGCCATTATCTTAATTGTCAAACTTTACTACATAAACCTACCTATTATTATAGATCGTGGCGTAGTGACGCCTGAACTCAAACGTGCGGCTTAGTCCGTAAACCAAAGGTTCTTAAGAAACTGCAAACAGATAGCCGTACTTTATATCTAAGTATATACCATTAAAGTACTTATCTTCACAAATGGCTTTTTATTTCGACTGTACTGACATGCGTTGTGCCACAGAATAACACAACAGAACCACTTAAGGCACGAATCGGGAAGAAAATTTGAAATTAGCATAACAATAGAAGGTACGAATCAGCTATAACCCTTTGTAAGTAGTGCTGTGTATAAGAATTCAACTATCATGAGTATCTATCTATCTAATCAGTTAATGCTCACCCACTGATGGGTATTAGGCGTCCTCTTTGTCACGCCATTCTTTCCGATCCTGGGCCAATCGAATCCATGCTCCTGCCACTTTTACGATATCGTCCGCCCACCTGGCTGGTTGTCTGCCTCGTAACATGACCCTCGCGAGGCAACCACTCGATCACTGCCCTTATCCATCTTCCCTCGTTCCGCCTAGCCAAGTGTCCTGAGTATAATAACTGTTAAATCAGTGGTTAAATGTAATTAGGTTAGAAAAATAGTATACCTCTGAGGTCTAAGACGGTCAACGCTACTTCGAAAACTAAGTCGGTGAAGCTTAGTTCTGAAGTGGGATGGAAAATGGATAATCTATCCACTTGGTGACTACACACATTACATAGTTACGAGTAGGTATTTAAAACTTCGTAATTAAACACGTCAACCTTTTGACATTTCTGGTAATAAATATTAGATTTCAGGTTATGTTCTGCAACTTAGGTTATGTTCTCTGTGTTTATTTTATAATATCTGTAAAAGTGGTGTACAATAAAGAGTTTTCTATCTATCTATCTATCTTAGCTTAAATAATAGGTACATCTACCTACTTTTTTAAGAGATCACGAAATATTTTTTATGTGTAAGTACTAAAAGAAGAATATTGAGATCACCAAAAGACTGCTGCAACGCAAATTCATTTGTTTTTGATTCTTTAAAAAAATATGAGGCATTTTTATAAAGAACACCTTATTACAGATTCAATTTGTCAAGTCCGCATAAATACCGGGTGTAATAAAATAAATGGTACGTAGTGTTAAGAACACCTACTTTTACCATAAAAAGTTTCAGGAGTAGTCATAATAAACCCTATCTTATACGAATAATATTTGACAGGCAATTAATGTAACAAGCTTAGCGAAGACGGTTTCAAGCTCAGTTAGTATCAACACTCAGGCTGGGTTGAGTGAGTATAATCCCGATAATACCTTGTTAGAGTCAATCATCGTTATGTGGATCAAATAATTCTACGCTGAAAAGATCAGATAAAAATTATATTTGATACCTTTATTTTTGTACGTTAAAATAAAATAACATTTTGAAGTTTGGGGCGTCACGGTCAATTTAAATAACTCAAAAAACATTGTCATTAGGTATAAGGTCGTGCTATTGTTAGATTTTTGATATATTTATACAGCTGTTAAGATTTTTCGGTATTTTTAGATTAACTAATATACAGTATTCTTTTAATTAAATTTTTTTTTTTTTTTTTTATCAATTATGTATTTATTTATGTCTCGATAGGTTGAAAGTATTATTTACATGTGTGCGAAAATGTTACAAAGTTAAAATAACAACTAAAAATAAATAAGTAATTTACACCTTTAAATTTATAAACGACTAGCCGTCGCCCGCGGCGTTGCTCACGTTCTAGTTGGGTTAAAATCTTTGATCCTAATTTTAGACCCTTTAGAGTGTGACTTTTCAAAATTCCTTTCTTAGTGCACCCCTACACTATATAAAGATACTACCTTCCAAATTTCATACCTCTAGGACTTATTAGTTCAGGCTGTGCGTTGATTGTCAGTCAGCTTGAAAAGAGTTTTATATATTTAGAAGATAGAAGATATAGACGAAGAGGCCTCTCCAGGGGGAGATATGGGTGCTGCTCTAGACGAATGCTGCGCTGGTTAAAACGGCTTGTAGAACTCTATGAATTCAAGGATTAGAACTATAACCTACCCTTACGTTACCGCACGTACGTTACGTTACGTTACGTTATCTATCTATCTATCTAACTTATATCAATGGGTTACAATCCAGTGTGTTTGGGGAATGCTGCGCTGGTTAAAAATGTTTGTAGAACTCTATGAACTAAAGGATTGGCTAACTTATTCAAAGGGTTATAATCCAGTGTGGTTGGTGATGAAGTTTCTGATAGTTGGAGCGGCGATATCTGCAAAGACACTAGGTGACAAAGGCTGGCCGCAACCTCGACCGTACGATACCACACCTACAGCATAGCCATCCTGTATGGCTGCTCCGCCTGAGTCACCCTGGAAAACAAAAAAACAATGTCACTTGACTAAGTACTAATACAGAGTGCTAGGTTATACCTATAGGTACGTGTATTCAGGCCGGTTAGAACTAGCGATTGAAGTGTAATCATTTTTATCTATCTCTCGTTCGCCCTTCTTCTAGTGTCTAGGTATTGTAAGTAGGTATGAAGAAGAGTTTTACCTATTAACAAAACTATTTTCTGTCTTGTTTTAAGTTTATGTATCGTCCTAACCCCACGAAATACAATTCAAGTGAATATATAAATTCCAGCACAGTTATAGGTGCCAAGCGTCTAGGTTTGTGTCAAATAAATAAATATTTAGTGGGACTAGCAACGCGGCATTGGTCATTTCTACTTAGGTTAGGTTAAGTATAGGTATTCTTCATTTAAAGATTTATTATGGAATTCAAACAAGAGTTTATATGTAAATAGCATAAAGTTACAAAAAATTAAGGCATAGCTATAACAAACAATATAATTATTATTGAACTAGCCGTCGCCCGCGGCGTTGCTCGCGTGGTAGCAGTAGAGTCGCGTGTAGTGTCAATTTATTTGAGAAATCTATGTACCAATTTTCAAGGGTCTTCTATGTACGGTATATATAAGAAACGCATTATTTGGTTAAAATCTTTGATCCTAATTTTAGACCCTTTAGGGTGCGACTTTTCAAAATTCCCTACCAACCCAACTAAGAAAGGAATTTTGAAAAGTCGCACACACTATTATAAGGATAATACCCTCCAAATTTCATACCTCTAGGACTTATAGTTTAGACTGTGCGTTGATTGTCAGTCAGTCAGTTTCAAAAGAGTTTTAGAAGATAAAATTGTTAATAAACAACTAAGTACTTATTTTTTTATTGCAAGGGTTGGGTACAATAAATAGGTCAATATAAGTACCTGACAAGTTCCTTTGCCTCCTAAGAAGAAATTGCCAGCACAGAACTCGTTCCGTGTAAGCACACCGGCGTACACGACGTAGCATTGCGGGTAGTACACAACTGATATCGATACATCCATTAGCCGTTCGGGGATGGAACTGGCTCCTTGCTAAAAACAATTATTTTTTATGAAAATCAATAACACTTAGCATTATATAACAAAAAGCCGTGTTGGCCGAGTGGGATTGCACCTCAACTATCGATCCGAAGGGGTGGGTTCGAATGTCGGCTAATCATGGCTCTTTCAAGAAATCAATAGTGTGAGTACTAAGGTCCGCATGATGATTTACAGCTCAAATACTGTCCAAATACGAGCATCGATTTTTGTAGGGAAATACGGGCCTAAGTGTATTTATTTTATTTTTTAAAGAATGGATACCCAACACAACGCAAGGTGCATTTAAAAGATAATAAAACTAGGTGCTCCCATAATTAAAGGGTACCACAGCATGCGTATAGGAACAAGCAACAACATAAACAATACTTAACAAAGATCATGTAAACTAGTAACATAGGCAAAACTACATTACGAACAATATCATGTACGACTGCATGTGTGTTAGTGTTCAGACTCAAATATACAGTTAAATAACATAAATACAGCATAGGTTTGCCTAAAAAGTTTCAAGAAGTTACCTCAGTCCGACCCCAGCCGCTGACATCAATAACAGTCCCGCCTCTCATAGGACGTTCAATAGGAGGCAATGCTATTGCCATAATAGTATCATTGTTCAGCGGTATCGGATCCACGGTCTTCATCACAGCGATATCTTTGTCGAATCTTGGGTTATCGTATTCCGGGTGGGGAATCACTTCAGCTATGGGGATAATTGTGCCGTTTTTGCGATAGGAACTGCCGGCTCGGAGAACTACTGTTGATGGGTCTACACTGTGGAGTTTTTTTTAAAATAAGTGATGGAACCAGCATATGGTCCAATGTTCCTAACCTCTCCCTTTTTAGGGCTACGATCTCGTAGGGTTTCGAAACCCTTATGGTGCGACTTTGTCCGTCCTTCCGTCTGCCACAAACCGTATTATTCTTATGCGATAGAATTTCCTTTGGCCTCAATCTCACCTAATGGTAACTGACGATGGAGCAAGACTGTCTAGAAGATACCTATTCACTCTTGCCTTGAAAAGGCCCGGATTATAGATTTCAGGAAAGACAATAAATAAATAAATAAATATTCACGGACACTTAACACAACGCCTTCTAGTCCTAAACTAAGCAAAGCTTGTACGATGGAAACTAGATGGCTGATAGAATACATACATACATTTTTTTTTTTTTTTTGTAAATACATACTTATAATAATACATAGAAACACCCAGACACAGAACAAACATCTATGTTTTACAACACACAAATGTTTGTTTTCGGTGGGGATCGAACCCACGACCCACAGCACGGAAGGCAGAGCTACTACCGACTGAGCCATGACGCCTGTCAGACAAGACGGCAAAGAGTTCCATTCCTTGGTAGTTCGTATGAATGTAGAGCCAAAACGCTTGGTGCGAATGGTGCTCCCTATAACAGCTTCACTCAGCAAGTTGATTGAGAAAGTAACCAGCGATGCACTGCGTTCATTACTCTTAGGCGTGTCGCATGTACGCATCAGCCTTTCAAAGCAAAACACAGGGGCCTTATTCACTATGACCAATGCAAACGCGTTACACAGCACGACAAGACACCGGCGTGAAATCGCCTAAAACCGTATTCCCTATGCCATAGTGTCATTCCTTACTGTGACGTCACCGCGTTTGGGGCACGATTACGGCAAGGAATCTCCTTTGTCATAGAGAATAAGGGCCCTGCAATGCGAGCATCACTGCTTGGCAGCATATAGTGGTTGCACTTCCCTGGGCGGACTTTTACAGGGAGGCCTACTAGGTCGTAAGCAGTTTACTTACTCTTGAGCACAATGAGCAGCTGTCAGAATATAGTTCTCACTGACAATGAACCCCCCGCAGAAGTACTGGTTGTTGACGATGAAGGACACCTGGTACGGATGGTCCTCTATATCCGCCTCCTGACCACCAACAATCTTGCCATCGTACGGGCCGGGATATTTGATAAACTCTTCCCAAGTTGGTATATTTTCTATATCGAATGGATTGCCTGGAAAACAAAAGTGATATTCCAAAAATTCTGAAGAGTATAGACGTACTTTTAGTCTTTTAAAAGTTACGAAGCAAGTTAAAGTTTGTTAAACATATTTGGACAATATTTAATTATTCATCAACTTATGTTCTTGATTGTACATAATTTAAATAAACTACTATAAACAATCATTTGAATTCGTTAATAAGTTTTTGTTCAACGCCTACAAAACTCGTTAAAACTCATTTCACAAAGTTTATAAATCAACAGATTGAAGAAATTTGCTCAGACGATTTTGGTTTTATCTTTTATCATTTGGCTCTGTGATTGTTTCTACGAACTAATGAGCCTATTTTCAGTCAAATCCAATAGAAGTTACATGGCAAAACGACACGTTGCATGCCTTTTGAATGAAATCGTTGATATGCATAGATTTCATTATTTCAATTCAACTCATTGTCTGTTAATAATGTGGAGATGGACACCATAGATTTTGAACTTTATTCCGTTTATTTACTCAGCTTTAATAATTACACTTACCAAAGCAATCCATTGCCAAAGAGGCCATTATCACAAATACCAACACACTCATATTTACAGCTTAGTTGAAACTAATAGAATCACACATAAAATAGGGTTTATATAAGTACAGTTTGACACTTGATATTATTTAAAGCACCCGCATATTAACTAGGGTTCTATTTGTCATAACGTTATCAGTTTCATTGAAAACATCCCATGCTGTGAGGACAATTTTCCTAGGTATAAAGACACTTAGTCTTGTCACTCGGTACTTCTTCATATAGTTCTGAAAACCTCTCGGTTCCCTTGGGTCGTAGCAGTTGTAGGGTGAAACTCTCCTCCTACGGGTCATGAGCGTGTATCAGAAATTATGAATGGACACCGGGAGCCAGTTATCTGATGAACAGTACGGGAGCCGACAGTCAAAACAGTTATCTGATGAAGCTAATACAAGACCTGAATGAGGACAAACATTGGTACAACAATTTTGTTATCACAGCACATAATGACGGCCTCGTTTTGATTACGTTCAATGAAAAATTTATTTTTCCGAGACCAATCCACTTTTCTGAGACGCTCACTTTACATGACACGTAGGTATCACGAAACGCTCACTAAAATAAAATAAGCATTAATACTCTTAATACTCTGATGTATTTATAAATACTTTCTAACACGTCCCTAAGCGTCCTTTTGGAAACAACGTCTGAATTAAATCTTTTGTGAAGTGGAAGCTGTTTTTAATATCAAATCATTATTCAATCACTGCGAGGACATTGTATATTCCATAAACAGTGATATAATTTGAAATGTGCTTAGATCACTCACACATTACACTATGCAAAACTTCAGAGGAATCATTGACAGTATAGATTCAGTATTTTCTTTAACTCTGAAAACTTTCCTCATAATTTTCTACGGTACTTATTGGTATAAAGTAGAAGTAAATTAGATGCAAAGAACTGATTATTATATACGACAGTTATTTTTGAACACAAAAAAAAAAAAAAAATCGGAATGATCATAATATTATTCGTAATAATCAAAATCATTTATTGTTTTTGAACCTACGTAATATACAATACATTCAGATGTCAAAATCTTAAACAAAGTCTCACTAGGTACCGCCATTTAGGCATACAAACATTTATAATGCATATTTACAACACACTTACTGATAAAATACATTTATTAAAAAAGAAAATTACAACTAATACAGTATTACAATATTCAAAATATTTACAAACTACACATGAAACAGTTGAGCTATCTACAAACCGTTGCAAACGATTTATAGATAGCTCAGCTGGTCCAAATCAGTACCAATCGGAAGCGTGCCCAAGACACTGGCTGCAAGACACACTTACTTATAGTAAGCATACTTACACCACACATTATCAGTACCTTCACAATTATTCATCAAATATCTAGTTACGCTACTGGTAGTTCAATTATACTACGATAAGTATACTGTTAGTTTAGCATCATTAGTATGGCGATCCTGTCCAGGAGGTTGGCAAGAAACACTTCTTGAATATCAAGGATAAGGACTCGCGGAGACTTGGCGGTGAAAATGGGAAATACTAAAAATATTAAAAACTTAAAAATATTGCGAAGTAATTACCTAAGTATTGCGAAATAAAAAGAAGACTTTACTTAGCAAACGGACTGAAATGATGATGATGGTGAATTTACTCTATGCAATAGTTTCCTAGTGCACGCACACTAGCACAGTTGAGTGTAAGCGTGCAAAGTATTCTTGGTGAAGTTAACACAAACACGACCATCTCGCCCACCGACCAGTAATACCTACAAAATTAAGTATTAGTGCTTCATAAGTACTTGTATAAGTACCAGATTTGCTGTAGATATCGCTACTGGAATAGATAGGTGCTGTGTACTGACTTCGAATTTTTCAAGATGATGTTTCAGTTCAAAAATAACACATTTTCTAATAGGAGGAAAAAATTGGTCTAACAACCGATTCTTCTCATGTTTTAAATTGAAATACCAAATTCAAACGCAGGATTCCAACATTGCAAAATCAGAAAAAAATGTCGCTAAAAATAATGTAGTCACAAATCGTAACGTGTGAATTGAACTTTAGTAAAATGGAAAGCCTGGTTTAGTATTTTACAAGTGTTTATAGATTGTCACCGATAGCAGGGGGCTTAGGGTTTCTACAAGCGAGCTGAGAAAGTAATCATGAACAAATCTGACAGTCACCGTATTACGTAAAACCTTATAATAATATCGAATCATGTACCGAGCCCCGAGTCTGTGCATTTGTTTTGACTTTCGACTGAGTATAGCACACGCAAAAGCATTCGCAAAGCGAGACATTTTGTTGGGAATTGGCACATTTCTCAAATCTTCCGCTAGAGGCGCTTATCCGGTTTTCATACAAAATTTATCGCTTTGTGAATGCGTTTGCGTGTGCTGTACTCGATTCGAAAGTCAAAAGAAATGCACAGACTCGGGGCTCTGCTCGACAACGCTAGCTCGACTGGACATACGTTGTAGCGTCACCGCGCAGTGTAATCTCATCCGCTAGCGTTACGATACGTTTGCAACTGTCACATTTATGCGCCATCTACGCACTGTCAATTGCTATCGACTTCATGTTTTCTCTTCATTAAGTTTACTGAAGTAGCAAGTCTACTGGTTCCGATATACGGTTAAGACTCTACAAATTGTATATTATAGTGACCACTGTCTGTTAAAGTGACCATGAAAAGTCCGTTTGCGGAGAACTAAATGACTTATGGTCAAATACTCAAACGCCACTCAAACCCCACTCAATTTAAGTCACGCTTAAATTATTGCCATCTCTTACAAATGAGTAATATCAAACAGAGGCAGATCAATTTTAAGATGACGTATCAGCATTCCAGCCTTATTTCTGCAAATTGTTACGATTTCTGAATGTCTTACTTAGGCATTTTTCCTATATTATAACTTCGTTTGATCCAGGCCATTAAAGTTTAAAAGTTCTAAACTTGACTCAAACATGCTTAGAGTACAAAATATTTTCGGAAGATTGAGCGAGAAATTACTTATTATTTACTCAACAATTTTATTTAAAGTTTTTTAAGGGTTTATTCTGTACACTAAAATATTAATCGATTCACGAATTAAATAAATAAATTGTCCTATTACAGTGATCCCGGATCTCGATTAGATTATAATCTATACAGAAAATGATAAAAGCTATTCGTTTTGTGCTATTAGCTTTACGATAGAGCAAAGTTGATTATTTTAATCGAATATACCGTTATATTTAGAATTAATATCTATAGTCATTATTTTAGGACAAATTGTCTGTTCTTAGATGGTCTATTAGTCTAATTTGAAAATTATTATCGTAAGTCGATACGAGTAAGTCGTGAAATATGAATAACTGTTCGTGGATTAGCAATTACGCTTTTTATTACACTTTTGTGACATCCCAACCAAATCTCAATGATATTTCTACTTTGACGAGCTTTTCTAGTTTCATTTCTTATAACCAAGCGCATGTTTTTTGATATAATTTTGCGAAAATGTTAGTCAAAAAATAATTTTACTCACAAAGAAATTACGAATAATTCAGTATTTACAATATTCAAAATGTTAGTACCTAAGTATTTTGTTTATCCTTGAACACGTAAAGAGGTTGATTCAACCGACGTATTACAACCTACTAAGTAAACACAGTAGGTACCAACTTAATAGGCAGAACTAAAATGTCAAAGATCTACTGACCTAGGTACTTGTAGCATTACTGGCAGATATTAACTTGGATATGAACATGCTGATACTAGTTCATTAAATTCGCCAGCATTTTTCGTTTCCTGCATTAGGCTTAGCGTGATGGTGATTAGTGATTACAAACACATCCTGGGCTATTATGATAGTATATTATTATGATTGTGCAGAATTACTAAATAAATAATTAGGTTTTTCAGTCACGTGCTTTAGAATTTTCGAATTTGTTTTTTTTTCGGACTAAGTAGGTATATACTCGTAATTAGATAAAACTCTTTTGAAGCTGACTGATAATCAACGCACAGCCTAAACTATAAATCCTAGAGGTATGAAATTTGGAAGGTAGTATCCTTATATTATCCTTATCCTTATGAATTTGGAAGGTAGTATCCAGTGTAGGGGTGCACTAAAAAAGGAATTTTGAAAAGTCACACTAGAACGCGAGCAACTTAGTCTTCTTAGTCTTCTAGTATAAGCTGACTGACAATCGACGCACAGCCTAAACTATAAGTCCTAGAAGTATGAAATTTGGAGGTAGACAAAGATGTGAACCTATCAGTCAAACTCAACAAATATCATTGGATACTATTTCCGTTGAATATTGACGTATGAAAGATCAACCATTCTTCTTCTTCTTTTAACCTTTATGGCCTGTGTCCGTCATTTCGACAGACAATTTTAAATTAATCCAATTTCCATATTTTAAGCGGTAGAGTCCACATGACATAAAATAAACTAGGTAATACTAACGCATAGATATGAAACTTATACATACTATTAAGAAATCAAATCAAGTTTGATTTATTTTACCTATAGCAAGTTAAACTTCTAATACGACTTCCAACAAGGTTGCGTTAAACGGGAAGTGTTAGTCTCTTTCATTTTCTATTCCCCCGAATAGAAAGAGACGAGACGAGAGTGATCACATACGTCGACCCCCATAAAACGCAAAACACTTCGATAGCGCGTTCTAGGATCCGACCAAACTTCTACGAGCACGAGCAGCGCCATCTAGTTCTGATTTAGGCAACATGAGCATAGAACTAAATAAGTATAACCTTTTCTAACTAAATAAGTACTGCATATTAGGTAAGTACATAAAAATAAATACTAAATTAATCGAGAGTGAATGCGTGGCACTCGAAGTATAACTTCTTCCGCGCAGAGGGACTCCACGCACTGGTTTTTTTTTTATTTACTAGCTTCCGCAAGACTTCGTCCGCGTCTCGTTTGATCTATATTTTGAGTTTCATGCAAATCGAACCAGTAGAAGCAGCGTGATTAACAGACAATATACGTTTCACTTCTATCTACTAATCACATTACCTTCATTTATGGTAATATCATGTGAGGATAATTACGATGGCATGACAACAGGCACATTATATCAGTCAACCGTGTGTTCTGCAATATCGTGGACAATGGACAAAAGAGTGCTTTAAAATTGTGTAAAATACTTTCCTACTGTCGCATTCAAAGATAACCTAACAAAGCTAACCCATCATAAGATTTTTTTTTTAACTCGTAATGAGCTAGGAACTTCTATACAAGAACTAGATTAAGATTTCACTCTCCGGTTGGATTTCTTTTTGTAGTTTTTAAACGTAAATTAAATTAAATTACTAACAGTACAACTGAAACATATTTAGTTTATCAATACCTGGTCTATCTTTAATTTTTGGCTTTTTTAGAGTTTTATAATAGGCAGTATAGATATTTTGGTTAATTCAGATAGGGGTTACCCTGACTAGGATATCCTTACTACGAAAGCGTTACCTAGTTCCAGATTTTTTTTTTTTACTGACTTGGGTTCATTCTCTTCTGAATGAAACATTGTAGGTATTAGATAGTAGGTCGTAAAGCCGTTTTGGGAAGGTTCATTTACTTATGGTAATATTCACCTTGTAGATACAGCATTATTTGTTTACACTACCTATTTTAACTGATTTTTTGTCATCGTGCCGAAACAATACCTATTCATTTAGACGGCAATTCTGATTAAGGCCAAGGGATGAAAAGGCATTGACTCTACATTTACATTTAAAAACAAACAATTTCGAATACCGGTGCCTATCACATATCTCGCAACAAGTCTGCGACAAGCGTAAAGCGGCAATCATTGTTGCCAAGCGTAAGTTTTCTTACTTTTTAGCCCGAGAATTGATATTACTTAGGATTCGCCAGCAGTGACTTCGTATTTTACACAGATGTGTCGTGGATTACGTGGTAAGGGAGCGGTCGCATCAAAATTATAATGTATTCTTTATTCAAGTAAAGTAAGTAACTGAGCGCTTATGAACTAAAGACTACACATTACGCAGAATGTGTAGCCATTCATAAACGCTATGGGGAACCCTGAGCATCGGACAAGAAATTCTGTTTCCCGATACTCAGTGCCCACCCATCTTATACTACAAACAAACTAATAAACAAAAACTAACAAATAAATGATTACCTACAGCTAAGACAAGTGTGAAGGGAGAATTGGTTTGTTAAAATACTTCAAATATAAAGTTAAAGTTGTTCAAGTGTATCCTTGGACAATTTATTTTGCTCTCAAAAGATCAGTCATTCTTTATTGCGTATTTACCTACAATCTAAATGCAACACAATTATTGTTCCAGCAGATTAGGTATAAGTCAGCTTGAGTATTTTAAAAACTGCATTTTATTGGGGTAAACCAGTTTGTTTAATTAAAAGTATGGAAAAAATAACCTTCAATACCTATTTTTAACACAGTAGAAGACGAATGTTAGCTCGCATTCTAGAGGTTAACAGATCTTTGATCATTTAGGTTTCAGTCTCTTGATGTCAAAATGACAGTTACAAAGGATACATACAAAGACTTATGTTGGTTTTCGAAAGGATCTTGTATGAAATATCAAGTTTACAAGAACCGTGTAGGTGGAGTTTGCAACCAAGTCACAAGTTTTATCTATCCTGTAAGACAAGGTTTTTTTTTACTAGCCGTCGCCCGCGGCGTTGCTCGCGTTCTACCCTTTAGAGTGTGACGTTTCAGATTTCCTTTCTTAGTGCACCCCTACACTATATAAGGATACTACCCTCCAAATTTCATACCGCTAGGACTTATAGTTTAGGCTGTGCGTTGATTCTCTGTCAGCTTCAAAAGAGTTAGATAATATCTATTGATGATCTACTAGTGAAATAGTTTTCAGAATCGGTTCAGTAGTTCCGAAGAAAAAAGTAAAAACAAAAAAATTGTTTATCTCTTTATATTAGTAATAGATACAGAACCAAGGTGCGTAATGCAAAAAAAAATCTTCAGGCATTAGCACGACAACAAAAATATACTTGTGTATATGTGCTAATAAGATTTATTAGGTAGGTAAGTATAGGTAAGCAGAAACATAGTATAATAACATGGTACAACAGGTAGGTATCCATTAAACAAAAAACTCGTGGAAAACCTTTATTTACAAGCACCTACCTATTTCTTTCTTAGATGATAATCGCTGGCAGGTTTCTCACGAAGTCGGACCTGCTTGCTTCGTCCATTTGAATTAAAAAAATATAACCTTTGTTTCTGTTTATGAAATTTAAAAATGAATCTTCTTTTGTTTTATTACAATTTGCAATTTTGGAATACTGGAATTTCGAAGTATTAAAAAAAAAAAACCTGTAAATAAATTCTTGTTTTTTAAAATCGATGTGTTAATAACGAGACTAATAAATCTAAAGTGAGCGATCGTCCTTTACGAACTAAAATTAAAAGTGAAAAAGTGTAACAAAATGTTTGCGAAAAATTCTCAAAAAATTTTTGGTGTTTCCCTCGTATTGCTAGTGGTGGCAATCATCCTCGCTGCGTGGGGGTTCCCGAGTATCGTCAGCAAACAAATCCAAAAGGTAAGGTATTTTAATATTTTTATAAAATATAATCTCCGGATAAATCCATTTATTTGGCTTCTGCCTGACAAGTTTAGATATGAACTCATTTTAACTAGCTCAATAATACGAGTAATATAATACCGTAATCGGTTTTATAATGTCAAGAAAAAGTTACAAATTTATCTTTGCTTTCAGCGATCTGGTATATAATTACTTGCCATGATGATAGGTACTTAGGGAAAATTGAGAGGCTGTATTTAATTTAAATCAAATCCCAACTCAACTTTTAAAGGAACAAAGCTGCTTTTATTCCGTTTCCAGTGGGTATACTGTGGTATACTTGGTTCTATAATTTCGAAGTGAAAAACTTTCTATATTATAATTTTCCTAAGTATTTTGATGTACAATTATTATGCTCTTGTTGCCAGGAGCTGTGCTTGCTACTTATATCAACTTTGAAATTATATAGATACTTATTATTCCGAAATAATGTATACTTTATAAGTAATAGCTTAATTATAGGATGCATTTTGAAGAAATACTTACATTGTACTCATTACATTTTTAATTGTAAGTACTTGTACTATGTACTATGTTTGTACCTACTATCTGTAAATAAGGATCTTTCCTTTGAAGTTTTTATTAGGTAAAGTTTTTATTGTAACTGAATCCTTGAATTTTATAATATTCTCAGATCGGCACCGAATGGTAGGTATATTGAGCTCGCAAGAATTCTTTACGATTTCCCTAAGTATAGGCGACCAAGAAATTGGTTTACCACTCTAAGGCTGAATATCATTTGCACGTACAAAACATCAAGGGCTATTTTCGCTTGACAGATTAATAACTGCTACGTCAGAATCTGTCATTCCTGTTTATTTTTTCCTTAGCGATGTTACTGGGAGATGTCATAAAAAGTGGTAAACCAATTTCTTGGTCGCCTATACAATAAAAATATGAACTCTAAAGTTTTTTAACCCCCATTACTTTAAATGACATACAAAGATCACGTACCCAAGGTCCACAAACACTATAAAACCACTCAAAAGGTATATAATAATACTAGAAATATTATCCTACTAAATAACGTTAGTGTCTTTTATTTATGTGATCGTGTAAGAGGTTGAAGCCTAAATAAAAAAAGTTTACTCTTGGAACCAGTTTGGCGAGATTTTGTATTTTAGATTAGGTACCTATAATTAAATTACGCTCTAGGTAGATAACGATTTAAGTAATACTTAGCAACAAAAAATGGAAGCTTTTTTGAGCTTCTGTACAAGAAACCAAACAAAAAAGTATATACAAAGAAGCGAGTGAAGTCGAGTCATTGTGCTGGTCTTCAGCTGGAGTCTAGGAATGCGTCTAGGTTTACGTCGTCTTTATTTTTATTTTGTTGATTTGCTTACAAAATTCGCAATTTTTGTATGGACAAAAATCGTTTCATTATCATCATCATCTCAGCCCGGTATCACCCACTGCTGGGTGATACCGGGCTGGCATAACATGAAGGAGGCCTATGCCTCCTTCATGTTATGCCAGCCTCCTCTGTCTTGTGCATGTCGCAACCAGGTGTTTCCTGCGACTAAAAATCGTTTAGTGAAACGAAAGCTACTTTTCTCCATATATTTTGGAATTACTTTTCTCAAATATTTTAAACAAAACTCAGACTGAGGGCTCTAATTCGGCTATAAAACTAAACTTTATAAATTTTGTCAAGAAGGATACTATGACGTCTCATCGACATGTAAAACTGGTTTAGTCGATGTATTTTTGTCTTTAGAAATGTTTGCACTTTTTTGTGGTCGTTAGGTTGCAGCGCCCTGAGTGTTTATATTTATTGCTTATAAATAATTGGCTAAAAAAACACAAAATTATTAATAACTTAAGCTCTGGTAATAAAATGATACCTAATCGCCAATGACCTAAGAAGGTGGTGGTAAGATCTAGGTGTTTTGCATTTTTGATTGGTTTTTAATGCGACCAAAAAATGTGCACAATAAAATTTATCACGTTACTTTTGGTTGTAAAACTTGTTTGGATTAAAATGTCATTTTTGATTAACCTTTTCATTAGTATTCTGATCGTGAAGTTTTTAAATTTTGCCTAACAAAAGTTTTGTTAGGCAAAATTTAAAAACTTCACGATCCAAAACACACTCACGGCCGAATACTCAAACGCTACTTATATGTTAAGTTCATGCTTAAATTATTGCCATCTCTTACCAACGAGTAATGTCAAACAGAGGCAGGGCAATTTTAAGTGGTGTTTTAATTTGAGTGACGTTTCATTATTCGGCCCTCAGTGATTTTAATATTTTCAAATATGTTGAAATTTGCGAGGGAGAATCTTGTTTGACGTTACCTACACGTCGCCTAATTATTTTTTTAAAATTGACTTATCCTACGTGTGTGTGGATATGAGTCCGCTTGACTAGGTTCCAATAGGTTTTTGTAAAGTACTTACCTAAGCGCAATGACTTTGCCAGTGCTTTTAAACTCAAGGAGAACACCATGTGTAAACCAGTATTCTATGATTCTAGCCACAGCGATGTGTATAGTAACCTGTCACCTCGTCACCCTTCTACCTACAAACCTTGATATTTATTAGACCATTTTTTTTTATAATTTTTAATGATAAAAGTAATGGAACAAGCTGATAGCTCTCCTGATGGCATGATGCTATGCTACTTATAATCATCAATATATATAAAACTCTTTTGAAGCTGACTGATAATCAACGCACAGCCTAAACTATAAGTCCTAGAGGTATGACATTTGGAGGGTAGTATCCTTGTATAGTGTAGGGGTGCACTAAGAAAGGAATTTTGAAAAGTCACACTCTAAAGGGTCTAAAACGCGAGCAACGCTGCGGGCGACGGCTAGTATCTATGATTTACCGTGCTTGGGGTACCCGTGACCTTACTTTGTTTCACTTCTAGAGCAATCGCCATTTTATTTGTGTAAACATGATTTCTTAGTACACAATCCACGATAGTGTACCTTGTATTTGCTCTTGTTTGCTCCAGTAACTATATCTAGGTTTAATAAATAAATAACCAGACCCGATCGTAAATAGTTTTGTATAATTTTAATTTATTTACCTAATTGGTTGCTATCTTGATATTAATACTACTAATTTAAATGTTAAAATAGGCTTTTGAAACTGGATACGTACCGTTTTGTTAACATAATGTTTGATATTGTTTCAGAATGTCCAAATAGAAAAATCTTCAATGATGTACGATAAATGGATAAAACTGCCTATCCCATTGGACTTTAAGGTGTACGTTTTTAACGTGACCAATCCAGACGAAGTCAATCAGGGCATGAAACCTAAGCTTGCACAGATTGGACCCTACGTTTATAAGTAAGTCTGATTTATAATCTGTAATTTAAAATGTAATGTCGAGGGAGACCTTTGCTCTGCAATGGGGCAATACGATAAATAAAAAAATAAAAAAATGTTGCCGAGTCTTTCTCATCAACTGAATCGACAAAAACGGTTATAATTTTAGCGCTGTCAAATTAGGTTAGCTTAGAAAAATTCAGCATCAGAATCGACGTAGGTAGGTAGGCATGTATCATTAGAAAATTTAGATTAAAGATCAAGGATCACTGTGAATATTTTAAAAACGTAAAACCTCAAAGATTTTTACTTGTTGTGATTATACTCCTTATTTCGTTAGTATTTTCACTTTGCATACATACCTACTTAGTTTGTTTTGTTTCTAGGGAGTATCGAGAAAAGACGATACTCAGCTACGGTCAAAACGACACAGTGAAGTATATGCTGAAAAAGCATTTTGTGTTCGACCAGGCAGCGTCTGGCTCTCTGATGGAAGATGATGAAATCACTGTTATCAACTTCTCTTACATGGTGAGTCCACACCTGTTATTAGAGTGAATAGGTGGATTATGGCTAAGCGTGCTCCACCTTAGGCTGCAGCTACACTTACCATCAGGTGTGCTGGCCGCCAAATGCTAAACTATACCTCAAAAAATCCTGTACTAAGGAAAATAACAGTTTTTTACACGCATCCACGTATCAGGAAGGTCACGGGTTCGACTCATAACTTTTGGAATATTAAAAACATTTGGTTATTGTTAGCCAAACCTTTGCCTAACCGGTTGTAGGTAAGTTACTGACGTAGCTAGGTACCTCACTCAGAGTTTACTTAATCGTTAGGTACTGAACCATAATTTAGTTGAACTTAATTAAACCTGAATGATTAATGCAGCTAAAGCGTGACTACACTAAGTCTGCAAAAGCATAAATGGTAAAAAAAAATAAAAAAATGTACCTAGGTGCATGCATCATATACAAGTCACTTTCGTGGGAGTTACATAGTTGTCAAAGCATTTTACTTGTACAGGTTTTCAAATTCTAGTACTGCAGATTTAGCGCGGTCAGCCTCTATAGTCAGTCAACTTTGGCACAAAGTACACACAAAATAATTGATTGAACTTTAGCACCAGTTACAAAGTATACAATCTTGGGTACCTACCGGATTTTATTAATTGATGTGACGTCAAAGTTGAAAATAGAGTTTCAAATTTTCTAAAAATGTAGCGAAACAATAAACTTGTTGTAAATAGAAAATTTAGTAGGTACATTATTTTCAGTAGGTACTTACTAATAGGTAAACCACGTAAGTTAGTCCACGCTGCTTCACGGGGATGAGGGACGTGTAGTACACGGCAGATGCGTTTTTAACAAATATTTAATTTAATCCTAATAAATATTAATGATAAGAAAAGATGGATGGATTGTGTAAGAGATGATATGCATGAGGAGAGGAGTGAACACTGAGATGACGGATGATAGGGGAGAATGGAAGAAAAGGACATGTCCTTTTCTTGGTGGGGTCGGCACAACATAATATGTTGTGCCGACCCCACCTAGTGGGATAAGGGGAGGAAGATGAAGAAGAAACATTAATGATAAATTAATTCTTGAATGTGTAGATCGCCTGATCCACAAGCCATGTTTTAAGACCGTTTTTGAACGATTGCACTAAAGGAGCATCTCTAGCACTTTCGGGTAGTGCGTTGTAGATTACCGGAGCCTGTAGTACTAGACTATAATAATAATAATAATAGGCCTTTACATCTATTCAAGATGATTTATACAGCGTCAGGAGGCAACCTATGCCTGCAGTTAACGGGACACTGTAGTGCCTGGGACAATGTTTAGATGGAGTAGGTTTTCCCAGCACCTATACAATCCTCTCGGCATAGTCAGCCATATCCACAGGAAAGACTAGGTCAATACGTGCGGAGCTGACTAAGCCAAGGGCTTCCTCACGATGTTTTCCTTCAACGTTTAGCTCGTGTTAATGCGCATATAAATTTTCCGAAACGAAAAACCCATTGATGCACGGCCGGGATTCGAACCCACGACCTTTGGATCAAAAGTCGAGGTGTAATCCCACTCGGCCAACACGGCTAACTACTACTAGACTATAGTACCTATAATTATGTGCTCTAGTAAAACTAAGAGCAGGATATTTTGATAAAGATGCTCTCCATATCCTAGCTTGCATTTTACCATAACTTTTGCTTTTCCGAGAGCGCTGGTCTGAATTTTGAAACTATGAGGGTTATGAATATCATTTTCATTAAAAACAACCTCACTAACGAATGTACGTTGGTGAAAATAGCAAACGTTGGGTTGGTCCGAATTATGCAAGATTTAGTTAGAACTAATATTCAGTTTCATAGAGCAAACCATGCAAACTTTTATTTTAACTTATGTAAATTATATTAAAGATATACGTGGCGCGTTGCCCACTGAAATACTGTACAGTCAGCAACGTAAGTAGATTAACAAACTGAGTTTTTAAAGTTCTATGTAGGTACTCGTAAATGCGTCGCACAAAGCTAACGAACACACATAACTCAGTTGAGATTGAAGTCAAGGATGGCGGGCCTATTCAATATTTAACAAAAAACGTCCAGTGAGCTTGACTGTGTAAAAGTTAGTTAACTCAAAGCAAACAAAGTATACTAACTAGCAAAGTTTCAGCACAGAATAATTAGTGCAAGTGTGTGCCTGGAATACACTTGAATAGCAAGTGAATGTATTCCAGGCACAAAGCATACTTTACTACTAAGTAGCGTGCTCAATTGCAACATGCTCTCTAACTGATAATTGAATGCTAAATAGCATCTACGCTCGAAACTAGCATGCTTAATATGCTTTTCTGCTACTACGTAGCATGTGCATTCCATTAATACTTAAAATATTTGTTCGTATTACTCAACTTTTAAGACTTCACGTCTAAATCAAATTTCTTGTGTATTTCCCAGGCAGCAATCCTAACTATAGTAGACATGATGCCAGCTCTCGTCCCCATGGTGAACAAGGCTTTAGAACAGTTCTTCCCGAACCTCACTGACCCTTTCCTAAGAGTGCGAGCCCGGGACCTCTTCTTCGACGGGATATTCCTTAACTGTGATGGAGATAATGCGGCTTTAGGTAAGAACTTTATTCTTAGAATTCGACTGTGTTTATTCTATTTAAGCTACGAAAACCTAGCTCAACGCCTACGCAGAAGGCTTCGCGGCAACTACGGCACGTTTGCGACACATCTACGCAGGGTCTACACCACGCCTACGCAGCGTCTACGAGACAGCTACGCAGCATCTACTGGACGGCTACGCAGCATCTAAGCAACGCCTACGCGGCATCTACGGAGCGGTTACGCGACATTCTACACAGGGTCTACGCCACGCTTACGCAGCGTCTACGAAAAGCTACGCAGCATCTACGCAACTTCTACGCACCATAAACATCATAACTACCTACGCCACGCCGTTTATTTTATGTAAGCATGCGATGGTATATTAGATACCCAAACAATA
Organism: Eulithis prunata; assembly: GCA_918843925.1. Taxonomy (NCBI): domain Eukaryota; kingdom Metazoa; phylum Arthropoda; class Insecta; order Lepidoptera; family Geometridae; genus Eulithis; species Eulithis prunata. Next base: position 9,056,589 of record OU974012.1, read on the forward strand.
TAATCCAAACACAATATAGAATGGAACGTGCTCGTAAATCGTTAGCAGTTTTCTATGCAAAAATGTAACTATGTATAAATCAATATTATGCTCTATTTTATTTAGAGAAACGTAATACTATTAAATATAAATCATTTATCTATCTATCTATTATCAAAATGGTCAGTCAAACAGTCTGAATAATTTAATAAGGTCATATTCATTTTTTATCGCAACACAGGTGTTCAATACAGAACATAAATAATTCTAGGTAGCAACACTAAAGATATGTTTTTTTTATTCTGCCACTTCCGGTGGGTATTTTTGTGTTTGTGACTTTTTACTTTTGTACGGTCCGTGCTATGGCGGTCATATCAATGGTTTCAATAAAACCTTTTTTATAAATACCATATTATAATAATTAGCCTTTTATTTAACACAGGTACAAAGAACCGAACCAGTATTGTCTTAGGAACCTCTGGGTACAAGGGTATGCGAAAAGGGTTTAATTTCGTACTAAGAAATTTAATTAACAATGAAGTATTTATTATTAACTTATACGTTGTCTTTAATTAAAATACTTTTTTATCGTCTGAATAACTCGGACTAATATCATCTATAGGCACTTCTATACTGTAACTCAGTTATTTATTTAATTTAGTTGCGAAGGAGTTACTGGGATTGAGATTTAAGATAATAATAAAACTTTTATAAAGGGTGGATTAAGATTTGTCAGAGAAACCTCCAATAGCTGAGTCAGTCACCTTCCAAAACCGAAATCCTGTATTTCAATTTCAATTCAATTTCAATTTATTCAGAAATAAAATAAAATAACATAACAGAACCTTTTCCATGGCATTATTCTACAAACTTTCTTTAACAAAAACTTAATACTAAAAACACGATATTAAAACTTAATTTCTAAAGAATACTGTACAGACATTAAGACATAAGACAGAGGTAATACCTACGTATATACTAATGTAACTATTTATCTATGAATCTTAATAGAATAAACTTTTAGAGAGCTATTAAAAATTTCAATTTAAGTTTCAATTCTTACTTTTATTAGGCTTATCTAAAGGTAGGTGATTCGCTCAATAATAATTATTAGAAACAGTTATAGCAAAAATGATATGCTATAGATAAAATGACCTCAACCGTTTAATAATCAACTTGCAATTAAATAATTACCTTCTGCCTGTGTTGTCACTTGGTTTATCATAAACAAGGGCAGTACTAGTTTTAAATGTGCCTTTGTAATGTAGCTAAGATACGGACGGAGACGGGAGATGATGAATGAAGTTTTTAGTGACTATCAGTAGTAAATGGGATTAGTCTAGTTAACAACCTTCAACGGGAAAACTCGATAAAAATAAATGCAGAGTGTTCAAACAGAAAACCTGTTTATTCTTTTTATAAATTCTCCGAAACCCGTGAGCAATTGTAACTCGCACTTTTGCACGCCGGTTTTTTGCACGATATCATGCTCTCGGCAATTTCCTTGAGCAAGTCGATGAATCAATTCTTAGAGAAACTAAACAATTATCGACTTTTTATTTAAAAACTGTATGGTCTTACAATTCTTACATACCCGCACTTAACTATTTGTGTTTTGTAGCCAAAAATATAATAATCTCAATAAAATCAAGAAATAAAATCTTTGAAGCTAAATTTCAGAAATTAAATTATCTTATATTAAAAAGATTTTTCTATCTTCTCTTATAAGTACTTAAAAATAAGAGGCCCTTCTAATTACACTTCTAGGGACTTAGGTATTAAGGCTTAAGTTGTGCCTTGATTGCATGTACCTAAATAAACAAAGGGGATTATCAGTCTGCCTCGTTTGCTACAGGATTATCCTACTATCAGACAACTGTGAAAAAAGTAAAAGTCTAGATGTTTGTGTTTCAATCAAGCTGCAACTACTGGTCCGATTTGACCAAAAAATATTGGAACATTTAGTTTGCAACCGGAATACTTTTTACACCGAAAAAGTTACAGGACGAACGTGACGCGGACGAAATCGCCGGCAGAAGCTAGTCCCGAATTTACCTAAGATAAGATAAGACTATGTTTTCAACACACTTGCTCATAAAGTGGCTCTATGGTCACCGCAATTAGGCACATAATGACACCCATAATCAAACTGTGACTTTTTCATTGCTATAACTCACAAGTGAGTTATAGATTTTTTTTTTAAATTTTATTGGTTGAGTAGCTTTGTTACTAAAAAAGTTTTTATTCAAAAAAAAGATCGTGTTCAATAGAACAAATAAATGAATGTTCCTATTGCTTGCTCATTTCATGCAACTTCTTATTTAAATAGATAATTATAACTCGTACGTGTTTAATAAATAAAACTTTCACTCAAATATAACTTTTGTTTTCTCTGTAATAAAAGAAAACTTTAAATTCCCCATTTTTTACGTGGCAGAATAGGCGCAAACACTAAGCGCGGAAAATAAATTAAAAAAAAACCTCATCCCTTTAGTCTGTGGCCGATCGCAATGCGCGCGCATAGGAAAACTGATTATTTTTTCCCGCCATAGCGAAACATTTTTCACAACGCGTTTTCACTGTTGAAATTATTGTTATTTTATTCACAAGTGTGTTGAAAAACGTCGTATGATACACGTGTGTATTGGTGATTACCGTTCTCGGCTTTCTTAACACCTCGGCACCTCGGCGGTAATCACCAATGTACCACACTTGTACCATAATGTACTATTATTTGCCTGTTGATTTTTGTCTCGGTTTCATAGGTTTGGTGTGCGGTAGAATAAAAGCTGAAGCACCTCCCACCATGCGAATCGCTGAGGATGCAAATGGATTCTACTTTTCAATGTTTTCTCATGTAAGTTTCCATTCAATTTCATATTCAGATTCATTTTGCTGCTGTATACATTAATAATAATAATAGGCCTTTACATCTATTGAAGATGATTTATACAGCGTCAGGAGGCAACCTATGCCTACACTTAACGGGACACTAGTGCCTGGGACAATGTTTTAGATGAAGTAGGCTTGCCCAGCACCTATACCATCCTCTCAGCCTTGTCAGCCGTATCGACAGGAAAGACAAGGTCAATACGTGCGGAGCTGACTAAGCCGCGGGTTTCCTCACGATATTTTTCTTTACCGTAAAGCTCGTGATAATGCGCATATAAATTTTCCGAACGAAAAATCCATTGATGCACGGCCGGGATTTGAACCTACGACCTTCGGATCGAAAGTCGAGGTACAATCCCACTCGGCCAACACGGCTCGGCAATTCATTATACCCACTCTTACTACTTGTACTAATATTATGTGCTCTTACCGGCTGTTTGCATATTTACTAGAGCAGCTAGCTTGTTAGCCACAAAGCGTTTATCTTAGTATCCAAGTAAGGACCTCTAACTAACTTTGTGGCTATCGTAAATTCCCGACGGAGACAATTTCATATACACTCGAGAGCATAAATTCGGGTCATCTACAAAACTCGAATATCTAGGAAAACATGGAGTATGCAATTAAACAATTTAGGTACTTTAATTTAACTAAAGAGTAATAAACGTTTGTCAGAAACAATTTATTTCACTAAGCACTAATATAGGCCTTTACATCTATTGAAGATGATTTATACAGTTTCAGGAGGCAACCTATGCCTACACTTAACGGGACACTGTAGTGCCTGGGACAAGCACTAATGGTTGCTGCGATATTCAAGCTTTTAAAAGTTACCCGGAATGTTTGCTCTCGACTGTAGTTTCATAAGCTTGGAAGGACAACATAAATAATAAAAAACCATCTTCAATTATGTACCTATATTATCCTATAAAATGTAACAAAATCTTATATCAAAGGACAATGGCCAAATTATGATGTAAATTATTATTCCAGATGAACAGATCCGAGTCGGGTCCGTACGAGATGGTCCGAGGGACGGAAGACGTCCGGGAATTAGGCCACATTGTCTCGTACAAGGACAAACGGGCGATGGAGATGTGGGGCGACAAGTATTGCGGCATGTTGAATGGATCAGACTCGTCCATCTTTCCACCGATCGATGAGAACAATGTACCGGAGAAACTGTATATTTTCGAGCCGGATATTTGCAGGTAAACCACCCCACTTTAATTATTCAAAAGTTGTAGATTTGTTTGGTAAATAACAGTAAATAAATGTTTGTTTATCCTCGCACGCTTTGACGCCCTGTAATTATGAGAACACTATTTTTTATAACCCTTTCCTACTCATTATTTATTTGTTCATACCTAATGTTTATAATTATTTTTTTATCTTATAAAATAGGACACCCAACAAGGGTTGTGTTGAGTGCCTTATTTCATAAAAAAAAAAAAAAACAATTTTAATTTTAACATGATTTACAACTAATTGGTGTAAGGTTTTGTGTAAGGTGCTTTTCCACCAGAGTTATGCTAAGCTATGTTGCTAAGGATGTGTTTGAAATCCACCAATAGGGTCGTTTGTTTTCATAATATTAAACGATTCCTATTGGTGGATGTCAAACACAGCGCGTAGTTTAGCTTAGATCTGGTGGAAAACATTCATATTGGTCATATTGCTTGATATTGCTGGCTGAAACTATTGTCATCTATGCTTCGAAGTCATGCATTTGATAATAGAGCATAGTTTTAAAGCCGCGCTAAAATGACAAGGGAATACGACTAAAGGCGGTGTAATTCCACTTTTCTAATGATTCCAGATCGTTGTACGCAAGTTTGATCGGCAAAAGCTCCCTATTCAACATTTCTGCGTATTATTATGAAATAGATGACTCGGCATTGGCAGCGAAGAGCGCTAATCCGAACAACAGGTGCTTTTGTAAGAAGTGAGTGACTTGTTTTGTATCCTAAACAAATAATTATAACTAGGTACATGTAGGTAAACCATAACAAATTACGTACCTTGATACCTTTTACCGAACAATAAGCTGGTGTTTAGTTACATTTTTTAAATAGGTAATAGGTAGATACTTATAGGTAAGGTTATCAAATCTTGTTGGCCGTGACATTGAGGAAGTATTACTAGCGTATAGAGAAGCTATACCAAACCAAAAACGTGTCGCAACTTGAGGCGAGCGCGCCCCGCCCAAAGACAAGTATTTGCTGCAGCGCTAAAAGATTAGATGTCGTCGAACCATACTATCAAAACATGCAGCGCTAGATCGCTAATAGAGTATAGTTTTCTCGCGACCAAAACGTCGTAAGCGCCATGAATTTCGGGGCGCTTACGCGTTTCGTTCAACATAGTGTAACAAAATGTCGCTCTCATAGATTTTTTCACCGCAGAAGGGACACTTCAGACAGCTTTTGTACATACAAAACTGAATTTTAATGCAGTACCTATGAATATTATATTTCAAAACGTGAAAAAATGTACAGTAAATTAAAATGAATTGTTAAGCGTTTAAAATCATTGGTTTTAAAATAAATTGGTATTTTATACAAAAAGTAGGTACATACCTACATAGGTACCTATTTGCACTAACTAGACCCCACACCTTATCTCACTCTGCCATAGCATTAAAGAAATATAGGTATAGTAAAGCTTTATATAATGACGATTTCAAAAGATAGCTACAGTACCTACTACATATTACTGATCAGACAGACGGCATAGGCCGACTAATATGAGTTCAAAATAATTAGTTAAACCTTAGTCACCAACCCTTAGTAGGTATCCTAAACATCCCATCTGTACGATGCACTTTTCATAATCTATGATTTTCAAACAAAATGTCCGTACAATAGAAAATAATCTACAAAAATTAATTTTGGTTAGTTCTAGTTAATATTCTGTTTACTTACCGATGATAAGTCACGCCACTATCTATTTTTTTCACTGTCGATTGGTTTTTACACGTTTTTAAAACGCAAGACGGCATTTTGAATTACTTTTTATTCGCATGCGGTCACGATGGTTGTTGGCGAGCGACTAAATGAGTTGTTGCCGGTCGGCAACAACTCATGGCGCAAACTTGTTGTTCGCGGCGTCTGTTCCATACGCTAGTAATATTAATTCAATGGGCCGTGAGTTGATTGTTTGCTCAGTCATAGGTTTATCTGAGCTACGTGCCGCTTACTTTAAACATAAGAAATAAGGAAAATGAGCATAGAAATAGTAACTTGACGAGGGCGATACGATTGTTAGTAAGAAATCGTTATTTTTTGACTTTATAACAACTAGGTATGGAGTTTAAAATAATAAGTAGGTAGGTACTTGTATTTTTTAAACACGACTCAATTGCACACCAAAGTCAAATTATCTTTTATCTACTCAATAAAATCACAAGGATCATTTAGAATCGTTTTATAAGCTAGGTGATTCTAGGTGTCAGTTCCAGGGAAACAGAACCTAGAGGAATGGGAAGGAAACTACGGCCTAAGTTTCTAGTTCTTTTTTGTACGATCCTTCTTACAACGAAATATACTCATAGGTATGGTAAAGATCCTGTTATCCACCCAAGCTGCCTGTTACATAGATGCTAGTATTATTTTGTTTAATGTAACTAAAAAACCGCTAACAAAAAAACCATTTACTAAAATTTTATTCGCAAAGAAAATAACAACTTGTTCCTACATTATTTACAATATTCACAATATTTACAAAATACACATGAAACAGCTGAGCTATCTACAAACGGTTGCAAACGATTTATAGATAGCTCAACTCTCTATTTACTTACTAGGAATTGGAGCGCTAACCACGACGGCTGTCTTATGATGGGTCTGTTGAACCTGATGTCATGTCAGGGCGCACCAGCCATCGCGTCTCTACCACATTTCTATCTCGCGTCTGAAGAACTGTTGGAGTACTTCGATAGTGGCATCAAGCCGGATAAGGAATTGCACAACACTTATGTTTATATGGACCCGGTAAGTAGGTAACGTGTTACGGACTACATCCTACTAATATTATAAACGCCAAAGTTTGAATGGATGTTTGTTACACTTTCACGTAAAAACTACTGATCCGATTTGGATGAAACTTGGAATATATGTAGTCCGTGACCTGAATTAACACATAGGCTACTTTTTATAACGGAAAATCAACGGAATCCAACGAGACGCGAACGAATTCGCGAGCGGAAGCTGGTTCTTATTCAACTTGTACAAATACAGATTTTACCTACAAGTGTTTTTTTGTATTTTTTTTTAATTTATTTTGAGGTTTCGATCGCTGAGCGATTATATTACCCTATTATATACAACCTAACCTATCAACTAAAAACAACCTGTATACACAAAATAAAACAAAACTTAACTTCCCTAACTAAACCTACTTCTGCTAACCTATTATAGCATCTTGGCTTCGTCCGAAAACGGACTAACTAGCCAAGATGCTATTTTGTAAAGTTTACTTGTGTTTCCAGGTGACAGGAGCAGTTCTGAAAGGCGTGAGACGCATGCAGTTCAACATAGAGCTTCGCAAACTGCCGGACCTGCCACAGTTGGAAAGTGTGCCCACTGGACTCTTCCCATTGCTGTGGATTGATGAGGTTCGTTTTTTACACGAAGTTTTGGATAGGTACCTATAGGTACATCTTTCATTTATTTATTTCAGCTAGCATTATCCCACTACGGGCTCTGTTTAGTTGTTCCATAAAAAAATCTAGGTATCTGTCAAAATAATGCCTAGTGTTTTCACGTGCTTATGCCTAGCCCCTGCACACCCTAACTGCAAAGTACCACAAGAGACGGGAGGATGTCTACCGTGCTTGTGGCCTGGGAATAACCTGTTAATGACGCACAATGAGAAAACTTCTACTGAGAACCCAACATTATCAAAAGATACCTCCTATGAAGAGTTAGGTTCCCACATGGAGTTTTTATATTGAAAAATCATCATCAGATATAAGATAATATTAGCTTTGGTTTAGACACGATGGCTTATCATTTCTGTTGACAGGCGTCACAGCTCAGTTGGTATAAGCTCTGCCTTCCGTGCTGTGGGTCGTGGGTTCAATCCACTAAGAAGCGACATTTGCGTGCGGCAAACATAGATGTTTGTTCTATGTCTGGGTGTTACAAAGTATTCCTTATGTATTCTATCAGCAATCTAGTTCCCATAATACAAGTTCGCTTAGTTTGGGAGTAGAGAGCGTTGTGTGATATGTCCAAGGATATTTATTTATTCCTCTTATATATACACCAAACTTTAAACTGAAGGAACTAACAGTAAATCATTTCCAGGGCGCAGAAATCAATGTGGCCATTCAAGATGAGTTGAAACAGGCCCATCGCCTCCTCACCTATGTAGAAATAGCGCGATGGTTTCTCCTCGCTTTGGCGCTATGTGGGGCTTTAATAGCCGCTGCGGCTATGGCGCGGTCTGTCCCACTTTGTCGCAATAATAACTCTGTTAGCTTTATATTACGTCCTGGTTCAGAGGTTAATAAAGGACTGCACTAGATAATTGTGTCTTAATTATGAAACTACCCAAGCTTTTTCAGTAGCAAGCAAGCTCGTATGGCTCCGTCCGTAAGGCCTCCGTCATGGCTTAATCACTGCTAGAGCCGGGACCGACAGTTTAACATGCCCTCCGAAGCTCCGAAACCTACAGTAAAGCACTGCAAAGTTAACGTAGTCGTACTGTAAGACTATAGAAGTTTTTATAAATAAAAATTATTATTATTATTACGAGCCTTCTCTGTCCCACTGCTGGGCAAAGGCCTCCCCCCATTTTTTCCATTCATTACGGTCTTGTGCTGCACTAGTCCACTCCTGCCGAATAAATAAAAATAAAAATTGTCAATAAAAAATCATTTATTCGCTATCAGAACCGGCCGAGCTTTCTCCTGACTCCATTCCCTGTACATCATCGGTTTCCATCGGCATTGGTTCTTCCTTCGGAGTGAGCGCGCCCACTGTTTGGATGCAGCGAATCGTGTATTTGTTGAAGTCACATCTGCAACAAGAGTTATATTTATACGCTAGCTGATACCCGCGACTTCGTACGCGTGCGAAACTTTCCACCAAAATATTTGTCAACCAGCCTACGATGAACCTCGTAGAAAAGGACTGCTTTTGTTTTAGAGAGTTTTTTTTTTTTTTTTTCGGGCTTCCGAATGGTATAAGTTTCGTTGGAATTGGTCCAGTAGTTAAGGCGTGATCCGCGAACAAACAAACAGACAAATAAACAAACTCCATTTTCGCAATCACAATAGTTTATTTAGTAGATCTGCATCTTAAGTTTATCCATATCTTTAATTTCAGATTTTAACTTTTTTATAGTTTTATAATAGTATAGACAAAAAATAAAGTTTATAAACTAAAACCCGATTGAAAATCACGCTTAAAACGAGATTATTGATGAAAAGTTCTGGAATGGTGACCACGAACTGGAATGCGAGGCGTAGAAAAGCCCGTCCCGTTGGGGTGACTGACTGTTCACTTAGTCCGTGTTAGCTTCTATAGTTATTATTTCCTATATACATGAAAAAAGAAAACTTCTTTAACATAGTTTGAAAATATCGTACTTTTAGTGTAGGTAGTACAACATTTTAAAAAATGAGCCTGAAACTGGCAGCCAAAAAGTAGCAGCCAAATGCACAGGGCCGGACTAAGTGAAGAATAAAATTTCAAAATTTTATACCTAACGCTAAGTGAAAGCTCAGGCTCAAAATGTTATTATTTAATAAATGTATGCCACCCAAGCGTGAAAAAAATTCGTTAACTCCTATTTTGTGAAATTGCCGATAGCATCGCTTTTTTATTTTTAGAAAAAGTAGTAGTTATAAATCGTGCTCCTAAAACTTTATACTTAGATCTATAACAGACACCTACTGAAAAGGCCCTAGGGATTTTCATCGTTGCGTTCACTTAGCAGAAACAAAAAATTGATTTTTTTTAAATATTTTTTTTCTAACTCCAGAGCTTGTGCTCCTTAAAACTTTATACTTAGATCTATAACAGACACCTACTGCAAGGTCCCTAGGGATTTTCAAGGATTTCCATCGTTGCGTTCACTTAGCAGAAAGAAAAAATTTGATTTTTTTTAAATATTTTTTTCTAACTCCAAAGCTTGTGCTCCCTAAAACTTGATACTTAGATCTTTAACAGACATCTACTGGAAAGTCCCTAGGGATTTTCAAGGAATTTCATCGTTGCGTTCACTTAGCAGAAACAAAAATTTGTTTTTTTTAACAAAAAATTGATTTTTTTTTAATATTTTTTTTCTAACTCCAAAGCTTGTGCTCCCTAAAACTTTATACTTAGATCTATAACAGACACCTGCTGGAAGGTCCCTAGGGATTTTCAAGGATTTCCATCGTTGCGTTAAAAAAATCAATTTTTTCTTTCTGCTAAGTGAACGCAACGATGGAAATCCTTGAAAATCCCTAGGGACCTTCCAGTAGGTGTCTGTTAAAGATCTAAGTATAAAGTTTTATGGAGCACAAGCTCTGGAGTTAGAAAAAAAATATTTAAAAAAAAATCAATTTTTTGTTAAAAAAAAAACAATTTTTTGTTTCTGCTAAGTGAACGCAACGATGAAAATCCTTGAAAATCCTAGGGACCTTCCAGTAGGTGTCTGTTATAGATCTAAGTATAAAGTTTTAGGGAGCACAAGCTCTGGAGTTAGAAAAAAAATATTTAAAAAAAATCAATTTTTTGTTTCTGCTAAGTGAACGCAACGATGGAAATCCTTGAAAATCCCTAGGGACCTTCCAGTAGGTGTCTGTTAAAGATCTAAGTATAAAGTTTTATGGAGCACAAGCTCTGGAGTTAGAAAAAAAATATTTAAAAAAAAATCAATTTTTTGTTAAAAAAAAAACAATTTTTTGTTTCTGCTAAGTGAACGCAACGATGAAAATCCTTGAAAATCCTAGGGACCTTCCAGTAGGTGTCTGTTATAGATCTAAGTATAAAGTTTTAGGGAGCACAAGCTCTGGAGTTAGAAAAAAAATATTTAAAAAAAATCAATTTTTTGTTTCTGCTAAGTGAACGCAACGATGGAAATCCTTGAAAATCCCTAGGGACCTTCCAGTAGGTGTCTGTTATAGATCTAAGTATAAAGTTTTAGGGAGCACAAGCTCTGGAGTTAGAAAAAAAAATATTAAAAAAAATCAATTTTTGGTTTCTGCTAAGTGAACGCAACGATGGAAATCCTTGAAAATCCCTAGGGACCTTCCAGTAGGTGTCTGTTATAGATCTAAGTATAAAGTTTTAGGGAGCACCAGCAATTACGATATTATGGCTAAAAAGAAAAATGCTACTGTCGGTAGTTTCACACGTATATACGTACTCTGTTGTGCTCGGGTCTCAAATAGTTGCAATTGATCTTATTTTATGCTTGAACTTTCCACTTAGCGTCAGAAATTAAAATTTCGAATTTATTTTTTCACCCTTAGTTAGGCCCTGGATTTTTGTGTTTGGCTGCTGCTATTTGGCTGCCAGTTTCAGGCTCATTTTTAAAAACATTGTCATTTACTAACGATGTTGACTGTACTTATCTAAAGGTTTTTACAAAATCTTTTTTATACAATGTAGGTAACCGTTTGACCACAATCACACCTGATGTTAAGCGATGGTGTGGTCGACGATGTAGCACGCTTACCTAGAAGATACCTATTCACTCTACTCTTGAAAACTTCAATCTCAATGCGTCTAAGATACTTTTCATAATATATCTCAGTTTTTGTCAGTGTGTCGACAAATTCCTCACCCTTTTATAACGTGTTATGTGAAATAACACGTTATCTAATACTTGACCTTCAATTTAAACGAAACAGCTGATAGTTATGATCAATTGATACAACGTGACAGAATCTGATTAGCATTTTCCGAACACAGCTCACAGCATTTTCAACACTATCATAACGAAGTAATGTTGAAAATTGTATTATAAAAGAGTTCTCGGTGTATTATATAAATTGAGAGCAGGAAAATATCAGATTGTGAAGATGGTTAGGTAGGTAATTATTTACAAGGCCAGGGTCAAATCTGAGACGCTCTATTAGGTAATCTGATTAAAGCAATGATACCTACTGGTTAAAAAACTTGTATTAGTTGTAATTTTCTTAGTAAATAACCTACATTGTTAATAGTACATTATGGTACTAGTGTGGTACATTGGTGCTTACCGCCGAGGTGCCATTGAGACCCGAGCCGTAGGCGAGGGTCTTAAGAGAGCCGAGGACGGTAATCACCAATACACACGTGTATCATACGACGTTTTTCAACACACTTGTGAATAAAATAACAATAAAATAACTATAATTTGTTAATTACTCCTAGATAATGTACTTAGTATTCCTAGTTTACTGGATAACTAAAATCCGATTTGGTATAAAACGCAATTCTTCTCAAGCTCAAAATTATTGCAGTACCTACATAAACTTTAAAGTTTAGAAGGCTTGTATTTTCAACGTCAAACAGTGGAGTAGTTACCCTTCCACGTTTGTATGGAAAGGTGGGCGACTTGTTCACCCTTAAGAGAAGAAGAAACCTTCAAAGCTATTATTTATCTAGCCGTTGATGTAAAATTAAGAAATGTGCTCATGATTTGGTCTGAGCATAACTAAGTAACTGTTTCGTTCCAATTCCAGCGCCCAATTATTTGAATAAAATGTCTTCGCAGAGCAATAAATACTTACATCTTGCTGAGCTGACTATGCTTCACAGTGAGTTGTTTTTCGATAGCTAACAGCGCTTCAGCGGGCAGTTTCCTTCGTCCAGCGAGCAAGGCGCGCGTCCACTGAAGCAGATGTTCTAAATGTCGACTGTCTTCCAGTAGACGAGCCACGGTACCGAGCAGCCGGTCTGTGTACTCCACGTCCAAGTGCGCTACTGTTAGGGATACTGGAAATATATAATTACTAGCCGTCGCCCGCGGCGTTGCTCGCGTTCTACCCTTTAGAGTGTGACGTTTCAAAATTCCTTTCTTAGTGCACCCCTACACTATATAAGGATACTACCCTCCAAATTTCATACCTCTAGGACTTATAGTTTAGGCTGTGCGTTGATTCTAAGTCAGCTTCAAAAGAGTTTTATATATTTAGAGATATTAAAAAAAACTAATATTACAAGCTATTCTATGTCGAAACAAACATCTAAATGCATACCTACTCTGGATATTAAATGGTCATATCGGTCTTGCAATTATTATCATACATCCATGAATAACTAGGAATAACTAGGAACTTCGTTAGCGCAGGATTAGAAGTGCAATTTGCTATGCGAAATCTTCTAGGCGTTTCTAAAGAGTTCGCGTCTTGTTGATTTTCCGGGATAAAAAGTAGCCGATGTGTTAATCCAGGTCACGGACAATATATATTCCAAGTTTCATCCAAATCGTATCAGTAGTTTTTGCGTGAAAGAGAAACAAACATACATACATACATCCTTACAAACTTTCGCGTTTATAATATTAGTAGAATAGGTTAATAAGTACTTACTGTCACTAGAAGGTACAGACTCAATGCATTCTTGTAGTACATTCAGTTCGTTCAGTTGCACCGCTCCGACTATGGCGGGCCCCCATGACTTTTCTTTCAGTAATTTTCTCACTCCATAAGGAGTGGTGTCGGACTCGAGACGGAATGGCCTGTAACAGATAATTTTTTTGTTCATCAACGATGTGTTGCCTCACAGAGCACATCCACAGAGGACGTGCCTTGTGATACATTGCAACCACCACTCTGAGACATAAAGGAGTTAAGTCTCATGTGCATGTAATAGTACTGGCACCCATACTCTTCAAACCGGAACACAGCAATGCGAGCATCGCTGTGTCATGGCTCAGTCGGTAGTAGCTCTGCCTTCCGTGCTGTGGGTCATAGGTTCGATCCCCACCAAGAACAAACATTTGTGTGTAGCAAACGTAGATGTTTGTTCTGTGTCTGATTGTTACTATGTAGGTATCATATGTATTTACAAAAAAATATGTAAGTATATAAGTATTATATCAGCAATCTAGTTCCTATAGTACAAGCTCTGCTTAGTTTGGGACTAGAGGGCGTTTCGTGATATGTCCAAGGATATTTATTTATTTTACCTGAATGTGCCGTCAACGCCTGCATTCTGACTGTATATGAGAAGGCCCTCAGTAGCCGCTACAGCGAAGCTCTCTCCCGTCGGCGAGAATCTTACGCAGAATACACGTACCTACAATGATAAATTCATTAAAAAAATATAATGTCAGTTACTTTAGAACTCCCGATTAAACAGATTAGGAATTAGTTTTTAAAGATATAGGTACTTTTAAATTGATTCAATAGAAATTTCATCAAAATTGGTTCAGTAGTCCTAAAACTAGAAAAATATGTCATCTCCTAAACGAAATTGCATATTGTATTTTCTTTTCGGTGGCTCTTGCGTGGTGTTTACTGTCACTAGGATAGTCTCAATGAACTGCCATCATCGTCTGATGATGAAGCCGTAAGGTAGTCAAATTCAAGCCAATTTTCCAAATTTTGTAAACTTATACATTATCAAATCAACAGGATCTAAAGGGAAGAAAGGACGAACGGGACGTGGACACAGGCCGGGTTTGACCAACTCCAACTTGCTTTTGACAAGTCTAAAGAAGAGACAGGGTTCTATTTTATCTGACGAATAGTGTTTCTCATAAAAAAATAGATGTGTAAATATAAACACCTCAGGTTTGGTACGTCTGTCAGCCATGTCTCCGTGCTTGACGCCTGGCAGCCTGATGTTGACGTCACCACCTTCCAAATCTCCCCTTTCTTCCACCAAGGCCAGGTTACCGAACTCAGACATCATTCGGCGCTGGATAAAATCCTAGAAAATATCTATATTATACCAACAGTACGTAATATATAAATCTTCTTGTAAAAGAACTCGTCCGGGGAAATACTTTTACTCCGAAACATGGCAACCAAGGAGGTAACTTATTATTATTATTTTTAGTTTTAGATTTATTCTGCTCAGCTTCTTTTATGAATGAAACTGGGGTAAGCTGAAGGGCACGGGCCTAAGCCAAGTGTACTTCAGGAGTCGTTCCGACTTCATTAGGAAGTTCGGTTTGTAGAAACTTTCTGACGATTCTACAGGTGTTCAAAATAACGGCTTTATTATTATTGTCAGCCAGTTTCATCCCACTGCAGGGCAAAGGCCTCCCTATCCCCCTTCCACCTCTCACGCTCTAGTGCAGCTGCGGGCTAGTCCTTTAAAAATGCGTCTAATTCGTCTCGCCATTTTAATCTGGGTCTGCCGCGTTGACGCAACTAATTTAGTAAATAAATAATAAAGTAATTGAAGGAAACTTATGAAAGGTATTATTTAAATTTCGAACAGCCTTGCTAATAGAACTTGGTTATTGAAAAAAAAAACAAATGAACACTCTAACTTCGTTGTCCGCCATTAATTTTAAAAAGTAATAATTTTAAAATAAAAAGTTTTGCCCAGGTATTTAGTTTTAATTTCCGCGCATTATTTGAGAAAAGTACTATAAAAGCCTTGGCCACAACTAGGCAATGATGGACTTACGTATGTGTGCCTGGACTTCAACTCGGCCCACAATTACACGTTCGTCCATCAATGCCTCTTATACTGGCCGCTGCAGTAATGTACTATACCTATTTACTTACATTGACGGCATCAAGTGATCTGTTCTGAGTGATCTCAAACTTCTTGATAAGTATAGCCTCCTTCGCGCTGTAGAGACACACATTCTTGGAGTTACCTCCGCCGAGAATGCACGTCCCGTCCGCTGTGTAGCATATTGTTGTAAAGGCTCTGAGAACAGATATATATTTGTAAATTTATCAGAAGACAAATGCTTTTAGTACTAGGTAACAACAAAAACTTGGTGCGACTTTGTCCGTCCGTCCGTCTGTTACAAATCTTATTATCTCAGAAACTAGGTATTGACTTGAAGTTTGCAACGGTTTTAGATCTAAATAGCTTCCTCCCGCAACTTCGTTCGCGTTCAGTTGAATACCGTTAATTTTCCGGGATAAAAAGTATCCTATGTTACTTCTAATACCTCCAAGAATATGTGTACAAAGTTTCATGATGATCGGTTAATTAGTTTTCGCGTGAAAGCGTAACAAACTTACATTCACATTTATAATATTACTAGACGTCGCCCGCGGCGTTGCTCGCGTTCTAGACCCTTTAGAGTGTAACTTTTCGAACTTCCTTTCTTAGTGCACCCCTACATTATATGAGGATACTACCTTCCAAATTTCATACCTCTAGGACTTATAGTTTAGGCTGTGCGTTGATTATCAGTCAGCTTCAAAAGAGTTTTATATATTTAGAAGATGGTAGGGATAGTAGGATTTGTTAGCATGTATAGAAAGTAAGAAACATACTTAGTTTTAAGCATTTTCTGTGGAGTAATAAGGTCATTATCGGATCGGCCGGATCCGAGATCGTTCCTGCCCTCAACGCTACCGGTTTGATCCATTGTTCGCGTGTTGAAGAACGTTATGTTGCCGTCTAATGTTGATACTGCTAGCTGGAATAAACAAAAGTTGATTTTATGTCCCCATTTTTACCCGACTTAAAAAAATTAGGAGATTCTCCTTTTTATGTTTGTTACCTCAGAACTCCGTCATTTATACACCGACTAGCTGTCGCCCACGGCTTTGCTCGCGTGATAGCAGCATACGCATTATTTGGTTAAAATCTTTGATCCTAATTTTAGACCCTTTAGAGTGTGACTTTTCAAAATTCCTTTCTTAGTGCACCCCTACTATATAAGGATACTACCCTCCAAATTTCATACCTCCAGGTCTTATAGTTTAGGATAGATAGATAGATAATACTTTATTGTACACAAGGGTAAGGTACGTACAAATCTTAAAACTAACTTTTGCTGTGCATTGATTATCAGTTAGCTTCAAAAGAGTTTTATATATTTAGATTTGTTTTTTTTTTTATTGTAAGTATCGGCAAGAAGGGAAGACGGGAGACGGACGAAGGCGGTCACAGAATAGTGGCCAAGGGATGCTCATAGACCAAGAGGCAGACCACCTGCCCGATGGTCAAATGACATCGTACAACTAGCTGGGAATCACTAGACAAGACTCGCAAGGGACCGAAAAGAATGGCGTTATAAAGAGGAGGCCTATACTCAGCAGTGGGTGCAAACGGCCTGAAATGATGATGATGATGATTGTAAGTATTACTTTTTTCCTTGTGAGGATTTACTACCAGATTGGTCCCAGAGTAGAACAATCTCAATAAAGCAAGCTCGTATGAGTTAGTGGCCTACTCTGGTGACGGAGTTTTCAGGCCGCCTTAAGGCCTCCGTCGTGGCTTAACGACTGCTAGAGCCGGGACCGACAGTTTAACGTGCCCTCCGAAGCACGGAAGCGCTCAGATGTACGTAAATGCCACTAACGGTCACCCATCGAAATAGTGACCGCACAGAACGTTTCTTTACTTAGATAATCACTGAAGATTGGCTAAGCAACCTACGCCACGAGCGCTTCAACAATCTCAATGAACCGTCATAATCATCATCATCTGATGAAGCCAAATCAAACCACAGACTCTTGTGTACGTACCTCTTCGCCGTCCGGTCTAAATGTAACTTGCAGCGCGTCACATGTCAACTGAATGGTGTCGCATTCGGAGCTGGTCTCCAAACAGTTCCATAGTTTGACAGTTTTGTCCCAACTAGAAGAAGCAAGTCGGGAACTGGACAGTGTGGGACTGAACACGACGCGAGACACGGGAGCCTCGTGACCTCCTAGTACCTGGAAATATTAACAGGATTATATCGCTTGTTGCTCGTTCCTATACGCATGCTGTGGTATCCAGAAATATTGGGAGCCCCTTGTTTTATTTCCTTTTAAATTTACCTTGATTTGTTTTGTGTAAACCTGTGCTGGGTATCCATTATTTAAAAAAAAAGGTAAGGAGTAAGTTTGTTCCTGTTTCACGCAAAAACTACTGATCCGATTTGGATAAAACTTGGAATATATATAGTCCGTGTCCTGGATTAACACATAGGCTACTTTTATACCGAAAAACTACGGGACGCGAACTCTTCAGAAACGCTTAGAAGATTTCGCATAGCAATTTGTATTTATGTTAATTGTAAAGTTACTCACATCCAGAAGCTTTCCGAACTTGATGGACCAGATGAATATCTCGAAGACATCCTGTCCCCCGGCAGCGCAGAGCTCGCTGCTCGCGTCCAGCGCCACGCAACTGAACTGCACCAGGCTGGGTGACGTCAGGGTACGGAAGTTACGATATCTGGAATGAGAAGGGTCTTAAGACGGTCAAACCTACGCGGTATTCACCCATTTAATAGGCCTTTACATCTATTGAAGATGATTTAGACAGGAGGCAACCTATGCCTACACTTAACGGGACACTGTAGTGCCTGGGACAATGTTTTAGATGGAGTAGGCCCAGCACCTATACCATCCTCTCAGCCTAGTCAGCCATATCCACAGGAAAGACAAGGTCAATACGTGCGGAGCTAACTAAGGCGCGGGTTTTCTCACGATATTTTCCTTCACCGTGAAGCTCGTGTTAATGCGCATATAAATATTCCGAACGAAAAATCCATTGATGCACGGCCGGGATTTGAACCCACGACCTTCGGATCGAAAGTCGAGGTGCAATCCCACTCGGCCAACACGGCTTCTAATCAATATTATTCACCCAATGCAGTAGAAACAGGCACCTTTATTACAACGTAATGCACATTATTTCTTCTTAGATAAAAAAAGACGCGCGAATTCACGCGCATACTTTATAGATACAGAGCGCGTCTGAATTTGCTATGTTTTGGTATGCGCTTCGATTCTGCGCTAGTATGAGTTGACCCTTACTCGATACTGTTTAAAAATCAGCTTTTCACGCTATTTTTAACCAACTTAAAATAAAGAGGAGTTTCTCAATTTTTTCTTGATAGCAATCTTACCTGGTCAAATCGTAGCATCGCACAGTGCCATCTAGCGACGATGACACGAGGAACTTCTTGTTGGAACTGAACACGACGTCTGTTACAGTGGATTTGTGCTCTTCGAATGTTACGAAGCAGAAGCCATTGCTGGTATTCCATACTTTTACCTGTAAGTAAAATTTGGCATTGATTGCTATTTTTAACATTCACTTTTATGTTTCGTGATTTAA
This sequence comes from Eulithis prunata, assembly GCA_918843925.1. NCBI lineage: Eukaryota > Metazoa > Arthropoda > Insecta > Lepidoptera > Geometridae > Eulithis > Eulithis prunata. Next base: position 9,075,641 of record OU974012.1, read on the forward strand.
ATTTGGTTGGTGGCCCATTGGGTGCTACTATGTATAATTATAAGTATGTATTTACGAAAAAGTATTTTATCAGCTATCTAGTTTCCATAATATTACAAGCTTTTGTAGTTAGCTAAGGACTACAGGGCGTTGTGTGAAAATGTCCATGAATATCTTATTATTAGTAGGATAGGATTAGGTAATTAGTTGTATTTACCTTTCCATCATAGCCGCCGGTCACAACATAGAGTCCGTCGGGGGAGTAGGTGACGCACGTCATATCTAACGAATGGCCCTGTTGCTTCATCACGTACTGTTCACCTGGATAAATACTTTAGTTTAGCGTTTCGACTATTACAATATACTCTACTTGACTACAGAGTCTCGAGTCTGTGCATTTGTTTGGACTTTCGACGACTTTCGAAAATTTTGTATGAAAACCGGATAAGCGCCTCTCGCGGGAGATTTGGGAATTGTGCAATTCCCAACAAAATTTCTCGCTTTGCGAATGCTTTTGCGTGTGCTATACTCGAGTCGAAAGTCAAAACAAATGCACAGACTCGGGGCTCTGTACTTATTCAATCGCAAAAAGGCTACTATTTCACATAGATTGGAATCCATGGGATTCCATTTCAATAAACTAATGTAGACTTTAGCCAGTATTTAAGAAAAGCAATGGAGCTAATTCTTTGTTATACGCGTATAATTCTTACGCGCATATTGAACTCTAAAGCACTGAAATAAAGCTTGATTTCTTTTGAGACATACTCTGCCCCATACTTGGGGCTAAGGGGCCTACAGGGGCTATAAACTCACTTCAGCAGAGATTTGACTCTGACAGTGAATCAGTTTGAGATTCTCACGCATTATTGAACTCTAACAACACTTGACATAAAGCTTAAACTTACTCTGCCACTCCCACACAAGTAGTTGTCCAATATTAGGACATCCAAACGCAATCCAATCGCCGGGCGGTGATATTGCAATAGAACTAATTCTATGCTCGGAGATATTCAGCGTGTGTATGAGATTGACGTCCGGCATTTCGTGAAGGAAGAATGTACCGTTTGAAAAACCTGAAACATGTACTTATAAAGATTTCCGAAGTTTAGTGGCAAACTACAGTGATAGCCGCGCCAGCCGGCCGATAATTATGACAATACCACAACATTTTTTTTTATTTAAGTAGTAACAGGCATACAGTAACAGACCCACCTGATAGTAACCGTTGACCGCATTGTAGAATCTATAATGTAAAACCTGCTAGTTCTTAGCTGTCAATGTCAAACTGACATCTCTGACGTAAAAAAAAAAATGTTTTCCTTCTTCTTTCTGCATGGCTGCCGCCGATACCTGTGTGCTCCGTCCCAACCCCGATAATAAAATATCTACTTCAACAACTGCTGGATTTTACTGAAAACCCCTTCACGCATCATCACTGAACATCAGGTGAGATTGTGGTGAAACGTTTGCCTATAATATGTAAAAAAAACCGGTCACCGTCGCCTAGAAACACCGATAACACTGGGAGTACTATCGATGCGTTGCCTTCCCTGAAGGACTTTAATATGGAAGCCACTAGGTCCCTGTCTCAGCATAAAGCTTTTTTTTTGTTACTATTATATTCAGCCCTTTGAATCCCACTGCTGAGCAAAGGCCTCCCCCATTCTTTCCACACACTCCGATCTTGGGCTACGCTCTGCTAGTCGGTCAAAAGCCTTTTTTTTGTAAAATTAATTATTACCTGTGACTAAAATCTTCGTTTCCTTATGATACTGAGCGGCAGTTATCTTAACCTTATAGTCAGCTTGTCGGATCGCGTCGCCGATGTAATGTCGGCCAAGCTTCTTGTAATTCAACCTGTTTTCTCTTTCCGACTCCTTTCTTTGTTGTTTGTCGTCTGTTTTCTTGTCGTCGTCGATATCCTGTGAATACGATGACATTAAATTTTATTTCGCAAAAGGCAAACATTCAATTTTAATTGTTTAATTGATCTATACAGGGCATCCCAGGACTATGCCACATGGAGAAAAAGTATCTTAAATAATGTAGATAGAATATTTTACTGAAAGAAGACTTTATTTTGATTTTAAAAACAATTTAAACTGCATTCAAAGAATTTTGAATAATCGCCTGTCTGAACCGGGAATCGAACCCACCAAATTGTATAAACCAAACACCCTTTATTTTATGATCAAAAGGCTTTTTAGGCAAAAGGCAAAAGGATTTTACCGATCAAAAGGCTCAACCGTAAGGATTATATTCTTCCATATAACATAGCATCTTAAATAAAAGGAAGTCCATGAAATTTCAGATTTTACGAGAATTGAAACAATTTTCAGTATTGATAAAACTTACATACTCCTTATCCTTTTCAATAACTTTCGTTTCATCAATATCGTCTTCACTGTCGGCATCTTGCTGCAGTTTCCTGCGTTTCTGGTGCGAAATCTGCACCTCTGATACTACGAGATCATCCGGGTCTATGCTTGCTTCCCATAAAGACACCTATTCCAAATAAGAATAAGAATCATTTATTGTAAATCTGTGTCAAAAAGAGATCTTAAAGATAGAGCGTAAAAACTCTAAACTCTAAGCTCGTATGAGTTAGTGGCCAACTCTGTTGACGGAGTTTTTAGGCCGCCTTAAGGCCTCCATCATGGCTTAACGACTGCTAGATCCGGGACCGAGAGTTTAACGTGCCCTCCGAAGCACGGAAGCGCTCAGATGTCAATGCCATAATGTAAAAAACTCTATTACGGTCCATTACGGTTGGTTACAATAGGTGCGAGACACTATGGCCCTTTGCACATTATAAGACACGAACACAAGACAAGAAAAATTTGACTGCCCTTAGTGATCTACCTCTATATAGTTGTAAGTTTATGAATCACTAGTTTTCGCCCGCGACTGCGTCCAAAAAATTGCTTATGTGTTAATCCAGGTTAGAAACTAATATATATTCCAAGTTTCATTCGAATCGGACCAGTAGTTCTTTGCAGCGTGATTGAAACACAAGCATCACATATAAACTTTGATGTTTATCATATTAATAGGATAAAAAAAACATATACCTGCCCATTCCGGCTAACAGTAATAAGGTCCAAACTCCTTTTCTCAAAGAATACCCCAACAATCTTATCAGTATGACCACTAAGAGTAAACATGCTCAAGTTATCTAAATAGTCAACGGTGTATATCTTTGTGGTAGTATCTTTGGAGCCCACAGCCAGAAGTTTGGAGCAAGCTGACCAATCGAGACAGGTGACCTCGTCGTGAGCTTTGTTGAAGACACGTTTCATGGTGAATGAACGGAATTCGCCGGTAAACGTGCAAGGGGCAGTCATTATGAACACTGGAAATAGAAAAATTTCGTTTGCATTGAGTAGGTATTATCTTCGTCTGAAATGTGGTTTGCATTGAGTAGGTATTTTCTTCGCCTGAAATGTGGTTTGCATTGAGTAGGTATAATTATCTTCGTCTGAAATGTTGTTTGCATTGAGTAGGTACTAACTATCTGCGTCTGAAATGGCAGTGGGTCGGTTATGTTTGCCGAATAACCGACAATCGTAGGAGTAAACAAATACTTGAGTGGAGACTGTGTTTAGGCAAGCGTAGTGTAGGACTCTGGCTAGGTGGGGCGACGATATGCGAAATGTAGCGCTAACACTGGATGACAAGAGACGAAGACCGGGCTCAGTGGCGCGTCTTGGGAGACCTACGTGCAGCAGTGAACTGATATAGGTTGATGATGATGATGATGATGATTTATCTTCTGGGTGAATATGAGGAGAATAGGGTAGGATATGTAAAAAGGAAAGATCTTTCGCCATCTTCCATTTTGTCGCTACCTTTGGCTCAGGGTCCGAGGACCAATGGATGGTATTTGGTAATATTACTTATGTTCAAACTCCGTCATAACTTCGTTTGCGCGATATAGGATAGTTCTCATGTAGCGCGCTAGATGGCGCTACAAATGGAGAGCTCAGGCACAAAGCAATGTATTTCTCCAGGATAACAATAATCATGTTGGTGCATTCTACGTACCCAAGTTATCACAGCAAGCAGCAAAGTACTTCCCGTCCGGGCTGAATTTGACAGCGTTCACAAGCTGCTTAAATTTGTACTTGTGTATCACATTGCAGGTTAGGAGGCTGATCATTTGAGCTTCGCCCTCTGAAAGATAAAATAGTTATATTGCAGTATCACCTGAAAAAAAAATGTTTGACTAATACTAAAATTTTTTTAACCGTTCATAGTCAAGCTTAAGCTATTACTAGCTTAAAGATCTAACTGCCCTGATACCCGTAGCCAGTTTATTCCTGAATGCCATATTTCATTAAACATTAATCAAATTTTAACATAGCCTTTGGCATTCTTGTTAGTATTTCTTATTCTTATTAGTATTTTAAGTATTTAGTGGTAAGTAAAGTTGTGGGTAGGCTAGTTATTAGTTTGTGAGCTTACTTTCGTTGACGGCCAGAAGAGTAGATCCATTAGGAGACACATCAATAGCTGTGTAGTTGTATTGACCTTCAAAAGCGAGTGTGTTGCTTTTATTTCTGAAATAATTTCAAGTATTAATAAACTATTTTGTATTATATTACCAAATATTCCCAAATTACTTTACATTATTATCATCCAAGGGGTTGTAGAGAAATAATTCAAACTAATAATTATTACTAATACTAATACTAAAATAAAGGTAGTGTTGTGATGTAGTTTTTCATAACAAAAATACCACTATACGATAGGACAAGCCAATTCTATCAATATAAATTTCTATTAAGTTATTTGAGCAACAAAAACTATGAAACAGCTTGTATACTCAGAAAGTTAGGTGTGACTTACTGTTTAAGATTGTACACCGTAATTTTGTTTCCCACAGGACTGATAACACAATTTCCATCGCTCGTGAATAAAATATCCCCGCGTCGGTACACCGTTCCCAGCTGATTTTGAAACTGAAACATAGTAGAAGCACTTATGTATGAAAACACCTATGTACGCTGTGTATTAGGCATGGTGAGCTTCTATAAAGACAATAGGTAGGTAGGCCCAGTAGCTACCACCTACCTTTTTTTTTTGTTAACGGGGGAAATCTGCTTTCAGACACCTTACCTACCTAACCTAAGTATTCGTTTTCGGAGATAAATACATCTCTACCAACAGCCAGTGCGAACCCAGAGGGGCACAGGCACTTAGTACATAGGTACTTACTAATTCAATTAGTAGGTACAGATAGAGTATTACAAAATAATAAATATAAGTTACTACACGAACTTCGTCAAGTTTTCGCAATATTTTACCTTGTAATGAAACTTCATCGTGGCTGTAAATATGGCACCACGGATAGATTAGTTGCACTTTTTATTTCTCAACTAACCTACTCATTTTCCACGACTTGCTTGTAGCTAAATTACAAAAGTTAAATTATCTACCTACACACTGCCAAAGAAAAGACCGAGAAAATAACACAAAACAATAAAACCATGTGCTCATGACATTGACATCTTAGAACACTATTACATTGACCAAGATTGACAGTGACTCTGACTGGGTGCCGTCATTTCACAACCATGGAAAGCACAACCCCGGAATGTACAGTCAGGAATTGATGTATATTTTGGCAGCCAATTCCATGGTTGTGCAATCTCGGGACGTGTTTTCCAGGCCGTACAATGTTGTGCACAGGGTGGGAATACACAGCCATGGAATTGGCTGCCAAAAAATACATCAATTCCTGACTGTACATTCCTGACTGTGTTTTCCATGGCTGTGAAAGCTCAGCACGTGTCGGGAATGTCCATCCACGGAATGTACAACCTGGGAATTGGATGCCAAAATACGTCATCACCTATGCTTTGTTTACACTTACTTGCCTGACTATGTGAACGATTGAACGATTGAAAGGGAACGTAAACAGAACAAAATATTTATATTTTTACATAATTATTTTTTGTTTACTGCTATCTAAGGGAATTATTCGTAAGAATTTTATGGGTGAACTCTTGATCAGCCACCCTATTAGTCAATATTGAAAGGTTTTCTAGAGAACAAACGCAGGTTTTTTATATTATTTCACATTTTATTTTAAAACATCCGCCATAACCGAATCTACACGATACGACAGACACAGTGTTACCAACACCGCATCACACTAAACTTCTAACCATAGCTTAGGGTTTCCACATACATGCCATAGATTAAATACTAACACCTTCTCCTATTTTTTAAAAAATAACCTTTTAACATACTATTTTTTAAACAAATATTATAACATTATTATTTTTAAGAATTTTAAATTCAATTACACATTTTTAAAATTATTTGGCATGTATTAAAAGTTATACAAACTTGTACCTAAGTATTATTTATTTGTTCAATAACTTCTCGCAATGAAGTTCAAATTTGTTCTTTAACAATGGCTTTGTTAATATATCAGCTACTTGCTGATCTGTTGAACAATATTTTACATTAATATTTCCTTTTACAAACTGTTCATGAATGAAATGATATCGAACATCAATATGTTTTGAGCGCTTATTAAATGAACCTGTTTTAATGAGTTGAATAGCACTCTGATTATCGATATTCATTATTATATTTATTTTACTTGATATCAATTCATTTAGAAGAGATTTTACATAAAGAATTTCTTTACAACATTCTGCTGCTGCAATAAATTCTGCTTCAGTAGAAGATAATGCCACAATTGGCTGTCTCCTTGAACACCAAGATATTGGTCCATTGGATAACAATAAAACATATCCCGATGTGCTACGCCTTGTTACAGTATCATTTGCATAATCTGCATCACAGTATGCATTTAACATAAGATCATTACATCCTTTTTTAAAACTAATACCTTTATCTTTTGTGCCAGCTAAATATCTTAATATTTTCTTTACCGCTATTACATCTAACCTATCTGGCTTTTCTATTTTCTTACTTGCTTCATGTACAGCATGAGCTATATCTGGTCTAGTTCGAGTTGACAAGTACAATAATCCTCCAACTAGTTCTCTATATGGAAATTCTGTACCTAACATCATGTCTGCCTCGGTTTTCTTATCTGTATTTCCTGGGACTCGACATGGTTTACATTCATTCATGTTGAACTTATTTAAAAGCATTTCCGTATACATCTTTTGTGTTAATGTTATACCCTCCGTATCTTTACTTATTTCTAAGCCGATATAATTCTCAGGATTTTCATAAATTTTAATTTCGAAACTTTCTCTAAGACATTTTAATATATTTATCAATGTTTGCTTGTCTTTCGCAATAGCTAAACCATCATCTACATAAATCGCAATGATTACAGTTTTATTATTATTCGTGAATACACAACGATCAGTCTTAGTTGGTACTAAACCTAATTTTAACATTACATTTGTGAATGTTTTATTCCATGTAATAGGAGCTTGTTTAAGCCCATACAAAGCTTTATTTAGTTTTATAACCTTATTAGATTCTTTTTTATAACCTTCTGGTATATTCATAAAAATATTTTTATCAGACAATTCTCCATATAAAAATGCTGTTTTTACATCAAAAATCATTATTTCAGAATTATTATGAGCAGCTATAGCAAACAGAGATTTTAAAGCTGATTGACTTACTACTGGACTGTAAATCTCATCCATCTCTAATCCATGTTGCTCAAAGCCTCTAACTACTAACCTTGCTTTATAGGTTCCATCATCTTTTATACGAAATACCCATTTATTAGATAAAATTTTCTTACCACGTGCTTCTTGCACATCAACTACTTCCCATGTGTTATTAGCTAACAGAGATTCCTTCTCCGAATCAATTGCCTTCTTCCAATTGTCTTTTTCTGTACCTGAAATAGCATCATTATAGGTTAATAAAGCATAATCATTAAACCTAACTGGTAGTTTTCTGACTCTTTTTGACGTTCTTGGTTCTTCAATTTCTTGTTGTACGACTAAATCGTCAACAGGACTTTCTCTTAGTTCATCTCGACCAGTATCAGTACTTTCTTGTTCTTCTTGACTAAAATACATTTCATCTTCTTCACTGTCTTCTGGTATTATTTCATTGTCTTCTGTTGTTATTTCATTGTCTTCTGTTATTATTTCATTGTTTTCTCGTTCATTTATTACTATATCATCTGTTGTTATTCTTACTCTTTCTTCGTCATTATCAATTTTATCATCATCATTCTTAACTATTACAACATCTCTTGCTATTTCAATTTTTCTTTGTTCAGGATTCCACAATCTATAACCGTTGTTTGTGTATCCCACCATTATTAATTTTTTACTTCTTGGTTGTAACTTTTTCAGATGTCCTAGATGTTTTGAATACATATAAGATCCAAATTCTTGAATATTTGATATATCCGGACGTCTTCCACTCCATATTTCATATGGTGTTCTTTTCTGTAGAGCATCACTAGGCAACCTGTTTATTATGTAAGTTGCGCTTAGTACAGCCTCACCCCACATCTCATTTTCCATGTTTTTATTGAATAGCATTGCTCTTGTTTTTTCTAAAATTGTTCTGTTAAATCTTTCTGATCTACCATTTAGTTGTGGTGTATATGGTACTGTAAAATCCATTCTTATACCGTTCTTTAGACACCAATTCTTTAGATCATTATTTGCGTACTCGCCTCCATTATCACATCGAATACATGACACTTTTTCATTTTTCTCTCTCTCAGTTTCTTGAATATAGTTTTTTATTATTTCCGGAACATCACTCTTCTGTCTTATTAAATATACTTTTGTAAAATGACTGTAGTCATCGATCATCGTAACAAAATACCGCTTTCCATCATGTGTTTCTGTTTCAAATGGTCCACAAAGATCTGTATTTATTATTTCCAAAACTCTTTCTCCTCTTTTTCTTATTGTGTTATGTGGTAATTTGGTTTGTTTTGCTTTTATACATATCTCACATGTCTCTTCAATCTTATCATTCCCGTCTATTTTTATTCCGTTTGCTACTTTGGTTAACGTTTTTAATATTTCTCTACTGGGATGTCCAAGTCTTCTATGCCACTCTAGAGCAGTTCCTTTTTCTTTTGCAAGCAAAGATATTTCTTCATCATTCTTATTTTTATTTATATCTATATAATATAATCCATTTTCTTTCAATCCTTCTATGACAAGCTCTTTATTTTTATATATTTCTACTTTGTTTCCAGTAAATAATACTGAACCTTGTTTATCTGTTATGGCACTAACCGAAATCAAGTTTTGAGCCAGTTCAGGAACAAATAGTGTTTTTTCTAATTTACAACTGGTACCTTTTACATTTCCGACACCTTTTGAAATGATAGTGTTATTGTCAGCAACCGCAACTTCAGTTATATTCTCTTCAAAATCTGTCATTAAGTTTAAGTCATTTGTCATATGTACCGTGCTTCCAGAATCTACTACAAATTCTGTTTTGTTTTTATTTTTCCTTGTCAGAAACGCTGTTTCTTTGTTTGATTTTATATTGTTTTTCCGGAAAAAACAATTTTCCTCTTTATGGTTGTCTTTTTTACAAATGCTGCACTGATTCTCATTGCTTTTTATTCTGCATTTGCTTTCTTCATGGTTAAATTTCTTACAGATATTACACATCTTGCAATCTATTTTTATGTGTCCCGTCTTTCCACATTTGAAGCACTTCTTGCTTTGTGAAGTTTTATAAGCCACCGGTTCTTCGGTTTTTTCATTTCTACATTCCTCCATGAGTAGTCTGTTTGTTAGATTTATTAAAGTCTTATTTTCTTGAGATGTTGACTCCCACGCTGTTACAAAAAACTTGTACGAAGTCGGCAAACATGTTAGCAGCTTTGACATTATTAACTCATCATCAACTTTTTGACCCAAACTATTTAGCCTCATCGCTAAATTTTCGACCTCCGTAATCAACTGAGTCATAGTCTGATTTTTATATTGAAAATTAAAGAACTCTTGCAGTAGTGAACATTTGTTTCTTTCTTCATTTCCTTCAAATATACTGCATAGTTTTTTGTACATTTCAGCAGCCGTTTTACACCCAAGTATATGCGCCTTTAACTTTTTATCTATCGAGCTGATTATCAACTTCTGTGCTTTAGCATCTTTAAGAGCATCCACATTACCTGATGTTTTTACCACTACGTCTTCTAGTGAACTTGCTTTTAGATATATTTGTAATTCAAATTTCCATACATGAAAATTTTTCGACGACATCAGTTTTTCAATTGTGTCTTCTTCTGTTTTAGATGACATTTTTTAGTTTTTATGTTTTTACTGTTTTTACCACTTTTTAAACTGTTTTTAATGCATTTGCGCTCTAGCCCGCTGTGCCCATAACCTGAAAGGTTTTCTAGAGAACAAACGCAGGTTTTTTATATTATTTCACATTTTATTTTAAAACATCCGCCATAACCGAATCTACACGATACGACAGACACAGTGTTACCAACACCGCATCACACTAAACTTCTAACCATAGCTTAGGGTTTCCACATACATGCCATAGATTAAATACTAACAAATATGAGACTTTAGTGCTTGATTTGAGTCTACAAAGACACATGAAGCGATGCAATATTGAGCCATCTGGATGGGAGGACACCGCAGCGCAGCGTTCCGAGTGGAGGCAGCGAATCCACCTACAGGTTAACGAGTTTGAAGAACAACGCAGACTCGATCTAGATAGAAAGCGAGATGAACTCAAAGCCAGACCACCTACGGCCCTCTCCTATAACTACGTCAGTGGAGTACTGACCTGCCCCAAATGCGAGCGTACATTTACCAACAAAATCGGGTACGCAAGTCACACTAGAGCGCATCAACGGGCAGAACAACAAAGCCCTACTAACCAGAGTTTAAATATGCCTGTCCAGAAAAAACGCAGTCGCCATGGCCGAAATCGGCTAGGAGGACATCAATCATCATCAGAGTCAATATGACTATAAAGTGTTTGTAACTTCTGCACAACTGAAGGAATTCTTTAGAAAAAGTCTTTGAAAAGCGAAAAGATGCTCTACCATTATTGGTATAATATATTTGGTGTGAATGCCGTAAATTAGGAAAGGAATTCTAAGACATTTCACCCACTTTACCTATATGAACACTATAGGACTTACACATACATGTAAGATCCTAAAACCTACTTTTGAGTAAGTACCTACCGGATACTTGATGCACAAATATCTACATAATCTTTGTAAAGTTTTCCTGTATTTGTATAAGACAACAATTTATAAAAACCAGTGTTCTCAAAATATAGTGAAGGAAAACATTCAGGAAACATGGTATTTAGTTAGCTCCATACATGTTGACCATGTTTTTCCTGTGTACACCAAGGGCCGACTAAACTGTGGGAAAAAGTGATTGGCAATCATTACTCCATCTAACTAAACTATTTCTCAGACACTTCATTGTCCTGTAAGTGTTTGAGAGTTCCTTACGATGCTAATCCTCAATCGTAAGGCATTTTTAATAAATATTTTACTGTTATTTTTATTCTTTCAGCAGTTGTAACAATGTTTTCCTAACCAAAATACCAAAGAAGGTACCATACCTATCTGAATCCATGCATGGGTTAAAATTGAAGATCAACAGTGAAACAGAATTTTATTAGACAGATATTAATACAGGACAGAAGCCGTAACAATCACTTCAACATCTTGGCAGTTGCATCATTATTTCTGCCTTGCAAGTATAATTATTATTATGGTTAAAAATGCATTAAATTTTGAAACTTACAGTCACACTCAAAGATGTACATAATGTTAAAAGATAATCAAACAATATATTGACATAATATCTTACCAATGAGTAATGATAAATAGAGACTTTGTAAACTTCAGTAATAGGTCCTCATTTTGTGGTATGATCTTTACTTCTTAATTATGTCATAAACTTGTCTATCTAGACTCTAGATATAGACACTAAGACTTGTAGGTATGAATTTGCCTACATTAACATTGGGCCTAATCACCAAACATGTACAAATTAAACAGACTAAAATGATTTATAATATTTATATCTCATGGGTACTATGTAAACTATATAAGCAAAGTAAATAAAAAAATCATTTTTCCAGGTACCTTATACATTCATCGGATCTACAACAAAGTCCAGCGGTGAACACTTTCTAATAAGCCGCAACTACCTCCTCTACTCCAGTACCTAGAAATCACATATTCCAGTGGGAGGCTTTGGTACGCCTTATCACAGGTTTTCCTAGTTTGGGTACCAATGTTGTCCAATCTGAATTAGCATAAAATAAAACCCTTTGTATTTTTTATGTAGGCACCAACCTGCTTATTTTATTTGTAGGTGCATTTATGAATTAGTAATAGTGATGACTATGCTAAGATTTGTGCAAGTAGCTACCGTGTAAAAGGATGAACGACTTTAACAAGCCTACATAACTAGACTAAGATAAGAGTTAAGTAGGTACCTACATAGAATAATAGCAACTGTATAGCATTATAATAATAGCATTCCTAAGAAGGTAGGCACAATAAAACAAATGTCTTTAAGTATGTATGTATACAGTTTTTATTATTTAAAGTTTTTATTAAATTATAAATAAATTAAATAGTTTACGCCAAAAAATATAACTTTTATTTTTACAACAATCGTACATTATTTAGCGAGTTACGAACAGTAAGTCGTGGGTTTGAATCCAGACAGGCCGCATTACTTTGTGTAATTTATTTCATCACCATTGCTCTCAAAACGGCGAAGGAAAACATCATGAGGAAACCGGCATGTCTTAGAACCATAAAAAAAATTAAAGACTTGTTTTAACGCCATCTAGTGTCGAGGACTTGTTTTTTTTTCATTCACGCCATCTAGTGTCGAGTTTTGTAGGTACTCACGTCTGTGTGTGTAAACGACGCTATATTGAATGACAGATGTTAAAATGGAGCTTTATGTCGAATTGAGTGGATTTTGTGGCAATGATATGATCCAGTTCGATAGAGCGTAATGTCCGATAACCGCGAACTCTACTTTTACGACTTAATAATTTTCCAATTACACAAAAACTCAATTAAACTAAAAATGTTGAGTTTAACGCCATCTCTCGGGAAAATGGCTGGGAGCAGCCTGTATGTTTCACAGCAAATACATATTCCTAAACGTAACTATTAATCATAGGTATAGTAATTAGAAATTATTTATTTTACATAGGTAAACATATCATTTAGGTAGTACATAAACAAAAAATGTCAGGTTATTGCAGTTAATAAATAACTTTATCAAATCTATCTGCTAAAATAAAGTTCTACTGCAGTCACGCATGACAGACAGGGTGACCTGCAATGCAACCAGCTAAATATAAATAATATACCTACATAAAATATCTAACAAATCAATAATCAACATCAACCATTAATGAGGATTTGAACAGATAGTATCGATAGAGTCAGATGGTTTTGAACATAATTAATGTACCTATCCATCAATAATAATCTAGTTAGCAAAGAAAATAATGACTAATACAGTACTTACAAAATACACATGAAGCAGTTAGCTATCTTTGAACCGTTGTAAACTATTTCTAGACAGCTCAACTCAAATCAGTGCCAATCAGAAGCCTAAGACACTGGCTGCATTGCCGAGCTTATTAGAAATATTGAGACGATTAATATTGTTAGGTACTAAATAATAGATAACATAATGTGTGCTGAAATAATGTTTCATAGCGCCTTCCTCCTTTGACGGGCTGAAGACCGACACATTTAATGCTAGTAGTAGCCAAGCAATTACTTTTAAAAAGTGCTGTTGGTATGTACGTACCTAGTAATTAATGTTAAACATCAACATTGCAAGACCCAAAGAGTAGCTGAGGGTCTTGTAAGGTCTACGAGTTTTTATAAGCATATTTTATGAGCTACTACTAGTGTTCACCAGGTAAAGTTTAATGTGGCGGAGTTACGCTGGAAAACATTAGGATTATGTGGGCACACAATACGTAGAAAGATAAATATCTACCTACCTAGCTATCTACCTACAGTACCTACCTACTTGTGGGTTCGATCCTCATCTACAAGTAGAAGCGCATGGCTTCTATGATAAATGATCTGCAAAAAGGGCAGTCATTAACGCGTTCTCGACAGTACGAACACAGAAGGTGTCCACACGGTCGGAGAATCATCGTTGGTGGTCTTTCAGTGCAGATGTTGCAGATAACTACTACTGGCCCTGGTCTCTGAACCACTTCTGGTTCCGGTACCGGAAGTTGTTCCGGAGCCAGGTCAAGAACAACTTCTGGTTCCACTACCGGAAGTGGCACAGCTGGAATAGCCGGAATAGCTGGTTCCTCTAGAGCCCCGCCATCCGCGCCAGGACTACTTCCTCGGCAACGTCTGGCACATCGTCAATGACGATACCAATGTTGTCAACAACGCCTACACGCAACAGCCTACTCGTTGCAAGTAGGTACTCTCTTTGAATGTTTGAGAACTGGTTTACCTACATAAAAATTACCAATCATAACCCAACGTACCTAATCATAATCAGATTATTCAGAATACTTAGGTACCTAGGTGTCTACCTAGTTAGGTAGATACTTACCTACTTTATTCACGTCGATACCTACTTATATGTATACCTGCCTATCTACCTAGTTGGTAAGTAAGGTAGGTAGGTAATTATTATGGTCTAGTAGGTACCTACCTAGTTTTTCACAAAAAGTAGAGGTAACTTTGTGATTTTCTTCTATCGAGAAAATTTTTCTCTATCGTGTTTCGAGAATAGGACGGCCTTACGAATTAGGTAGGTATAATGAATTTTCTGTACCTACATATTTTTATTCTTGGTTTACTACTTGTATTTACGGAAAACAATCAACACGAAGCTTGCGATTTTTACCCAGTGCTGTGCACTGGGTAAATCACTTCGATATAGCTTTTATTTATTACTAGCTTCCGCCCGCAACTTCGTTCGCGTCCCGTTGGATCCAGTTTATTTTCCGGGATGAACTTGTCGTAGGTGCCAATTCAGAAACCTTCGTGGGCTCATGCACAATACTTTGCTGAAGATCATCACATGATCAAATGCATAGTTTACGATTCTATAAAGGACATACAGACAAACATTCATTTATATATATATAGAATAAACTCTTTATATTGCAGTGGATTGAGCATTCGAAATAGGTATTGAGTAGGTACCTAGGTAATATTTCTTTGGCAGAGGGGAAACTACGAACTATCCGTATAATTCTGAAACCATCTAAAAGTCGATTTTATTACACTCTGACGGAAGGCTTACATTTCTTTTTCGATCGTAATAACCCCTGACACACATGACATGACCAATATAAATATTGGTCATGTCTTGTGTCTCTATAATGATTAGGTATAGGTAATCATTAGTTTCGCTGATCAAATTTTTGAAACATGTAGGTAGGTACCTACCTACCTACCTACCTACCTAGCTCGTAATTACCTCATAAAACCAGAGTGGTTCTCAATATTGTGGCCTGAGTATTTAGGAATAAGGGTAGGTACCTATGGAATAATAGTAGTTTATGCAACGGTCATATAACAGGGGTTATTAAAACACGAGTGTGAGTTTATCATACTAGGTATGTACCTACTAGGTACCTACTATTTTTTCCGTGGCTGAGAGTTTGGAATAAAACTTTTATTTTATTTTAACCTGTATGAGTGAATATAAAGTAGGTAGTGTATGCAACGGCATATACGCAGCATATAGGTACCTACGTAACGCTCGTGTGATACTATTATCACACTCGCGTTTTAATAGGTAACCCCTGTTAAATGACCGTTGCATAAACTACTAATCCATACCAATCGGTGAACATAATAGGTAGGTACTATGTTCATGAAATAGTCTAAAAGATTCCGCGTAACCTATACCTACCTATACCTGTGCCTATACGTAGATACCTACCTACCCTGTCGCATGTTAGTGATAGCTAAAAATGCTGTTTATATTTTTAGCTCCAATGTTTTTAATGTTAGATAATTAATTTGTAAGTAATGTTCTTCCAACTAGTTAGTGTTGTATTTAGAGGTTGATTTTTATTTGTATTAAAAAAAGGCGGTTTTGTATTTGAGATGCACATTATTATGACCTCTTTTACACTTTCTAAACAAGGTTAAAAAGTAATATTTAGTTACAACTTTATTTTGTGTGCGTTACTCCAGCAAAAAAGTGTTGAATCTGAAAATTCTAAAAATGCAGATAATTAGAGCCCACTGCCCTGTAATTGTGCCCCAAGTTATAAATTAGTGCCTATAGCCGTTTTGGAGTTATTCAAGAAATTCACTTTTTGCTGGATTAACGTTTTTTGCTGGGTCGATTTTCGTTCCTAGTTAAGCTAGCCGAATGAATGTTAGCTTAAAAGAGGGCTAGAATTTGTGCCAATTAGTGCCCCCATTCCTGAATTTGTGCCTCCTAGGGCTTCAGAGTTATTCCAGTTTTTGCTTGAGTAACGTTTTGCTATCTCCGAAACTACTGGGCGCACAATCATGAAACTTGGTCAGTATAAAGGTATTTATATTTAAAAATTTGTGCCAGCTCTTGTTTTCCAATAAAAGGCTTCATTCACGACTTATAAGGCTTTTATTAAAAATCTAAAACCCGCTCCTAGCTCGCTAACCATTACACTGAGGAACCTAATGAAAGTGTCATTCTGTACCTCTTATTACGCTGCAACTGCTGACGAAGTTTCTTATATCTATTTTTAGTGGTTTACGAGAAATAACGATTTTAAAATTGACCAGAGATGTCATTACTTTGACCCCGAAATACACCCATTTCCTCTAAAGCTGTCGTACTGATTCTTTGCTAGGAATTAGAGCCTATACTCAAATATATGCACACGAAATTTCAGCTTATGCTATGCTATAATTATAAAGATATCGATAAATAACCTACAAGAATCATTTTCTAACCCATATTGGTGGTTAACCGGCTAAATTCAAATGACTGTTAAAAAGCGAACGTCCGATACATGGCGCCTACCTCTTGCAGTTGACGGTGTTGTATTTTAGTAATAGTTGGTACAGATACAACCAAAATGAATTCAGATTTTTTTGCTTCTATGTACTAGGAGTTGGGTTGCCAGATGCGAAGAACGTTCACTAGGTAGTTCGTTAGTAGGTAAACTGAGATTTCGTAAAGTTCCCGATAAATAATACCCAATCATGAGTCTCCTTAGATCATTTTTATACTTAATTGCTGGTCATCATCAGACCTAAGAGTATGGACTCCAGTTTATATAATTTTAAGAGTTTGAGATGAATTAAATGCTTCAAACTAGTTTTTGATATGTGTAATATTTTATAAGTAATAAATAAATAAATAAAATATATAAATAAATAACTGCAATTACTTATGCCTGAAAACTATTTACTATTTATTGTTTAACTTTTTTCAGATATACAATAGTTGATACTAATTATGTTGGGTACCTAGGTAAGATACATAGGTGGGTACCTAACCTAAATAAGTTGAAAAAGTATTTTTAAAGCCAGCTACCTAGGTAAATAGGTAAGCAAGGTACTTATGCCTAAGCTTGTTAGTAGGTACGTAGGCTACCTACCTAAAATTTACCTATGTACGTAGGTAGGTACATCTGATTCGAGCCACACGAGTAGGTAGGTACTGCACACCATCGACATTCAATGAGTTCTGTTGAACAGCTTGTGACTTCTTGGTATCAAGTAGCTAGTATCCTATAGGTAAGCCTACCTCCTACCTACCTAGGTAACTTATCCTTCATTAAACAGCGTCAGACTCCAACAGGTAGGTAGGTAAACGTTCGCTAGGCAATGCAGTAAGTAGGTAGGTAAGTATGATATCTTGTAATAAAAAATAAACATTCTACTTAGTCAATTGTGACTATACTTGAATCTGTGTCACTAGAAGCACCTCGGGAAGCTTGTACTAATTTTTAGATAATCTGTTACGCAAAATGTAAGTGTAATAGTAACTAGTAGCGCATCTGTAATTCAAAATAATTCATTTCTCACTTACTGTTTCATAGACTAAATGGTGATCACTCCACCCCGTAGATTTTAGCATCCGGAGAAAAAATGTTTGCTAATGTGGTTTGCTAACATCATACACTAAAGTTTTTTTTAATCCAAAAAATGTTGTTCGGTACCTATAGCAAAAAAGTACTCTGTGGGTATAGCAGCGCCGATACACTTTTGCACAAGACTATACAGAAACCAATAATGCTATGGTATAAATTTAAGAATGTAGGCGCCATGTATATGACGTTCGCTTTTTAACAGTCATTTGAATTTAGCCGGTTAACCACCAATATGGTTAACAAAAATTAGAGTACCAGTTAATTCTTGTAGGTTATTTATCGATATCTTTATAATTATAGCATGGATTAAGCTGAAATTTCGTGTGCATATATTTGAATATAGGCTCTAATTCCTTGCAAAGAATCAGTACGACAGCTTTAGAGGAAATGGGTGTATTTTGGGGTCAAAGTAATGACATCTCTGGACCATTTTAAAATCTTTATTTCTCGTAAACCACTAAAAATAGATATAAGAAACTTCGTCAGCAGTTGCAGCGTAATAAGAGGCACAGAATGCCACTTTCAATAGGTTCCTCAGTGTAATGGTTAGCGAGCTAGGAGCGGTTTTAGATTTTTAATAAAAGCCTTATAATTCGCGAATGAAGCCTTTTTTAGGAATACAAGAGCTGGCACAAATTTCTAAATAAAAATACTTTTATACTGACCAAGTTTCATGATTGTGCGCCCAGTAGTTTCGGAGATAGCAAAACGTTACTCCAGCAAAAACTGGAATAACTCTGAAGCCCTAGGAGGCACAAATTCAGGAATGGGGGCACTAATTGGCACAAATTCTAGCCCCTTTTAAGCTAACATTCATTCGGCTAGCTCAACCAGGAACGAAAATCAACCCAGCAAAAACGTTACACCAGCAAAAAGTGAATTTCTTGAATAACTCCAAAACGGCTATAGGTACTAATTTAAAACTTGGGGCACAATTACAGGGCAGTAGGCTCTAATTATCTGCATTTTTAGAATTTTCAGATTCAACACTTTTTTGCTGGAGTAACGCACACGTTTATTTACCTAAGTACCTATATTGTTCTTTTTGTAAGCGCAAGAGTGTGTAGAAAAAAAACGCGCTTTTCGCTTTTTTAGTTTCTTTCGTTGAGTCTCGTTCGTTTTTTCCTCTGACTACCCTCTTTGGCATACAAAAAGAGCTATCGAGAAACAAAGTTCACCATGACTCAGCGAAAAACTAATCTAGTCTTTTTATAATATTTCATGCGTTAGGAGGCTTACCTATAATTAAGATTTATGATGTATGGTATTCGAAACACCTAATTAAATGTAAGTTTTACTTACACAATATGACCAGTTTATTTGGTAGGTAAGTAGGTGGGATTCGCTACGAACCTGCCTATCTACCCATCTTGGGTACCTTCCGTAGGTATATCTTCTGTTTGAAAATAGTTCTACCTACCTTAATGTTACCCATAAAATGGTACCTACATAAAACTCTAGGTAATGTAGATTTTTGTCACGAAAATTAATTGTAATTGATATGAATTTATTCGCATACTTACATTTTAACTAGGTACTTAACCTACGCATATTATTTTATTTTTCTCTAAAATAAATTTTCAAAGTTTGACCGAGTTTTTCTAATAATAAATACCTAAGTACAGGTACTAGGTAGGTAGTAGGTACCTATTACTTATCAAACCTCTATTGTTGGTAAGTACTTTTAGGTAGGTACCTACCTACATTACTAGGACCCACCTCCCTCCCTACGTCTAATCAGTACTAGCATGGACTAAATATGTATATTAGTTCATGGTACTAGGTACCTACCAACTTAGTTGTAGTTTTGGACTCATTGTTGTAGTCTAGTATATTAGGTACCTATAGGCTATAGAAGAGCTATTAAGTTCCTAGGTAAAAGGTATCTTAGGTACAAAACGAAAACCTAGAAGAGTTATTATTATTTTAGACTAGCATTTATGTTATCTACTTTTTAAAAAGTGTCAAAAGTGGTGGTGCTTTGTTTGTTACATTGATAAAAAAGTTATTGAATGCTTGAGCATGTGGGTCCGCGAGAAGCTGACCATCAAGAATGATTTGACTGATTGTATCACAAGATTGAGTAGTATCAACTTTATCCTTGATAATTTGCCAAGACGCTTTACATTTATTCTTAGATTTTGACATAAGTTTATGGTTCATGTTGGCTCTCGATGTATCAACGCACCTTCTTAGAAGATCACTGTATTTTTTATATTTTAATTTCAATTCAGATGACTTATGTTTATAGTATCGGTATCGTAGCCCTCGTTTGTGCTTACTACCTTTTCTTATACCTTTTGTTACAATACAAAACGAGCAGTACCTACCTACCTAGGTATATTTTTTGTTAGACTTGTGAATGTGAGTCCTGAAGTAGGTAAGTAGGTAGCTGCTATCAAATAAAATGTAATATGTACGCAAAGATGTACATAATTAGGTATTACATGCGTAATATGTATGATAAATTATCATTATTTGGATTTAAAGTAGTCCATTCATGGGATTTATTCCGCTGATACCACATCATCCCCGCTTCAAAAAAATAAAAACCCGCTACTTGCTAAGCTGTCATGCGTCGGTTATGTCACTGTCATCTTGGCTTGGCCAAAGAGGATATAAACACTACGGGCTTGGCAGTGACTGCTGCACTACTTGTAAAAATACAAACTGTAAAACTGGCAACTCTTTATAAAATATAACAATTCAGTGGCCCGCCGCTAAAGTAAATTTGTCGCCAGGTTCAGCTTTTCTTCGCTAATATAAGTACTATGATCGTACTGTTTTATTAGTAATAATATGTTAAAATAAGGATCAGAGGTCGATGTAATTAAACATTATTCTTGTTAGATGTAGTTTTATTGTATTGCGAGTCACACGCGTTTTTGGAAAAGTGAAAAAGTAATGGAGGCAAAATTGATATTAGAAGTAACATGACATTTATAAAGTTTTGACAGTTCCACAGATAATAGCAGACGAATATAAAAGTTTAACACTGCCCCTCGATTGAGAATCTTCAGATCTACAATCGTCACATTTACATAGATATAAACATGAATGACAAATTACTTACTAATGTACTTTACACAATATTTAATATATTTTTCATAATATCAAGTTTTTCACCAGACAAAGCTTTGGTGAATAAATCTGCTACATTACTGTGTGTTGAAACATATTCAACATTGATTAATTTTTTAGAAATTATATCTTTGATAAAATGACATTTTATATCGATGTGCTTGGCACGTTTACTATTTTCATATGATGTAGCTATTTGAATAGCACCCCTATTGTCCATATATAATATACATGTCACATCACTTTTGTTTGCATTCATATCACTGTAAAGTCCTTTAATGTAAAGTAAGTCACACACACTGGTCGCTGCTGCTATGTACTCAGCTTCTACAGTTGACAATGAAACGCAGGCTTGCTTTCTAGAGAACCAGGCAACAGGACATCCGTTGTATAAAGTCGCAGATCCAGATACACTTTTTCTGTCTGTGTGTGAACCGGCCCAGTCAGCATCAGAGTATGTCTCTATAGATGTCAAATCTTCAGATTTTTTATAGTATAGTCCAGCATCTTGTGTTCCTTTCAGATATCTCAAGACCCTCTTGGCTTGTATCCACAGACTCTTTGTAGGTTTGTCTAAATATTGACTTAGGTAAGAGGTTGCATAGGTGATCAGGTTGTCAAATTGTAGAAAATGGTCTTGGAGGCTTTGACCACTAGAACACTTCATGGCGATAAGCTTCTTTCTTAGGAACAGCTTGTTAAATACACTTTTTCTCTCAAAAACTTCTTCTAGAGATATGAGCATTTCCGCCGCTGTTTTGCACTTTTTTATAATATTCAAATATCGATCAGTAACACACTGTACGATAATCGACCGAGCTTTTGCATCACTTTCTACGTTTTCTTTGTTTCCCTTGTCATACTTGTCTAGGATGCTTGCAAGGCTTCTTTCTTCCAACAAAATCTTTACTCGAAACTTCCAGTTGGAGAACGATATGTTGTCGTTGAGTTTTGGGAAGTTACACGTTCCCGACGACGTCATTTTATACTTTCTTTTGATCAACCACGCTCTGCTGTTAAAATAAGGATCAGAGGTCGATGTAATTAAACATTATTCTTGTTAGATGTAGTTTTATTGTATTGCGAGTCACACGCGTTTTTGGAAAAGTGAAAAAGTAATGGAGGCAAAATTGATATTAGAAGTAACATGACATTTATAAAGTTTTGACAGTTCCACAGATAATAGCAGACGAATATAAAAGTTTAACATAATATTCTTGATTACCTAAATAAATTAAAAAATAAGGACTATGTTCTTAGCTATTAAAAAATTAAGCATTCGAAAGATTTCGTTGAATTTTTTTGTTAAAAAAACAAATAAAAATGATAAAATGTTTATTACCCATTAATGTATGTACACGCATAAAAGTTTATGCGTGTTATTTATTACAAAAACAGAATTGAAGGAAACAGAAAATAAAACCTTTGAAATGAAACCTATGAAATCTGGCATATTTTTTAGTCAAACTAAAATAATATTCCGGTAGCGGCAACACTTTAACCAATGTTTACAGTTTAGTATTTTTTTATTTTTTTTAACTTATTTGCAGGGTTTTGTTGCTTAGCGACTATATAACCCTATTATAAACATCATCTTAATATAACAACTAATATTCATGAAACAGAACACTAAATAAAAACAGTTATAGTGATGCATGTAAACATTATGTGGCGCCCATTGATGTAACGTGGCGCCCTCATTCATATATTTTCTACTCTTTATGCTCGAACATAAAGAACTTAAAGAAAAAAACACATTGTTCATATAATTCATTTATATTTATTATTTATTTTCCTATTCTATTCAGACTTAGGTACAACTTTTTTGTTTTTCTCTATGCTTTTCAATCGTTCTATTTCTAATCTGTTTAATACCTTTGATAGCCTGTGCTTTACTAATCACTAAATTCCCACTAGTACCATTTTTACTCTGTAATTACATCTGAACGAAGCATAGAATGAATCGACCAATCAGGAGCAAGTACATCAATTCCATGGTTGTACATTCCACGGGCGTGCATTCCCTACACGTGTCGGGAATGCACAACCATGGAATTGATGTATCAGTTTTTTTTTTTTTTTATACATGAATTCCATGGTTGTGCTTTCCCGGGCTGTGCAAAATCGGGCTGTACAAACTCAGCACGTGTCAGGAATGCACGACCGTGGAATTCACGTACATTATACATGAATTCCACGGTCGTGCATTCCTGACTGCGCTTTCCACGGCTGTGTTTTGACAGGCTGTACATTCCATGGTTGTACAATAACCGGACCCACTCTGACTGACAGCGAGCTATGTTGTCTGTAACAATCTTCATTCAAAAAAGTTAACCGACCATCCGATCGATTCCGATCTCCAACGGAAACGAAACAAACATTGTTTCTAATGCTGCCAACAATGGTTTAAAAAATTCTACCTAATCCAACGTACCTTATAGATTTGATTGCTTATGATGTCTCTTTAAACATTTTGTAATAAAATTATAAAGTGTTCTAACAACATTTGACTCATTTTTGTTTTACAGTATTTTTTTTTAAGATAACAGGTTCTGTCAAAGAGTGAAAAAAATATCGGTACCTATTAACATATTTTCTGCAAAATAGGTTTATGTACAACTCTATTGATATTAGTAGGGTGATTCCCCAAGCCCATCACCCCTAAGCTGTTTTTCTCTGTATACTATATTACCTTATAACTAAAGCAAGTGGCAATTAACTGAAAAATTTATTAAGATTCTATATTCTGTGAGGTTTTGTCTTAAAAAAATCTCCATTTTGAATGTTTATAAAACGTGGTAAACCTTAGGTAGGTAAAAATCACTAAACTATAAATTAATCTTAGTCTTCGTAACTAAAAGTCATTCACTCGAGAATGATAAGTACCAAGTACCTATAATGTAGTCAATATTTTTCACTTTGAGCCCGTAACTTCTTACCATAAACCTTCATTTACATCTCAGAGGGTGACGAGAGAACCACACGGCAAAAACCTAAACTAACATTAAATAAATAATAAATAAATTGTTTATTTACCAAAACACATGAATTATTAAACAGGTATCAACATTAATTAATTTAAGTTGTCAGTTGAGTAGGTACAAATAATTATAACGTAGCTAACAAATGTTATACCGCTAAAAACCGCCAACTAGCAAACAAATGTCATGATAATTATATTAATTTCCAATTTAGTAGAACTACAGAGCTGGAAACATTATGTCTCTAGTCATATTAACTATTTATTTTAATTATTACTCAAAACATGTACAATTTTGTATGCTTAATGGAGTACAAAAACAAAAATGTTTTTTAATTACGTTTATATCTTACATGGTTTTAAAAAATAAATGATTTTTTATTATAAAGAGAACGGAAAACTTGAAACAGAACATGCGCAGATCAAAAAAGCTGGCCACCGAACCATATCTGTGTTCTACGTCACAGCTTTGTGAATTTTCCAGCTCAAGATTGGTCGCCTATTTCGGAAATTACGTCATAAAACCAATCAGAACTTGGTTCATATCGAGCGCTGCCTTGGAGATCAATCGTCATATGACCCATTCTGTCGAGCCTGCAAAGCTTGAGCCATATTTGTCTGTGCAAAAGTAGTTCCGTGAAGTGAGTGTGTGCAGATAGTCATCACAGTTTTGGACCTGTAAATACCCACACTAAACCCTCAAAATGTCGGCCGATAGCCCAATCTATGGACCTTTCTTTGGAGTTATGGGGGCGGCGTCTGCTATCATCTTCAGCGGTGAGTATTCTGTGTGGACCATTGTCGCCGAAATGGCTGTCTTGAAACATTATCGATCCCTGAAATTGGGTTTCAAGATTCGCTCTAGATGCTCTGATTGTTGGATGATCCTGTTTGGATGAATGGAATTCCCAGTTGAAGGTCTCTAGATCTAATCGATTGTGGTTATTTTAGGAGGACTAATTATAGTTGTAGCCGCGCCTTACGCTGTGCTATCTATACAAAATTACGTAGGCATGTGTGGCGGCATGAGACAAATCTCCTTTCTGACGATGGAATTGGGATGGGGATGAATTAGGGCGGCCGTATAATATCAGTCAGTGAATCATCTCATCATGTGACACTATCTGACACCCTGGAGGCCTTTTGCTCGCAAATACGTACCTAATAATTGAGGAATGATTCAAACACCAATCAATAATATATGTCAAAAGTTCAACGAACCTCTATACAGAATGTCTTGAATTGTACAATTATTTTATCCAATACTATTCTGATACAAACCTTTCAATCAATATCAGATTCATTGTTTGAAGCAACTGACCTAATTTACTACATAAAATACTATATAATCATTTCAAGCACTAAAGACATGGTTTATCATCACATGACAGTCATTGATCATGTGATCAAGTCAAGTCAGCTGTTAAGTTATAACATGAGTATAAATAAGCTAACATTGATGTGTATAATCAATTCCTATAACTTTTAAGAATGGGAAAATTCCAGACAGTGCTAAAATGATTCCAGAAAATGTCTTTTTAATAACCAAGTCTTAGGTAGCCTTTACATAAGGAAAAATGCTAAGTTGTATAGCCATTCATAAAGTTTTAATTGAACACTATTTAGTATTCTATGTATTAAGTTGGTGGTCATGTGATTGGCAGAATTAGTCATTGGAAAATACTTTAGATTGTATTGTAACAAGGGTGCACTTCCCTTCCAGTATACCTAATAGTGAACTGAATCATGAAGGGGTTGTAAACTCCTTGGATACTGTACCTACCTCCCTCCTGTTATTAATGAACTTTGGAATAGTTACACCACATTTGTCTCTTTCAATCTAATTTGAATTTGCTTGTCAATCCAAACAACAAAACAACTATCTCTCTCCATCATCAATCTTTGTTGGCTTCTTCTCATCTATTTCAAATAATTTTGATTAGGGTTTCTCTATACACTACTAAAATAACTCTCCTTTCAAAATTAAAGCCTGATGCTACTACATACTAACTATGAGCATTCAAGCATTGGAGTAATATAAAAGAAATATATTTGGAATACAAAAGCTAAGTTGTGAAGGTTTGCAGTGTTTGCACCTCCTCTTAATGAAATCAATGTTCTGTGAGGCACTCTTAATATTATCTTTGTGAACTAGGTATGTAGTAGGAACTCATGCTTTGAGTGCCCTACATGCCATTCTTCATTCTGGCTACATTCTAAGCCAGATCATCCCTCGCGCATAATGGACCAATCTTGGGTCTTAAAGCGGAAACTGGAGTCATACCAACCCTTGAATTCTATAGTATGTCAAACCAGATAAAAGCAACATTTCTGTAGTATACATTTCTGCAGCTGAATCCTCTAGAGGAGCCTCCTGATGATTCTAAGGGTTAGATCATGAGGGTAGTGTAGGGTATCTCTCCTTAACACATAGGCTACTTTTTATCCCGGAAAATCGATGGGATCCAATGGGACTCTAATGAAGTTGCTGGCGAAAGCTAGCTATGATTATAAGTAAATCTGTGTGTAACACTCAAGCTATAATGTTTGACATTCCAGCGCTGGGAGCTGCATATGGAACTGCCAAGTCCGGAACCGGTATTGCCGCCATGTCGGTGATGAGGCCTGAGCTCATCATGAAGTCCATCATCCCCGTTGTCATGGCGGGTATCATTGCCATCTACGGACTGGTCGTGGCTGTACTGATCGCTGGGTCACTGGACTCCCCTGCCAACAACTACACCCTATACAGGTTTGTTTTACTTTGAATAATAGTAGGTACATAGAAGATTTGCTTGGCTGGCCAGCTAACCACTGTGGTCTACGAATTGGTCTATGACAATAAATTATTAGACTGCATTTGTGCCATGCAGATAAGCGATGTGCAAGAAAAAATCTACCTATACTATATAGCATCACTTGACAAATGAAATGGTACTGTTTGATTCTTTTCATCGTACACCACACATTTTCCTTTATCAGTGTAAAAGCAGCCTTGCTAAAAACATCAGTGTAATCATAAATAATGATGGGATGGGTTTAGGAAAAACTGATGGATGACAGATATCCTCAAATCAATGTGATCAGATTTATCAGGAATTGATTGAGGAAAAATCAATTCTGCATCAAAGTTACAATCTGTGTTGTCCTAATAAGGCGTTGATTCAATGAAAATCAATGCATACATCAAATGACCTCAGTCATGCCTAAAAAAACCAATACACAATGTCTTTACATGAGGTTACAGTTGGCAAGAACATGCAATCAACCAATAAGTAGATAGATTTCTTTTATTATCTATCTACTTAGTGGTGTGGCACTGGATATTCAGAGACTATTCTCTGATACACAAGTGCAGATAACAAAGTTAATCACCTGTTGTAGGTAGGTATTGTTAGGTACACTGATTGTGCCTACTTTTTGTGCAATTTTATGTACTTAACGAAGGTCAACTGTTCCAAAAACCTAGAGCGGTATTGTGAATAAGATTGAAAGTGAAAGTTTAGTGGTAGCACGACTTGCAAGCAACACAAGGGTAATTGTTTGTGTATGTTATTTCCAGAGGGTTCATCCACCTTGGTGCGGGTCTGGCTGTCGGCTTCTCTGGCCTAGCGGCTGGGTTCGCCATAGGCATCGTGGGTGATGCCGGCGTGCGCGGTACAGCTCAACAACCCAGGTTATTCGTCGGAATGATCCTTATCCTCATTTTCGCCGAAGTGTTGGGTCTCTACGGTCTTATCGTCGCCATCTACCTTTACACGAAACAGTAAACGCACACTTCACTCGCCGGCCGTGCTTCGGGGCTCTATGCCGCGGAATCTGTTCTGATATGCATGATCGCGCAAAGAAGTCGTCGCCGGTAGCGGCGCATAGCGCCTCGGAGCACCCTCGCCTTGTATTATACGTCTGCCGTTGATCATTTATATTCCTTCGCATATCTCTGCCGGCGTCGCCTTGATGCTGCGGCGGCGCCGACCAGAGACGCGAAACTCTATAAATAATTTTTCTATTTTATATAAAACGATCTATTTTCGAATCCCAATCATGGTTTATATCAACGCTACCGTGCGATGACTGTAATTTATTTAACTTATTACCGCATGTCTCTCATTTTATTTCCGGTGACAGGAGAATTTGTTTTACTAATCGACATATCAGTTTTGTTGCGCGCTAACCACCCTCCGCGATCTCTTCGTACAACCGATGATATCACTTTTTAGATTATTTTA
Organism: Eulithis prunata; assembly: GCA_918843925.1. Lineage (NCBI taxonomy): Eukaryota > Metazoa > Arthropoda > Insecta > Lepidoptera > Geometridae > Eulithis > Eulithis prunata. The sequence goes on from OU974012.1 coordinate 9,103,955, forward strand.
GCGTTAAGGCGAAACTAATGTACAGTTAGAGTAGAAAGTTAAGTCCAAACAAGTTATGATTATTTATAAAACAGTTGAGCCCCCAGGGTACTGTGTACCAATTGATGGAGAATGTTAGGTTAAACCTGGCTGTAGGTACTACATGCTACATAATATAGCTTTCAGTGTTATAGTGGATGTATGTCTCCTTATGGTGTTATTGGTCCTGAACGTTTCTTATCCTTTGTGGGCGTGACCACACTACGCGAGTCGCAAACTTTGTATGTGTATTGCCAGGAATCAGTTAATAAACGTGGTTTGTACATTCCATATTATTTTGTTTCTACTTTATTTTGTGTTTTATTTTCCTTTTCGATCTTGGTATATTTATGGATGGGCGAGTTATATAAAGGTATTAACTAGAAGGCGGTCGCATTCATGACATTTAATATTATAAAAGCACTGTCGTTTATGCAACTATTATAATAAAATATTTCTATGATAAATAATACATTTCTGACGACTTTAATGTGAAAATATTTCAAATATATTTATTCTGTATATGTACCTAATAGTCAAAGATGTTTGAATGATTATAAATTGATAAGTAAAATACATACTTAGGTAAAATTGTATTTTATTTTAGGTTTCATGTTAGAGAATGTTATAATCTTTGGGTGTTAATGAATGAATTGTGTTAATAAAATATTTTAAAAACAACTACAATGTAAATTATGCATCTTGTTTCCATTCTGCCTTTTGGCATCATAGCAGGTACGTACACATACCCATATAGGTAATTTCATAAACAACATAGCTCTATTAAAGTTAGTTTAATGGGTTTATGCAAGATATATAGAGACATCACAGGTTGAAAAATAAAAAAAATGTGGTGGGTTCTGGTATATAGACCCTGTAGTACTAAATTAATTACTTAACGACATAATACCGCAGTTTGGTAGGAAAATCAATAAACCTATTTAAGGTTAAGTTTAGGTCGTAATGTAGGTACCTAAAGGCCTCTTCCACCTGAACCTGTCCTAGTCCTACCAAACCGTACATCGAACAAAGACTAAGGGCCGAATACTGAAACGTCACTCAAATTTAAACTTACTTAAAATTGACATTACTCATTTGTATGAGATGGCAATAATTTAAGTATGAACCGTTTGAGTATTCGGCCGCTAATGACCTCAAAGAGTATTTTTTTTCTATGCCTAATGAATGACACTGGAGGCGAATCGGTGTCAGAAATATTTGCTTTATAAGGGACTGCAAAGTGGGTACCTAGGTCAAGGAATTAGGATTATAGTAGTTCCATGGGGTAGGTACCTATGTACCTAGTAGGACGGATATAGGTGTTCGGTGAGTAGGACGGTCGGCAGATTTTGGCAATCCTGTAGGTAGGTACCTAGTGGAGAGCGGTTACACAACGCGGCAACTCTACTGAGGTCGAGCGATGTCATGTCACGCAGTGTAATTTCATGGAGTCCGCGATGGTCTGTGCTCGTCTTTAATCGGAAGTACGTGTAACCGGGGCGACGCGCGACGGTGTTGAAACGTAACTCTCCACTTTAGCTCACCATTAGAGCTGATTGGATTTGGGTAGGTACGCCGCCGCCCTCCCTCTGTTGCATCAAATTACTTCTTGGTCCTATTAGGTACCTAGCGTTCGTGCTAAAAGCATATTCCTTGCGGAACTACGTTTACACGTCACGTTGGTTCAAACTTCAAACCAAACTCCAGCCAGACTGACATCCAGAATGATCAATATACTTGCATATAAAATACTTGGATAAACATGACATGTGCTAAACGTCATTGAGGTCCTAGGACCTAGTTTTAGGAGTCCCATAAAAATATAATATGAGTCCTAATCATTCCTGAGGTCTTTTTTTCAGAGTTTTTTTTTCTTGTCTACAGAGTAAAAAATCTAGATCAGCGAACACGTCACTAGAAAAATGTTTCAACGTCAACACTGAAACAGAAATTCTTTTTTCTCTTTCCCACTTTAGTAAAATACTGCATGAACATGAATAGGCGATGATTTTTGCAAACGCCACTCACGTCAAAGTCGTCAAACCAAATCAAAAACCCCAAAAACCATTGGTTTCCCTTCCTTGATTTGAAGATTTCGTTCGAAGAGAAAGTAATCTTCTATTTATCACAATGAATTACAAGGCGTTACTTTTATTCGCAGTAATACTATCGTACTATGAGGGAGAAGCACAAACACGGACCAAAGGAGTACGGGACCATGTGAAATTACGATTTTATTACCGGTGTTTGGGCTTTCTCTACTAAATCTTATTTGTCTTACTTCCAGCTCGATGAAAAAGTCCAGCAGCTGACGGATATGTCTGCCAAGAGGCCCATAATATCGCTAAACCTCAATAAATTCAAGGAGTTTGTGAAATCTCCTCCCAGGGACTATTCATTTGTGATAATGTTTACTGCCATGGCGGCATCCAGACGCTGCGCTATTTGCCAGGCTGTAAACGATGAATACCAGATAGTGGCTAATTCGTTTAAGTTCTCACAAGCGGCTAGCGATAAGCTTTTCTTTGGTATGGTTGACTTTGATGAAGGGTCAGACATTTTCCAAATAGTAAGTTATTCTTCATGCATAGCACTTTTACCTACATTTTCAACGGTAAAGTGAAAGACTACACTAGTCTCAATGATCACATTCCTTAAAAGAACCCATTTGCAATGTTACAGTTACGTTTGAACACCGCTCCAGTTATCATGCACTTCCCGGCTAAAGGCAAGCCCAAACCAGCTGACTCCATGGATTTAGAGAGGTCTGGGATTCACGCAGAAGCCATTGCTAAATGGATTCAGGAGAGAACTGATATTCAGGTATATTCAGATTCACTCAAACTTTGGTAATAGCTCTTTAAACAAATATATTAGTTTTTAGTAAGAAATTACAGTTTTGTGTAAAGTAATAAGCAATAAGTAAACTAATTATTTTTGTCCTTTTTATTCACTTTTAACAAGCATTGCAACATAGGTTGGTAACCATTCTATCAATAACAGATCCAGGAAGGTGGGGGCCTTCAAAATAAAATAAAGAGCTGGGTCAACAAAAAAAATGGGTGTGGGGCCCAAGGGAGGATTATGTACTTCCAGGATTTGTTAGAAAAACCACTAATGGCTGGGTTGAGCCCTACCCGCTGAAATGCGGGATCCACCATTCTGCATTTTATTATGCCAATAAAAAAACTTGGTGTAGCATACTTACTTAATTTCCTATTACAACATCAATTCGTAGTTTTATTTTATTTATTTAATACTTTATTGCACAAAATTATAAATTTGTTACAAAGGGTGGACTTAATGCTGAAAGCATTGTCTGCCAGCCAACCCAAACGTGGTGATGTAATGAAGAGGTTGGCGTGCGACATTACAAAGAATAATTTCTTAAATAAAAATCTTAAAAAATATCTTAAATAAAAATGAAGAGCCCAATTCAATATATAATTGTTTATAGTTTTAGTGGTTTTAGTGGTATGTAATAGTAAATCAATCAGTTTTAATTGATTATAATCCCCCAGTTTGATAAGAAACATGGGTTTTAATGTTTCTTGCTGGAAACAAAATCTCAGTATTGGACAAGAGTTACTCTAAAATGCAACTCGGTTTTAAAATAATGAAACCAGTGGATTCAGCTTTATTAATCATGTATGACTGGCACTATAAGGTAACTAAGCATAATCAATGTCCTAGACAAAACTTTAATTTCTTCTGCTTAGTTTTTCAATTTATAAAGAGAGCTCAACTGTTTCATATTATTATGTACTGTACTATTTATAAATTTATTTATTTTTTACATAATATCAATTTATTCACAAAGAAAATTATTACTAATACAGTATTTACAAAATACACATGAAACAGTTGAGCTATCTACAAATCATTTTTTACCCACAAATCATTTTCCTAGTTACATATTAACAGTTTTGGAGAACAAATTTTTGTACTCTTCTCTTTTTGCGTGTAAGGTCGGCATTTGACTAAGCTACACATGGAAGCAGATGTAACCTAAACTGAGCTGTCTCCATTTCAGATCAGGGTATTTCGTCCACCGAACTACTCCGGCGTCGTAGCGTTTCTCACTCTCATAGTACTCATTGCCGGGTTCCTATACATGAGAAGAAACAATCTCGAGTTTCTGTACAACAGCCAGATGTGGGCCGTGGCAGCTGTGTTCTTCTGCTTCGCGATGGTTTCCGGACAAATGTGGAACCAAATCCGAGGGCCACCATTCTTCCACAGAACTAAGAATGGTCCGGTTTATATCAATGGAGGATCACAGGGGCAATTCATTCTGGAGAGCTATATTGTAGCTATTTTGAGTATCCTTTTCAATATCTGCCTATCTACATGGTAGGTACCTAATGAATATGCTGTTTGAAACGCTTAAACCTAACATAATTTTAACCTCCTAATACTTAATTTGATAGAACTTCTTTGATGTTTTCCATCAACTTCTAAAAGCCAACTATTAGTTAACCCAACAAAAGATTTAACTGTAGGCAGAGGCAGGTTTCTAACCCCTCTAAATATTACCAGCTGGAAAACCTGTCAGTTTTTATGCTATACTAATATACCAAAATAGTCCTTAACTCGCGCACCAGATGGCGCTGTGGTCGTCGGCATGATAGTGATGATCGAGGCAGCTGGAGGAGTCCGCGGCTCGGAGCCTCGCAATCAGGCTGACGGCAAGAAGCGAAGGTTCCAAACGGTTGTGGGACTTGTACTGGTCTGCGTGTTTTTCTCGCTACTCCTGTCTGTGTTCCGGTCTAAGACTCAGGGGTATCCTTATAGGTGAGTTTCATATTCTTTAGTAGTACAGTAACTGTAGGCAAGGCACCTATGGGAATATCGTGAAGTGAGTCCACAATTTTGGATATTGCATTACCCAAATCATTTAAAATTGAAGTAAGGTATGGTTACTCGCGTCAGGTTTTAACTTAACAAGTTAAAATTTGTAGTTATCAAGCAAACATTGTAGTTATCCAAAAACTCTGGTTGCCATTTTTATAATATTAGTGATATTGTAAAAGTGGCAACCAGAGTTTTTCGATTTCATTACCATTTCGCTTCGCGGTAAGCGTGCGGATGTAAACTTTATCAAACTTATGTGAGAAGATTTTAACAGCCATTTATTTATATATTTTTTCTTTTTATTTCAGTTTCCTGTTCAAGTAAGATCTTCTTAGATTTAGGAGTAATAGAGACCAACCTGTGAATGTGCAATGTATAGAGTAAAATTATGATTTGTTTTACTAATGTTATAAATTATGTTGTGTTGGTCAATAAAGCTAAATGAATGTGTGATTTTGTAGTTTTTTTTTTGTGGTTAGGTACCTACATTTTAAACTTTTTAAGAGTTTCTTGTAAGTAGGTACGTTAGGGACTTAATTTAAATAATAAAAAATTTCAGGTCTGACCTAACCAGTAGAAAATATAAAAAAATTGAGAACCTCCTACTTTTTTGATGTTGGTTAATAAAACTGTATACTTGATACTTATCTAACTAAAGTCTACATCTACCTATACTTAATCTTTTAACTTTATCTTCTACTATAATCTTGTTTATATAACGTTAAATACCTACCATTTATTTGACTACTTACCTAATTGCCTTAAGCTTAATTTTGTTTATGTGAACTAATACTTTATTATTTTTCCTACTTTAGTTATTGTATAATGTTGCTTGTTCCTATGCGCATGATGTGGTACCCTATAATTATGGGAGCACCTTGTTTTATTTCTTTTTATATGTACTTTGATTTGTTATGTGTAAACCTGTGTTGGGTATCCATTCTTTAAAAAAAAAAAAAAAAAAAAATAAAAAAAAAAAAAAAAAAAAAAAAAAAAAAACCATTGTCCTAAACATATTTTTTTTATTTCTCTTAACAACTAATTTCAATAATATTAAAAACATTGTGTTGTAAATAATTGTTCTCTTTTAATAAATTAGTTCAGTAATGCATCATTTAGGCCCGTATGCTGATTTACTGCAAAAACTCTGCTTGGACTCAAGCATAGATTTTTGTCTGAAAATCTCTACTCAAATCTATGCTTAAATAACATTTATGTATCAGCATACGAGCCGTAGATTACACTCATAGACCTACTCTCAAAATTTTCTCAAGATTTGACTTTTAAAATTTTCAGTTTGTCTAAGCTCTAATTTGAGTTCTGATAAAAATATGCTTATACATATAAAAATGCAAAAAGCTCTTGATAAATCTTATTCTAAAATAAATAGTTCATTCAGTCTTGATTATACTACAATAAATGCGGAACAATAGCAACCCTGTCAGTGGGGTAGTTCTTGAATTCCTTTTTGTACCAGTTGTGAGCTTGAAATGCGGTTTGGAACTGAAACAAATATTTTAGGTAATTTTTTACTTGGGTTACATTATGGGAGCTTTAGTAAGGATCCCTAGTTTTTTTGAAAATATAATATATCCTATGTTACCGGGGGATAGTGTAGCTTCCCAACGGTGAAAGAATTTTTCACATCGGTCCAGTAGTTTCGGAGCCTAATCAATGCAAACAGACAAACAATGAAATCTTTCCTCTTTATAATATTAGTATAGAAAAAACCTTCTGGCTAGCCTTACCTGATTGCCAAGAACCCACAAGTAAATGCAGATAAAGGTCCTCGTCGGCAGTAGAATCACCAGCGCTGTATAGATGATAACTTCACACATCCTGTGCGGGCTTGAGACATATTGAAACATTCTTCCTCTGGGAATACCATGATCTTCAGTCACCACCTGGCCAGAGTTATGATTATTATTATTTGTAGAAAATAAGCAAGGTTCAGGAGCTATCCTAGAACTACCACCTGTATCAGCTTTTCCATTTTGTGGTAAGAATTTCGGTAGGCAGTTAAGGCAGTTGTGGACATCACATAGTACTATTATTTACTACATGCCTTAGGCTTAGGACCAGAAAGCAGAGTGACCTTCAGCATGCTGAGTGTGTACGTGTGACGTTTACTACAAACTCACGTAAACTTTAATTGTGTATGGAGAATAATTCGTTTTGTAAACTACCCGCTAGGGGCGCTGCTCATGCTTTACCTGGCCAGACTTCTTGTCCTTGCGAAGGTTGGCAAAAATGACATTAGACTGGTACTGTTCATACCAGGCATACAGGAACAAGAGGGTGCAAGGTAAGGAGAAGACTTTTGTGCGAGTGTCGGTCCATTGGATGCTGCCTCTGTCTTGGCTACCTGAAAAATTGGAGAAGCAAGCTCGTAGGAGTTAGTGGCCAACTCTGGTGATGGAGTTTTTAGGCCGCTTTAAGGCCGCCGTCGTGGCTTAACGACTGACTGGACTGACAGTTTAACGTACCCTCCGAAGCACGGAAGCGCTCAGATGTAATTGCCGCTAGCGGCGACCCATCCAAATAGTGAAAGCGCAGAACGTCGCTTAGATGATGAGTGAAAATTATCTAAGAAAGCTACGCCATGAGCGCTTTTTATTGGAAAATAAAAAAGTACTTATACCCACAAAACTTATATTCACTTAGGTATTATTATATGAAAATAGTCAATAACAATGACAGTGGAAAGTATAAATAGAAGGGAACTGAAATAATTAGATAAAACTATTTAACTTGTCTTATTAGTAGGTTTTCTGCATCATTTGCATATAGTACTCCAACGGCCTTGCGTAGTCGGCATGTATAAATAATTTAGGAATTAATTCCTATGTAAGTCACAAATGTGTGCAGAATATAAATTTAATTAAAGTGACAAAGTTCAGTATTCTGTAATTATTATAGTAAGGGCACAAGACTGGCTTGATTCAATATGGTACCTTAGGACCAACCCTTAGGTTTCAATCTATTTCATAAAGAATTTTTGTTGTCAGTTCCTTGTTATACAAATGCCAAAATGAAACCTTGTGCCAGGATTCCAGATACATTACAGAAATTATTATGTCTCTTGTGGACGAGCATTCCGGCAAAGGTTAAATGAAAAATGTGTATGCACGGAGCAAGGTTTAAGTTTTTGGTGATCATCATTCTTAAATACTGGACAGGACAACTTACCACAAAACAATGGTGCCTGTCCGGCTGCTACCATTATGCAAGCAAAGTAATGCACAATGCCAGCCAGGTAGTGGCTCAGGTTCATCTTGCTGGACTTGGCAAACACTTGCAGGCAGTATGTCTCGTACAGCCTCCGCAGACATTGGACCGTCATGAGAGACATAACTAGTATTGAGGCAGCCACTGAAACTGTATGAATTCTTTTTTTATAAGATGCTATGAGCGTTGTCTCCAATATCTTGAAGTTTTCAAAGAATAAGTAGTAGTTGTAATTACATAGAAATTAAAATTAGCTTACCTGAAGGTTCATCCTCTTCCAGAAGGAATTTTAGTATCATTGGCACATATTTGTTCATACTAACTCCAAGAAAATAAACCGCAACCATGTAAAACAGCGTAGTTATACTAAACACTGATGAGAACAAGTAAAAATGCCTGTAATATGCCTTTGGGATCTCTATAGCCCTCAAATAATTGGCGTCGGAGCCCTGGTACGCGAAAGCCCCATACTTGTAGCCTTTTATAATAAAAGCGGGTAAATATTTCTCATAATTATTGATTAAAACACCAGTAAACGTAGCGAAGAACGCTAAGTTTAAAAATATTAGATCTATGATGTTTATCATCGTAAGTAGGCACTGCAGTTGTGGTGCGTGTTGGATGACTGTTCTAAACGTTCTAAAAGAGGGTCAGCCACTCTGCTTTATTGAGAACATGATTAGAATGCTGGAAGTAACGGGACTACAAAGTTTTGTAACTTTCGTTCTCAAGAGAACGGCTAACCTAGTTTTTCAACCACCACCACCAAGAAAATAAACAACACAAACTGTCACAAACACATGATTTTGGTTGATTTGACATACGCTTGACATCGACAAACTACGATTTTGACTTGACAGTAACGACAATATTCGAATATGACGTGGACATCTGATTGACTTTTGACATTACTATAACATTAGTTCTTCAATGCTTCAACATGTTTGGGAAAGTAGGTAAGGTTCTCACAGCTGCCGAGAGACCACGAGAGACAAAAAGTGATGAATATTTATGTAGGCTTTATGTAGGTAGTGTTAGAATTATTATTTATTATCTGCTCATAAATCATGATTGTCATTTAAATACCATATACCGGCTGTTAATTAATTATTATAAAGATAGTTTTATACATCTATAAAGTTTTCTTTTAAAAAGAGTATTGAAACACTTAAATGTTTATCGCTCTAAAGCGGACGGAAGTTGATTCCTATTTATTTATTTATTTTTTTAAATTAGTGAAAACATTATTTTCATACGTAGTTAATTTTAAAAATATACGTTATTATTTCTCTTAATTTTATTAGTAGTTTTATACACAGTTATTTACATTGTAGGAATAAGATCACTTTTTGTAAAATAAAAGATGGCGTACGAGCCGATCGGCAGTCTGGATTGAGCTGTTGAGTAAACAAGTTGTACGAAATAAAAGAGTGACAGTTAAAGTTAACAGTTTTTGTATTTTACCACCCTGATTGCGTATATCAGAAGTGTGGGATAAGGACCATGGTGCGCGTAAATGAGGAGGAACCAGGCAGTAGGAGTTCTCGATCTCGACACCGAAAGCGACGTCGACATCGTAGCACTAGCTTCGAGAGCAGTTCTTCTGACTCTAGTAACTCGAGGAGTTCAAAGAAGTCGCGAAACAGAAAAAAGACACGTCGCCACCATCATCACGAACACGATTCACGGCGGAAGCAGAGATCGGGACATCGAAAAAGTGCATCACGGAGTGCACGTCACAAGCATCGTAAAGATCGGCGAGAGGTTGGAGAAAAGCAACAGTTAGTCAATGAAGTGACAACGACACCCGTAACACCGCAGATACTCGTAGCCCCATCGACGCCGGTGACACCGCGTGTACTGGTAGCCACGTCGATGTCGTCGGCGACACCGCAGCTGATGGTAGCCCCATCGGAGTCAGCTTCTTCCAAAGAATCTTCGGTTGCGGAACCTGTAGAGCCACCTAGCCTTGTGCACAGTGAAGAAGTACAGCCTTCATCACTGCAAACAAATCAGGAAAGTAATAGCACTAAGGTTAATACTACTGTCATGAATGTAAATGAAATTGCTCAGTTGTTAAAGGGCTTGATACACCCAACAAATACTATGAAATATGATAAGAATATAATACCTGCATTTGATCCCGCACAACACAATCAAAGAATAGAGAACTGGATAGCCAAGGTTAACGAATGTGCCCAAATTTACAAATGGACTGACGAACAGACTACACACTTCGCGCTGCCAAAGCTATCTGGCCATGCCAAAAAGTGGTATGAAGGCCTTCAAACCATTCTTTTGACATGGACGGAATGGCAAGACCGTTTAAAACGAGCCTTTCCCTCTGAAACCAACTATGGGGTAGTACTATCCGAAATGCTTGAACGTAGACTTAAGCCAGGAGAGTCTGTAGAGGAGTACTATTTTGATAAGATTACGCTATTAAATGTATGCGAAATCGTAGGTAAGAAGGCGGTAGATTGCCTTATTCACGGCATTGATGATCGAATGATTAGAGCAAGTGCTTCTTCAGCACGTTATAAAGAACCTGAAGATTTACTGAAATTTCTAAAGGAGTTAGGTAAAGAAAACAGCTTTCGTTTACATAAGAAGCCAGTAGGTATGGTCCAGGAGATAGTTTGCTTTAAATGTCATAAAACAGGACACCGGAGTAATCAATGTCGAACTAGTGTATCCGGGACTGTAGCAGATCTAACTTGCTATAATTGTAAGGAAAAAGGTCACGTGTCTAGCAAATGTACTAAGCCTCGTGTGACATGCAATCTTTGCAATCGTTTTGGACATACATCAGATGTTTGTTTTCGAAAATCTCAGTATAGTCGTCAGCAAACCCCGAATAAGTCAACTGAAACAAAAACTATGTTAACTCAAGCTACTAACTCCGATTCCAAATATCGTAAAGAAGCGCTCCTTAATAAAACGGTTACCGTTAAGAGCTATGTAGATTTTGGAAGTGATGTAACACTCATTAGTAAGGACATTGTGGAGAAGAATAATTTATCAAGGTCTGATAATGATTTGCCTAACATACGAGGGTTCGGAAACTCATCGTATATCCCTTTAGGTAAAACTAGGCTAAATCTGAGTTTAGGTGATGTTTCAGCAGATATTGATGCGTATATCGTGGAACCTTCATTGCTGATCGAACCCTTGCTTATTGGTCAAAATTTTACAGAAAGGGCAGACGTCCTTGTAGTCAAAACGTGCGATCGATTAGATATTCTGAAACGCGATTTACCAGCAGATTTAGCTTGTTTGTTGCCAGAGAAGGAAATTAACAATAGGGTTGTTTTAAGGATTAAAGCCGACACCATTATAGATAAGGTAGACTTCGTAGGATGTACAGGTAGTGAAAAACTAGATTGTGAAGTTCTGGTCGAGAATAGCGTCAGGAATTTTGATAGTGTCGAGTACTGTGTAATGGGAGGAATATATAGTATGAACAAAGGAGAGTGCCAGGTAGCGGTCTGTAATCTGTCAGAGAAGGCACTTCCTTTAAGAAATAACACCGTGTTGACCCGAGCAAAAGTGATTACGGCTCTAAAAACCCCATCTCTATTCTGCAACAGAATATCTGATCAATCTTCTCGAAAACCGATTGACAAGGATGACATTAAAATAAATGATAATCTAACCTCAGACCAAACCAATAGGGTATTGAGTTTGTTAAATAAATACAGGACTTGTTTCGCAAAGGACCTTTCAGAATTAGGATGCACTAACATAGCTGAAATGGCTATTGAGTTGGATGATCAAACTCCCGTCGTCCATAGGCCATATAGGTTGAGTTTCGTCGAAAGAAAAATTGTTAGAGATATGGTCAAAGAATTAATTGATAATGACATAGCGGAAGAATCGAATTCGTTTTACGCCAGTCCCATTATTCTTGTCACAAAGAAAACTGGAGGGTACCGGTTATGCGTAGATTTTAGGGCACTCAATCGAAAAACAAAGAAAGACCATTTTCCCATGCCTAGAATCGACGACCAATTAGATCTGCTTAACGGTAATAAATACTATTCCAGCTTAGATCTTGTCAGTGGATATTACCAAATACCAATTCACGCAGACTACAGACATTTAACTGCTTTCATAACACCAGATGGCTTATACCAGTTTAAAAAAATGCCATTTGGACTAGTGAATTCTCCGGCTGTTTTTCAGCGCACGATTAATAAGGTATTAGGGAATACCCGGTTTAATTCTGCTCTCGCTTATATGGACGATATATTGATTCCAGGAAAAGATTTCGAGGAAGAACTAGATCGGTTAGAAAATTCGTTAAAATTGTTTGAGAATGCAGGACTTACGTTAAGCTTAGCTAAATGTAATTTTTTTCAAGAAAACATTGAATATCTTGGATATGAAATAAGCGAGAAAGGAATTAGACCGGGTAAAGCCAAGATAATTGCTGTTGAACAATTCCCAACTCCTCAAAATGTCCATGAAGTAAGACAGTTCATTGGTCTAGCCAGCTACTTTAGAAAGTTTATATCAAATTTTGCGACAATAGCCAGACCTTTAACTGATTTGACGAGAAAAACGTCTGCTTGGAAATGGGAGTCTGATCAAGAAAAGTCATTTACTGAGCTTAAAAATGCTTTGGTTTTAAGACCTTTACTAGGGATTTATGACCCTATGAGCGAAACATATTTACATACTGATGCAAGCAAGCATGGTTTAGGAGGTATTTTGATTCAAAAAGAGAATGCCACCGGTGAAAATAAGCCTATAGCATATTTTAGCCGCAAAACAACTGTTGATGAGCAGAATTATCACGCCTACGAACTCGAAACATTAGCTGTGGTGGTTTCCTTACAACGTTTTCGAGTATATTTATTAGGACTAAAATTTACATTGATCACAGACTGTAGTGCTTTAAGAGCTACTTTTACGAAAAGAGATCCAATCCCTCGAATAGCACGTTGGTGGATAGCTTTACAAGAATTTAACTTTGACATACAGTATAAGCCTGGTCATACAATGTCACACGTTGACGCTTTAAGTAGAAATCCCCAACCATGTGAATCGAACGAAAATGATGATATTTTACCATCAATATTGAGAATTACTCAAGATGACTGGCTACTTAGTTTACAGTTGGGAGATAGCAAAATACAACAAATACGAAAAATTTTAGATGATAAAGACTTTTCGGATATAAAAAAGAATTACGTCATTAAAAATAACAGATTGTATCGTTTGGTTGACTCTGAATTAAAGTGGGTAGTACCTAAAATGGCTCGATTCCAGTTGTGTAGACGAAATCACGACGATATTGGTCATTTTAGTGTCGAAAAGACTTATGAAAAAATGAGAAAGGATTTCTGGTTCCCCAAGATGAGGCGATTTGTGAAAAAGTATGTTCGTTCTTGTATAGAATGCGCGTATAGTAAAGAACCGGCAGGACCTAAAGAAGGATTCCTGCATCCAATTCACAAGGTAGACAAACCTTTCGATACAGTCCACATCGATCACTTAGGACCGTTTGTTAAAAGTGCTAAAGGGTTCTCTTATCTTTTAGTTTTAGTGGACGGGTTCACAAAGTTTTGTCTTTTAAAACCACTTCGAAATTTAAAATCTAATTTAACTATACGTGCATTAGAAGACGTTTATAACACTTTTGGCTACCCGAACAGGATGATCTCTGACCAAGGGTCATCATTCACTTCTAACGAGTTTAAAAAATTCTGCGAAGATTCTAAAATCAACCATATTCTTAATGCAGTTGCCTCTCCACGTGCCAACGGGCAAGTGGAGAGATATAATAGAACAGTTTTAGATGCTCTAACCGCTTATACAGATAGTTTAGGAGAAAGATATTGGGATAATGAGTTAGGAAAGTTACAGTGGGGATTAAATAATACATTAAATAAGGGTATTGGGAAGACTCCATCTGAAGCCATGTTTGGCATCCAAATGAACAGCAAAGGGGATAACATTTTTTGTGAAATTTTGAATGATACTCGTCAGCAAATTGATTTAAGTGAAGTAAGGGAACAAATAAGCACACATATTCAAAAAGATCAGCAGAATCAGAAGGATAGGTATGACCGAAGTAAAGTTAGAGCTAGAAGGTATAAAGAAGGAGACTTGGTTAAAATACTTAAACCCGTTACAAGCAATGACGGAAAAAGTAAGAAGCTTCTCCCCAAATTTTCTGGACCCTTTCGAATAAGTAAAGTTCTTGAAAATGATCGCTATGAAGTTTCTAGTATAGCAGGAACTAAAATTACACAGAAAAATTACAGTAATATTTGGGCAGCAGATCGTATCAAACCTTGGATAAATATTTGTGGTAGTGATGGATCCAAAGGCAGTAGTAGTAGTGATTCCGAATAATCATTCATTATATTTGAGAAGTGTATGGGTCAAAAGTATTTTGTAATATTGATTTATTTTAGATGTTACTATAAATACTATTTTGATTTAATTAGAGATATGATTTAATAACTAAGATGTACCTAGGTATAAACTTATCTGGTTTACAAATAAGTAAACAGTAGGTAGTTGGTAATTTACATTGATTATTTACATTGAATTTAAAATAAAGATGATTTATGTTATATGGTAACAGTTATCTAGTTTAAAACCTATTCTATCTGGATGGCGGTCGGATGTATATGGATACACTGACTGAATTTATGTTCGTTTGTTATATGGATGGCGGTCGAATGTAATGGATACATTGACTGAATTAATGATAGTTCGTTATATGGATGGCAGTTTTGAATGTATATGGATACACTCAACTGAAAAAGAGAATTATCGTGATTTGGATGTATTGTATGTATAGAATCCCATATTTGGCTGGCGGTCTAATGTGTATGGATACATGGACTGAATTTCAAATGAAGATGTCTAATATTGAAATAATTGTTTGGCTGGCAGTCTAATGTTGATAGAACCATTGACTGAACTTAGTGTAATTGTTATTGTTTTTACCTATGCGTTACTGTAAGTTTGAGGACAAACTTAAGGTCAGGAAAGGCCGAATGTTAGAATTATTATTTATTATCTGCTCATAAATCATGATTGTCATTTAAATACCATATACCAGCTGTTAATTAATTATTATAAAGATAGTTTTATACATCTGTAAAGTTTTCTTTTAAAAAGAGTATTGAAACACTTAAATGTTTATCGCTCTAAAGCGGACGGAAGTTGATTCCTATTTATTTATTTATTTTTTTAAATTAGTGAAAACATTATTTTCATACGTAGTTAATTTAAAAAATATACGTTATTATTTCTCTTAATTTTATTAGTAGTTTTATACACAGTTATTTACATTGTAGGAATAAGATCACTTTTTGTAAAATAAAAGATGGCGTACGAGCCGATCGGCAGTCTGGATTGAGCTGTTGAGTAAACAAGTTGTACGAAATAAAAGAGTGACAGTTAAAGTTAACAGTTTTTGTATTTTACCACCCTGATTGCGTATAGTAGGTAGATTTTTCTACCCGAAACCGAAAGAACCGAAATGATATTGTGTTTTTTTTGTTTTCTCATTCATAGGAATAGGACAGGTAGGACCTATCAATAAAGGTAGGTGGGTAGGTACCAATTTTGTTTTATTTATACTGTAGGAAAAAACCGTTCAAATAACTTACCTACATAACAGAGCACATTTTGAAAAATACATAAACGATAAACGCTTGTTTTTAAAAAGCAAGGAAAACCCATTGCCGTTTCCGGCTATGGGCTGTGAATCCCTGAGTTGACGGTTTGTTTATGGATAATTGTATAGGTGTTTTGGGTACACTGCAAACAGAATAGGGTCTGTAATGGAATCCTACCAATGTACAATACATTGTAGGTTTACCTACTGGATAGAATACAAGGAATAAACTAGAAAGATATCATGTCAGCCAGTTGTAGGTAGAAGTTCCGAAATAACGTGTTTGGGCCCTTTCAATAATCTCCATTGACTCTGCGATTTTTACAATTTCGTTAGTCCACCGGGAAAGCCGTCTCACGCTGCACCTTCCAGGTTCACAATCGTTCACAGTACCAAATGCGAGAACATAGACTTTCTTTAAATAAACTAAGTACTTACGTACCTACCTACCTAGGTCTTAGGCCTTTACATTAGATGTACCTAAAGGCCTAAGACCTAGATTAGATTAATTTAAAAGTTAGATTAGATTACCTACTTAGGTAAAGACGATTTATACAGCGTCAGGAGGCAACTTATGCCTACTCTTAATGGGACACTGTAGTGCCTGGGACAATGTTTAGATGGAGTAGGCTTGCCAGGACCTATACCATCCTCTCAGCCTAGTCAGCCATATCCACAGGAAAGACATCGTCAATACGTGCGGAGCTGACTAACTCGCGGATCTCCTCACGTTGTTTTCCTATACCTAGATAGGTACCTACCTTCTTAGGTTTAGTATAGGTACCTACCTATCACCTAATTCTCTTACAATTTGAATATAAGCAACTCCAGACTCATTAGGTACTTTCAGCCATTTATTTATTTATTCCCACTCAAGAAATTCAAGCGTTATTATTTAGTGGCTATCATTAATTTTGGTTCTGGTAGGACTTAATTTATTAATAGCTTGAATCTTAATACTCGTACTCTGGGTAGGTTCCTAATACGGATTAAGTGCTTGTAATAATTAGCTTTGTACGTAAGTAGAAAGAATCGTCGAGAAGAACGATTTGAAGCTATACGAAATGCCTATTCGGTAAAGATGTACCTATGGAGCAGATGGGTTTGTTTTGAGTTGACATCATCCGTTTTGTGGGAAAAGTAGTTCATAATGGTGGATACTTCCCCCAATGTTTTTGGGTACCTATTTCAAGTGTGGTCAGGTAAAATTACACGTGAAATAATTTCCAAATAGGTACCTAGGTTATCTCAGACACTGCCACACATAACCCTCCTCATCCCCCATGAGGGGGGTATGCGTAAGGCATTTCCCCAGTATAAAAAAAAGACTGCCACCGTTTCAACAACCACCACAGAGCAATTAGGTGTCCTTCCGTTAATCAATAACCTAGGTACTTTTTACACCTTCTAGACATGTTCGATTTTGTCTAAGTATACCTAGGTACCATCTTTCAGTGCGTAAACTTGCAAAGCTTCAAGAACAAGTTTTAGCATAAACCTGGGTTCATATAACAGGGAGATCACAGCGTTATGCTGGTACATACTAATTAGATTGTTAAGAACAGACGACTAGACTAATTTAAAGTCAGTACACGTCTTACGGCCGGCTCGGATTTCACAGTGCTTTAGTAGAAGTAATGAAACGATTACGTATCTTGCGACACGTCTGCGATATGTAAGATGGAATCATTGCTGCTATCCCTATTCTGTCAAATTATCTTGGTGTCAACTGAGACAGAGAATTCTTTCGACGTTCTATGTTCTTGGAAGTTCTATGGAATATGAACAAGAACGCTCGCTTACTTGGTGTAAACGGCGTACGTACAACACGCCCATACTTCTTCTTCTCTTCAATAATGGCCTGTGTCCGTCATTTCGATACAGAGCGTTCTTTCGTGTTCTTCTTCTTTTTTTTCTTGTGGCTGTTCGGGGGCTGCCACGAATTTGCCAATGTCAGTGTTTATTGGTGTTTACTTGTTTACTAATCTTTTAACAAAAGGCGGAGATCTGAGTAAATGTAAGTTATGCAAAAATGACCAATGAAGAAGGTTCTTTCGTGTTCGGATTTGATGAACATGAGCTCACAACTTCAAACATAGCGTGACTGTGGGCGATTAGAGCTGATGCAGCTCTACACTCTATACGTGACTTTACTTATGAGTGTGTAAGTCAGCCACTATCGTCTGCTGTCGCCCTGCTAATCGCTGTTGCTAGTTACGTAACCAGGGAACCGATGGAGTGCTGGTAACTTGTAGTACGACCAAGCCCTTAGGTTCAGAGCGGTGTAATCCGACCGGTTGGTTGTTTTGACTTGAGCTTTATTTAAGGGGTTCCGTGATGGCTTTAGATCTTGTTGAATGGTATGTTGACAGTGTCGTTTAAGGTGGATTAACTGCTATTGTGTTTTATACAAACTACTTTCGTCACTTGACTAAGGTAGGCATCCTTTAGTACTACAACTACCTACTAAATGTAGGTCGTACTAAAACATGGGCGAATTAATTATTTTTTTTGAAAATATAAGTTTTAACTCTTGGAGGTAGGTAGGTATGTATTTTTGTACGAAGTCTCTAGCGGATGAACGAAGAACTTTTTCATAAAATTCAATAAAATTATTGCCAGAAAACAATGAAACCAGAATAACGATGATAAATATACCTAGGTAATGCGCATTAAAAACTTTTTCCTGAAAGAAATCCACAAACAGAATTCCATAGCGATACATCAAAAAGTTATTAAAACCCTAATGC
The DNA here is from genome assembly GCA_918843925.1 of Eulithis prunata. Taxonomy (NCBI): domain Eukaryota; kingdom Metazoa; phylum Arthropoda; class Insecta; order Lepidoptera; family Geometridae; genus Eulithis; species Eulithis prunata. The sequence goes on from OU974012.1 coordinate 9,122,447, forward strand.
CCGCTTGCACCGAACTAGGTAACGAGCATTTTGAGTAAACAAACAAAAAGATCTAAATTATTAATTGGTTTCGACTTTCGAGACAATACCTTCTTAATACCGTTTAATAGATGGGTGCTCCAAGTTCCCGACACACCTGAACCGGCGTAGGTACTCCATTATAAGTTGTCTATAAGCGCCCCGGAACCCGAGGTCAACTCTAAACTTCATAATCACTTACCTACTATGTAATGTACTCGTATGTTACCGTATCTACTATTTCTAAAAGTTTAGTGTACCTAGTGACAGGAAGGTGTAATTTTTAACCTATAACAGCGACTTGAACAGAGTTTAGGAAGAGTAGGGGCTTAAATATAACTGACTTAAAATTATAAACTGCAAACTTCTTTTCTCTGTGTTCATGATCTGAGCTAGCGTAGACGGTCTACGAAAGCTCTACGGTGGCTCTACGCTGGGTCTACGCGCTGTTGCGCCCCGGTAGACATTTTCTGTAAAACTCAGAATATTGATTGGTAATCAGAGGTAGATAAGACTAAAATATTATGTTCGTAACTTTTCTGCTACCAACATCCTAAACACAGGGACGAATTAATTCGTCTGAGACTAAACAACAACAAAAACTTTGTCTTACTCTAATAGCCAGTTTATATTTCTACCACGTGACATTTATGTATACTTATTTATTTATTTATTTATTAGTTTATAGACAAGCAGCTTTCGCTGTTATGTCTACGTCACACAGTGTTGAAATGTCTTTTTTAGTCACTTTTTTTAAGCACTGATTTATTTATTCGTAGCCAGTTGTCGAGTTTATTTTTGAAGGCATTTATGGAGTCAGCAGTAACCACGTCCTCAGGCAGCATGTTCCAGTTGTGGACCACTCTGTTGCTGAAGAAGTCATGTGCAACGTGTGTATTGGTAGTATTACTAACTAATTTAAGATGATGGCCACGTGTTGCTCTGTCTTCCTTTCTTCTGAGGATATCTTGTATGTTCGGCAGATTGTATTGGTATGTCAGAATTTTGTACGTTTCGATGAGGTCCCCACAAAGACGTCTTTCTTCCAGAGTAGTGAGGCGTAGCACGTCTCTCATCATAAGACTTAGATTACTAAGCTTACCTTGATGTGCCATGATTTATTCAGACAATTAGTAGGCATAGTTCAAAATACTATGTTCTACAATGTCATGCATATCACTGACAAACAATAGACTAATTAAACTACGCCACATTCCTTAGAGGAGCTTAGTGGGTCGGCAGTCAGTCATAAATCGTGTCACATACCCTCAGTATACAGAACCCATTCGAATTTTGTGTCATCTGTCATCCCAAACGCTAAGCTGTTCCGCAGGCCTCACTGTCTGAGTGCAAAAATAAAAGTTTGACCAGATGGAATAAAAAGAAAAAAAAGTTCTAGGTATTTGTTTTCTAGGTAAGTACCTTATGATGCCGTACAATCGAAATAAAACCATCTGAAACTTTTGGAAACCTTGTTTATTGTATTGCTAGCATAGTAATTTGAAATACTGACCACATTCGTTTTAAATTATAACGAGCTCGTAATAAAACTAACTTCCACACACAATACTTTGTCCCAATGACAATCTCCCCTACGTAGTTATGCGAAGTATTACATATTCTTTGGTTACCTACGTATACCGATATTACCGATGCAGTGGAATAGTAAAAGTTTTAGTACGGGCAAATTTTTTTTGAGGTTAAGTTCATGATGCCTGCGTTACCGCTAAAGGCTATTAGGTGCGGGCATATATATGCACAATACCCAAATATTCTGGTTATTAAATCAGAACCTATGAACACTAGTCCCTATATTCACGTGGATTAACACGCTGACAGCTTTAAGCTTTACCAGTTTTAGTAATAAGAAGAATTTATAAAAAACAAGATAGCTGGTCAAAGTACCTACCTACTTTGACTAGCTATCTTGTTTTTGATAAATTCTTAAGCTACCTAGCTTAAACGGTCCCAAATAATAATATTCCAAATGGTTTTTTTTAATCCTGGCGATCGGCCAGGCCCTATCATTGCATTTTGTTGGGTTTTCATTAAAAAATCCACAAAATTCGCAGTATTTTCACTACATTATATTGAGAGAGTTGCCCCTCCTACATTAATCAGCTCGTAGTTAGGTAGGTAAACCAGCGGGTTAAAGTGAAATACTGAAAATTAAAATATACCGTAAACTATCATAAAATATTGTGCAGAAATATGGCATTAAATAAATCAAACTTTTGCTCCACGCAGACTGCAGGGCAGTAAGCTGACTTGGTAATGAAAACTAATTATTTCCGTAGACATTATGAATATGAATCGCCGTCGTCGTCTGCTGAACGTCTTATTTTTCTACGGCGACAAATGATCAGCTTTGCTGTAGACAAGTGGCGAACGAAAACAAAAGTGTTCATTTCATAGGTAGGTTGTTAGTTACTAAAAAAAACACGACTTACATTTGGCTCGCAGCTTCTTCAAACCAAGCTGTTTTTTCCTATGTAAAGATGCATGAAATATAAATCACCTCAGATAAAGTAGGTCTCAATATTTTTAATAGTGTGTTCTTGTCCAAATCTTGAACAATTATGATCAAGGTTACTTATTGGTTCATCAAGTTAGATTTTATTGCCTTTAGTAAGTTAATGTACCTACCTACCTAAGACCATTTTAGTAGGTTTACCAAAGCCAACATCTTTGATCACGACTTCACTCAGTGTCAGTTGTACCTACTACCGAGTTATCCAATTGGTTTCAATTCTGATGGGATGTCTATCAATGCTCAACTCAATATTTTTATCACGTCGTTTTTGCGTCATATTCGTTTACGATTGACACTTGTTTAAGGTGTCTGAATAAATACCTTCTGGGATAATGAGGATGGATTCTGTTGTTAGACGCCTAATTAGTTTCTTTGAAATGGAGCATTTGTTCTGCCCGCGGCTAAGGATAGTTCCTTTTTGTCAGAGCATCGCAGTACTAGGATAGTCGTTTTAGTCTTTTGGTTCAGTCATTTCCTACATTTTCTTGTTTTGTGCTAGAATGAGGTGTATGTATCTGAAAACCAGCGCTGCTCCATGTCATGGTTCATGCATGTGGGGCAGCACATGCTGAGATTAACCTGTTCAACCGCACAAGGGTACTTATAGAACAGGACAGGACTAACTAGCATCATTTTTATTTTGTTTTTTGTGTTCTGATACTTATTACCTATTTGCTATACTTTTGTACCTACTTGCGTCCTACCACTTACTCTGTTCTGCTACTTCCTGTCTGACTTACTTTCATTTCTCTTCTATTGTATCTATGTGTTTGTTTGTACCCAATGGGTTGAATAAATGTATTCATTTCATTTTTATTTTATATATTTTGAAGGCAAGCGCTACTCGAAATTGAGAAGTACCAAATTATGTACTACTCGTAGGAAGGGTTGCCACATCATCAAATTTTATTGAAAGAAAATAGATAAATGTAGGTACCTAGGTAGGTTCCTAAGTATGTCGTACCATCGTCAAGAAGAGAATAATGACTGGAGGTGGTCACGACCCTCAGATATGAGGAGTGCGATTGAAGGAGGCGGAGATTAAACTTAATAGATTAACCGCTATTATACTTATAAGTATTTAATCGTTGGATAACTATAATCAGCTGTTTAAAACAAAACGGGTAACAGTAAGCATCTAAGTAATAAATAATATCATAATAAATAATGATAAATAAATAAATATTCACGGACACTTAACACAACGCCTTCTAGTCCCAAACTAAGCAAAGCTTGTACGATGGAAACTATAGGTATAGGTAGTAAAACATCGTTAAATCTCAAAGTTGTCGAAGAAACTAAATACCGACCACCAGGGTGCGTCAATATAGATTGTATCTAAATGACCGCATCGATATCATAATTTATTTTTTATCAATAACAAAATAATTTTAGATAATTCAAAATCAGTCGAACATAGTTTTTTATACAATCATCATGTGCAAAAATAAAGTGAGCTTAATTTTTATATTGATATCACTGAATTTAATAAAATGCCGTGAGGTTCTGAGGGAAGTGGGAGATAGAGTAGTGACGACCAGTATCGGGGATATCCAGGGAGTTCTTGACAGCGATGGAGGATATTACAAGTTTCTAGGTATTCCTTACGGCCTTGTCAGTGACAGCAATCCTTTCGGGGTGAGAATAAGAAAGCTTATGAAAAAACAAAGATTTACCTACTGATTTACTCTTGAAAGTTAAAGAGTCGAGTTTCTAATATAGATAGTACCTAGGTACCTAAGTATCTAGTTTTGTGACTTTCACTTAGGTATGACTATGAAGGAAAGTTAAAATCTTGCATTTTTTTTAATCTTCCCAAAGTTCGAGTCTTCAGATACCTTTGAACTTACTTCATGTACAGTCATGGTAGGGTTTTTGTATCAGCTAACGGGTCTGACCGGTACTCTTTTGTTTTTCAGGATTCAACTGCATATCCACAATTTAGCGGAGTTTTCCAAGCAAACAATGACTCTGTAATCTGTCCACAAGTTCAAAATGGAGAAGCAATGGGGGTCCAGGACTGCCTGAACCTGCACGTGTACGTACCAACCTCTGCAACGGCCAGCAGTAACTTGCCAGTCATCGTCTGGATCCATGGTGGATATTTCATGAGGGGAGCATCCTCAGAAAGCATCTACGGACCGAAATACTTAGTCCGCCATGACGTCATATTCATAGCAATAAACTACCGTACGGGTCCCTACGGCTTCATGTGCCTCGGCATAGACACGGTACCCGGAAACCAAGGACTTAAAGACCAATATCTAGCTCTGGAATGGGTGAAAAACCACATCGAAGCATTTGGAGGAAATCCTAATGAAATAACATTAGCTGGACAAAGCGCAGGAGCACATTCGGTAGATCTTCATTTAGTATCAAGCAGAGAATTGATTTACAACAAAGTTATTCTGCAAAGTGGCAGTTTTTTGGTCGCGACAGTGCTTTATGAGCCTGATAGAGAAGCTGCTATCAAAATCGCGCAGCATCTTGGATTACAGGCGGACACTACTCGGGAAGCATTGGCGCTGTTGGCAGAAACTGACGCACAATCTGTTATCAAAGCAGCTACTGAATTGAATATTCAGTTCAAACCTTGCGTGGAGAATGAATTCGATGATGTAAACCCGTTTATAACTCGTACTTGGATTCATGAGCTTTTACCAAAAGTCAAAGACATGCCCGTTCTGATTGGCTTTAGCGAATACGAAAGAATGCACTACCATATCAATCAAGCCTCTGATTACTATCAAGGTTTGGATATTTTTAGAGATCGTTTGGCTCATACCTTTGATTTCAACAACACTATGATTGTTGATGACAGATTTGGAAAGATGGAGAATTTTGTTCGGCGATTTTACTTAGGCGATAGCGCTCCTAGTGAAGACGTGATGTGGCAGATCATCAATTTTGATTCGGATTTTGTGTACACCCACCCTATACAGAGGAGTATCAAGAAGTACCTTACTAGCGGTGCTGGTGATATATTCTACTACATGTTTGCGTACTCCGGAGGAAGGAACGTGCGCCTAGATCTAAACAATGCGCCTATAGAAAAAGCGGGGCATTCTGACGAAGTGGCATATCTATTCGAAATGCTTAGACTGCCTGGAGAAGTATCACCAGCAGACCAACTAGTTATTGATAGAATGACAAATATGTGGACCAACTTCGCAAAATACGGGTGAGTCCTGTAAGCCAGGCTAATAAAATAATATTAAAATCTTTTCGATTCATTTACAAATATTTGTTTACCTATACTTAGTAGGTAACTTTAATAACTTAATCAATATTTTTTCAGAGACCCAACACCGAACACTTCCACTTTACTTCCTCTTAAATGGACTCCTCTATCAAACGATACCTATCACTACCTCAAGATCAACTCTGAGCTGTCCATGGAGCGAAGGCCTTTCAACAGACGTATAGCTTTCCTAGACCTCTTCTACAAGTACAACGACGAATACCAGAAGACCTATGACGACCCCTTCGTTACTGATGATCAAGTTTCCGGGAAAGCGTCGGTCAATTTTCTTAGCTTTTTGACTGTACTCTCGACCTTCATTGCGTTGGCGTTTTTTAGATATTGAGTATTTGGTTTTACTACATTACTGTGTAAAAAAATAATCACTACACTGGCTACCAGAACAGTGAAGAAAAAATTTAAAATTCAATACACTATGTTGAACAGTAGTTTTTTTTTTCAAACCTAATCTTTGGTACCTAGGTACTTCGAAAAATGTACAAATAGAATATTGTTATTGATTGATAAGATATTTTTGGTTGTTAATCAATGCAAATTAAAGTTATCTTCTAGATAAAACACTATACCTAATATAACTAACTCTGGGTAGGTAGGTGTGCCTATGCCTACCCACGTGGAAGTCCTTGTCGTGGAGTCATATCCTATATCAGCTGCACTGCACCACTGAATCTCAATAACAATAAGTCGTGGTGGTTGTGGATTAAAACCTCTGAAAGGAACCCTACAATTGCAGGCAGATAATATCTAGTAATTTCTTATTAATTTGCCCACCAAGTCAAATCTTATCTGCATTCACAAAATATGAATTGATAATAGTTCGTAGATAAAATAATGACGTTACCATCGATTTGATCAATTAGGTAGGTATACCTACCTAATCTACATCATCTGCTGATTTTATTCGAAAAACACGTAAAAAATGAAGACTGTCTTTAAATGTTTTATTGCGTTTATTTTGATTAATAATGTATTTTCAGAAGAGCCTTTTGTGGAAACTACTCTAGGGGTGATAAGGGGAGTGAGATCTTCAGATGGGAATACTAATCAGTTTATGGGAATACCCTATGCCAGAGTGAACGAGTCTAACCCTTTTGGGGTAAGAATTTCTAGAGTACCTACTTAGGACCTTACACGTAAATTTTACGAATGTCTGATAACCCATTATTCTCTGCTTTCAGTCATCAATCCCTCATCTTGGATTTGATACCGTATTTGAAGCCAACGACGATTCCTCCATCTGCCCTCAGATCGAGGAGTTCAACCACACAATAGTCGGCGACCTTGACTGTCTTCGCCTTAACATTTACACTCCGGCATCAGCCAATTCCAACAGTCGTCTCCCAATCATTGCCTGGATATACGGAGGAGGATTTTCAATCGGGTTCTACGGAAAATTTATGTACGGACCGAAATTTCTCACGAGGCACGATGTGATTCTCGTCACAATCAACTACCGACTCGGCCCTTACGGTTTCATGTGCCTCGACATACCAGAAGTACCAGGAAATCAGGGACTCAAAGATACACTTCTAGCTCTACGGTGGGTCAAGGAACATATTGAGTCATTCGGTGGGGATCCAAATAAAGTTACGATCGGAGGCAACAGTGCAGGAGCGATAGCTGTCGACTATCATATGATACGGAAGCCAAATGGTGAAACTGTTTTTCATAACGCCATTCTCCAAAGTGGGACCACAACGATGCCGTTTTTTAGTGAACCCGAAATCAATTACGCCATAATCCTTGCTAACCAACTTGGGTACGTAACTGACGAAGTTGCTGACGCTATTGCGTTTCTTGCGAACGTTCCTCCACCTGACTTGATTCAGGCATCAACAAGTTTAGACGTCGCTACTGGTCCATGTGTAGAGAAAGAGTTTGAAGGTGTTGAAGCTTTTTTGACGGAAACCGTAAGCGCAGCGCTGCATCATGTCGAAAATGTGTCGATAATGATCGGAATAACAGATGATGAAGCTTACTCAGTATCTTTACTGGGCATTAACGACCCCAACTTAGCTGATATGGTTCTGAGCTCAATGTTTGACACTCAACACGTGAATTTTACTGGATCGAGCGAAGTTCGAAGCTTTTACTTCGGAGACCATGAGATAGGAGATGAAACCTTACGTGGAGCGATAGATTTATATTCTGATTTTTTTTTCGTATACCCAACCCACCGATCTATGGAGATATATTTAAAAAATAATGCAAAGAGTGTTTACTTTTATAAGTTTGCTCATGATGGAGGGAGGAATTTCGTGAAATACAGGGAGAATTTAGTTGGTGGAGGAGCCACACACGCTGACGAGCTCGGCTATCTTTTCGATATGGAGTTCATGCCAGATGAACCGACGCCAGAGGATCAACTGGTGATTGACAAGATGACTGCTATGTGGGCGAACTTTGTAAAATATGGGTTAGTATAATGATCATTTTTTTAATATAGGAAAGTATGAGTTGTATTATTGCAGTCTAACAACATTTTTGGTTTTCTCCTCAGAAACCCCACCCCTCAGACAACAGACCTACTGGACGTGAAATGGGAACCAGTTACCAAGACCTCCTCACTGTATTGTATGGTGATAGCTGAAGAGCTCTCCTTGATTGGAAGGCCTTTTAGCGACAGGATGGCGTTCATGGACTTACTTTATGAGTCCAATGGACATTTGCTACTCAATTGAAATGAAAAAATAAGCGATCTAATATTTTTAGATTGTAAAATATCTCTTCTTTGTCTATCGTTTGACTATTGTAAATGAAAAACTTGTTGATTTAGAATAAAAATCATTTTCTCTGGAAGTACCTATCTACTTAGTTACTAAATTCCAATTTCCAATTTCCATTTTCCCTATGCAGGGTAGGTGAATCAACAACTTTCGAAAGTGCTCTATATTAAATTAAATAGTTTAAAATAGTAAAAGCCTATTAATTATCATAGTTAATGTGTTAAATAACTACTTAATTTACCTGAGTACTTCATCTGCCAAAAACTCCATCTCAATAACATCACCTCATCTACACTATTTATTCGTGGACCAAGTCACTGCACTCAACACGGACAACCAACAGCCCTTGACTGACATTATCAGGCTATTCACAAGAGGGTGACACGTTTCGAAGGAGAATTGAATAAGTCCTCTTCACTCGTTAGCGTAGACTCTATTGCTGCAGACTTTGCAGCCTTCAAGTCATTCACTCTGTCCGTGTTGAAGACTATTCAGCAACAGGTTGAAATTCTTGCACGCGACGCCGACAACCAGGAGATGCGTAGCCACCGTAAAATTGTGCTGCTACATGGTGTCCCGGAGGGCAGTAAGGAGGATACAGCAGCAGTTATCTTGAAGACCATAAGTGGGAAGCTCAAACTCTCAGACTTCACTGTGTCCGATATTGGCGGGTGCCATCGCATGGGACGTGCGATAGTGGCGGTAGGCCGCGGCCCATCCTGGTGAAAATTCGCGATATCGCTATGCGTGACAAGACATCACGCTGTCCGAGTGATGGGCATGGAAAACGGACAACTCACTGTCCTCACTCTTTTGGATTTTAGCAACGCGTTTAATACTGTGGACTTCGATATACTCATCGGACTACTACGCTCAATTAACATATCTCCAAAGGTGATTGACTGGTTTCGCAGTTATCTTCATGGGCGTCGGCAGCGGATTCGCATTGACGACACCTTTTCAACTTGGTGAGACACATCTGCCGGTGTCCCACAAGGTGGAGTTTTATCTCCTCTTCTTTTTGCACTCTTCATTAATTCAATAACACACAAACTCACTTCTGCCTACCACGTCGTACAAACGTCAACCTTGTACAAATTCAAGATTGGAGTATAGCCTACGCCGTAGGCCCTACGGTCTCAAACGTAGTTATCCCGTATAGTAAACCTGTCAAGAATTTAGGCGTATTTATGGACAGTAGCATGTCATGGGGTCAACAGATGGAATCTGTCTAGGAAAATGTTTGCATCCGGTGGCTCACTTCGACGACTGCGCAATTTTTTACCCACTGCTACTAGGTAAATTGCGCTCGCCCAATATCTTCTTCTACCAGTCCTTGACTATGCCAACGCTAGCTACCTTGACCTCACGGAAGACCAACTCAGCAAACTAGAACGGCTCCAAAACTTCTGCATCAGATTCATATTCGGATTACGCAAATTTGATCATGACTCCGAATTTCGTGCCAAGCTGAATTGGCTTCCTATTCGTCTTCGTCGGCATAGTCATATTCTTTCACTCCTCTATAACATTCTCCATAACCCTTCCACTCCTTGTTACTTGAAGGAGCGTTTTGAATTTCTCCATTGTTCTAACGCCCGTCCTCTTCGGTCATCTGAAAATCTATTGTTAATAACTCCCGTTCACAGAACTAATTTCTTCGATAATTCCTTTACGGTTCAAGCCGTACGTACGCCTCTGGAATAAACTACCGATCTCTATTAAAAAGGCTGCATCCCTTGCAATATTCAAAGCTCGAGTGAAGAGCTATTATCTTTCTAAATTGTCTTAGGTATTGTTGTTGTTAATTCAGGATTATTCATATAGGTACTATGTTGGATTATGATATCATTTCTCTGTTTACGTTAGTTATTATATGTTGCGGCCGATACTTCGTACCATACCAAGCCACAGCTGACGAGTGCAGGGTGAGGCGTCCCCCCCCCCGCCCAGCGCACACGCCGCCCGCGGCCATGCAGTTCTCATAAAACACCGTCGCGACAACACGTCACTATAAATACAACGTTATTGATTATACCTAGGTAATACTAAAAGTAAACAGTGTCTTTCATTGAATACAAGACATATAGGTATATATATAATATTACGTATTTATATTAGTTTTAGAATTGTATATGTACCTACCTATTATATTAAGTGTAACATGTATATTATGTATATATAGGTAGGTATATTATATTATTATATGTATTTACTAAATCACGAAATTTTCTTATTAGCACCCCGACCCCGTCTCTAAATTTATTCAAATCCTCTCCATCCAAAAGTTGCCTGGAAGAGATCGCTATTGAGCGATAAGGCCTCCCATTGTACATTTATATCATAGGAATATGTTTCGGTGTTATATAAGTATAATAAAGCGTTTTCATTCATTCATTCATTCCAATGCAATTAAAAATACTTGCAATCAGGCAGGTGCCTATGTACGTATGTACATAAGTACTTATCGATGATAGTATTTGATTGATATAGGTACATAATGGATGATAAACCAATCAGATTTTATCACAGTAACAAATTAATTCAACAGTGTTAATGTTATAGCGATCATGTTCAGGAAGAGTTTTATTTTTGCTATATTAATTTTACAATGTGTTGCCCAAAACTCTCAAGATATTTTAGTAAGTACAACGCAGGGTCAAGTGCGAGGAGTACCTGCTCCGGACGGTGACTACTCTATGTATTTGGGTATCCCATACGGCAAAGTGGTTGAGAGCAACCCTTTTGGGGTGAGTATACTTTTGAAGTGTTAAAAGTACTTCAGCATGTTGCGGGCGATACTTCGTATGAGTTCGTACCAAGGCACAGCAGACGAGTGCGGGGTGAGACGCAAGGAGCGGCCCCCCCCCCCGCCCGGCGCACACGCAGCCCGCGGCCACGTTCTCAACAAACACCGCCGCAACAATACGTCACTAATCCATACGCGCTCATCTACCTACCTATCTGTATCTACAATATTTATTAATTATACCTATACTAAAAGTAAACAATGTCTTTTATTGAGTACAAGACACAGAAGAAACACGATTTACTAAACTTTGTTTATTTTTCTTATTTACAAAAATAACACCAACCATAGGTACCTACTTAGGTAATTGTCAAAGAAAATAAAGATTTCCCCTACATAGCTGAACACTTCACCGTAGCGTTTTTCAGAAATGACTCTGTATAACTTTGGGACATCGTATTATTTTAATTACTTAAATGTTTTTATTTTCAGCCATCTATACCTCATCCAGTGTTTGAAGGAATCTTTGAAGCTAACGATGACTCACACATTTGCCCTCAAGTAGAGGAGTTTAACCACACCCTGGTCGGTGACCTCGACTGCCTCCGCCTCAACATCTTCTCTCCTCTCACAGCAAGTCCAACCAACAAGCTCCCGGTTTTAATCTGGATCTACGGAGGAAGGTTCGAACTAGGGTTTTACGGAAAATTCATCTACGGACCCAAGTTTCTTGTCAGGCACGACATTATTGTAGTCACCATCAACTATCGACTCGGTCCTTACGGCTTTATGTGCCTTAACACGCCAGAAGTACCAGGAAACCAAGGCTTAAAAGATCAGCTCCTGGCTCTGAGATGGCTGCATGAGAATATTGAGGCGTTCGGTGGAGATCCTGATAAGATTACTATTAGTGGTAATAGTGCTGGGGGCATGTCGTGTGATTGCCACATCTTACGCCAAAATACGGGCTTGAAATTGTTCGATAAGGCTATTCTTCAAAGTGGAAATGCATTTGCATTGACAGTTAAGCAGGCGCAGTTAGATGCGCCTCTACTGATAGCTGATCACCTTGAATTTTCCACATATAACAGCACTCAAGCTTTGACCTACCTCGCGACAGCAGATCCACTCAGTGTCATAGAAGCAACACAATCATTAGGCATTGCCTTCCAACCTTGTATTGAGATGGAGTTTGATGGAGTAGAAGCATTCATTTCAAACAATCCAGTGTCTATGACTTTAGTACCTACAGTAAAAGACATGCCTATTATCATTGGCTTCAATAACGATGAATCCTACAATGTAGTTGTAAATCAAGGTTCTTCAATAGCCGATACACTAGCCAGTAAATATAAAACTGACCATAGTGATTTCGATGGGATGGAAGATATAGTGAGAGACTTCTATTTTGGCGATGAAACATTATCAGACTCACTGCAGTCTGCTGTGGACTTGAGATCAGACTTGTCGTTCATCCATCCGAGTATCAGAAGCTTGAACAGGTACCTTCAAAACGAAGCAGAAAAAGTCTACCTCTACTTATTTTCTTATGCTGGCGGAAGAAACTTTGTCCAGAATAGAGTTAGCGTGACGGATGCCATCGGTGCGTGGCATGCTGATGAAATCGGATACCTGTTCGATATCTCGTACATGGGGGAGCCCACGCCAGACGACCAGCTTATCATAGACCGTATGACTACTATGTGGGCAAACTTTGTGAAGACTGGGTAAAGAATCCAAACTATACGCCAGCTTTGTCATTATCCTCAGTTTTCTATAAGTCCTGAAGATATCAATGATGGATTAGTTAGCGTACCTCCTAACGTTGATTTTTTATTTATTTTCAGAGACCCCACACCCATGACAACTGAACTGCTTCCTCTCAAATGGCAGCCAGTGACGCAAGGCTCTCCGCGGCACTACCTTGAGATCAACACGATTTTGTCTGTTGGTGTCAGCCCTTACAACGAGAGGATGTCTTTCTGGGACTTCTTCTTGGAAATCAACGGTCACTTGCAGCTGGCTCTGAACTCCGTGTACGTTGTTGAAGGGAATCGGTAGCTTGTAGACGGATTTCTTAATTAATTGACTATTATTAGAATTATTTTGGTATTTCTCAAGATCACGATTAAAAGTTAATGCTACATTTAAATATTTTTCATTCATTTCTCCAAACTAATATACGCGCTTTTGAAGAGGGAGTCGTCCAAAGCTATCGCTGTTTCTAGAGAATCAAAGAAAGAAGAAAGCTGTAAGTGTGACTCAAGCTTTATGTACGAACAACTGTCAAAAGCGTACACTAGATAGGGCCATTAGAAATGTTCAGTCCAATGTTCAAGATGTATTAGTTTAGCCGTTGATAAAAGAGCTGTCAAAAGCCACTAACATTAATTTTACGCGCAATTTAGCCAATACTCAATTATATTTTCTGCTATTAATTAACTGCAGGGCTTGGGGCGTATTGTTTGTTCCTTCCACTGCATTAAAAAAACAATAAATACCTAACTCTTACATAATAACTACTACCATTTTTTTAGGGATAGTCAGCAACAAAATATAAGTTGATGAACATTTTAAGATTGTCCAATGTTCTTAGAGCTTGACTACTTGTTTTATAACTTTTGCAAATGTTTAGGTATATTTTTTTTATGTTGTAATGTCCATGAATATTTATTTATTTATTAGACAAATTTCAATTTGATGACTGCTTTTACTTGGATTGAAAAAACACAATATTTGAATCGAGTACCTAAGCGTTTGTATGTTTTTGTCAAGCCCTTTCGACCTTACTGAAATGCTGTATATTTTGAAGTTAAATTATATTAACAAACAGACGAGAATTAAACTTATTCACGAAGAGCGTTATTCAGAGAACGTTATTAATTTAAGTCTTGTTTCATTCATTAATTCTGTTTTTGTCGACTCATATTTTATCACCAACACTCGCACCCACTGGTTAATGCCTCAGAGTGGAATCCATCTAGCCATAATAACGACTCATGTTTACAACACAATATTCAAAGTCAGTTAAAATAAAACGTGTGCTATTTTGAATAAAATAATAAAGTAGGTACCTATGGTAAAAATGGTCCTAACTTATGAAATAGTACTCTTAGAACTATGGGGTATTCAAATAGCCCATTTACAACACCATAATTAATTTTTTGTCATCATTTTCTTGTACGTAGCAGTGCAATAATTGAATGCAATAAATTAATTGCATGATCTAAACGCTGAATAAGCTTAATATTTTACTAAAATTAGCTCTGTCACTGTTTGAGCTTACCCGCTGACTAAAGTTAGTCAACTATTATTCATAATAAGTATAATAGGCCTTTACATCTATTGCTGATGATTTATACAACGTTAAGCAGGAAAAACTACACTTATCGGGACACTGTAGTGCATGGGATAATGTATAGATGGAGTAGGATTACCCAGCACCTATATCATCCTCTCAGCATATTATAAATATAGCGGTAAATCAGTAATTTTAAAAGAAAACAGCAAATTAAAATTATAATTAGATGTCTACTCGTAAACCTACATTAATAAACGCTTGCGTTTACTCCGTTGACACTCTATAGTTATTTATTTCTACTCTCAAGGGTAATTCAAATAAAAAATTGTGACACTCTATTTATCAGAGGCATTTTCGTGTGATAAAAATATGATTTGTGATTCCTCTGGGAGTAGAAGAGAGACTTTTCATAAGCAAATGTTACATAGTGCGTAGTCACGCTGCCTGTAAGGTTTATTAGAATGTGCCTACTGAAAATATTCTACGGTCTCAAGCTGTGTAAAGAATACTAACTAGGTATCTACACCTACTAATTAGCGGTAAGGGTTGCTTTGTTGGCATAGACAAGGCTCATATCTACGACACACATATGTCTACGTAAATCTACGTTAGGTCTCTAGCTAAGTTATTATTCTACAATAGCTAGTGTAGAAAATTAATCAAAATATATTAGTAGTTATATTTCTGAGCGAAAATTGCAGTGTGGGGCACTTCAAACAGGGTGTTTTAACATGCTTCAGCGGTCGCCAACGCGCGGGTGGCACCTATGGTGTTGCACGCGTCCATTCCATAGGCTAATACGGTGACCCTGCACTAGTGGGCCATGCGCTTGTTTGTCTACTTAGTTGAAAAGTTACGTGACCATTTTTGTACTCTAGCGATTGTAGAATATAATATTCAGTAGTTATGTCGCGCAGTTATAGTCGCAAAAGCGTGATTTTCCATTTCTAGTCGCATCGCAAGTGTGGGAGTATCAAAAATGAGTTGCAGTGGCAACATAACAAACTAGACATGAAATTTAAATTGTGATAATAAAAGCAGTAGGTACCTAAAGAAGATAAAAGAAAAAACTAACGTGTTGTGCCTCCAACATGAAGGAGGATATGGATAAGATGATGCTGATCTAAAATTTCGTCATAAAATCTCGTAAGAGTGTAGCAAAATGAGAGACAGCAAGGCGGGACATTTCCTTTAATATTTGATCGATAGATATTGCGAAAAGGTCCATTTGAATCCGTTTATTACTAGAGGGGGAGCCGTACCACTCCAACTTTCGATTGGTATTGCATTATTAAACACTGCATTTATAAATTTTTTAGTAGCCCGAATGGACTTCTCTGATTTCTTGGAGTTTCATATTTTTGAGCGAATTTCCTTTGAAAAGCGATGAAAAAACGATGCTACCTATGAAAAAGTATCATATAGGTAGCTACTTAGTACTTCTTTACATATATAGCTTCGCAGATACACATAGATATATATTATATCGGTTTGTATTATGAGCCAGACCAGCATGTGAATATTTTGTTAATTGTGATCAGACTGTTTTTTTTTGGTAGGTATAAGTAAGTTTCATAAAATAAATGGTCTACATTTTGTAGTACACTCATCGAAGTACACTGTAAGTCTCTTGTGAAAGGGGTTGGGGCATTTCAGGTCCCGATTTGCATACATTTAGTAAATTTTTAGATTAATTTTGTTATTTATACCTTCTATTGATTTTATCATAATCTATTATGCAGTAGCAGTCACAAAAATGCAAAATAAAGTAATTATTTTGACGTGAACACCTGTAAATACGATAAAAAAACATTGAAAAGATGCATTTTTCGAAGTAAAATGTCTAATAACCAATGATTCCCGCTGCTTTATAATGACATTGTTACATTTTTTAAAACTGTGCTGTGAGTTTATTGTAACAAATAAAGTTCCAAAATTGCTAGTTTTAAAAAAATGTGAGACCTGGGCTTCATCCAATTTGCCCCAGATCGTTTTCTTATAATTTAGCTGAGTTAGTGCAATTACAGGCACATGAGATTCAACACCTAGTCTCAAAGCTAGTTTAGTATGATCTGTGCTCAAAGTAATGGACGCAGTGTAATACATCACAGGGGCGTCTTCAGAGGATGTGCTCAGTGAGGTAATGCAGGCAGTGGTTACCACTGAACATCAGCTGCGCCATCGACTTGTTCAATCATTTCGTGGTATAAAAAAGTTTAGAAAACCAAGCCTTCTACAATCAAATCGACTCAACCAAAGCTACAAAAGTAAAACATCGGATCTGCTTTTTCTTACACTTTTAATTAAACCCTGTCACTTGAAACCCGCTGACAATTAAATGCTACAAAACAAGCAAGATTATTTATCCGTAAATGGAACCGAGTCCGGATAAATCCGATACCGGACACGATTGTCGTTTAAATGTCGTGATTAATTAAAGATACGCTGGGCTCCTTGCTGTAGTGGGCATCCACACACCACCCGACACCGACATATACACGATATCGATAATACCGATTAAAAATATCGTTGTTGTTACGTCGGATTGAGTTAGGGACAATGACTAGGGGTGCTAGGCCGGGTAACCTCCACGCGGTGCACCCTGGAAACACCATGAAACACGCCCGCAGAGTACTGTGGACGTGTTTCATGGTGGCCAGTAACCCGGCACGGTGGGCCTCTCCGCGTGTCCCTCTGATAAGCAGAGGGCACTGCGTGATGAGGCAGGGTAGACTTCGGTCTACCCAGGTGGGTCCGGGCCCCCTTGTTTGGTGGCCCGGACGTCGGGGGTCTTAGGCCCCCGAGCGGGGAAGAGCGCGCGGGACGACGCGGAACTGTCCCGCGCGCGACGCATGGTGGCGAATGGCGGGACCGCATTAGAGCACCGGCCCCGCATTGCAGACATTCGCCACCAGCGAACGGGAACGGCCGAGCCGCTTGCCGTTCCCAGGCCCCACCCTGCAAGGGGAGGGGCGTGCGGGCCCCGCTGTAATGGCGGGCTTCGTCGGCGGGGGACTGGACGTAAAGGCTCTGCCGGTTTCCCAGTCCCCCCCCACTAAGACGACGCAGGAGCGCCGCTGGGTTTTTAGTGGGTATACCGGCCTGACGGGAGGCCGGGGAGTCCCACATACCCCCCTTCATGCTCTCTAGTGGAGGGGGGATGCGTCATGCATTTTCCCAGCGCAAAAAAAAAAAAAAAAAAAAAAAAGGGACAATGACTAAGCTTTTAAGACCGCCTTAGGGACTCCATCGTGGCTTAACAACTAGAGCCGGGACAAACAGTTTAGCATGCCCTACAAAGCACGGAAGCGCTCTGATGTAAACGCCACTAGCGGTCACCCATCCAAATAGTGACCGCGCAGAAAGAAGCTTAACTTGGATAATCTGTAAAGGCTAAGCGAGCTACACCATGAGCGCTTCGTTTGTAAGTGCCGACCGGATGTGAAAGTGTCTAGTAGGTACGGCCTGAAAACTTATTTATTTTATTTTATTTAATACTTTATTGCACAAAATTATAAATTTGTTACAAAGGGTGGACTTAATGCTGAAAGCATAAAGTAAAAAAAAAACTTAAAAAAAGAAAATCTTGGTAAAACTTCGGGGGATCATAATAAACTTGAACATAACAACATAACATCATAACAACTAACCCACTGCAAGCAGGTAACTATCACTAGCTGTGAACTAACATTTAGAATTCCCTACAAGCAGATTCTTAGGCATGTTTTAAAAGTTAAAAGGCTGTACGTGCAGCACAATGCGATCGTTTAGTTTTACCTGTGTTGCAGTAACTGACGGTAACATTGTGAATATTGTATGTCACGTGGTCTGTTAATATTCAGGCATAGTGATGGGCTTTGGCACAATCATCGATAATCTAGAAACAAACAAAACTGACTTTTTTTATTAGTGAGATCTGGTGAAACGAATCATTTCCGGTTCCGGACAAACGATAGATACCTACGGTTCTTGCAATATTTTGAGTTTAAGAGTAATACTTTAAAAAATACAAGACAATAAGTGGGATCAGAGTGTGGGGTGCCAAATTTAAGCTCTTTGTTCTGTGAGTACTTACCTATGAGCTATTTAAATGTTTAAGTATCTGGTGAGATAATTAAAAAAAGCTCTTGTTCACACCATTCCTTATTATCTCGGATGGAATCTAGGTATTTAGCAGTCTGCTAACCTTTTTTTCAAGGGACCGATCTATCGAGGTAAATATTATCGATATCGAATATAACTGATCTATCGACATACAGAATAGATGAACGTCACTACTGCCGTAACGCCGCGCCGCGCCAATAGAATTGAAATGGCAACATTTGAACCGATACACCTTTTTATTTATTTATGCAAATGTGGATAACTTTAGTTTTCCGGGCTTCAATGTGACCGTTGCAATGTTCAAAGACGTGGTGCTAAGCCGGTGTTATTATAAACTTTGACACCAAAGACATGCATTGCATTTTTAATCTGTTAGAAGGTTAGAACGGTATCAAAATGATCATCATCCATCTTTTGCATCTTTTCAACCATCTTGTTTGCTTTACCGCGGTAAAAGCTACTTAACGATTAGGTACTGCTTTTTATAACTCGTGTCTCAGAAAGAGATAGATATATTCTTTAGTGCACACCAAGAAAAGAAGAAAAACAATATAAGAGAAATAAGTTTAAAAGAGATAATTTTTTTCAGAATTTCAAAATTGTATAATTCCGATCGGTATATTAGTTAGTTGAGCTATCTATCTAAATCGTTTGCAACGATTTGTAAATAGCTCAACTGTTTTATGTGTATTTTGTAAATACTACATGTTAATTTACCTGTTAATTTCTTTGTGAATTATCATTTAAGTCTTATATAAATATTTGAACTATTTGTGGTAGAGACCTATTTAATTGAGCTATGATGAAAATGTACCAAACAGGAGAGCTGAGATATCGCCACATTCAATGAAGCCACAAGATCAGCAATACGGGAATATTTCGCATTGTTCCGTTTGTATTGCAACTGTCTCTGGCCCTGTGGTAGACCGCAATGTCAACTGCAATCCAGCTGCGGTATGCTACGTATCTCGAGATTTCTCCTCCAAGTAGATACAGGGTAGAGTCTGATTATGTTGGGACTAAAGCAAACATTTCAAAATTTGACTTGTCTATTCAATCTACGGCATGCACCATGAGAGTCACTGAGAAAGGATAACAAGGAAACTTTTTTTGGGGTTGCTTACTTATTCCATTGCATACTTAGCGTGATAGCGTCAGATTCAGGTTTCTACACTTATAAAAGAACGCATTGAAATAGTACTCATCTAAAGTCGCATTGTATTGTTTTTTAAAAAACTTACCAAGTGAGCATCTTTGATTGAAAAACAGTTTACACATAACTTGTTTATTGTTTTTTCTAATCCAAACCTCCATTTATATTATAGAAGGCTAGAAGATGATGATATGAGTCCTGTTAAAAGTCTGTGAAAAGAATCCAGCAGTACTTCGAATGAATCCATTTAATCACAACTCAAAGACATCTTCATTTCCAATATCAAAGACGGTTTGCAATAAGACATCGGTGCACCTGTATCGACCTTCAATCGGTGTCCTATGAGCCTGCTACATGGCTCAGGAAACCAGAAATTGTGCATAGAAAACAGGATAATCGGCACCCCGCGGAATATACGAGCTTCAGCCCCTTAAGTTGACATTTTACAGACTTCTTCATCCATGCTACAATCGCTAGAGAGCCACAAAAGCCACAAACCAAGAAGTTGAAGTGGAGTAGAAAACGTCAGAAATAAGTCACTTTTCGTTTAAAACTGCTATTTCTCATTCAATCAACTTGGCTAGTGAGGCAGAACTATGCAATATACAAATGAATGATGCTGAAGAGAGAACCTCTCTGTTTTCTGGCACACAATACAATATGTCTCCTATAGATAGATAACTACAAGTATTCCTTTATTGGACCTGTACGAGTCTGTTTAAAATACAGTGTCAAATATGCCTGAAAACCAGTCTTACGTGTAAATGCACCCTAATGCAATATTAATAGCTGAAGTCTCGTTTCAAAGCATCAATATATTTGAAAAACTCCTTTGGCTCGGAAGGTGGTTCGATTGCTTATGGAATAGAGAATGAGCCTGGTGCAGTCCTCTTTGCTTCAATAGCCAACATTAAATGAGATGCTCATGTCATTACTCTGAGAAAATCTACGGAAAACAGAGCTACGAGTATGTTCATCAACTTTTTTCTTACATCATGTAGGGTACAGGAAATTACAGCGTGCAGGCTTTTTTTTATTTTTTTGAAGGGTTTTTCGCTTGGCAATTGTACATATAACCCAATTATAGTAGTCACTGAAACAACACAAATAAAAAAAATATACACTAAGCATAACACCGAAAAAAACACAACTATTACCTATGTAACGAATAGTGGCTGGCCACTATTGGCGTAAAGGCTTATAAAAATATTACATTAATAAGGAAGTAGGTAAATTGACCTTCGATTGAAAAAGGAGACTTTGAGAGAGTAGGTAGAGCTCGTATTGTGTAGACAGTGTGGAAATACCAGGAGCTCAGAAGCAAGCAGGTATAAATTTCCACAGCACATCTCAATTTTCTTTTGTCTTGCCGCGCAGAGCTCGGCTAATTGAAGACAATCCAACCAGCTTGGTAGACATGCGAGGGAGCACGGAACATGCAGGTGGCTTGAAATAGTCCCAGAAATGTTCCAACCAGTAATCCACTAATCAAAGGCATTGTTGGAAACCGTCTGTGCCTAGATTTGCCTAATTACCCACTACACTGGAGAACGGGGGACATACTGGTTTAAGGATAAAAAACCTTATTTCATAAGTACCTATGGCTGTTGTTGCTTCGGTGCAGACACTTGGACGAATGAGGTGTTTATTCGTCCAAGTGCAGCCTCCAAAAATTCGTTCAATGATATTGTGTAGCTTATTCTGATTATGGACCCCTGATATACATTCAGTACCTATTGGACAATGTCATAGTCAGTCATAGTTGCCTTTCGACTTGTAGTCGACATCTTGTTTGGCCTAAGTGCATATGGTGTGCTGCCGAAGTTGGCCAAGTTGTAAAAATAAAAGACGCTGGCTAGATTTACCATCAATGTGTCTCACTCATTTTAGATTCACCGCGGAAGCCGGGTGCTAGCCAGTCTGTAACCAAAATAGAAGCTGGTAGGTAAGAATTCCGAAATGTACCTAGGTAGGTAGCTTTAGCATTCGTTCTAGCCAAGTCAAGTCGTTCTAGTTATCACGTCAGAAAACCGATAAATATTCAAACGGGTTCTACGAACTATTTTAAAATGTCGAATTATGAAGTACAAAAAAGTTAAAAAATGTGTTTAGTTTAACAGTCATGTACCTATAGGCACAGATCTTATAATACTATACTAGTAATACAAGAGCCAGTGAACGCCAGACCTTGGTTATTTTATAAGGGCTGAAAGTTCTTCAGTGCAAGCTCCCAACACAGGTAAGAACCGATGGACCATCATGAAGTTTGGTCACTGGCTTAACAGTCGTCTGGGGTTCACTGGCTCTTAAGCTATAGTACTATATTAGGTGATAGGTAACCTTTCAAAATATTTGTTCTTTTGGCCAACATCGAACTAGTGAGAAATACTCCGAAGCCTAGCCAAACAAAGTCGAAAACAAACTTATTATCCCCCGATGCTCCTGTATCACTATTTTTGTTCGTTTCTCGGAAAACAGCGGAAAGTGTATTTTGCAGAGACCGAGCCGGCAATATAGCTTTAATTAGAGCTGAAGTAAATATTTGTTGAGCACTTTCAGAATGAGCTTTCGGATCATTGTGAGTTTATGCTATAGTACGTGTCTACGGTCTTGACGGAGACATTCTCACTAGAATAATAGGTATTATTCAAACATTACTCACGCTATAAAACTGTTACCAGCAAGGTACAAGAAGTATAACCTCGTAATTTATCAGTGCGTCTTGTCACCTCGTATTTTGGTTGCTGGAGTACCCAGTTTTTCCCCAGAATGAAATTCATTAAAGCTCTGACAGAAACAGATTCAATCGTGAATTTGTTTCACAAATCAATCGGCGCGTCATCGCGAGGAATCAGCCCGATCCGCGCGGAAGCTCGCAAAATTGGAAAAGTAATTGAATTTAAAATGTGTGAGCGGTGAGCACGCACGGACTCGGAAAACGACATTCGAGCAATTATTGTCCACTTGCTCTGATTCATACGATTATTTTTATGATGTGTCCTGTCCTGTGTGTCAGCTGAATGCCTGTCTATAGGATTGTCGTTCATTTCACTGTATTCAGAATTGATAAATTGGAATATATAGGTACTCCAAGGTCTGATGATGATGACCAATGATGAAGAAAATCCAACGTCGGAGATTTATATTTTTGTCTAAATTAAGTTGCATTTTCTGAAACATAAACTTTTACGTATTCTAAAAATGGATTCACAAAACTAAGCAAATGTTCGAGGAAGAATGAAACAAAGGAAAATGCACATTTCTCAACGCACGTACAAATGTAACGGGGTGCTAAATAAATATTGTATCGAATCAGAAAACAATCACAGATACACGTGTTCATAACGAGATACACAGAAAGGTTAGGTACCAACCAGTTATGATTACATAATGTTTATTTCTGGATAATGTTTGTTTGTTGTAATAAAACCTAATTTCCTTTGCCCAAGGCTTCTCGGCAGAGCGTAATAATAATAACTACAGTTAAACGTGATAATGTAGATCGTTTGATTGGAGCTGACTTCAACTCAAGATTTCTCATTATAAACTCTTGAATATCCAAGAAAATTAGCTTTCTAATCTTGCTAAAATTTTATTAAAATTTCATTTAATTTTCGTTTTTAGTTTTCCTTCGTGTTGTTTTTTGATACATACTTAGGAGTCGTCTTGGCATGTTTCGATACTAGAGCATTTAATAAAACTTATAGGTACGGACTCCTTTCACCCTCTAAAAAGATTACAAGCGCAAAGCAGAGATAGCGCGGACTGGCACGAATCGACGATCAGCGTTCTAAATTCAAAACGCAGTCAGTGCGGCCGCGACTCGCGGTATTAAAACTACACAACTGTCAAATTAGTTCAAAATGTCGGGCAAAACTGACAGATCGAAATGGAGACGAAGGAAATGGTCAAAAATTGAGGATGACCGCGACAGCGATAATGATTGTGCTAGCCTCGCGTGGCTGTTGAACTTTCGTTTAGATGAGTTTGTGAACCTCAAAGTGCCTGATGATGAGCCTGAAAGAGCCGTCAAGGAGCCCAAAATGCAGTATTCTGACTCTGCGTCAGCGCTGAAGAAGCCCCCGTACACCTACCCTGAGCTGATCGAGAGAGCTTTGAGGGAAAACGGTGAACTGACTGTGTCAGCAATTTATCAGTGGATCTCGTAAGTTGTGCTTCTTATTCCTAGAACCTTAGAATCCTAGAACGTCTACAGTATTTATCGAATTGCAAGTCCCGACGAGTCCGGCCTTTACATAATGGTTTCGTTTACCAAGGTTTTCAACTTTCTATCTATTCTCCCAAAGGCACGAATCAAGAGTATCTTGTCAAAGTTGTTGTGTTCAGTCAAAGCCAACTTGATTTTCCCAATCATGAAACTCAACCTATGTAACATACAAACCAATACTATTTAACGGAGTGGAACGTTTCTAGATCTCTTAACCTGATATCAAAATAAACAGAATTAAATTACCAAAACAACAATGATAACCATTACTTATTTCATTTCCGTATTAAAATACGAATCAAAGTTATGAAGCGAACTTACAAAGGCTCATTTAAGTTGAAAACGAAGTTAGGCAATACAAAGGATTCCCGTCATTACTTTATTCGTCAGGGTTCAGGCGAGGGCGGTTTCTTTGTCCTGGAGGGACTACGTTTCCTGCGTTTAGAAGTGGAAAGTTACTTTACCTCTTAATGTTTTTTAAACCTTAAATTTTTTTAAGAACTTCGTTGTTGAAGCTAACCTATATTATATGAAGTGCCCGTAGAGTAGCTCACTAAGTTATCTTCACCGATTATCTAAGTTAAGCGACGTTCTGCGCAGTCACTATTTGAATGGGTGACCGTTAATGGCATTCACATCTGAGCATTTCCGTGCTTCGGATTGGCTACTAACTCCTACGAACTTAATTACCTACCTATATTTATAAGTACGAATGAAATTAGGGTTTCACTTACTACGTAAAAGTTTTACAAAAACATAACGTTTGAAACATCAATGTCATATTCGCTATATTCCGTTCATCATCAAATTACCGCGATAGTTAGTAGTAACTGAGCTTTATTGAAAGCTCCCCTTCGGTTACCCAGTGCAATGTCAACAGAAGGCCGTGCTGAGATAATGATTTAATATTTTCACCGCTTTCACGCTCCGATTGCCACCTAATCCGAACATAAGCGGTGTCAACGCGGTAGATAAGGCGTTTGATTGTGTTACTGATTGCAGGAACGTAATAGGCAGGTACTCTACCTTACTTTTACCCTGCGTAGGTAGAGACTGACTATTGGTCAAGTTAGTTCTAAGTATTAAATTAATTGAAACTGAAAATTTAAATTTTTGTAAAAAAAAAGAACAGGATTTTTTAGATAGAATCTCTAAATTGATTTATTGAGTGAGCTGAGCTAATATGGAAAGACCCTAATAGTCAGTATTAGACATTGTGACAATGAGCCAACCCAATAATTATGTGTAATCAGTAAACACGAGAATCAATAAGGCCACCCATGCAAATCTCATGCCCATTTGTTTACGGCTGTGTTAACACGACACGCGCCGCGACCGATACCGGGACCTCCCCGAATGGCACCGTTGATCGATAGGCGTGACTCTACACTGCACGATACGATGCGACCAGACGACATACTGAAAAAACCATAAGGGATGATAATGCCTTGAGATGAGCTGCCAACCTGATATGATTGAGCCTGGTGATTGTGATGATCTTTTGTGTTATTTCTTACATTAGTGCATGATCGTTGTTTGTAAAGCTTTGGCCTCGCAAACAACAATAAGGATTGGTTTTAATCAAACAGAAATAGCTTGTAAATGTCGTATCGTATCATCTAATGGGGATGGACATTGTCACGGGGCCGCAGAGCGTACCTAAATGCGACTCGTTATTGATACATCCGGCGTCAAGCGAGGGGCACGACGCACCTGTTTGAGCTTTTATCTTCTAATTGCTTGATTGGCTCTTTTCATTGGCTTGACAGGTTCACACTCTTTTCGGATTGGTAGCCTTAAAGTTTTTGTGTCACTGAGGAGGCAGGATTAAAAAGTTTTTATTGTTTTCAGAATTTCAAAAAAGCTTTTCACGTGCGAATGTCACTTTTTCACGAGAATACTGCGACTCTAACTGTCTTTTTTGAACCAAATTATCCATTGTTATTCAAAGGGGTTTCGCCAGATGCAAAAAAATCTTCCATAATAATAGTCATAGTCATATTATCATCTCTGGTACCATATGTTTATCATTTATCTGTTTATTGGCTTTCTACCATCATCACAGGTTACCACTAAATATCCGGTAGAGCACTTGCTTGCTCCTCCACTTATTCTCATAATTACTCATTTACACTTATTTACTTCAGTTGTCTGATTTGTAATTGTTTTTCCATTCCAGAGACCGCTTCCCATTCTACAAAGCGAACGACGAGCGCTGGAAGAACTCGATCAGGCACAATCTCTCCATCAACCCTCACTTCCGCAAGGGAGCTCGGGCTCCGCAAGGAGCTGGTCACCTCTGGTCACTAGACGCGAACGCCATTGACCTGTTGCCATGTAACCCTGTGCCTGAGGAACGGACCAGAGCGTCCGGCGAGACTGAGATGAAAGTCATGGGCTTCCAAAAGGTGAGCTTGCCTCGCAAATGATGTTTACCAATTTATTACTAGCTTTCTTTGTCACGCTGCTGAGGAACTTCCTTCTTTCCTTACCCTTCCTTATCCTTTTCAGCGAAGACTTCCAAGATACCGAACACCCAAATCCCTGTCATCCAATGGCTTTGATCTAATCCCCTATAGCACAACACCACACGAGATGCTGGTTCCTCGAGTATCTGTACTAAACGAAGTGGATGTTAACCTAATGGGCTTCCCCAAGGTATTTGACCGTATGCTGTTTTTAGAGAGTTTTCGGTGGGAACTAACCTGGTTCCAGTTTAGGAAAAATATATCAAGTTGGTCATACTCTGATGACTGTTCAGCAGTTTGGAAGCGCTCGTGGCGTAGCTTGCTTAGGCAATCTTCACCGATTATCTAAGTTAAGCAACGTTCTGTGCGGTCACTTTTTGGATGGGTGACCGTTAGTGGCATTTATATCTGAGCGCTTCCGTGCTTCGGAGGGCACGTTAAACTGTCGGTCCCGGCTCTAGCAGTCGTTAAGCCACGACGGAGGTCTTAAGGCGGCCTAAAAACTCCGTCACCAGAGTTGGCCACTAGCCCATACGAGCTTGCTTGCTTTAGCAGTCGATTGTTTCGAAGCGGTAGCTCAGATTATATTCTCTTCGGTATATTTAGACGTAATATAGAAGAAGTATTTGGTTCATCCTTAAACATATACACAACAGAAACATGACGATGGATGTTTCTTGATCTGCTACAGATGCAACAGTCTACGCCTACGTTTGGAACGCCTTTGGTTATGCATACTTTCCTGACGATTAAATGTAATCCAAACCAATGTTTCCAGGTGATCGTGCTTGATGAGGCGGCAATAGCGGCCGCCAGCATCCTACCAGACCAAGACTTATACACAGGAGGCACAAGTGAGTTTATTATATTATGCCATAGTATTTTTGAACCATGTAAACGCAGAAAAAAGACTTATGAGCAAGACAATCTAAGAGGTCGTTTCCCTATTGATGCGACAAGTGTCCTTGGAGTCACGAAGGTCTCACAAAGGACCCGAGAAGTCAGTAGATTAGGAAGGTTTGTGACAATAGTACTGAGGGAAATTTATATCTGGCATTGGATTTTGATGTTTTTGCACGAGCTAGTTGACCAAAATCTGGTGACATGGTGCTTTTTTTAAGCCTAGTATGTTTATTACTAAATCTCGATATGACATAATTAAAAAGCCGATTCAAAATTATTCCCTTTGTTTTTGGTATTATTTATAAATAAAAAAAAATTATACCTAGACCTAGGTATTTCTGTTTCAGTGTTCCTAAATCCGGTGTCAACGGAGCAAGTAGTACGAGAGTGTGGTCTCATCACCGTCGACTAGAGACGACGTGTCAACTAGCGCTAAGCTAACTGTAGTCTAGGCACTCTCGTGAGCTAAACTAACTTAGATTAGCTCACGTCTGTGGTAAAGCCCGATTTACGTTGGCACAGAAGTGAAAACAGTGGTGTACGCCGATAGAATTTGGGGAGTCAAATGTGAGCTATCTTTCCACTTATGCAAATAACATCATGGTTATACATAGTCTATATCATTTCCCACCAGAATAGAGTTAGTTTTGTTTTTTGGCGTGTAGTTTCTTAAGACCACTGACCGCTACACGTCGCTAGTTACTGTGCTCTACATTTTATAACAGTAACTATTCTCGTCTATTATCTACTTGACTTTTGGGTATTGGTATACTAAAACACTGTTGGGTTACAGAGTGGTTGTTATCTAATCTAAACAGTCAACTTCATCTTCTTGGTTTATGAACCTGAACAGTCATTTCATTGAACCGCATCTGCTGCTGCATTTTTCTAAACTAATTTGACAGCTCCATAAAATTATAGCTGTCTTTTTTATTTCAGTTTATGAGAGAGGGACGGCAATCATTTTAGTGCTGTCAAGTTAGGTTAGTTTAGGAAAATGAAACAACAGAATTGCTTTGTGTGAGCACTCGCCACCGCCACTTTACTTGATCAATGTAAATCGGAGCTAAGATACAACATTTTATTTACTGCCTATGTATAATAGGAGTAAATAGTAGTAGAAAGTAACATTACAGGTACAACCACATGCGTAAATATTGTGAAGATACCCTTATAAGTACAAAGTGTGCGTACTCAAAACAAACTATTATGTTTTCAAATTCTGCGAAAACATAATAGAGTGTGCAGACTTAGCGTGACCAGACTCTTGTTGAGTACGTAAACTTGTATGTAAACCTTAACCATGGTTCTTGAACGACTTTGATTTTAACAATCCTAAACCTGTATACAGTAAGGTAGATACTCGAAGTCTCGAACTAACTAGACTAGATCTAGCTAGCGTCGTTTGAAAAAGTCTGAATAAAGGGTGCTCAATTCTACTAACTACTAATGGTTGACGTTCTGTTTACGTCCAACTATGGTTCGACTGATCTTCAGCTTAGCTGAAACGTCACTGCGTAGCTTGATCGAAATAGCTAAAATACTATAAAGCTACGGTTTAGCAACGTTTCAGCTGATGCCCCGAACTGAGATCTCGTGGTCGGTCAAGAGGTTGTAAAGATACGAGGGTCCAAACTTAATAAAAAAAAATGTCGTACAAAAATATCACATGGGTGTCATATATGATAAGGCTTTGCTAGAAATTCCAAAACCGGTTTAATTTTTCAAGTCCGTTAGTGGAATTGTCCATAACCGGTGGCATTATTATATTGGTGGTTATTGATCAGCCTTGAATATTGAATGCAAAGGGATTACTTTTTAATTAATGTTGATCCAATGTTGATTTGCACCGCCCGCCATTGATATTTAATTACTCTCATTTTAATGATTACCCACTAGCGTATCCAGAGAGAGGCTAGAGGGGTCGATCCCCCCAAAATTTCTGGATCTACCCAAGCGTAAAGCAGGGTTTGTAAGAGGAAACCATAAATAGCTAGCTAGCTACCCCCAAACTAAAATCCTGGATTCACCACTGATGATAAAAAAAACCTTGTTGAGCTTCTGCTAAGCAATTAGGCGTATATTTTAGCGTTCTCGCAAGCTTGGTTTCAAAATCAAAGTCGTTCAAATGCGACAAAATGTAGTTATGAGGTGTAAAAAGTAAGCTTAGAATAATGTTAGGGAAGTGATTCAATGATCTAATTTCAATTGAGTGTAGTGTCCACTGAAGCGGAGTCGTGTAAAATTTATCAAAAATTGCAGAAGTTTTGAAGCTATTTCCAGTTCAATATTTTTTGGGTTTGTGTAATATTTTAAGCGTTTTTATGCCAATTTTATTTCTTTGATGAACGCTTTAGTGGATATTCATTGAATTTGTAGATTCCGATTACAAAAATAAACCTCTGGTTCTGTGAAGGTTAGGTTAGGGGGGAAATATTTGGTTTACAAAAATAGGCAAATATGTTCGTTTATTTATGTATCTCTTATGTTTCCTATATATTGGGATCTCACAGACAAGTATAATATGTAACAATAAAATAATGTTTTTATCATAGTAATGGTTATCTTTAAATAAATGTAGTAAATGTATAAATGTTTTTTCTTTAACTAAAATTACAATTTAACATGTTTAGTTTTTGCTAATGTATAATATTTTTTTATAACTGTACCTATTTTTGGTTGAATACTAAAAAGACACTGCAAATCTTTCCAAGCAACACAATTTCTATAAAAAATATGTAAGACTAGCCGTCGCCCGCGGCGTTGCTCGCACCCTTTAGAGTGTGACTTTTCAAAATTCCTTTCTTAGTGCACCCCTACACTATATAAGGATACTACCCTCCAACTTTCATACCTATAGGACTTATAGTTTAGGCTGTGCGTTGATTCTCTGTCAGCTTCAAAAGAGTTTTATATATATTGATGATTACCTACTGTTTTACGTGAGAAAGTGTAATTCTTCTTTCACTTATATAATGACCTTTTAATTTTGCAATACCTATAGGTATCTAGGTACTTACCTAACAATTTTAATATAAAGGCAATCAGAGAAAATTACATTATTTAAATGAAAATTGATGTCTGCTTTATTATTAACATCAAAAGGACTTTTGAGACTTTCACTTGCAATTATTACTATTTTATTTACGTACGGGCATAATTATATTTACGATACGAAAATTAAATTCAAAGATTTAATTAGGGCAACTCATCACCAAAGTGCCAATAGCTTTTGCATGGGTACGGAAGAGATTACTATATGGAATATGATGCCGATTGTACCGTGTAGTCAAGAGTAAAGAAAATATACCATTTTTGTTCTGAAATGCACAAGCTTTCAAGGTGAAACGAGTTGACGTTATTTTTACGTCAACCCTATTTAGATTGAAGTCTAATTCCAGAAAGTCAAAGTCAAAGTCAAAGTCAAAAAGCTTTTATTCAATAAAATCTCACTGATCACTTTGAATCGTCATTACACGAGTTTTTTTTTTTTTTTTTTTTTTTTTGACATTGGCAAAATTGTCTGTCGAAATGACGGACACAGGCCATTATGGAAGAGAAGAAGAAGAATCGTCATTACGTTTTGTATGATTACAATTTTTTTTTTTATTGGATGAGTTGGAGCTAGTTCGTCCCAAGCTTGTTTGTCTTCTAAATAATCTGATATTTTTTAGTATGCTTTTGAAATAAGTCTTTGTTTTATTACGTTTTTGAACTTGCCAATCGACAATTGAGACACATCACTTGGGATTTTGTTAAAGAAGCGTACACATTGCCCTTTGAAAGATTTACTAATTTTTGAGAGCCTAGTGGTGGGAACAGCGAGTTTGTCTTTGTTTCTAATGTTAACATTATGATTATCACTTTTGATTATCACTTAGCAGCATCAGTGGAAACAAAAAAGTACAGGTGCTATTTTTGTCGCTGACTGTAGTATGTAGTGCTTCAGTGGACAGGCAGCCGAAGCCAGTTTTATTGTTTCTCAATTTGTGAGTTAGGTCACGTTGTGTTGGATAAATTTATTTATTTTTTTAGGGTCTGCGTCGGGTGTAATTACTAGGTCGTTAGGAGATTTTGTTTCATGAGCTGAATTTAAAATGTTTTCTAAAGAAAAAACTACCTTTGTTTAGACGGCGATATTAGGCGCTTTGTAAATAACATTACGGTTATTAGTGCCTTGACCCGCTCTTTTTATTTAATTTTGCTTTTAATTAATTTTTATATTATCGTTTCTAAATATTTAACAAAGTCAACCTGTCTGTCTGGACTATTTCTGGAAAGTATACACTGAATTTTATTCCGCTTTTCCGAATTAGATACTGACTTTATTTTGGAAGAACGTACACGGTTTCAGCATTAATGGAAAATGGGAATACGTACATAGGCTACTGTTGAATAAGTTTTTATGGTAACTAAATAATTGGATAATTCTTTTCATACTTAGCACATATACCTATTTTGAATTTATTTTATTGAATTTGTGACAAAAGCTTATTGAACTAGGTATATTTAGACCTGCACGCCGATACAGAAATCATTACTCAAGCTTAGATTTAAGTAGAGTTTAGTTCGGATCAGTGATTGAGTAGAAAATCAGCATACGGGCCTTAGTGAGTTTTTTCATCAAACAAAAACATTTTCGCTTTGTCTTTTTGCGCTGCAGTAGGTTTTAAAAAGAATGATCGTACGGATCGCGAACACAACCTATCAATTTGAAATAAATGAGGGTATGTGTACGTTGTGTACGTACAATGTATAGGTACCTACACTATCCGGCAGCAATTTACAAGGAAACAATAGCGACACCGTTATTTTCAATAAGCTGCCATACACCGGGATAATGAAAAAAGTTTTTATTACCGACAATGCGGTGCTGGTTCAAAGAACAACATCAATGTGTCGTTGAAACGTGCTGGAAACAAGACTTGTTAGTTCATACCACAGGATCTTGAAGTGATTCTAAACCATACCTTGTTTCAATCAAAAAGTTGGGATTGTATTGGAAAATAATATTGAGCCCTAGAGTTCATTGAAACCCAAGGCGCTGAAGAATGTCTGTTTGTTTTCATGTAGCTGATTTTTTGCGAGGACGTTCTTGTTCCAAAATTTGTTCTTTGAATGTTTTCAAGTTCTTGCAGTAGGCAGCTGAATTTATCTACTAATCTGTTAGTTACTTTAAATCAGTCTTCAGTTTAAACTGTTGTTATTGTAGGTTAGGTACCTACACTACCCACTTATATAAAAGCTTGGGCTTAATAAACATTTTTATATTCACAAATGGCTTTTTATTTCGACTGTACTGACATGCGTTGTGCCACAGAATAACACAGCAGTACGACTTAAGGCACGAATCGGGAAGAAAATTTGAAATTAACATAACAATAGAAGGTACGAATCAGCTATAACCCATCAATGGCACACGCATGCTATATTACGTGAGTCATAGACACATGTTGTATAAAAACGACGTGTAATATCAGTGTTTACTCCAGAGTAAAGTTTACTCGACATTGATGAAATTGGGCCTTTGTTAAGGTAATCCCAGATCTGTTAAAGCCTCTGTACCCACCGGGCTACCAACCAATCATCCCTCATACATTATGAAGAGCAATTGCGATGAGCGGCAGTGTACGTGTAATTATTGCAATCAATTGGCGGTGGTGGAGCCGGATGTGACCGAAACCGAGATGCTTATGGATTACCCCGCGGGGATCAAAAATCTGGATTCCGTACATTTAAACAGTTTACTCGAAACTTCTGAGTGATTTTAGTGTGAGCTTATAGCTGAAAATTAGTGGAAGGTGAATTATTTGCAATTTCTAGCTAATCTGATGTTAGGGTAATTAATTAATATGAAAATAAAAATTTAAAGGTTAATTTTGAAGCGAAAAGAGGTAGCGTTAAAATTATTTTGTCGTAGATCGCTGCTATTGTTTAATATAGCCATTTGCCCTCACAGATAATCCAGTAACTGCTGCCCTCAGGGTTTCGCTAAATTATCTGAAGCTTGACCCATGATAGATGGCGCCCCTCCTCTTTCGCATTAGCGAAACGATAGGAAGTGGAAGGTTGTAGCAAATCTACTGCTTTTGAGTTCTTTATTGGTTTTAAATGGTTCGGACTTAGAAAATAAAAGTATTGATTATTTTAAATATTTATTCGTCATCTATCGACAGCCTCGTACGAGGTAAGCTTTTAGAATCTTCCAGAGACGATGGTAGCTCTGTATCCTTTGTTTCCGGTAGAGGGTAACACAGAGCAGCCCCAATCAAAGCACTCACGCCGAAAATAGAGCCAGAGGCATATTCTGGCAATGAATTTAGAGGGGGTGCTACTATTTGCCCCACTCGAGATAAAACAGCCAGTATACCTAACACGGAGTTTCTCACCGACGTTGGAAACAGCTCAACACCATACAAAAATACAATGATAAATGACATGAAGAAGAAGCAGTTACACACACAAGCAATCACCACTCGCACCCAGTGTAAATGCGAGGGCACACACACAACGATTAACATTAGAATGCCGGATATGAAATTGGTGCCCATCAAGAAAGGTCTTCTGTGCAGGATCTTGAGTAGGAAGACACAAGCGATGGTTCCTGGTATAAGTAGCGCTCCTGAGATCGTCACGTTTAAGTGGATGTTACCACTCATTTTGCCAATGTATTGTGAAACGCCGTAGTACCCCATGCCGCAGGCGAAGTAGATAAAGGCCATGCAAATGAGATTTATCGTAAGCTTTCTATGTCTAAATATTTGCCAGAACTTAACCTTTCGCCGCGTGGTTTTCGTGAGCGTGTCCTGGTATGCATGTATTTCTGCTTCTATAGACTCACTCGATTTTCCATTACTGAAAGAAAACAATAAAGATTATAGACTAAAAACTTCAGAACTTATGTCTCGGCAAACTATTGAACTTCCTAACTTTTTACAAGCAGCCAAAAACTTAGAAATCAGTCAAGCATGTTATTACACCAACACAGGTCAACTTTTTGACAAACAAGAATAGTAAGGATGTTAAAAATAACTTACAAACGCAAAATTTTCCCCATTACCCCCACCGCTTCATCAACTTTATCGTTATCCAGCAGCCATTTCGGGGATTCCAGCGTGATAAACTTCATGGCCACAAACAGAAACATCGGCACTGAAACCGCCAATTGGAATTGGTCACAGTCCCTAAGTAGATATGAGACTCCACCTACTGTCATATGGCCGAGGTTTAAAGGGATATGGTACAGTGCTGTGATGGTTTCCCTGTGCCCCACAGAGCAGTATTCGACGAGAAAGACGAAGGAAGTGACAATAGCACCGCCAACGCCAAAGCCTTCGATGAACCGCATGCAGATGAACACAGCAATGGTCGGCATCGCACTCACGAGGCAGCCGAACACGGCAAGGATTAGACAACATAGAGTAAACATGGTGAGGCGGCCGAATCTAGAACAATGTTTTTAGATGTAAAATATAATTTGGTTTGTGCTAGGTAGCTTGACTATTTAAATAACTAATGATAGATCAAACTCTAAGTCCCTGATATTGTATAACTCTGAGTTTAGTTTAACTTACACATCAGACAGGAAGCCAAACACCACAGATCCAAACAATGAGCCGAAATAAACCATGCTCTCAGAAAAACTGATCAACCACGACTGTTCACAAACCACAGAAAACTTTGTCTGTACTGTTTTTGTGAACACGTTTCTATCCCAAGTTGGTTCTTCACAGGGACACGCATTCGATGAGTTCGTTCCATCTAACATGCAAGAGTACTGCATTGGAGGCGTCAGAAACAGCAAGTTTAACACGTGCCAAAATACAGGTATTTTGCTCAAAAATAATAAAAAGAAAAAATAATAATGATAACGACCGATTTTACTGAAATGTATCTCGATCGGATTGATTATTTTAGAACTATCCAATTTTGCCATTTTTGTGAAACTCACTGTCGAAGAACCTAAATCCGGATGGCCAAGAGCTGAAACACCCATCAAACAAAAATAAGGAAAAATTTATTAAATACTATCACAATTAATCTGAAGTCTGAACTATACTTCCTATACCCATCTATAAATTGTGTCTGATTAAATTTTTGTGTTCATTTTAGTTCCTACAAACCTTCTTATAAATTGTTTCACTCTATTTGCTTTCCGGGATTCTCCGGGTTTCTATTCAGATTCCTTTCTAAATCACTGTTTATATCGAATGACCAGAAGCTCCTTTGAGGCAGGTATTCCGCCGTAATGCACCAAACGTTTCCAATCTTCATTTATTATGTGCAAAGGAATGGAATGCTTTGGCGTCTGTTGCTCCAGCCGTCTTCGGGTGAATGCCGTAGCCTATAAAGGCTGTATTCTAGATAGGGTGCTTCATCCTGAATCGTGGCATCCACAACATTGTTTATTTATTTTTATTGCTAGACTTTTAGCTGCTGAACCGAATCGCAAAATGCAAGGAGGAAAATTTTATTTTTGTTGCTATGGTTTACTATTATTCTGAGCGTTTATTGAAATCAATTTACGCATACCTTCTGCGAATGATAAAGAATTACCATTTCCACCAAACTTGTGCAATATCGTTACGTGTATAATTGGCTTACGAAAGAAAATCCACGATTTTATTGCAGCAATAAAATCCTGCGAAAGTTGTGTGAAAGCTTTGTAAATAAGCAAAGTTCGTAAAGCGACAAAAACAACAATATTGTATCCGAAGTTGGTGCGAATCGGTATTCCGCTGGGTGCCTTAGGGTGCTTATGGGTAAGTACCTACAGTAGCTAGCCTGGATGCGTTGAAAATGGAATTATAATAATAGGACGCTCTGGGAAATACAAACCTAAATAGCTTAACAACTTAGCAATGCTGGCTTTGTTACTTGTGGCCGTCGTCCTATTCATTACCGAATGTTTACGAGGAATAGCATCCCTGCGCTTGGCAGAATATGCAGTTAGTAAGCAAGAACTGCAGGTAAGTAGAATGCTTTGTTCAGTTTAGGGTAAATTCTGTTTAGAACAGATTCTGGGTATGCCAGATTCGATTTACCTCACGAGTTTAAAAATAATCTAACAATTATCTTTTATGCTGTTGTAACCAAGTTATGACAATTAGTTTGAAGCTCCAGTAGTGCGTGGTCTAGAAATCTCAATTTGTGAAGACGTTTTCATCCACAGGCATTCACATAAATGTACATCTACCACCAGCTACCCACCCACCAATATGACTTGACATTCTTGCTGACCCTCAACGGCTGGACCTAAGGAAGTTAGTTCTTCGATCTGGCTGCTGTCGTGTTATGGCCAATACACACTCAATAGACATACAGTGGCAAGAGAGTAGCGATAGAGATGCGATCCACTGCGTGGTAACACGGCAATACCCCGTTGTAGAGTCCTAGTTACCGAGCAGTGTACCACGCCGTCGAACTAGTAACTGTACTTGTCTTATAACCGTGTAAATCGGTTCTTACACCTTTTAAATTTCATATTCGGCGTGTGTAAGCATTCGATCAATCTTCGTTCGGCAGTCTGCGCGATGTCCTTCGGGATACGTTGCATTTATGTATGAGTTAAACGTGAACACGCTGAGTGCTCTTTTCAAGTGATTGATTGAAGTTGGATTCACAAAGTCAAGAGTTATATCGAGCGAAAGTAGCAAACCATACTGTGGTTTTTGAGAATAAGATATATTTATTTCGTTTTATTCCTACAGACAAGTAGGTATAATACGAAATAATAGTAATAAGTAGCTCTAGCTAAAACAGGCCGTGAAATTTCCTGAATATTTGGTCACTAAGAAAATTACAACTAATACATTATTTACAATATTTACAAAATACACATGGAACAGTTGAGCCATCTACAAACCGTTGCAAACGATTTATAGATAGCTCAACTGGTCCAAATCAGTACCAATCGGAAGCGTGCCCAAAACACTGGTCACTTAGTACAACACACTAAAATAGTAGTAGGCTAACTAACTATTTTAGTGTGTTAATTCGTCGAAGTATTTTACTTATCCCGCAGCAACCTACTGATGCCACCATTAAAAAAAGATGGTTTTGTTTTATTCAATAAAGAATAGGTCCTAGGACTTCCCTGTAGGATTCTAAAGATTTATCGAATATTTACTTACCTTTTGAGAGATAGTTCATAATATATTGTGGCGATAAGAGCTCGTTCCCACTTGGCGGGTGTCGGATACGTGTATTAATCGGACTAGAAGGCGTTGTGTTAAGTGGACTTAAGTGTCCGTGAATATTTATTATGAGAATAACTATAATTATTATCTATTTTATGATCATAAATTAAAATGAAATTAACAAAAAAGTTAGAAACTCAAACAGAAATGATTACTTAATAGTATTATTATGATCTGTGTCTAAGGTATAGGTAAAGTATAATTATAAATAGTAAAACAGGATAAAATAAATTATAGTTTTGATCTTATTAGAATTTTACTTTCTTACTTAAGTGCAAAGTGTCAAATTTTTTTATAACTATTAAAGTTTTTATTTTAACTCTAAGAATTTTGTTACAGTCCACACTAGTCCTATGTTTGACATAGACCTAGAAATATCGATGGGAAAGATGTACTTATTTTTTACGCTCACTGTTAATTTATAGGAAACTAGATTCCGCCCGTGACTTCGTTCGCGTCCCGTTGGATCCCGTTGATTTTCTGGGATAAAAAGTAGCCTATGTGTTAATCCAGGTCACGGACAATATGTAGGTATTCCAAGTTTCATTTAAATCGGATCAGCAGTTTTTACGTGAAAGAGTAACAAAGATCCATCCATACTCACAAACTTTCGCTTTTATAATATTAGTAGGACTTAATGCTAGATGTAGTACATTTTATGTAAAAGTTACGAGCGCATGAATGAAAAACTGTGAAATCTTAAAACTTGTAGAACTAACGTTGTTTGCCATGACCTGTAGAATACCCCCCTTTTGGTATTATATAGTATTTATGTATTTATATTATAGAGAAGTGCAAGAACTGTACCAACAGTATAATGTAAGTGATGACGAGTGCAAAGATGGCGACCGGCAGGTGGATGTCAACTCGAATAGCACGCAGCAACGTGAAGGAAAATGGACGCCGAGTGATGTAGTTCAGAGTATCCTGCAACTCTGCACGAAGATCAGCATCTAAAATGAAAAATATATGGACAAGCGTGTTGGATGTAAAAGTTATCACTTCTACATCCAACACATGAAAAACTTGTCCGTGGTCCGTGTGGTACTGGTACAGTCAGCGTCAAATTGATATGAGCGTCTAGAGTAGTCAAAATGATCTGAAAAACATAAAAGCAATTTGATATACGCAGTTCTGTGACTGTACCACTGAGTAAAGTAATACTTCACTCTGAGTGGTAGGTACCACACATTGTATAACATAAAGAAATTCATTTTGATTTGGATCGATCTTGAAAGTAATAGCTTTCGTAAAAAAGTAAATAATATGTCGTAGGTATCTCCAAGTAAAGTTAGCAAATGATAACAAAACAATTGTTTTCTATAGCCAATAATAAGTTACGCTACAGGAAAGTCTTTTACATCTATTGAAGATGATTTATACAGCGTCAGGAGGCAACCTACGCCTACACTTATCGGGACACTG
Organism: Eulithis prunata; assembly: GCA_918843925.1. Lineage (NCBI taxonomy): Eukaryota > Metazoa > Arthropoda > Insecta > Lepidoptera > Geometridae > Eulithis > Eulithis prunata. The sequence continues at coordinate 9,161,516 of OU974012.1, forward strand.
TAGTGCCTGGGACAGTGATAAGATACGTTATTACTTTCTACTATCGTCTTGAGAAAAACGAGATGAAAAATGAAAGTATTAGCCATGATTAAATGGACGAACATAAACCAAACCTGAGCATCGAATGATCTGCTTCGCCAACATCTCCTTCAGCTTGCTCAGTTCATCATAGCATAGTTCAGAAAGAGCACAAGGTCCGATAATTGACAAGCTAACGCTAAGAATGTTGACTGCTACTACTTTTACTCGATCGATCTAAAATACAAAAAATATAGTAAATTTATTATTTAAAAAAAAGACCTTTGAAGCAGGACTTAGTTAATCGGTTACTATTACTAAAATCGAAAGTACCAATCTACTTACTTGAAGTACAAAGTCCTTTAAATAAATATAACCGAACAGAATAAGTAACGGTATATTACTCAACAAATTTGTAATCATCTGAAAAAGTAAGTTTTTATTAAAATGAGCTCAATCATAGTTTTGATCGTAGGTAGATCATTTTTAAATCATAATTCGATAGGTGTCACAGCTCAGTCGGTAATATCTCTTTCCGTGCTATGGGTTGTGGTTCCAATCTCCACCAAGTACGAAAAAAACCAGTACATGCGTACGCAGGTAACAGCGGTAAGTATTCACACAAAACTACTTAAAAAAATACGTATACTCAAATAATATATAAAAAAAAGTATTTTGTTATTTGAATCTAGGATACGTTGCTTATAAACATTCAATTCGCTACTCACCGTAAGCTGCATTTGAAACTCAACATCATCAAACGCATCGAGCAAATTATTGTAGTTAATCAAACATTTCCGAACAACTCTCCGTTTCATCAGTACCTCATCCCTGCCAACGATGTTTACAGGAATAGTGTTTTTCTCCAGCGTCTGTCTCAGCAGCACCAGCCTGCTGTGCAGCAAGCCCACAACATACACAATCCCGCATGATATTAAATTTGACGAATGGCATAAATAATTTTTATTCAGTAAACATAAAAACGCTATGTATTCGTTGCTGTTAAATAGTTGCAACCAGAATGATGATAATAAATCTCCAGCGAAGCTAGCCAAATTCAAACACAAAGTGATCAATAAGACAATACGTGGCAAGAATAGTCTGCTGCTCTTCACATATCCCATGAGAGAATCATAGGTAAGGATTTTGCTTGTGTAGGTGGAAAGATAGATCTGACTTGTAATTTGGCAAGCTACAAACCAAAATAGGTGTTTGAATAGCGTCAAGTACAGATGACCGCGAGCGGTTGAAATGCGGGGCACAGCCATAAAATGTATCTGAATGATCAAGATAGGAATAGTCAGCAGAGTTGTGCAAATGCAATAGAGTCTTAGTAAAATAGATGTTATTTTTGAAGAGCTTATCTTGTAATAATGCCCGAAGATAATAAAAATGATCATCAAAATTTTGAAATCTAGCATTTTATGTGATTTTTCAATACGTTTATGGTTTATTTTTTTCATGGCAGGTATTTTCTTCACAAAATTCACTACAAAATCCGAGAGCTGTTAGGTAGAACAGTAAGAATATTGTACAACAATACGATAGGTACTGAAAAGAAAAACGTATTAAATCTATTATAAGCTCAACCTTGCATTGTCAGTACCTATGTTAGTAAAATTATGTGTCCATTCCATTAATTTATCAGACGAAATTTTTATTGAGTTATTGAGTAATTACTATCCTCATTTGTAATACCTTGAAATAATCAGATAAACACCACTATTATTATTATCGTAGTATGTATAAAATACCTATATAAGTAGTATACATTTAGAGGTACTTATATCAAAATTGTTTTTTATTATTGTTAAATACAAGTTATATAACTAATAGGGTTGGGATCTCTTCTTTTAAGTTGATCTAACCTGTGTTAGAAGAGTCCCCTCTTTTCTGTGGTCACTAAAAACACACTTGTATAACTTAACATAGGTAATGTACAGTACCTAAGTTCTTATAAAAAAATATTAAAGTAACTAGGTACCTATAGGAGAAAGATGTAATGTATTCGAGTACCTACAGGTATCCTTGTACAAATAGGTACATAATACTTACCTATTTCTACAAGAATAGCTGAAATATAGGTAGTATGAATAGAAAAGATACCATTTCAATCTGTGATGCGTGATCATTATTGCATACATAGAATGGCATAGGTATCTACTGCATCGTAATGTGCACGCATCCAGTAAACGGAAATGCAGAAATATAAACTATACTTACCTACTCGGTAAAGCCACTCATAAAATACTATTTGTTCAGAAAAAATGTGCAATTAGCTAAGTCATACAGCAGCATCACATAAGTGTGATGCGATAAACATAGCTTAATGTAATTTTATACTTTGTTTTATTATGCCTGTACCCAATGGAGACTTTAGATTCGGTTTTACCAAAACTATGCATATATTAGAGATTTGTAGTAGGGCTACTAAAAACATGATCTTTCTGTTTTTCTTTGTCAACACAACCCTCATTAGAATCATCTTCTTTCATTTCCCTCATCAGAACCGTCATCTTAGTTTTATAAAGTCTCTTTTCGGGTTCTTGCCGGATGCTATTAATCTTCTTCATATCATTATATGACATGAGGCTGACATTTGCTTTTATTTGGCCCATGTACCTATGTTACCCATGATCTCTCCCTTCCTCGCCCTGTTTTTGTCTCTTTCCTTTAGCTATGCTTTTGACTAAGCTGTTATCTCGTGTAATTTAGCCATTCATCTTTGCTATTCTGCTCACACAGTTTGTATGAGGCTCTTTCTTACCATAAGTACCTATTTTTTTTTAGAGCTCTTTGGATCTTGTGCAAACTAGTGTGCAGTCAGGCTAACGGCATAAAAAACAAACAATCATAGTAACCTTCAAGTTCAATAAACAACCCATTATTATACAACTAGGTACCGATAAAAGTTTAGCCATATATACCAAAGGATGGTATCTTATGAGCTATTATTGAGTGAGTATCAGGGCAGCAGAATGGACGGAAAAGTTGCTTTACTGGTATTAGGCCTCTTGCATGGTATTTGGGCTGATGTCGCAGTCATGAAGGACGTTACTGTAGGATTTGGACAGGCGTTGGATAAATGTCGAACAGAGGTGAGCATTTTAATTTTGTTACTGAGAAACATAGGTACCTGATAATAGCTATACCAATGCTTTCTATATTTAAGACATAGACAGGCATTTATTTGCTTAATCAGCAAATATACCCTGGTTTATTTTCTAGTGAGACGCGACCTGAAATTCTTTTGTGTCTTCTTCTTGCACTAGGTACCATATTATAATTATTTTATGTTTATTTTGCGATGAGATATACTTACTATTTATAATGTTTGTATGCATTGCAATTGCTATTAAACCTCTACACTTCACATTAGAATCGTTTACTTTTTACTTAGTTCTTTGTTGTCTCTCATTTGACCCACTTTACCAATGAAAATCAACTTGATATCCAGAGTCAACTGACTGAAGATAAGATGGAGGAGTTCTTCCACTTCTGGAGAGACGACTTCAAGTTCGAGCACCGCGAGCTGGGCTGCGCTATTCAATGCATGAGTCGCCACTTCAACCTGCTCACCGACTCCTCTAGGATGCATCACGACAACACTCACAAGTTCATCCAGTCCTTTCCCAACGGTAAACTTAGATTCTTCTGTATCTAAGTTATTGTGTAACACTCGTATTAGACGTTCAATGTTTTGTTCAATCTACGATTCAATTTTATTCTCTTCCTAACTTTCGACCTCGTTCTAACAATTACTTTTCCTGAGTTCGGTGTTTGATTGATTGAACTGTAAAAAGCGCTTTTGAAGTTGGTACCTAATAACGATCATGCAAAGATTTACATTCATTTGCGTATGCTGCGTATGATCCAATAGCAACCAGCTGATATACATTTGTGGCTTACGTAGACTCTTATTCACATTATGTACACGGTGATTATTCAATGTAATGTAGAAACACTGTTCTGTGCAGTTAAACTTTTGTATGAGGCAATCCAGTGAAGCTCAATATTCTTTATAGTGCCTTCTGGTAAGATCGGCGTAAGTGGAAGTCCGGATAAATCACGTAACTAAGCAATTATCATATAAAAATATCGCAGAATTGCTTGGCATCCGGACTTCCACTTACGCCGATCTTACCAGAAGGCACCTTACCAGATTTTGCCTGTTGGTACCAGCGCTTTCACATCATCTTCGCTTACAACTCTGAAATCTTACACCCTTAAAAGTGTATGTTCAAGCTGTTTTTGGATAAAAACCTCACTCACTGTCCCCAGGGGAAGTTCTTGCTCGCCAGATGGTGGATATTATCCACGGCTGCGAACAAAAGAATGATGATGAGCCGGACCACTGCTGGCGGATCCTACGCATCGCCGAGTGCTTCAAGAAAGGCTGCCAGGAGAAGGGCATCGCGCCATCTATGGAGATGATGATGACGGAGTTTATCATGGAGTCCGTCGCCTAAGCAAGAAGTAATGTCTAAATAATCTTCTTTAGTTATTCGATTTGTGGACCTCTTATATTATGTAATGATGTTATCTTTTAACGGATGACGCCTTAAGGGGTATATTCATCGGTCTTTTAAAGCTGCTCTAGCTAAAATGACTGCTAAATCTGGTGTCATCTATTTTCGTTGTCATGCAATTGATATGACCGAGCATTTTAAATTTTAACTTACGTTTATGGGATTCAAAGTGAGTGCACACTGGAAGTGGTTTCTTTGTAATAAGTAGGTATGCACAATATATTCGTTAAGCACATTTTTTTTATAATGTACCTACCTACACAGTTCACAAAGGTTTTTTTTATTGAAGGAATAGTTTTTTTTTAATAATAAGTTAAAACTAATTGACCTTTATAACGATGACGCGGATTGTTTAATGGAAATGTTACTTTATATTTTAGAAAATAAGGAAGCGTTTGGAAAATCAATAAAATTTCTGGTTTATTCAACATTATTTTTTACATTAACATGCCTTGATCTCAGATTACCTATTTTTTTCTCCAATCGACAGCCAGTATGTACGGTCAAAATAATATTATCTAGGTAAGTATATAGGCTTTGCAACTGTATTGTAGTTATTGTTTCAATGGTCAAATCAAAATAATGACTAAAAACACAAGTCTATATTTCACCCAAATTGTGCAGTGGTGCCCTAAAGCACAGTGCACTCAAATAATACACCGCGTGATAACGTAAGGTCACTGGCTGTGGGCGTAAATTATCAAGTTGAGCGCACACAAATCTTCATGAGTTGGCGATAATGTGCAGCCAGCTTTATTTCGACGCTACACTATTTAATTATTAGGTCGTCATTATATGAATTAAATTATTGATCCGTATCGTATTAATTTTCAGTAGTGGTTATAGTAATATGAATACCTACCTTTATAAAACTTATGGGTATAATAAGTAGGTATTTGGGAACGCATTTTGGGGATGTCCTAAATTACATCGTATCAATGTATCGATTCTGAACGAACTTCAAAAAAACAAAAGGTTATAGTCAACTGTGCGGCTTTGTTTTGACTATTTTGATAAGCTATGAAGGACTGCGACCCTTACAAAACTAAGTACTATGCTTATCGACAGACGTCACTGCTCAGTCGTTTGTAGATCTGCCTTAGCAATTATTATTAATTTTTACTTGTAGTGCGAAAAATTTGGTGCGAAACAGCGCTACACGGCCCATAATACAAGCTTTGCTTAGTTTGGGACTAAAGGGGGTTGTGTAAAATGTCCAAGAATATTTATTACTGTAGCTTCCGCCCGCAACTTCGTTCGCGTCCCGCTTGGATACCGTTGATTTTCCGGGATAAAAAGTAGCCTATGTTAATCCAGGTCACCGACTAAGATTTATATTTATTTATAGGTAAATGTATTTTATCTAAATAATCTAACGTTATAGGTATGCAAGGTTCACGTCGAAAAGGTTACTTCAGTGACTTCACAACTGTTATTGCTCAGGTCCAGCCGTAGCCACAGACATGCCAGCTCAATCTGATACACTATCAGTGTCACAGCACCACAGTCCGGTGGTGGCCATTCAGCTACAACAATGGTCAGCCAGATTGCGCTTGAAGACATTGGGATGCACACGACGCCACGAGCCTCTGATTTATGTACCCTGTGCAGTGATAACGGAACGTTATTCATGATGCTGCAGGGAAAGTGTGGAGACCCATTGTAATGTTAATGTTCTAGGTGAAGTTTGATAGCGATAAAGTTCGCTATTTAACCGGCTTGAAAAAAAAAGAGGCGGTTCTCAAAACTCCGTCATTTATGAACCGATTTAATAGTTATTTGTTATACAAGAGTGCAAAGTTGCTTTTTAACCGCGTGTTCAATTTTGATGACCGAGCAATCGAAGGATTCTAAAATTGAATCACGAGCGCAGCGAGTGATTCAAAATTAGAATCCTGAGCGTTAGCGAGGGAATCAAAAGAGCACGAGGTGAAAAATCTTTGCACTCGAGTGCAACACGTAACTTTTCATTCCACCTCAGCGAGGAAATGACTAATTTGCGCATTATTAACAGTTTCAGTCAATTCTGTTGGCGTCAAACAAACTTCCTCGTCGCTAGAATCACTCATTTTAGTTTTTTCACTTGTTTTCTAGTTTCTTGTTTTTAATATAAGGTTTAATAACAATGACGTGAAAAAATGCCGCGTAAAGAACCGCGTACAAAGCAAATTGAAAAAAGAACACCAAGAAGGTTCCGAGTCTGAGTTTTTAACAAATTAAAAAAAAGTTGTATGATATATTCGGCACCATAGAGGTAGCAGTAAATAAAAAGATGTATGTAAGTAATTAAAAATACTACCCAAAGAAACTATTCCACGCGGACGAAGTCGCGGGCTAGTTTTAGTATAAAAATGAAAAAGTAAAGGAGTAAAGAATGTCCCACACCGGTAGGCAGTTCAAAACCTCTGTGGCGCGAGGTATCTTTCATCACCTCCAATATCGATGTGGCCATGAAACGGGCGGCTTTACGGCTAATTTTCCATCAGAGATGTGCTACGTTTCTAAACAGTGATAGTTTCTTCAAGAGGCTACGCAGATAAGTTAGTTGAACTCGATTCCATTAGTGCGAAGCTAAGCTATAAAAATAAACGTCAAGCTTAGCTTAGATGGTGGGTTACTCTATTCCCAGCAGCCTTACTCCCGAAACCCGTTTCAATCCGGTTTCACGGAATTTGACAGAAATCATGTCATTCGGTACTCTTGAATCCAGTACCAATAAGGTTTGAAACTGGATTGGGAGAAAAAATTTCAATCCAATCCCAAACCGTTTTGACTGATTGAAAGCGACTATTTCCCGCTGGCGGGTTTTTTGGTACTCTTGACACGATTTTGACATTAGGAATCGGGCTTCGAACCGACTTCTTCGCTGGATTTACACAGTTTCAAAATGCTAACTTTTTTGCGATTGAGTGGGATATAAAAATGATAAAATCAAAGTATAAAGTACCTTAATAAAGGAGATGTAGAGCTATATTTGGCTAGGTACCTACCTACTGATGTGATATTTTAAGACTTCTTCCCTAATTCCTTAGTTTCCACTAGGTTTCATCCATGGGTACGGGTAGACCTACGTCCGGTACGAAACAACATAGCAAATCTTTAATGATTTTATCTAATTATCAGAAAAATACTAAAGGACGACTTTTGTAGCTTTGTCTACCTACAGTACTCCAAAGATAGGAATGAGGAGCGTAGGTTTGGTGCAGGTACCTACCTATATTGATTTGATTTGCATTCTCAGAAGGTAAGAAATCATTCAAAAGCTTTAAAATTAAAGACTTCATACGTTTTTAAATTCGCAGGAATCAGTTGCTGCTTTTTTTTCAGAATCATAATTTCATCAAAATCAACAGAGTAGGTACAAAGAATAATACTTATTTGCTTCTTCTTACGTAGTTCCTACGTAAAAAGAAGCGGGACTCCCATTCTATCAAAATTACACACTGAAAATCTCGTTTTGTATGAAACGTGATTAAAATTTTGATCCCCGTTTCATTCATACATTGTTCGTGTTTCGTTTCGAAAGGAAGAGTCTTTTTCCGAGAGGTTTTCCGTTGGCGGGAATCGCTGGGTGTTTTTTTTTTCAAAGAATCAATTCACGTTCGCGGTCTTTTTTAGTCATCAGCATTCTTTCATTTATGCAACCACAATGTAATTTAGAGGTAAGCGAACGTTTTAACTCACTTTAATATGACTAAAAATAATGGAAAATATTTTTTTTAAAGAATTTATTCATATTTATTGTGATTTAAAAACATTGCACGTATATTCTTGAATATTGAGTAATGGTAGTTTTAGTTCTGACGTGTCATGGCAACACTTACATGGTGTTGCTTTTCCTGCCCTAAAAAATAGTCAAATTTGAAATCGACTACGTATGTCGATGTCAGCTTAATCGGAACTGGATTCAAGAGTACCGATTTTTTGAATATTGAAATTGGTTCCGGATTGGGATTGGAAAGCGGTCGAGTTGGAATCTGGAGTCGGGGGTTAGCCTGCAGGCCCCCCCCCCACTAAGACGACGCAGGAGCGCCGCTGGGTTTTTAGTGGGTATACCGGCCTTGCGGATGGCCGGGGAAACCCACATACCCCCCTTGTCACTCTCTAGTGGAGGGGGGATGCGTCATGCATTTTGTGGGTGGTTACTGGTGGTTACTCTCGAACACAGTTCCAATCCGGATCCATAGATTTTGACAGAAGGCCTGTCATTTTTCAGTACAATATGACACTAAATCTGTCAAAATCCGGATCCAATCTGGAACGGCGGTGGTCGAGAGTAGCCCTACTGGTGGTTCAAGGGGTGGCTCGATTGCCAAGGTAAGACAAAATTAACCCTCAAAATAGATGATGTAGAGGCAGAATCAAAGGCGAATGCTGGTTCAAACCCTCTAACGTCTCTGTTTACGAATTTGGGTTGCATGATCTACGAATAATGTTGGCACGTACATTATCGGGAAGTACAAAGTTCTGGTGCTCTTACCACTAAGTACATAGATAGAAATGGTTATAATTGTAATTTTTACAATGGCTTAAGCTTTATTTTAGAAGCTTAGCAGAAAACAATGTTATTAAAGTCTGGTACCTAGTTATTCATATCCCTCTTGTTTCCTGGCCGTACAACGTCACAAAGCTGTTTTGTTGTTCAGAGGCCGCTTGGGCTTCGATGCTATGTATCCGTATACAACCGTAATATTTGTGGTTTTTGAATCAACATAAGACGTCCACTACTGAACATGTTGTTCAAACCTACACTTACAACAAAAAACATTCTCCCCTTTTTATTCGTCTTCCATCTTCTCATAAATGTTTGTAACCCGCTTGTAAATGTGGCAAAGTGTGGATCAATGCGTGTATATTTGTATATGCAGTTGAAAAACTGGTTTCATACAAGGTACGGCTGTTTCGCACTTTTAACATTTGTACGATTTGTCGCCAATTTCGACCAAAGTCGACCAATTTCGACCAAAGTCGATATTGCCAAAGTTTTCTACCTTGTTGTCGAGGTGTTAAAATTGTTTGTATCCTGGCGTTAATTGCAAAACACGCATTGTGGTTGGAGTTTTTACCGCAATTTTTTTTTTAGAAATACTAAGTAATATTACCGTTGGTTAGTTTATGAACTGTGCCGTTAGTAATGTTTGAATTTGAACTGTTTAGTACTTAATATTGTACAATCCTAAGTACTTATATAGTTTTCTTTTAAAAAACTTTTACTCATAATCCGGCCCACCAGAGGGCCGGCCGGTGGGCTCGATGGGAATAAGCCATAACTTTTGGGATGGTATGCAAAGTTTTTGTGGCTCTATTCAATGATCTTCAGAAGATTATTTCTACCAATACTGTAGAATTGTTTAGGAAAGTAGGTTTATCTACTCTTACCTAGCTAAACAAACATATTTCTTAATAAAGCTTCTGTTTAAAATTTATGATACTATTCGTACCTAAATGTGATAGTATTTGTCTTATAATATTACAGGTGAAAATCAACCATTTCCTTTTAAATCAATGTACCTTAACCAAAGCACGTGCGTCTGTGCATTGTGCAGTTTAAAAAATAAAAAGCCGCATCAAACCCGGAAATAAAGACGAGACTACAAAACAGTTACAAAACAATTTCTTCATACAAATTGTATTCGTATTTTATCGAAGGAAGTGCGCGTCTGACTCGAGTGGCGTGCATCCCGCTGGAGATGAGTTTCCTCTCTTTCTCTTTTTTGAAGGTTTAGTGAAGGAAACACATATACTATCGATATCACAACTAAAGTTTTTGCGTCCATCTTGGACGCAAAGCACAGCGCCAGGCAGGGGCCATTTTTTACATCTAAAATGATGTAAATAATTTTAGCGAGAGATTGCGATGAGTGGAGAGAAGAGAAGGGGATCTTTGCCCAGCAGTTGGACAGAATAGTCTAATAAAAAAAATCGCTTCGAAATTATCCTTGTTATATTACTGAATCCTATTTTCTATCATATTATCCTATCCAAGGAACTTATAAACCTATAATACTTTATAAGTTCCTTGATCCTATCCTAATAATATTATAAATGTCAAAGTTTGGATAGTTTGGAGGTTTGTGTTTTAATCACGCTGCAACTAATGGTCCGATTTGGATGAAACTTGAAATTTATTATAGTTTGCAACCTGAACTAACACATGGGTAATTTTTATCCTGGAGAACGAACAGGATCAAACGGATAAAAAATTTAAAAGAACAGACTTTGATCTATACTGCCATTTGATTTATATGTGTCTAGTATTCTGCGAGAGTATGTTTTACAGATCTAGGGTAAATTTCATCGACACCCCCCCGCACTAGCCAAAACCGTGTATCCAAAGCATTTTGCCTTCTCCGCTTGACTTCCAACACAATCCCGCAATGAAAGGGTGCAGTACAGTTCAGCTTTGCATTTCCTTGTATTAAAACACGTACCAGCAACTTTTCTAACGAAGATCTCGAGATAGTTCCTTTCATAACTTCACTTAAGTAAATTATATTTTTACGTGCAAAGGATTCGGAGTTTACTTCCAGACTTGGTGAAAATGCTGAAAGGTTAATTAATTAATTTTATGTCGTCGGATTCATTATTTGTAATGAGAGAAAACTTCAAAATGTAACCTATTTATCTCACCAAAAAAAAATCTTACCTTCTAGGAATTTCAGAGATAGAGTGTATAGAGTAGAGTCCCGAATACTTTTTATTTATCATCAATATCTATAAACCAATTTAATCCTGACGTCATCGTATACCAAAATATAATCTGTATTCAGGAATGAGTCAAAACAGACATTCCGGTGTCTTCATTTTGGGATATTTCTTGAACTTTCCATCCTTAGAGAAAAAAATAAGATGCGAAACAAAGCCTAAAACGGTTTAGTTACTAATTTACCTTCTATATATCAAACACTAGCATGACTAGTTAGTTTATACGTTATCTCCGTGAGATGAAAACCCACTGCGGAGATTACAGCTAAGCCGTCTAATGAGAGATCTAATTATACTGGTCGCGAGTGAATGCATTATATCCGGCTCAGTGCAATATCAGCATGACGGGCCAGTGACAATAGACTCTCGATATCTGAGGATATTAGGTTTCCGCTGATGGTAGCGGGTAATATGACTGGTGACTGTTAATCTGGTCTTTGTTACATGGCTTTTGTGCGGTGAAGATGAGGATTCCGAAGATGATTTATTGCAAAAGTATATTGTCATTGCGTTTCGTATAGCATGTCTTTCCAATTATTAAGTATGTAGGTAGTCGTTCATGGTCAATTCGTACCTTCCGGTGTTAAGCAAATTTTGATTTTTCTAACCAGATTGTGCCTTGAGTACCTACTGTTGTATTATTCTGTGGCACAACACAGGTCAGTACAATCAAAGTAAAAAGTCATTTGTAAAGATAAAGATGTGTACAAGTGGGTCCTTTCAACATTGTCATATGAAAAATAAACTAGTCTTTTTATCCAGAAATTACTTAAATCTATGGATGTCCAGAGGTCGACTTAAGGATTTTTACTGTTTGATTAGGTAGGGTTACCGGTTATATATTATAAGGTACATTGCACCATATTATTAGATATAACAGTTTTTACAGTTTTAACCTATATTAATAGGTAAATTGCGATGTAGCGTTTTAAATAGCCATTAACATAAAGAGTTTTGAAGGATGTGGCTATAATAGTCTACTTTATGTCGTTTTGCGAATAAGATTCACATAAAAGTGATAGTTTTAGACATCACGCTTTACCTAATGTGATAGACTAGCATCGTCTGTGAATTCGGAATGTGTTCTAATGATGCTTGTTCAGCTGGATTTCAAAATGTACGCCTAGGTACTAGAAAGTAGCTACTTACAAGAAATAATATGAGTCGACTTGGAATAGTGAGCGACTGAAGAGTACCTAGTAATGACAGTTTTCATGAATTTTCCTAGATCTCATAAGCGATGTAAGCAGAGGCTTCTCTAGAGGCGAATTCAGGCGCTGTTTATGAATTCAGAAGTTGCAATTAGAGGCTCATCATTGTAAGATATAACGCGAACTAGAAATACATCAGATCTAGTAAGGGGCTCGAGAGCCCCTTGAGGTGTTTAATAGGGTCAAGGGCCAATATTGTTGGTATTGCATACGTGAGGTTACAGGTTCATCACGCACTAACAAGCTCACAAAATTTTCATTAAACATGTAAGCACCCACATTCCACAATATTATTTTCTAAATCCATATAAGACTTTGAAGGCAGGATCAAGTCCACCATTAAAATACCACATTTTTCATTCACGATGATAAAAACAGATGGTGATTTTATATTGGATCCCAGCTAAATTTTTCCGGAATATTTTACAATTTCTGCGTAAAAGTTTAATGGCAAGTGTGACAAACGACCGGTGAGTGCGCCTGAAACCGAGTGCTGATGCAAATGGTCCAAATGCACTTGAGGCCTTAGTATGAATAAATGTGACAATCGTGAACTATCGTAACTGTAGCGAATTCGAGATACACCGCGCGGTGATGCTGTAACATTCGGAAGTCGAGCTGGTGTGGACGCGCAGTGTGACTCAAATACGTTAGGTTTACGTAACTCGCCGACTGTAAGATTTGTTCGTGCTTATCCCCTTTGGACCAGGGACCACTCGACAGTTGAAACGCCTAGTGAATGCACATAAATCTGGCAGTAAAGCCCTTTGTGAATGTGCTCATCTAAACTACGACCGTACGTCTGAAGCCGAGCAATGATGCATGCGATGCTGTTCAATATTGAAGGTTAGGTATCAGTGACGGTGCAATTACAGGTACTGAGTGCCATCTGTTCCTCAAAGTGGTAATTAAATTAAATCTATAACTAGAGCTCATCGTAGTATATCGTCAACACAAAAATGCAGTTTTTTAATCGATTTTCTTGATTACCAGTAAAACCATCTATTTTTTAAATACTTTCTAGTGTGTTTGTTGCTCTACATTTTTTTCTCAACCGACAATACTCTCAAATCTTCTAAATATATAAAACTCTTTTGAAGCTGACTGAGAATCAACGCACATCCTAAACTATAAGTCCTAGAGGTATGAAATGTGGAGGGTAGTATCCTTATATAGTGTAGGGGTGCACTAAGAAAGGAATTTTGAAACGTCACACTTTAAAGGGTAGAACGCGAGCAACGCGGCTGGCGATGGCTAGTTTAATTATAATTATGCTCCTAATTTGTATGGGCCACTGTAAATCATATCAATTGCTTTTAACTCTGTGATATTCACAAATTGCCCACTTCAGCGTTTTGCGCCACACCACACTGATACAAAAGCGCAAAAAGTGTTAATTTGCAAAATGCAAATGAAATACAAAGTTCGTTCAACCGAAACGACTCAGTTAGTGACCAATGTGAGAATAATCTGGTTTAATTTTAGTCACTCCCAGTCATGTCATATTTTTTTGCTATAGGTAGTATTAGGTATGTGATCTGTTGGGCGTTTCTGACCAACAAACCTGGTGGTTTACTCCCGACCACTGTTCCAATCCTGATCCATAGATTTTGACAGAAGTCATGTCATTTTTCAATACAAAATGACACGAAATCTCTCGAAATCCGGATCCAATTTGGAACGGTAGTGGTCAAGAATAGCTCTACTGGTCATGGTCAACTCATCATGAAGCTTAAGGTTTGTGTGCTTACAAAATAATTGCATCACTAACTAAGAAAACCCGCAAACTTTAAACAAATACAACTAAGCCCTAAAACTTAAGAAAATAGGTAGACTGCCGCGTTATTAGGGTTCAGCTAGATAAGTATACCTAAGAGTCTTAGGCTGCCTAAAATGTTCCCTAATAGAGTACTGTGGGTACAAAAGCAAACGAGAAGACTATTTCGTCGTTTAAATAGAGAACAAAGCAAGACGAAACTGCACGGATCTGAAAGTAGGAGGAGTGTGTCTTCAGCGTGCACAGAGGAAATAGTATGTAAACGCAATGTGAGCGTCTTCGAGTCCTCAGTTCACACTGCACGAGTTACTCGCCACTTGCAATAAGTGATAGTACGGTTTTACCACTGTTTTCATTGTAAACACATTGGTAAGAATTTAGAAAGTCTGGTTCCGTCGGTGATGGTATAGCAGGCAGAAAACGCCCTTCTTCTTCTTTTTCTATACCTACATGGTCTCTGTCCGTCATTTCGACAGACAATTTTGCCAGTGTCCAGTTATGAATTTGAAATAATATAAGTCAAGTCAGTCTAGGTATATTGTTTAGATGACTTTTGATTTTTGCACAATTGACAAATCTTCAGTCGACTCGAGAGTAGGTACATAATAGCAAAAGCAGGCGTCTAAAACATCGATTGATAAGACATGATGCCGTATTGAGGTTTTTAGTGTCAAACAACCTTGACCTTAATGGTCAAGGTGTTAAAAGTCACAATTAGCATGGGTAAAGTTACTGGACATAAAAGAAACAGTTGAAGAATACAAACGAGGCACCTAGTCTCAAAACTGTAGAAGTTATAACTACGAAAGCGCCGTTTTATTCGCCTGTGAGGGCGTGCCAAATGAGTTTTGTTGCCTTGAAGCTTCGGTACAGAATACTAAACTACTAGGAGTATTACTGTAGCAGAGCGGGTTTGAACCCATGCGTGAAGACTCTCGGTATTCAACGGCTATCTTTGATAACTTTTGTTACGTGATATTGCTGGGGCGTGCAATCAAAGACATAGATGTAACATCTTTTGACGCTAGCTATGATAGCTTTGGATTGTCGGCGACTGGCTTGCAACCAGTCACGAATTAAATATTATGTACCAACTAGCCGTCGCCCGCGGCGTTGCTCGCGTTCTAGACCCTTTAGGGTGTGACTTTTCAAAATTCCTTTCTTAGTGCACCTCTACACTATATAAGGATACTACCCTCCAAATTTCATACCTCTAGGACTTATAGTTTAGGCTGTGCGTTGATTCTCTGTCAGCTTCAAAAGAGTTTTATATATATTGATTAGACGAAGAACATTGCTCATTAAGTTATAGGCGCTTACTTACTTACTTGTTACTTGTTCGGCGGACTTGTTTCCGCAACTAGGCCACCGCCGGGCCCTTTTTGCGTGATAAGTGGCGGCAGCTACTCCAGCCACCCGATGTCCTCGAGGAAGGCCAGCAGCTCGCTAATGCTGGTGCAGGCTTCCCGAGGGGTCCCCGGTGTACCGAGGTAATGTGCTCGTTGAGGCGCTTTGCCACCTGTTCTTTTTGGGTCTCAAACAAATGAACTTTTATGAACTTTTAAAACTACAATCATTTTAAAATGTGGTTTAGTAATTTCTATTTAATTTTTATTAAGAGAGTACTTTAATTTAGACCTCCAGTTTGGTGATCCGTGAGCAATATTCTTTCCAATGCGCATGTTAGTTGATCAAAAACGTAAGTTACTTATACACCGATAAATCATATTATTTTGCTACACCGCCGCAATGTTTGTTCGCTCAACTATGAATAATTCAATAAATTAGTATTCCGCAAACTTGTCGGTAAAGTCTAGAGCTCAAAATTATCATACCACACGCAAAAATAATACAATCTCCATACCACACGTAACCGGAGCGTATTGTGCTCTCATAACATGTTTCGCTTGACCTTCCGATGAATAAAACATCTGCCCCAATATCATCGTTTCCAAAGAATATTGAAAGCAAAGCGTAATGTAGATGAAAAAGAAAGATTTGATTTCCACGAGTTTGGTATAGTAAAGAAATGTACTTGTTTGTTTGTTAGAACTTTACAATTTACTGACTACCTATAGGTAGGTACTTATAATATGTAAAAATTATAAAATTATTTATATTTGATTTATTAATTAAATAAGTAAGCAAAACCTATTAAAATAGCTTATCGTTGTGTTTTACTTAAAGAATGTACAAGAAGAATATACTCATCCACATCATACTATACATAAAAACTATTTATAAAAATGGGAATAGAAGAAATTATCAAAAGCGAAAATTAAAAAAAAAGTTGTAGTAAAAGAAATTAAAAAAAAGTAATAAACACAGCCGTCGTCGGAACAATAACGCACCAATTTATAAACGAAGTCACAGGAGTTCCACTGTGTAGTTTTCAAAGAAATCGAGTTACGATACCCTTTGGTATTTTACGGTCCGGCCTGTGTTTTTGTTGCGATTGGTTTATTTTTTACTGTGCCCGCATGTGTTACGGTATATAGCTGAAACTTTCTGATTCCCCTTTGAAGTTACCAACTTGATTTTCTGAACTGTTGGATTTCTGTAGAACTTGCTCTGTGAGGTAATGCATTGTTATAGGCAGAAGTTACCACTTAACATCAGGTGAGCTATCAGATTGTTCCATTACTTCTATCATAAAAAAAAACTTACAAGTTGACCGAGCTTGTCACTAGCGGCTTTAATGTTCGAAGTTTTTTTACTTATAAATTGATTCGTTTTAAATAATTGTACTGAAGCAAACGTGTACCAGCTGCATTCAAAAAGGTGCTCTACTAATGAGTACTTACGTCTTAATGACGAGCAGACACTTTGATACTCTTAAGTAAGTACTTACATAGTACAAAAGAAGTAACATTAGCATCATTTATTAGGTTCCCAAATGATTAATAGCAGTATTACTGAATTTAGCTGAATTTTACTAATGTTTATTGAGTCACTATATTTTGTGTTAGTCAGAATATGACGCACTCTCCATATTCGGGCCGTTATCAACTGAGTACTGCACATAATTGTGTAAAAAAGTTTACTCTTCTTCCTACTATTATATTAGTAACGAATGCAAGCGAGAAAAATAGATAAAAATAATATCACACGGAGTATTCAGTTACAAACGGCCCGAACTAGTCGTAAGGGTGCTTTTTCACCAGAGCTTATAGCTAAGCTACGTTGCTAAGGATATGTTTGAAATCCACCGGTTGGAGCGTATGTTTTATTGTTGGATGTCAAATACGTACGTTGTCTTAGCAACGTAGCTTAGCTTAGCTATAGTGGAAAAGGACCCTTAGGAAGAAACTTTTTTTATTGTTTTTTATTACTGGGTTCACATTGAAACATACGCATAAACCATAAATAACATCATGGTGTAGAAAAATAATTCACGGCGTAGTTTCTAAAAACAGTGAACACAGCGTGCTTTAAAAACGTGCAAAGAGTTACAAAATATATTTGGAAAAAACAAAGGGCATGCAACAATAAATTAATGAATATAATAAAAGAAACAAATAGCCAAAATTGTAAAATGGAAGTAGAAGCCTACTAAAATGTAAAATGGTATTTCAATATAAAAACACTCAATCCATTACAGACGCATATCCATTACTCAAGCATTATCATTATTCACGCAAATTCCCCATCATTACTCGACATTCCCCGACTTTCCCCGACTTCCCCAGTCCCTTAACAAAACAAACGGTTGATTCCCGTGATGAATAGAGTCATAAGCATAAACTGTTCGCCACATTTTTATTCAAAATGAACCCCGAACAGAATATTTTGTTTCTTTTATTATTCTCCGCAAATATCCGGGTATTTTTCAGGGAACAATGAAAATTGTACGTACAATAATGTTTACATTATAAAAGCACCTACTAAAGTGTCATCTAATTTTTCGGGTCCAAAGCACGTGTCAGATGTCTTTCTACCAATATTTGAATGTATGCTTAGTGCCTACCTATTTTCAATTTCAAAATATCTAAATGAATTTCCTGGAAATCGGCAGAAAAATTTGCGAAAAAATTAGGTAAAATAAAAATACCGACTAACCAAATATATATTTAACTAGTCATCGCCCGCGGCGTTGCTCGCGTTCTACCCTTTATAGAGTGTGACGTTTCAAAATTCCTTTCTTAGTGCACCCCTACACTATATAAGGATCCTACCCTCCAAATTTCATACCTCTAGGACTTATAGTTTAGGCTGTGCGTTGATTCTCTGTCAGCTTAAAAAGAGTTTTATATATATTGATTCTCTGTCAGCTTCAAAAGAGTTTTATATATATTGATGATTGATGATGATATTGAAATATTTTTAAATCTGGAAATCTGCAGACTCATTTGCAAGTTTTGCTGTTTAGTTTACAAAATTAATTCTAGTATCGAGTGGGGTACATACAAACAATTACAGGCCATTTCCTATTTTTTTTAGAGTGTTTCTTTTCTTGGTGGCTTTTGAAACTTTTAACAAACATTTCAAAGGCTCTGTCGCTTCCGATGACACCGGAAGTGGTGCGACCCGGAAGTGAAGCTGAAAGGTGCGCCCTGTCATGTCCGCTGTAAAACGCGGAGGTGAAACGCGTGAATTTCGCGCAAAACGCGACAAACTTTTAGTGAAAATAGAATTTCTCAATATCCTACCAGAGGCCTTCTTTTATTTTCACAGTAAATTACTTTAAATAAAACTTACGTACGAGGTTATACTGGAATCAAACTGGACTTTTTCCATAGTCGTCAACAATTTTAAAAACATTATAGAGTTTTAAAGACATAGTGTGTTTTTTACAAAATTGAGATAACTAACAAAAAGTGACCATAATTCCGTTTACAAGAACCCTCACACATGCATACAAGTGGCTGGGCGTGTTAGCTGCGAGAATATTTATAAAGAAGAAGAAGAAAACCAATATGAATCAGAGTTTTTTTTAACATAATAGTTTTTTTAACTGTTATGTTAAACTAATCTAACTTTCAACTAATGTAGGTACAGAAGTAATGTAAAATATGTTGTACTTACCTACTTTAGTTTTGCAAAAAACTTTTTTGTATTGTTGAAAATAATCAGGAAATTAACCCTCTTAATATTTACTAAGCAAAAACGTTTTTTTTTGTAAAAATTAAGATGGTTAATCTTGATTGAAGGTGCCACTGCTTAAAGAATAGCCCCTTAGGTGCCACTGCTTAAAGAATAGCCCCTTCAGACACTGGTCTTAACACTTTCCAAGCCCCCACTTTAGTTCAACTTTAGTGCACCAATTACTGTAGTTTGCAAATTACCGCCAATTTGCGGCGATCAATATTACCTAATGGATTGGAAAGTTTAGCGATAGAATTAAATACCACGATTTGTAGAAACTATTTACTGAATGTGGGCTTTTAGTGGTTAGCTATAAGCACCTACCTAGAACGTAGATACATAGAGAACTATTTATTGTACACTACGGAAATCATAGAATAAACATAGAGTTTATTATTCTTACGTGAAGTACTTGGCCTTATCGCTATGAGTGATCTCTTCTAGGCATAGAGTGGATTGAAAATTTATATTTTGGATGTTTATCGCACACCTTCAGTGTTTTTATACTAGAGTATTAGAAAATATACACACCAGTAGCAACTGGTTTGGCTGTCATAAAAATATGAAATTGTTGTTCTTTAGCGACCACAGAAGAGGGAAACAACAAGTTCTAAACAATATAAAACATTTTTGATATTTGAATTTTGATTCGATATTGTTTTTATAAGAAAAAAAAATCTTAAACCTGGTAGATATCTACTAGCATCTAGCACTACATAATTGTCCTTTTTGAACTCGTAATAACAATCTTCATAGTAAAAATTCTTCAGATACGTCAAACACATAATATAACGAGTACAATGGTACCTACTAGCAAATGTCTAGAGCAGGCCTTAAAGAACCCACATTTTTCTACATAGCGATGGCCATATGTTGACACCTCGTATCTATCAAAACCTCAAATTTTACAGGAGAGAGAAAAAACTTCGTAAAATTGGATATAAGTGCTTTAAAAATAAAACAAAAATATAGTTGGTAGATACATATTTTAAATATCTACCAACTATATTTTTGTTTTATTTTTAAAGCACTTATATCCAATTTAACGAAGTTTTTTCTCTCTCCTGTAAAATTTGGGTTTTGATAGATACGAGGTGTCAACATATGGCCATCGATAGCAGAACATTTATGGGGATTATTCAAGCACCCCACCTCTAGAATTCCACTTGACTCTATTTATTGGGATATACTGACCGCGACTGTACAAAACTAAGCTCGACTTACAGCAACAAGTTTCTCATTTAACTTCCTCGGTCATGTTCAGGCTGTTAGCCATCTACCTGAATGGTAACCGTTTTGTCGGTGATTGTACTACTGTACACTTTAGCAAAGTTTAGTCATAACTCAGTAGGTACAAGTACCTTGAAAAGTGTTTAATGAAAGTTATGGTTCACATGAGTTTTTATTAGAACTTGATTTGGCACTAGAAATGGTAGTCAAAGGGTGTTCTCTCATTTTCGTAGTCAATAAACAATTGATAAATTGAAAAAGTGTTCTGTATTTTTCAAAACTGGATCGGAACACTAACAAACGTCATAATTTCTATAAATTCAAATAATAAGTAATAGAGTCTGTACCTTTTGTCTAAAGATTCCTAGAAGTAGAACGTAAGCACGAACACAATAAGTAAAAACAGACATTACCTATATAATATGTAGTAGGTAGGTAGGTACATAGTTAGTAAAAGTTACGCTCACACAAGATCTTACGAGGCACAGTTTTTTTCACGTTTTTAAAAGCAGTTCTAGTTAAAATAAACACGTATTTTTCAGAAATTTATATTTGCATATCTCAAAGGGTCTCAAGTCAGTCTCATTTGTCGAAAACTGAATACAAAATGGTTTCCCCATGCTCATTACTTTATGGAATACGAATTAAAGTTGTTTTTATAATTACTGTGCAAACGGTGTAGCCTGCTAAAAGACGGTGGAAATGAACCGACCATTATAAGAAGCTGTGAAGATAGAGTCTGCTGGTGTTAAAAGGGTTCACGCGTAAACGAACTTTATACATTGTAATTTAGTCGTATTCTCACAGATTTTCATAGTGTAATAGCTTCCGCCCGCGTCTTTGCTCGCATCCCGTTGGATCCTGTTGTTTTCCCGGGATAAAAAGTAGGCTATGTGCCTATAGTACTTCACATAAGAATAATTAACTCTGTGCTTATTTTATAATTTCCGTAAATGTTGTGTACAATAAAGAATCTATCTATCTATCTATCTATGTGGTAATCCAGGTCACGGACAATATATATTCCAAGTTTCATCCAAATCAGATCAGTAGTTTTTGCGTGAAAGGAACAAACATACATCTATACATCCTTACAAATTTTCGCGTTTAGGAGTAGGATGTGTTGACCGCAATCTAAAACTGGCGAAAGAAAAGGTAATTTGGTGTCTCTTGAGGTGTTCCACCTTCAGACACTTCACTATTTATTGAAACACCCTGTATATTAGAAAGTGTCGACGTGTGATAGTCAGGATTATTACTACATCCACAGAACCCCGAAAAAATGAAAGAAAACATTTACACGTTAATGATTGCTGCGTTTAGTAAAATTCATGCAATATCACGTTCGCTTTACACAAATATAGTTTTTATTCCTGGTGCTTAGAGTTCACGTTTGATGTTATGAGGTCTTTTAAAAGAATCAAAGCACCTTAGAATTTTTTGAAATTTATTGAAACTGGCAACTGGCGAAAGCATTTGAAAAGATTTTTTTCTCTAGATGGCTGGAAGCATAAAGTTAATGTAACCAAGACAGTACTTGTCGATACGACATTTTAATAAACGACTTTGATAACAACTTTTTTTTTAATGTCACCTAACCTCTTAAGCTCTATGAGGTTTTAATGCATCTTTCTTTCTATATTGTTATGAATATTAAACACACTAAACACTAAACGCTTTGCGTCTACATTTATTATGCGGACAGCCAAAGAGTGGAACTCGTTGCCGGCGTCTGTGTTCCCGAATGACTATAATTTGGAAGTTTTCAAGAGTAGAGTGAATAGGTATCTTCTAGGTAGCCGTGCTACATCGTCGACCACATCATTGCTTAACATCAGGTGAGATTGTGGTCAAACGGCTGCCTATATTGTATAAAAAAAAAAAAAAAAAAAAAAAAAAAGAATATTATGGGTACAATATACGAAGTTAAAGTAATAATTTGTCCAAACCACAACAGTAACTGAATTGATAATAAAGTCAAACACAGAAATAACGATTAAATAAATAAAAGCTATTTTCATATTTTTATTCGCATAAACTTTTCATCCTGAAAATTGATGCAAAGTTGGTTTTCCATACAATTTAAATTTTTGACAAGCTTATTGCCAGGTTTCGGTGTTCCGTAAAAAAACTTGAAAAACGGTTTTCCTACAGACATTGGTCTGTCATTCTGTTGCCATCTTCTGTTCTTCTTGCGAATATAGCAGTTATCAATAATAGTAAAATCTCTAACAGTAATAAATCGTCCAGCCTTCATATTAAGGTTCGCGGTTTTAATAAGTAAAACTATAACTATTTAGTAGAATACATTTTAAATGTAAAAATATGCTAAGCTAAGCACTTCTTTCTAAACTATGTAATGAAAAACAAAATAACTAGTTATTTATGTTACTAGGTATCGAGTAGCCAAAGATTGAGAAAGACGATAAGAAAGAAAGGCCTTGGCCTTGTACAGGAACCATAAAGTCTCCAAAAATAAAATGTTTTGACTTGCACACTAGTTTTTTTTTCAATCGGAACCCTACTTCAATAGAAATTACTTCAACCTTAGCCAATCAATAAATGGTTTTTGTAAATTTGCACGAAATAACAGATTAAAAATGATAGCTATGCAGCGGGTGTATTGGCTGTTGTCCAATAGTTTTGTACGAAAAAGTATAAAACAAATATACCTAATAATAGTTACATAAATATTTTAGTTACTGACTAAAACAAACTAACTTCTGGAGTGAATCAAAATATATTTTTATACTTTATAATGGCGCCACTGTGACTACCCCAAAGTACTAAAATACATCGCAAAAATGTATGAATACACGCAAATTGTGTAGTTGTTGAACTGCCAAAGTTGTAGCTATAGGTACTCCACACGCATTGGGCTCAAATAGTCCACAAAAACTTTTGCGTCGCATTTTGACGCGCAGTCGTAGCTCAACTTTAGCTGTTAGACAAGAACCCACTAAAGTTCTGACTTAGCCTTAAAATGACCACTTGGAACTACACTAGGTGACAAGGATGTTTACACACTGAACGATACCTACACACGATGGGTGCGCAAAAGTGGAATGCTTCAATATTTTAGGTTATAAACGGATTGATCGAAAATATTTGATACAGTGTGAAAGCGTCTCTAAATGTGTGACACTAGCCTTTTGACGATGTCGTGTCGGTGTCGCACGTTGTGTTGTTAGCGCTGTGATAATAGAGTTTCAAAAACCCCATGTCATTCCCCCTTCGTTATTTTACAGTGCTTATAATTGTGTGCAAATGTAACAAATTACCAAACGCTTCCGAGTAGTGGAAAATAAAATTACTCTAATGTAAGTATTAGGACAATCACAAAAGATGATAGTATGCATGTGTATGAGGTCGAAGCCTTAACGCCTTCCGCATCGGTAAACCAAGCCGATGGCTTTATTGTATTCTTCTGAAGCGAACAACTTTTGTATCAACAGCGGTAAAGTTTCGATGGTTTGCGACAAATGTAGTGAAACATCACTCACACATCAAATATGGCGTACTTCGACACTAAATCAAATCTGAGTCGTAAAAATGTAAATACAGAATGTAGAAGTGAATAAGGCAAGTCGTAAATGAAGCTTGGATTCCGAATGAAAATATTTGACGACATCAATGTAAAATATACGCGGAATACAGAGCGACCGTGGAAGATGAAACTAACTCTTATGGAGTGGCTGTGTGTGTGTGTATAAGCCGATTAAAAAATATGCTGGTTTATCAGTTCTTCTTGATTTTTCTATTCAAAAAATTATGACTTAGAAATACAGTATTTACAATATGAAAAAATACACATGAAGCTGTTTGAGCTATCTGCAGGTAGATTTATAGTCAACTGATCCAAATAAAAAAAAACTGAATCTGAGTTTTATATCTATACAGTAGTTCTACGCATAGATAACACAATAGGTAGAATTGACTACGGAAAATTCCGTTTTAACCGGATTTTTTTAATGTCACTATCTTTTTGTAGGGTTTATGAAAGCTTTCATTTCGCTTTTGCAAATACGATTTTAATATTCATGCACATTCAGTATTCACAATTTTCTAAAACCACGTCACCACAGAGTCCAACAGCTTTACTTTTCTAAATTCAAATGAGACAAAACACGGCGTCGAAAATAGCAGCCGAATTTTCCGCAAAAAATAAACCGCGATTTTCCGGTGCGATTCGCGATCTTTTTTTAGTTCATCAAAAATGCAAAACTTGATGGAAATGTATGCAGTTTTCGCGGTGCGTTCGGATTCGTCGCCTCAACAGAAAAATTGCGCGGTCTTTTGTGATGCAGATGATGCCGGCAGCTGCTTCCTGTATCGAGAGCCAGCGCTCCTACTCGTATCTGTTACTTTGTAAACCAAACACAGGGATGTGGCATTGCAGTTTGCACACTTTGTAATACGCACCAGCTGCAAGGAAGATGAAATCTGTGAACGGTCTGATGAAAAATATACTTGCAGTCTTTGGCAATGACACTAAGTTATTATTCCCACTAAGCGGCATTAATGCCGGCAGCAGCATGGGCATAGTGTGCACGCGGTATTATACCTTTGGTATACATATATTTCCTAATAGATAGTCTTCTCAAATTTCTTGGTATAGACAGAGGTACGGTCAACATTTTGGGTGTGTCTCTAGTAAAACATAGTTTAATAGAAACACTGACTTAGTCTAATACTCACTTTACTGTATAAATCCAGTTGTGATTTTTGTTTAATTAATAACCGTAAATCACACTGATGCTTACAAATTAGTTCCGGAAATTATACTCGTTCGTTTTGAAATGATTAATTATATAAATTCCCATGCACATAGCAAAGTTTATAATTTTTACTTATTGCTCATATTTTTTATAAATAAAATAGTCTTTATTAAAAAGAATAGGGTAGGTATTTATTTTATGACGATACTCTCTGAAGATTTTGTTCATAAATTGGTTTCCAATGGACTCACAAAAACTCGACAGTCGACGGTATGCGGGATGAGACAGAGAAAATTCATCAAAAAATGATATTAGCACGGAATGCCGAAAAGTTTAAAACAAATTAACTCTCGTCTCGTTACGATTGATGTAATCAAAAATGCAAATCTTTTCAGTTAAATTACCCAGTATTATTCGGGCGTTTTCATGCCTTCTAAAATATTTTTTACTTTAAATTATGCAGCTTTATCAGCATTTATAATTCAATGCTCAAGACCGTCACATAAAATTAGGTATTTTTGTAGTACATTTAAGAGTTCTCTTCAAAATTCAAAAATATTTGCGAACGGTATTTGTGAAATATTTAAATAGTAAACTGCCCACTTGTTGAAATAAAAATCATAAATGTACTGTGATTTTTGTGATCCAAAATTCGAACGAATAGTTGATTGTGTTGGTTTCGAGCATAAATCAGGTCTGGCTATCTCGTGCAGAAATTGATTGAATAACAAATATTGAATGCAAAATAAGCTCTTAAAATACACAGGAACATGAAACTAGTGAAAAATACTATCAGTAATATTATTTTGTTTATTTACAAAACTTTCGAACCATCATCAAACTGTATGTTAGTAAATACTAGAAGCAGAATTAACTATGCTGTGAAGTGTACACGTGATTTTTTTTTTTGAATTTTGACATCACTCATGAAACCCAGCCAAAAGAGGTTTGGTATAGGTACCTATACCAATTGTTGTAAGTTGTAACGTGTAAATCCTACAAAACAAGCTAAGAAAACTAGGTTAGTGGCAACTAAACGTCTTATGTATCTTATACCTACTTACTAAGGATCTTTTTTTTTTTTATGGTAAAAGTAATGTTACAAGCTGATAGCTCACCTGATGTTAAGTAGTAACTTCTCACAGAGCAAGTCCAATGAGGACGTGCCCTGTAAGGCAATGCACTGCGTCCATCACTCTGAGACGTAAAGATCTTGAAGTCTCATGTGCCTGTAATTACACTTGATCTTAACTCAAGAAGCCTAATTATTTTGTAAATATTGTGAATATTGTAAATACAGTATTAGTTGTAATTTTCTTTGTGAATAAAAGTTATTTATTTATGTGTTAGTAAAAAAAAGAAGCCTAATGGCAAGTCTTCATTTCCAGAGATCCTTCTAAAGAGCTAAATAAAAAAAAAATACTAGAGCAAGAAGAGTCCTCATTTACACAACACGCGATAAACACCCAATTACAATTCCTCGCGAGCGACTGTCGACGCATCATTAAAGGTTACAACGTCGGATTTAAAAGAGATCCCGAGTCTCTCCATAGGGAAATGGAAATGCACTTAATGCATACGTAATCAAATTATCCGGCGAGCTGCGGGCTTGGCTGCGGTCACACCGATGTGTAACAGAACTTGTAGGATTTGAGAAATTGATACAGATTAGTGAAAGCAAATTCCAATAATTTATTTATTTAATAACTAGTACGGTGATAAACCAATTCCACTAACAATGCGAATGTAATGTGAACAAGCCATGTTTTCAATGAGATGATAACCCCAAAAAGATTTGAACATGTTATTCATTCAATCATTAATTCTTTACATAGTAACTTTTGTATAGGTTGTCAAATGTACAGTGCCTTAAACCGGTGTTTGCTTATAAACTATTTGGTTTTTAAATTCTATATTTTCTAAGCGCTGCAAACTTTGCGTGGTCGGACTCTACGTACAGCTTTGCAATAGTAATTTTTATTTAAATAAATTCAAAATATTTTATGAAATCCTACCGCGTCTGACATAATTTCAAATGGTAAGCTAATTTTCTGAAGGTCTATGTTAATATGATTTCATAAATTAATTTATTCGGTCACCAAATTCGACAAATAAGATTTTTTTTTTCTTATTTTTTAAAATTCATTATAGGCAACCGTTTGACCACAATCTCACTTGATGTTAAGCAATGGGCTTGGTCTAATAATCCCCTTAAAGATTCCCCTTCGAAGGGGATTATGTGGTCGACGATTTATTCTGCATGAAGTAAAATTCTAAAACTATCACCAGGTTTTTGTGATTTTTTTTCTTTGATCATTTTTATTGAACCAACAATGCACAAGCAAGTTCACGTAGGTGTAAAATGTGTTTCTGTGGTGTATTCATATATCATTTTGCAATAGGAAAAGCCAGTCAAGACCTTATGAGACGGCAGAAGTGTGTTATTAATAATTATAATAGCAATAATTAACCAGCTGAATAAAGTTATGCAACGATTATAAAATATACAATTATATTATTATTATAACCTATGATTATAAGTAAGCAGATGCTTAATATACTTAATATTAACTCTAACTCTTAATAAGACATATTGTTCATGTTTAAAAGTAATACTTTTGTTTGCTGATGTACCGTCCATTGACGACATAGTAACTATTCGGTTATCAACATCGGGGCAAGCAATCAATACTAATAATAAATATAATAGGCCTTTACATCTATTGAAGATGATTTATACAGCGTCAGGAGGCAACCTATGCGTCATGGCTCAGTCGGTAGTAGCTCTGCCTTTCGTGCTGTGGGTCGTGGGTTCGATCCCCACCGAGAACAAACATTTGTGTGTTGTAAAACATAGATGTTTGTTCTGTGTCTGGGTGTTTCTATGTATTATAATCAGTATGTATTTACAAAAAAAAAATGTATGTATGTATTCTATCAGCCACCTAGTTTCCATCGTACAAGCTTTGCTTAGTTTGGGACTAGAAGGCGGTGTGTTAAGTGTCCGTGAATATTTATTTATTTATTATGCCTACACTTAACTCGACTTTCTTACTCGACTTTCGATCCGAAGGTCGTGGGTTCAAATCCCGGCCGTGCATCAATGAATCAATACTAACCCGTTAGGTTAAGGAGTTCTTATAATCACCCCACCAGTCTCATAAAAGCTTGGAAACGAAGAGTCCAAGAGTTAGCTTACAAGTTAGCTAGTAAAAGCTTAGAAGGTACCTACGAGTATTTAAAATGTAATCTGATTCATCAAACCTTCTATACTAAGTTTTAGTAGAGTTTAAGTTATGAAGCTTCAGACAAGACGGTACAAATGGAACGGTAGCCCTCGTTTAAGTAAATCGTAGACGTCACGCTATCGCCAAAGGATAAACGTTGAGAATTAACGGCTTGGGGGTTATTCTCAAAGACATTAACCATGCTATATTTTATTATACCAAGAAAACTTTATTCAGCTCATGTAAAATTAAATAGTATTAAGAATTGTATAGATTTAAGCTTCTTCATTCTTCCACCATCTACTATAAGATGGCTGTACCTATCACATGTTTGTTTTCTATGCTTTCTTGTCACTATGTATATAATTAACTTGCCTACTGAAATAAATGATTATTATATTATTATTATATATTATTATTATTATGGGGAGTGTGTTTGAGAATATAAATACAAATACAAATTTGTTTATTTACTAATAAACATGTTCGAAGTCAAGGTAGGACCCTGTCTTCTGTGTTAGTTTAAGAATAACTGTAAAATGTCTAATAAAATATAATTGTATATATTACTAGCCGTCGCCCGCGGCGTTGCTCGCGTTCTACCCTTTAGAGTGTGACGTTTAAAAATTCCTTTCTTAGTGCACCCCTACACTATATAAGGATACTACCCTCCAAATTCCATACCTCTAGGACTTATAGTTTAGGCTATGCGTTGATTCTATGTCAGCTTCAAAAGAGTTTTATATATATTGATGATGATGATTGTGTCTTTGTAAGTGTTTTTGCGTAAAATAAATAATTTATATTTCTATGCTCGCGTTTCAGGATATTTTGTATGTAATAAACCAGTTTCCTTTGTTTATTTCTGTTTTGTACATATCATTCTGTAATTAACAAGAATCATTTAGAATAGTAGGTATATGGCGGCCAGACAGCTCGTTTGGTGTAGGTAGTGAATTACAAAGTTTTTAAGAATTAAGAATTTGAAAAGTCTACAAATAATATTTACAGGGAAGCTTGGTATTTTTTTTATAAAACATTTAACTTCCACTGTATTCAGCAGCCTAAAGCGTACAATAGGTACATAGAACCAAATAATTAAAAAAACACGTTGGCTCTAGATTTTGTTCTAAATATCCAATAGGAACAAAGTAAGAGTTATAAAACTCTTTTGTGTGAGGCAGATAAGGTATTGGTCTGGGAAAAATCCTTATTCTTTCGAATGCTTTCAGAATAGCGCGCGCATAACTAAAATGACATCGTTGCATGCCTGCTCGCAATAACCAGGGGGCGCCACTGTCTTCGCAGTACCCGGATACAATTTATTATAATAATTTCCGTTTTAAATGCCCATTTGGAAGTTCTGCGTGGAAAGAAACGATGTGACTAATCGTGAGAATTTCTGCCTGTTACCCTTCCTGTTTAAGTTTTGCAACTAAAAACTATCTAAAAATAACGATTTTGAGGTTTTGTAACTGGGGAAGTACTAAGTACAAGAAAGGATAGATAGATGCCAATTGGAAAAATACATAGAAATAATTTCAACCCCCGTATCGTAAGCTCTGAAATGATTTTGCTGCCCAGTATATCGTCAAGCGATGTGTCACTATTTAGTCACAGAATACCTATGATTTACAGAAAAGCAGGTTTAAGCCTGGCAGGTTTTTATGAGACAACGATTGCCCCAAGGACTATTTTACTAAGGTTCGATTTCTTTATTAAACACTAAGAATGCTATTGACATGTAAAAATGCCCTTTTCGGACTATTGGCTTATTCGTTCTTGGAAATGATCTTCAATGGTTGGTATTTTAGATCATAAAATTAGATTTTTTATCACAAAAACAGTTGCTTACTGCGAAAAATACCAGACTAATAAAATACTTAAAGTAAAAAATCAAAAAATCTTAATAAAACATTCCGAAATAACAAAATAAATGTTAGGTATGCACAATAAGTCTTTCTTATTTTAATTTTCTATCGATACTGAGACAATATTGTTAACATAGCTATATTCGAGCATAATATCTGTGACCTCTTTGTTTTTTTTTATGATAAAAGTAATGGAACAAGCTGATGGCTCACCTGATGTTAAGTGGTAACTTCTGCCTATAACAATGCATTACCTCACAGAGCAAGTCCAATGAGGACGTGCCCTGTAAGGCAATGCACTGCGTCCATCACTCTGAGACGTAAAGATCTTGAAGTCTCATGTGCCTGTAATTACACCTGCGCCCTTACCCTTCAAACCGGAACACAGCAATGCTAATGTGAAAGCTTAATCTAGTACTAAACTCTCCGATATCGTGTAGCTGTCGTGTCGGAGGCTGCTTCCACACCAATATGAAAATGTTCCTCTTTTTGAATACCTATACGTATTCATTTCATTGGAATAAAACACGTTGTTTGCGTAAGGCGATTGTCGGAACGTCCTTTGTGTTTCCATACCCAATTGCAGTACTGTCACATCAAGCTAGCTTGCACGGGAAAAATAACTTTTTTATACTATGAATTAAGGTTCTAATTAACTCTAGCGATGTATAATTTGAAAGGCCTCTTGTTAGTTAGTATTTTAATACATTAAAAAAAACATACTTAAGTAGGATTGAGTGAAGCATCCAGATTCAATCTTCAGCACACTGGTCTATAGTGAGTCAGCAGTATGCAGTGTAAGTTGTCTGTGGGCGTCTGGTGCATCATTTCCATTCCTCAAGGAATTAGTTCCAGAGCGCGTCGTATGTCGACAAATGTTCCTTAAGTATACAACCGGGAGCTGGGACAGGCGTATACATCGTGCATTATTTTATGAGAGAGTTTACGTTTATACTACGTGTCCTAAAACTAGTATGCTATACCACAGATCATACAATACGCTATACCAACGGAAAGCGATTCTCAATAACAAAATGACACTTTGATAAGTTCAATTATTTCTATTGCTACGTCGTAGGCATGCTACGTCGTAGACATGCTACGTCGTAGCAGTGGGAATTTCAAAAAAAAAAAATGGAATCCTCACTGGTAAGTAATTTTTAGTGGGGATTTCTGAAATATATCCAAGAAATGTGTAATTTATATTGATTAAAAACATGTTAAAAAATTAGAATTATCATTTTCAATTAGATATTTATTAAAAAATTTAAAAGTTGTGAAATACAGAAAAGTATTAGAATTCTTAGAATTTTTGCCTTTGCAGCTGTTCACAGTCATAATCTGAATCACCCTGTTCAGGCTTCACATACTAGACACCCTGTATTTATGTGTGCATTTATTTTGTAACTAATTTGACATCTTGAAGTATGATGGCACAAACTACTCACTACGACTAATTGCTACCACTATGGTACTATGACCGAAAGCCAGTCAAAGTCAAAGTCAAAGTCAAAAAGCTTTTATTCAATAAAATCTCACTGATCACTTTGAATCGTCATTACGTTTTGTATGATTAGGTATGATTACAATTTTTTTTTTTATTGGACGAGTTGAAGCTAGTTCGTCCCAAGCTTGTTTGTCTTCTAAATAATCTGATATTTTATAGTATGCTTTTGAAATAAGTCTTTGTTTTATTACGTTTTTGAACTTGCCAATCGACAACTGAGACATATCACTTGGGATTTTGTTAAGTATAAATGGTAAAGGCATAATTTGATTTTGTACCATAAAAACTCCTGTTTTCTGATTAACGATATTATCTCTCCTTTGTATCAGGCAGTTTAAAACGTTCAACAGAACGGGCGAGTTCCTCAGAGTTCCTCAGAGTTCTTCAGAGTGACGAGTCGGTCGTTTAGTGAGATTAGTAATCCACACCGGTATGTGGTTTGCTGCAACTATGTGCTCAATCTAAACTTGCTCGGACGCCACTGTTCTAAGGTATTTAAGGGCCAGCGCACACTTTGCAGCACATACTCACCTTTATATACTTGATACTGTCAAATACTTGTCACAGTATCTGTCAATAATGATGAAGCTCTATATAAAACTAGCCGTCGCTCGCGGCGCTCCTCGCGTTCCCTTTAGAGTGTGACTTTTCAAAATTCCTTTCTTATATAAGGATACTACCCTCCAAATTTCATACCTCTAGGACTCATGGTTTAGGCTGTGCGTTGATTATCAGTCAGCTTCAAAAGATCCGAGTTTTATATATATTGATGATGATTGCTCCACGTACTACATGCATTTTTTTGTTATCACAATAGTTTTCGACACAAAAACTTTCTGTAATCTCAATTTAGTAAAATAGAACTGCTAAGATTATGTGCGTTCTGTTAGTACCTAAACAAGTATTACATACTGATTTTAACGCATATAATTCAACTCGTTGGCTGATCTTCGGATTACAAAAAGCTTCAAAATATGCTGATATCAAAATAAAACAGCGCTGGCATGCATGCCGTTGGGGTCGAAGCCTAATGAGCTATGTCTTTGAGAAGCTGAGCCAAACTTCCATGT
The DNA here is from genome assembly GCA_918843925.1 of Eulithis prunata. NCBI lineage: Eukaryota > Metazoa > Arthropoda > Insecta > Lepidoptera > Geometridae > Eulithis > Eulithis prunata. Next base: position 9,194,464 of record OU974012.1, read on the forward strand.
TCTATTGCTCATTAAATAGTTTCAGTGATTTGTGATCGAGAGACAAATAGGTGAAACTAATAAAAAACAATATCGGTCAAGTGCGAATTGACTTCTCCGAGACGTCCGAACTAGTTCCACTGACATATTATTATTCTTTCTAAAAACATCGCCAGAGATTTTGCTAAGACAGGCGTCATGGCTCAGTCGGTAGTAGCTCTGCCTTCCGTGCTGTGGGTCGTGGGTTCGATCCCCACCGAGAACAAACATTTGTGTGTTGTAAACATAGATGTTTGTTCTGTGTCTGGGTGTTTCTATGTATTTACAAAAAAAAAATGTATGTATGTATTCTATCAGCCATCTAGTTTCCATCGTACAAGCTTTGCTTAGTTTGGGACTAGAAGGCGTTGTGTTAAGTGTCCGTGAATATTTATTTATATTTATTATTAATAAGACGTTGCCGCCTTTCGCTTCAAAAGGCTTAATTCCATTTCGCATACTTTTAGTAATGTTTAAAAAACAAAATAAAAAAATGCGTTGCTCTATCTTTGTTGCTAAACTTAAAATGTATTTTAGTGATGTTATTACAGTGATGTTATTACTTTACTTTAGTAGGTATAGTATTATTATGATCTGTGCTTCAGGGGATGCCCTGTCCCGCTTGCCCTCACAGATGAACAATATTTGTCTTTTGTGCTTCCCTCTGACAATAGCTGTTTCTAGTAATCTTAGGTATGGGAGAGGTCTTTGTCCTTTAGATCTTTAAGGAATAGAAACCTAAAAAATATTACATTTCTATGATTACATTTCAACAACAGGGCTTTGTGACCAATTCCATACATTTTAGACATTTCTTTCGTAGAAATGGAGTATAATATTTCTACATTCTACGTGATTGTCTGTATTCTATGATACCATCGAGAACCACTCGGTTTAGGTATATGCATAATCTGGTGCACTTAGGCTCATAACTAAGGCGAATCCCTATTCAAAGTTTTCCTTTAGTGCCCTCCTAGGGGAAACTGCTAGCCCTACGAGAACAGTCAATCAACTACTCCCTATAGCAACCGTTAGATCTCGGCATTTCCATCTCCTCTCCAGAATGTACAGAATAACAGCGCCTACTGCTAAAACAGTAGGTAAATTGCTGAGTTAGGACCCATTTGCTGCTGTGGCAGGCATCATACATATAGGAACCAATTTATGTAACTTAGTATATTTTTTTTTTCCTACCCTATTTCGTCCCACTGCTGGACAAAGGTCTCCCCCAACATCTTCCACTTTTCTTTCTCCTTGAGAGATGAATGAGTTGGCGAGACGACCTCGACGCCTTTGATAGAAGTTGGTGGGAGCAGGCCCAGGAGAGAGAACTTAGTATATATATATTTTTTTTCCTTTTAAATTCACTGCTTTAGTTATTTTTATTATTATTGTTTCATTTGTACTTATCTTATGTTTTGTATATTGTGTGCCATGTAGTAAATAAATGAATGTCTATGTCTATGTCTATGTAAAACTAAGGGAATACACACCGGAAGAAGGCCGAAGCAGCATTCAAATACTAGGTACCAAAAATCCGCCTGGCAAGCGTGGTGGCTACGGTAACCCCTCGTGGCGTAGCTTGCTTAGTCATAATCTGTAAATTTTGACCAATTATCAAAATAAGCGACGTTCTGCACGGTCACTATTTGGACAGGTAACCGCAAGCCACGACGGAGGTCGTACAACAGCCTATAAAAGCTTACAGTATCTTCTTCTTCTTCTTCTAAATATATAAAACTCTTTTGAAGCTGACTGATAATCAACGCACAGCCTAAACTATAAGTCCTAGAGGTATGAAATTTGAAGGGTAGTAACCTTATATAGTGTAGGGGTGCACTAAAGGCATTTTAGAAAAGTCGCACCCTTAAGGGTCTGAAATTAGGATCAAACATTTTAACCCAATAATGTGTATGTTGCTACCACGCGAGCAAAACCGCGGGCGGCAGCTAATATTATATGATCTGTGGGCTTACTAATAACGACGAACGAATGAACGATAACTTCTACACACTTTTTGAAAATCTTTGGGGGAGGTTTATGCCCAACGGTGGACTTCTACAGGCCGATATGATTACGATAAGCTTGTAGAATGTAAACATGGCTAGATGGGCGGTTCTACTGAAAAATTATGCGTATCATCCTAGTGAGTTGGCCCGTAACATTCTGGGCGTAGTAAATTAGCTGTCTTCTTTGAGCTGTGGCTGGCTCGCTGTAGTTAATTATTAATTTTCACAACAAGCTCGAAACGATCCTTTGGGATACCTACCTACAATTAAGTATTATCTATGGATTTAGTACGAGTTGCGGGGAACTTATGTAGTGCTCGTGAGAGACGACCGCGACTTGGCAATAGTGTATAAGCTTTGCGTTCATTGCAAGCGGATCGCTTCTCAAGCACTGCTAGATTTTTGAAGTGAAAACTTCTTTAGCACCGTTGTCATTTGAAAGTCGATGAAACAAAAAAGCGACAGATGACAGATGAGCTACTAGTTACTATTACACTTACATTGTGCGTAACAGATTATGTAAAAGTTAGTACAAGTTTCCCGAGGTGCTTCTAGTGACACAGATTCAAGTGTAGTCACAATTGACTACCTAAGTAGAATGTTTATTTTTACTTACAGGATTTTATACTTACCTACCTACTTACTGCATTGCATAGCGTACGTTTACCTACCTACCTGATGAAATTTTACATTCGTCTCATTATCTTGAAGCCAAAATTTTTGAATTCTACCACGTGTGAATTGCACACTTGTTTTTTTTGCTTTGTTTGAATTTGTATGAGACTGTATTGATTTGTATAGGACTACGTGCATTTTTCGAAGGGATTCCAACGCAGTCGATGCGGACCTTAAGTGCCGGCTTCTGTATTATCCGTATATTTTTTGCCAGATAAGCAGATAAAACCAGAGATTTTAAAAATAAGGACTCTAGGTCAGTTTAAATAAAATAGTATTTACAATAACCTGTTACTTGTCCTCTTGGTAAATTGATGCTTTTTTGTAAAGACGGCAACACCTAACGAGTGTGCACCCATCAGAGCGTAAACTCATACTCGACCCTCTGAATGTAGATAAACGGTCTGCTACTGTAATATACGGTGCAAACGAGTTTACTCACTGGCTATTGCGAGTGCCTTTGGGATAGCTTCACTCTAACTTGTTATGATTGTGCTTACTCGACTTCAAGGATGGGAGGGATATAAATTCTGTGCATCTTTGCTTGAATAGAAATTAATATTTGCAAAAATTTTACCTCCAAATTTATAAACACCGGTTGAACTGTAGTTAACCAAACAATGTCTAGCATTCACCTGGCGCAGCGCTTGAATCCGCTTCTAAAAGAGTCTCTAGTTACATTGTTTATGAATTCGAGAGTGTATTATTATTACTCTGTATTCTGTTTATTGTGGTTTTTCTGGAGCTTTTATGATATTTAAGATTGATTTTTATAGAGTTTTGTGTTGATAACTTTGACCACATTATCCGCTGTATTTTAATCTTGTATGTGAATCGCTGCAGTCGGTATAGTAAAACCATAACCCTTCTTTTTACTTCACCGTAGTCAGGTAAAAAGTAGTACCTACCTAGGTGATAAAATAATACAACAGATAATACTCAAACGTTTATTTTCAGTACATTCAAAGCCTTTTTTGTGCCGTTATACTAAATGTATAATTATATTTACAGTTAGGTTACATTATAAAATTAAATTACTAAACATAAAATTAAGTTATTGTACCTAACTAATTTTAATTATGTGAGCGTATAACACAAGCCGAATATTGTAAACAACGGTTAAACTAAATTACCTATTTATCATGTTTTCGACGGGTGTTACGCGACTAACCCGAAGTCATAGTCTCAACGTGAATACTCCATCAAACGGTTTCAATGAGGCATTCACGCGCCTGTACCCTACTTAACAAGACTGTGAATTCGATGGTAAACTCATCAGCTTGTACATCAAGGGTTGCAATGCTTTCGGCCATCATCATCACTACCAGCAACGCAGTAACGATGAAAAAATAAAACAGAAAATGTTTTTTTAGATTTGGTTAGGTACGTACTTCATAAATAAATAGTGCGGATCTCAGAGCATTTATTGAAGCAAAATGCAGTGTGGCTAATTTTACCTACTCAAAGTTTTAATAAAGCGCATTTTCGATTTTTTGTTTTTTTTAACCTTGACTAAAAGCATTTTATAAATATAATTTCAAAATATCTATAACCTATCAAAATAAAAAAAAAACTATCATATTACATACTTATCTATTTTTGGTTTGTTTTATTTAAATTATTAATATAAAAAGCACAACTAGCAAATAACTAAGTATTTTTGAAAACAATTATTTTTTAGGGGTTGAAAAATGCTTTTAGCATTATTTGTCCGAATTAAAATAAAGTTTTATTAACCTACCTATTTTTACATAACGATATTGTCAGTATATCAAATCCCGTACTCAATAATTTAATATTACCTACCTTATAATTAACAGCTGCAATAACTTGAAATACAACAAAATAAGCCTTTTATAATTTTAGAATTCTGATACCTATTTTCATAGGTAGGTAATAATAAAATTGAATAGTTGTTACATAAGAAAATACACTTTGTACACAGTAGAAAATACGTAATGTTTATAAAAAAATTTAAACTTTAGGTCTATTTTCATCTAGTTTGATGTGACAGAGTTGAAAAAAATATGACTTACAAAACCAATAGGTATTTTTTTTAGTAAAAAAAGACAGTGTATTGTTAATTTTTTCAATTAAAACTAAAACACGAGTACAATTATTATTCTCAACACGGCCGAACTGTAACAACATCAAAATGTCTTCATAAGAATATGTTCCGCTAAAGAAATGTTGGGAATCACTTCAGAGTCTTTTTGGTTTTCCCTTAACCCACACTCTTTGTCCTTGTGGCCTGTCTCAGATTTATTATGAATAGTTTTTAATTGGGATGATATTGAAACATCACGTTTTTTGGCCTCACAGTCTTTGCATACACACACATCCTTGGATGTTTTATCACTTTTTAGTTCAATTGTTTCACCATTCCCTTTTGTTTGGTCTTCTGGTTTTGAGTCAACCGTCAGCTGGGTGTGGTCGAAGCATTTTGTTGATTTCTGAAAAAAAAATAGTGTAAGTTTGGATAATTAGAAAAATAGCAGACGGCTAAAAAAAAAAAAGAGGCGGGTTTATCTCCTCTTAAGAGGCCGGCAGCGCACTAGCATCACCTCTGGTGTTGCAGGTGTCCATGAGTGGCGGTGACTACTTTCCATCAGGTGGCCTGCCTGCTCGTCTGCCAGTTATTACATAAAAAAAAAGACTCGTTCGAGGACAAAAATTAGTTTCACACTTTGCACAGAGATAGTACTGTAACTGTTGTGATAAGGTGTTTACTCAAGTTCTCAGTAAAACTAATACAGTATTTACAATATTTACAAAATACACATGAAACAGTTGAGCTATCTACAAACCGTTGCAAACGATTTATAGATAGCTCAACTGGTCCAAATCAGTACCAATCGGAAGCGTGCCCAAGACACTGGCTGCATTGCCGCGCTGAATAGCAATGCTGATACGCTGGCCTAGATAATCACCAGCCCTCGGGTCACGCGTCGCTTCGACTAAAGTTCTTATCTTTATAGTTCTCAGTAAAAAAATATATAATATTATAAGAGATAGAAAGCAAAAGATAAAAATTCTGCAGTAGAACTGCGTCCAAAAATAAAACTATTTTTTTCCTCCTTTTTTCGGCTTCAACTACATACTTCTATCAAAAATTACCAGCAACCGTTCTAGTTACCTTTGGCGTGACAGCTTTGGAATACACCTGAGCTCGTCCTTCCACCTCCAGCTTCAGCCTCCAGTCTCGCAAGTACATGTGAGCAGCTGCAGCACTAGGCCATCCGCGGCGCCACGTATGCCACCTGTGTTCAACCATGTTGTTTATTATTGTTGCATTACTAGATCAAATTAACTCCCCGAAAGGGCGCTCCAGAAAATCGTTAATCTGCATCAGACTAGATTTTTTTGAATCGGAGTAAACCGGTAATAAAAAAGACCAGAATCGATCATTCTCGCAATCGAATAAGAGGTTTATCCAGTTTACTTGTTTTTACTTTTAAAATATGCAGGTTTTCGTGGACTTTTACACTTTCGCTATTTATTTACTTGCAGAGCAAAATGCTTTCTTTATCTTCGGTCTTTTCTGTTTTGGGGCAATCTGGATCAGTTATTTAGGTAGGCAATATAATACATTATTATCAATACATAGCGCTCCGGTTTTCTGAAGTAGGTAGCTCTTGTGGAATCTTGACTTTCCCTTCCAACGAAAGTACTTCGTCACCTCTTCTATTGATCCCACGAAATAGTAAGAAACTAATCAATCAAAGTTACCTTGTTAATAGTTGTAGCGTCCTTGATTTTTGTCCCTGAGCACGGTACATGAGCGCCGTGTTCCGGAGAGACACGATATCCCCTCTTAGGGGCTTATCTGCCAAGCGGTGCTTGAAGTTCAGTCTTGTCGCTTCTAAATAAAACCTAGAGGCGGGTCCGGGGAACCCTGGAATTTTTCTTTGTCTTTTACCAGCCCTTCTTATTGTTGACATTTTACCATCGATAGAAACATCAAAATGTTTTTTATTCTCAAGACTACAAAGGGACTATGGCCGGATTACTGAAACGTCACTCAAATTTAAGCACCACTTAAAATTGCTCTGTCTCTGTTTGATATTACTCATTTGAGATGGCAATAATTTAAGCGTGAACTTAATTTAAGTGGCGTTTGATTATTCAGCTGTAAAGGCAGTAAAAAAGAGAAGAGAAACAAGAAAGTAGATTCAGTTTAAATCAAAGTTTGAAAATGACTGCATAACTTTATTACTCGTAGAATAAATGAATGGTTTTGTTTGAGGTATCTTGAATAAAGGGGTACGATGTATAGTTTTTTTTAAACACATCATGTTTCTTACCACGTTCCCTCCACCAATCCCCATACAAAACAAAGTGCTCCCAGTTCCCAGGCTCTAACTCTACCAAGGTGGTCAGTGTTCTCTGCTGCGCACTCCTGGGCATCAGCGCCAGCAGCTCCAGGTGAGCTGGAACGAACCTCGGCTGGATCCAAATGCATCTCTCCAGCATGGCCACGGCTTGGAGTGTTCGACCAGTTTTTCTGTAAGAGTATAAGCGGTTTCACACTGCATCTACACGATATCGTGGAGCGCTAATCTCATTTGGCACTAGACGCTTTCGCACCATGTTGATGACGATAACGATACTTTTTTGTCCGAGCCACTGACATGAAATTTTAGTGTCATTTAGTACGTGTCGTGTCGGTGGCAAAAATTATTTTTATAAAAAAGGGTTCTGTAGAGTTTCTAGCTTTCGATTTTCATATAATATCTGTAAAAACCAGCATTGCTTAGTTTGGGACTAGGAAATTGAATGCCGTTGTTTGAGCTACAACAGTAATAAACAGAGCTTTAGTGTATTAATCATAGTATTTCCATAATAATTCGTATTTCCACATCCACACTTATTTTTCATTGTTCTTCGACTGACACGTCTCGCTGCCCTCGCTCGTCGTGTCATCCATGGGTCTTCCATTTTCAAACACTGCCGGTCAGTGCGAACCAATACTCTTTATAACTCAAAGAGGTTGGTTCTACGCTGCATTGCTAACACGGCCCTCCTGCACCGTGCATGTCCTCAGGCACGACCACAACCCAATCCTGGAAGGTAAAATAATATCCATAAATTCATTCAGGACGTTCGGCCAATCAAGACCAACATTTTGCACAAAGTTAAATAGACAACTCAATTCTTTCTGTTTATCTACTCCTTTAGTCTTAGGAGTTTCCACCAAACAGAAAGAATTCCACGACTACACATAACGACAAGAACCCAAACGAGTAATAATTTTGTTCCCTGCCTTAATCCGAATCGTGCCTGCTCCAGGAAATCGCCTGCGTCAGCTCACCCATTCGATTCTGGTCAGTAACATTATTACTCGTCTAGGACAACCCAACACAACATTAATTTATTATGTCTATACTTTTATGAAAGTATATACACCACATTGCTAACACGCCTCGTTATTATCAGTTGCTTAGCACCAAATACGGAGAGGACTGTTCTAACATCTTATCCTACCCGAATGTCAACCCCACCTGCACCATGGTGTCTAAATAACATCTAAAATCCCTGGTGCAGAAGGCAAGGGGAAACCACTGCACTATTACCCCAAGAAAGTCGTGGAAGGAAAAATAAGTCGGGCCACTGCTGCAACATGACGACTACAACCAGTCTGCCAAGAGTGATACGACAAAGGAAAACTACCAAATACTTACTAATAACCATCTTTAACCCCCGAACCATAATTACACTTCTATCCGCAGAAACTCCTTTGTTATTAGGTTATGGAACAAATTACTTTTGATATCAACAAAGTTTAATGAAATACCTACAGAGCAGAAGAAAAGAAGGGAGCGTTTCAAAAATAAATAAATTGACCCTTGCACGAGCTTTTCCTAATAGGTACCGCGTTCACACTCAGCTCATGCCGCTAACGTCATTATTGCCGCGATTAATTCCGAAATTATTGCCAGAGCAGCATCGCCTTTATTCTTATAAGAGAGCAAGGGGATGAACATGGGCACGAGCCTGGACAGAGGCATTATCGTGTTTAGATTAGGCTCATGCCCACTTCCCTGCCGACTACCGCCGTACCTAAACGCGTTATTAGAAAGTTGTAAACTGCATTATAATATCAACACCCGCTGGCAACAATATTATTTTTTTATATGCAGTGTGCCACATTTTGATCAGACGAAAAGGAAAAAAAAAAAAACATCATCCCGCAGTAATTGAGAAGTCGTCAGCATCGTTCGAAGACACAGCACTATAATACTCTCCTCAAGACGTGATCGTACGATTTTACCCACGTTGTCATCACCTCTCGACAACATCCGAGCCACATCACGGTGCCTCTCATGCCCGTGAACCGAAATCCACCCAGTTATTTTATTATGATTGACAACCGATTCCGATTGACGACGTGACATAACACTATTTATATACTAGGTACAAAATGTGTATCAATGTGCACAACATCCAGGCTGAGCCATGCAATATTTACAGATCCCGCTATCGACCGACGCCATTCCCCAAGTTCATCCCAGCTTTGCTTCAAAGACCATTTGAAGAAAATATTTCTTTGCGTTTTACATATTATTATGGTACCTATCTACTCTCTGCGAACATCCCCAAAAATCTGTGAAATTAGAACTATTTTCTGATACTGAATCAACCATTAACCGAACAACTTTCACGATTAGACGACCCGAAAAACTAATAATTTAGATCCTTGCCTCAATCCGAATTGTGCCCGCGCCAGGAAACCACCTGCGTCAGCTCACCCATTCTTTTTCAAGTCAAAGAATCGTGCCTGCTCCAGGAAATTACCTGCGTCAGCTCACCCATTCTTTAGTCAAGAATCGTGCCTGCTCCAGGAAATTACCTGCGTCAGCTCACCCATTCTTTAGTCAAGAATCGTGCCTGCTCCAGGAAATTACCTGCGTCAGCTCACCCATTCTTTAGTCAAGAATTGTGCCTGCTCCAGGGAATCCACCTGCGCCAGCTCACCCATTCGGTCGGGACAATAAAAATGTTTTCGGACCGTCCAATACGCAACAATTTCTCCCATTGTTTTACATACGTGATAATTGTATTACCTAGATGAACTGGGAGATTAATAATTTTGTTCCCTGCCTTAATCCGAATTGTGCCTGCTCCAGGTAACCACCTGCATCAGCTCACCCATTCGATCCTGGTCAGTAACACTATTAATCATCCCTTATATAGTACACAACATCTACTCCTTTAGTCTTAGGAGTTTCTACCGAACAGATTATTCTACGGCCCGAACCAATTTCTGTTCAAATATAATTTCGTAATATTTTCGAATCATCCAAATGCAATACGCTTCGCATGGCACTATACCAAAGGTTAAATGTTCGAGCATGGCTTAGCCACTTCATAAGTAGTAGACTCGTTGAAATATAGTAAACTTGTTAGATCTCACCAATTTCCCAATGTAACGTATCGCATCTAATAGGGTTCGACAGCGTGTCCGCTCCGAAGTCACGCACCACCATTTCGCCATGAATCTCGCTGGGCGATGGTGACGTGTCAACAGGCAACTGTGAAGGCACCCCCATAAACGGCGTAGACCACGCTGGAGACGGAGACGTATCACCTTTTAACACAAACATCAATTTTACTGTAGGTACCTGTAATGATTCCGACGGCGCCAAGATCTCGGCCACGTCTAACAGGGACTGCGTGCGGTGTACGAGCATAACGCTCACGTATCTGTAGGTAATGGTGTTAGACGAACAACGATCTACCGCAGTTCTCTTTACATTACTGCAGTAATGTTATACATAGGCCGTAGACCAACTTATTGTTACACAGATGGCGGCGAGGCTGCGTTTTCCACTAGTCCAATTCTCCCATATTCTAAGCGCTACTACTTGCTCTAATATTCTGTGGCGCTACAAACTTTGGCGTGATGAAACTATCAGTTTGGTTCTTAGTTCGAAAATAAGAGAGAAAAAAAAAAAAAAAATCATATAATAATTTCTAGACACCAAACTTTAGCGGAATCCTTGTATTCGTTTTATGCCTGTGTGTATCATACCATCATCATGCTACGACAAATTAGATTCGTCAGAATTGATTACTGTAAGCCAAGCTAGGCTATCCTAGATTACTATGCGACGATGAACCCTTACTCACAGTTTCACTTCTTGATACCTTTGCCCTTTCATTTAGAACTCAAAGTATGCGCAGGGTGTTCCTGAAAAGCTGCTGCTGGTACTCGGTAATACTAGAACATCTACTCGATGAAAATGACACCGCCTTGCGTTACACCTCCGTTCACTTTTCCTTTTTCCATTGCGGCGCGTGAAATTGTCCATCCACTTCTGATTTGAGCTACAACAGTAATAAACAGAGCTTTAGTGTATTAATCATAGTATTTCCATAATAATTCGTATTTCCACATCCACACTTATTTTTCATTGTTCTTCGACTGACACGTCTCGCTGCCCTCGCTCGTCGTGTCATCCATGGGTCTTCCATTTTCAAACACTGCCGGTCAGTGCGAACCAATACTCTTTATAACTCAAAGAGGTTGGTTCTACGCTGCATTGCTAACAGTTGTGTAAAACATAACCCTAAATACATTTTTATTATCATATTCTTTTATAGTTTGGGCAACTCTTGAATAATTTTACAAAAAGATTCGTTTAAAGTATCTTATGTACTTATAATGAAGCTTTGCTTAGTTGGAAACATTAATCACTACATACCGAAAGAAGGAGTAGAGTTGACCCTACTTTAACGCGGTAGTGATCATGTTTAGACTATTTTGGACGTTAACCTTTGTATCACGAATGCCGATACTCAGTTTTATCGTATAACAAACAAAGCTCAAAGTACTCTGGCACAATCCAGTCCCCGTGTAAAAAGAATCAGTGTTGCCTAGATAATGTAGTCCCGACAAACTCTTAACTATGAATTAATCCAACTTTGCAAAGCCGCGGACCGCGACGCTCACCTTTGCAAATACTAGGCACCTACTTTCAAACAAAAAGGTTTGTTGGACCTAGATTTTGTTGGTTGTATGTTTTGTTTTACTTGTATGAATAAACAAACTGTAAGCTCGTAAGTCTTTTGCGTAGTACCTACTTATAAAATTAGTTGGTATCATAATAATTCTTTGGATATTTTACACAACGCCCTCTAGTCCCAAACTAAATAAAGCTTGTACTATGGGAGCTAGATTGCTGATAGAATACTTATATACACTTTTCTTGTAAAGCTTTTTATCTAGATACTGGAAATAGAGCCGCAAGTTTAACAAATCACAGTAAAAAAAATATGGACTTGAATATCCTCCATTTTTGTAAGTTGGTTAAAATTATGTGTACCAAGTTTTTTTTAGATTATGCTTACTACTGGCTTAGTAACTTACTTGTAAAGTTTCCCCAGATTGTAATGTGCGTTCACATGGTACTTGTTGAATTTGATCGCTTGAAGAAAATGCTGCTCAGCGTTCTCCAGCGTTGTGATCAGCGTGCCCATGTTATTGTGAGCGCTGGCGTAGCTCGGCCATAACCTGAGATATACATTTTATAAACCACTGAATGTCAAAACTCATAATAGTCACATGCAACAGGTTCCACAACGTGGTAAAACCCGAGTGCGAAAAATCTGTAGAAGAACTCAACTCACCGACATAGTTCTCAGAATTGCAGTCGAGAGCAAAAATTCCGGGTCATTTATAGAAACTTGAATATCGTAGAAGCCATTAACTTAGTGAAATATTTATTGTGTTTGAACCGGATTTTTTTCTCTCGAGTGTAGTTAAAGTGGCAATAGGAACTGGGCAGGTCAGAAAGCAAAACCGATAATCATAGAGGAACAAGATGTGTTCTTGAGATAAACGAAAGGTAAAGTGTAAAGGCACTCGTTGGACCGACGACCGTTCATCAGATACAGATTCTGCACAAATCGTCTATTCCAATATGTCTGTACAACCAGTTGAATATATTGGATTACCTGTACATCGCTTTTAACCTAGTAGCAGTTATTAAACCACGATGTTACAGCAAGGGATCCTAACTAAGCAAATTAATTTTCATACATTTAACAAACTAGAACCACGCTTTAGAAGTCTGCTTTGCGGTTAGAGTCAGATTAAGTTTGTAGAATACTCAGAATAGAAGGTTCTCATTAAAGCAACCGCATTCTACCTCAAAGCTTCTTTATAGTGTTTGATAGCGCCGTCTTGCTGCTCAGACTCGCGCAGGAAATTCGCAAAGTTGTAGTGCAGTTTCGCGTTCTGCGGTAGACTCACTAAATCCGCCCTGCAACAAACAAAACACGATCGTAATTTATATGAATGCGGCGACAGTAATGCGAAGCGAACATTTCGATTTCCTAATACACTTGTGCTGGCGGATGAAAAATGAGGCTTCCGTTACGAGTACTGACGGAAATCTAAGTGTATTGTTAGAATACATTTAAACTAGAGTTTCTAGACGCTAGTTCTTAGAAGCTAGTTTGAAATTGTGTGTAACATAGGTTTCTTGAAAAATCTTATCGGCTCTGAATCTGGGAGGGGATTCACAATTCGATTTAACAATTTCTTCAGTGTTATTGGTGCTAATAAAAACCACTAAAGAGATTTAGTTAGGACTTTAGGGGTTTCGTTTTAGAGGGGTTTTATTCTCAGAATAAAATGTAGTAAAATATAATTGTAGTTGTAGTAGTAAAAGTCGCTGCTTTTATGACATCTCTACAGTGATACTTTTACTACATTTTATTCAGAAAACTGCCCCTCAGATTGAAGATCAAAAAGGCCAAAGGTCTATTTAAAAATGCCATCCTTTACTGTTGACGTCTATGGGAAAACATTTATCTTAGGATCACAGGAGAAATCACTTCCCAGGTGTACAATCACTCACTTCAACAGCGTGGCCCGGTCCCGCCAATCAGCGTTCCTCCGGTAAGTTCTAGCGACGCCACACGCGGCCAGCACAGCCAGGCCCACCATCAGGTAAGTCTTCATACCCGGCTTCGAGTACCACATGAGCTGGACTCCGTATGCTGTGATAATAACACTACCGACGCTGCAACAAAGGTCAAAGGTTGTCAAATATGACAAAAAGTCTGGCAGGTATTCCGTCTCCAAATTAATGCCGTGACCAAATTAATCCAGGCGGTCAGAGTTTTTAAAAATTACAAAAGAATGAAAAAAAAAAATGGCGAAACCATACATAAAGGTTATTTGTGCGCGCTTGGAGGTCTTCTGCTTGATAAACACCCTTGACTTTTGACAGTAGATCCTGTTTTGTATTGAACTTAGTAAGTAGATACTTAGTCCAACAAATTCTACAAAACTAGCCAATATCATAAGATTATGAGCTAAACTAGACAATGGTAAAAATATCAAGGTCTAAAAAGAGGTAAAACACGTTCATACCTGGGAATATACAGAACCCGTTCAGCGATGACAAATCCCACAGTGACCAGCAAGTTGCTGGCCGGGACGAAGGGAACTACCAGCAACAGCAACCCGATCACAGCTGGAGTATGACGCTGCACCTGTCATCACAATCAAACCTTCGCAGTCAGAGCACAACCCCTGAATTAATAAACAAAGGCTGAACTTGCTTCATACAGCAATTGCTTAGTACAGCGCATGAATTCACCTCTAGAGAAGTCTCTAATCGTTTAAGAATTTGAAGCTAAGCATTTTTTATAAAACTCTTTTTACAAAAGTATTTTAAAGCATTGGCTGGTGCGCTGAAATTACGCAATCATAATCACATGAAAACACATGTGAGTCTTTAACAAAATTTTGTCTTAGAGTGATTGACGCATAGTACGAACTCTTTGATGACGTGCTCTGTGTTTGCAGTGCTATGACAGAAGTAACTACCTACTCTAGGTGGACCGTCTACCCGTTTCTTCACCAATACTCCTTCGTCTTACTCTAAAGGTGCGGTCGGCACAATATGATATTTTCCTTCATTCGTCTCTACCATCCGTCATTCATTCAGTGTTCACTCCTTATGCATGCACAATCCATACCTCTTTTTTACCATATCTCCTCTAAAATTACCTCCAAGTCCGCCAAACATCGGTAGGACATCGCCAGCAGCGCCAAAAGTGCTGCACACGTGAGTAGATTCCTCGGATCCCAGCCGCTGGCGACGAGCGGCACCGACCCCATCTGCCAGTCGTGGCTCAACGTCCACGGACACAGCAGCAACCACCAGTTGAACGCCGCCAGGTAGCAGAATGTCATCAGTCTGGATGTGGATAGAAATGAAAATGATAACAAATGAAATTCAAAATTTTGCTAGATGCCTCTTTGCCTTGGAGGAAGAGCAGAACGGTTGCCAAAATAAACTGTATTTATGTTAAGTCAAGTAAAGAACAACCGTGACTGACTCACTAATTATTATTGTTAATCAAAACACGTTTTTATTATTTGTCAGATTTATTCGGAGAAGAACAAATTATATTAACTTTATTATTTACTATTATTGCTTCTGACAAACACTTCACTATACTAATATGTTTTAGCTACCAATTTTCCCTCTTGTTATTTTATTTGTAAAGCCCGCCCTGATTCTAAAAACTTACTAAACTTTTAGGGATTCAAGCCTAGTTTTAATAACTTTTATTAGTTTTCGCTCTAATTTTATAAATCTAGGGATTTTGGAGAGATTATTAAATTTTGAGGGCGTGCGTTGTTTTGACTAAATCACAAAACTGAATGTTGCTTTGCGATTTGCGACTTTATGGCATTCCAACAAAAATCATTAATATTTTAACTGGATTTTATTAAGAGAATTGGTGATGTGGCCGTAGTTCAGATTAAAAGTTCCAAATTAATCACCTCACGAAAAAGCTGGGATGAAAAGCTGCTGGATTGTCCTGCACCGAGAAAGTGGGCCACGTGCCTTGCAGCAGCGCCAGTCGGAGACAGACCAGCAGTGCTAGAGACACCACCACCTTGATGCCTCTCAGCGACAGGCCGGTGCATTTCTTCTCGATCTTCAACGAGGACATCGACCTGGGAGAAAGATTTTTTAGCAACAGCTTTTCAACTGTCAAATTCATAAACGGGATATGTAGTACAGCGAGTAGTATATCTATTTTGTGGTATGGAGCTGAATTTAATCCCTGCGCTAGAAGAATTACCATTAACCATTAACCAGACCATTAGCTCTTTTAACCATTAAATACCGTTAACTTTTTCAGAAAATCCCTAAAATTTATAATTGCAATCACAAAAAGCAAGCAGCCTTTTTGTGCCCGGTTTTAATTTTTATTTTAGTTTATTGTAGTTATTTAATGTTAACTTAATGTTCTTGTGTACCTAACTTACTTTTACTTACCTATCTTACTTTTTGAAGCTGAATTATATCTTGTAGCTGTACCTACCTACCAACCTATTTCAAGTTTGTTGTATAATTATAATAAATCTGTGATCGCAGTACTTACCACACGTACGCAACTGGCGCCACTGAAAACCAGCGCCTGGGCAGGGTATTCACATATCCTGCCCTGGCACCATGCTGAGTGGTGACCATTTTTGTTATTTTTTTAATATTGTGTATTTATGAAAATAACAAAAAAACCTATTGTGTCCCCATGCTGGGCAAAGATCTCCCCCAAAGTTTTTCACTGGTCCCGGTCGTTGGCATTGCCCAGCAGTGGGACACAATAGGTTAAAAAAAAAAAAAAAAAAAAACTTTTTCTATAGAATGCTGGTTGAAACTGGAGGACGCTCCGGTGCTATGTTCATGATTTTGGGGATAAGAAAGTTTTTTCAACCAACACACCCTCACACATATATCATGAATTAAGTATACCTATATCTTTTATTTGTATTTATCGCATTCTTGGACCACGCTTAAAATTGTCACTGGAAACACTGCCTACTTCGATACTCGAGGTTCAGATGCCTAAGTTACCTATGAGCCTCTTGGCTCGTCTGTTCATGGATTCTTAGGACTCAAACTGGTATTTGCCAGAGCTATCGCCAAATTAGGAGGAATTTCATTTTCCGCACCAAAACTTTGCACACCTAAGAGCGATTTTTCATATACGTACGAACTTGTGCTCGATATCAAATAAACGGAGACTCAATTTATTAAAGATTTCAGTTTGTAAACTCGATTGTACGAATTCAATGCGATCACACGAGAGCAGCAAGATTGAGTCCCAAAATGTCAAATTAAATTAATAACTTGAAAAGAACACCCCAATTGAATATTTGCTTCATAAACAGATTAGCTTCGTTAAAGAAATGAAAAGGCTCTTTGAAATTGTACTAAGCTATTCAGGACTCAATATGGCAGTACAAAAACGAACCGAATCGAAAACGTCTCCTTTTTACAAACTACAAACAGAAAAATTATAGGATTAAATAAATTGTGATATAATAATAAAAATAGAAAGTATTTATGAGAAGAAAATATTTATTTGGGACTTTTTTTACTTAACTAAATAATAAAGTGAGCTTACCTTTTTACAAAAGGCCAACATCTGTAGAAGTCGAAGAGGAGGTTTAGAAGTAGCACTGTGACCCCAGTCTCCTTGGCCAGCATACTGAGAGCTCCCAGCCCTACACTCATCCACACACACTTCTTGTTGCTGGTGGGCCTATGGATAATGGATTACATTGTATATTTGCGTATAAGTACCTGGAAATTATGAAGATGGCTTTTTCTCTACATAATTTTTACAATAATAATTGAACAAAATTATTGCGAAAAAACTAGTAAGATTACAACTTCACTGTATTACACTGTATTATTAGTAGATTAAAGCTGTGATTTCTTTGCTGTAACTATGCATGTTTCTTAATATGGCACAAAATAAACATCTTCTATTCTATTCTACACAACTTTCGAAAACTTCGAGAAGTTATAGTTAATAATGATATTTTCTTATTACGCTCACAATATTACTTCGATAGAAAATATGTAGCTATCTAGGGTACCTTTGATGGGTACTTTAACTTCCCGAAGTTCTCGGGTTTTAATGTACACCTAGTCAGTATAATAGTTGATATAGTACGTACCTGTGGTACACTAGTAAGGATGATAAAAAAAATATACAGGCTAGAACATCGGCTCGGCCCACCACCCCCGCTACCTGTTAAAGAAAAATAATTTATATATAAATACTTTTTTTAATTTTTTTTTTTTTGAAATCATTGCTAAGAAAATGTTCTTAATTATGAAAGTACCAGACAGTATTTTAAATGAAGGACAGTATTATAGACTTACTGCCTCAGTATGTACAGGGTGAACTGCAAACAGCAGCGCCGCGAGTGCAGCAAAAGGTCGCTTGAGTCGCGCGACCGTGACGCACGCGCGCGCGACCAGCATGCAGCATGCCGCGTGAAGAGCCACGTTGCATGCGTGCCACCACCAGGGTCTAAGGCCTGATAGCATGTGGTTTAGTCTGCAACAATAGTAAAAAATATTTTAAAAAAACATCAAAATAATGATTTCGGAAGTCGTTCAAGTCAACTACACACAATATGATAATATATATTTAATTGCATTCGAGATCATATTTTACATTACACGCACGCGAAACACGCCTCTGTTTAGTAAAAATATAATTAGAACTTTAATCGGCATGTTTTTTTGGCATCTAAAATTTCGTACAAATCTGACTTAGGTGTTCACTAGATTTTATTAGGACAATCAACCCTCAACCGCATAAATTCATCAGCTCTGAAAACCAGTTTTAAGGAATAACAGGCAAAGCACGATTTTGAGATTGAGGTGAGGATTATTCGAGGTAACGTCTAAAGAATATGGGCAAAAATCTACTACGTTTTTCCTAGTTACCACTTTTCTCTTTCAATTCAATTACAAAAAGGCAGGGGGTATCAAAAACTGACGTCCCCCAAAACATCAAGTAACGCTGATGATGGATGTGTTCAAACTTTTCCCTGTGTTTTCCATAATTAAGTGCACAGTGAGTGACCCAAGGCCTTAGTTCCGTGATAAATGAAGGCGGTTTTGTATCCAAACTCGGCCCAACTCGAAAGTTTGGGATACGCTGTTTATATAGGAATCTGCGAAATATAATTAGGACCAGCCACCGCAGCCCTATTGTAAAATTCAGTCTCGTTTTCATCGTGTATCAAATAACACACAGTAAATTACAAAAGTAGTAATTAATCTTGATTTTGTTTTGGTTCACCTAAGTATTAGATACGTCCCGCGATGAGGGGGTCAACTACTGATAATCCCGCTGATAGCTCGAAATTATCAATTTGCAAACAAAATACCACTTTTTACGTGCGTCAATTCATCACCTTAAATGGCGGGGAGGTGTGTGCGTACTTTGAGCAGCCAAAGATACATAATTAGGATAGAAAGAGATATAGATATGCCAGCAATGATAAAGAAGATCGAAGAAATTTTTTATTGTTGGAGCGTATTTAATTTTTTGTAAAATGAAGTTAGGTATTAGTTTTTTACTCTCTACAACGTCAACTTAAAATAAAATTAAAAAAACGATTAGTAGAGAAATGTTATTATAGTATTGACGAGTTCTCGAACGATAAATTTTAATTAATATTTTGCATACATACCTATACTTTATTATGATAAAATTTGAATTTGATTGTACTTTACCTACTGTGTGTCTATTTATTAAACTAATTTATTATGTACCAATGTTATATAAACTATTAGCAGCGACATTAATGTAGCATGTCATCTCAATTAGCACACTGTAACTGGTAAGACATGTTTGTGATACACCTACGAAAACATATCACCTATATGTACACATTTATAGCGCCTAGTGTTGGTGCGACTCCTCGCCCGTCTGCTTCTCCATCCCCTCTACTCTGCCGCCGCTCCGCGCGGGTAGCTGAACGCCTGACTCACGCCATTCGCGGGGCGCCCCACTAGTCACTAAACAGTCTCTGAGCAATGTAGCTATACCAATAGTGCTAAAAACTGTATTTCTATGTGCAAGGACGAAAAGTAAATAATTAAAAGTAACAATATCTTTTTTCTAGTCCATTCTTATACAACCTATAACATATTTTTAGCAAATAAATATTCTTTATCTTTATTTTTATCCTTAATTAGCTAGGTCCCTTGCTTTTATTCGACAAAGTGCAACACAGTACTGAAACAAATACAATATTCTGCGGGATTCTGTTCGTCAACATAACACAAGCACACCCAATACGTACTCGTACACTGCTATCCATTGCCGCTGGCAACGAAGCGACGTTAGATTGCTTTTTAATAGATGAAGTATCAGCCGTCTCTTGTTCATTTTTCGATACGTGACCTGCCTGGCTCAGTGGAATTGAGTGGACGAACTAATTTCGATGGATACTAGTCGTGTATGGCTGGCGAAACAAACTAGAGGATCAATCAATACACAAATTAAACTCTTCAAGAGCTTGGTTCATTTTTATATTGAGAAAGAAGAAGAAAGAAAAAAAATTATTTATTTTGTTATTTTTTAAAATTTACAATGTTATAGTGAACTATAAGTGTATAGTTCAAACTATAAGTGTATACTATGAAGAATATTGTACTTTCCGTCGCCTGCGGCGTTGCTCGCGTTCTACCCTTTAGAGTGTGACGTTTCAAAATTCCTTTCTTAGTGCACCCCTACACTATATAAGGATACTACCCTCCAAATTTCATACCTCTAGGACTTATAGTTTAGGCTGTGCGTTGATTCTCTGTCAGCTTCAAAAGAGTTTTATATATATTGATGATGATTGATGATTGATGATTGATGATGAGGATGATACCTAGTAGGTTTGAAAGCGCTTGTGTGTTAGATTAGCATGGTATGGACACGTAATGAGGAGGGATGAAAGTCATATTACGAAAAGAATTATGAATATGAGTGTGGCTGGGTATGCAAGTAGAGGAAGGCCGAAGAAGAAGTGGTTGGACTGTGTGAAAGAAGATATGAATGTGAGGGGAGTAGATCCAGTATTGACGAATGATAGGAGTGAGTGGAAGAAGAAAACATGTTGTGCCGAACCCACCTAGCGTGGGAGAAGGCAGGGGAATGATGAGGTTTGAAAGAGCTTCATATTTCGTGTTAAGGAACTAAGTATACTGTGCTAGAACCTAAATCAAAGATGCTATTTCCAGTAGAAACGAACAGACGTAATTGCTTGCACAGTAATATCTTAGTACAGTCATCGAGAAGAGTCTTTAGCATTTAGCAAAAAAACTGGCCAAAGTTTTCAAGCATAATACCGAGTTTTTTACAAATATTATTGTGGAAAGCCAATTTGGCTAAGCCCGATGGTGGGACATTAATTTGATTTTACTGTAACTCATTCTCATAAAAAAATATTAACAAACTCGCTGTCGCCCGCGGCTTTGCTCGCGTGTTAGCAGCATACACATAAATATAAAAAACATGGTTAAAATATTTGATCCTAATTTTCGACCCTTTAGGGTGCGACTTTTCAAAATTTCTTTCATAATGCACCCCTACACCATACACTTCCCTCCAAACTGCATACCTCTAGGACTTATAGTTTAGGCTGTGCATTAGTGTGCATTGATTGTCAATCAGCTTCAAAAGAGTTTTATATATTTAGAAGAAAATAATTACAATAGTGTGTTGCATAATTGACATATGCTTATATTTTACGTCAATATTAAGAGGAGGTAAGTAGGTTTTTCGCACAAAATAAAAATAAGATTACATTTAACCCACTGACTGTACCCATTCCGCAACGGACACGGCACGTCGGCAAACGGGAAATATTAATATCTCGCAGCACGCGAATGGTTAAATTTTCAACTTATCGTTCATTTGTTAAGACAACTTCTTAGGGTTCCATAACCCGGATCCCTTTTTATACAGATACTAGCTTCCGCCCGCGACTTCGTTCGCGCCCCATTGGATGCCGTTAATTTTCCGGGATAAAAAGTATCCTATGTTACTTCTAATACCTCCAAGCTTCATGATGATCGGTTAAGTAGTTTTCGCGTGAAAGCGTAACAAACAAACTTACATTCACATTTACATTATTAGTAGGGAGTAGGGATTGCACTGTCTTTATTAGATCCAGATGGACGGAATGATACTGTATAGGTATAGAAATAACCTAATTGCAGTAAGCAGCTGAAATTTATAAATAAATTATTCAAATTTATATCTACTTGCCAGACCTGTATTTCAAATGTGTAAGCTGTTCTGTTGAATAATAAATGACTGATTTTTTCAAATAAAAATATTCATAATAAATGTCTACAATTTTTTTGTCTGCGGACCCTACTACTTCGGTGTTTCACTGTGTCATTCATTTGAATATAAACAATAGAAATTGGAAATAAGTAGGTGTGGGTTGAAAGAGGAACTTAAATCAAACGTTTTGGGTCGAACGAGGCAAAATACCTATTGGGTAGAAAAATTGTGGGTTGAACGAGGAAGCACTCATAATTAGGCTTCTGCCATGGCTTATCGAGGATATATTCACAGGTACATGGAGCGCTTTGACAAAACGGTTTCTAGTTTGTACTCCTATTGAAAAATAGATTGAAATATTCCCCCGCTGAATGAAAAAGTACCAGAATCGGACCCGATATGAATTGCAAAGCAGCCGCCGGCATTGTCGTTTATTATTGACGTTGAAGGCCCTCCACGGCATTTATTTGAATAAATGATACTAGCTATATTGTTTATGAAAGTGGACACAGATTCCGGAATCATAAATTAGCTTTATTGCCCGATGACATACGTAAATGACATATTTTATTTATGTACTCGTTTATAGCTACCATTGTTGCCTGCTCGTAGTGCTTTGCTATATGTTTTGGGATATCTAAAATTCATTGACTAATTTCATGATAGTAAACACTTAAAATAATGACGCATTCTTTGAAACAGTTCATTCATTTGTTAGCAATACAGCGTAGAACCAACCTCTTTGAGTTATAAAGAGTAGTGGTTCGCGCTGACCGGCAGTGTTTGAAAATGGAAGACCCATGGACGACACGACGAGCGAGGGCAGAGAGACGTGTCAATCGAAAACAATGAAAAATAAATGTGGATGTGGAAATACCAATTATTATGGAAATACTATGATTAATACACTAAAGCTTTGTTTATTACTGTTGTAGCTTACACATTCATTTATTTTAAACCATAGGATCTTATAGAGAACACTTAGTTAGATAGTCAGGTAAATTTTTGTACAATTTAAAAATATTAATAATCTGGCAAATAATAATATTAAAAGTTGTAAAAGTACAGTGGCTATTGTATACAAGGAATCTAATACACTACACAGTCATGCCGCGCCGCAACGAATGTATATCAATCATTGTTCGATGAAATGAGTTCAAATATGATTTTTTCTATCTATATAATATAAGAAAGTCGTGTTAGTTTCACCACTTATAACTCAAGAACGGCTGAACCGATTTGGCTGAAAATTGGTAGGGAGGTAGCTAAGAACAAGGAGACGGCTATAGGATACTTTTTATTCCGTTCTCGGGGTAAAAATGAACATCCAAAAAAATTTATCAGTAAAAACATTAGTCCAGCCGTTCATTTGTTAGAAATGGTATAGCAAAACTCAACTGACATGGAATAACAAAACACAACTGACAGGGTTGTCTATGGTTAAGTTTGTTTAAAAATCTGACAATTTGAAATTTTAAAGTTGACCGGTTGGAGTTTTAAGGATTTTTAGGGGTTTGTAAGGGTTTGTAGTGTTTTTAGGGGTTTGTAGGTGTTTTTAGGAATTTAAAGGGGTTTTTAGGGGTTTGTAGGGTTTTTAGGGTTTGTAGGGGTTTGTAGGTTTTTTAGGGGTTTTTAGGGGTTTGTAGGTATAAAATCCAAAATATGCTCATTTATTGCCTCTAAGGCGGAACAAAATTCGCGGGGTCAGCTAGTATTTAGTTAAATAAAAGTGGCTTTACTTAGTAGGCACTCACGAACAACGAACTTGTTCAAAGATACCTACTGTGAGGTTCATTGCAAGGAGTAAACAAAACCATAACTAATTAAATACAATTTTTGAGATATTGTAAAAATTCTATTTTATCTGTTTTGGACACAAAAATCTAGATAAAAAACGCTGATCTTTCTTATTATTGGTCTAGTTAGGGTATTGTTATGGTATGGTAATAAAATCCAATTATTTCGACGAAAACGTTTACTGTAAAATCAAGAAGGGAAATGGAAGGGAATATAACACGTAACAGAACATACAGGTACTTTAGAATGTTCTATGCGTACTATCCAAAGTTAATCGCTTGGTCATCATAATCCCCATATAAGTTACATATCTCGTCGACTGTGGATGGCACGGTTGGGTTCCTCTCACAAATAAAGGTGGTTTTGAACGTTGCATCGAGGTCGTCGAGAGATCCGTTCCTGAACATCCCTCCGCATTTGTCGTTACTATCTGGTTGATGTTCTCCCCATTTGGAATAACCAGCCTGTTCCAAAGTTTGACCTACGAGTAAAAAATTCAATAAAAAAAGTAAATATTAATAATGGTAATTTTTACACAACGCTATCTAGTCCCATACTAAGCAAAGCTTGTACTATGGGAACTAGATTACTGATACTTATAATTTTTTTTGTGAATATAAACTTAGTTAACACCCAGACACAGAACAAACATGTATCTACGTTTGCCACACACAAATGTTGGTTCTTGGTGGGAATCGAACCCACTACCCACACGGAAGGCAGAGCTACTACCCACTGAGCCGTGACGCCTGCTTGTAAATACAGTTTCAGCATAAGAATATTAAATTAGATTAGATTAGAGAATTCTTTATTGCACTTATTAAAAAATCGTACAGAGGCCATCTACCAACTAACCTGGGCGTAGTGTGGAGATGATGCTAGAGTTTACAAGGGATTTAAAAAGAAAAAAAATGCCTTTACAACTACTTTATCCACCTACTTACAAAATATGCTAATAGGTATAATATAATACATACCTAACCTAAAAACAATAATATTTTAGAATAGTGGTATAGTTTCTGGAATTAAAGTACTAAGAAATTGAGAAAGAAACATACCATGGATCGTCCACCAAGATCCTATCTGACCCCAACTGTGGAAACCTATAGCCGTCACATCAGGGTAACTGGTATTGCACACCTCCTTGGGATACTTTGCAAAGAGATCTTGCAAGACTAAGGCTTCAGTGTCGCTGTTCACGATAGCAAGGTGGCCACCTTCACCCTGACAAGTTTTGTACGCGTCAGACCAGAGCGCTCCTTGAGTATGGAACTTGTAACACTGGTTTGTCCGGTTATCAAACTTGTATTCTAGACAAAAGGAAATTGTTGAACGATAAATTATTAGTTTTTAGCAAAATATGTATCCCTTCCACGTCACCCATGCATGCATCCAAATGGAAATACTATTAGTATCTACATGTTTTATGTTATGAACAATCACGTGACCCGCGGAGTCTTCCAAAGTAAATGAACTTACCATAATCTCTACCACAGGTAGGATTTGCATGGCAGATGTAAGGTAAAGTTTCATCGCAAGATCTACCGCCCATGGTTTTATTGCTGAAGTAGACAAGGCAGCGATCTGACTCGCTTAATGTTTTCAAATCAACGTCGAAGAATGGCTTACAAAAAAGCTGCACCATATCGTCCGTAGAAACACCTGCGCAAGAAGTATGATTAGATCAAAATAGGACCGTTCAAGTGAAAGCAAATGGACTAAGGTCACCGAGGTTTCTAAACTAAAACGGTATATTTGGTTTTTGTAGAGGTACACACTTTTTTGGAAAGAATGCAGCTTTTACAACTTTTTAAATTTGTTTTTAGAAAGCTGCATTTAATTGAGCAATTCTTGCTTATTTCCATAAACCTGCCAATCTTAGCGAATTTAATCCTATGACAGTTTTTGCTTATTTCTGGTATTGCATTTCTGCATTACATTTATTGACATTTATTTTGTGTGTGCTTGCCTCCTAATTTTTCCAAATTGTCTATGTATTTTGTAACATAGGTACCTATATGTTTACCGATGTGTAATTATTTACTGACCATCCACGGAGCTGTACATTCCACATGCGAAGGTTGCATGAACTCCGGAGAAAACCACTGGTTCTTGTGCATCTACAATCAATGATGCGATTGTGCGCTTGATGGCTCTATTCAAAGGGGAAGCTAGTATAGCTCCTGAAATAATATAAGACAATGCAATTGTAAAAGATAGATATCACAATCAACTTTGGTCT
Source organism: Eulithis prunata (assembly GCA_918843925.1). Taxonomy (NCBI): domain Eukaryota; kingdom Metazoa; phylum Arthropoda; class Insecta; order Lepidoptera; family Geometridae; genus Eulithis; species Eulithis prunata. The sequence goes on from OU974012.1 coordinate 9,220,333, forward strand.
CCGCAACTAATTGGTCTCTCACAACAAGTCTACGGGTTTTGATAAAATGCATAAAACGACGCGGCCGACAGCCGATAAAAAACAAGAAATAAAATTCACGGAAAACAAAACACGCAACCGATATTGATAAAAACCCTTTAAAAAAAATTTCAAGTTGGGAATTCTGAGGTTCATCAACATCATCATATTTATTTAGAAGTCTTCCCATTGCAATACAAGATAATATACAAATCCTTCCTTGTTTTAAATACTTTTCGACAATTTGATTTTCTATACTAATATTATGAGGAAAAATCGCTGAGTCTAGTCCATAGTAACTATACACCTTGGGTGACATAGGCTTTATTATATTGTCCGAAAAATTAGGGATCCTCACTAAAACTCCAATAATGTAACCAAAATTAAATGTGTAAAAAATTACCTAACAAAATTTAAAATTTTGTTAAATACCAGTGCAAAGCCGGGACGCCCGGGACGGACCACTAGTCTTGGATAAAAAAACTTGGACAAGAAACGTATACTTGCACGCAACCGAACCTACCTTCTTCAAGGCATTTGATCCGAGCATCATCCCATGTTTTGGGCTCTTTGTGTAGCTTGAAAAGTCCCCCGTCACAATACTGGTAACCATCGGGTCTGGTGAATTCACATTTGCCAACTGAGGCGTCAACTAAAGAAAACAAAGTGCGTTAAGTTGGTTTATATTCATACATTTACCTTTGTGTGCGCTACTTAATATTTAATTATGGATTTTATGGATATATCAATTTATATAAAACTTTTTTGAAGCTGACAGAGAATCAACGCACAGCCTAAACTATAAGTCCTAGAGGTATGAAATTTGGAGGGTAGGATCCTTATATATATAGTGTAGGGGCGCACTAAGAAAGGAATTTTGAAAAGTCACACTCTAAAGCGAGCAACGCCGCGGGAGACGGCTAGTATTACATAAATACATTATAATAACCATACCTATACTATGTATAGGTACCTACCTACTAATATAAATAAATTTTAAAATGAAATAATTTTATAATAATGAATAGTGACTATGTAAAAGCTTTTTGAAGATAGGGAGAGATTTGGCTTTCCTTATATCAACAGGAAGAGCATTCCAAAGGCGAATGGCTTGCACAGTAAAATAATGTCCATAAAAGGTAGAAGAGTACAAGGGAGTTTTCAATTGCAACGTTTCAGAGGAGCGTTAGGTACGAGGATTGGAAAGATCAATATATTCAAAACGTTCTATTAAATAAGGAGGAGCGGAGGGGTTGAATAGAATACTGTATATACAAAAGGGATAGAAAATACTAAGTGATGTAGTAAGCAGAACCTGAAGTTAAGTGGTAACCGTGGCTATGAATTGCTGCATTGCTGTCCTCAGTGGACGTGCTCTGTAAGGCATCACATCTGCGACTCTCACTCGTGATGAGATGTGAATGTGCCTGTAATTGCACTGGCATCCATACCCGGAACACATTTATGTGAGCATTACTGCTTGAGGCAAAAATAGGAGCTCTATCACCAAAATTTTAGTACTAGGTACAAATAATTATGCGCGTGACCACTTACCTTCAATATGCAAAGCACATAGAATCACAAAAATCACAGTAAACTTTAACATTGTGTAGGTAAGGTAAGCACCTCTATTTTTGGTCAAATAAACACACTACGTTATGAAACACAAAATATAACTGTTCCTGCAATATCTTTTTAAAAGCTTTTATATTAAACTGTTATCTTAACAGGTATTTTTACAAATTGATAATTTTGAAGTTATCAGTTGGGTTATCCGTTTTTACACAGAAAACCCCCAATAATCACGCAATGATACAACCAACTGTATCATTGCGTGTATAGGTAGTTAACGTTTACTTCTGGTGAAATAAACAAAGGAGATCATTCAAGTTTGTTTGTTTGTAAGCGAGTATCTATAGTATACTACCCGGGTTTTACTAGTTCTTTATTATCATTTACTTAGGTGACTGTATGAGGACTTGTACACCGGATACCAAAGCCTACACGATACCGTTATGTCATTGGTGCCGATATTTTTATTCACTCGTAACTAGCTGATACCCGCGACTTCATATGCGTGCGAAACTTTCCACCAAAATATCTGTCAGCCAATATACGATGAACCTCATGCCAAAGGCTGCTTTTGGTTTAGAGAGTTCAAGCTGTATCTTAGAATCCACGTCTTTGATTTCAATAAAATATAGCCTATTTTTCAATTCGGAAAAAGGGCTTCTGAATGGTATAAGTTTCATTGAAATCGGGCCAGTAGTTAAGGCGTGATTCTCGAACAAACAAACAGACAAGATTTTGGGAATCAGAATCGTTTATTTAGTAGATCTGCATTATTTAGTTTATCCATAACTTTAATTTAACACAGTTTTATAATAGCATAGATAGAATAGAATAGATAGAAGATAGATAGATAGATAGATAGATATAATGTAAAAAATATTGGTATGAAAGCGTTTTAGTACTATGACACAAGCTCTCGATCGTGTGGGTGGTGTCGATTAGTGCAAAAACAGCTATTTACCTTTTTTTTTTTTTTTTTTTAATGATAAAAGTAATGGAACAAGCTGATAGCTCACCTTATGTTAAGTAGTAACTTTTGCCTATAACAATGCATTACCTCACAGAGCAAGTCCAATGAGGACGTGCCCTGTAAGGCAATGCACTGCGTCCATCACTCTGAGACGTAAAGATCTTGTAGTCTCATGTGCCTGTAATTACACCGGTTTATCTGAATGAATGTCTAGTTTCCGATTCATATTTTTAACTAAAATATGAGTACCTAGTAGAAACTTTTATTTTATGCACGCAAATTGCACGCCCGGCCACAGAAGCAATGATAGTTATTACACGACGGGGTAATTACGCATACAATGCTTCGCAAAAACCAGCAAAACGTGCCAACTTTTGTGTTGTAACTAATTAGCAACAAAAATGGCTGTTGCAATCACTTACAACCTAGACTTCTTAAATGGCTTATTCTTTTACGATTGTCAAGAGAATTATTATCATACTAATAGGTGTAGTTTAATTAAAAGAAATGACGGATCTAGGTACGGTCCTACCTCTCTGAGGATAGAGGCTAAAGTCAGGCACGTTTAATTGTGCAATTTAAGTATTCACTATCAAACGCATTTTCATTACGGAGCCCCGAGTCTGTGCATGTAGGTCGATTAGTCTATGTTCTATGTTCGCGCATAAACCCTTTGATGCGGGCCAAAAAACCGACAACAAACGGATTCCAGGCGGACGCATCTGCTGACGTTAAATACCTACCACAGACGCCCAAATCACCCCTCTACACGTCGGCGGACACATCCGCAGATGATGTCTGCAGATACATCTGTTGACTTGTAGAGGAGGCTTAATATATCTCACATCCCGACCACCGCCTGCTGAAATATTAAAAAAACGAAAAACTAATGACAGTGCGTTTTCTTTGAGCAGTCACCGCAGCCCCCTTACCCCCAGGCACTCCAACGGTTCCCGCTTCCCGCCCGGAGACAGAGGTTTGTGAAAAGGAACAAAACTGGAATCTTCACACAGGGAAGCGAGATTGCGGAAAAATTAGGGTTTTCACGCCAGAGTGGGCAGACTGCACCGCTGTGTTTACTTTCAAACCTGAGCTTTTACAGCAGAACTAAGTACACGCTGTATTTTTCAGGTTAAAAAAATCAAGTTCCTTTTTTATTATCTAAATTAATATCATACTTAATCATACAAAATCTAATGACCATTTAAAGTCATCAGTTAGATGTTATTGAATAAAAGCATTTTGACTTTTACTTTGACTAAAAGTAGGTGATGATATGCAGGAGATTATATATTATTATAAACATTGTAAGTAGGTAGGTACCTATGTATTTACAAAAAAGTATACTCATATAAGTATTTTATTAGCAATCTAGTTCTTATAGTAAATACAAGCTTTGCTTTGAGACTGGAAGGCGCTGTGTGAAATCCATGAATATTTATTAATACCTTTGTAATTTAATCGAGCGAAGAATATGATAGAATTTCCTTTAGTGGCAATTTAGTGGTCCCTAGTTTTAACTGATTGCGTTGGAATTACGAACTAAACTTGAATGCAAAGCCTGAGTGCTGAGCTATGATCCAAGTTTCGGATAGGAGCCACTCGACCGGTATCTGAACAATGAATTATATCGATGCAGGACTTTGGATTGGGAATTGGAGTAGTATCAGAGAATAAATAATAGTACCTACTAGCACTATGCGGTTGTGAAATGCTAAATTTTAGTATCTACAACACGAAGAACCCTACAAAATAAAAAAACGTAAGCGTCAAACGTAGTGTGCCTCAGAGCTTTGTTAAAACTACAAAATGAATAGGTATAAATTGTAAAACCTGCACGTGTTGCAAAAACATTTTACTGTAGTAAAAAATATATATAAACGCACCATTAACCCCAAATGCTGCAGCCGAATAACTCATCGAACCTCAAAAACCCGCATCCGCACGGCACACGTTGTCAATCCGCTGCTTATATTAGCTCAAAAGCTTGCGATTATTATCTTACGTAGACAAAGACATATAGACCACTGGAAGAGGCACAGAAATAAATAAATATCTTTGGACATATCACACAGCGCTCTCTGGTCTAACCATCAGGTGTGCTGGCAGCCAAATGCTTAGCTATAGCTCATATTATAAAAAAAATGTCCCAAACTAAGCAAAACTGAAACGCAGCGAATTTACTGCGACACAGAAATAGCCGAGGAGCCTGTTATTTACACAAATGAAAGGAAAAGAAGGTTCGTAATGACTCTTTAGTATAAAAACACCTTTTTATAAAACGATCTCTAGGCAACGTATCCAATAAACTAACAAAATATGGATAAATCTGCAAAATTAATTTGAATTTGAATAAGTAACTCGACCTATAAGTAGTATGTCAAGTCTTTACTCTTTTTCGTAAAGCGCGAAACGCACAGAGGATGGGTGAAATCCATACCATTCAAGCACCCGATCCGCACCCGACACGCACACGCGTCACAATAGATCGCGTGCGCGGGTCGAGTGCGGGTCGGATGCGTGAATTCGGACAATGTGTTTTGCCCAGCTAAAACTTTGGAAAAATAATTTTAAAATAACATGTGTGTTTTGTGTAACTAGCTCCTGCACTAAACCAATCCATCTCTTTCCAAATAAAACAACCCGTGTGATAAACTACAGTCATTTTCGTGTGTGAAGAGGCACATTCGTCATGAGGGGTTCGGTAACTTTTCATCCAAGACTTTATCGTCGCTCCTCGGTCACAGTATATCGAATACAGTATTGCTACTACCAGACTTACTGCAGAATACTGAAACGTCAGTCTTGAAACGCCACTTAAAATGGCCTGCCTCTGTTTTAAATTACCTTTTGGTAGATGTTAATAATTGAAACATGAATTAAATGTAAGTAAGGTTTCAGTATTCGGGCGTTAGTCTTCGAGTAGCCGTAGTAAGCAACCATAGTAAAACACTTTTTGCCAGCGACACTCATTGCAACGAGCTAATTCTCATAATGAAAGCTATCAAACGTTATGATCTGCGGGCCTAAGATGCGCACGCGAGATATTTGTCATGTCGTTCTGTCAAAATTTAAGCATTTTGTACCAGTTTTTGAATTTTTGCATTATCTGTGGCAATGTTGTCGACAAAACGCGCCTTGATTCTTCAACTTTTGACATTTCTGCATGACTATTATCTCGTCCTCAGAGAGATACGACGACTAAGAAGTGTCAAAAGTGTACAATAACAAGGCGCGTTTTGTCGACAACATTACCACAGATAATGTAAAAGTTCAAAAACTAGTGCAAAATGCTTACATTTTGACAGAACGACATGACAAAATATCTCGCGTGCGCATCTTAGGCCCGCTGGCCTCAATATCCGTCGATAGCTTGAAAAATTGTATTATCATAAACTATTGCAATATGCTTCGTTCTGAATTTAGTCATAAACAATATAATTAGTTGTCAGTGAAGCTATATATTGTAAATTCTATCGTTTAACCGCCTGCGCGCGCGCCCGTCACCCGCTGCGCCGTGCTTTGCTTTTGTTCTGTTCGCATCACCTGATTACAATGTTATCTTGTCAGTGTGGTGTGCATGCGCTCGCTCGTTCGATATAGATACCTACGAGAACCTAGTGTCTAGACAAACCTTACTTAGGCTTTAAGGCACTATTTAGCTTATGATATGTGTAATATTTTATTTAAAAAAAAAAAAAAGAATTATTGACACACAGCTTAGGAATTGTGTATTTTATTTGAAAAGCGTCGAAATATCGTTTAGATGCGTGACAGTCCACGAGCTGTCTGCAATATCTCTGGTGGAACAGTAAAAACATCTTTGTCGTGACTTTCTCCACTGAATGTACAGATACTGTGGTCGAGTGGAGTGACTCTCCTAATCCGGCGTGAGCTCCCGACGTGCGGGTAATTTTCCTCTTGGAGGCTTTTACAGGTGATGTGAGTTTTGTTTGTAACGAGATTTTATCTCAATTTTAGACAATTTTTGATATTCTACACAAGGAAAGCTGATTGATAGTGCGTCAGTGATATCAGCAGCTTTCGTGTAATATACATTTTTGATCATAGGTAACTGTTTGCTTCGCTAAAGATAGTTTTTGCAACAATAATTTTTCTACGTGCTTTTGCAATAGCTTTTATTTGTTTAACTTTTGACTAAATACAGCATGTATCTACAATGGCGACAAAAAATTTACACACGGGTAGAGCTACTTATTAGTATTCATAAAAAAATAATTAAGGTAAAGTCAGCTGCACTAGAATGTGTACAATTCGTAACTTTCAAACTAGTGTCACCGTATTGCAATAGACATTTACAGGATAAAAAATAAAAAATTATGAACACAGTTGATAATTTTACTTGGGTATTTATTTAATATTGGGACCGTCAAAGTCCATAACAATGCTGCGGCCCTACATTGAAAATTACGAATTGTACACATTCTAGTGCAGCTGACTGTACTTTAATTTTTTTTTTTATGAAAACTAATAAGTAGCTCTACCCGTGTGTAATTTTTTTGTCGCCATTGTAGATATCTACCTACATGCTGTATATTAAAGTTGATTTCACAGTGTTAGACAAAATACACTTTTTGCCCTTGCCCTTCAAATGGGACGCTGAGTTCCCGAAACGTAGAGAACTATCTTAATGTTTATAATTGCACTTACAAGGACATAAAAGTAGCACCTCAAGCTGTTTTACAAAACCGAGGCTATAGAAAGCCAACGCGTGTCTAAAAATAGTCGCATCTTTGAACAAAGTGAAGAAATCTCATCACACTCCCGCCTCTAAATGTTAACAATGTACAAACTACGTAATAAAGTAGAATAATCCCTAATGGCCAGCACTTCGTCGGAGGTCCTGACAAGGCTGTTTATATTTCACCGATCTGTGCTACGTACTTATGCACCATTTTGGAATTTTCTCCAAGTCGCTCAAGTCACTTGCGTACGGAATTTTAGAAAATCATAAATAATGATTAAATCAGCCGCTTTACATACATTTAAATAAAACATGCAGATCTTGTAGGTCAGGAATATAAAAAGGTGGTTTATATCGATGGCCTTAGATATAAATTAGGCTGTCTTTAGAGATTGTGAGACATGCATACGAAACGCTGTAGTACCACTAGTTTGGATAAGGCTATTTAGATTGAGAGGATGTTATAGGTGCTGCAAAAGTCTACTATACAATATCTAAAAAATACACCACTAAGGCGCTAGGGTGCTACTATGTATCATAAGTATGTATTAAAAAAAAAATATAAGTATTCTGTCAGAAATCTAGTACAAGATTTGCTTCATTAGGGACTAGACAGGGTGGTGGGTTACGTCCAATAATATTTCTTTATTTTTAAGCACTATGGTACATCAGCGTCCCGTTTCATAGAAGCAAAGGTTAAAAGTGGCTTCTGGCGCGGTATAAATCATCTACATCAAAAAACAAGAATTGAGATTGTAACCACGTCCCTGACACAGGCCGGATCTCTATAAACATGGTTCAAATCGGCGCGTCCTCGCCCCAAATGGACCGCAAAATTGTTCAGATGGTCCGCACAATTCGGCGCGGACGAACAATGGACATTACTGTAGTTCAGCTAACGACTCTCTCGGATGCCAGAGATGCTTTATGGGATGACATGGATTTATAGGATTACATTTTTACCAAAGACGTAGCATTCAACTTTGAAAAAAAAAATTTTACTCTGTGTGGGTAAAATCAAAATTAATAAATGCGTTTCTACCCAAAAATTGTACAGTATTCATCAAAATGCAAAAGATTTAATGTTTGTGACTCAAATCATTCTGGGCCTGAACTATTTCGAGTAAAACTTTGAATAAGGTACGTGCCTAATTGAGGTATTTTGCGGGTAAGCTGCAGAAAACTTTTACTTAAAACAAAACAAGACAATAAATGTTCGAAATGTCTTCTTTACGAATAATGATAACTACTAGTAAAACACGAGCAAACACCATCGATTGGGAACATGACAAACGATGGCAATAATACGATGTATTGAACCACACAGCGCCAGTAAATTCAGAACCGAACACAATCGTCGGCCAACAACGCTCCACATAGAGACGTACCAGAACCGACTGAATTAAAAAACAAAACCACATTGAACCATGCACACACAGAAATGAATATAGCTAACAATCTATGACTAACAGCGAGATGAGCAGACGATGTTGCGAACATCGCGGGCAGGACCTGGATGAGATTAGCACAGAACCGTGAGGAGTGGCACAGACAGAGAGGCCTATACCCAGCAGAGGGTGAGGTCGGGCTGTGGATGATAATGATCTGTGAAATGTAGCTGGCATACACTGGATGAGAAGAGCCGAAGACCGGGTTCTATGGCGCGTCGTGGGAGAAAACTGCGTCCAGCAGTGGACAGATAATGTTGATGATGGTTATGATGAACCTCTAGTATGCCTGAATTTATAAATCTGCGTTCCGGCATACCAAAGATTAAAAAGCCGATAAATCTGCGGTAATATGAATAGTCCATCACTGCTTAGCCTTTTTGAAATATTGGACCAAAATGCTATGAAAAAACCTGCAAAACGGAAATTTATAATAAGTAAACATTTTTAAAACCATCTTTGGCTTACGTTGAATAAAAGAAACCGTAAAAGTATCCGAGAAAGTTGTAGCAGTGGTGGAATTAATCTAAATTAATTAATAAATGGAAAAAATGGGGGGAGGCCTTTGCCCAGCAGTGGGATAGAGAAGGCTAGTAATAATAATAATAAATAATTTAAGATTGGTCTAAGTCGAGAAAAGATGAAAAATAGAAAAGCTAGGCACGTTTCTATTCTAGCAAATAATATGAAGCCACGACGAATGTGCACGAATCGCAATAACAGTAAATCAGAAAGAGTTTCGACATTTTAAGGCATGTTTTGAACACTGTACATTCGATTACTACTTGTCGATACTAGGCAGTTACAGTGAGTAAGGACATCTATTGTAACACTTAATTCGGATACTATGTGATCTAGTTTTTATTATTATTTTGTTAAGAGTAGTTGTTCGAAATTTCATTCTTCGGCTGATTCATCTGGCCAAAATTTTATTTAACTTTCAACTTTGTCTCACATATTCATATGAAAATCGATATTCCAAATAACATATATATATACTTATTTTTAATTATTAATTAATCTAAGATTTACAGTCAACCAATTCAATTTCAATGAGGGACTCGTTTTTATAAAGTAGTTTTCAATATATCAACGTTCAAATATTTTGTGCCCAGATGAATCAGAAACAGAAATAAAAAATTAAAAGTTTTATGTAGAAGTATGCTCTATATTAAAAAAATAATCATATTTTAGCAACTACAATAATCCTTCTGCGTTCTGTGAGTGTCTTTTTCTCCTTTTTGCTTCAAATTATCATGGCTTTCGATAAGATATACGAGGTACCTACTTGAATACTGATTTTTTTATTGAAAACGCAAATGTGACTCCAAATTTCACTCAGAACCGTTTGGATTGGGCATCGCTAGTGTTTTCGTTTGCATAAAAGCACATTAGTAGAATTAAATAGGGCCATATTCACACCCAAAGCAGATTATGAAAATTTGGCACTTATGACTTACATACGTCCAGCCCTAACGACATCGGTAATATCTAGCAATATCGTTAGGAAGTACCCTTATGTACTCTACTTACTTCGTTCCTTTTTTGACTGACGAAATACACAGAAATTGCTTTCATCTTCTTCTCTTGGTCATTCCTGCTAATCAGCTGGTTCCAATAAAAAAAAAAAAAAATTGTAGTCATACCTAATCATACAAAACGTAATGACGATTCAAAGTGATCAGTGAGATGTTATTGAATAAAAGCTTTTTGACTTTGACTTTGACTTTCTTGGTTCTGTGAAATTACAACCTGTGTATGTATGTGTGAGAGGGGTGCACTGCAGTTTTTTGGTTTGAAGTGATTCAGATTCAGACTCATTTATTGCACTACGATGGTTTGTCAGTTGGTAGAACCGTCTGATAGATAGTTTGTCAGTTAGGATTAAGATCACTAACAAACAAGATAAAATGTCGATTAGTAAAATTATACTAACCGTCCAACCGAAAAACCAGAACCTGTAGGTATACAGCGTCGTTTTTCGGTTGATAATAAACGAGAAATCCAACTATAGCTAATACTTATTTATTATTTTATTTGCAGCTCGCTTGCAACCCCCGGCTGCAACGTAACCCTTGAGCTCGTCTCTTTATGCAAACAGCTCCTCCATAATGAAGGTAGAAGTGACGCGCCCTGATTTCAATGCAAATGCAGTTGAATGTTTGAATAGCGCCAACTATTCGCAAGTTAGAGCACGTCCCTGCGAATAGTTTTGAGATATTTGCCGACAAACAGATACTATGTTTACATAATTACACTAAGCATACTATTCAGTTTGTGAGCAGTTGAGATAACATGCAATTTCTCAACTCAAATGGGTAATATTTAGTCTGTTAAATAGTAACGTAAATAGACTATATTATTATTTACATTCTTAGTTTAAACTAACATAGTATTTTAGTATTAAAATACTTAGTATTTTTAGTATTAAATACTCGTACTAATTAATTTATCCATTAAAAACTACTTGTTTACATAATTGTTACTGTTTAAGTTTTGATAAAAAAAATCTTACATCTTCTATTAACTATACTGCAACTTAAAAAGGAATAAATATAATATTTCGCAGTGGGTACCTATTTTCGATGCCTCCATTCATAGGAACCACGAGATGTCTACTTAGTCAAGTCCGATGACTAGGCGTGGTCCGTGGATTGATTTACTTTTTCATAAATGTGTGATTGATTATGTTATAAAGAAAAATATATTAATAATATATTTTGAAACGCTTTATGTACTTACGCTAACACGTTTCTATGTTCCTGGAGCTACGCGAACGGCGTAGCACTTTCGTAGTACTTTCGTAGCGGTTTCGTAGCGGATCTTGGCGAATCCGTAGCATGTCATTGTGTGTAGATGTGGCAAAACATACTTAACTTTTCTAATAGTTTATTGAAATTTCAGAAAATTCGTTCATTATGATCTTCATCATTACAGGTTAGGATGTGTAGCAAACTTGTAGGTTCTCTAGAGCGGCCGATCTTCTGCCGCTCAACTACTGTGAGTTGGTCTACCGTGCCTTAGGATCTGCAGTAGTGTGGGATAACTAAAGGTAAGTCCAAGAAAAGTACTGTATTCGTAGACTGTGTTATTACAAGTAAAAAATAGTTATTTGTTATACAAGAGTGCAAAGTTGCTTTTTAACCGCGTATTCAATTTGGATGACCGAGCAATCGAAGGATTCTAAAATTGAATCACGAGCGCAGCGAGTGATTCAAAATTAGAATCCTGAGCGTTAGCGAGGGAATCAAAAGAGCACGAGGTGAAAAATCTTTGCACTCGAGTGCAACACGTAACTTTTCATTCCACCTCAGCGAGGAAATGACTAATTTGCGCATTATTAGCAGTTTCAGTCAATTCTGTTGGCGTCACACAAACTTCCTCGTCGCTAGAATCACTCATTTTAGTTTTTTCACATGTTTTCAAGTTTATTCTTGTTTTTAATATAAGGTTTAACAATGACGTGAAAAAATGCCGCGTACAAAGCAAATTGAAAAAAGAACACCAAGAAGGTTCCGAGTCTGAGTTTTTAACAAATTAAAAAAAAGTTGTATGATATATTCGGCACCATAGAGGTAGCAGTAAATAGGTTTAATGTTTTTTTTAATTCACAAAATTAGTGCACACGATGTTCTAAATTCTATTTACTTTATCCTCTAGAGAATAAAAACGGCTTTTCCACTCAGATATTGAAGATTAAAAATACTCTTTCCGAGATGGTGGGATGAAAATCTAATTTGTTTACTCTGTCATGAAATGAAAAATATTTTTAAAAAAAAAGCCAAATCGAGTTAAAAGGAACGCATGAAAAAACCATGTAAAGGAATATTAGCACCTCGCGAAAAGAAATGTGAGCAATTGCTTGTTGACGGAATGAATCCACTTAGTTTTTCGTTGACGAATACAAAATATTTCTGACGTTGATTTTCTTTTTAGATTCTTTTCACGTTCGATTATATATTGAGTTTCTTATTGCTAGTTTATTGTTAGGGGGGATGGAAAATTGTTCATTCGTGTCGAGTTCCAACTTTGCTCGTTACAGTCAACTGAAAAAATGCACTAAAGTTTGAAAGACTTTTACAGCAAGCTGTAAAGAACTTAGCTCTTAATTTTGTTTTTACTTAAGCATATTCTTTAAATGACTTCCAAACATTTTTTATACTGTAATACTATTACATTGTGTTTGTATTTGTAATTTCTGTCAAAAGTCAATCACCATCAATATATATAAAACTCTTTTGAAGCTGACAGAGAATCAACGCACAGCCTAAACTATAAGTCCTAGAGGTATGAAATTTGGAGGGTAGTATCCTTATATAGTGAAGGGGTGCACTAAGAAAGGAATTTTGAAAAGTCACACTCTAACGCGAGCAACGCCGCGGGAGACGGCTAGTTTACTATATGATTTTTTTGTGACAGGGAGGATCAAGTTTATTAAGAAGAAGAAGAGGTATAAATTAAACTCCTTGTTTTGAGGTTTGAATCACGCCGTAATAACTAAATCAATTTGTGTAAAAATAAACATATAACCTGAAATAACATTTTGAAATACTTTGATAACACGCAAACAAAGTAGCGAGTGGAAACTAGTCTTGTAATTTCTAAAAGAACTAAAGTACCTATATAAGGTGGCATCGACCGGGCGCTTAACAAAATCATTAATGGCCTCTGTATTTAATTGATAGGTACGAGAGGTACAATTTGTATGGACTTGCTACACAAACACAAACAATACGGTTGCCTGGAAGAAATCGCTTTCAGCGATAGGGCCGCCCATTGTACTATACAAAGTTATTTTTAAGATTTGTACGTACCTTTCCCTTGTGTAAAATAAAGTATTATCTATCTATCTATCTATCTATCTATCTATCTATCTATCTATCTATCTATCTATCTATCTATCTATCTATCTATCTATCTATCTATCTATCTATCTATCTATCTATCTATCTATCTATCTATCTATCTATCTATCTATCTATCTATCTATCTATCTATCTATCTATTTAATTTGGTGTAAGTGCGCCCGTCATATTCAGAACATTCGTGACATGTTTACAAAAGCCTTACACAGAAACTCCAAGTGTCACATCGTACCACCTCGTACTACCGCCATTTTGTCCACAACATTATAACCCTGATTCTTTACCTCAGGAAATCACGCAATTCAAAACCAACTTAGTATTGCACTTGGAAATGAATATTTCTTTTACGGAAGTTCGAACATTACCACGAAAAACGATGCGCGCATGTTCATCTTGTCGTTTTGCAATACACTGCGCGGTGTTTGAGCTACTAAAAAAAAGGCACACGCAATCCACAAGGCGGCCGCGCAGTGTAGTTTGAATAACACCAGACAATATTCAGTTATTGTGTTTCATAGTAAATGCTCAGTTTTATCGCCAGCATATCGGTTGTAAACGTGCAATTGCTGTGCGCACGATATCGACATTTTGCTGTTGAATAGTAATGGCATAATACTGCCATGCTTTCCGGATACGTAGAATCATTTTTTATTAAATAAATGGCTGTTGAGACAGAGGATTGTTTAAGTTAGGTGGATTATAGCTAAGCGTGCTTCACCCTAGGCTTCAGCTACACTTACCACCAGGTGTGCTGGCAGCCAAATGCTTAGCTATAGCTCATAAAAAAAACCTTAGTTTTACTGTACTTACGTTTTTCAAGCGACTTTGTTTGTCAGAGAGTGAGTTTGCAGCTAGAATTTTTTAATAAACTTTCAAAATAGTGCTTTTTCTTTTTTAGATCGATAATATATTTTTTTTATTACGTACTAATTACTGAAGTATATTTTTTTATCCAGGTTCATCTTTCAGATATTCTTTAACAAGGTCCATAGCTTGCGATAGGTGATCTCTTAAAATAATCGCTTCAATTTCTAAATTAGTTTAGTTTTAGATTAGTTAAGATTCTCTATCAAACGGCGCTAAATTCCCAAAGCGTATAAACGTCAAAATAAATTAAACTATCCGATAAACTCGAAGACGGTAGAAAATCGGATTCTCTATAGAAAGGACTAGAATATTTACCATCCTGTGGTCGAGGTTACATAATAGATGGCATGAGCTGAACGGTATCGGTCGACAATAGCCGCTTTGTTCGGAAAACCATTTTAATAACGCCTGATATTGTATTTGTCGGACGCGACTTTATTCCGATTGCCATGCGTTTAGTTTTTGATCTGGCATAAAGAAACATAGAAATAGTATACTTACCTAAATACAGGTATACACACAGTATAGTTGTCCGCCGGACTATCACAGATTGGTTGTTGGGATGAATGCGTTCGAAGCATCCGATGATGCTCATAAGTAGGTACTAAAAAGTTACCTTTAGTTCATAAAAGCCTCAAAGGCGTTGTTTATTTCATTACCCACTACTAGTACTAAAATGTAATTTGCAGACATTTAAACTATAGACATAAAGTCGCGTGTAAAAGTCGCGTCCGACACAGCCGCGTGAGAAGCTGTTATATTTACGCCCGGGCCTCAATGGAATTAATTTGGGTTTATCAATAAAACCGTCATCCGATAGCTCAGTATTTACGGTGCGATGCGAGACGGTAACTAATACAGGGTGGTTAGTTAGGAAAGTACCCAGTGTATTTCTTCAACTACTTATCGTAACTTATGCCGCCAACATTACTTAGAATATTGACAGGCGTCATGACTCAGTCGGTAGTGCCTTCCGTGCTGTGGGTCGTGGGTTCGATCCCCACCGAGAACAAACATTTGTGTGTGGCAAACGTAGATGTTTGTTCTGTGTCTGGGTGTTACTATGTACCATAGGTATGTATTTACAAAAAAAGTATAGAAGTATTCAGCAATGTAGTTTCCATAGTACAAGCTGTGCTTAGTTTGGAAGTAGAAGGACTATAAAAACATTTTTTAACACCCAGCTAGTATTCTGATGTGTCGTTGGCTGTATCGACTCTGACAAGTCAGTCAAATATTGAGCCCTACTCAAAACAATAAGCGAAGTAACTAAAAAGCGTGCTTATGCTCGCATTTTTGCTTTTTTTAAAACAGCGTTGGAATATCCTCGGTGTCAAATATCATTGTTTCCTTTTACACTGCCACCGAGACTTACACGATATGGTACTGGCGGAGATCTGGTGGGTTACTCCCGACCACAGTTCCAATCCAAATTCATAGATTTTGACAGAAGTCATGTCATTTTTCAGTACCTACAAAATGACAAAAAATCTGTCAAAATCCGGATCCAATTTGGAACGGCGATGATCAAGAGTAGGGACACGAGTTTTAACATTTTTTGAAACGACACATAGCACTTTTATTTTAATAGTTTTTCTTGTGTTATTGTGAGTATTGTTGTTTAATTTTGGTGGAATTTTAACCAATAATACTTAGGTCGTAACATAAAGTGTGAGCCATTGGAATAAATGTGTGTAAAGTGGTTTTTCTGAATGTGAAAATTCGTGTTAGGTTTTGAAGAGAAAATCCACCATTTTCTTTTCAAAACAAACGACAGCCGACTTGACAAATGACTTGACTTGACTTATTTATTACAATTTTAACACTTGACATTGGCAAATTGTGTGTCGAAATGACGGACACAGGCCATTACTGAAGAGAAGAAGAAGATCAAGAGTAGCCCTACTGATCTCATGACAATGATATTTAAGTTTGAGCTGACTTGTCAGTATCGTGTCGGTGTGAGCTCCTATGAAAGCACCCTCGTGATTCGTGACTGCTACAATTAATGAAACATTAACGTCCACGACGTGATTAGGAACCATAAATTCTGTTTGAGTCTACCGAATTAATAAGTCAGCAGTCTGTCAGCAGTTGTCAGTTAAAATTACCCTAAAGTCCTGTGACAGGTACGGTGCGGTACGTACCTCTACTGTTATTTGACATAAAAGCATAAAATACCTACCTAATCTATACAGGGGGGTATTAAAACCCCTCAGATCCAGTAACGCTTTATTCCTTTTAATTAATAAAATATTTAGAAATCAGCTGCGTAAGAATTTATATAATTATACTGGTTTTTTGTTTACTTTTTTTAATAAATACATCTGCGACTGGTTTACAAGTAGCCGCTGGCGTAAGTTTTTCGTAAGTAGAAATATAGTTTAAATCGTGTTGGAAATTTCAAAACTAAGCTAACATTTCAAACTGCAATCAACTGAATTAAGCTTGTGAGCAAAAATGTGTTTTGGTGCAACGTTGTAATTTATTTTAGAAGCTTAATTTGAAAGTACAAATTGGCACACTGCCTGGAGTTTGTTTATCCGGTGTGTGGAAGGAGGTTTGGTTAAATGAGGACAGGTTCATAACATAAGGGATAGTTTGAAATAATTATAATTATGTTATAGAAGAATTGTTTCTATTTGATTTCCATTAAACCTGATAAAGTAAGTGACGATGCAGCAAATGGAAAGAGAATCAGATTGTAGTGATAGCTGATATAAACTTGTTTTTTTAATCCGTTATAACGTTTTATGATGCATAATAAATCTTTATTGACGAATGATAGAGAGTACAAACTTTACATTTAACATAAAACTAATTAAATATAAGACTGACTGACTGACTTCTTGGTTTGTGTAAATATAAGACTCTTTGTACACCGTAAAAACAATTATGGACTTTTTGGTTACCAAACTAAGTTTTAACTTGTACTTTAAGTGTAACTCGTACAAACGTCACCACTACGGTGCGCGGTTTGAAATCAGAATACTCCTGCAGGAAATAGAAAGTTCAAAGTCAGAAAAAATATAACGTAAAGAAGATATTATGTTTTGCTACAACACTAGCCATTAGGCGCGTAGCAAATAGGTAGGTAAGTCCTATCCTTTGCAGTAACGTTTTTTTATTTTTTAGTTCATTCGCAAATGTATCCGTTCCATTACTCTACCGTTATAATGACGTACTTGACCGCTTTTTCCAACGTTAATGAGAACTCTAAAGCATTAGTTCCTAAGAACTGTTGATCGTCATAAAACGGACATAATTCATAAGGCTCTAAGTCTAACCATCATAGGTATTTTTCGACAAGCGCAACCTATCTGCCACCGCTTTTTTTTTGTCCTGAGGAGATGTCCAACAATATATTTTTAGGTGTTTGTCCGAGAAAATATTTCGTAACAGAAACTAGAGCTAGATTTCAATCAACTTTAAACTATTCAGCGTTTATAAATATGGAAGGAGGCGGCCGTAATAAAGCGCCAGCAGTTTTTTTAAATCGAGAACTACTACCTAGTTCATTTGTCATTACATTAATGACATCGACTGAAACTACAACATTATATATTCTAAGGACACAGATGATAATCGCCAGTTTTAATAACGTTAAAATACTTAGTAATCAATAAACTTACACAATTAAATAAAGTATCCTCTAGAAGTAACCAAATAAGAGCAAAAATTCCGGGTCATCTATAAAAACTTGAATATCTTGTAAATTAATAATGCTACATTAGATAAATTATGCAATCTAATAATGTTATTGAAAAATACTTTTATTTAATCATGGAGTAATAAACTGTGCTAGCATATTTTCCACGATATTCAAGTTTTTATAGATTATCCGACATTTTTTGCTCTTGACTGTAGTTCGTTGTTATAAAAAGTCAGTTTTAATCAATACCACGAGAGAATAGCAAGAATGTGTAAATATTTTGTAAAAATCTAACTTTGTGAAAATAAAAAGGACATTTGATTTGAAAGCAATAGGTATCATGCAATTCTTATTTATTTATTTATTTATTTTTTTCTTTATTTTTATTTGTGTTAAGTGTCCGTGAATATTTATTATTATTATTATTATTATTCTACCCCTGTTATTATTAAACTCGATCTATGCATGGAATAGTAACGCCGTGTTTTGTCTCTTGTATTGACAAATTGAAGGCCCGTATGCTGACTTACTGCTGAAGCATTGATCTGGACTCCAGCATAGATTTTTGTATGAAATTCTCTACTCAAATATAATGCTTGAGTACTAGTATAGTATTACTAGCCGTCGCCCGTGGCGTTGCTTGCGTTCTAGACCCTTTAGAGTGTGACTTTTCAAAATTCCTTTCTTAGTGCACCCCTACACTATATAAGGATACTACCCTCCAAATTTCATACCTCTAGGACTTATAGTTTAGGCTGTGCGTTGATTCTCAGTCAGCTTCAAAAGAGTTTTATATATTTAGAAGAAGAAGAAGAAGATAAGATCTATGGATAAGTAACGACTTCTTTATCGACAAGCTCGATCGAAAGAGACAAAACACGGTGTAACTATTCTAAGCTCACACGAGTTTATTAATAACAGGATACTTGTTTACTAGCCTATAAAATAATAAAAATGCGGAAACTGAGTTATAAAATTGAAATTTTATCATGCTTGAAATGTTCCAAAATCCATATTTCAGTAAACTTCATCAATGTTATTATGATTTTGAGCGCCGTACCGCGCTGTGCCAGTGCGGAGTAATCTTATTACGTGAACAAAGATCTAAATTAACTGGAAGTGCTTGTTTACTTTCGTAATTACTGCACTGGAACTGAGTTTTCTTTCAACGTTTGAAAGCACTGGTTAATTGCGCATATTCATTTTTGAAATAGAAAAAAATACCAGATTTTACTTGAAATCAAGGGGAAATCAAGGGGAAGCACGTACTAAATTCAATTAAAATACAATACAGTACTTCCTCACTAAATTTTTAACATTATAAGACGAGAACCTAGCTCAAAAATGCTATGTTAAAAATTTACAGTTACGTACCAATTAAGGTAAGGCAAGGGAAGCTACCGAGATCGCAGAGTGCGACGCACTCCATGTCATTGAAAAACTACAACGATATTATGTTTTTTTTAATTTATTTCCGACACTTACAACAATGCGTAAACGAAATAGCGCTGGCACACTATGCCCATGCCGCTGCCGGCATGAATGTCGCAATTAATTCCGAAATTATTGCCACAGCAACATCGCCTTTATTCTTACACCGCGTTCACACATGCCCATGCCGCTGCCGGAATTATTGCCGCGATTAATTCCGGAATTATTGCCACAGCGACATCGCCAAGTTCATGCCCTAGCTCCTTGGTGAGAATAAAGGCGATGTTGCTGTGGCAATAAGTCCGCGGCATGAATGCCGGCAGCGGCAATGACATAGTGTGAACGCGGTATAAGACATTTCACTGTACCCTATAAACTACGAAAGGTTTGTGTGCTTTTGTTTATTATTATGATGCAGAACTAATCTATCACTTTGTCGTCTAACAACAAAGTTCTATTAGGTCGAGTTTAGATCTATTATGACTTTGACGTGCGTTATGCATACTTTGCATAGTTCCTTTTCTCTCGCCTGAAAACTGAAACGCTTAGATTAAGTTCATGCTTAAATTATTTTATTTTTATTTTATTTTATTAGGGAAACAAACAGTACAATAATAATTATAAATATAAAACTTAAAATAGCACAGAAATCAGTGAAGCTTCCACCGTAACAAAATTATTCCCATCTCTTACTAATAGGTAAGGTAAAAACGAGGCAAGGCGTTTGAGTATTCGGACGATGCCCCGTGTCCGATTAAATCTTTAATTGACAAGTAGGTAAATACTAAAAGTCCGAAATTAAGTCCGAAATCCGACCTAATTGCTTTTAGTCAACCACATGTCAATCAAAGTCTATTCCAGCAATGTTTATATATCTTTACAAATTGTAGCGAGTACATTACCGGCGTTATAGCCCGCCTCCATGCAATGTTGAATATTTGAGTTGCGCTCATTTTATTTATTTAGGCTCGACAATCTCGACCTTGGTTATTAAATCGAGCTCGAGATTTTTTGATGAATTATGAAATTGTTTTTTTAAACTTTTGGGTGGAATAGCACTTTATATAGTTGTACAATGTCAGTCTATGTACGAGTATGATCACTACGTTTCTAGAAGTCAAAAAAACATTTTGACATATTAGAAAGCCACTTTATTTACAAAGAAAATGATGTCTAATACAGAATTTACAATATGATGACACGAGCTTTGACATTTTTGGAAAAGACACATAGCACTTTTATTTTAATAGTTTTTCTTGTGTTATTGTGAGTATTGTTGTTTAATTTTGGTGGAATTTTAACCAATAATACTTAGGTCGTAACATAAAGTGTGAGTCATTGGAATAAATGTGTGTAAAGTGGTTTTTCTGAATGTGAAAATTCGTGTTATGTTTTGAAGAGAAAATCCACCATTTTCTTTTCAAAACAAACGACAGCCGACTTGACAAATGACTTGACTTGACTCATATTATTACAATTATATCACTTGACACTGGCCAAATTGTCTGTCGAAATGACAGACACAGGCCATTATTGAAGAGAAGAAGAAGAATTTACAATATTTACAAAATACACAATAAACAGTTGAGCTATCTACAAGCTTTTAAAAAGTTAGTTTTGGAGCAACTCTACAATACAAATAAAAAAAAATATCTTCCTGTTAAAACTTCTAGTTTGATTAAACATAACGATTTTTATTTATTTATTTATTTATTTAATTGAACACCAACACAATGTACACTAATTATATCATATAAGTAATCATTTATAGAGTTATGTATCTAAGTGCCACCACAATTACAGGCGAAGACAACATGCAAAAAAATAATAATTTAATGATTTAATGAGCGAGTAACAGTTTAAAAATATAAATATGTATGATGTATGATTATTTAAAAGAAATGCTTGCTCACTCGTATTCTAAGAACCATAACCAGTTTCACTGATTTCAAGTCACTCCTTGAGATGTTATTGGTAGTATTCGAGGAACTGATCTGTTTCTAGTTAACTTTAATTTGCATTCGATACTATTGAAGCAAATTTTATTATGCTTCGATATTTCCGGACAAGCTTCCTTTTTAAATTATACTTACCTACTAGGAATTTTTAATTATACAAGGAGCTTAAGTAATAGGTACTTAAGCTCCTTGTATAATTACAATCTCTAAACATAGAACATAGAAATCTATGTACATATTTAGTAAAAATGTATGAGAGCATTTTCTAAATGTAAAGTCACGTGACCGTTTCCATACATTTTTGATGTTTTCAATTCTCTAAGGGCCTGTGTACTCACATACAAGTACCGAGAATGTAACTTATTGGCTAGAAGGGAAGATAACTAAATGTAGAGCCAGTAGATCAATCGCAATAGACTTTTTCACTTAATTTATCAAAACTGTATTCCAAAAATTAAAGACTAAAAAATAAAAGTAGGTAAAAAAAAGGCTGGGCCACACAAAGCGTTCTCAGAACGCGTCAAAGCGTAAAAGCGCCGGATGCGCGCGGCTCTACTCGCAGTATACGACCATCAATGTGTACCTCTAACAAATCAATGTATGCGACGCTATTTGTCATGTGCGAGTGCAACGCATTAGGGTCAGTTCACACAGAGACACGACGGAATGTAACACCAACGGGAATTTTTGTGTTATGTCAATAAAATGTATTGACATTAATACAATTTTGCGTAGTACCTAATATTAAATCGCGTCTGGGTGTGAATTAGCCCTTACGTTTTGACGCGCTGTAAAAACGCTTAAGTTTGACCAGAACTAGGTATTTATGTCCAAACTACACGACACTAAAAAGTTTTTTCCAGGTAACAACACGTTTTGCTATTATTTTATTTAGAAATCTAAAGATAAGTATCAGACTGCTGGTTTACAACCAAGCATCTCATTTTCTACCCAGAGCATAATCAAATAACAAGCTTACTACAAGAATTTTGCATATATTATTAGCTCTATTTTCCTAGAAAATCCTCGTATAACCGTATATTCTGGGCATTAAAACTTACCTGTAAAATAAAATGGTAAGAATGGAAGCTACTTAGCATGGTATTTTATTGTATCCACGTCCTTTGAGACGGCGGCGGGTTATTGGTTTAGCTT
Source organism: Eulithis prunata (assembly GCA_918843925.1). Lineage (NCBI taxonomy): Eukaryota > Metazoa > Arthropoda > Insecta > Lepidoptera > Geometridae > Eulithis > Eulithis prunata. The sequence goes on from OU974012.1 coordinate 9,242,974, forward strand.
TTTTGGTTTTACTGTATCGATTTTAGAGTACTTTGAATACTTGTTTTAGTATTTGGACAAAATGTACCATGGAAAATTACAAATATTCAAAAGGTATTTACCAGTCGGTAGCGGCAACGCATCCCTACAGAGGAAGGATAATTTATAAATGTCTTTGGGTTACATTATTGCTGTGTCGTCTCAATTTTTACGGGTTATTCCCATCAAGCACAGCGGCTGGCCCACTGGTGGGCCAATGGGAAAAAAATCCCAATGAGCACACTATGCAAATGAGTGGGCTCGATGGGATTTTTTTTCCATTTGGCCCACCGGTTGGCCGGCCCATGGGCTCGATGGGAATAACCCATTTTTGCTACTATAAGTAAATAGAAGTAAAAAGGAAAACGCTATTTATGTTTTACAAGTGTAGGTACTACAGTGAAGATACCATTACTAAGATTAAATGTAAATGTAAGTTCTAATTTCAGAAATAGGCGAGTAGATAAAAATATTTTCAATAAGCTAAAGTGGTCCAGGTAAGGTATAAGCTATAGGTTCTTCTCGAGAGCGGTTCGTTGTTAGTCACACACCAAACAGTTTTGTGCTATAGTTTTACGCTAAAAAAAAAGCACCACTTTGTGTGTAAATCGGACAGTTAAAATAAAGACTACAAATAAAACTGAAATAATTGAAATTAATAAATTACAGGTTTTGATAATATCCTACTAAAGATCGCAGAAGATTTCTGAATGGGGTAGTCAGACGATATCCGTGGAAGTTTCGGAAGCTGGTAATAAAAGCACTGGATGAGATAAGAGTATAGCAAAGTATCACATAGCACGTTTAACTAGGACACCAAAGAGCTCACTGGGTCCTGCGAGCCTATCAAAAATGCAGTGAATTTCGTACTCCAGATTTAACAGCATGTCAAGCCGTGAGATTCTCTTAGCTTGGTCCCCAACCGGGCACTTTCGTATACAATATTTTTATTGCTGTCCTGACCCCGCTTAGGAAGCAGGGACCCACTAAATAAAATATCTCCCTCGAAGAATGTTTCTGTTATTATGCTTACCCCACATTGTGGACGAAGCGGTTCTTGTGGATTTTGCAAAGGCATTTGGGTTAGCATATCTTTATTTTTACGATGGAATTTTTTGATGAAAACGTCTGCTTCTGTTTGGGGTTTGTGTTGGTGAAATAACTGACTACTTTAAATGTAACTAATTGATAATATTTTCGTTTTTGTAGACAAATTATGTAAAAGGAGTATCCTGTTAGAGAAAAATTAACATTTTTACTCTAGATTTCTAGTTGATATTTTTGTTTTGATATATTCAGTGCTTCGCCTACTGCTACCTTCTATCTGTAAGGACAACCGGATCCTTTAATATCAATGATCTTTCTACATCAAAAATTCTTGTTTGTTATAATAAAGATATGCTTATAAAAACCGTCTATTGCCTTTCTCAAAGAGTCACGTGATCCGAACCCAGTTTGGTAGAGTTACAACACCTTGCGTCTTCATTGCATAAACTCTTAGAAACCAACAAAAAAAGAACTGGTTTTTTGTCACAAACACACATTTCCTCTGATTTCCTAATGCACGCCGATCCGGAACAGGCCAGTTTTGCGAGCTCAAGCACGAGCTGAAGTTACAGCGTGCGGTAACCGTAAAATAAATGCAGGTTAACCGAGTTTTACACTCTGTCTCGCCTCCGCAATATAGGATTACCAAGATCCAGATATAAGGCTTTATAACTTACTCTAGGCTCTGGGCGAGACGGGTAAGATGGATGGGCTAGGGGGCTACGTATAAACGAGTAACTTTACTTTTTAATAGGACTTTTATTGTACGGTGATTGGCTAGAGATGAGTCACGTATTGAGAAAATATTCTCAAGAGCGAAATTTTAGTTAAAAAACTTGAATATCTTGGAAACCATAAATGTTAGCTTAGTGAGATAAATTGTGTTTGATAGACAATTTACCTACTTAAAAAACCTACTTATGTTGTATGACTAAGATAGAGCCTAATATGTTAAAATACCTTTAGAAGTACTACATTTAAGATTTTTAATTTGTTTAATATGATTTTCTAATCTAGAAAGCCGTGCTGTCGTCTATGTACTTTTTTGTCATTTCTAGAGTGTCCTTTGTCTTTGTAAGAAGTATCTAAGTAGGTAGATCAACTCAGACTTTATACATCGCGTCTCAGTATACCCTTCAACGCTAACCAACCCAATTAAAGAGCTTCCTTCCGCGTCGCTTCTGCGTATAAATTACAGGATATTAATCTTTGTCGTTTATTACGCCATAAAGTCCAAGTGATGAATTAGTACTGCGAAGTGTGAACGCGGGGGATTTATTGCAGGAGCTCCTACTATTTGCCTCGTGTCAAAAACATTTTCGAACCAAAGATTTTTATTTTGATTTTATGAGATTCCAAAGATTTCACTCTTGGCTCGAAAATAAATAGAATTTGTTGCTGCAAAACTATGAATGAAAACCATAATATATAGCCATTTTTAATTTTACTTAACAATGGTAGATAAAGATTGGTGGATTACTATTGCTCTCTATATGAGATACATAATTACAATTCAATTCATTTATTTATCTCCACAGTCAATTAATACAATGCACTTAGAAAAGTCAACAATTACAATTTGTACATAATCTTTATTTGATTTATTTAATTGTACATAATCTTTATTCTAAAATACTCGTAGGTATAACTTTCTTCCATGCATTTTTATCTGAAATAAATTCGTCAATACTGTTATAGGCTTCTTACATTATTGTTATTCTCTTGTAGGTATAAAATCAGTATTTTTGAAGTTGGTTTTCGATTGCCTGCGGATGTTCAACAAACCCATGGTAGGACTGATATTACAAAGTTAGATTCGGAGTTAAGTCCCATTTACACTCGTTCCCGTGTAATGACCGAAGGGTTCAGCAGTAAATGAAAATGCCTTTTATCTTTTACGCCGTTCTACGAGTAAATTATCGGAGATATACATTTTAAACTCATTATGTAGGTACCTATTCACTGGATTTGAGTTTTTCATATTGTGTATTTTGTAAATATTGTATTAGACGTAATTTTCTTTGTGAATAAATGTTCATAGAAAATGTTATCTGTTCATAGTTCATTATAAAAATAAGTGTGATGGAAAGAGCAACCTATTGTAGTTACATATAGTTACTTACATACTTACCTGGTTATGAAGACATACCAAGTAAGCTTTCCCAGTTCTGTTATTATAAAAATCAATAGGAATATTTTTACTGATTTTTGATTTGTTGTATTAAGTACCTTCCTACAGTTATTACTGCTGTAGTGATAAAAAACTTATTTTATATCAGCACTCTTTGCCTCAGAAAATCTTTTAGCAGAATATACCATGAAAAATCCCAGTTCATCTTAAAACCTGTCATGTCTATGTACCAATTTCCTGAAAAAAAAATCGAAATAGTCTATCGCTTCCTTTGAATCCGTACAGCGGTGGAACAGCGGCATAAAACTCGACAAATACGTTGCTAGGTGCTTATCAATGACAATAGAGCGATAAAATTTTGTGTAACCACACGCCCCGACATTTCGTCACACCCTATATACGTAAGGAAATGTTCGCGTTTATGTGAAAATAAGATTACAGTGGCCTTTTTACCGCTTCGGTCTCTTTAAGGAAGACTGTTCATGATCAACTATTGGTTTTTTTGGAGCGCCTTTATGTAATCTAACTTGTAATACCAAAACTTTTGTTAGTTGCGGTTTAGTTTTCAAACACGTTCAGACATGTATTTAGGTCATGAATACACGTTTTTGTCATTTTCTGTCGTGTATTTTTCCTAGGCTGTCCAAGTGGTGAGTGTGGTGTGGTGCAGGAATCACAGGCCTGGGACATGACAAAGCTGCTGGCCTTCCAAAGATATCAAGAAGTCATTAATACAGTCGCTACCACGCGAAGAGGCTCATCTGTGGCCTCGATACAGACACTTTCACACTACATGTAGAAGTACAAGTAAAACTCAAGTAAGTTGTTGGCCTCAAGTTGATGGACGCGGGGCACGTTTTTATCGTGCATGACTAAGAGGCAATGTTTTGCTATAGGTGATGGTTACCACTTAACATCAGGTGGGCCATCTGCTTGTTTCATCCGCTAATAGTATAAAAAAACTGACTTATTCTAGAGCGCTATATTTTAAAACGAAGTTCAACAGCAATCAAGAACCAACCACAGACAACGTGGCAAGTATTTTGGTATAAAAGTAAGCACTAAGATGATCTGTGACCAACAAACATCCTTAAAAGAAGTACAAGATCCTAAGCCAAGTGACAAAAAAAGTATTCAACACTAATAAATCTTAACGAATGCTAAACTTACGTGGTGGTGAATGGCACTATCTCCCACCAAATCACTCCCACTCCTATCTACTCTTTGTCATTCCGTACAAGCGAAAAATGGTCATAAATACACATTTTGTTAAAGTGCGAACTCGCGGGAGATAACCGGCGCTCAACCGTCACGTTATCGTGTAATTTATTAGTGCGCTGTTGTGCAGGTACGCCCGATTATGGGAAACGACCGGAATTGGCATAGAGAGCAAAATTTTGGGGAATATCTATAGGTAATATAAACGGGGTTGAATTTAAAATTATTGCAAAATATACGTAGTGGAATCAATTATTTATTTTGTAGTGAATCAACACTTTTTGGAGTATTGAGCAATGATATCTGACTTTTATCGACTAGACGTTACGTACCCAGTTGCCTCGTTGAATCAAGATGTATAATAAAAAAATAATTGATACTCTGTGGAAATCAACCTGAACCTCTGATAACAGGTAAATCTGACTATTCTGACTATTTTAGGTAGTCACTGGCTATATTCGTACCAAAGAGGGGTTTTTCTAAAGTTAATTCTACCCTGACTCACGCAATAATGCCATTGTCAGAACTCCTCCAGATCCAAAGCCGATAATAACATCATCGGTTGTTTTCGCATCTTCGCTGACCTAAAATCCGGAGAATCACATCCCCGATGCGGGACAAGGGTAGAACAGATGGCCGACGGATATAGATTTAAAAGGTTGAATCTTGTTTCATCTGATGGATTTTACCTGTTACCAAAATAATGTTGAAATTCGAAAAAAAGTTCAATCATTGGCTACGTAAATGGATAAACACGTTTTTAGCCCCTCGGGTCGGTGTCTGTTTATTAAGGTTATTTCATCATCATTACTATCAGCATGTAAAAACCCACTAAATATAGGCCTGTCTCATAAATTTGTTTTCTCCATCCGCTGTCTTTCCACGATCATGTCTGATGTTTTAAATAAGCCTTAAATTTAGCGTGAATAAAGTTTTCAGTCGCTTGAAAAATTAGCACTCTTTTGGCAAGAGGTTACGGATTGAGTTGGCAGCGCGTCAGGATCAGGTATTTGCACACTGGCCGACACCTACACGATACCGTCAATGCGACATGATACTTACTGGAACAAAAATGTCATTGGCACCGACACAGTGTGAAAACATCTAGTGTGTATGAGATTAGCTTTTCACCGATATCGTGTAGGAGCTGTGTCGGTAGCAGTGTGAAACAGCCAGCCGTGTGTCGCCTGTGTTGGTAGCGATTCAAATGTAGCGATGAATTTTTATAACTCACATCAAACAAATCTATTTCGGTACTGATTTAGCGAGGTTTATTAGATTCATGCATTCACTGTTGACATTTACCTCTACAGAAACAAACTGTTATTTTCACACTGGATTTTAGATATTTTTAAATAGTGCTTTGAATAGAATAATGCTTGCTGCACAAGCTGCACGCTGGGCCCAGAATAATTTGATCGTAGTTTCGCTAGATCAAATGTGATGACGTGTCGCGCGCAGAATAGTTTAGATAATTAAACGCTTTTATTTAACTTGCAATGTATGTATGTTTGTTCGGGTGGAATCTTTGAACTCAATTTTGAAGTAGATATCTTCAACCGATTGAGCTGAAATTTTGTATACACGTTTAGTTTGGATGACAATACACGATATGTCGTGTGACATCATTTTAAATTCAATATGGCGGACCATCCAAGATGAGCGTTTAAATAAAAAAAATTTTTTTAAAAGTTTTTTCCTTTTAATTAATTAATTTATTTCATTAAAGCACTCATACTTTATGTATACCAAAATAGGTGTCTTAATGGCTTAACATTAAGTTTTTAAAACAGAACCTACTCTATGCCTTAAGGCTTGTGTCGTAGGTTTGATCGCAATTAGCGTAGTTCTCAAATAGTCTGCATCAAAAAACTACTTGGTAGATCTTAGAATTACTGCATGTTTGATATCATACCACCAAATAAGAACTTTTCTTTACTCCATAAACAACGCTTCGATGTGTCTTGTTTGCTTTCTCGTTTCGTTCTATTGTGCCTGCTTATTTGAGTTTATCCTTTATCTCTGTCTTTACTATGGGCCGGTACTAAAGAAAAATTGCTAGCTGAAAAAACAAGTAGAACTATTCGAACACTCACCTAAACGAGAGCGTGGTCAACGGCCGGTAAGACTTATGGCTATTTGCATCCACCATAGGCGTCCCCCAGAAGTCGTTCAAGAAGAGTTCCTTCAGCGCATTACTCCCGATGACGTCACCGTTTGTCACGATCGCCGGGATGTCGTCATGGACAAAGTCACCGTTCAAACTGTTTATGTAGCTTAGTACTGCTGTGGTGGTCACCATGATGTATATCGTGAGGTCACTGTCTTTGGGCTCTTCCCGCACCGTGGGCAACCGTCGTCGCTTTGTTTTAGGGCTCATTTTTGCTTTGACAGTCACATTTCTACATTTGCACATTTATTTCACTTTCTGTAACAAAGGAAAATATGTTTAGTTTGGTTGGTTGTTGTAAAGTTCTAAGTCTTCAGACATGTCCAAATTCTACAGACAAAGTCACTTTTTCGGGGTTAATTTGTTAGAAAAAAGCAGAGAATGATCATAGAATATGAAAACAGCTAAGGAATTCTCCTATTTCATTCATCTCATTTGAAATCTCATCATGACTCTCCAAAAAGCAAAATGATCTTCCGAATAGTACAAAAAAGCCAGCGTTCCGTCGGTCTGTTTCACTGCTAATCTAAATAACTATTTTTCAATAAAGCCGCATATTGCTGCGTTATGAATTTCGGCTGGCCTACTCGGAATCGGTACGTGCCCAAAATATAATATCAAAATTCTGCGGGTTCCTCCGTAAGCAATACGTGGCGGGTTCCGTCTATGCGGGTTTTTACATCGTTTTACTCTAAAAATGTTTGCTTGGGACTTTTCAATTTTGCGGTGGAAATGTTGACGCGGATAAAGATCTGCAGGACTGCAGCGTAGGTTTTAGATTGCTACAAATGGTGAACGCACACATGATCTGATATGAAATCAAAGCTTAGAGTTTTGGTAGAAATTCATCAGAAATAAATCTTATTTTACTAACATAAATCCGCAGCAAAAATATGAGAATATTTTTTCCTATTCATATCTAGGAATATTATGAATTATAGCAATAAGTAGCGAAGGTAAAGTAGGTGTCATTGTTAAAATGTTATAAACCTATCTTCATACATATTCTTTTTTTAATATTTGTGAAAGCAGCTTTATATCAGAATATTATATTCCTTACTTCATAACTAAGAGTTATTACTCCAAAATATTCCGTAATCTCATTTCTTGCTGTAGACCCCTAAAACGGGATTGGTAACAGAAGACGCTGTAAATATAAATAAATATTTGGAAATGTGCCGCAACAGACTTTGCTCTACTTTTTATTATCAGCTTGGAATAAATCTGTAACTCGTAGTATGTACTTGTAACTCGATATTTATTTGAATTGTGAAGCCAAAATTAAATGTAAGTGCTTCTTTGTGATCATACAGAAGTCATGTACTTTTCATGATATACCTACCTATATAATTAGGTAGATATTTAATCTCTTTTACAAGTTTCCGAGACCTTCCATTTTTATTTTTTTATTTACTGACTTTTCGCATCCTTTACAACATCATCGGTCCATCAAATGGGGGTCCACCCTATGTTGCGTCCTCTTATTTTGCTAGCTGTTTTAGAATCTTTACTTGCTAATGACTGTCCGTCAAAAGAACAATCTCTATAATAATATGTTCAGTACATTACTTGTTAAGTTTTGTATAAATTCAATTTATTTTTGTTTTCAATATTACAAGTAAATTACAAAATCAAAATCATATAGGTACCCTCCTTTTTGCTTCACCGTAGTCGAGTAATTACTGACACGTTGCAAGTACATTGATACATTTTCTAAAACTCTTCAGTGAGCTTTTCACAACGCTACGTTGGCTAGCGTCAATGTTCAACAAACACCAATATTTGTGCCGTAACGAGACGCAAATAAGGGCATAATGTCACTGTCGTGTACTGGAATCTACGTTTTATCGCACCTGAAATCTTTCCGCTTCAATAATGGCTTCTAAGCTAAGCCGTTTGCAGCTGTATAGCAAAGAGATAAAGTTGAGTTTAGGTTGAATGGGTAGTAGAGATTGTCGCATCGTTACTGGTTTCTAGTTCGGTCTATTATTACCCTGGCTGTACAGTAGCGTATCGGGTTTCAATTGATCGAACTTCTAGCTCAAAATGTCTCAGTTCAGAAGTTTCGTTCACGTAGCTCATCTTTGGTATTGGAGATGACAATGGTTAGAGGAGTCCATACTAAGTTTATCTAAAGAGATCGTATGTTTGTACTAAACGTTTCATTTTTTTTCAGATGAACCTAGGGCTCATTTCAGTTTTCCCCTGCGTGAGTCCCCTGCGTAGAGGATTTCTGGAACTTTTGTCCAATAATCCCCTTAGCGACCCTAGCGACTGCTGGCCGGGAAAAACTGGAATAAAATTCAATATTTTTCTTGCTTTTGAGCATTACTGTTCCAAATATCAATTTCCTCTTCATTTTCCGCGCTAAAAACATTTTTCTTCGCTTCTGAATGCGTCTGACAGATCTATTAGTAGTAATCCACTTAAAAACATACTCTTTCTACATTTCTGCATATCTCGAGTGGTTTTGAAATGAATAGCGGATTGAAAGCTGCATGAGCATGATAAACGCATTGTTACTCGCGGATCTAGAACATTCTAAAGCGTTTGGAGTAAGTTTTGTGCAGATAAAAATAATTCGTGCCCCTCGGAAATAAAGCTCGTTTTACGATGATAATAAACGAAGAAAATGCGAAGGAAGTCATGTAAAATTGAAATTATTTTAGCTTTTCAAACAAAAACCAAATTCCAATAAAACGGTTGTAAATACCTAATTTACAAACCAGTAATAGCCCCTCAAAAAGGTTAGCAATTCAAATAAAACTCTCTCGTAAACTTCGGACACAAATAAAGGGCGGCCTTATCGCTAAATACATTCATTTAATCACATTAACCCTCCACAAGTGTCGTAAAACCATGGGCCGGTCACTATCACCACGGAGTGTTGTAATGTCGGCGACAGAAGTCGATTCATATTTTAGACAAAAACTAAACCCTACGGTTGATTTCTTTTCCAGATTTTTTGTTTTTGAATTTTATTGATGGACAATACAAAAAGTATACAACTCAAAACCATTTGTTAAATTCAATGATATTGCGCAGTGCAGTTGCTCTTGACCTGATACATTGACATTATTGCGAAGAACCTTCAATTCTTTCTTAAAATCTACGAGGGTTGCCTATTAAATGTCCAGCGGTCCTTATGAACTTTTTATTGTCGCTGATCTTTAACTGTCCAGATAAATAAATATTCTTGGACATATCACACAACTCCGTCTAGTCCCGAACTAAGCAAAGCTTGTACTATGGGAACGAGATTGCTGATAGAATACTTGATACATAGTAACACCCAGATATAGAACAAACATAATATATGTACTTACGTGTCTACACAAACATGTTTGTTCTTGGTGGGAATCGAACTCACAACCCACAGAACGGAAGGCTGACCGATAGAGCTGTGGCACCTGGCGTGGCAAAGACGATAATTGCAAGTTTGTAGACACTTTTGCACCTGACTCTACTTATCCCACCCTGCTGGAGGCGATACGGTTGCGGGACGTTTATGTACCGCTCGGTTAGTAATGACCTCGTTGTGACGTTTAAATGAGATGTCGGATTTGCAAATGTATACTAGGGTTTAGCAGATAGTGTGGGAGTGATTCGGCAATTAGTTGGCATTCACGGGTTAAGTTTGTGTCATGATCATTTTACCTGTAGGTCGTTAGCTGATGAACATACATTTTCTAAACATGGTTTTTAACCGACTTCAAAAAAACAGGTGGTTCTCGATTCGGTTGTATTTTTTTAAAGGTTTGTTACCTCAGAACTCCTTCATTTATAAACCGATTTAAAGTTGATCCCATATTTTTTATCGAGATTGGGTAATGGCAGTTCAATAAGAATAACTGAAAAAAAAAAACAAGTAGGTATACGACATTGCGTATTTTGCTTTCCTGTGACTTTTCAGTAGTGTTTCCGATCAATAGACTAATGAACTGCTATCATCATCATCATCATTTTGATGATGTAGCCAGAACGTAGTCAAATTTAAGTCGGGTTTTCGAGTTTTTAAACTTTGCGTGGCTCGCGTTCTTCCCTTTAGGATGCGACTTTTCAAAATTCCTTTCTTAGTGCACCCTTACACTATACAAGGATACTACCCTCCAAATTTCATACGTCTAGGACTTAATTATGGTTTAGGCTGTGCGTTGATTCTATGTCGGCTTCAAAAGAGTTTTATATATAGTATGTATTTACAAAAAAAATGTATGTATGTATGTATTCCATCAGCCATCTAGTACCCATCGTACAAGCTTTGCTTAGTTTGGTAGTAGAAGGCGTTGTGTTAAGTGTCCGTGAATAATTTATTTAATTTAATTTATGCGTTATGACTTAGTGAATGTATTTAGCTACAAATGCCTATACAATACAATATATTTCATTTACTTACCGTTTGTTTAAACTTCCACATTAATTTTGCAATTATAGAGCAAACAGCATTGAACTTGCATTACACAATTAGGCCAACTAAACACAAATACAATAATAGATGCGTCTAAACGTAAATTACATGGAATAATCTAATTAGTGGTCTGTGGTTTACGCAGTGAATATTGTGTTATACAGACACTGTGCTCCACGCTTTCAAGGGTCCTAATCAAGTATCAAAGGGTCCTCGTATGTCGGGACAGAAGGTGCTGTTATGGTTAGGGGCGTAAGGTTTAAATTCTGAGAGACAAAATTGTACCATACGAGCCCCCCTTCATGCCGAACAATAACATTATACCCACTTATTGGTATATTATGAGCTGGGAAAGATTTCTTAATAAAAAAAAAATGTCTCAGGCACTATACAACAGCGTGGCTTACATCGTGGCAGAGAGGATGGTATAGGTGCTGGGCAAGCCCATCCATCTAAAACATTGTCCCAGGCACTACAGTGTCCCGTTAAGTGTAGGCATAGGTTGCCTCCTGACGCTGTATAAATCATCTTCAATAGATGTAAAGGCCTATTATTACATCGGGGCACTGGTGAAAGTGGTTCCTGCCTGATGCTAAATCATCTAGACTAAATTCTAATCTATTAATGTAAATGTTATGTAGGTACAGATTATTTTAATTTAAAAGGTTACCTTTCATAACTCAGACGTGATTTCTTTTATATTTGAACCGCAATGATATTATTATCCTTAAAAACCAATCATATAAAAGTACTCGGATCAACAAACCGTCACGTTCCAGGTATTAGTCTCTTGATCGATCAAAGATGAACAGAGGCGTGTATCAATGTGGACACATTTTATAAAATTGGCCTTTTCCCCGAAATGTTTCGGTATCACCATAAAAATATAAATCAATGATTTATTTATAGAACCACTAGCCGTCGCCCGCGGCGTTGCTCGCGTTCTACCATTTAAAGTGTGACGTTTCAAAATTCCTTTCTTAGTGCACCCCTACACTATATAAGGATACTACCCTCCAAATTTCATACCTCTAGGACTTATAGTTTAGGCTGTGCGTTGATTCTAAGTCAGCTTCAAAAGAGTTTTATATATTTAGAAGTTTTTTTTGGAAAATTACTACGGCTTTGAGAGTTTGGTGTTAGAAGGCGTTGTGTGAAATGTCTATGCAAGAATCTATTTATGATATCATAAACCAAAAATAATGAATAAAGTAATTGCTCTAGCTTCGGAAGTAAACAATTAGTATTTTATTTCGTTTATGGGTGATAACGCTATGCCTAGTTGCCTATTTGGGCATTTGTTTTTTTTTATATTAAAATATAAAATATAAAAAAATTAGGCAATTTCTAGTAGGCACGTCTGACTAAATCAATCGTTTGTGGCTTATCTAGTTCAAAATCAAATTATTTTGATTTATGTATGGATTTCTCGTGTAAATCTAAAATCCTAATGTAAGCCCAGGTATAGCCGAATGTATGAAAAAATTCAACAAACCTAAGCCCATTATAATTGGGTATTTTGGTATCTCACGCATTCGTATCAAAAAATTTCTACGCAAAAGTGGTAAGTAGTACCACTTACTATGTACTAGTACTTTACTATTTATGAAATGATACTAAAAAATACTAAAAAGTATACTATCGAGCCAAGTTTAATTATACAAAGTGTCGATTATCTTTTATGTAAAGGATCATTGCAAAATGTACCTATGCAAACGATGAGTCACGTGACCAATCCTATACATTTTTGACCTTTAGGTAGGTACTATTATCATAGATTTTTCGTGCATAACATCACAACGTTTTTAATATATCTGGCGAGTTGTAGAATGTGATCTTGGCTAGAGGGTTTCTATATCTACCGTCAAAAACGATTGCTTTGGTACTGTCAACGACAGTAAGATGTAGATTAGTTATGTCCCAGTACTTAATACGAATCTTAATTTTTATCAAAATATGTCTTGGTTAAAGATTTCTTAAAATGTATCTTAACGCAAATAAATAAATCTTTCAAAACATTCATTCACTCAAATCAGAGTTACATTAGAGCGTTTATCTGGATACATTTCCATGAAATATTTTACCTATGTAAATACTCTATTAATAAAACATTTTTGAAAACTATAGTAAAACATTTTATTCGCTGACTGTACATTAATATTAACTCGTTCTCACACATCTATTACTAATTAATTCAAACTGCTGTGTAACCCGTCTAACCACCCGGGGTGACTGTTATAGCTGGGGTTGTCCTGACTAAGGGACGATTGAGACCAACCCATTAATTTTCTTTAACCGCCACTTAACCCCTTAAACCATTTTTGGTTCCAGAATTAGAATGCTGGATTTGGATCAGATTGACCTTTAAAAAATACTTTTCTAGTAGAGATTATAATCTTCAATGTTGCACGAAAAGCAGGTAAGTAAGTTGAACGAAAGAAATACTTACATCAATCATTGACTGAACTATACGCTTGCATCACATCTTCCCGACAAAACAAAAGAAAATCAACAAGTGAGCTATCTGTTTATTCAGTAACATTTTCGACAAAATATTAAAAGAATTTTTCTAATCGTTTCATAAATGACGGAGTAATGAGATAACGAACATTAAAAAAATACAACTCTTCCTCTTTTAGATTCTAGAAAGATGCTGGATACAGGTAATAATGATGGGTAAATGAGCCTGCACCTCATCACGAAGATACTTTTCATGTTTTCGATAGCTCGGTATAAACCGGCATAATAATGTAGGTACGTAACTTATATACATTATCATAGTATTATAATGATCTGTGGTATAGTTATAGGCTGCGCTGCAATTTAGAATGTTTATTACACCCATAAAATTAATGAACAACGGCAGCAAATTTGATGACGCATTACCTACTATCTGTGGCCGACATACAAAATATTAATTGAGAGAGTGAGTGAATTGAACGAAAATCTGTCTTTTTTCTCTGTTCGTTTTGTGTAGAGCCGGCATTATCTTTACCTTCGTAATTTGTAGCAGTTGTTTACTTTCAACTTTGGAGATTTATTGTATAATTATTTTTAATTAGATTAAGCTAGAACTTCCGACATACATTATAATTCATAATTTTAGGTAGTGAAAAAGGATACTTGGATTTTACAGAAATGTTATCTCTAAATCTATGTCTATCTTATCTAGACTAGAATCATGACCTACAAAGCTATGTCATGTGGAAAAATAATGTAAAATGATTATATCTTATTTAGAATCATCTCTCGACTTGAACGTTTAAGATTATTTTTAACAAACTTAAACAAAACGAGATAGCACTATTTTAAGCGACGCTTAACTTTAAACAGAAGTTGAGAGGCAATCTTCTTCTTCTTCTAAATATATAAAACTCTTTTGAAGCTGACTGCTGAAATTTGAAAAGTCTCACCCGAAGACCCTTGAAAATTAAATAAATTGACTCAACACAAGATTCAGAATTTAAAAAAACTTCAAAACTGTTTGCAAGAAACGCCGCGGACGGCGGCTAGTTTCAAATAAATCCCATATTTGATTCAAGTACAAAAAGATCAACGAAACTTTCAAAATTAAAACAATGCATCACGCCACGAAGAAAACTCATAAGAAACTCCAAACGGTGAACATAAAAATCCGAAACAGCGTTTTAAATCATACGAAAACATTCGAACAAAGCACATTAATCCCGAATCTGACTAACGAGCTTCCTATGACTCCAAAGCAAATGTCGCGTTGATCGCCTTCAAAAAATGCTACCGATTTCTGAACACGCTTACAATCTAAACAGGTTGTCGACGCCTGTTTGCATAAATAAATCTGACGAGTACACACCGTATTATTATACTGAAAAGTTCTGCAATCGCGTCGTTCACGCGCAGTGTAACTAAAATACGTTACGTAAAAAAACTGGCAAAAAAGTGCGGCAAAAAATTATTTGCAGCCGTATTTTAGATTCGTAAAATAAAGGCGTTGGGGCATTTCAGGTCCAGATTTGTATACATTTAGTTAATTTTGTTGGTTTTATCACAATCTATTATGTAGTAGCAGTTACGAAAACGCAAAATAAAGTAAACTTATTGACGTAAACACCTATAAATACGATAAACAACATGGAAAAAGACGATTTTTTTTAAGTAAAATTTCTAATAACTAATCAGTCCCGCTGCTTTATAATGACATTGTTACATTTTTAAATACTGTATTGTAACAAACAAAGTTCCATCATTGCAAGTTTAAAAAAATGTGGGACCTGGGCTCCATCCTATTTGCCCCAGACCCTTTACTCTTTTTTAATGTTCACATTTGACCTGTTTTCTATATAACTGGGTTCTAGATTGTAAATGAGTCGCGGCGAATCGCCTCGAAAATTGTGTTACAAAACAAAAGAAGGTCGTTTGTTATTTCTCGTTGTTTACACAATTCATAACTGAAAACTCGATGTTCACATTATACTTCATTTTCTAAGCTGACAACTGCACTAAGTTGACATTTAACAATCTCTATAGAGTTAGGAAATAAATAAATAAATAAATAAATATTCACTGACACTTAACACAACGCCTTCTAGTCCCAAACTAAGCAAAGCTTGTACTATGGAAACTAGATGACTGATAGAATACATACATAGGCATATTTTTTTTTTGTAAATACATACTTATAATACATAGAAACACCCAGACACAGAACAAACATCTATGTTTACAACACACCAATGTTTGTTCTCGGTGGGGATCGAACCCACGACCCACAGCACGGAAGGCAGAGCTACTACCGACTGAGCCATGACGCCTGTCATGAAATGTCAAGAATGTATACTTTTTTAAGGTTTTTTTTTGTTCAATCATTTTTTTTTTCTGTGTTCTTGTAAAATATCAACTAGCGAGACATGTAAAAGTTAATTTTCATAATCATTGATCTCTAGAAAATAGGCATTGAATGACGCCTATTAGCATTCGACAAGTCAGCTTGCAAAATGAGCTTTATTGTGTTGGGTTTAGATTCATCGATTAGCACTGTGGGTACAAAACTTAAACGAACCTTAAGCAACACACCCTTTCTTAATAATGTATTATTGTATCGAAACAAAAAGTTCTATGGTTCGTAGCAACCGCACGTCTTATATAATAGACATCTCGTAGACACTTCGTAGACACTTCGTAGATCCTTCGTAGACACTTCGTAGATGCCTCGTAGACACTTCGTAAATACCTCGTAGATACCTCGTAGGTGCCTCGTAGACACTTCGTAAATACCTCGTAGACCCTTCGTAGATACCTCGTAGGTGCCTCGTAGACATCTCCTACGTATTTTTCAGCAAAACAAATAAGTTGTACTACAACTGTGTTCGTAGTTCATACATTTCGTTACAGGGACGTGCACGTGTACTGAAAACAGTTGACCTCACATGAAAATGGTGTATTTCTTACCTAACATGCAATTTATTTCTCCGACTGTACGCTAAGTAAGTAATTTATCCAAGCAATTATTTTGAGTTTTATTATTCAACACAGACGATTTAAAATGCATTGTATTAATTAGAATGTCACGATACATAGTCGCAATGCAGCTATTGTGAGTAGTCGTTCTGTCATGTTCGTAAAATGTAAGTTGCTCTGTTATTAAAATCTTCTGTAACTTAGTTAGCACGAGTTTTAACGAATCATTCACTTTGCTAGAACCTATTGGAAGAAAAACTCAAAATCAACACGCACTCCGATTGATAAAACAAAATTGAGATTTTAATAATAAATAAAACGAATGCTGCACGATATTCAAAAACTAGGTTCTATAAAAAATCTATAGTTAGTATAACTCCCAAATATTACAGCGCTACTAATATAAAATAATGTATAATGAATGTTTAAATTATTGCCATTTTTAATTAATGAGTATTATAATTCTCAAGTAGATGCAGGACAATAATAAGTGGAGTTTTAATTTTTTCAGTATTCAGGTGGTTTTCGGACATACTCGTACCTATATCTATCTTCTATATATATAAAACTCTTTTGAAGCTGACATAGAATCAACGCACAGCCTAAACTACAAGTCCTAGAGGTATGAAATTTGGAGGGTAGTATCCTTATATAGTGTAGGTGTGCACTAAGAAAAGAATTTTGAAAAGTCGCACCCTAAAGTGTAGAACGCGAGCAACGCCGCGGGCGACGGCTAGTTTTTTTATATTGTTCTGCTAGACTATTGTTTTTTTTTTAAATATTGTATATTTCACTGCTTGCTACATGCAATCACAGTTGAATTACTAAACTAACATAAACAACAGTATTGGATTGTTAATAACCTGCCCGGTTAAACAACTAACCAAGTTTAAACAGTTTAGATTAGTGCTCAGGTCCTTTTATGAAGTAAAACTCCTATAATTTACTCTGTCAGCCATTGCAAGTTTAAAGTGAAGTTAATCAAATATAGGCGGGCCGCAGTGCGGGGAATAAAATGAGTGTATTTTATTGCAAAGTAACGTTTGAATAAGACTTATGTATTCAATAATTTGCACTTATTAGTTTATAGAAAAACACGCAGACGTCGTATGGGCTTGGGCAGAGGTTTCTTTACATGATAAAATCTGAATCCAGATTAGATAGATACAAAACAACAAACATAAACATTCACAGACACTTAACACAACGCTGTCTAGTCCCAAACTAAGCAAAGCTTGTACGATGGAAACTAGATGGCTGATAGAATACATACATACATTTTTTGTTTTGTAAATACATACTTATAATATATAGAAATACCCAGACACAGAACAAACATATCTATGTTTACAACACACAAATGTTTATTCTCGGTGGGAATCGAACCCACGACCTACAGCACGGAAGGCAGAGCTACTACCGACTGAGCCATGACGCCTGTCAAAAGATCATTGGATTGATAGAACTAATTATAAATTTGGCCATGCCAAGTCCCACCTGTGATGATGATGATGATGCTAGAAAATATTGTATTGTCATTGTGAGACATTCACAATGAACAATTTTACATGTACGATTGTTGCAAACCAGGGTCAATGATACTCATAGTGAAAAAAATGAAGCAAGTGTAGACTCACAGACATTACACCAATTTAGTATCATTATAAAGTGATTCAGGATAGCATGTCAGACTTCAAACCGCTATGAATTAATAAACGCAACTGCGCCTAAGGGGATAAACACACGGTGTGGTGTCCCGCAGACATTTGTCACTTTATTTTTATGACAAATGAAAATTATAGACATTGACATTACAAAAGTGACAGTTATGCTCTATCATTTATCAAATGACTTGACTTGACTAATTTATTACAATTTTAACACTTGACATAGGCAAAATTGTCTGTCGAAATGACGGACACAGGCCATTATTGAAGAGAAGAAGAAGAATTTTATTAAAAGTTTTATTGTGAAAATACAAAACATTTGCATTTTCAAAAAATATTGTTTAAAATAAATGTTTTTGTATTTTTTGTATCTAGCCTATTTGGCCTAATTTCAGTTAATAGTTCAGTTAAAAAAGTCTAGGATCTGCCTGAAGGAGTTGGGGGAGATAATGAAAACAAAATGTTCACTTAACTTCACTATAATGTTACTGTTACGGTTACATACACTTTAAATTGTCATTTATATTTTCTGATACACTTTACTTTAATTTTAGTTAATTAACATTTCTATATTTGTTCACGGCTTGTCCATGACAAGTGAAACGGGGGCGAAGATTGAGGTGTGACTGAGGTCCCAGTCCTCAAAACGCTGAATTGTTGAAACGCGTTTTGTACGCGTACTGTTTTGTAACCTGTGTCACCACATATTCATTATAATGTAAATAAATGTAGCTTACTACTAGTTTAGTTTGTGTCTGCCTTTTGTTGTTATGATGGAAGTCGGTAAGAACCTAAGAACTTTTATTAAAAACTAGCTGTCGCCCGCGGCGTTAATCGCGTTCTACCCTTTAGAGTGTGACGTTTCATAATTCCTTTCTTAGTGCACCCTTACACTATATAAGGATTCTACCCTCCAAATTTGATATCTCTAGGACTTATAGTTTAGGCTGTCCGTTGATTCTCTGTCAGCTTCAAAAGAGTTTTATATATATTGATGATGATGATTGATGATTAAATATAAATAAATATAGATGGACACTTCACACGCCTTCTAGTCTCAAACTAAGCCAACTACTATCAATATAAAGAAGCATACGACGTCATGACTGATAATATGACGTCACATGCTTTTATCTTTACCGAAAATAAAATCTGCAAAACTTGATGTTTATTAATTTCTTCTCAGACATTACGCTCAGTTCAAATATTTTAAGCAAATTCTAAATACTAGTACAGAACATAGAAGAAACCCCCGCACTTTGTGTCTAAAGCCTAATACCCACGTGCACGGCATAAAATGCGAACGTGTGCAGCGGTAATCGCTGCAAATGGTCGCGTGTGCACACAGCTTTATATCAAATGCCGGCGATATAGTAACTTGCTTACATGTTTATAGACACTAAAACCGATCAGTAACCACCAAATTGATGTTTTCCAACAACTTTACCTACGTTCGAGTATCACGTGAAGGACAGTTTTTTTTTTTTTTTTTTTTTTAATGATAAAAGTAATGGAACAGGCTGATAGCTCACCTGATGTTAAGTAGTAACTTCTGCCTATAACAATGCATTACCTCACAGAGCAAGTCCGATGAGGACGTGCCCTGTAGGGCAATGCACTGCGTCCATCACTCTGAGACGTAAAGATCTTGAAGTCTCATGTGCCTGTAATTACAACGGCGCCCTTACCCTTCAAACCGGAACACAGCAATGCGAGCATCGCTGCTTGGCGGCAGAAATAGGTACGGTGGTAGTACTGAACCCGGACGAGCTCTCACAAAGAGCTCTACTACTACTGATATGTATGGTTTATAGCATAACCTAACCAACTTAGAGTATGAACTAGCAAACTAAGTATGGCAATACTGATTAATTATTTAGTAACATTATTTTACGTTTACACGTTTCTAAAAAATTATGTAAGTACTAGCTTCCGCCCGCGACTTCGTTCGCGTCCCTATTGATCCCGTTGATTTTCCGGGACAAAAAGTATCCTATGTTACTTCTAATACCTCCAAGAATATGTGTACAAAGTTTCATGATGATCGGTTAAGTAGTTTTCGCGTGAAAGCGTAACAAACAAACTTACATTCACATTTATAATATTAGTAGTAGGGATTGTACATTCACTACTGACTTCACTTGCTTGATCCTTAAGTAGTATTTAATTTAAATCATATGTAGGTATGTATATATATGTATAAGTATATATTGTATATATTATAGTATATGTATGTGGATATATTATTATACTATTATTATTATTATTTTGCGTGCGTTGTGTGTTATATTATAAGTAAGAATGTGTAATTTATTGTTATATTTCTGCCCTAAAACTATGTGTGTGTAAAATATTTTTTTTTTCTTCCTATCTCTTTATTTTTATACAGCACCCCTTGTTTTATATCTTAAAGTCCTTTTCGTCCAAGGTTGTTTGGAAGAGATCGCTGCATAGCGATAAGACCGCCCATTGTACAGTTAATTTAAGTTTTGTTTTTTATTTTATTGTTATTCCTAGGTTAAGGTGTGCAATAAAGTATTTTCTATCTATCTATCTATCTACATTCTACATCCTTCTTCTTCTTCTTCCTGCCCTTATCCCACTAGGTGGGGTCGGCACAGCATGTTCTTTTCTTCCATTCTCCCCTATCATCCGTCATCTATTGTACATTCTACATTATAACGGTCTATCTTATAAAAAGTTAGAGTAGACATAATGTCTTGTTTACCATACGTAATCAGGACATGATGTCTACTCTAACATTTTCTAAGATAAGGAGTAACCCCCTATCTTATAAAAAGTTAGAGTAGACATTATGTCCTGATTACGTATGGTAAACAAGACATAATGTCTACTCTAACTTTTTATAAGATAGACCATAAATGTTTAAGTTATGTATGCTCTTACTTACCCTTCTAAACTATTCGCACAAAATGAGGTGATTAACTTTTGACAGAAGTTGAGAGGACATCACAAGTAAGCCCCAAATAGTTTATGACCTGTTTAATCGCTAGTAAATTGTTATGAACTAGCCATCGCCCGCGGCGTTGCTCGCGTTTTAGACCCTTTAGAGTGCAACTTTTCAAAATTCCTTTGTTAGTGCGCCCCTACACTATATAAGGATACTACCCTCCAAATTTGATACCTCTAGGACTTATAGTTTAGGATGTGCGTTGATGCTCAGTCAGCTTCAAAAGAGTTTTATATATATTGATGATAAAAAAACTATGAGCTGTAGGAAACATGCAGCAGATTTGCGTCTAATCTTCTAAAAAGTTTTATTTAAATAGTTTTCTATTTTACTCCTCTATTCCACGATGTAAAGTAAAAATCGATACCAATAGAAAAGAAAAATGGGAACTTCTCCCGTGGGAACTCAATCTACGTCCTAAACATAAATAATAAATTCAGCCCCAAAATAACTTAATCAAACATCAGAGGTAAAGGTCAGTAAACCGATTTGGTTCGGAATAGCGTGTCAAGTGTACATTTCGAAACGGACTTATTCTCAGCTTTTTGACCAAATAACTCAATTAAGGTAACTGGGCTATTTAATAGGTAAAACTATGATTTCTGTGTGATATAGTGTACCTTATGGTACTAATAATATTACGAACCCATTTAGTGGTTGAACGTTTTGTGGAAGAGTTTGTTCAGGGAAAATGACAGGCGTCATGGCTTAGTCGGTAGTAGCTCTGCCTTCCGTGCTGTGGGTCGTGGGTTCGATCCCCACCGAGAACAAACATTTGTGTGTTGTAAAACATAGATGTTTTTTCTGTGTCTGGGTGTTTCTATGTATTATAAGTATGTATTAACAAAAAAAAATTATTTATTCTATCAGCCATCTAGTTTCCATCGTACAAGCTTTGCTTAGTTTGGGACTAGAAGGCGTTGTGTTAAGTGTCCGTGAATATTTATATTTATTTATAATGATTTATACAGCGTCAGGGGTCACTATTTACCCAAACCTCTATGTTCGGGATGCTGGCAGTACCTAGAACATGGTTTTAGATGGAGAAGGCTGGCCTAGCACCCATCCCATCTTCTCAACCTAGTCGGTCTTCCACTGCTACTATCGTATCTACTTCAGAGCCCTGAGTCTATCTCGGTGTTGTGTTTTCTTGCTATTTTTGGCATTCGGAAACGGATTCGCAAAGTGAAAAATTTTGTATGAAAACCGGATAAGCGCCTCTAGCAGGAGATTTGGGAACTGTTTCTGCTGTTTGAAACAGTTCCCAAATCTCCTGCTAGAGGCGCTTATCTGGTTTTCATACAAAATTTTTCACTTTGCGAATCCGTTTCCGAATGCCAAAAATAGCAAGAAAACACAACACCGAGATAGACTCAGGGCTCTGCAATCGATCTTGATGCTTGCACTGCTGAGTAAGTGCCGCCGGCAAGAAAATCTTGAATGATTTTTTTCTTCTCTTGTTAACTTCTGCTCTCCTAGTACTTTTAATTGAAAAAGAGTTAGGTATAAGTAACTAGCCGTCGCTCGCGGCGTTGCTCGCGTTCTAGACCCTTTAGAGTGCGACTTTTCAAAATTCCTTTCGCAGTGCACCCCTACACTATACAAAGAAACCTACCCTCCAAATTTCATACCTCTATAGTTTAGGCTCTGCGTTAATTCTAAGTCAGCTTCAAAAGAGTTTTATATATATACTGATGATTAGTTTTCTTGCCACCGGGGACAGCTAGCACGTTTTCTAAAAACAATACCTAGTTGACACCATTGCAATAGAGGCCGGAAAAAATGCATCTGAGCCCGATAATCTGAGTTTTTTTATGTTGCCTTGCGACAAGCGATAATCGAGAAACTTGCAGTTTTTGTATGGACAAAAATAGTTTGTAAATCTCCCGCTAGAGGAGCTTATCGGGTTTTCATACTAAATATCTCGCAAGTAGCTTCTCGATATGCGTTTCGATCAACAAAACAAAACTCAGACTACGGGCTCAGTCGTCTTGAAGTGATAGACAAACATGACAGTTTGAGGAAGGTAAAAAGAAAACGCCTACATAACTAATGGAAATGTCAGCTGATATTTTTGACGTTGGGATGACAGATATATTTTTAAACTTCTCTAATCTTATCACGTGACTTTTCACTTTCTGCCTTGTAATGTAACTTGAAGAGCCCGAACATAGGATGTTGCTTTTCAAAACACACAATTTTTTTCTAGGTAGGTATATTACTTTTTATATAATACTAGCTGACCCGGCAGACTTCGTACTGCCTCAATCGATAAATAAAAGACCTAAACTTTTGTATTATTATTACTTTATTTTTCACCTTTTAAACCTTCTCTGGACTTCCACAAATAATTCAAGAACAAAATTAGCCAAATCGGTCCAGCCGTTCTCGAGTTTGAGCGAGACTAACGAACAACAAATAAACGAACAACAAACGAAACGTATCATTTTTATATATAAAATATGAGAGATTACTTTTATAAGGGATTATTAAATAATGGAAAAAGATCTGTATGACGCAACTATATATTTTATATCATCATGTAATACTTACTAGCTTCCGCTCGTGACTTCGTCCGCGTCTCGTTTGATCCTGTTTATTTTCCTGGATAAAAAGTACCTAATCCTATGTGTTAATTCAGGTTACGAACTAAGTATAATGCATTTTAAGTTTCATCCAAATCAGACCAGCATGATTGTAACACAAATATCTAAACATCTAAACTTTAACATTAATTTATAATATTATATCGCGTTCACACTAATGCCATTGCCGCTGCCGGCATTCATGCCGCGGACTTATTGCCACAGCAACATCGCCTTTATTCTCACCAAAGAGCTGGGGTATGAACTTGGCGATGTTGCTGTGGCAATAATTCCGGAATTAATCGCGGCAATAATTCTGGCAGCGGCATGGGCATGTGTGAACGCGGTGTAGGAATAAAGGCGATGTTGCTATGGCAATAATTCCGGAATTAATCGCGGCATTCATGCCGGCAGTGGCATGGGCATAGTGTGCACGCGCTATTAGTGGGATGGGATGGGAAGTGAGATGGGATGGGATCGTTGCTATGACGCAATAAAAAATGTACCTACTCATCAAAATTTCTCCCTCAAAAAGCTTCAGTTAGCAATACAGTCCATTAGGGAAATGGGTACAGTATTAGGTGTATTGTTGACAGAGGGCGAGGTGCAAATCCCGATAATCGATTGGCAAACACGCGGACCAATCTAAGGGCCGACACCACTTAACCATAAGCGATTGTTAAACCTTCGAAAGGTTATTGGTAATGTTTTTCAGTTACTGGATGTGATAAAAAATGATTTCCAATTTAGTCTCAGCGATATAATAAATAATAATTCACGATGGAAACTAGATGGCTGATAGATATCAGACTTATATAGTGATTATTACACTGCTTGGTATGGTAAGTATGTACTTTCTATACTCTGATAAACAGCAATAAGTACACATATCTATAATACACATATCTATCGAAGGGTCATTCTCTTATTAAAATCTAGTAAAAATATCATTTCACAACAAATTGCTGTGTTTCTGTTTTATGGTATGGGTGCTGGTGCAATTTACAGGCACATGAGACTTAACACGTTTATGTCTCATAGTGGTGGGCGCAGTGCAATGCGCATGTGAGGCAATGCAATCGTTATAGGCAGTAGTTACCGCTTAGCATCATGTGGGCCATCGGCTTGTCCCATAATTTAATTGTAGTAAAATAAAATAAAAAAACATATTTCTACTACATTTTTTTAAGGATTCTACCCTCTGTATCTCTGGTTGCGTTCGAGATCGAACGAAAACATGAATCTTTTAGGCAACTTTTATAATTTCGATTTGAAATAAATAGTTCTCCTTTTTTTTTTTTTTAAAGCGGTTACGATTTGGGTAAAACACTCTCAGCTCATTTCAAAAATATTTATTTAAAGCTCAGACTTCACAAATTGCCTAGAGTGGTGTATAAACAAGATGACCCAAAGACGTCGTTCTGGCACTCGGCCCACTGGCTGTTCAGTTTAGCACTAAGCCCTGTTTATGACGTCATCTGCGTACAGCGGGGCGGGGGTTGAAGGAATTAATTAGTAAGTCATATAAGTCTTACAATGGAGGGATGACTTTGACGTGTTGAAATAGACAGGTGGGGAAGCCGAAAAATTGCCAAAATAATTGCTTTACTAGCAATCCCCATTATTCAACTTACCTATCTCTGTTTTTGCCTTACGAGTATTCACCAAAAGCAATAGCATTTAGGTACTTTTAATCACTGCCTATTTGTTAAAAAATATATTGCTTTATCCGTAACAATATTGCTACGGTAATCTACTTACCATCCAATACTCAAATATAGAAACCCACAGTCAGAATAAATAAATAATAAATATTCACGGACACTTAACACAACGCCTTCTAATCCCAAACTAAGCAAATATTGTACGATGGAAACTAGATGGCTGATAGAATACATATATACATACTTTTTTATGTAAATACATACTTATAATACAAGAAACACCGAGACACAGAACAAACATCTATGTTTACAACACACAAATGTTTGTTCTTGGTGGGGATCGAACCCACGACCCACAGCTTGGAAGGCAGAGCTACTACCTACTGAGCCATGACGCCTGTGAATGGATATGAACTTTTTAATAGATAAAAGAAAATAAAAATAGAAACTGATGCTGAATGAAGGCAGCTCTACCGAGCTTCATCTAAGCCAAATTGCTCCTACTATTTTTAGGTTCATGGCTATTTTGCGATTCATTTAAGCAAGCTTTATAGCCAGGCAATAAGCCCTCGATAAGGCAAACAATCTCTGAGTATAATAGATGTTTAACGGCTCCTCTCTGATCCATTTTCATAGGGTAAAGTTGGAAACTAAGTGAATCTTTATGAAAATGAACGCTTACGTCACATGAGATTGTAGAAGCTTTATCTGGGGTAATCGATTTTGTTTTTAAAAAGTTATACTTTGGCAGATCCTATTTTATTGATTCTATAGAGTAAAAATAGTATCCAAACTTCATTCATAAAATACTATTGTTTATTTGCGTCTCAACATACAGCTTTGCAAAATTTAGCAAAAAAAAATTTAATATATTTATAATATATTTTTATTAATAAATTTTTTCAGCTTGTTCCATTACTTTTATCATAAAAAAAAACTCATTTTAGTCAAACAATACTAAACTTGTAACTGACAGTTTGGCATCGTACTAGGAACATTAGTAAGACTGCCCGAATTTATTTTTGGGATTGAATTCGGGTGACCAATCAGACAAAATAATTTTATATGAAAATCGGCCTGTGAAGTGCAACCCTAATCCTCGCAGGGAAGTAATTTAAAAAAAATAACATTAGCAATTCAGATTACGCCTCTATCAGGCTTTTATTAACTGTCAAACTGGGAAAAGTGAGGCCTTGAGCAAATTGACTTTTCAGAGGTTGTCGCGGAACTCGATTTATTTGTACCCGTAGCACCAACATCACAATTATAATGGGAAATAAACACATAGTAGCTGATTCAAAATAAGAATTATGATATTTTTTTGTCATTTAAATCAGTTGAGCCTTGATTACGAATAAATGTGACAATCGCAAACGTATCGTAACGCTAGCGTATCCGAAATACACTGCGCGGTGACACTACAACGGTTGGCAGTCGAGCTGGCATTGACACGCAATATAACTCTAATAGGTACGTTAACGCGGCGACTGTCAGATTTGTTCGTGATAAATGTACAAGGCATCTGTGGATTGAAGATGTGGTGTTTGCTTAGTTCACCCGTTTTAGTCAGCAAACCTGCTCAAAATGTTCACCGTAAAAAGAAATCAGTTCAATTTCCTACTACCTTCCTACACAAAAATTTTCGATGATCTGTATCGATTAATGTGTTATTTGTACCTAATGTTTGACTAGATAGAATCCCATACAGTCTTTACAATCTTGTTCTGTGTCTATCGCACTTTAGGTGCGAACATACTTATGTTTGGACGAGCATCTGAAAATAAATCTTTCTTAGAGAATCCTGATTTGAGAATATGTCTACTGCACCAGTTATTATTGTTTTACTTATACTATACACCTTTTCTCTAGCGATGCGTGTAGATGTTAATAAAGCAGTGCCTAGCTAATTGAAGCCGCATGGAATGGTGTGCCGAGCCGAGATTGCGGACCTAATGTACTCATAAATTAGGAGCTGGTGCTCTTAGCACCCTTTTCTCCGGATAAGAGTTTATAACAAACAGTCAAATATAGTCAAATATAGTTCCTGACATATATATATCAGACAAATATATACATGTCAGGAACTATTTTAGTAGACGTTGCTACAGGTGAGGTAACATCTTCATCGCTCATCAATGGCTTGACTTAGGTTATAGAGCACGCCCAATATGAGTCGATTAGCCGCGAGTGCAGCGTGGTGTAACTCTACCCCCATTTACTGCCTATAAGTGTCGCCTAAGATTGCGGTCAAGTATGAATAAATACTTTCATAGATACGTGGAAGGTCACATCTACTCGTATATAGTGGTATGGTTTCGTTCCACTCTACCCCCAGGGGGCCTACCAGGGGTATGGTGGGCAAAGTAAATAAATGCCTAAAAGTTTAAAAAAAAAATTAAATCAGTTGTAAGCAGTACGTGAAGTCCAGTCCCACCTTCTTTTTTTTTTTTTTAGTTTTGTCTTCAAATGAAAGCAAACTGTATAAATCAAGTGTCAGTTCTCTCATAATTACGTCTCATGTTATTGGCACTAAACTGGAACGGTGAGTAAACTTTGCCGAATTTATTCGAGCCCCATAAAAATAATGGACCACCGAGTCAACATCGAATGGCTGCATTTACACAGCGCGACACGACACCTAACACGATATCGAAAAACGAATTAAGATATTAGTATCGTATTCGTATTTTTCATAGTATAATAGTAGGCGGACGATTTCACACGATGTCGACATCGATATTTTGGTTCAAATAACTGAAATGATTGTATCGTGCAGATGTATCAGTGTGCAAATAAAAGCATCAATTGAATATCATTACAGTAAGTCAACTTTGGTTTATGATGGTACAAAAAAAGCGAGAAAAATAGTAATATCCTTTTACAAGACTTTCTTAAACTTATGCTCGTTTTCACACAACTTTCATAACTTTAAGTTTATGTGTAACTTAGTGCATGCGCTAAGTGAAAGTTTGATTGTAAGTTACTTTTAAAGAATTCAGTTTGACTTCAAAAAGTATAGAACAAAAAAAATGATTTCTCTTTCGCTTACTTCTCGTTTAGCGTTTTCTTCTATGTTTGACGAATTCATAATCATTTAAAATCTGCATTGGTTTTGAATTTTCTAAGTAAAAACTGACACAAAAAAGATTGTTCTGCTAGCATCAAAGTAAACTAACATTAATATCTCAATGTTTACGTTACATTTGGTCGTACATAAATATTTCCAATATTTCTAGTCAAAACCATCACTTTTAAAAATAAAATTGACTGCTTAAAGAGCATTAAAACAGCTTGAAATATTAGTCTAGACATTTTATGTCTATTTTATGTGAATAAGTAAAAGTTCTTGTCCCCAATGTCTCATAAATAAATCAATGTGTTTTACATAATTTAGATAAATCATATTTTATGAAGTAAGTTGGTACATATGCAAAGATTACTTAAAACCACTCAGAATAATTTACTAAAATAGGGTTATTCCCATCGAGCCTACCAACTGGCCCACCAGTGGGTCTAATGGCCCCCTGACTAGTACTAGGTATAGTTCTTAAATCGTTATTTTTACATGCTGTAGGCAAACGTTTGACCAGTATTATTTTACTATGTACTCGTAACTAGCAACATTTTGTTGGCATCGCTTACCTTTTGAACATATTTAATCCATGGCAAAAGCCCTAAAATATTAATTTGGACTGCAAAAGTTTTAAATATTTAAAGACCTAGCTTAGTGTTTTACCGAAAATATTTACCAGTTTAGTTTTTTTGGTAGAAGCTTAAAAAGTGGATTTATTTTGGGAATGTTTTTCATCAGTTATGTGAATATAAAAATCTTCTTACCGTGTTATTTTGTAGATTGACTTCAAACAAATCGGGTAAGTGATCGGATTAGTTTTTTATCCGTTGATAAAATAAGCGTAATAAAAGGTTGATTGGGCGATTATTTGTCATGGTGAATAATCCAGTGAAATGTCTAACGAAATCAGATAAGGCTAGATAGATTTTTTTAACATTTTATCAACCCACACATTTGTTCCTCTTAGGGTCAAAAAGGGTTGTAAGGGGTTGAAAGGGGGAGGGGTGAAAGTTGTATGGAAGTATCGTCATTTTTAGAGCTTTAAACTTATTTTTTAGGCTGTTGGTTCAATATAAATAAATATGATATTCAAAATTTGTAAAATGCCGCGTTGGTCTTAGTACGGCGACTTTTTGTTTATTTAGATAGATAGGTAGATAACACTTTATTGTACACAAGAACACAATGTAAGTACAAAACTAACATAACAAAGTACAATGGGCGGCCTTATCGCTGAAAGTGATTTCTTCCAGGCAACCTGGGATAGACTACCCAAAGACACTATTTCACGCGGACGAAGTCGCGGGCACAGCTAGTAAATAATAAATATTCACGGACATTTAACACAACACCTTCTAGTCCCAAACTAAGCAAAGCTTGTACTATGGGAACTAGATGGTTAATAGAATACATTATACAATTGTTTTTGTAAATACATATTTTTAATACATATTAACACCCAGACACAGAATAGAAGAAACATCTATGCATAGATAGATTTACGCATAGTTTTTTTTTAAAGTGGTTGGTACATTCTTGAGCCCAGCTACGATGCCCGTGGAACAATGAAATAAAGCTTTTAGGCCGGCGTTGCCACACGTTCGGCAGTAAGCAGTAATTTGCTCGAGCGCTCGTCAGCCGTAATGGACGCTGAGATTGCTCAGTCACTTTGCCGGCGAAAATATCACGGTTAAAAACGTAATTTTCACGGTTTTAACTTATCAGAGTGTTTTTGGTTTTGTTTTATTTAGAAGAAAGGTTTTTGGAAGATTAGCAAGTGCAGTGATGCAGTGCAATAGAAGTTAAGGGAAAATTATTACCTGGTTTTCAAACGAAAAAAAAATGTTTAGTAAAATTGACAAGCGTCATGGCTCAGTCGGTAGTAGCTCTGCCTTCCGTGCTGTGGGTCGTGGGTTCGATCCCCACCGAGAACAAACATTTGTGTGTAAACATAGATGTTTGTTCTGTGTCTGGGTGTTTCTATGTATTATAAGTATGTATTTACAAAAAAAAATTGTATGTATGTATTCTATCAGCCATCTAGTTTCCATCGTACAAGCTTTGCTTAGTTTGGGACTAGAATGCGTTGTGTTATGTGTCCGTGAATATTTATTTATTTATAATGATCTCTTTCTTCAAATATCTTGGTAGCATTATGTAGTAAAAATTTAAAAGCATTTATAACAAAATACCTACTTAGATAGAAGTTTATTTGACAGTGTAACACACAGATCAAACGTCATAATAAATGAAGTAACTAGTCGTAACATAAAGTGTGAGCCATTGGAATAAATGTGTGTAAAGTGGTTTTTCTGAATGTGAAAATTCGTGTTAGGTTTTGAAGAGAAAATCCACCATTTTCTTTTCAAAACAAACGACAGCCGACTTGACAAATGACTTGACTTGACTTATTTATTACAATTTTATCACTTGACATTGGCAAAATTGTCTGTCGAAATGACGGACACAGGCCATTATTGAAGAGAAGAAGAAGAAGTCTTAATAAAACTAATAATATAACAAACAATTAAACTAATAAACAACTTTATAATGTCATCAAAATTGGATTGTGGATCGACTAAAACTCTACCATTGATGCCCGCGCTACTTCGTACGCGTGCGAAACTTTCCACTAAAATATCTGTCAACCAGCATACGATGAACCACGTGCCAAAGGCTGCTTTTGGTTTAGAGAGGTCAAGCTGTATCACATAATCCACGTCTTTTTTAAAATAAATATAGCCTATGTTTCAATCCGGAAAAAAGGTATCCGAATGGTATAAGTTTCATTGAAATTGGTCCAGTAGTTTAGGCGTGATCCGCGTACAAACAGACAGACAAACTCGATTTTCGGAATCAGAATCGTTTATTTAGTAGATCTGCATATTTATTTTATTCATATTTAATTTAACTTTTTGGCAGTTTTATAATAGTAAAAACAGGACCTACCTAAATGAACAGCGACTTAAAATAACAAGTGTGTAAGCACTTCACAATTTTCACTCATCATTTGCACACCGTAGGGTTGTCAAAGCTTAGAATTACACGTTTACGAGCGTACATCGGGGCCTTTATCTTGTTTACTCAGACGTGGCAACCCTCGACATATTTGATTACAATTGAAACTCGTTGCGAGGGTGTGAGGGTACAGTCGTATTCAAAACTATAATCGAATTAAGTAAAAGACGTGTGGAAAATTGAAATGTGTTGATTGCTGAGGAACAAAGTCATTTAAAATATTAAAAACTAGCTTCCGCTCGCGACTTCGTTGGCGTCTCGTTTGATATCGTTGATTTTCCGAAATAAAAAGCAGCATATCCAGATTATCCAGGTCACGGACATTATATTCCAAGTTTCATCCAAATAGGATCAGTAGTTTTTGCGTGAAAGAGGAACAAACATACATACATCCTCACAAACTTTCGCTACCATTTTAAATCTATATATTGGACATTTTGCAGTGCATTGCCTTACAGGGCACGTCCTCATTGGACTTGCTCTGTGAGGTAATGCATTGTTATAGGCAGAAGTTACTACTTAACATCAGGTGAGCTATCAGCTTGTTTCACTATACTTTTTGCCACATAGACAGCCGATCCATATAGACATTTTGACACCTGCACATTGTAACCGTTGGACATTTTCACATATTGACCACCCAGTCCCGGAACCTATATACCTATCAAAATTTAATAATAATCATAAAGACCAATTAGTATGTATTACAAAAAAAGTATAAGTATTCTATTAGAAATCTGGTTCCCATAGTTACAAATATTTCTCTATCTCTATCTCTATCTGTCTACAAGCTTTCTTAAGTTTGGGACTAGAAGCAGTTGTGTAAAATGATCATGAATATTATTATTATCATCATCATCAGTATATATAAAACTATTTTGAAGCTGACAGAGAATCAACGCACAGCCTAAACTATAAGTCCTAGAGGTATGAAATTTTGAGGGTAGGTTCCTTATATAGTGTAGGGGCGCACTAAGAAAGGAATTTTGAAAAGTCACATTCTAACGCGAGCAACGCCGCGGGAGACGGCTAGTCAGTATATATAAAACTCTTTTGAAGCTGACAGAGAATCAACGCACAGCCTAAACTATAAGTCCTAGAGGTATGAAATTTGGAGGGTAGTATCCTTATATAGTGTAGGGGTGCACTAAGAAAGGAATTTTGAAAAGTCACATTCTAACGCGAGCAACGCCGCGGGAGATGGCTCGTTTGTTATAATTAAGGTACCAACGTTATGTTAAAATTAATTATCCTATGACAGAATAGTGATAAGCACTTCTGGTGGCGACAGTAGTTTTGAAAGGTCGGTACACAGCACCAAACCTAAACTGATTTGTTTTCGGGATATAATCTGTTTTCGGTCGTGTTCTTATCGAGGACTTTGCTTGTAGGGACCTAACTTACAGACATAACCAACCTCATAACTTTTTTTCATGTTTGTTTTCTTTTTTTTATTTATTTATTTTTTGGAGAGCCAGCAGCTCTTACATATTTGAATAGACAATGGTTTTAGTATAGAGAGCCAATTAGAGGTATGTTTTATGGTAGAATTATTACTTTAATTTACGAACTTATATTTTATATCCAAAAACATTTTTAAAACGGCTTACTCTTACTGACGAACCAAAAACTTTTTTTTTCTTTTTTGTTTTAATTTTAACAGCATTTTTTCAATAGCTCTAACGGTGAATTTAAGACAATTGAGAGGGTGTTGTACCGATTCTGCTGTTTCATCTCCCTAAGCTAGCCTAATTGGACAGTACCCAAAAACTTGCCGTCTCTTTCTCATAAACCGAGTCCGAAGTCTGAGTTTTGTTTGTTGATCGAAACGCATATCGAGAAGCGACTTGCGAGATATTTTGTATGGAAACCCGATAAGCTCCTCTAGCGGGAGATTTGCAAACTATTTATCTCCATACAAAAACTGCAAGTTTCTCGATTCTCGCTTGTCGCAAGTCAACATAACAAAACTCAGACTACTCGCTCTGAACCAACAAAAACGGGCCCAATTTTTGCACTGTCAAATTTAGTTTTGGAAAACGTAACAACAGAATCGGCGCCAATGTCCTATTATTTCTGGGCATCGAAAATCCGATGCTAACAATACCCTTATCGGAATAAAAACAAACACTGTTCGATGACTCACGAAAAACACCTTCCATTTTAGCCGCAAAATAGAGGCGAAGTGTTTGCGTAGATACGTTATTATGAACGGCTATTGTTAGGTTAATGTAAGTTATTGTTATGCCATAGATAACTCAGTTTGCCTAGGAAGGGTCTATTGATGTATTGTCATCGGCAAACACGGTGAGTCGACCACTTTGCCGGGTATAATTATCTGTGGACTAGTGGAGAACCCTCGATTTAGTTTACGTTTGAACCAACTTCATTAGAAGAAAAGTCCAGAAACTATTTTATTTATGTAAACTGATTGGTTTTAATTGTATATTTTACATGGTTTTTACTGTTTTGTGGAGAATCCTGCGGAACTTGTTAGGATCGGTCGCTAGGTCGCTAAGATTTTTGGTACATTTTAGAAAAAAATAGTACTAAAGTTATCATATTACGATCAAGCCAAATTGTAGGCTAATAAGTAACTATACGTTGGCTATTACGACTAAGAATGAGTCCATTCACACATTTCTTTAGCTTATAGGCGTACTTATTAAATAAAAATATCTTATGATCTTTTGAAATCACAACCATAATTTAAATTTTTCACGTTGCAATTAGTATTAGGGTTATTGTACTCGTGTTTTTAATTTGAAAATGTTACATAAATACTTACAAGTAGGATTTCCAAGTTTACAGTGAAAGTAAGTAGGTATAACTTTAACTTAACAAACGAACATCAAAGTAAAGGTTTGTGCTTCAAACGAAATCTGGAATTCATAAACTTAAAGTGGCAAAGTGGAAACTTCAACACAGGCTGCTGGCAATAAGCAGAGACTCTTCTAAACTTTCTTTTTTCACTGAAAAGCCAAGGAGAAAATCAACAAGTCTAATTTGCCTAATTAGAAAACTTTGAAGTGTCTCCGAACTCTCGCTCATCGACAATGAAGGAATTCAATGAATTTCCAAGTGGCTGTTAAACAAAAATAATTTTGAATGATTACTTTACTGCCGCACGAGACGTCACTCAAAAGATAATCAGCAGTAAAGTAATAAGTAATTGACATCTTACCAATGAATGAGTAATGATGATGGCATACACCTTCAAATTTCGACAAGCCTGGTTTGTTCAAGTTTGCATGACGCCCACCACCCACACAAGTTCAAATTAACTTGACAAGTAAGTAAATCATTTATTTGCTACACACATAAAAATTACAAGCATGGGGTTATAGTCACAGAGAAGTTCAGTCTTATCGCAAAATTTGCAGGTGTGTGGCCGCCGTAATAATTAAAGATAAACTTTTACAAATTACTAATTTTAAGTAGTTTTATTGTTTAACACGTTCCCTTCCAACTACGAAAATATACGTAGTAGCGTATCTAGGATCCAGCGCCAGCTACGAGTTTATTCGTAGATGTTTAGTTGAGGCTACCTACACAATTAAAAGCGTTGGCTCTAAACAGGACGGGAATTAAATAGCGTTCTGAGTATCTGCGTAAGCTGTGACTTGGTAATTATTATTCCATCCTATCCCACTAATATTATAAATGTCAAAGTTTAAATGTGTTGGATGTTTGATATATCCTCCTAAGTCCTAAGTTAGTAGTTTGGATTAACACGTAGGCTACATTATATGCGACAAAATCAACAGGATCTATAACGGGACGCGGACGAAGTCGCGGGTGGAAGCTAGTTTTTAATAAAGTTTTTTTGCCAATGTACATAAATAATTGAATAACTCCATGTGTTGGATAATGTTGTTGGATGACAGGCGTCATGGCTCAGTCGGTAGTAGCTCTGCCTTCCGTGCTGTGGGTCGTGCGTTCGATCCCCACCGAGAACAAACATTTGTCTGTTGTAAACATAGATGTTTGTTCTGTGTCTGGGTGTTTCTATGTATAATAAGTATGTATTTACAAAAAAAAAAAAAAAAAATTATGTATGTATTCTATCAGCCATCTAGTTTCCATCGTACAAGCTTTGCTTAGTTTGGGACTAGAAGGCGTTGTGTTAAGTGTCCGTGAATATTTATTTATTTATTTATGTTTGCCTGATTCTCTTGGTACTTGATAACACTAAAATAATAGCTATCTGGTCGTTTCAGTACATGAGATTGGAATGCCAACAATATTAATGCTGAGTAATTTGGTAAGTTTAGGAAAATGAAACAAAAGAATCTGATACCATCATCTACAGCTTAACAAACGTTTAACATGAACTGTTATTTAACCATTTTGTTAAATATTTTTTTATTTTATTTTTTTATTCGGAACATAATTGCCAACTGAACCCTAACTAATTTTCGATTCTAAAATAAATTCAAACTAAAATGATAGTGATTGTGTGGTTAGGTTGTTGATAAAAACGTGAATTATGATGGTTGAAGTAATCACGCAGATGTACGGAGATGATAGTAGCTAGCAGGCTCACAAACCGGAAGTCACAAGGCTATTTTAATTTATGTTTTCTTTATTTTGGAGGCCGATAATGACAAATAAGAGAGACAATTGTAGAGACCATTATTAAAAGCTATCAATAAACTATTTATAATGAAGTGTTTTAGTTTTTGTTGCACAAAAAATTAAGTAAACAAACGATACAATATAATATAGTTTCTTCGTCAAATAAAAACAGTATAAAGTTGAAATTATAGTAGACACCCTAGATCAAAATAAAAATAATATTACGAATTTCCCCAATTTTTTTTCTGATTTGTACTTAAACTTACCTATAAAATCCTCTAATCAGGATACACCTTACGTTGCTAGCTGCTAAAAATACACCTTCATTTTTCTAGACACACGAAATTACGCGATCCCGTACCCGGCCAGAGCGGAAGACGAGAGGTCCTCTCCGCTCCGAGGTCGACTATCGACTGTCAATGTCACGCGGCCAACAGTTGTGCCAGACCTCCGAGCATCCGAAGCTGCAATGACCACAGCGCCTGCGCTATGCAACTTAAAGAATGAACCTTATAACCCACGATTTTAAACTTTCGCACTTTGATATAAGAGTGTTAGTAGATGGTAAACTTGTCGAGCATTTAAAGAAAGTTCAAGCCACATGTCGACTCAAACGAACTCACTTTAAGTCGGCTTAATGAATGGAAGTGTGAAGTGAGTGATGTCACCACACTTGCGCGATAATGCGACTCTGATGTTTCATTTTAACTTGTTTCGCGAGTGTAAACATGGGTTGACTGGGGTGATTATACTTAGGACATTGCTAGAACGTTCTATTATACTCAAGGAAAGTTGTTATTTTGAGAAAGAAATTAAATTATTACAACGGATTTTACCTACTTACCTAATTACTTAGATAAAAGTATTGTACGCCCGACATTGTTATTAAGCTGTTACAGTCTTCCATAATTTGTAAGATTTCTTTTACACAGTTTTAGAACAATAATAATCTCTTATATGTACTAAATCTTATTCTGAAATGCTTAGATGTAAAATACTGAAATATTCGTAGTTCCTTTCATAGCAAATTAAACAAGATAATCAATTTAGTGAGTACTTGTTTATTGTTAGAATATTCGTTTTAAATATATCTTGCTGAAAAAGGGTAACAGTTTTCTTTGTAAAGCGTTTTACTGAT
Organism: Eulithis prunata; assembly: GCA_918843925.1. Taxonomy (NCBI): domain Eukaryota; kingdom Metazoa; phylum Arthropoda; class Insecta; order Lepidoptera; family Geometridae; genus Eulithis; species Eulithis prunata. Next base: position 9,280,096 of record OU974012.1, read on the forward strand.
GTCTGATATTATGCACTTGATCTGATCTTATTATGCAAATAGACATCAAAACATCATTAGCGGTGCAATAAATAGTGACATTAGGCGTTTCAGTGCGTCTTTTGTCGTCAAAAGCAGAAGCCACATCGCTTGTCAATAAGCTGGGCAGCGAAAGCAGTTCAGAAAAGAAAAAAAGAAAGAAGTTATTGATACATTACAAGAGCTTACAGCAGAACTTTATTTTACTTAATATTTGGTGCAAATATAAAAAAAAACTAAAATTTCTATGACACTACAATTACAGATATTAGTTTAAGCAGTGATAAGCGTAAAGAATGAATATGATGTTTGTAAAATGGACTTGAACAGTTCCATGTTGTATGTGACGATCCATCCGGTGATGATAAGCGTCTTCTGAGACTTGGCGATCATGAAAATCAACATCCTGGTCACTTCGGGATTCCTGCTGCTCTCCCACGGAACGAGGTATATTTCGGAACTGATTCCATCACCGACCTGAAGAAAAACGAACGTGTTTATACTTACACATACTTGTATAATTCGAAAATTTCGCAAGGAGTGTAAAAACCTACGTTCCGGCTTCATCATGAGATGGTGACGATAGTGATCGCAGTTCACTAGGATTTTTCTATTGACCGTAAAAACCACTGAAAAATCACAGGAAAGCAAAATACACAATGTTGTGTATGGGCGTGTATCTTCCTGCCGATTTTGATTTAAAAAACATGTGTGCAATTCACATGTGGTAGAAGTGAAACCTTCAAAAACCAATATGCAGTACTTATTGAGTTAGAAAAGCTTCTATGCTCATGTTGCCTAAATCAGAACTAGATGGCGCTGCTAAGTTTGGTCGGATCCTAGAACGCGCTATCGAAGTGTTTTGCGTTTTGTGGGGGTCGAACTGTCGCTTTTTCGTTTCATGGACTTCAAATCACAACGATGCTAAAGAAGTTTTCACTTCAAAAATTATGGGACCAATCTGGAAGTATACCCTTTCAGATAAAAAGTTTTTAAATCGGTTCATAAATGACGGAGTTCTGAGGTAACATTAAAATAAGATTAAAATAATACAACCAAATTGAGAACCTATAATTATCGTACTCACTGGAATCCTGGTTTTCACTAATCAGACTTACAAACAGGACACTCACAAATAGATCGACATTACCTCAGCCAAGATGCTCGCGTAGTTACAAGGCCAGTATATATGGAGCACGCCAAAAATTCCAAATATTGTGAACTTCGGATCGAGTTGTTGCAGTAGATAAATTGAATACAAGTTGAATGATATCATGAAGGAGTTCAGCATGAATACAGCGAACAACCATGGTCCATACATCTCCTGCAACTTGTCATAAAACTCCAGGGCTTCCTGATGATCTTTAATAGCCTCAACCACCAATGCTTTCAGCTCAGTTGGACTTCTCGCAACTTGGTATGCTTTCGCAAGCTTATTCATCATCAATTTCAACTTCATTCGCAGGTGCGTGGTAGAAATACAGAATGATCCGTCAAAGCCGCAGAAATGTGGCACAAGAACAACGCACTGGCAGCAATTGTAAGCGAAGTAGCAGTGAAAGAAAGGCCAATCATTTTGAACGTCTTCAAAATATATCATGTCCATATCGTGCACCATCATTTTCTTGTAGTCATCTGTCTGAATGCTTTCAATCGTCATACTAATCCCAGCATAAACCGGGAACAGAAAGCTCAGGAATGTCGGGAACAACCACGAGTACTCTGCAACTCTACACTGCTTGATGTGTTCATCGTAAATTTCCTGATAGTCTTCTGTCAAGTCGTTGGCTCGCAGAAGATCTATGGACATCCGCTCTAGAAGAGGTGCAAACTTTTGGGTACTATAAATTCCGTAGTAAGTTTTGAAGAAGAACAGAATTAGGATGACACCCAATGTCATGTTTCTCGAAAAGTTGTAGATGTCCAAGTTGTATAAGCACTTGAAGGTGTACGTGAAGAAGAAGAAAAGTTGTCCGCCATTGAGGGCTATGATAAACGTTATTAGCAAGAATCTTCTGAGCGTGTTAGATCGGTTTGGATACACGCAAGCAAAAACCATCGAAATAGCGCATAATGGATAAGTACCGTTGAAATCAAGGTACTTTTTTTTCTTAACGTCTGGATCTGTTTCGATCTCCATGTTGGAACGTGAGCTGTCACACAGCGATACTCGTGAAGTGTGAATTAGTATGGATGTTTTGCTCGCATTAAAGATAATCGGACATTAAAATTATAGGGTAATTTAATAGTGTTAAATTAGCACCTATATCACAATTTTCCTGACGTTTTCTACAAAATATTTTTTTATTATTCTATACGTAGTAATTTATCTATTATCCTATTACAATCCAATTGGATATTTATTGCTAATTAGTAATAACAGTAAACTATAGTGATATTTATAAGTCACCAACATTTTTAATTTAAAAAGAATTTAATCCCAAAACATACAGGATTCTGTTCCACAAAAGTAGATTTTCTGATATCAATCTTTTATCTCAATGTACTTATTATCATAAATGTATTATAGTTCAGACACACTATAGTTCCATTTACACAAATAACTGAATAAAATAAGCGTAAACCAAATAAAAATACAAGAAAACGCCATCAAAAACCATTCTCTCTTGCGAGAATAAACTTGTGAATAAAATATGAGGATTCTAGAGACGAAAAATGTCTTAGAAGCAAAGACAAACAACATCTGTAGATAGGTTACATACGAACATATACTGTGCCTAGATCACGAATAAATCTGATAATCGTAACGATGGCCTATCCGAGATCACTGCGCGGTGACGCTACAACGTTAAGCAGTTGAGCTGGCGTTGACGCGCAATATGACGCAAATACGTTATGTTTACGTAACGTGGCGACTGTCAGATTTTTTTGTGAGCACTCCTCTGAATCCATCCATCGAAGATATCCATCACAAATCAGGCTCTTGAAAATGCTTATAGTGAAACAGTCATGCCTGTGGTCTATGTTTGCCATTCAAGATTATAGAATGTATTATTTTTGACGCAGTCATAATATTATTTTAAGTTACACGTTGTAAGGCAAGAAACAACTGTTACTAAGTAGTGGTCAAGTGACTAAACCACGACGAACGCTTTTTGACGTTATAATATCTCTATGAAAATTAAACCTCTTAGCTGGATGTCTCATTGTTACCAGAATAGACTCTTGAGGGGAACGCATTGCAGTAGGAAAACGCATAAGTGATCGTTCCAGGATAAGATGTTCCGAAAACTGCATTTTACCAATGTCTAGTTCGTAATTTTTAGTTCTGTAAAACTAAGTTTTTTAAGAGAAAAAGTGTCACAGAAAGCAGATAACTCACCTCCTTCTTTAGTTAGGTTAATTTTTATAACCTTACTTGTCCCACGGATGGGCTAAAAATATCTAAAAAAAAAAACTCTAAAGACTTCTAATGCTGTTTACTTGATCCCGAGCCTTCTTCCACCATCTTCTTTCGAAAGCGTCAGGATCGTCCCGCCAACGACCGGAAATCGTCATCCGCAAAGTTGATATTTTATTGTAGTTAGGTTCATACAAAAATAAAAAAACGAATGAAAATGTATAAATGACATGAAAGTACCAACTTTGGTATAGAGTTTGATGCGGAACGATTACTTTGTCTATAACAATTGCATTACCACACAGAGTGCATCAATGACGTACTCTATGTGCTCTACCTTCATCAATCTGGTATTTTCCAGAAATACCCACTGAGATATTCCTACCAGTGGGGAATTCAATGTTTTTTTCCACGAATCTCCACTGGTTACGTCGTTAAAAACCACCATTAAATAGAGGTTTTAGTGTGGATTATGGAATCTTTACACATTATTTTTCGTAGCAATATTGCTACGCAGCCGTAGCTATACTGCTACGGCGTAGCAATTGCTACTAGTAAATCTATTTTTGAACAGTTGATTTTCATGTGCTTGTAGTTGCACTGACACACCCTTCAAGCTTCACATCAGCTAGAATTTTTTTTTTTTCTTTTTAAATTTATTTATTGTTTTAAAAATACATTATAACTTATTTTGTACTATAGCACTAAGGAAACCACAAGGTTTATATGAATTTAGAATCCACAAAGGAGGAATCGGAAGTCATTCGTCTAAATAAACCTAAAACCCATCATAGACGGAAGCTCATCTCTCACGCTGGTGCGATGCGTCACTTGCATTTAATAAATCATAGAATTCGTCCGTCGGTCTGTCATCGCGCGCCGATGACTAATTGCAGGCGGCGGCGGCGGCGCTGCTCGCTCCGACTAATGACACCTCGCTGCGCTTATTGCATTGTTTTCAAAAGCCCGTGCACTAGGCGACTGCGGTCGCGGGGAAACTAGAAATCAGAATTATTTCAGGCGTCATGGCTCAGTCGGTAGTAGCTCTGCCTTCCGTGCTGTGGGTCGTGGGTTCGATCCCCACCGAGAACAAACATTTGTGTGTTGTAAACATAGATGTTTGTTCTGTGTCTGGGTGTTTCTATGTATTATAAGTATGTATTTACAAAAAAAAAAAAAATGTATGTATGTATTCTATCAGCCATCTAGTTTCCATCGTACAAGCTTTGCTTAGTTTGGGACTAGAAGGCGTTGTGTTAAATGTCAGTGAATATTTATTTATTTAGATTTAGTTTTACAGTTTGTAGAGAGCTCAACTGGTTGTTGTGTATTTCGTAAATAATTTGAATATATTAAATACAGTCTTAGCTAAAATTTGTCATAAATAAAAAAACAGGAAGCTCTGTAGTGAAATTGTAATTGTGATACTCTCTGCAATGTTGTTGCTGGTTAAAGTATTAATTACACTTACAATAAAAACAGATACAGATTTTACTATTTTCCCGATTAATGATAAAAAATCAAATTATCATTGTTCAGATTTTCGATAAAAAAACCTCTACTACTTTCTACTTTTCTGTGTTTTGATATTATTGATTTCAAAGATGGTGTTTATTAGTTTATAAATTACATGAATACAGATAAATTATTAGTTTAAAAATTACATGAATACAGATAAATTATTAGTTTAAAAATTACATGAATACAGATCAAACATTGTTAGTAGCAGTAAGATTTTTTGCCGTACTCTCTGGTCGCTTGTTTGTCCGCCAGGTCATGGCTGGTATTATATTTTTATCAAAAAGCCTTTTATTCGTTAAAATTCTGTAGAATTTTACAATTAAGTACAGTCACACTCTGAACAAACCTCTGGTTGCTACAAAAAACTTCAAATACGTGACACTCACACTCAATTTATTATATGTATTCAAAAGAACTCGATTCTTCGCCGCACTCGAAAGTTTAATCGAATTCGTCTCTTGTATTCGAATCAGTCAATGCATCGGTAGATCGACGCGTGGAGTTCTGGAAGCGCAGATTTTGTAGGGCTGTCAAACTTTCGAGCTTAAAATAAAAACTAAATATTATAACTTGGTGGGGATTTCTGAAATAGTTCCAGAAATTCCCACCGCTATAGTTTACCATAATACGACGTAGCTAGTAGGGATTTCGGAATAAAAATAAATCCCCACAATTATAGGGATTTTATTTATTTATTTCAAAATTTCACACAAACAAGTAGTGCTAGGAGGACTTAATGCTAAGAGCATTGTCTACCAGTCTTCCTGGGCGTGCAAAAAGGTTTTAGTGGAGATTTAGGGAATCTTTACAATTGTCTTCTCGTAGTAATAACTACGCCGCCGTAGCGGTATAGCTACGATTACGTAGCGATAGTCCTACGAGAAAAAATGAGTAAAATTGTACAGTTACCGCGTAGTTTTCAATATTATTCAGCTAAGCTAACTTGATTTATCGATTAATGAAAATAAGTTTCCATCTCTAAACAAGGATATCTACAATACTTTAGTCGAAGTTGAAATTACTATAAAAAGGGCCTGAGACTCAACTATTCAAATACACGAAGAAATTCCAAACAAAAACTTTACATGAAAATAATATCTTCATATTTGTAAAATTAAATGTACATGTATGTAATTCAATCTGCGGCAGCCCTAGGCGGTACACATTGCCAACAATAATCCACCTCTGGTGTTTTGTTCAATGAATAACGGTGTTTGTTTACATAACTTGGCATGCGCCTTGCCTCGGGTATCCCTGATCAATTGAGGGTGAATTGCCTCAGCTCCAACTAATATTGAAATGTGAAAGTTTGGAACTAATATGAACAAAGAGTTGATTTTTATAATGTGCTTTACACCTTTCAATTGTACACCACGCACCGGAAAACGTAGCGTAGAAATAACTCCACTAGATGGAAAGATACGATCTGCAAAATATAGCTGACAAATTCTGAATGAGAAAAGCTGAAAACCGGCCTCAGTGCCACGTCTTAGGAGAGATCTACGTCCAGCAGTGGACTGATATAGGTTGATGATGATGAGATGAAAAGACGACGTAGTGAAAGCGTCTGTTTTTGTGATCAATATAATCTGTAGGTCTTCAAGGCAAGATGAATAGGTGTCTTCTAAGACCGTGTTGCTCCATCGTCGGCTTCATCGTCGATTACCATCAGGTGAGATTAAAATCAAAAGATGGCCTAGCGGAGCAGAGATGGAGGGCTTCTGTGAGTTACTGTAAAGCTGTTCCGAAAGGCTTTTGGCTTAAAACCCTCTCCATGATGACTACAGCTGAAGTGATGATGATGACGCCTGGTTTAGGCAATATGGAAATAAAACAGTTGGTCACGATGGATGGCCCGTTCAATACAGCGGTCATCAATCAATCAAAACGAATATTGCGCCAGAATTGGTGTGGAAACAGCGATAGCTTCAGTAGAATAGTATGGCTCTAAGCCGTACGTAAGTTTGTGAATATGTAATGCATTTTTTGAGTAATTTATTCTTGGATAAATGAGGCATTTATTATAACTTAAGTAAATAGAAGTATAAATTTAGCCTGTTTCAATGGATATTAAAATGGTTTAAAAATTAGTGATAACATAATTTTTTTAATGATTAGGTTTTCTTAGTCTATCCCCTAACATACCAAAAATCGGCATCAATCACAAAATTTGGAGAAAAAGATGCTCGGCTAAATTAAGGGTTAACAGAAACCAGAAAAAAAAATTAAATCCCAAGTAACGAAGATTTCTCAGTGGGGATTTCTGGAATATATCAAGATTATCCAATTATGTTTTAAGAGCTTTTGGAAGAGTTCATATCGTTGCACCGATTCTCTATATAATAAAATTATTTATTAAATAATTTGCAACTGGGTTTGCTTTGATTTTAAAAACACAATTTTATTCATTGTACCTACGGGCTTTAATGAATTACCTTACCTATTTGAACCAAGATAAAGAAGGGTATAAATAAAAAATTTAACCCTTACCCTCTATAGCAACTTTAATAAAGAGAAACATTCACTTAGCTACGTGTACGGTGGTGTGGTATCACGTAGCTGATCTGAATAAAACACTAGAGCACAATTGGGCCTGAATTATGTACGCGGCGGAAGGCTACATTGGACAATAGACCCTTTAATCGAATGTCAAGAAGCTACGCATGCCCATGTTTGTGTGGTTTCCAAATAACTTATTCTAAGCTCTATTTAAAGTGGTTGGTAGAGGTAACCGTAGAAGATATTTGAGATATTTCATTTATTAACCAGCTTGTTATATTACATAACTTTGGCATGTCAAATTAATACAAATAATTTACTTAATGTTAGCATACCTAAATTTAACTCATATACCTAATATTCTATTAACATTCACCATCTATTTATGTATTCTATCAGCAATTCAGTTACCATAACACAAGCCTTGCTCGGTCTGGGACCAGACGGGAGAGTGAAATGTCCATAGATATTGTATAAATACATATAAATATATATATAAAGATTTTTAGAAGATTTCACGCGCACACTACGTCGTCTCCATCGAGAGCAAATGTTCCCGCAAGGTGTGATCAATTGCTGTTACTGTTGCAAGGAGAGGACACACTAGATACAATAACTATCTTTTTTAGAAAAGCTTTTTTACTTACCTAATTGCAAATGATGTTTTTTTCTGTGGAGCGCCCGCGGTATGGATGGAAGGATGTCGTGGAAGCTGACTTGTGTGAGCTCCAAGCCGAGAACTGGCAGGAATTTGTACAAGATAGGAAAGGATTGCGAGTTTTCTTATCATCTAACACATTTCAGGTCATTGACCCTGCGGAGAAACTAAAGTGGCTTACCTATAGTTATTTGGGTCGGTGAAGTGTGTAAACATAGTTTGCGGTCTGCAACAGAAGTTAGATCTGTTCTGCAAGGCTATTCTGACTCATTCAACATTCCTTGGGGAAAACGTAATGGGAATTTGAGACTAACCCTTTTGGACCGATTTCGGAAGTTTGCAATGGAGATATCGAATTCGCTGTTTGAAATCTCTTTCAAAAGTTTCCGATATTGATCCGAAAAGGCTTGTCGAATGAATATAGTCCTGCTGAAAACCTTCACGTTCCAAAATAGCTAGAGAATAGAAAACTGATTAAAATGTATGGAAATTACATTCACGTGGTCAATAACATACCTTTTTGACGTTGCCTATTCTCTAGCGATGACTGAGAGCTTGGCTACAACAGGAGTAAAGGCTAAAAGAGCTAAGATGGCCCTCTTTATATTTTGAAGTCGGTAAAAAAATATATTGTATCAAGTATAGAAATTTGCTTTTAAAAGATAAACACGAAGTAGTTAGTAGTTATTATAACTTTACAGACATTGTTTAATAACGATTTTTTGGACTAGACTTTACTAAGAGGTACAAGTTTGAGAGAAGATTAATTTCAAAGATTACTTAGGATTTGCTCAACGGTGACATTAATATTTTTGATCAATGCGTAAAGTTAGAAGAAAGCAAGTTAATAATGCTACAAAACGTAAGTACGTCATAAATGTACAATATATTAGACACTAATAAACAAAAAAATTTATTAGGAAAAAACTCTTGTTCCATAATCCATATTTTATGAATATTTTTAGAATAGATCGTCATGAAATATTTAAATTAAGTAATTTTACAACCAGTAATTTAAGCCTTAAGTTCACAAACATAGGTATAAAGCAACTTGCACACTCTACTTACATTCGATTTAATGATATATCGTGGCTTGTGAAACAGATCTGAAAGTTTCGCAGATTTTCACTCTAGTGTGCACAGTTCCTTATAGCGTTGTAAATATTTCAACTGAAAGCTCACACCGTACATTTGTAAGGTGTTAGTTGTATGTAGAAAGAAGAAATAGAATGGTCTGTATCGTTACACCTCGTTTCCATTTGTCGGGTGTCGGGTCCGACAAAATGTCGGGTGCTCCAACATGTTCAGCATGGGCAGATCATGTTACATGAAGGTGTTTACAATTACGCGACACCATTTTGACATCGTTTTTCTAAACTAACTTATTTTGACAGCACTAAAAATTTTGCCGTCCCTTTTTCACTAACAAAGACGGCTATAATTTTAGAGCTGTCAAAATAAGTTAGTAGCTGTTAGTAGTAGTAGAGCTCTTTGTGAGAGCTCGTCCGGGAAGTACTACCACCGTACCTATTTCTGCCGCCAAGCAGTGATGCTCGTATTGCTGTGTTCCGGTTTGAAGGGTAAGGGCGTCGGTGTAATTATAGGCACATGAGACTTCAAGATCTTTAGGTCTCAGAGTGATGGACGCAGTGCATTGCCTTACAGGGCACGTCCTCATTGGACTTGCCCTGCGAGGTAATGCATTGTTATAGGCAGAAGTTACTACTTAACATCTGGTGAGCTATTAGCTTGTTTCATTACTTTGATCATAAAAAAAAAGTTAAGAAAAATGCAACAAGAGAATCGACAAATGATATGTACTTACTTATGTCTGTGGATTGAACAAAAATACCGTTGTCGACACCGCCGACTCGATGTGAAACCGTCTAGAACTAAATGTAATTTTAGCTTTCCGCGTGTAAATTTCGTATCGTCAGCTATTATGTGCTGAAGCAAAAATGATACAGTATTTACCGAAATGACGGCCAGAGACCATAAATAAAAAAAGAAGGAGGTACAACGATGTTACGCGAAACTTCTAAATAGTTGTAGCTCTGTGGCTGTCTCACGTTTAAAGTAGCTGTTACCTGCCTGTTTGCGAACAAAGTTTGTTCTCAGAAACATTGGATCTCCGGCTAGAGGAAAATACGGGTCTATTATCACCATTATTTCAAACATGTCCTTTTACATTATTTTTGTAAACTTTGGTGTTTAGATACCGGTTTAGTAGGATCATTGGTTTTTATGGACATCACTACAAAAAATAATATGCAAAATGATTAAGTAGGTAGGCACGAACAAATAATACAGTCAAGAAATCATAAATGCTAACTTTAGTGAAATTTTGTTTGATAGACAGTTTAATAAGTAGCTACTTCTTGTAATGTAGTAACGGTTTAGTTGCATTAATAGGTTGCATACTTCCAAGATATTCAAATTTTCATAGATGACCCGGAATTTAAGCTGTCAAGTGTATTTAAGTAACTAGTTAGATTTATTTAGTTCGTTATTTTCATGTAAACTTATATGTTCTCGTGAAATTACAGTTTGTGTAGTATTTATTGAACAGAAAAGATTTGGCGTTTCACAAATGCAAGTTTCACAAAGAAAATTCTCGTAAGTCAGTTCTTGCTTACAATGTTTTACAACACATGCCATAAACACGTCTAAATCATGCTTAGTCGAGCGAGTAAGCCAAAACAAACGCGTGCCCGGAGGCGAAACTAGAGACGAATAACTTTTACCCCCTCTTGTTAAAGTTAGTACGTCTGGGACAGTAGTCCACCTACGAAATCTCCACTTTACGTTGCTTAAAACAATTTCCTGCTATCAAAGTTCAAAGACTAGTTTTTATTTGTTCGTGTCACGTAGGTCCCAGGAGTTGTTTGCTGTTAGTGGAGCTATAAGCGAATTTACTGGAGTTTTTCTTAGAGATAAAATGGCGCTGCGTGCAATCTGAAAAACAATGTATTTTTCTCAACAGCTACTATTGATCATACTACTGTTTTTGTGTTTTATTGTTCTACTAAATTTAGTAATTTATGCATTTCCAAATATTAAAACTTAAAACATAGCACATCACTTTTTCTCGAAAGGAAAAATATATGTTTTATTTGTTAATTCCCGTTTGTCCCACTGCGTTTCGTCCCACTGGTGGGACGAATGGGAATCCAATTGTTTTAGTTTCTGCAGTCAGCGGATTTTTCTCGATGTTGTAAGCAGCATTTTACCGCGTGTGTAAGCGGACGTGAAGATCCCTAGGGACGCACTTCCGTGGGTCACGTCGGGCCCCGTATTCTGTTTATTGTTCCCAATACTAACCAGCAGATAATCGCTGCGGAACTATTACAATCCAAATGTGCTCTGTTTTTCTGAACTAGATACGGAATAACGTATTTCCCCAGTTTCTCTCTCATAGAGACAGTCAGCATCAAAAGTGCCTATAGTTTTTTATAACGATACTTTTTAAAATAGATTATTTTCTCCATTCCTGTTCGTCCCACTGGGTTTCATCCCACTTGTAGGATGAATGGGAATGCATTTTATTTTATTTTATCTAGAGGTTTGTGTATGGGCTTAACATTATAACCTACATAAAACGCTATTACTGTTTTAGACCGATACGGCTAGTAGATATAATTAATAGACACTATTTGTTATTACTATTTTTTGTAAACCATCCATCAAATTAAGTTTACCATATGTATTAATAAATTAAAGATATACTTAACTGATATTGGTCGTGTCGGTGTAGACCAAAATAATAAAACTAACAAATAAAAGTTATTATATCAACGGAGATGAGTCAAGTCAACAGTGCTTTTGTGTGCAATATCAAGCCTCTGATCTATTACGAAGTATTCCATGGAATGTACCATGTCGTCAGCCAATCGGAAGTGACTTGTATCTTTCTTAAACTATACTGTGTTTTTATTTCTTCGCTTTTTTTGACTGCACAAGCTTACTGTGCTTTTCATATTTCTGACATTGTTATAATTCCCCTAGTCATAGAATATATTGCGTATGTTGTATTCGCATTATTAAAGATGGATACACACTTTTATTTAAAAGCTTTACGTGCAGATGATTTGAAAATTGCTACAGAAACTACTGAGCATGTGAAAATAATACTACTATCAATTACGATCGTATCCGTTGGTCTAAAAGTGACATTACGGTATTTTTTTGAAAGGGACTCTATATTACATCGTGTTTCACTGAGTTATTTTACTTTCGTCATAGTTATTGCACGACTAAAGTTCGTTTATGTGTTCTGGGTTTTGTATTATCGCGTTAAACGAATGAGATCACGTATGGAGAACTGTAAGGGAAGGTTGTCAGCGGTAGAGTACGTACAAATATATGAAGAAATTGTTAGTAGGTTCAAAAAGTTCGATACAACTCTCAAACCTTTGGTGAGTTATCATAATGTCTAGTTATGTTTTAAAATAATAATTACTTACCTGGTACATAATTTAACAATAACAACACGTAAAAAAGAGCTTCTACTATATTTTTTACTTTCATATTTCAGACCGTAGTATTTGTGCATTCTTGCGTGTTTTCAGATGATGTTTCAGTTCATCAGCAGTTTATTACTCAATATGACACATTTCGCTAAATTTGTAGCAACTCATGGTGATGACGTAAGCGTTTGCGTACATTTTGAAAAACTTTATGTATAAAAATACTAAATAATTTTATACTTTTTATGAACCAAAAATGATCTTTTTTTCCTGGATTTCTTTGGGATCAGCCTTCCTTGTTCTCTCGCCATCCACTCAGATATTCTGACGCCATAATACTTTTTAAATATTGTAAATACTGTATTAGTTGTAATTTTCTTTGTGAATAAATAATTTACTTTTTACGTCATATTTGGGACACATCGTGTGATGAACTAAAAATACTGTTTTTTTTTCAGGGACAGAACAATTTAATTGGAGCTATAATGCTTGGTTTGTTGCAATACATCCCAATTGTATCCGCTACTGTTGCACTCGACTTGATTAGCGCCGAACAACGCCAAATAAATAGCATTGCATTCGACAAGCGTATGAGTTCTAATAGTAAGTGTTGTTTTAATCAATTAAGCTATACGCACACTTGACGACGGCGCCGTCAGCAATATAATATGGATTACTGATTTTATCAACAATACGTATGTCGAACTTTCCTTTGAATATGAATACTTGTCATGGTATTGTAAAACATTTCTACATTGTAAAATGTGTATTACTGACAAGCATGTTGCTGACAAGCTTTTTGCTGAAAAGATTGGTAATTGCCCAGCTGGCATTGGATATGAAGTTTCTATTTTTTGTCGGCTAAATTCAGTGGCTTTGTGAGCATTATATAACATCCATGGAAATAACCCATGCATCGCTCGTTTGTAATTTTATTTGCTTCTAACCGTTGCCCGCGACGTTGCTCGCGTTCTACCCTTTGTGTGACGTTTCAAAATTCCTTTCTTAGTGCACCCCTACACTATATAAGGATACTACCCTCCAAATTTCATACCTCTAGGACTTATAGTTTAGATGATGATTTAGTGACAGCTTACCGCTAGTTTAAGTCTAGATTAAGAAATAATTTGGTCGGGCTTTTAATCAATATGTAGATGCAAATGCGCTTAATACATTTATCAGTAAGGCCATGCATCGTTATTTGCAGTAGTTACCACTTAACATCAGGTTTGCCATAGGCTTGTTTCATTATTTAGTTACATAAAAAAAATCTACGAAAACTAAAAGATCTGAAGGCGGTAACTACGCCTGCACTCTAAGGAAGTTCTATTGTTATTTCTGTTTGTTCATTTTAGATGAACGAGATCGGTTTGAGATTCAGCTGCTCATACAGCTGATCAAACACAACCCCATCGAGTTCAACCAGTACCGCATCTTCACACTCAACTTGAGGACTATTCTGATCGTTGCTTCTTTTGGCATCACAACGTCCATTGGTGTTCTGCAAGTGGCACAAGCTAGGTTTCACTCAGGGTTTTATAAACATTTTAATGAAACCACAACTTACCAGAACATAACTTAGAGCACAAGTTGTTGTGTAAGTAGTAATATGTGTAAGTAGTGTGACTTTTCAAAATTCCTTTCTTAGTGCACCCCTACACTATACAGGGTGTTACCAGACCACTTCCGAAAACGAAAGGGGGAGCTACAGCACACCAAAACCCAACCAAAAAAAAAATCTGTTATCCTGAAAAATAATTATAGCCGGAGAAAACAATGTTTAAAGATTTGTATTTATTTCGCCAGCCCGCAATGTACGCATTCACGTAGGTAAGGTCGAGGCGTAGTACTATTATTTCTTCTGTATCGTAAGTGCCTACTAACGTAGGTAGGTACTAACGTAGGTCGCTCGCACGTCGCGTACTTGAATGACCCGCGATGAACTCTCAGCTGTTCATGCTGTAGTAGACGTAATCTGCGTGCTGCGTGTACATTGCTGCTTTATTTATTTTATTTCTTTTTTTGCTTTTTTAAATGAGATAATTAGGTAGATATGTCTTATTATGTTGTACTGTGTGTATGTAACTAGAAAAAAAATTAAAAAGAGATAGTCAAGTCAATTTTTTTTCGCGATTTTTTTAGCTTAATGTTTTCAGTATCATGGTCTGATTGGAACCTCCAAGTTTTCGGAAGTGGTCTGGTAACACCCTGTATAAGGATACTACCCTCCAAATTTCATACCTTTAGGACTTATAGTTTAGGCTGTGCGTTGATTCTCTGTCAACTTCCAAAGAGTTTTATATATTGATTGATGATGATGATATGAGGTAGAGCATAGTTCAAATAAGTGATTGATTACGTCGGTATTTGATGTATGTAGTTACTTTCCAGCATTGCTATTGAATTAGGCTTTTGTCCAAAAATGGATCCCGTTGATAATGCATTTTTAAATAGATTTATTGCATGCAAATTAATTAATAATTCCTAATTTCAATGTGATTTTATTATTATTGCGAATTTCAATTATGTACGTCTAATTTTTATGAAATAATTTATTATTGTAAAATGGAAATAAATGGTTTATTTATTTATTGCTATTAATATATTTTTTTTATCCTACAGCTATTTATAAACACAATTCATACAAAGTGGACGAGTTTTGTGAGGTATTGTTATAGGCATACGTCATCAGCTAGTACCGTCGCTCACTATCATAAAAAAAATTCATAACATAACTTGAATGTTGTTAGGTACCTGTACACACGAGTATAACCACTGAGCACGTCACATTCGAAAATCCAATTTCCGTAAGGTACGTGAGAATATTCCGATAGATTCTAGTAAGTATCATTATTATACTTTGACGTAAAAAAAAGAAAAATGTATTTATTTTTGGCAACAAAAATAAAGCCAATTCCCAACGACCTGCGCTTCAGGCCAAGGTGATATTCTACAATTCGTTCATTCGTCTCCTTACTAATAGTTTATCTTACTAATTTTTTTTTCAGGTTTTGAAGAGAAAATCCACCATTTTCTCTTCAAAACCTGAAACGACTTCACATTCAGAGAAACCACTTTACACCCATTTATTCCAATGGCTCACACTTTATGTTACGACCTAAGTATTATTGGTTAAAATTCCACCAAAATTAAACGATAACACAAGAAAAACTATTAAAATAAAAATGCTATGTGTTGTTTCACAAAATGTGAAAACTCCAATCTCCCAGTGTCAATTCTTTGCCCAAGTAAGGATGACATTGACAGGTCAGCTTGACACTGATAGGTACCTAACCACTTGTGTACCTGAGACAGTGTATTATAACGCGTTTACAGACCGTTCACCGTAAGTCCCCTGCCTTCTACGTTGGAACTATAGAAGGCAGGGGACATCTTACGGTGACTAGTAGCACAGATATAATAAACCTAGTAGCCTGAATATATTCTACTAATATTAGATTTGTATTGTAGTTTCAAAGCAAATAGCTTGTTTCAAAGCAAATTGCTTGTTTCAAAAACAAAAGCGGAACCGATAGCATCCGATATGTAGTGCGTATATTTGACAGCCTATGTTTTTGATCGAACATCGCGACAATTTTCGTATTTTAGGGTTGCGAGCTAAAAATAATAATGACAGATGTTTGTACTAGATGTGTGTCATATCGGTCTTCTTAAACTGCGATAGCTAAAATGACTGCTTTTATTGTAACCTCTTTTGTTGTCATGCAAGTGACAATGAAATAGCATTTTATAAACCACGCTTAATTGATAGGTGAATATCAATATTTATTTACTTTTTGGAGAACTAACAGCTTTATACCATTCCTCTTCTAAAAAGATTATTTTATTCACTGAAAACAGTGAATAAAAAGCACTTTTACTCACTGTTTTGGTGTTTGAACTTAGAACACACTAATATCGCTGTGTGTAGTCGGTAATATGATAGCGAGAAAATTCCATAAAGCATCGCCTGACGTGAAATTAACACTCTTCAGATCTTTTTGCCAATCGTTTTACACGTGTCAACTCTGGACGAACTACACGAAAAAATCGCATGACAGCATAAGGGTGGCCTACAACAACATCTTTAGGCACCTTATGGGCCTGCAGCGCTGTTGCAGCGCCTCCGGAATGTTTGCTGAAGCCAGAGTTGACACGTTTAACGCCATTCAGCGCAAGAGAATCGCGTCTTTTATGGACAGGTTCACGAATTGTCCCAACCTTATAATTAAGAGCCTATCGGATAGATTGATGCTGACTGCAACGTACCGACATTGGGTGGAAATTGCCACCTAAAACAAGTGCACCTATGTGTGTATTCTTTTTTATCTTATTTTATTTTATTTTATAAGTTTTATATTGTGTTGTGTGTATATTTTATTTGTATTTGTATTTGTGCCTATGGACCCCCCGTGTCTGCAATAAAGAATTATTATTATTATTATTATTAATATTTTAGTCGTTAGAATCTTCACTCGCTCGTAATTCATTTATGGCCCTCGCTTTAAATCCGTCTTTTATTCACTAGATGCATAATATACTATTAAATATTTGATTAAGTACTGATTTAACTTTAGAGAGCGAATAATTACAGGTTCTCACATAAAACAGTGTGACTGCATAGTGCATAGCAATATAGGTAAGTTAGTAGTAGTAGCTTAGTGTTGTTTGACCTCTAATGGTTAGCATCGGTAGTCGACAAGCGTAATTTGTTGACTTACTATTTTACAACGTCTGTCAGCTGTTTTCTATTCTAAGAACACGACAAAACCTGCTATAAATAGTGTAAAAAGAAAACTATAGTGAAAACATCTGGGAGATAGTAAATAAATGTCTGGAACCCTGTTAGTTTTTGTGACACATGCTTCACCACGAGATACCATAGCAAGCTGACCGGTAAAATACATCGAAACAAACTTTACACAGACAATAGCAGTTGTTTTATTTGTTGTTTGGATTCTGCGGAAGCGGATTCTTTGTTTTAGGTTGTTTTGGAGGTTGTATTTGTACAGCAAACAATAACTTCTAATTTGAAACAACATGAAGTCGGTAAAAAGATTCATTATTATACTCGTACCACGCCTGGCTAAAAAAACTAAAATTTACTAACTTAACTAAAACTGCACTTTTTTTATAATTTATCAGTGCGTATTATAAGTTATAGATAGATAGATAGAAAACTCTTTATTGTACACCACTTTTACAGAAGTTATGTGTATTTTTTAAATATTGTGAATATTGTAAATACTGTATTAGTTGTAATTTTCTTTGTGAATCAATTCTTTATCTACCTAAGTTATGTAATTGTCTGCAGTTTTCAATTTAATTACCTAAATCCATTACATTTTATTTTAGACCACAAATATTACACGGTTCAGGGTAAATAATGTTAAAGATATTATTTAGCACGACATAATCATAAAGAGAGTCATGTAACGAGGAGAGTGCTAAGTATGAATGTGGATGGATATAGAGGAAGAGGTAGGCCCAAGAAAAGATGGATGGATTGTGTAAGAGATGATATGCATAGGAGAGGAGTGGACACTGAGATGACGGATGATAGGGGAGAATGGAAGAAAAGGACATGATGTGCCGACCCCACCTAGTGGGATAAGGGCAGGAAGAAGAAGAAGAATCACAATTCTTAGTTTTTCTAAAACATATTGTAAATGTAAAAAAAAACATAGTTGATTTGATTTTATCTGGGTGGGTGGAAGTTGCGCCGCTTGTACTTTCCTACTACTTTGTTTGTACCTTCCTGTCTGACTCTTACGTGTGTGTTAAATATAAGTATTTCATTTTTTTTAAAGTTTGTTTACTAATTCTATGGGTATCATGCCTGAAAGAAAAAGTTTTTTTTTATTTATATTGTACCGTCCACTGACTACATTATTTACTAAACTACTTCGGGGTCAGGATAGTACAGCCAATCAAATTCCAACATTTTCAAGCCTGTTTGTAACGAACTACCTAGTCTTACCTAGTCTTAAAAAAGCCGTGTTGGCCGAATGGGATTGCACCTCGACTTTCAATCCGAAGGTCGTGGGTTCGAATCCCGGCCGTGCATCAATGGATTTTTCACGAGGATTTAACACGAGCTTAACGGTGAAGAAAAACATCGTGAGGAAACCCTTGGCTTAGTCAGCTCCGCACGTATTGACCTTGTCTTTCCTGTGGATATGGCTGACTAGGCTGAGAGGATGGTATAGGTGCTGAGCAAGCCTACTCCATCTAAAACATAGTCCCAGGCACTACAGTGTCCCGTTAAGTTTAGGCATAGGTTGCCTCCTGACGCTGTATAAATCTTCTTCAATAGATGAAAAGGCCTAGTATTATTATTAGCCTTACCTAGACCTAGACACTTACCTAGATCTCTACTCTATCGTGCCTCAATTCCAAACCAACTGCGTTGCGTTCCGCTTGAGTGGAGCGCACTTGCCTTAGAAACACGTATTCACTCTCAAGATCTCAGCTTGCACTGATTTGGAAAATCGGCGATGGCTGGGTTGCCTCTTGACGGCCTGCACTCAATAGCTAGAGGCTTTAAGTGATAACAGTTTCATACATACCTACACATAAATTATATACCTACATATTTAGGTACCTTACCAACCTAAGTAAGTACCAAGTTACTGTACCAAGTTAGGTAAGGAACCATAAATGAATTCAATCAAATAAAAATAATAAAAAAAGTATTTTTACACAACAGACAGATTTTTACTACAAATATCGGACAAAGAGTATAATTTACAGAGAACAATTTATTTGTAAATCTAAAGCTACATTTTCACTTTACCGAAATAGACTTACAAGAACTACATAGGTATACACGGTGTAACATAATTATCCTATAAGTCTGGAAGGGCGGTATTTTACAGGTCATGGCGAACAATGATTGGTCTACGACTTTTAAGATTTCAAAGTTTTTCATTGATGAAATGCGCTCGTAACTTTTACTTAAAATGTACCCTCACACAGCATGCGTGTATGGGTCTGCGCAAATAGTAAACAAACACTTAGGGTGGTCGCAAATTTCTAAAATAATAAAAATTGTACTTTTGTATGATTTTTTTTTATTACGATATATTGATCCTTTGCACACGTCCAAGAGCTCAAGTGTTCGGTCTGATTATGCCCTCTTTGAAGTTATAGGGTAATTATGTTACACCTTGTATATATCTAAGAATGTGTACCTATATCTAGACACAGAGACGAGAAGCGCAGTCTCCGGCAGCGGGGATAAGTTAAATTGAAAAGGCGATAAGCACTCCTCTTCAAAAGCACACCAGAATATTATACAACTAGAAATATTCTCTTTAGTTCTTAGAGGATTACGTGGGAGTGTGCAGTGGTTCGGAAAATTAACAACTAGAAACTGCCATTTTCAATTGCAGAGACACAACAGCATTACCGCAGTTTCTAAGATGATAGTTTTGTTAGTTGATATATTATGATGGTTTCGTACACGTGCCATGATGAAGAATAATGTGATGTGACTATTGCGTTTAGGTAAGCGTAGTGTAGGACGCCCTCCGGCGAGGTGGGGCTAGGATTTGCGTAATGTAGCACAAACACTGGATGAGAAGAGCTGAAGACCAGGCTCAGTTGTGCGTCTTGGGAATGAATCAAAATCAAATCAAAGAGTTTATTTGCAACTAGGTAATTAACATGATATAATTATCACTTAAGAGTAAGTATATATTGACAAAATAAATAAATACACAGTTACAAACTGGTTTCAACTCAGTATATGCAGGTTGTAATAACTTGCGCTGGTCTTCCGTTGAGGCCAATGAGGAGGTAAGTAAAAAGTAATAACATAAGATAAGGATGAACGACCTACGTCCAGCAGTGGATTCATAGGTTGATGATGATGATGATACGAAAAATTATGATGAGCTGTCACAATATCACATACCTAGTACTTATTCTCTTCACAGGTGTTACTAATTAGTTCCATTATTAAAAAATACTAATTAGGTAGTCAAACAAATATAGAATCTTATTCATCGTTTATAAGTAGGTATCTACTCGATTACATTGAAACCAATCCCTCGAAAGCCTCAATTATTGCTAAGTGTTTTTGAAGTGAACAACTAAAGTGTTTTAATCGAGTTGTTTTAATGATTAATCACTCCTAGTTTAACAGTTATCACAGAATCGATTATTAATGCAAAGATTATTATAAAATGATTAAAATGTTACTAAAGTTAGTTTAGAACTACCATAATTTTTTCAGAAATGTTTGATTGCAATTCTTACAATATAAGTGAAATCTACAATATTTTTTATTCGTTATTTTAAAACCAATAGGGTAGGTGATGCATTAATTGTAAAAATTACGAACAGCAGATTTTTGCTCTCTCAGCGAGTTCTTTTTTCATAGGACTGCAACCAAGTATTATTGAAGTTTGTTTCATATGAAAAGTGGTTTATATTGATGTGTGCTTCAATCCTCTGAATTTTTCAGGAGTGGTCTTATTACCTCATCGCAAACAGTACACAACAAAGCCAGTTACTTCATAAAGTACCATAAAACAAAAGGAACTGTTAAAAAAAATGAGCTTTCACTAAACAACAGATCTGGAACATTTAAGGCGACTTTCTTTGACCCCCGTAAAATATTTCAACTTGCTTAAAATAAGAAAGACTTGTCTTGGCATTCCTCGTTTTGTTTCACTTCAAAGTTTTTACGAGGGGAATGAACTTGAAGGTAAATGTTTAAAAAACGATAAACAGTTTACCGCAACCACAGTGAAGTCATAATTAACGCTATCAACGACAGAGTTAGAGGAAACGTTGAAAATTTGGTTCAAAAATGTGGGAAAACGCATGATGCGTTTTCCCACATTTTTGAACCAAATTTCCACAATTTTAAACCACTGAACCTCTACTCCGAAAATTAATTAACGAATATTCGGTAGTGACGTTTGTGTTACACTGCGCGGTGGCCTCGAGCGATGGTCCAGGCTCTTTCAAAGTCACAGCGTTACTGCGCAGTGTAGCACAAACGTCACTACCGAATCTTCGGTAATCATTATTCACAGTAGAGGCCCTGGTCCGGTGATGACAAAATCAATTTAACGTTATGACGTCACCGGACATCACGTGGTTTATTTATCAAAAAAAACCTAGTCAACCTTTTTTTTTTTTATCGTTGGGAAATCCTCATGGATACTCTTCTGCCGTGGTGAGCGACAGGTCAACAGAGGTCAACCTATTTTATACCAGTTCTATGGGTAAACATGTACAGTACACTACATTTCTTTCAATGTCTTTCAATTTCAAAAAACGTACCCAATGAAAGAGTTTGTTTTGCCAAGTCTCAGGCCACCAAACTAATATTTCTGAAATATTAACACAAAGAAGTAGATTTTGGCAAAAAATATTTACAAAAACGTGGAGTTACTTTATCCTGCTCATTATTTACATGGAGATACATAAACAACAAATGCCAAAGCAGTGTAACCAACGCAATAAGAATTATGTAGAACGGAAGCCGTGGGCACACATCCAAATTCCGAAATTTACTGCCTCAAGAATGTTTTTTCAAACCCCGACACGATTGAAGCGCTCGTGGCGCAGCTTGCTTAGTCAATCTTCACTGATTATCTAAGTTAGGTAAGCGATGTTCTGTGTAGTCAATTAGTCATAATTTGGATGGGTGACCGTTAGTGGCATTTACGTCAAGCGCTTTCGTGCTTTAGACGGCACGTTAAACTGTCCAAACTCTACATATACACAAATAAATAAATAAATATTCACGGACACTTAACACAACGCCTTCAAGTCTCAAACTAAGCAAAGCTTGTACGATGGAAACTAGATGGCTGATAGAATACATACATACATTTTTTTTTTGTAAATACATACTTATAATACATAGAAACCCACACAATACATAGAAATATTTAATAAGTAATATTAATATTATTATTTAATATTAGTAAGTAAGTTTATTTGAAGTGACTAAAAGAACGGATCGTATCGGATAACTTAAAAATCCCCCTTTAGGGGGCTCTACCGTAAAACTGTAAATGTACACTAAACCTTTTTATACGCTCGTCGACCTAACTTTTTGCGGTTGTTTGAAACCACCTTTATTTGTTTGGTTTACGTGCACTAAGTGGGCCTTTATTGCTATCGGTTTAACTACTAATGGCAAATGGCGCTATAAATATAAGTTAGAGGGGTAACTCTCTTAATATAATTTTGTCAAAGTATCATTGCGATTTTGTTGGAATATTGTAATATAATATTCCAACAAAATCGCAATGTTAATGGTCTCATGGCAATTATGTCACAATTCGAGACTTTTATGACAAGGACCCAACAAAATCTCATCTCATTTTTTTTTTCGTGGTTTTATTCTAAGTGTTAATTGTTTAATATCGGTGGTAGGTATTTTAAGCAATAATACTTGAAGTCGTTGTATAAACCCATGACAATAGATGTGTGATCCTAATTTGATGGTTTCAAAATGTTTAAGGGAAATTCCACTGTTTTGCAAACAAAACAAAAGAAAAGACAGCCGACTTGACGACTGACTGACTTTGTTAGCTTTATGTCAAATAATTCACTTGACACTTGGCAAAATTGTCAGTTGACATAACGGACAGAGGCCATGTAAATAAAACGAAGGAAATTTTTTTACTACGAGAATTAGCCCTCCGAAAAACAGGAGAAATAGGTATTATAACGAGGGACCAACTTAAAACCGAATGGTCAATAATAATAACTACATCGACATGATTATCAAACTTTTTAAGTAGGTTAGGTATAAATCTAAGTTTAGGACTAACCAAGAATACACCTAGCAATTATTATAGGAAGGTGCGTACATACACACTAGTTAATGCTTAGAAAATTACAACTAATACAGTATTTGCAATATTTACAAAATACATGAAACAGTTAAGCTATCTACAAACCGTTGCAAATGATTTATAAATAGCTCAACTGGTCCAAATCAGTACCAATCGGAAGTGGATCGCAATCGGAGGACACAGGTTAGTTAATTTAACTTAGAATCTCATCTTATTATCATGATAGTAGAGTACTTATAGTACTTCTTGTTAAAAAACTCGTCAAGCGAAGTACCTACTGCCATCGCACCCATTTCTATTGCCAAGCAGTGATGCTCGCATTGCTGTGTCTCGGTTTGAATTGAAGAGCATGGGTGCCATGAAACACCTTCTTGTCTCAGGGTGATGGATGGTGTGCGATGCCTTACAGAGTTGTTAATGGACTGGCTTTATGATGTCTATAGGCAGAGGTAACCGCTCAACATCAGGTACTTGTTACTTAATTTTTTTCATAACAAAATAAAAAGTTAGATCTCGAAAACGTATGGTACGTATATTTATATGTTATGTTTATGTAGTTTATATTAGTTTGTAGGTTTAGTTTTACATTGAAATACTCTCTAATACTTCTTTGGTACACAATACTACCTCTCTATTTTAATCCTCTCCTTTGCCTCAAAGGTTTGCTGGAAGAAAACTCTTATTAGGGTTAAGCTCGCCTTTGTATATATCTTTAGTTTTAACTTGCTTGTTTATATGTTTATGTGTGCAATAAAGAATTTAAGAATTTAAGTATTTAAAACAATCCAACATTCTCAGAACACGAAACAAGAGTAGTAAAAGATAAAAACACTTGAAATGTTCCGTTTCAAGTAAATTAATCAAAGCTGAACAGATTTAATTACCGGGAAGATATCCGACGGAACGTATCTAAGACATTAAAAATCCATTTGTAATAAGAAACTGAACAATTTGTCTTATCTTAATGCCGGAACTTCAAGTACCTTATGTGGAGGTGAAAGGAATGTGCACAGTGAGAGATACGCGAATATATTTTACTTACTTATTACTTATTAAAGAAAGCACCATCGATTTCCAAAAGTAAAACTTCAAATTTAGTGCTAGTAAGGAAAAAAAACACTCGAAAGCAAAAATTCAAGCCTTTATCTGCCTACTTACCTCCTAACCTCATAACAGCCTAACGCATAATTTTTTTATCGTATTTGATAATCTATTCTTATTTCGTTAATTAATTATTCTTTTGTAAAAACCTTATGGAGGCGCCATGGCTCCGAAACACAGTTTAATTTAGTTCAGGAGCCTAATAAATCTGAATCAATAAAAAGAAAGAAAGAACGAAAAAAAATATTTTACCCATAAAAATGTTATAGTATTTGATGCCATAAGATCTCGATCTGTAATCTATAAACGAATAAAAGTTAATTCACAAAAAAAAATTACAACTAATACAGTATCAATTTACCAATATTCACAATATTGACAAAAAACACATGAAAAATTTGAGCTATCAATAAATTGATTTAGTATTTGTGTGTTTCGGGAAAACGATTTATCAGAGGCTCGATAAACCGATCGAAAACCAAACTTGCCACTCCATTTCCCTGTAAAACTCTTCAAACAATACAAAACACAAACGTTACCTCGCTTTACCTTCCATCCCGCAGCAAATAAACAACAATGCTTCACTCTCAGCTGACGAATATCACTACAGATCAACCTTCAATCAAAAATAAGCCTTATCCTACCAGCTTTAAAATCAAAACTTTGATATTCATGGTTTGCAATTTGATTTGCGCTGGATATCGAATTGTGCCGGAAGTTCACGTAATCTTATTATATAGCACGCGTGTAGTTTGTCAAATCAAATTAAACTGTGGATTTCTGGTTTTTAGTTTCAAATTCGTTTGCAGGTTCATGCATAGTAAGTAACTGCTAGTTAGAATCAAATGACTCGACATAGTCTTCTCGCGGTGTTTCTATGTATTTGCACACATAACTTTGTTCGTGACTGAATTCGAATAAAACCTTCATTTGGGATTGACAACGATTCCAAAAATGAAATACAGTGTAGTTATTGGATCTAGATATTGCGAATTTAGCCGCTTTTGATGCGCGAAGACAATTTAGTTCAAAAAGGGTCTTGTGCATCGAACAACAAACTTCATGATTGATATTGTACGTGAGGTCTTGTATGTCAAATTAATAAAGCCAGCTATGAACACATAGATGGCGCTGTATTGAAACTATTGAAGTGAAACTTTTGTGCACCACTACTGTTTTTTCTGTGCTTCGGCCTCGGCGCCTGCAAATCCGATGTCAATATCTCAACTTACACGAATAGGATGCGAATCCTTTTGAGCGTTGGATATTCCCACAGCACCGTACACAATATAGGTAAATCTTTTTTTGCTACAATTTCACGCAGAAAATAAGGAAAACTGTTGACAAATATACAATTTGTTTGGTGGAACGATGCGTTACGAGTTACGACAAAAAGCTTTACCAATAAACAAGACTAGCTATATAATTTTGCAGTATCACCACCGAGTTGATATTACAGGCATTACAGGAGATTATTTCCCGGTTTTTTACCAATATTTATTATACACAAAAATAGACATTATAAAATAAATAATAATAAAAATAAATATTCACGGACACTTAACACAACGCCTTCTAGTCCCAAACTAAGCAAAGCTTGTACGATGGAAACTAGATGGCTGATAGAATACATACATACATTTTTTTTTGTAAATACATACTTATAATACATAGAAACACCCAGACACAGAACAATTATCTATGTTTACAACACACAAATGTTTGTTCTCGGTGGGGATCGAACGCACGACCTACAGCACGGAAGGCAGAGCTACTACCGACTGGGCCATGACGCCTGTCGGCAAAGACAAGCTAAACCCTAACAAGAGCTTTCTTTCAGTAATATAATTTTTTCTTTCAGTGTAACACTGAAAATTACGAACAATAAAAAAATAATCAAAACAAACAAAAAAATTTACTTAGAGTTATTAAGATTGAATAACTACTTTAGGCGGAAACTCAACCCAGAACCGGAAGTTATGGAAATTGCGTACTTAACTGGAAGTTTAAGTGAATAACCCAATTCAAATTAGCAGAGATGTTTCCAACTTTTTGCTAATCCGACATTAAAGTTTTGCTATTTAAGTATTTTGCATATTAAGATGAACTTTTAAGTTATTATGACGTAACGTATTTTATAGGCGTTAGATTTCTTTTGTTTATTCGTCAAGTACGGATTTACATTAGGATTTTTTATTCAGTAAAATTACAAGGATCATTTAGAATCGTCTTATAATCTATGTAAGTCTTTGTAAAAATGTTTCGAAAAAATTTTAACCGACTTCAATAAAGGAGGAGGCTCTCAAATTGCCTTTTTTTTTAATGATTGGTACCTCAGAACTCCGTCATTTGAAAACCGATTTGAAAAAATCATTTTTTATCTGAAAGAGTATGCTTCCAGATTGGTCCCATAATTTTATTATTAAAATCAGTTGTTTGGCAGTTAAATAAGAATAACTCAAAAAAACACGTCATTCACGTACACGACACTGCGTATTTGCTTTCTTGTGACGTTTCTGTGGTGCTTACAATAAATAAAATAGTCCCAATGAACTGCTATCATCATCATCATCATCATTTGTTGATGAATGTGTATCAAATTGAAGTCGGTTTTTCCAGTGTTTTAAACTTATAAATTATGTTTGTATATGTTTTTATATGCCAGTTTCTAGCAACTAGAGCGTACCTAAGCGAGCGGGCAACTACAGCCTACTTCCTAGTGATTGTTCTTATGATCCTTCTTACAATGAAAACTGAATATGGTTGCTAACAGCAGCTGAATATCGTCACGAAAAAGCGCAAGAAAAAGCTGTGGAACACAATCCTCCTCGGACAGTTCCATAATGCATAGCGATGTTGTTTTCCGCGGCGCGGCGGCCGGCTCCTGTTCTAATTTACATTCCACCCAGAGAGCACTTTAAAAACTTTACAAATTATTCTTTTACTCAAACCTATCGGGTGAGTTTTTAATTTCATTTCCACGGATAGAGAAAAATCTAGAACCTTGTTTTAAACTAAATACTGCATAGCGAAGCGATGTTCATTTGCATTATCATCATCATCATCCACAGCCTGACTTCACCCACTACTGGGTATAGGCCTCTCTTTGTCTGTTCCACTTCTTGGTCCTGTGCTAACCTCATCCAGGTCCTGCCTGCGATGTTTGCAACATCGTCTGTTCATTTTATTTACTTAAAATCTTACTTAGAAACGTCTCTTAACACTGTTTATTAAACACTACTTAGCCTTCAAAGCACTCACGTTACCATATCGGCCACGACCACTTTTTAACCAACTTAAAAAAAAAAGGAAGCTGTTCTCAATTCGGATGTATTTTTACTGATTTGAAAAAAAAAATCTATAAGGGTACATTTCCAGATTGATCCCATAATAATTTTATCAAACAGCTTAAGAACAAAGTTTACTGCCTTGACTCACTAGGTATTCTCCATTGGGCGGCCTTATCGCAGTAATTTCTTCCAAGCCACTTTATCTCGCAAAGGCCCACATTTCGAGTTCCTATTTGGTATTCTAACACCCACCATCGTAAAGAGAATTGCAACCACAACTTCTTGCAATCAACATCAATCGTATTGGGAGCCATCAACAAAGCTCGAGATCTTTAACCGCAAACGTCAACAAAAGATCAGCCCTAAATAAAGGACCCTTTGAAAGGAGTAGTAACGAAATGGCTGTAGAATGAATTCTAAGTTTGAAGTCTACTGTCGGCGGCGGGTAGCATTTTTAACAGACATCAACACGAGGAGGAGGTTCTCCACAGAACATCTTCTTCTCTTCACTAATGGCCTCTGTCCGTCATTTCGACAGACAATTTTGCCAATGTCAAGTGATATATAATTGTAAGTATATAATAAGATATATAATAAGTCAAGTCAAGTCATTTGTCAAGTCGGTTGTCGTTTGTTTTGAAAAGAAAATGGTGGATTTTCTCTTCAAAACCTAACACGAATTTTCACATTCAGAAAAACCACTTTACAAACATTTATTCCAATGGCTCACACTTTATGTTACGACCTAAGTATTATTGGTTAAAATTCCACCAAAATTAAACAACAATACTCACAATAACACAAGAAAAACTATTAAAATAAAAGTGCTATGTGTCGTTTCAAAAAATGTCAAAACTCATGTCCTCCACAGAACATACGAAATAGCTGTAGAATGAAGTTTGAAGTCTACTGTCGTTGGTGGCGGATAGTATTTTTAACAAACTTCAAAACGAGGAGGTTTTCCACATTTATATCCTAGCGGATTTTTTTTTTGTTTGTTACCTCAGAATCGATTTGGTTTTTTTTATCTAAAAGGGTATGTATTTTCAGATTAGTCCCATCAATTGTTTATTAAAATCCGTTCAGTACTTTTGTAGTTAAATAAGAATAACTAAAAAACATGTCATACACATACACATTAATACACAATTACACAACGTTGCGTATAGTAATGTGTATTATTATGCTTTCCTGTACTTTTTCTGTAAAAAAAATGATACTCATGCATACGAAATATACATAATTTACCAGTAAGTTTATATTAGTTATTGTTAGTTGTTGTACATTTTACCGATGTATTCTCTAAGGCCGGGTCCACACCAGCATGTGAAATAATTAGCGGGAGCGCGCGTCGCAGTCATGTCACGCGCCCAATCAAGCAACTTTCGCCAACTTAGATGAAGTTACCATGCGAACTGTGCGAATTACTTTGATCACGTGACGTGACCCGACTGTGTGAACTTGGCCTTAGCCGATTTACGTACTCATGTAGCCAATTTACACTATTTTAGGTACGGAAACTAAGAAGAGCTATATTGCGTGGCAACAACAACTTGTCCTTATGTCTCTACAGTCTATTTAACTTTTTGTTACATGATAAGTGTGTTAGCAGCCAATACAGTAGTGCTTGTGGCGGCAGAACTACACTGAGCGACTACGATGACTTGACGGCGAAGCGTTTTCGCATTATTACTCAGTGTAACTTGACCTTTACCTACACTTACCCCTGTTACTTACCAGTGTGAGAATCAACACTTAATGATGACGTCAGCGCCGGATGCTCATCATATCTACCGGATGGAGTTCGGTTAGAAGTTATTTAATTAGAACTGATATCGAGGAACCAGATGATTGCTTATTACAAAAATGTGGTACCTACTTATGATTGGTAATCAAGACGTACAGGGTGAAAACAGATAACTTATCGACAAAAACTGAAGGTATTTATGGTCACGTAACTTTTCTATAGTCTCTACATGTGCTACTTTAACTTTGTAATGCTTATCTAGTCTTAAATAGAATAACGCCTTCGAGCAATCTCGAATGTTTTCATACTATTGAATAAATAGTTTTTTCTCAAACATGCTTGGAAATTAAAGCATTATTTTGACAATCTTCTTCGAGATAAATCGAAAATGCAGTATTGGCCAAGTACGTGCGAGCAACGGCCGGCAATAGATGTATGAAAATCCATTGCCGGCGTGTTTAGCGGCGAAATAAATTACATACAAAATAAATTACATACATATCTGTCGTGTAATTTAAAAATGGAACGATTTTTTACTCCATAACATGGCAACCAAGGAGGTAACTTATCAAAGGTTTTATTCAAATTTCGAACAGGCTTTCAAATAGAAAGCTGATTATTGAAAAAAAAACAAATGAACACTGTAACTTCGTTGTTCGTTATTGGTTTTGAAAAGTAATTGTATTTTCAACTAAAAAGTTTTGCCTAGGTACTTAGTTTTAATTTCCGCGCATTATTTGAGAAAAGTACTATACAAGCTTTGGCCACAACTAGACAATGAGGTCTCGTCTTCGACTCGGCCCACATTTACACGTTCTTCCCTCATTGCCTCTATTGTGGGCCGCTGCAGTAATGTACTAATAATTTGTAATTTAATTAATGTTTTTGTAGGTAACAACAACGTTCCTGATTATTTTATCAAGACGCACATATTTGTGATGTACATACAATATGTGCGCTCAAAGTGCTAGTGATTTTACAATCACTAGGCCTTAATGGCTTTATGAGATCAGGTCTGATCCACTGTGAACTGCATCGCCATTTTTAATAAATAAATGAGCAGAAAAGGATATATGCGTTATTCGAGGATAAATTGCACGCTAAAACAACCTTGTTGGAGCATATGACACAGTAAAAAGAAAGCCTTAGTAAAATGTAATACGAAAATTAAGATAGAACTAGAGATTTCTTAGCTTGAAAGTTCATTTTATTATGTACTAGCCGTCGCCCGCGGCGTTGCTCGCGTTCTAGACCCTTTAGAGTGCGACTTTTCAAAATACCTTTCTTAGTGCGCCCTTGCACTATATAAGGAACCTACCCTCCAAATATCATACCTCTATGACTTATAGTTTAGGCTGTGCGTTGATTCTCTGTCAGCTTCAAAAGAGTTTTATATATATTGATGATGATGATTGATGATAGATTGAAAAACATAAAATCTCCTTCCACACAAAAACCTTGCGCCGTGTGCTGTTGCTGACTGGTGATGACTTGCTCACGTCTCAAGGGCTGCCAATCAGCGAATAAGATGGGTTCCTATCGATGTTAGTTCTCACATATTGTTACTGAGCCACTGTATCTGCTATCGCCACCGTGTACCACTTGACCCTACACTAAACAAAACATTACGCGTTTGAAGGTAACCGAATTTATTTAAGATAAAGTTTATGCAGAAATGTCGGCGGGAATAAATTCTCTTCTTTCACCGCTCCTCCGGGCGGAGCAGAGCTTGCCGTCTGATATTTGATTACCTATTTAAAACTTTCAGAGTGAGCATGTTTTACATTACCTACTCTTTCGGTTTACAAAAATACAAAATTTAACCTCTTTATTCATATTTAAATGTAATATTAGCGCGGCTTTAACAAACTAACCAGTTGAACTATCTATAAATCGTTTGCAACGGTTTGTAGATAGCTCAAGTGTTTCATATGTATTTTGTAAATATTGTAAATACTGTGTTAGACGTATTTTTTTTTTGTGAATAAAAAATCTTTTTATTTAAAAAAAAACCTGATTGGTTGGTTTTACATATAGCTAGCAGTAGTAGAATGTCAAAACCCATCTTGCCTAGTCAATCTTTGGTCACTCACTCTTCTTGGTCCTTGGTTCTATAGCAAAACCGGTTCAGTATAATCCTCATCAATACTTACATATGATGTGGTTAAAAATGTTTATTATCACCACAGTGTAAACCTACCCTTACGTCACTCGAGAGGTTAAATAGGTTACACGGAACTAAGTTTGCTTCAAGACCCTAGCAACTTGACACCGAGTGTTATGTTTTCTCGAGGCAAGCTTTGTCTACGAAGTTTGGAGTTCTTTGAGTTTACTCACAGTTTACGAGGCTTCGACTATAATTATCATTATTAGGTATTATTTTGGTATGTTTTTTATTTTTTTCTAGATCTACTTATCTAGTAAAAACATTTTACTGAGTAATTTGTTTGACTGAAACTAGGTATCTATGTATGTACAGTCATAGATCATTAACAATATACTAGGTACAGTCTTTACCACTAAATAACAGTAGAATATTTGACAGCTCAGTCGGTAAAAGCTCTGCCTTCCGTGCTGTGGGTCGTAGGTTCGATCCCCGCCGGGAACGAACATTTCAGTGCGGCAAACATAGATGTTTTTTCTGTGCCTGAGTGTTACTATGTATATGTAGGTATTTACAAAAAAAAATTAGGTTCTATATAAAATGTTCTTGAAAATCCAATCAATCTATCAGCATTGATCCGTTATTAACAATAAAGGTGCCTGCATGCGGTTGGTTGATTTAACCCAATCTAGATTCAATTGATTAGAAAGTTCAATGAATCAAAACAATTCCACGAACGAATTATAAACTCATATAAATAGATGGTATCACGAACTGGCATTAATATTTTAGTCCGGTCATTTAATCGTACAGACTAATGAAAGGCTTTCAATGTAATGATTTTTTGAATTTTTCATGACGTGCAATGCCAACTAGGCGCGGCCTATTGAACCTATGGACATGAAAAATACTAAAAAGGTGTGAATAAAACATAGTTTACTTTTTTGGGAGTCGTGCAAAACTGAGAAATTATGCAAATTCATAATATTATAATAGACTAGCCGTCTCCCGCGGCGTTGCTCGCGTTCTAGACCCTTTAGGATGCGACTTTTTAAAATTCCTTTCTTAGTGCACCCCTACACTATATAAGGATACTACCCTCCAAATTTCATATCTCTAGGACTAGTTTAGGATGTGCGTTGATTCTAAGTCAGCTTCAAAAGAGTTTTAAATTATTATATATAAAAAAAAAAGATGGTTGTAAGATACAAGAATGTTGTTAAAAAAATATCTTATAAATAATATGTTGTAAAAGGAAAATGGAACCATTCAGACCAAATACATAGTAAAAAATCCAGAACCTCTTTTACAGAAATTCTGGATCACACTCATCAAATTCAACATACATTATTACAAGTCTAGTTTGTGCTAGGAATATTCTATCATAACATTTTGTATGTCGAGCGCTTGAGTGCAAACTATCCCGTGATGGCTCTCGTCAACAATTAGGGCCTATTCACGTACGCATTCCATTAAAATTCAGTTCCGATTTACTCTCGGCCTATTGACCTTTGCACGACGTAATTCAAACAACGCAAATGGTACATGACCTACATCAAACGAGAGTCCATGAAAATGTAGAAAGTCAGACTTTAAAATCTCATGTGAAGCAAGTGCGTCCGAGTCCGATATTTAGGGCTGCGATTTTATCGTCATTGGTGTCAGTCAGTTCTGATGTATTTAACCCCCAAAGATGGAGAGGATCTATGAATAGTTCCATGGTCTATTTATGAAAATAAATAAAACTTTTAACATGCGATCTTCTTCTTCTTCCTGCCCTTATCCCAGTAGGTGGGGTCGGCACAACATGTCCTTTTCTTCCATTCTCCCCTATCATCCGTCATCTCAGTGTTCACTCCTCTCCTATGCATATCATCTCTTACACAGTCCATCCATCTTTTCTTGGGCCTACCAAAATTTTTAACATGCGATTATAACCGATGAAATACCTAAAAAATGTATTTCGGTACCTTATTAACATTAATTTTGTGCAATATTGTTACTTTCTAACATTAGTACGGTCAAGAGCTGAGTTGAGTTAATCTTCATACAACTTGACACGCATACTGGGTTTATAGCGCCATAACTTTTCAGCTCAGCTGCGATTTACTGCAGACTTTTTTTATGTTCTTTCAGTAATTTTATCGCGAGACAATAGATTTGGAGTTTATTTTGTTTGATACATTTGTCACGTTCTGCTAATTTGTTTATGGATTTCGGTAAATCCCGAGCTTTGGAAATCTCTTTGACATAAAAAGGGTGTAGAAATAAGGCATACAATTTTTTTCTTTTTAATGATTTTCATTATGTTAATAGATGGCGCTGTTTCTTTAATAAAAAAGTGTTTTTATGTTATTCTAAATCTAATAGTTATTATACCAATATGTAAAACTATAGGTAATAAGTTTATTGCACCCTCTAAATAATCCACTTATACCAATGGTACAAGCTTTTATGCTGTAGTGGTCTCAAAATAATAAAATAAAGAAAATGTTTACGAATTATAGTACAACTGCGACGAAAACAATTTTCAAATGTAAAAACTCTATAAATATTTACATGAATATTGATATTTTTGAAAAGACAATGCGCATAAATATCTGGTCTAAAAATTTGAAAATGATAAATTTTATGTAGGTATAGTTTTGAATGAAATAAAAATATTCTACATAAATAGAACAAAGTTATAATATTCATGGACATTTTACACAGCGTTCTCTACTAATAATAAACCCCTTTTTCTCTCATTTATTTGAGCAACGTATTACGAAGATAGTCCACTAACGAGACCCGCCCTCCATTTAGGATTATCTATGAATATTATGTAAGTAGCTAATCTACACCGTTTGCGCTTGTAGCTACATAGCTGTCTCACGATCGTGTTACTACGGTACTTTGTTTCGTAAAAGACTACTAAAAAGTGAGTTTTATGTGAGTACTAGCTTTTACCCGCGCCTTCGTCGGCTTCCCGTTTGATTCTGTTGAAGACAAAATGTAACCTATGTGTTAGTCCAGGTTACTAACCATTATACATTCCAAGTTTCATCGAAATCGGGACCAGTAGTTACAGCGCGATTAAAACACAAACATGTAAATTTTGACGACTATAATGAGGTATAATAATGACTATAATAACTATATTGACTCTTATGAGGCAAGACAACTTTTTTATTTGAGGTTCGTGTGTAACACGCCTCTCTCAAACGGTCAGTATTATAAAAAAACTATTTCCAAATCAAGACTAGGTATAGGTATCACCAACGTACTTATATTTTTTTTTCATTTAATTTCATTCAATGATGAGATGTGAATAAAATGAAACAGAACTTTACTTTAGACATGGTTGTGAATGTGGTACTAAATTTCTATTTGAATTATAATTATTGTATTTTTACTATTTTTTATTTACTAGTTTCTATTTCGAAGTCGAGATCGAGTTGTCTTTCGAAAACTAACAGTAGGTGTGATGACTCGTCGCTTCAGAAGTAAATATTAGCGGTACCTGACCACCACCGGCCGCGCAGCAAATTAGCTTTGTGTGAATAACCCATTATATCCGTTCAGCACACTGGTGCACTGTTTGTTTTGTGTGATTGAGGCTCGTTGAGAAGCATGAGTCAGGGCTTTGCAAGTTTCATCGATATTTTTTTTTTCAGTAGCCAATAAAGTCAGTTTCGTCACAAATTATATAATAGTATACTAGGTTTCGTTCACATTATTTATTTAATGAAAAAATCCACGGTTTATGGTCCCACTTGTGGACTGACGTGGGCATATGGGAATATGACACACCCGTACGTGTCCCGTTGGTCCCGCTCGTGCTTTGTACATTCTGTTGATTTCATTTGGGATAAAAATTAGCTTATAACTACACTATATATAACATTCCAAGTAGGATAGGATAAGAGTAAAGGACCCTAATTTATATTTTTACTGCATTTTTATAAGTCTGTGAAAAAAACATAATAATATAGAAGCCTCAAAACTCAAAATTACTTTTTCCAATCCCGATTCCCAAATTCAATCACGACGCGTCGTAATCTTACCGGCATCACGTCATTTTTGCAAATCTCTTTAGATATGATATTGGGATAATCTCTTCACAGTGAGACCATACAGTTTTAATCAATCTTACCTGCCTTAGTCCGTATCACGGATCAAACTCCTTGCGTCACGCTTGAGCCCGATATTTTTTAAGCATTACAACCCTGAGGGTTGATTTATATTTAAACCTATGTAGGTCTTCCTCCCAATATGTCACCCAAATCTGAAATTACAAGGCAATGTGGATATTGATCACATCTCGTTAGACGAAATTAATGAAATCCGCGCGTCTCGGGCTTAATGATCCGTGGAGCTTGGAAACGGGGGAAAACCTATAATTTGGAGCCATATTTAATTTTGGCACAAAGAGATGTACCAAGTATAAATGCGCCTTGAAATTACCTTAGAACCTGAGACTTTTAATTAGAGGTTTGACTTTGACTCTATTCGAAGATCGTACGTTTGAATCTCGATCGTATTCTAGTTAACATTTTATTATAAAATATTTTGTTTTATAAATAATTATAAACTTCAATGCATCTGAAAATTAAAGAAAAATCCTAACGATACAATGACATCATACGCGTAACTGTAAAATAATCTGAATGCTATGTTTTTACTAGAAATAATTAAACAGCTTTGAAAACATCTTTTTTATATTATGCATCGGCTTGATACGTAAATTAAAAGCCCAAAAATTTCATCTCGATCTTTCAAACTTGTCTCTACAGACAAAGTTTCGAGTTTTATTCAATAAAAACATCACTTATGTAGTACAAGGTGTCACATACCTTTCGTGGCTCCGCGGCGCTGAGCGAGCATTGATATGATTTTATTAAAGCGACATCTGGCTGGATTTCGTGAATTTTGCCAAATTATTCTACATAAGAATCTGTTACGAGGATTACAAATTAGTTTTGTTACCCTACGTGGAAATGGGAAAGATAATTCGTTTGAACGCATTGAATCCAACCATCCTATTACATATTCCAAAATACCTCTACAAAAATATCGCTATTATTAACTAAACATGATAAATTAATCAGAAAAAAATATGTTACAAGAAACCTATTGCCATAAATAAATAAACTACTAATTCATATATAGGTACCTACGAAGAGAATATTAGGTTTCATACGACCTTGCCTTGTCTAACAAAAAAATTATTTTAGCTCAATAAATCTAGCCAGTCAAGCGAAGCGAAGAAAGCTCGAGGTTCGCAACACATTTTCTCGTCTTTGTTAATTCTTTTGACAGTTTGACGGCATTTCACCGCCGATAAAATGAGGTTGGCTGAAAAACTGAGTCGGTTTTTGGGCGTTAAAACTCTGTACCACCTCTCATTGATAATGTTTAATCCCAGAAGAATGAAGGTAGGTAATATGAGTGTAAATCATAAGAATAATAGCAAATTCAATGTAGTTTGGATCAGATACAAAAGTAAACTTTAGACCAGTTTTTTTAACCACTTAAAATACCAATTGACTGTAAATTGTACCTATCTCTGCCGGCAAGTAGCGATGCTCGCATTGCTGTGTTCCGGTTTGAAGGGTAAGGGCGCCGGTGTAATTACAGGCACATGAGACTTCAAGATCTTTACGTCTTAGAGTGATGGACGCAGTGCATTGCCTTACAGGGCACGTCCTCATTGGACTTGCTCTGTGAGGTAATGCATTGTTATAGGCAGAAGTTACCACTTAACATCAGGTGAGCTATCAGCTTGTTATATTACTTT
This sequence comes from Eulithis prunata, assembly GCA_918843925.1. Taxonomy (NCBI): domain Eukaryota; kingdom Metazoa; phylum Arthropoda; class Insecta; order Lepidoptera; family Geometridae; genus Eulithis; species Eulithis prunata. The sequence goes on from OU974012.1 coordinate 9,317,466, forward strand.
TATCATAAAAAAAAAACGAGTTACCTTCAAAAGATAATATGCATTTTAATACTACGACACTAGGTACCTATTTGCTAAAACATCCATTTACAAATTATAGTATGCAGTAATGTGTGTACCGTTTTGTGACGGTTGGCGCTTTAGTCGAGGCTGAGCTTTAGTTTCCACTTCATAAACGTTTTGAGCGTCGATCGTGGGCGATGAATTTGCATTTTATAATTAAAGAATCAGATCCAACCTATAGGGAAAGCCAAACAATTATACAGTGCACTGAACACAGAAAGGCACCAAAACATAGTTTTACTGGTATAAAAAAAACTTCAGCATACGAAAATGACGAAGCGGGTCTGAAAATACACCTAGGTAAGTGTACGATTAATAAAATAAATAATATGTTGTTGAATGTACTTAGTATAATTTATTTTACCAAAAATGTCGTGTCATTTGAATGTAAACGTCGCAATTACGACAACTTTCAGCATAAAAACTGGAGACGTGTCGGTCTAATAAAAAAAAATCTCACTATTTTTTATCCGTAACTTCATAGAACTTTTGTGATTTTTTTAATAATCACAATAAAATGAAAAGACGTGAAAAGAAAAATGTATAGTACATTTAGCCTACTGCGTAAATATAACTGTGTCCGAAGAGAAGACACTTTATTTACATTGCCGCGGCAACTTTTACATTTTAATGAGGCTTTTAGGGTTATTCTTACATTGATAGTGTTCACGTTCATTGGAATAGATTTATGGAGGGCAAGGCTGTTCAATCACTGTTGAGAGAACTACCCATGGGATTTTATTTCGCGCGTTTAGAATAAAAACTTTTTAAATCTTTCAGAGCTCTCAGGTACTAAAAGTGTTTTATGATCTCTGTATACAGAGATCATAAACAAACAAAAACAGAGCCAAAATCTAATTCTTCTATAAACATGACTATAGTCATGTTTATAGAAGAATTAGATTTTGGCTTACTCTATGGTATAGTAATATAACGCGTAGGTAGACACTGCATTTCTTACACTTATAATTTTTCTTTTCCTTTGCATATTAATTAATTAGCAGTTGCAATTATGCAAGCTTAGCTTGTTAGCTTTTGGCTTAATTCCACATTCATTTCAAAAGTACCAACCAATTATAAAAATTCCTTGTACACAAAGTACCTTTTAATACATTAGCAAATCTATTAATTTCTGAGTATCTAAAACATAATAATATAATTTTCTAATCATACTAAGTAACTAGGTATGTAGTTTTTTTTTATTTAGATATAACGGGTTGGAATTGCCTGACCCCGTTCTGGCGTAGCCCTGATTACGGAAGTGTATAATAGCTCTTACTCAATTAATTAATTTATTCTGGCAATCGATAAGTCTCCAAACGCTCTGCAATTGGATGAAACTTGAAGTAAAGCTCGTCGTACCTATTTAGTTCTATAAGTAAATAAATAAATATTACAACAGTTAAGTAGAGAGAGTAGATAAACTGAGTTTATGTAATATCTACCAGTGGGAACGCTCTCTATACGATCACAGATACATTATAACAACTGGGCTAGACTTTTTAAGTAGAAATGAAATTCCGAGTGCTGTTATTTTAAAAGACGAACACTAGTAAAAGTTAGAGGTCTATAAATACGAGTACTAGGCATGTTTAGTGTTAAAGTACGGAACCTACTATTTACTTTGGCGAAAAACTAAGTCCTACTCAAAAATACTCAAAATGACATAATTTAATTAGACGAAGGCCGGAATACTGAAACGTCACTCAAATTTAAGCACCAATTAAAATTGCTCTGCCTCTGTTTGACGTTACTTATTTGTAAGAGATGGCAATAATTTAAGCGTGAACTTAATTTAAGTGGCGTTTGAATTTTCGGCCGGAAGTCGTTCTTTCTAACTGAGTTTTGGTGTTATTATTGCATGTCAACACTGTGTAATACAAGATCCAGTGAACGCAGACCTTCGTTATTTTATAAGAGCTGAAAGATTGTCCGGAGTTTGCATGCTCCCAACACAGGTAAGAACCGATGGACCATCATGAAGTCTGGCTCATCGTGGCTTTGGCAGGCAAGCGGCACTAAAGGTGTGGAAAATACGTTGTACAAGTATCATATCTACACGCTGCGCTTGCTTCCTATCGTAATGGTTACGGTTAGCTTTGAGGGGCAAGACGCAATTAAAAGTTACTCGTCGCGTTACAACTTTACTCGTATATGACATGTTTGGGAATTATTCTGTAGCTTGTGGAACTTTATCGGTTTATCCGTGCACGGATAATTTGCCAGACATTTTTGTTGGTTGGAAAATATTTAATTAATGTTATTATTACACTAGAGTAATAGATGAAACAGGAACGTACCAAAATTGTTATGCTTGAGCCCTCTTAAAGCCTTGGTCTCACGATCGTAAGCACAACGCAGAGTACCGCGTTAACAAAAGACCACACTAGACGTTTTCCATACTATTATGTGTATTATGAGCTGCATACCGCTGCGTTGTGCGTTACAATAGCGAGACCAAGGCTTAAGATTACTTAGTATGTTCAATTTTGCAAAATTACAGTGAAAATTACCCAAATAGTAAAAACGCAATTGAAGAAAATTATGACTACCTAGCTTTGACGTGACTCTAGGTCCGTGCGGGCATAGTGCGGGGTATCGAGACCCTCCGGGTTTTCAAAATTCTTTCAGGGCGTCTAGTCGAAGCGACGCGTGACCCGAGGGTGATTATCGAAGCGGATGTCAGCATTGCTGTTCAGCGCGGCAATGCAGCCAATGTCTTGGGCACGCTTCTGATTTGGACTGGTCCAAATCAATACCAATAGGGAGCGTAGACGGTTTGTAGATGGCTCAACTGTTTCATGTGTATTTTGTTAATATTGCTAATACTATATTTGTTGTAATTTTCTTTGTTAATAAATTCGACTACTAGCTTTCACCCACAACTTCGGCCGCGTCCCGTTTGATCCGTTAATTTTCCAAAAAAGACAAAAACACACATGGAAACTCATAGAAATACTGCAGATCTGCAAGATATTGATTTTTCAGTGTTAAAAGGTTTTCAGCACTACAAAGCAGTATCACGTTTTGACACAAAGGAACTATAACTTAATCTGCTTTGACAGATATGTACCTATCGATTTCCGTGACGTCAAGCTCATGGCTAATTAGATACGCAACTGTGTTCCTTTGTGTTCAATTAACAAGACCTGAGGTGGAATGATCTTGCACTGGGAATCCTAGCAGATGTCTATAACAAGCTGTATACAGAGGGGTTTGTTCAAATCTCACGTATTTGGGTCATATTGCGCGTCAATATCAACTGGACTTCCGAACATTCGAAATATAACGTTCCAAAACCGGTCAAAAAATCAATTACATTTCAAAGTATCAATTCTAGTTCTTAAAAATATTCTCAAATGATGATTTACAACTCACGACACGACTCGAAGGAGAACTAGACGAATCGATAACTGCGAGTGGGTATCTCCATTTGCAGATTAGCTCGACGGAAATAGACGACATACTTGCACCTAAGCTACTAAACCTTAGCACTTGCAAACCAAGTAAAATGCTGGAAGAGTAAGGAAAAATAATTATGTAGTTACCAAAAAGAGAGCAACAACGTAGTACATTTGAGATGTCGTTTGCAACGGTTAGTAGATAGCTCAACTGTTACTGTTTCATATGTATTTTGTTTGCTGGCTGGGTTTCGCAGCGGATTTGGCACCATAGACCACATTCACACAATGCGGCAGATCATACAAAAATCGGAAGAGTATAATCAGCCCTTGTGCTTAGCATTTGTGGACTATGAGAAGGCCTTTGACTCTGTTGAAACCTGGGCTGTTCTACAGTCCTTGCAACGATGCCAGGTGGATTGGCGATACATCGAAGTGCTGAGATGCTTATACAATGATGCCACTATGTCTGTCCAAGTCCAGAACCAGCAGTCTAAACCTATCCAGCTGCGCCGCGGCGTGAGACAAGGAGATGTCATATCTCCCAAATTGTTTACGAGCGCGCTGGAAGATATGTTTAAGACGCTGAGTTGGAATGGAATGGGCATTAACATCAACGGCAAATACATCTCACACTTACGATTTGCTGATGATATCGTCATATTGGCGGAATCGATGCAAGACTTACAACAGATGCTGAACAACCTAGCTGATGCTTCACGAGAGATTGGCCTGGGTATGAACTTGGATAAAACGAAAATTATGATAAACGATCGTATTACCCCAGAGCCGATCTCTGTTGCCGGAATGCCTCTTGAAGTTGTGCAGGAGTATGTCTACCTCGGGCAGATCTTGCGTTTGGGTAGGCACAACTTTGAGAAAGAGCTAAACCGGCGAATTCAGCTAGGCTGGGCAGCGTTTGGGAAACTCCGACAGGTCTTCTCGTCACCCATACCTCAATGTCTGAAGACGAAAGTCTTCAACCAATGCGTCCTACCTGTCATGACCTATGCTGCCGAAACGTGGACACTGACAGTAGGGTTGGTGCACAAGCTGAAAGTCGCTCAGCGAGCTATGGAGAGAGCTATGCTCGGAATTTCTCTGAAGGATAGAATCCGGAACGAGGTTATCCGACAGAGAACCAAGGTGGTCGACATAGCTCAGAGGATTAGTAAGCTGAAGTGGCAGTGGGCCGGCCATGTTTGCCGCAGAACCGACAATCGTTGGAGCTAACTGATACTCGAGTGGAGACCGCGTTTAGGCAAGCGTAGTGTAGGACGCCCTCCCGCTAGGTGGGGTGACGATCTGAGACATGTAGCTGGCAAACACTGGATGAGAAGAGCCGAAGACCGGGCACAGTGGCGCGTCTTGGGAGAGACCTACGTCCAGCAGTGGACCAATATAGGTTGATGATGATGATGATGATGATGATGATGTATTTTGTAGATACTGTATTAGTTGTAATATTATTTGTGATTGATTTATCTAGATTCACGGGAGTGCGTCAGCCAAGTTCGACGAAGCAGCAAGCTACTTAAAAAAAAAACAACAAATAATAAACAAAAATAAAGTCCTTTTGAACTCTGTGGATATTAAGCAAGCCTTTAAAATCACGATCTCACAACGATGACGCTTACCTAAAACATACGTCCCTATTAAATTGTCTCTTAAAACATCCAAATCATAAGAATTAGGAAACAGCGACACCGACAAAAAATAAAGGAAAACTACATACCTAAGTGTTTTTTTGTAACTTTTTGTAAAAAAACATTATTTTCATGAGCTTATCCAGTATCTTGAACTCCTCAAACACTCACTTTAAGGGATAGTAAATGTAGAATCCAACTTGTATTACATTAGCATTGAAGAATTATTCCATTTGAACGCGATAAAGTCGAACTTTTACTTAAGCTAACGAGTCTAAGGAAAATAAGATTCTATAGCTTACATTTTATATTTTTATAGGCAGCTACTGCTTTTTCAGTTATAGAACGAATCTATCTATTTATTTAGCCTGTATGCACCCACTGCTGGGTACAGTACTCTGTGCATAACAATATTATACATACATACATATTTTATTTGATAGAAAGGCCTCCTCTTTAGTACGCCAGTCTCTCCGGTCCTGCGTGAGTCTTCTCCACTGCTGCTCAACTACAGTTAATATCATAGGACCATCGGCGGGTAGTCTGCCTCATAGAACGAATGATAGCAATAAAATATAGGGTGTCCAACTAATATACCTGAATGGAGTGATTCTGAATTCCAACCATCAAAAACAGTTTTTTATTAATTTCGCATTTTTTTTTTCAAAGTTCCATACCTATACCTAGTGTAAATCCCAAAGTTCAAAACTTCTGATATAACAACTACAAGTACCTACTACGACAAAATGATATAATTAAACCATTTTCTATACGCATCGTTTAATCTCAAAATAACACACTAGTTTTGGGACACTCTGTATACTGAATTTTTGATATTATTAAACCATTTTTTATACGAATTGTTTAATCTCAAAATAACACACTAGTTTGGGGACACTCTATATACCAAATATATATATATATATATATATATATAAAAATTTATGACATCTTAAAAATCAGTTACCTACTAGTTCAAACACTAGTTACCTACTTACTCGAAATAATGAGAATCTGTGAGAAACTCCACGTTTGAATAATTCCATACAAACAGACGGTACGCTCTGCTCATCCATATACGAACACATTAGACACCATCATTATTTCAAGCATCAATATTCATGATCGTAACTGAAGCGTAGATGGTGCGAGTTCTATTTGTACCCACAGCTCTTGTTATACTGGTACTACAAAATCATTGTACTGGAGACAGCTTGAACCAAATCTTGGTGAAGAATTTATTTTTTACAATAGTAATGGATTAAGCAAGCCTTTGCCTATTACGTGCGGGGCCTCACTGAAGAATTTTACAATAATCATAATATACATTATGAATTTTAATTAATTTTTCCTGCGACATTGTCCTGAGATTTGATCACGAACAAACCTGACAGTTACCGCTTTACGTAAACCTAACGTATTTGTGTCATATTGCGCGTCAACGCCAGTTCGATTGCCAAACATAGTGTAGGTGACACTATGTGACACAGGCAGTGTATCTCGGATCCGCTGGCGTTTACGATCATCACATTTTTTCCTGGATCAATGCCCAAAACCCAAATCTACATTATTAGTTTTTTTTCAAAGTTATTCGGAAACCTGCATGAAAAATATGTTTGTAAATTGCAAAGCTATGAAGCGCTACGAAACGTAGCACAAGTCTACGAAGCTCTACGCATCGTAGCATAGCAGAAGCAATTAGAAATTGTGATTATATAGGTGCTTATGAATGCTCCGCAAAACATATTATAATTGAACAATCTTTTTGGGCATCAATGGATTTGAAACCACGACCTTACGATCAGAAGGCGAGGTAGCTTTCAATTAAACCATCGGTGCTCAAATGCACTATGTGAAAATTCGAGTTACGTGTACAGAAGCATCTTGCCTTGCCTTGCCTTCATTGATCCGTCGCGTATAAAAGTTATGCTGTCGTAAAAAAGCGTCACCGTTATCGTGAACAGTTAAAATTGAAAAGAGCGCTTCTAAACGCTGTAACGTGTGGAATTGCTTGTAGAGATATTGATTTATTGATATTTTATGATGATGATGCATGACCATAAAAACATACAACCCTTTAACTTTGGTAATAAACATAAAAGATGGAAAAGTACTACTTCTGAAGGCTGGAAGTACACGCATAGCAGCTATACCTACCTATACTTTAAGCTTTTAATAAGGCTCATGTATAAATTGTTTTAAAATTCTCGTTAAGTAAAACTAAGAGAACTACGAGTACTTCTACGAAATTTAGAAAAGCTAAAATATTTCTTATCTTTTTAATTCTTTAAGTACCTACTTACCTTTTAATTTTAACAAGCTAGATAAATAGACAAATTTTTTATTCAAAAACTAAACTTATAAGCTAAACCTATTACCCTAAATAAGAATAAATAAATAAATATTTGTGGTAAATGCTGTCTAATCCCAAACTAAGCAGAGCTTGTACTATAGACACTAAATTGCTGATGGATACGTATATCCAATTTTTTTGTTAATACATAGATACGTACGTACCTACACAGAAATAAAACAAACATCAGTGTCTGGGTGTTTCTATGTATTATAAGTATGTATTTACAAAAAAAAAATTATGTATGTATTCTATCAGCCATCTAGTTTCCATCGTACAAGCTTTGCTTAGTTTGGGACTAGAAGGCGTTGTGTTAAGTGTCCGTGAATATTTATTTATTTTTATCTATGTCTGCCAAATCGTAAATATTAGTTTCGACTTACAGAGGGCGCTATTGTTACATGATTTCTATGATTTATTCTATGCCCGGAGCGTTCGGCGTCGTGTTACTTGTTAGCTCTGAAGTAGCGTTGCCTTTGTCTTGTGGTAAATATCAACACGATTACCTTAGAAGATGTTAAGCCCGACTCTGGAATTCTCTGTGTGGTATTAGAATATAGAATGAAACATAGATTACATGCGCATTAGACAGTAGTATTACTTAGTAGAGCTTCTTGTTAAATGGCTCGTCCAGGGAAGTACTACCACCGTATTTCTGCCACCAAACAGTGATGCTCGCATTGCTGTGTTCCGGTTTAAGAGGCCCCATACCTATTTTTACCTATAAAAGAACACAACGCGCGTTGCGACCCTTGCAGAATTTTAAAACTCCCTCTTTGAAGTGCCCCATACGTAGTCACACTTACTAGAGAAAAATCTGTGATATTTTTGTAAGTAGTAGTTATATTACTGTCGTTGTGTAATCATTTTATTTATTTAACGACGGAACCCTAAAATTGGAACATGGTAAAACTTCCAGCTCAGAACAACGGAAGTGAAGGTTCGCCAAAGAACAGAAAATACGCATTAAAATTCACTTTAGAGTTAGCTCGCTAATGAAACGTTGCTCGTAGATTAATGAAAACAGTCGAGCTAGCATTAGTTTATATTCTTATCGGTTACACTAATTTCATCAGATTTAGTATCCGAGATATGTACACTGCGCGGTGACGCTGTAACGTTCGGCAGTCGAGCTGATATTAACGCGCAATATGTTCCGAATACGTTAGGTTTACGTAACGCGGCAACTGTCAGATTTGTTCGTGATCACTCCTCACCTCAGTTCTACGATAATTTCGACGTGATAATAATATGCGAAGTGAGTTTGTATTGAGTTTATGGTGAGTTCTTTGTAAACACCACGTACCTATCTAGTAATCTTTACGCACGATTGCCAAAAGTGAGTAGGTATGTACCATAACATAAAAAATGTTTTGTTTTATCGACAAAACACTACTAATCGATATCAGATAAGAGAGCAAAGGAGAAGTTTTGGTTTGAAAGCCTCGGTAGACGAGTCAACTCTTCCTTAACCGGTCTTGTTTAGTTGAACACAAGACTTGACCAAGACTACATACAAACCACGAAATTATAGACTTGTGCTTATTTCTTCGTTTTTCTTCAGCATCTCGGGGGTTAAGCGCGAATAAATCAATCGCAATCGTAACGCCAGTGTATCTGAGTTACATTGCGCGTTGTCGCTGCAACGTTCAGCAGTCGGTCTATCTTTGACGCGCAGTGCAACTCGAATACGATACGAATATAGATTGTCTTATATCTGCGTGCTGAACTCTCAGTTGGCGTCACGCCTAGCGAGGAGCGTCTAGATCGAATTAGTTGAATCCAGATCGTTGTTTTTGAAGTTTTATGTTGCGTGGAAACGGATTCGCTCAACTTGCCTACAATTGTTTGCCAAAAAAAGTTATTTATGAGTAAATGCACCAGGCTCTGTCCGTTTGCGAAGATTTAAAAGCTCTCAGTCACAAGTTCCTTAAAAATATAATTTTCTTTCAGGCTTACTTAAGTAATAGATTTTATCTTTATTTTCACATAGGGGATCACTTCTACTAGTACTTTGGATGAATCAGACTAATAAAGTAATAACAACCTAGCGGTCGACGTTCTATTCAGTTTCAACTATGGTTCATTTGTTCTGTTGCTTACCTTAACGCCATCGCGGCACCATAGCTGCATCGTTCCAAAATGGCCTAAAAGCAAATGAAAAGCTACGGTTTAGAGCTGCATTTCAGCTGCGAAATTTGGTGTGGCTAGGAAGCTCAAACCCTCCCCCCCCCCCCCTCTTAAAGCTCTGCGTAAACTCTAAATAGCGGGTTCGAGCCCCTTCAAAACTGAAATACTGGATCCGCTACTACTGCCACATACATTATCCTAACTAATATTATAAATGCGAAAGTAACTCTGTCTATCTGTCGCGCTTTCACGTCAAAACTACTGAACCGATTTAAATGAAATTTGGTACACAGATAGTTTAGAGCCTGAAAAAGGACAGGCTACTTTTTCATGCGAAAAAAAGCGGTACCCAAAGACACTATTCCACGCGGACGAAGTCACGGGCGCAGCTAGTTGACAATAAAATTCATGCCCTCTTTAAATATTCTTAGTTGCAGATACTTCGTCAGTAAATTATCAGTACATACTATCAATCTTCAGGCATGGACTATACATTCTAAAACCAAGCATACATCATATTACAACCACAACTAAACGAACCCTCAGTAAATCAGTTTCCTCACGTACCTAAGCAGTCGCACATAATTTCACATTAAACTACTTATGCCCCATCTCAAATATCCTTTTACGAGTTTATAACTCTATGAATATCTAAGATAGTCAAATAGATAAGTTTACATAAGAAAGTTTGCCCTTATAATCCAAAACGAAGACTAAAGAAAGTCATAGTTCTAATCAGGGTTTAAACCATGGATTAATGATTTTTTTTGTAATAACAGCCATGGTGTTTAGAAATCGACAACTTCGTAAAAGTTATCCAAATAAAGAACCACAATTTACAATCTATGTCTTTTTAAGGAAATAATGAAGTGTCTTCTAGACTGTCCTGTTTCATCGTCTGCTTGCGCGATGGAGCGCTCGTAGCTACTCTTGCTTAGTCATTCTTCACCGATTATCTATAAGTTAAGCGACGTTCTGCGCGGTCACTAATTATGGATGGGTGACCGTTAGTGGCATTTACATCTGAGCGCTTCTGTGCTTCGGAGGACAAGTTAAATTGTCGGTCCCGGCTCTAGCAGACGGTAAGCCATGACGGAGGCCTTAAGGCGGCCTAAAAACTCCGTCATCAGAGTTGGCCACTAACTCATACGAGCTTGCTTGTCGTCACCATCAGGTGAGATTGGGGCCAAAGGACCTTCTATGCCATGTAATAAAACCGTTCGAAACACCTAAAAAATAAATAATCAAAAAATATTTAGTGAAAAAACATTAACAAATAATTACTTACATAAAAGAGAAATGAGACAAAAATTGAAATTAAAGCTTACGTTTACCACAGATCATAAATTATCTTCTAAATATAGAACTCTTGAAGCTGACTGACAATTAACGCATAGCCTAAACTATCCTAAGTCTCAGAAGTTGGAAATTTGGAGGGTGGTATTCTTATATAGTGTAGGGGTGCACTAAGGAAGGAATTTTGAAAAGTCGCACCCTAAAGGGTCTAAAATTAGGATCAACGATTTTAACCAAATAATGCGTATGCTGCTACCACGCGAGCAGAGCTGCGGGTGACAGCTAGTAATATTATACAACAATACTTAAGTATTTATTTGATAGCTAGACCCCTTGGACGTACTTTGCAATATGAGCAGCTTCACAGCACTCTACTTTAACTAACTTTAACTTGCAAATGACCGGAAGAACCCTGCCCCCTTATTCACTAAGAAACTACACTACAAACTCCGTGATGGGACAATATACTGCGCAGAAATCTCACAACATTGTAGTAGTACATTCTGAAGTCCAGACGTTCTTTGTGAATAAGGTGTGAAAAGGGATGTCCTTTTCAGGCAGAGTTATGAACATTCAAGTTAATTACAGGTCTTTAGAGCTGCATCCTGCAATCACCTTTGTTATCAGTTTGTTAGTAGAGCTCATAGATCTACAATAACTGATAACATTGACTGCCACACTCCGAGATGTCACTTAAACATAAGTATTATTTAAAATTTGCGGTGTTTTTGTTTGTCATTATCCATTGGTAAGAGATATCAGGCTACTAAGTTAACGTTCTGAGTATGGCAGTAAGCAGAAAATATTTTTTTACTTTCCTAAAACCTAGAATCTTCCTCAAAGAAATACTTATTTTCATACATTATTTTGTATTATGTGATGGCAAATTGGGTTCACCTTAACTTATGTTGCTCAAGATTTTGAAAAAGCATGTAATAGGGTTGTCAGATACATGTAAATAATTACAAAAAAGGTCTACCGGAAACTTACAGTATTTGCTAACCCTAATAGTAATTCTAAGTCCTTCCTATACAAAAGCCTCTCAGCATTGCCCGACTAAATGGACATTATGTACGACGCCCTTGACTTATCTACGCCCGGCGGTGCCGTAAATATAACATTCTAGAGAGGTGTGAGAGAAAAATAGCAACGCCACGGGACCCTCGAGCACCATTAATGAATTGGGGGTAGCACCGTAGACAAATAATACTAGCGTGTAGTATAGACTATGTGTTTCAAAAAACCGACGAATAGAACGCGCTTTGCTCTGCAAGCAAGCTCGTAGTGGCCAACTCTGATGACGGAGTTTTTAGCCCACCTTAAGGCCTCCATCATGGCTTAACGACTGCTAGAGCCGGGACCGACAGTTTAACGTGCCCTCCAAAGCACGGAAACGCTCACATGTAAATGCCACTATCGGTCACCCATGCAAATAGTGACCACATTCGCTTAACTTAGATAATCGGTGAAGATTGACTGAGAAAGTCTAGCCACGAGCGCTTCGCTCTGTAAACGTCATTATTCAACTAAAGTAAGTCTGTATGCATTATTAGCCAACTCTTAAGGCCTCCGTCGTGGCTTAACGACTGCTAGAGCCGGGATCCTCGGAAGCATATTTTGCTTTTTTTTTATTATTCAACTGTAAAGTTGAGAATGGGTACCACAGGCGCTGACTCAAGTGACAGTACAGTGAGCTTGCCTGTACGTTCACAGCGAGCGCGCAAATCGTCAGCATAATCATCATTTGAAAGTAGTGTTGATCGCCACGGATATTTTTGAATTAGGAATACGTTGTACGTAAATGTTGCGTCACTTTTTATTTTCTTGATGTCACTTATTATAAGGCGCAGTTTCATTACTACTTATTAATTACACATGGTAGTACTAATAAATACTGCAGACGCAAAAACATCGTTAGAGAGAATTGAATGGAATAGTTATCCCGTTAGTTTGTTGACTTTGTACTTTTAGTATGCTCTGTGGTGCTTTTACTCTACCTACTGCATCGAGTTAGAGTCCCTTTGGAGAATGCGACCTATAAAAACATGACGCCGACATTTCAAACATTTTATATCAATTAAAAAAAAATTAAATACATATAGGTACTAGTTTGAATATAATACAATAGTTTCCTCAGAGTGGAAGAAGAAAACATGTTGTGCCGACCCAACCTAGCGTGGGATAAGGGCTGGGAAATGATGATGACAATAGTTTTCTCTACTTAATTCATAGAATAAACTTTCACCTTGAAACATTTTTTGTCTCTATTGGTACTACGTCTCTGACGGCCAGGAGTTCCTAAAAAACAAACAAAAAAAAAATTACAACCGCATTGAGCAAAAAATTTACCTCCTCTTTTTTTGAAGTCGGTTAATAAATGAGGTGTCAGGAGGTAGAATCTGAGTAGATGACAACGAAAATTACTGAGAAAATCATGATTACAAATATACATTGCAGACGTGGTCGGACTTTAACTTATTTTGTAATACACCTGAAAGATATGCCATTATTATCATGGTATTTCAGAATATAAGTACACCTTTATTTTATTTAAACTGAGTAAGTAGGTATATATTAATATCGGCCGCTCCGGTATCTGTTATCGTCCAGTTTTTACATATTTTGCCGAGTCCCCAAAGTTTGGGGCCCGATTCGATTATTCCAAAGATACGCAGCTCTTCGATATTGTCCTGCCGATATTTGTTTTTTGTCTGCAATATTTTATTTTCTGTATTCTGTTTCAGAGAGGGTTACAGAGGACCCTATCTCCCTGTTGTGTTGTTTGCAAAGCTGATATGTGTACGTAACGTACTACGTTTTAGAAAATATTTTATTTTTCTGAAACTATCATTGAAAATAAAAAAGACGTACCTACCTTTGCGTAGCCATGTGTAACGTAGAGAGGTACCTACCACAATAACTAGCAGCCCATCAGTGCCTTTGTCATTGAACTATAACACAAATCGTCTACTATACCATAAAATAAAAAAAATAAAAACAAAGGAACGGTAAACCTATTTCATTACGAAAGATTGCATTTTATCCTGAAGGTCCGTAAAACAAAGCGAATGTTTTTGATTTGACGCTTCGAATACCAAACTTTACAAAGTTGTTTTTACACCTACACGATATTATTACGCCCTCCGGCTAGGTGGGGTGACGATCTGAGACATGTAGCTGGCAAAAACTGGATGAGAAGAGCCGAAGACCGGGCTCAGTGGCGTGTCTTGGGAGAGACCTACGTCCAGCAGTGGACCGATATAGGTTGATGATGATGATGATGATGATATTATTATTGTGGGAATCTAATCTCATATATATAGTACCAAACGCTTGCACACCATGTCCACGACCACTATATTTTTGTTCGAGCAAATAACAGTCATGGCAGTATCGTGCTGGCTGGTATCGTCCAATAACACTTGCATACCCCTGAGTGTTATCTGTGCCCCTGCATAATAAACCAAATGCCTAGTACTTCTTCTTCTTCTCTTCAGTAATGGCCTGTGTCCGTCATTTCGACAGACAATTTTGCCAATGTCAAGTGATATAATTGTAATAATATAAGTCAAGTCAAGTCATTGGTCAAGTCGGCTGTCGTTTGTTTTTAAAAGAAAATGGTGGATTTTCTTTTCAAAACCTAACACGAATTTTCACATTCAGAAAAACCACATTACACACATTTATTCCAATGGCTCACACTTTATGTTACGACCTAAGTATTATTGGTTAAAATTCCACCAAAATTAAACAACAATACTCACAATAACACAACAAGAAAAACTATTAAAATAAAAGTGCTATGTGTCGTTTCAAAAAATGTTAAAACTCGTGTCAAATGCCTAGTATCTACCTAACCTACGTGGCAAGGTACCTTTTGAAAGCATCAAACGTAATCTCAATCGTTCAAACGTTTGATCAAGCATTTGGCTCGCAGCGGACGTGGTTCGAGCTCCGAGCGGCTCTAAATCACACGGAAGCTGTTTGAGACGCTGCCAACGCTAAACTAAATCCGATTAAGGCTTTGGACTAACGAATTTTAAATATGGGCAGATTCCGGATTGAACTGGCTCAATTCAGATTCGGGTATCGAGTTTTTTTAATGAGCGCTTTTACTTGTTTCTCTTATTTACTAAATCATGTCGCCAGTGCCTTCGAAATAATCCCTAGCAAGCCGGTTTGCTAACGATGTTTTCGTTCACTGTTTGAGAGCACGTTTTACTGCGCGTGATCTGATTCGAGTCCACGTTTCTGAATCAAAGTTACATTCTACAACGTATGTAATGTAGGTACTTATGTATAGAAATGATATTTTTAAACAAAATGTTACATGACTTGACTGATATTTATTTCAAATGCATCACTTGACGCTGGCAAAATTGTCTGTCGAAATGACGGACAGAGGCCATATAGGTAATGAAGAAGAAGAAGACCAACTCTACTTTAACCATAGATATTTTTACAGAGTAAAAAGAGCCTACAACTTTTGGATCAAGTCGGGCTGACCACCAAAGTGAACTTTCCATCGGTTCCATGTTAGAACGATAAATACCATAGGTGAGTATTAATATTCTGGTGTTGGCACGAACCGATTGCTACTAATGAATCATTTCTGTGGATTCATTACACAATGTCTGGCTCCCAATGAACGTACTTACATGAATAAGTAGCACGGCACAGATAAGCCACGCTAGCCAAGTTTATATTTTACAATCATAAGAGAATATAAAACAACAATTCACGCAATTGTCCATTTTATTTAATCCTTATAGATAAATAACTCTTTATTTTGATACATAAACTCTTTATCGTGTAGGTACAAAGAAAAAATAAGATACAAGGAGAAACAATTAAAGTTATTGAGTACAATAGGCAGCCTTATCGCTAAAAGCGATCTCTTGCACAAAACATTTCGATGCAGAGGATCAGAAAAACGGCAGTGTACAAAAGGTTTACTTAGATGTAAAGAATTAGAAATTAAGAATTATACCTACCGAATTAGAACAATCGTTAGCAGCCTCATGAAACCAAATTCAATATTCCAGATTCCCGAATTTAATTTTTGGCTGGCAACCCTGATTTTCAGTGAAGTGCACCTTCCCTATCATTGGGGGAATTTGCATAAATAATTTCAGGCCATATTCACTGTTTTGCCACAGTACATGTACGGTAATTTATTTTAGGTCAAATTGTGACT
Source organism: Eulithis prunata (assembly GCA_918843925.1). NCBI lineage: Eukaryota > Metazoa > Arthropoda > Insecta > Lepidoptera > Geometridae > Eulithis > Eulithis prunata. The sequence continues at coordinate 9,333,552 of OU974012.1, forward strand.
GTATTCCTCACATATTGAATTTTGATCGAGTTTTTTTCAGTCATTTAGCTACTATTTTTCTTACAAAGTAAGGTGTTTTATAATTCCTCAAGGGTATGCAACGCGCATGTGATGCAGGCGTCCATAGGCTACGGTAACCGCTTTCCATCAGGCGGGCGGTACGCTTGTTTGCACTCCTTCAAAATAAAGTGATCAATTAGAAAACAAAAGAAGTTACAAATTAAAAATACCTACACAGAAAAACAAAGCAACAGTTGACAAAATTCTGCAATATTATGAGCCCATACATTCAAATGATCATCGGAAAAAAACATTTTGCAACATCTTTATCATGTTGTAAGTGATTGTCCTACTGTTCTATTGTTCCATGGCAGCCAACGAATCCATTTTAGCCGGCAATTCCCACAAATTGTCTCTCGTGGGGGGTTGAAGAGGTGGGGGGGAGGTTTTTTCGGACCCACATTAGGGCTTTCAGCAATTTAGCTAATTGCAGTTCATTTTCAGTTCATTTTGTTGGAATAGGTTTATGTGGATCAAAGGCTGCGGTTTCAACTTTATTTAATGATATCTGTTTTTAATGGATCGCACGTTTTTTATAAGTTGAAAGTTAATTTAACAGAAAAGGTTAAGTTATGATCTTTTAATACATTGAAAATGGCTGACAAAATAAAATATCGATGCAATCTTGGAATTATTCCACCATTTTGTCTTTTGTTTGACAAGCACATTCAAATTTCGATCGAAAGAAACAAAACACGGAGTAAATGTTCCAAGCTTATTCGTACATCGAGTTTTTGAACAAACAATGACCCTTGAGGAAGCCCTTGAGGTATAAATATTATGTTTTCGATTCACACTTAGCCACTCTGGTCATACAGTGATTCCAGTCATTCAGTAGAAGCTTTTTACGATGCGGTGGCCCAAACAATAAATTTTTGCTTTTATTTTTATTTGAACGCCAAAAATATGCAATATGCGTATAAAATGCATTGTTTTCGTCGTATATTGTTGAGCCGCAGTAACGGATGGCAGACCGTGAATAGCTGTGTACGGTACGAGGCATGGACTCACAGAATAGGTTCAACATCATGCGAATGGAGTATTCTATTCACGGGAGAGTTCACTGAGTCCCCTTTTTAGACAATGATGCTGACTCGATAGAAATAGGATTTAAAAAAAAACTTTCTAATAATTTATTTTAGTAACTAAATCTACTTTAACACAGGTTTAGTTTCCCTGACTCTTTTTTCCTGAATCTTCACTTGAAGCTCTTCCTTTTAGTTGCCTTTTGTATGTTTGCTAAGATTTACTCGATGTTACTTGCAAATAACATAGTTACTAGCTACAGAGTTCTTGAAAATGATATGCATAGGAGAGGAGTGAACACTAAGATGCCGGATGATAGGGGAGAATTGAGGATAAGAACATGTTGTGCCGATCCCACCTAATGAGATAAGGGCAGGAAGAAGAATAAATCTTGAAGAAGTGTTTCATCTTATTTTTTACCATTAAGTATTTTTTTATTTATAACTTCAGTAGACAATATTCATTCTGGAACGGTAACGCTTCTGACAAACTTTTTAAAATGAAAATTCAAAAAACAGGATGGTTTTAATTAAAATGTTAGCCTTACATCCTCCACCTGTGTCCCGGAATTGAACAGAGCAGGTGTTAGCCAGCGTATAGATATGATACTCAACTGTAGATTTCCAGGTACCTACCTACTACATTATTGTCCATTATCTGATGACCATACATAGAATTCAAATTATCAAATAGTTTATCTGGAGCGAAATAATCATATAAAAGTAAAGTGAAATTAAAACTAAAACAACGCTCCTTATACCGCGTTCACACTATGCCATTGCCGCTGCCGGCATTCATGCCGCGCTTATTCTCACCAAGGAGCTAGGGCATGAACTTGGCGATGTTGCTGTGGCAATAATTCCGGAATCAATCGCGGAAATAATTCCGGCAGCGGCATGGGCATGTGTGAACGCGGTATAAGAATAAACGCGATGTTGCTGTGGTGACAATTCCGGAATTAATCGCGGCATTCATGCCGGCAGTGGCATGGGCATAGAGTGCACGTGCTATTAAATAAGAAAATATATGTACAAAATGGTCCCAACTCAGCCTAAACAGGTATTCCAACCTGCGTTGGTCTTCCGTTGGATGAGGTCATGGAGGACCAAGAACACATCAACATAAGTTACACAAAAGCAAATTCGGTAGAAAAATTACCTACGGCAGTATTCCGCACAGCGTAACGTAGATATAAATTTTTCATAAGTTTTAAAATAGCTATGTAAGGAATCAATAATTATCGTTTTCACTAGGACAGAATGAGCACTGTATTCTACCATGGTTATTTTACTTTTATCTTTGACTGACGAAAGCGCGAAGGGGCAGTATAAATTAATGCACTGTCAAAAATATACGAGTAGGTAGTCGAGTATATATTTTTATGAACTTCAACAAAGATAAAAAAAAACATCCAATCCACCTAAGAGTGACACTTAACCAACACTTCATATTTAACTCGAGAAATCAACACGGAGTAACATGTCTTCAATACGAAGAAAAAATATAAAGGTTTTTTTTTTTTGAACGGACTAAAATGCTGTTGTAATCGTCTGACGATTACTGACAGCGTTACCAGATTACATAAAGTTTCTAGACGATACTAGAAGTCCGTCTTGGTCGAAATCCAAACGCTAAGTGGCCGCGCGCCGCCTTGCTGGCTCTTTTTATACACCGGGTCACGTGGTCATTTTGCTCATCAAGATATTCTCTAACAATATATTATCATGTCGTGTTCAGTTTCATGTCTGTGCACTATTAGTTTTTCCCTAGTCCCAGGGAACAAGACGGGGTAAATTAAAACGGCTTGTAATACCCTGCAACAAAACCGGGAATTAACTTTGCCATGTTCGCGTCCGTGTGAATAACTGCCGCCGGCTGAGTGGCTGCGTGTCAACAGAAACAACTTCCAATTTATGATTATGATTACTCCGGTTTTAATTGTTATTTTGCTTCTCTTGCGAATCAATCTTTCAGAAAGATTGGCGAACAAAATAAAATGTTCAACGGCAATTAAAACCATCAAAAACTTCATTCGATTTTAAATTTTATTATTGCTGCACATGTTACAAAATATGGGACATTTACCGCCAAATACTCAAACGCTACTTGTATAAAGTTCATGCTTAAATTATTGCCATCTCTTACCAATGAGTAATGTCAAAGAGACGCAGAGCAATTTTAAGAGTGGTGTTTAAATTTGAGTGACGTTTCAGTATTCGGCCCTTAGGCGGTTACCGTCGTCTATTAACAATATTTAACATCGTCAACACCAGAGGCGTTAGCAGTGCCTATAGGATAGTATTATATAATCTGTGCTATAGGGTAGGTACACTAGGTACCCTGTAGATAAAGTTTTTCCCTGATTTGAGCTAAAGGTCTAGTTTTAGATTTCTCAACCTATTTGTTTCGTTTGAAAGTAGTGGCATTTCATTTGAAAGTCCGTGCATCCAACGTGAGTTGTAACGTGACGCGAATGCACCCATTAAGGTTCGGTCTGTGTTAAAGCGAGTTTAAGATTGTTGTTTGGAGTATGAGATGCCAGAGCATTATCCACAAAAAAAATGTGGCGATAATGCATCGTGCATGGGACATTACTAGGATTTGTTTTTAATACATACATAAGTTCCACTTTAAACTAAATACATTACAGCGCTTTTTGGATGATTTTAATAAAAACAAACCCTTACCTACCCTTAAAGTTGGTCGAATGGAGGCCAATTCCACTGACAAACTTTTCTGCTGAAACGCAGCTGAAGCGTACATAATGAATCCCTAACTCCCCTAGATCCGCTATTGTTGCTTCCCCTGGTCTATCAAATTGTTGGTAGCCATCGTAGCACGGACTCGCTCCTCGCTTCTCGCTAACACTACGCCTCAGCATCACAGCCGAGCTTAGAAACCGTATCGGCACGTATCGTCTACTCTTCCTTAAGCAAGATCGTATGTGAGAGATGAATTATTGAAGGCTGCGAGTGCCTACTAACTTGTAAAGTTGCGTTTGAGATACTGCAGTGACTTTCTCTAAGACAAAATAGTTTCGAAGTCGTCGACATAGTAAACAAGGCTGACATTGTTGCGGTTGGAAGAAGCTATGGGTAAGTTTATTACCAGTTCTCCTTTCGTCGCGTACCTACTTTATTTTTACTACCTACTAACAAAGATTTTTGTAGAAGATCACTGCCTACTAATTACTTCATTATTTTTTTATTTATTTATTTAACACACAAAACACAATCATTACAACCAGAAACAAAATTAGAAAAAATTAAGAACTAAATACTAAAAGTACTAACAGTTTTGGGCTTGGTTGAAACGTAAAAACATGTGCGTACATCTAGTTAGGTATGTTATGTATGTATGTACGAGCAAAGAGTAGCGTATTGTAGCGGTTTACTCAATAATTGCCTTATTCTATCTTATCTATAGGTAACCAATACTAAGATACCTCCTTCTAAGATTACTAGAGATTAGAAAACTTTGCAAATCTGTGGTAACTGATCACGTGGTTTTTTATTTTATGTTCTCTAGCAACTGTTCAATTATCAACGTTTTTATTCAAACAAAGAGTAATTTAATGGTGCCTACTTTTTTATTATTTTGCTTCTAACTGAAGTCACTGCAACGCTGCTAGGCGATAGTACTGCTTACGATAGTTGAAATCTATTTCACAGAGAGCTTCTAAGAGCGTCCACATTGTTTATCGGAGCTCAAAGTGCAATAAGCGTCGTAGTCACCGCCGGCACACTGGCCGACTTCATTTCCTTTTGGACCATCCGATCCGACACGATTGTTTTGGAAGAACTTATCATCGATCGCCGAAATTGTCTAGTGGCGAAGACTTTTGGCAACTCCTTGAAACTGCTTCGTTTAGATGAGTTCAATCAGCAGTATTTTCCACACACCGCCCTTTTGTAACATATTTTTATCAAGTCCGTCTTTTTGTTTTATTTTAAGTGTGTAATCTTTATTTGAGAGCCTTTATTTTCCAACAATCGAGTCTAATTTAAATATCGAATCGAATAGTGTAAAAAGGCATGCGAAGACTCGATTCAATATAGCCCGTCCTCGTTCCGTGGAATCAAACGTGCTAGGAATGCGTGCGATATCATAGTTTATTCTTCGATATTCCTTACCGTGGCTTGTAATGCACGAATAATATACGAATATTATTGAAAGACGACAATAGGACGCAGTTTTATTGAGTTAGCCTTCGCTGAATATTGAATCGCTAGAGAGCCGATGGAGAATATATTATAACCAAGATAGCAGTGTAGTGTAATATAAGCCAACGTGACGAATATTATAGAAAGAAACAAAACTATAGTTGCAAATTTTATTATTTCAGTCTTAAGTAAATATTAGTTTTTTTTTTTTTTATACAACTAAATAATGGAACAAGCCGATGGTCCACCTGATGTTAAGTGGCAGCCACTGCCTATAACGATGCATTGCCTCACTGAGCACATCCACTCTGAGACAGGAAGATGTTACGTCTCATGTGCCTGTAATTGCACCGGCACCCATATCCTTCAAGCCAAAACAGGGCAACGCGACCATCGCTGCTTGGCGGAAAAAATAGGTACGTTGGTAGTACTTCCCCGGACGAGCTCATTTACAAGAAGCTCTTCTACTTCTAATATATATACCTACAATAGTTACTAAAAAAGATTTCTTTTTTGCATTTATTTTAAACTAGTAGTTCGCCCCGAACTGACATCTCGTGATGGTCGGAGGTTAATAAAACCCAAACAATTTTTATTGAACCAAGAATAAACTTTGCAAATCGCTTTGAAATTGCCGTCTACCTATGTACCAGTCTTACTTGAACTACAAAACCATTGAAACTCCAAGAAATGGTAGCTCACGTTATACTAAGTTTGACAATTTTATAATTTTTACAACAACTCAAAAACTATAAGACCTAGAATCAAAATAAAAACGGTTTTGGAATGTCTAAACAAAACCCTATCATATGACACCCCACTTGAAATTATGGTACGACTTTTTTTATTTACTCTTTTTGGACCCTCATAACTTCACGAGTCCTTGACCGATTTACTTCATTTAACAAACCAGTAAATCTTAAGAGTACTATACGTATTCCTACCAAATTTTATGAAGATCGGATGAGCGGTTCAAATGATCTCGTCGAACAAACATACAAACATACAAAGCATTTTTGTCCAAGTTGTCACTAAGATCTCGTTCGCTTCGCTCACTCGATCAATAAACATTTACATGGATAGTTACTTCGTCAACTATTTTTGATTCTTTCTTCGTTATCATTCGTCATTGACAGATTCTCAATTCCCAGTTTTGGTTTCAGTATTCCATTTTGCCTCTCTATTTGGTGTATCTCCTGGGTCATAGCGACATTGTCGATGCCCTTCATCTTCGTGCCTAGGGCTTCAGCCTGACGAACTGTGTCTGGTAGAGAACTGTCTGCGGAGTCAGGAGCCAGGAATGTGATGGCTCCAGCTATGAACGACATGCTTCCAAACACTATTGAAGGTAGTCCGGGCCAGTAGACCATCTGAAAAGTACGTTTGATATAAGTAGTTTATTCACAAAGAAAATTACAACTAATACAGTATTTATAATATTCACAATATGTATTTACAAAATACACATGAAACAGTTGAGCTATCTACAAACCGTTGCAAGATTGTATAGATAGCTCAACTGGTCTAAATCAGTAGCAATCGGAATCGTGCCTAAGACACTGGCTGCAATGCCGCGCTGAATAGCAATAAGCTAATTTTTGATATAAGTAGACTACGGCATGGATATTTGATGAGAGATCCACAAATAAGAGATGATAGAATATGCCCCGAGTGCCAAAGTAATCTTGGACATGAAAAAGGTTTTCCTGTTCAATTTGTTACTGTCATTATTATGCCAGTCAAACCTTTTTAAGTTGCAAGTGTGTTGGGTTGTGGTTCAAGTTTCCTTATGAAACCCAATGTCAGTGCTAGGAAGTTGTTTTTAATAGCTTCATGTAGCACGACAAAAAATTCAAATCAATATTTTTACCTCCTTCAATCAGGAAGTCATAAACATTGAACTGTTTCATACGCGAAAAAGTGATTATTATGTATTTAATTATCTGTGTACTGTGTAACTGTTTGTTTACCCTAATAATTAAAATCTAAATGTATAAAACTCTTTTGAAGCTGACTGACAATCAACGTACCTACAGCTTAAACATGAAATTTGGAGTGTAGTTATCCTTAAGTAGAGGTGCACTAAGAAAGGAATTTTGAAAAGTCGAAGTCGAAGATCCTTGAAAATTAGTACATAGTTTCCTCAAATAAATTGACTCAACACGTGATTCAGGATTTAAAAAATAATTTAAAACTGTTTGTATGCTCATACCAAGCGAGCAAAGCCGCGGGCGACGGCTAGTAAGAAATAAAACACTACTTAGTATAATAAGTAACTTAGTTTTACAAGTATTTCTTACCAGCAAGGGAGTTTGAGGAGCTATGATGGACCCGATCCGGCCGAGCGATGAGCACAGTGCATGCATGGAGTTACGCGTGTACGTCGGGAACAGCTCTGAGGTATACATGTATGTGATGCCGAAGTAGAACGAGCACATTAGCTTGCTGACCATGTACACCATCACTGAGAGCCATGGGAGGTCTGCAACACACACAACATATATAAGTATATTTTTTCCAAAGATGAGAGGGTCAAAACAAGACAGTGTACCTAAATATCGGATACTTTTAAGAAACCTCAATCATAATAATAATCAAATCAGTATTCGTACATTGATTTTATAGCACAATAAAAAAATAAAATGTCTTCTAGTTTGAGTATTGCTAGAATACACTTAATCATCATCATCAATATATATAAAACTCTTTTGAAGCTGACAGAGAATCAACGCACAGCCTAAACTATAAGTCCTAGAGGTATGAAATTTGGAGGGTAGGTTCCTTATATAGTGTAGGGGCGCACTAAGAAAGGAACTTTGAAAAGTCACACTTTAACGCGAGCAACGCCGCGGCAGACGGATAGTAGCACATAAAGTTCGTATGAGTTAGTGACCAACTTTGCTGGCTGTGTTTTTAGGCCGCTTTGATGCCTCCGTCGTAGCTTAGTGACTTAGTGACCGTAGCTTAGTGACTACTAGGCAGAACGTGTCAAAGGTGTCGTAAGATGCAAGAATTAAAATAGTATACAATTAGTACGCTTATGAATGGAAAGCATACTATACATGAGCACACTACCTAGTAGCAAACAAGTACCTATCCTATCTAATAGCATGTGTATTCCAGGCAGGGTCAAAGAATATTTAATGTCAAAAAAATGTTAACAAAGCATACCTACCTACATAATTAAGTTTTTGTTTGTTCGGATTTGTAAGAAACCTTATCGTTAAACCAAAAAGCCAACGGTTCGATATAAGCCTCTGCTAAAACAAATAAGCTTCCAACTTCCTGTTTTGATTCACCTTACCAAATAACAAGGAAAATACCTTAATATCAAAAGAAAGATGTTATGGATTATGATTACAAAATACTTACGCGTAGGCAGAAATGGCTGCATAAAACACAAAATGGCGCCGCAGAAGAAAGACACTATCAAAGGATTTCTTCTTTTGTAGTGCGTTAAAATATACATTATGATGAAATTCCCTGGGAGGTCAATAGCCGACACTAGCGCATAGTTGATATACTTGTTCCCTTCTAAAGACACTGCGTTTATCATCAGTCCGTATCCCACGAAGGTAGACGTGGTCCACCACACGATGCAAATTAGAAAGCGCTTCAGCAACGCGTGGGATGCAAACGTCATCTTCAACAAGCTGATTAAATCCACACCCTTCTCATTTCTTTCCACTGTCAGTAACTTATCCAGCGCGCCAGGATCCAGCTTCACTTGATCCTCATCAGCAATTTTCTGGACTATATCAACAGCTTCGTCTTTTTTGCCTTTAGTGAGCAGCCATCGAGGACTTTCATCTATCAAGTACGTATAGAAGAAGAAGAGTAACGCTGGAGCGTATAGAGCTCGGAGGTAGTTCCTCCAGTAAGGCACGGACCAGGCTGCGAGGGGTAGTAATACTGAACCGACAACGTAGCCGATGGCACAGAGGTTGTAGTAAATGACTCGTTTTTTTGTTGCAACTATTTCAATATCTGGAAATGTAAAAAGAATCACGTTATGGTCATGGTTATGGTCATGCCACCCACATCTTGCGTTGACTATCCACTATAATCCACATACACGCAAGTTTGTGCTTACAGTTAAGAAAAACACTGTATGGGTATATGATATTTAGGAACCCTTCATTTTGCACGTATTAATCGTGTATTCACCAGGTGCTAATTGCTCTCTTTTAGGGTTCACGTTATTATGTCCCTATATAACTTTTACATTAATGAGATTTTTATTAATACAACTAAGTAGACAAACAAGCGTACGGCTCGCCTGAGGGAAGCGGTTACCGTTGCCTATGGACGCCTGCAACACAAATTCCTTACCTAAGAGTTTTTTAGTTAAATACCCGTGCGAAGCCGGGACCGACCGCTAGTACAGAATAAAGTAAAAAGTTCAGCACTAACTGAGGATGTAGACGGGTGAGCAGCTGTCTCCAATAGCTGCGTCCAGAAACTCCAGCGCTATGTACAGCCAGTACCACGTGGTGAAACTCCTGGCAAGTCCAATCACCCCTCCTGCTAGACCCGTCAGGACCAGCGCGTTCTTTCGTCCTATCCTGGAAAAATAGTTTGTTGAGCGTGGATAGACTATTATTGTAAGCGTTAGTCACTCAAACCTAAGGTTTATTGCACTGACACAGTAGAAGAACTAGAAATATCAAAAGCAATTCCTATAAATAGGGTATCAAAGGTGTACTCGAAAAACTCTGAGTCAAATATATTTTATTTAGTAAAATTACAAGGATCATTTGGAATCAAATGTTTTTATTTATATTTTAGGTGCCAATTCATCCCGAGCCTTTAACGGGACCTTCAAACAACTCTGACTCAAAATGTATGAGTCACACCTAGCTATAAAAAGATGATAAACTATTTTTAACCAATAAACATATTTACTTTCTTGGCATGAGAGCACATTGAGCACGTTTCAGTGATAACAAGCAGTTTAACTTGTAGAACGTGTCTCGATAACAACATAATCGCCCGGAATACTAATGAATTACTAACTTTTTTTTAATTTACAATTTTCGTCAATATACGAGTGTAATTAAGAGTATTTAAAAACAACGCCAAAATATGAAAAATCCTACTCCTACGAATATTATAAACGCGAAAGTTTATGAGTATGGATGGATCTTTGTTCCTCTTTCACGTAAAAACTACTGATCCGATTTGGATGAAACTTGGAATATATAGTGTCCGTGACCTGGATTAACACATAGGCTACTTTTTATCCCAAACAATCAACGGGATCCAACGCGACGCGAACGAAGTCGCGGGCGGCAGCTTGTCTAAAATAAACTAAATGGAATCTACTTGGCAATAATAGATAGGTACAGCAACGTATGAGACATTCCACTTTCTACACCCAGTTTTGCAGCGCCAATTACAGCACTTATGCTGTTCCCAATTTTACCACTAATCGATTTTTAAGCTTGGTGTCCTAAAAATCTCATTAGTTATCAACACTGGTTATAAAGAGACTCCACCTCCACACTGTAAAAATACCAGTGCTAAGCTTCCTCCATTAAAGTGGTAGCCACTTCCAAGAGTGATATAACATGGCCCATCAACCCTCCTAAAATATTGTCATTGTTGTCGTCAAAACACGCACTTTACAGATTATGAACCTACTCTACACTTTATTTTATGGAGCTAATTATACAGATACCATGAAATACTCGGTTTGGTTATTGTTTGGGTAAGACTAACCCCACTAACCCTCAAACTTATAAACGTTTCCCTTTTTTTGTACTTTGTGCGTTAAAATAAACAAAATAAAAATTATCAATGCAAAAGGCTCCTCTAGAGGCGAATTTAAGCACTGCGCTAGACGGAAGACTGTTCATTGTTTAGCCACTGTTTATGAATTCGAGGGTAAGTGACCACTAATGACTATTTTATCCGAGCTCTACCATGTAACCAAGATTCCATTCTACCACGACTAAAGAATATACCACTTTTAAAATGTATGGATATAGTGATATATTCCGGAAACCCATCGGTGGAGATTTCCACTTTTGCGCACCATAGAGATGCACACCAAGAACCGCACCTTCGCTATTTCACTTTTACGCACCAATTGATTTTAAGCTTGGTGCGCAAAAGTGAAATATTTATACTCTATTGTTTTTATGCTAGGTTAATGCTTACTTATCAGATAGAGGTCCGACGAAGAGCAGCCCCACCATGTAGCCCAGACTGTGCATGGTCCCCACCAGCGTCCTCTTCCACTCGTGACATGCTAACTGGAACTGTTAGAAAAACACATGATAGCGTGTGCACACTATGCCCAGCACGAATGCCGCGATTAATTCCGGAATTATTGCCACAGCAACATCGCCTTTATTCTCACCAAAGAGCTAGGGCACGAACTTAGCGATATTGCTGTGGCAATCATTCCGGAATTAATCGCGGCAATAATTCGGGCAGCGGCATGGGCATGTGTGAACGCGGTATGAAGCAAAGTGAAATGTGGTTCTGTTTGAGTACCCTTGTATTTTTGGATAACCTAATATGGGTGATGGGTTATTGCAAAATCTTATACCTTGTAATTTAGACGTTTTTCTAACTACACTAATATATAGGACTAGCCGTCGCCCGCGGCGTTGCTCGCGTTCTAGACCCTTTAGAGTGTGACTTTTCAAAATTCCTTTCTTAGTGCACCCCTTCACTATATTTACCTATTTATTTATTTAATAACTTATATATAAGGATACTACCCTCCAAATTTCATACCTCTAGGACTTATGGTTTAGGCTGTGCGTTGATTATCAGTTAGCTTTAAAATAGTTTTATATATATTGATAATAAAGGTTTTAAAAGACTACTTATTCTGAAAAAATCTACATTATTTACTTAGTCTGGGGAGTACAATTCATGCGCCTATGTCGTTTTCGATGGTCGTGACGTCACTGATACCTACTTACTTCAGCGACAAAGCTGCGTGGGTCATCGTACACCCACTCTGTACATGCAGTTGATCTCTCGGTACTACAGGTACTATTCCCGAAGGCCTCATCTTTGCACCTGCGACAAAAAAAAAGTAATTATAAAGAGTTTTTAATCAGCTGGCAGAACTGACTAAACACAATGAGGTAAATTGATATCTTACTGATGCTGATAATGATACCTATTTATTTAGTTGGAAAGTTTTTCTATAGATATTTAGGCCATCGAACTTAATATTTAGATGATATACATAGAGTGGGTAAAAATTACGAGTAGTTACCAACATAATTTGTCTAAAACTATCCAGTTAGATCGATACTCTGTTTTTCATATCACTGATAGAAGTACTAAAGCATTGTTGATGATGGTGGTTTTCTTCAATTAAAATCTTGTTAGTTATATTAAAATGTATAATAGTTGTTCGGATTTTATTACAAGGAAAATTTTAGATATTCAATCGACGTGTGCGCACTTTTGTTCTCCATAGCACAGACGATATCCACACGAATTGTTGCTTGATTCATTCGGAGCGCCATGCCAGGCATGGCGTCAGTATATTGGCGAAAAGTATTTGTTTTGTCTAAACAGCATTGTTCACCAAAACCTGTTCATTTTCGTGTGAATCTCATGTTTTAATCAAGAAAAATGGTTGAATGCAAAACCGATGGCCCAGGCCGTGGAAACTTGTGAATGCGAAGAGAAATAATGCCATAGAATCGAATGACAATTAGATGCGTGGGAAATACTTGCTCTACTTTCACTCGTGGCTTATGGGATATGTACTAACTACAATCTATAACTCTAGGTTTTGTGGTGTTATGGGATGAAGACAAACGCTCTCAGGCAAGCATCCGACGGAACGCAAGGCAGGACTCATCAGTGGCACATCAATTGCGATTAATCAATATTTTGTTTTAAAACTAGATGGCCGATAATTATATGAAGTTGTGTTAAGGACATACGAAGATATAGACGGCTGCCACCTACTTGCTGATCAATCTTATCCACGGATAGACAACCCATATGGGTTATGGTAGGTGCAGAGTTGAAATGAAATGGTTGAAATGGTTTATTTATTTGCATGAAGGGTGGTACATAATACTTGACTCTCACACTTCGCCAGAGAAACCCAGCATACAGGTAATATTGTTGGCTAATCCTTACGGTTTGACCTTATCGTCAAACGTCGATGGTAAAATATCAAGAATGCACTACGCTACGCTCGACAAAAGCCGTCCTCCAAGCTAGCCAGTACTCACTAAACTATTGTTAATGTTATTATTGAGTCATGGATCAAAGAATAATCATAATTGGACCAAGAACCAAATAATCAACTAAGTATCATAATGCCTAATGAAAAACTATAAGTACGAAAAATGGACGGGTAGGTATAGATAAAAAACCCTGTCTTCGAGAGATCAAGTATCAGAAAAGCGCTTCAGACGAGGAATGTCCTGTTTCAAAAATTGATCAAAATATAATGTATTTTAAATCCTATAGCAATATCAAGCCCGCATCTTTGACACCCCTAGCCAGCCTATCGCAAGAGAAACGCCTGGTTATGAAGTAAACAAACAAACCGCGAGCCGTCAGATTATTCGTCCGATTCGTTCAAGTGTGCTTGACCCGAGTCAAAATCAACGACCGCCGGTCGAGTGTTTCGGAAAGCTACACGGCTCTAGTGGTTACACAGCAGAGTGCTCAGTTTTACCCTAAATTCAACAGTATGGTGCTTGATGGTGCGGTGTTTAAAGTAATAAATAAATTCCACGTAAGTTTTGATCAGTGATTACCTATAGGTAATTGATAGTCGATAGCCCACCGCAAAAGTAGGCAATTTTGTGCGAAAAATTAGACACGTGGATTAGGTTGATTACTGATGGTAATCCTGGAACTCCAGTGTAATTCGTTGATGAAGATTACGCGAAGAATAATGAAATATTATCGTATACGATTAATTTAATTAGGAAAAAACTGGAAAAACAATTTCTATCTTTATCGTCAGAAAGAACCTCTACCTAATTAAAACATGATAAAGCGGTGAAGGGATCGAATACATACACAGCTAAAATATTTATACCTATAGAGCGATCGGATAATCGGAGATAAACAAACAACATTCAGTGGGGGGTATCGTTGTCTTATGAAAACCTGCCAGGACTGCCAGGTTTGAGCCTGGCAGGTTTTCTGAACTGTTTTCAGACTAAATCATTAGTAATCTGTGACTAAATAGTGACATCAGCGCGTTTCAGCGCGTTTTTTGCCGTCAAAAGCTTCTTGTTTTCGGTCACATAACATTATGCTGGGCAGCGAACGCAGTTCAGAGCTTGCGATACGGGGCCATGTATGAAACCGGTTTTAAGATTCCTAAAAATGTTTCAAATAACTGCATGACGAAAAACTAGTAAGAACAACAACAAAGGTTGTCTGGAAGAGATCGCTTATAGCGATAAGACCGCCCACTGTACCTCATACTTAAAACTTATTTCTCTTTTATTGTTTTTCTTCTTTTCTTGGTGTGCAATAAAGAATATATCTATCTATCTATCTATCTAAAGCGAGTCGATAATTTGCATATGCATAGGAAATTGGCTAAAACGTAGAGTAGGTAACGTAAGCGTAGAACCTTGACATTATGACGAATCACTATCTAAAACTTTAAGAAAGATTTCGACATGCATTGGGATGGTATTGCGCACACACAAGTGGGAGATTAACCTACTCAAAAAAACTATTATAATAACGAACCTTCTACTAGTCCATTGTCTAAAGGTCGATTGACTCAAAACTGGTAGCTACAACTTTATTAGCATACATTGAAAGTGCATTATCCTGCAAACGATTGCCTTACCTGTATCCACTTTGCACAGCTGCAAAGATATAGTTCGAAGCATACAGAGCATTGGACATATACGCCAATCCCAGTAACACTATCACTTTTAAGTGGTACCGGCCGAATACACTAAACTTGGACAGGATTTTGTCCAAGCCATTCTGGTTTTCCGTATTTTCTTTGATATCTTTTAAAGCCATTAATTTTATTAACTTCCACTTTTAGAAAACTATATTATTATCATCCAGGAAAACTAGGCACACACTTGTATCGCACTGTTCCATAAATTAACCAAATTACAAGGCTCTAAAGATGGCACTAATACTTGTCTTTCACAAACTGTTTGGACCTAATATATTATTAAATACTTCAACAGTAATTATAAGACGTTGTGGCATCGACAAAATGCAGTGTCTTAATGATGCTGACCGATAGGCATCCATAATTACGTGTTATCTACTATTTCGACTACCTACTTTATGCAACCGGTTTGTGATATAACATGCATAGGTCATTTACTTCTTTTGATTCGGGTAACAGACACCCGATTAGCGTAATTAGGTTACATGTAATTGTTGCATTTTCTATTGTTACATTCTCCTCGCTCTTTCTCTGTGTTGACATTGTCTAGAAAATATGAAACATCAACAATATATGAAATTATGTGGAAATACTATTTTGGTATTCTGAGGTGAAAATAAAACACATGTAGGTACAAATGTTTTTTATACGTTTTGATTACTCTTATGATTTTTATATTGTCAAGTGATTATAGCAAAAATTTAACCTGTTTGACTAATTAATTTTATCGGTGAAGACCTTCATTGGCATAAAAGTAGAAAAAACCGGTTCTGCATTGAGTTTATTGTTTAACTCGGTTTGCATAAAATATTTTATTTAATCTGTTGGTAAAGATGGAATTCTATTTTCTATAATATTTAGCTATCTATAAATAATGGATAATAAATAATCACAACATAACATTACATAAATCCACGTTCTCCCATAACTTACAATTGTACCTATGCAAGAAATTTATTCTCCAAATTCTTTCTAGAAGTGACACAGAATATTAGTACAAGTAGTGATGAATAGGAAACTAATCAAAATGTAATCCAAATTATATTCTAAGCGATAATCGCTGTGTTTTGCCGACGTTTTATATTCTCGAATGTTTGGAAAATGCACATTTTTTTATTGACCCTAAAATGCAGAAAAAAAACTATGAGTACGAGTAAGTACAATTTGAACTAGACTAGACGATCCGTTTCTTGTATGAGCCAAGGTTTCGGAGCACAAACTCAGTTCCCTACATTTTGCCTCTATACCTAACTTCCTTGTGCGACATGACACTGACCTTCTGTTCATAACTGGCTCATGTTAATTCATTTTAACCTTCCTTAATTTTATTTTACTTTTATCTTTTCTCCGTGCTTTGGAGGGCACGTTAAACCGTTGGTCCCGGCTCTAGCAGTCGGTAAGCCACGATAGAGGCCGTCACCAGAGTTGGCCACTAACTCATACGAGCTTGCTTCACTAATGAATTAGAAGTAAAAAAGCAAGATAAAAGAAGGTCACAGTTGATCCTGACCTCATAAAATTCCCTGTGCTATTAAGTTTCAGAAACTACATGGTGTGAAACTGTAAATTAGATGCATGGATTTCAAGCAGATGCAAATAAATATATTGTTAGATCATTTGTAAATAACCAATCCAGTTGCCGCGCGCCGGCTGCAACACAACTGCGAGACTAGTCCGAAGAGACCGCAATACTTTGATACTAAAGGGACTCTAGTATGAAGGCGGATTGATCTCAAAAGATATGGAACATAACGTAATACCAAGACAAGAAAGGATGTATAAGTAAGTAGGTACTATAAAATAAACTCACCGATATTCACTTGTCTCAGCTGTAAAAATAAAGTTGGAACTGTATAGAGCATTCGTTGCATATGCAAGGCCCAACAGCCACATCAGTTTAAAATGATACCGACCAAAAACACTAAACTTTGAAAACACATCGTCCAAACTCATTTTTTCCATCTTTCACTCGAATGCAGTTATTTTTTCCAGGGTTTCCCACAAGCAATGGCGTGTTATTAAACTCAAAAGGCCTTCCTACTTCCGTTGCCGTCGACATTCAAAATTAATGTAACGTTGCAAGCGTCAAAAACAGTCAGTTTTTCAATCACAATCAAGTTTTGTCATTATTTTATTGCAATTTATATTATTGTTTATTGCATAAAAATATTTTAAACAAAAATTAGATTTTCGTAGAATAAAAATTAAATAATCTTCGCAAAATAATAACAGAAAAAATCACCAACTAAACCCCGATGCGGCGGCCTGTATCAGGTGAAAATAAATAAGTATAACACTAAACTGTGCAGTCGTCAAGACACAGTGGCAGAATGCTCCTGAGTCGGTGGTCGGATGCGATCCATCGCTACCGGAGCCACAGACACAACAGCAGTTCGTACGTTCATTGTGATTGCGATTAATAGTTGTACATGCAGCGGAACAAAACTAAAATGATGAATGGTATTTTATGCTGGATCCCGTTTGTAGAATGGTGTAACTAGAGTTCAGTCAAGAAGCTTACACTATGAACAGAAGAACAGAAGAAAGTGGTAATATTCTCATCTTCCTAATACACTAGCTCTAATACTAATTATATTTGTGTGATTTTTACAATGACGTTCTTGACCTAGCATTATGGCATGAAACAGTTAGGATTTCTATGACGAGGTTTACATGTACTACCTATAAGCAACGTATGGTGCTGTGCCGTTTTGAATACGGTTATTGTCGAGGACTATTGTTAAATCCACTTTTCTAGCTAGTTAATTAGTTTCAATATTTAAGTCTTCTTAAGTAAGGATTAATCGGAGTACCCTGCGATTTGAAACATCTCTAGGTTTCTCGGAAAATCATACTTTGTTTATTAGTCAACGTCGTCGTCGTCTAGATTTTTTCTTAATTAGTAAGTAACCTTCACTTTAATTTTAGTATTCATTTTTGCTTGTAAAAATTTGGGCTAGGCAACTAATTATTTTGCAAAATTTAAACTTGCCTACAGGCTGGTTAAACATTAATTAGATATAAGCAATTTCGTAAAAAAAAAAAAATGTTAGGTTTGCAATTTTTATCAAAAAGTTGGTTTAGTTCAGTTGAAACCCATGATAAGAACAATTAAGAATATTGTACTCTAAATTTTTATTTTTTAGGTATTTTTGGAGTGTTTTTTTTGGTTTATTGGTATAATCCCCACTAAGCTTAGGATTATGACAATTCTCAAAAAAATGGTTAGCGTTTTCCCCACTGTCCTGGCTGGTGGGGATTATGACAATAAACATTTAGGTGTACGTACCATCCTACTAATATTATAAATGTGAATGTAAGTTTATTTGTTACGCTTTCACGCGAAAACTTTGTTTACATATTCTTGGAGGTATTAGAAGTAACATAGGATACTTTTCATCCCGGAAAATGAACGGGATCCAATGGGACGCGAACGAAGTCGCGGGCGGAAGCTAGTAAAACATAATTCTTCTTTAAAGTAGGTACAACAAAGAAGGTCATGACAAGGCGTTTGCGCGCCAACGGACATAGACAATCATTCCGAAGATAGACTGGAGAAACAGATTCGGGGCTATTATTGGGTCGCTACAATACCTACACGTGTATATAATTTACCTTCTGCCGTGTCTGCTTTGTAAATACGTACTTTATGTACCTACCCACAGAGTCTTATGCTAATTATTATCATTATAACAATAAACCAAGTAAAACAGGTATGTATCGTGTTCCGAGTAAAAGAACCATTGTTTTTTTACCTAAAAATTCGCTTTGCAACAGCTTCGTTTTACACCGTTGTGTGTCGCCGTGTGTATCATGATTCATGAGTAAAAAAGTTGAAAAATTCTACAAAATAGGTAGGATGTCATAGATTTATTTGTTGGTATTTTTTCCACTTTTTTTTATAAATTTTTTAATAAAACTGTAATACAACCTTATATAATATCAACAGATATTTTGCTCCTTTGATCGACCGAGATTTCATCAGTCAAAGATGTATCTGTGTTTGTCATTACTATACCGTTCAATAATGTAATGTTTGAAATATTGCATAACTATCTATTTTGGACGGTAACATGACGCGACTAGAATCTAGATGCATTCATGACGCGAGTTTTTGTATCTTCTTAACTGTGTCTAAGTAACGGTCATGCCCACGACACACTGTATATACGTGTGTACAGAGTGTTAATAGTGCACTTAGTACAGAGATGCAAATCTACTCTCTCAAAAACAAAAAGAATAATGTAGAGTATTGCCAATTTACAAAAAAATAAACAAAATAGGTGACCCTCTCAGTCAGGTTGACCTAGAGATCAAAAAATTAGGTACTTTTTTTTACAAATTAGAGGCAAACGTTTGACCACAATCTCAAGTTAATTAAAGCATGTTGCTTCGAGGTTCATCATATACTGGTTGTTAGATATTTTGGTGGTTTCGCACGCGTACGAAGTCGCGGGTATCAGCTAGTAGTGTATAAAATTGGCAAGGAGGCCCGAGGTACCTATGTTAAAAAAACCGGATCTTAGCCTGGTGCATAACTTAGCAATAAAACAAAATAGGAACAAAGTAGGTCGTCTACATGAGCGAACTCACTCGGTACGAACAATAGTGACGTCAGCGGCTTTCCTCGTCACAATGGAAGGTCATTGTCGAATAGAACATTGACCTTGATACGTTTGTTTATCTCGAGATCAAGTCTCTGTGACAATGGTAGAAATAGAGTACACTTGGTTTGGTAGGTATACACGGCTACCACTATAATAGCAATGTGTGGTTCAAAATCCTTTTTTTTTTATTTTATATACTAGCATATACTAGCTTATTTATATACTAGCTTTATGTACTAGCCGTCTCCCGCGGCGTTGCTCGCGTTAGAGTGTGACTCTTCAAAATTCCTTTCTTAGTCCACCCTTACACTATATAAGGATACTACCCTCCAAATTTCAAACCTCTAGGACTTATAGTTTAGGCTGTGCGTTGATTCTCTGTCAGCTTCAAAAGAGTTTTATATATATTGATAACACTAGTACTTACCTATAGTACCTATTATGATCTGTGGTATAACACAAGTTTGTAAATATTTTCCGTGTACAATTAAAGAATGGGACTCACAAACTACCATGGTAAAATAACCCGTTTTTAGTAAAATTACAATTATTAATTTCTATACATATGGGTTAGTTGCTTGATTTGATCAATCGTAGAGTGGAGAAAGGTAGAGTCGAGACTTGAGATTCAAAGTGATAAGGATACATTTATTTTCAAACCGATGTCACTTCTTCGTGATTCATTACGATCTTTAATAGGTACTATATATAACCTGCTTACTAATTCGTTGAATAACTTTATTCAGCTGTTTAAATTATTGTTGTCTCTTACTAACATGTAATAACAGAGCTAGATTTTAATCAACTGTTCAATTATTCAGCTTTTAAAAGTATGGTCCTATTCTTGGACATTTCCAACATGATTAGCCTTCGAAGACACAGCATGGACACCTGGGAATGGCAGTCAAACTTCGAACTGAACTAAGTTAACGTGACATCCTTGTTCTAACATCGTAGAGTTCGATAATTATAATGACAGTTACGTGTGAAGTTTGCATGAATTTGAAGACAGGTCTTCTTCTTCTTGTTACTGTGCTGTCAGCTGCTAGCTGTCATACTCAGAGATCTGGGCCTCTACTGCGAATAATGAATACCGAAGATTCAGTAGTGACGTTTGTGTTGAACTGCGCGGTCACCTCGAGCGATGGTCCAGGCTCTTTCTAAGTCACAGCGTTACTGCGCAGTGTAGCACAAACGTCACTACCGAATCTTCGGTAATCATTATTCACAGTAGAGGCCTTGTACCTCTATCACGAACAAATCTGACAGTCACCGCGTTAATGTATTCGAGTTATATTGCGCGTCAATGCCAGCTCGACTATCAACCGTTGTAGTGTCACCGCGCAGTGTATCTCGGATACGCTAGCGTTACGATACGTTTGCGATTGTCACATTTATTCGTGATCAAGGCACTGTAGACTGTAGTCGATTGACATTTCTCTAACTAATGAGAATACGTAATGACTACTACGAACATAGACACCACTAATTTTAAGTTATTACTTTATGCTTTAATACCGTCTTTGAGTGCGACAATAAGAGCCCAGTTCAGTCAAAGTAATGTTTTCTTCTTTTCCTTTGTAATCTTGAATATGAGTGTGTTTTATTTAAGGTACAAATAGTGAAGGAAATAAACATAACAGTAACTTTAATGAAAAGAGCTAAGAACAAAAAAAACAGTACATACCGTAAACAGCAAAACATTAGTTAATGTAAAATAAAATATTGAATTGAACGAAAAATTCATTTGGCGGTAAACAAAACCTAATACTTACCATGTTTAGACATCGTAAGCCAACGAGTCTTTCACAAATTGACCATCCTTTTGTCCATATGTCCAATCATTTTGACCATGGTCTAATGACATAAATGGTAATTATCCTACAGTAAGAACGCTATTGACGTCAACAACCTCCAGCTAATCATCATCACTATCAACATATCATACCATTGCTGGACTGGACATAGGACTTTTGTATGAAACACCACTCAACCTGGTTCACCTTAGCCAATCTTAACCGATAATCTAAGTTAAGCAACGTTCTGTGCGGTCACTATTTGGATGGGTGACCGTTAGTGGCATTTACATCTGAGCGCTTCCGTGCTTCGGAGGGCACGTTAAACTGCTCCTGGCTCTAGCAGTCGTTAAGCCACGACGGAGGCCTTAAGGTGGCCTAAAAACTCCGTCACCAGAGTTAGCCACTAGCTCATAAGAGCTTTCTTTTACCCTGGTTCATCATCATCACCATTAACCTGTGCATGTATTATACTGGACATAGATGACGCGCCACTGAGCTCGGTCTTCGGCTTTTCTCATCGTTTGCGCTACATTTTGCAGATCGTCGGACCTGAGCGGGTCCAACGACGAAAGCCTAGTGTATGAGTGTGACTATACTTTCTTGGTTTTCTAGCTTGCTCGCATGGAACTTGCAGGTTCACTAAAACGGAGCAACTAGTCGAACGTGGACTGAGTTGGTTTGGGACGAGTTAACGACCGATTAAAAACCAGCAAAATTCACCTGTTTTATGCAAAATGATTCTTATTATGACTCGAAATTGTGAAGAGTGTCCAAAAATCAATGCTTGGGTTTCGGATTTAGGAGCTCCCGGCCTCAGAATCAAAATGAACTAAATCAAGACATTTTTATAGTTTTCAATAAAAAATATAGTCAGCCATAGACCAAACACACACATGAAGGAACACGTGCACTAATGCGTATTTTTAAATAAAAAAAAATATTATAGCACTGTAGTAAAACAATTTTTAATTCAATAAAGCGAATGTTACAATAGCCGACACGTTAGATAACCATCAAGTTATGCAAAACAAGATGCAACTGGAATACGTACGTACTTGTAAAGTAGGCCAAGTGGGAGTAGACTCCCAAATCGACCAAACTTCGCCCTCTTGCCTTTGCATGTGGTAGGTATGAAATGTTGGAAAATTATCTGAAGACTGTCTACCTATACAGAAGTTTCTAATAAGTATACACTTATTAGAACCTTATAGAACTTCTAGGTGTTATTATTAGTGAATCTATCTTACTAATGGATAGTAACCACAGGAAACTGGCATGTGCCAGTTTCCTAAACATAGGCTGGGACACTGAAACGTAACTCAAATTTAAGCACCACTTAAAATTGATCTGCCTCTAACATTACTCATTTGTAAGAGATGGCAATCATTTAAGCGTGAACTTCATTAAGTGGTATTTGAGTATTCGGCCGATAAAGTCCTAAAACTAATTCTAAACTGATGCTTGTAATTTTACTAAATCAATAATTACTGATTTTGACAAGCGACAACATCTAAGAGATAGATAAGTAGTAGTTTAGCCGCTAAAATAAATGATGTAGAAGGACACGAGTTTTGACATTTTTTGAAACGACACATAGCACTTTTATTTTAATAGTATTTCTTGTGTTATTGTGAGTATTGTTGTTTAATTTTGGTGGAATTTTAACCAATAATACTTAAGTCGTAACATAAAGTGTGAGCCATTGGAATAAATGTGTGTAAAGCGGTTTTTTTAAATGTGTAAATTCGTGTTAGGTTTTGAAGAGAAAATCCACCATTTTCTTTTCTTCTTCTTCTTCTCTTCGTTAATGGCCTCTGTCTGTCATTTCGACAGACAATTTTGCCAATGTCAAGTGATATAATTGTAATAATATAAGTCAAGTCATTTGTCAAGTCGGCTGTCGTTTGTTTTGAAAATCTCTTCAATAATGGCCTGTGTCCGTCATTTCGACAGACAATTTTGCCAATGTCAAGTCAAAACAAACGACAGCCGACTTGACAAATGACTTGACTTATATTATTACAATTATATCACTTGACATTGGCAAAATTGTCTGTCGAAATGACGGACAGAGGCCATTAACGAAGAGAAGAAGAAGATGTAGAAGTTAGAAACTTATGCTTTTGGCGTTTCCGCTTTTGTGTAAAAACATTTTTGAAGGGAGAATTGAGTATTATTTATTTGTATATCTTAGCATCAATACCGAATAATCATTACGATACGAGACGAGACAGATTTAGTTTTAATTACCTTTGCATCTAACTATTTGAGTGCCGAACTAGTGCACGTATAGCACCAATGTATAAAAGTATTTCACCAAACCATGAAGCGCTCGTGGCGTAGCTTACTTAGCCAATCTTTACTGATTATCTAAGTTAAGCAACGTTCTGTGCGGTCACTATTTGGATGGGTGACCGTTAGTGGCATTTACATCTGAGCGCTTCTGTGTTAGGAGGGCACGTTAAACTGTCGGTCCCGGCTCTAGCAGTCGTTAAGCCACGAAGGAGGCCTTAAGGCGGCCTAAAAACTCCGTCACCAGAGTTGGTCACTAACTCATACGAGCTTGCTTTTACCAAACCATGCTTTAGTGGACATGTAGAGAAATACTAGCATTTGCGGCGACAATATTATTCTCATGTCGTGCATAAACAACCATTACGGGAAAAAATGAACAAAATGTAGAATTGCCGGCGCGGAAACATTACACCCGAACGGGTAATGCGTTTTACTTAGAGCACGTTAACATATTTATGAGAAACTACTCGGTTATACCATAGACCAATAGTGAGTGTAAAATACCAACTTCATAGTACAGAGACAAAAGTTGGAAGACAGTTCCTATTTAAAAACAAAAACACGGACACTCAACGCGTTCTAGTCCCAAACTAAGCAAAGCTTGTACGATGGAAACTAGAGGGCTGATAGAATACATACATACATTTTTTTTTGTAAATACATACTTATAATACATAGTAACACCCAGACACAGAACAAACATCTATGTTTACTACACACAAATGTTTGTTCTCGGTGGGGATCGAACCCACGACCCACAGTACGGAAGGCAGAGCTACTACCGACTGAGCCATGACGCCTGTAAAAACTTTAAACTTTTAGGAAACTTCTAGAAGTCTCTGCGCTCTCTATTACAACCGTTTTTGTGTTTGTAATACCTAAATATGGAACACAATTTAATTTTGGCATTCCAAATCCAAATTAATTTCAATAGTTGTAGCTAAAATATATCTACCTATACAAAATTACTATGTAGATATAATATATCACATAATAGGTGCTTACTACTTAGCCCTATAACAGGTCAGAAGTTAGTCTATTCAGCCATTTGATGTGAACGAATTATTATTATAAATTCACCCATTTTCTTCGATCAAAGTTAA
Organism: Eulithis prunata; assembly: GCA_918843925.1. NCBI lineage: Eukaryota > Metazoa > Arthropoda > Insecta > Lepidoptera > Geometridae > Eulithis > Eulithis prunata. The sequence continues at coordinate 9,358,479 of OU974012.1, forward strand.
TAAACGAATGTTACTAGGTACATTAGGATTGTATTATTGTGTATCATTTTACTTTTGTACTTACGTATAGTGACATTCGCATGATGACCCGAAATATGCCTTCCTCAAAAACAATAAATTAAAGGAGTCAAGATTTTTTTTACATGATCTTCCAGAATTATTTCAATTACTTCGAGTTAAAGGGCACATTCCTTTACGTAGAAAGCAGGTTGGAGCTGTTTTCTAGTACTGGCAAAAGTATGGGAGAGAACCAAATTTACTAGACTAGATTAATAAAGGGATCAGGTGCTTATAATCATAATAATCATAATCATCATCAATATATATAAAACTCTTTTGAAGCTGACAGAGAATCAACGCACAGCCTAAACTATAAGTCCTAGAGGTATGAAATTTGGAGGGTAGTATCCTTATATAGTGTAGGGGTGCACTTAGAAAGGAATTTTGAAACGTCACACTCTAAAGGGTAGAACGCGAGCAACGCCGCGGGCGACAGCTAGTATGTAATATTTTATTAATTCATTCATACCATATTTAAAATGGTTAATGCTGGGAAAAGTTCAATTATGTTAATATTTTCGAAGAGAAACCCTGACAGAGCTCATAACGGCTGCTAGCCATGCTGGCTTCTTCTTGCCATGAACAAGATGGCCGCACTCTTTTTGGGCAAAATCTTTTTGACGGTCCCACAGTGCACAGTGCAAATAGCTCCCTAGCGATAAATAAAAAAAAATATCTTACTTTCTGTATAAGCTGTTTCGTATATTAGTTTGTGAGGTGTACCTACGTACAACAAAGTTTTTCATAAATTCATTCATCTACTTACAAAATAATCAGCTATAGAGCCACCGATAAACCCACTTTCATCGTAAATGCGTTGAAATGCCAAAATATGCGGAACCCGTTCCAATCGGAGTTTTACAACTTCTGGATCTCGCCGGCATTCTTCATCGACGAAATACTTCAAAGAGCGAAGTCAGTTTAATTGAAATATTTGGCCCAGGTTTTAATATGATTTTAATTTCATGTCTTGAATCAACGACATTTTATTCTTAAGCCAACTGATTCAGTCACAGGCACATGAGTTTTATCTTAAGGCTACGGAGTGAAGTTGGCTTTCTTCAATATGCTAGAGAATAGAAAATCTCGAAAACGTATAGAACTAGTCATCACATTAAGATACTCTTACACTTGGAAGAATGATAAATACATCATTGTTTTTTTTTTTTTTTTATTGACGTCGCACTGTTTGTGCATTTGCCATTGTTTTCTTTTTTAAAACGATGGACTATCATACGTCAAACTCAACTGTCAACTACACAAATAAATCCGGTGATAGGTACCTATTTGGTGGTAAACTTTTTGTAAATTTACTGGGACGCGTGTGTGCCGTTCCAGCCGGTGCATATACCTAACCAATACGAACCAATACTAACAATTGAAATTCACATTTTTTTTATTTTGCATATTGTTTAAAACATGACTATATTATTTGCATGGTATTCCCAAAATTACAAGAGTTATAGGCATTTTTTACATGTTACAGTGAACAGACACTTAAAATCAGGTGGGCCATCGTTTGTTCCATGTTATTATAGTTGTATTGCTGCATTTTTTTTTAACGAAATAAAAATATCAAATGTTTAGTACTTTTGAATTTTTATTACACGTCTAGAAGAAAAAACTACACAATTCTCAACAATAATTCCATGGCACCAGCGGCATGGCATTAGTGTAATAGAAACTCACATCCGTACCATTCCAACAAAAGTACTTACACAGTACAGGGTGACGCAAAAATTATACCAAGAAATTCATAAAGACGGTTTTTTATCAAAAATATACTTATTGGTATTCTATAACTATGATTAAGCTTCAGTTCTATGGATTGCAATGTGTTTTCTCACCCAGCACGTCGGCTGAGGACGACCCCTGGCCTGTCATCACACTGCGTCCATATCTGTGAAATCGTAACACAGCAATGCGAGTATCACTGCTTGGTGGCAGAAATAATAATAATAATAATAATAATAAATATTCACGGACATTTAACACAACGCCTTCTAGTCCCAAACCTAGCAAAGAAAATCTCTGGAATTTTTCAAGAACTTTATTATATTATATTTTTTATTTATTTTAAACAAAACCCGATAGGTATCTAATAACATAGAGTAGGAACAAAAATGTTAACAGTAGACCAATTAAACGTATTCACGAGTAAAACGAGGAAATAATACGGAAAAAGAATGAACAAAACATAAGAACATTACTTAGGTATAGGATAAGAGCAGAAAACTAGATAAGAAATATTATCAAAAAAGGAGTGTAGAGTAAAGTGTGAAAACTTTTGCGCCACCTTGTATAATAATCTTAGTTATTCTCTCGCAAACACAGACGATAGTCTTGCAGATTGCACCGAGATTGTCGGTTTCCCACGTCTGTTGAACTTGCCGCCACTTCTGAACTCACACACACTCATCTACACGTACTCACTAGAGCTCCGTCCGACTAGAAAATAAGTACCTACGTAACATAACAATTATTGCATTTTTATTAGTATCCACATACACACTTACTTCAATTGACCACGTCAGATATAGAACAACCATCCTATAAGTTTGTTCTTAGTGAGGATCGAACCCACAGCACGGAAGGTAGAGTTAATACCAACTGAGCTGTGACGCCTGCCCAGTAGTGTTCGTGGCTAGGCTTGCTTAGTCAATCTTCACCGATTACCTAAGTTGAGTGACGTTCTGCGCGGTCACTATTTGGATGGGTGACCGCTAGTGGCATTTACATCTGAGCACTTTCGTGCTTCGAAGGGCACGTTAAACTGTCGGTCTCGGCTCTAGCTATCGTTAAGCCATGACGGAGGGCGGCCTAAAAACTCCGTCACCAGAGTTGACCACTAACTCATACGAGCTTGCTTTGCTTAGTAGGGTACGGGCACATTTTTGATGATTTTGAGTTTCAACTTCGAAATACTGTAAAATAAATCACTAAATTAAATTATTTATGGTTGCGAGGAAATACTCGATGATAGGGAGTACTGGATAAGAGCAAATATTATTACTAATTTAATTTTCACGCAATGTCGATGAGTGGTTAGGTGAGCATGAGCACACCACAGTGGTTTTCAAATAAATACATGAGTTATTATAATACTCACCTACCTAAATAATATGATAGAATTTTACATACATAAACCACAGTCACCATATTTGCCAAAAGTCTCTATAGACGTTTACTCTGTCATTAATAACCCCAATGTAAGTTCAAATAGTTACACCGCTTTGTCTTTTGTATTGTCGAACATTTATTACAATTTAAACACTTGACATTGGCAAAATTGTCTGTCGAAATGACGGACACAGGCCATTATTGAAGAGAAGAAGAAGATTCAAATTCGATCGAAAGAGATTCATAGCAGGGCAACCGTTTTCACTTAAAAGTAATATATGAAGCTATGATCTAATAAAAACATTATATATTTTACCACAGTTTTATTAGCTCGTGACCCTTAAACATCGCTTGTGCCTACCTACCTGCCGCTATAACAATTTTATGAGAGCACCGTAAAATGAGACCGAATAGAGCGGCTATATCACTTTATATCGTTTCTTTTGTATATTTAACGCCTATTTCAAGCATGAGGTATATAACATTTATTGACAGGCCAGCGGTAGTGGAGCTATATTTTGTCGTTTTATTCGTGACAAGGGAAGATCTAGAGAAATTGCAAGGGAATTGGTGATGTTTTGAGATTACCTAGCTCATAAACTTTGCTTAGTCGTAATGTAATAGTTCTTACGCTAACTACACTGTGGCTAAGAGTTTTAGTTGCTTACGCTATGGTTGCACATATTATTATATTTGGAGGAACTGACCAAGACACCAATTTTTTCAACTAATTTTATATGGATTATTATGAAATCAAGAATTTTTTAAATTATCCTGTAACTATTAGTCAAGGACAATTTCTCTAAACACACGTTCTTGTTTTCCAAGATATTGAAGATTTTATAAATGCTCTGAAATTTGTGTTCTCGAGTGTACAATGATTGAACAATTTCACTTGTTACTGCACATTGCCCTAAAAGAGTCGTGTAGCAAACCAATCAATGAACAATAGTGGAACAAAACGTTACCCAACTCAATACAAGTCAATACAAAACGCTGACTGCAATGGTCGCGCAGTCAAAAAACCTATTGTTTGAACTAGTTCCACGCTACTTTGGATCCGTTAACTATAAAATTTCATGGAAGTGGAAAAAGAACAATTCAATTCCCGATACAAAACGTTTTATTCGGAGGGCGAGATGAGGGCACAATATCGGCCGCAGTACAATATCAAAGATGACGCGGGTTACAGAAACGAAGACGTTGCGGTAACTAGGCCCTACCACGTGCCACTATTATCTAACTAGACAAGCACATAAGTAGTATTATGCACAGACATAGGCACTGAGGCACTGAGTGTTATCCATCCAACCTAATGCTATAGATTTGTATGTGTTGAAAAAAAATAGTCCTGAAACGAGATTACGACTAGATTTTTATTCCTAAAAATCGAGGAAACATTTTTGAACTATTTTTTTAAAACTAGGTACCTAACTCGATCTTCGATTTTCGAGAACGAAACTTACGGTTAGTGATGAGCGAAGTTGCGACAAGTTCCAGCGGTAGGGCCCACGGTAACTGTACAGGAAATAAGGGCCCGCCTGGGTCTCGATACGGCCGCAAAAAACATTTGGCCTGATTGGCTCCAGCACCGACGATATGGGAATACCCATTCGGCTATAGACACAGGCCATCTTGAATAACCTCCAAATATTTTCTTGGGAATTTTATCAGACGGTATTAGCTGAAACGCAAAAATAATTTTCACTTGTAATTTTCGTGTTTTATTCCTGTTTCAATATAATTTTTATTGCAGAAGTAGATCGAAGAAAACGATTTGGATAATTTTAAGAGCTTCCATATACACTTTGCTCCTTTATTAACTAATCAACATGACACATCTATCTGTAGGTACGAGATTTTGGCTACATCATTATTAGTTTATCTGTGCCGTGGAGTGTTCTGGTAGGCTGTCAGAATAACTCCATTTGATATTTTGATATTTATTTATTTAACCATTTCGTTATACACATAACATTGGAATGTCAATTTAATACAATTTGGCAAGTAGGTAATTCTTATTCTAACGTAAAAATCATGTGTGCAACTATGTAACCATCGCGAGAGTTTGCTACAATAAAACACTGTGCAAAAGAGAATTCAAAAATAAGTTCTTTATCAGAGTCTGCAAGAAAAAAAGGTAATTCCGTACCTGGAACCAGTTTTTTCCGTTATTATGATACATTCTCGGGATACTCGGGCTGTTCTACAACCGCAAATGAAGTAATTAGCTTAAAACCCGTATTGATTTTAATTTAATTAATTGCTAATGCTAGTGGCTGTTCCAACGTACGTAAAAGGTAAAAGTAATTGTTTTTTCTATAGGTACCGACAGATTTGAGACCACTCTATAAGAAACTTTATGAAAATAAAGTTGTAGTAACGATACAGAAATACAGGGAAATTAGTAAAATAACAGGGATTATTTTATAATTGTCTTAAAAGCCTGTAAGTTAGTAATATAGCAATCGCAACCTAACAGTAAAAGGCCAATGTCGCTCGCAAAAGCGAGTCACTAATAAGATGCCTGCAATGCCTGGTATCCAGCTCTCCGCAAATGAACTAAAGCCTAATTGCTAGCCGATCTGAATCAGTATCAATTCTCTTTGTGAAGTTCCAATTCGTTCTGGCAATTTCATTTTGCCTGGTTCTTTATTATAGCTCCGTACTTTGGGATCGTAAAACGAGAGTTTTTACATTCTGTCGGTTTTCTTCTCTCAGGAACGAGTAATTGTGTATATAATAATATCACTACAAAGTCCCTAACTAGGCAAAGCTTCTACCTACTATGTGAACAAGATTGCGGATAGCATACTTAAATATTTTTTTTGTGAATACATACTTATGATACATAGTAACACCCGAAGCGTTCGTGGCGTAGCTTGCTTAGTCAATCTTCACCGATTATCTAAGTTAAGCGACGTTTTACGCGGTCACTATTTGGATGGGTGACCGCTAGTGGCATTTACATCTGAGCGCTTCCGCACTTCGGAGGGCACGTTAAACTGTCGGTCCCGGCTCTAGCAGTCGTTAAGCCACGGCGCAGGCCTTATGACGGCCTAAAAACTCCGTTACAAGAGTTGTCCAATAACTCATACGAGCTTGCTTGCTTGCCCAGACAAAAAGATATAAAGAGAAGATAGCGTGAAGTCGATGAATGGATAATACAATAGTTCTTTCTGAAATTCTATGACGTCACTCGGTCTAATAAAGAAACCTACCATTTTTATCTTTCTCATTAAAAAGTAGGCTATCACGGAAAAAAATCGCTTAGCCTAGACTCAGTCATAAAGCACTTAACTCCGCGTTACAATTAAAGCAGTAACAGTAGTTCAAGTAAGCGAAGTTTATTATGAGAAAAGTTTGCGAGGCGAGTGCCACTCGACACCTAACACAAATACCTGCCGCCGGGTTCGTCTGTCTTCGGAATGCACTCACAACTTTGCGTAATTACTTACCTCTCGGACAATAGTTATAGCTTAGGCTACGTTTGATGGAATATGTAGTTTCTACAATTTTTATAGGCTAACCGCTCAATCCTTAATTTTTATAAGACAGTTCGGAAATGTTACCTGTCTGCTGTTGTACCATCCTCTAGCGGCGTAGTAACTATTTAGTAATCTACATCGGGAGCAAGCCAGAACGGGGCCAGGCAATTCCAACCCCATGGCTACTAAACAAGATGATCCGCCACTAGGGTAATCATGATGTTAATATTTTTAATTAGTTTGATTTAAAATTGAATCATTTTTCACAATAAGTAATGTACTTATGTGGTTTACCTAATACGTACGTAGATATTAATAAATATTATCCTAAAAACAAAATTTTATTTTTCTTTTACAAACATAAACCCTAACTAGGCACTGTGTTTGACTGCAAAGTTAAAAGCTCCTCACTAAGTTATATTATTTTTCTTATGAAATTGAGTTTAAAGCGTCCCAGGACAAATCTTGTAAGCTTTTAAGGTTGTCATTACACCGCTCCCAAGTTGCAATAACATTAGTTCTGCTCTGCATGAAAGGACGTAATCAGGACGGCAGACAGGGGAAAAAACTAAACTTCATTAGAAATATCATTTTATGTAGCGCAATACATTCTGAACGTTCGTGAAGGTTTTAGGTTGTTTTTGTGGGCTTTTTCACAAGCATGTAGAAAAAGCATAGCATTGGTGTCGATTCTGTTATCATATTTTTTTAAACTAGAAGTTATAAGAGTTTTTTTTTTACTCCAGCTCGTCTCAACTCTAAGTACGGACGTTATTGTTTGTTCTGTGTCTGGGTGTTTCTATGTGTTATAAGTATGTATTTACAAAAAAAAATTATGTATGTATTCCATCAGCCATCTAGTTGCCATAGTACAAGCTTTGCTTAGTTTGGGACTATGTAACGAGTCAGAACGAGGTCATACTCTTCACTGTTCACAATTATTATTAAAATCATGATCAAATTATAAATAATATTTCAATTACATCGATTCGGTTTAAAAACAGGAAATATTTTGGTCATTGCATCATACCAAAAGATTGCTTAATATTTTAAAGAAATGTGTCTGTTAAAAGGTCTTTTGTTTCTAAGTGGCTGAGCTAGGCTCATAAATTAAGCAGCAAAAAAATAAAACATGTGAAAGCAATATCTTTTAGCATCGTACAAGTACGTGGACTTCCCACGATTCACAAAAAAATCCCCGAACTGTATCGACAATAGATTTTGGGCTAGTTATAAAAAATAGAAGACCTTCCTTACCCCGCAAGGGAAGGTTTGCGCAAGCGACGCGACGCGAAGCGGAGCGAGGAGGGGATATTCAGATTGGGACCCCCGAACCCATAGGACTCGGCTTTTCGTAATTAATCATTTCCGAAAAAGAATTAATTTTGCGTTCGTTTAATTGCTTTAACTTTAAAATTCAGTTTTGTTTGTGCAAAGAGTGTTTTAAATAGTAATTTTATTTGTGAGAAATTTGATTAATTTAAATATTTGGTTAAAATAATTTAGAATAACTTTTGTTTTGAAAACTTTAATTTTTGATTGATTTTGTTGATTCAATTAATAATACACTTAATTCAAATATTTTCCTTAGTTAAAATATCTAATTATAATTTAAAGTAAAATCTTTTGTAAAAGTATTTTATAAATAATCTAATTCGCGCGATAGAAATCCAGAAGATCATTAAATATCTTCACATCATATTTAAATACACTAATTTTCATTATATTGTAGTAAGGTTATCCTACTAACACTGTGAGACATAATTTATCAATTGAAAACATTTGAACACATTTAATATTGAAACATAAATATTTGACTTATAAGCCAAGTTTTATTACATAATACAGAATTAATATTCTACTATAGTATATTTACTGACAGTTTGGTGGAAACTACCATTGATATTTTGGAGTGAATTTTGAACTCAAGTAAGTTTTTTTACTTTATTGTAACATAAAGCCGTGTGGCTGATCAATTGATTTAAAATCTTGAAGGAATAACTTTTGGTAAAGCCTACCAATTATAATCTTCGAACGTGTATATCAAACTTTGTGAGCGTGTGTCTCGGTATTTATCCGGAATCTATGGAAAGAGGAAGGTATTTACCTACAGAGTTTTGATTGCACTAAAAGTATCTAAAATGATACAAATTATTTACCAAGTGGTACTATTCGGTCTAACTAGCGACACAGTAGTTGTCAAGCTAACCCGGACTTATAATAGCGAGGGAGGCTTATTCGCATTGTAGTTATATGACCAAATCTACTACTTTTATCTATTTGGGAAAGTTCCCGTGGCTTTTGCATTGGTTATCCAGAAGGATTGGACTCAATTGAAACGACAATAGTTGGACATAGTTCTAACGACTGTAATGTATCAGTCAACCCCTAGGGGCTGTCTTGATTTTGAATAATAATATTCAAGATGGAGATAGTTCCAATGTATAATTTATCCATAGTTGGCGTTGTATGAGTAGGACAGGGAAACAGTAATTTTAAGTTATTTGTTTTCTTGTCTTATTCATACTGTTTCTGATTTTGCCGAGTACTATGAAGAAGAGGTTTTGTTGTATATACTGTTTATATGCGTAGGTTTACGAAACGTGTATAAATTGGTGTATGCATTCGTATGGTGACGAAAACCATTGACTGGCACGGGTTGCGGGGTGTCGAAAGGAGTCCTGACATTATAATGTCAGCTTCATAGTACATATTTAATATTTAATCAACATAAAATAATATTTAATTTATGAGTTATTACAATTCCAATATAAATTCTTATAAGTCCAAACATTGATTAATTGGATTATCCAATACAAAATCTTTTAAGTCAAAGCAAGTCTAAACGGATTTCTAATATCGGAAATAGGATTATTCTAATAGTAGTTCGTATTACATGACACTAAAATATTAGCTTCTTTTAATAAAATAAATAAATAATTGAAGTCTCAACATAAATCCTTTAAGTTCTTGAGTTACTAACGCGACACATTGTAGGATCCTAAAACGAATCACTAGACGATCACATGGCCATTCTTATATCTTATTAGGTAGGGCGGATCTTTAGGTGAGCATAATTAGGTGTTAGTATAAGTAGGTATAATTAGGTAGGTATAATTAGTGCAGTCAGGTGGTTATAGGGGGGGGGGTGTTACAATATGGATTAGCCGTTACCAGGATATGAATTTGGATTACTATTTTAATTTTGTTTGTATTAGGTAGGTTAGGTATTTAAGTGCGATTAACTTCGCACAATTTGCTGCCGTATAAAAAGGATGGGTTTCTATGTTGAGATTTCAAAAAGAATAGATTTTATTTATAACTACCGGGTTATTTAGCGTTATATTTACTGAAGGTTGTAAATAGATACTTACTACAGGTAGATTAATTTTATAAAATAAAGTTTGAAAATCAATATTTTAATAATTGTATTAACTGAGGGTCGTTAGTAAATAATAATAGATAAATGGGAAGTTTTAATTTAACAATTTATAAGGACGAATATTTGTATGAAGAGAGGGTCGATAGTAGGTACATATTACGTAATAGGTATATATATATACATTATAACGTACCGTTTATTAACAGGAGAATAGTTTAAATTAAGGACAGATTATTTGTATGAATCATAGATAAATTGAGTGTCGTGATTAAATTAAGATAGTTTAAACTTTATAATTAGTATCGAGTAAGGATACTTTATTCTTAAATTTAAGCTGGTATTTAGATTCACCTGAATTTTGAGAAGATTCTAGGTGATTTTAGTGTTTTTACTGAATGTTTGACTTTGATTTATTTAAATGTGCAAACAGTTGGAAAACATAAATCAATTAGTTTGGTTCTTTTGTTCATCTGAGTAACTATGTATATACTGTTGACTACATACATACATACATACACTAAATTGAGGGTCGTAAATGGATATCATTATTTAGAGTAGGTAAACTATATCAAAATACGTGAATAGGTAAATACCATTTAAATACAAAGATTTTTGCGAATCATAAATCAATCGGTTTAGAATTTTATTTCAATAACTAGATACTCTCTATAAGTCGAAAGTTAACATTAAATAGTAATAGTTTTAGATTTGTAAGTTAGTAGGTAGGTTAGCTTTTGAGTTACAAATAATTTGTAGTTTAAGAAGTGGCATAATATGGTAACAACGATAATTATTGTATTCCCAGGAAACGTATTTTTAAAAGTTCGTTAGAGGTAATATTTACAGCAAGGGTCAAACTAGGAAGTGCATCGAAAAACAATAAGATATTGTTTTAGGACGGACATTTTAGAATTTTGTGCTTTTGTGCAATTTTTGAAGCGCAACTGAGACGACCATTAAATAAACAATAGAATTGGTTATCGTAAAGTTGTAACAATAACGTTTACTATTTAGGTTTATACTAACTTAAAAAGTTTTATTTTTATAAAAAAAAAATACTCAATACAGTAATCTTAAAACATAAAAACTGTTATTGATTACTAAAAGGAATCTAATTTTTTTGGATTTTAAAGATGGAGGGTCGATATTATGTTTGTTTGTTTATCTTTGATAAATCGAATATCATCACGTGAATATTTATTAAGAAGTAATTTCTATAGTTGCTTATATTTTATTAATGTAAACCATAGTGTGTGAGTTCGATTCTCATTTCAATATTCTATAGTACTTGTAGTGAAGTAGATTTTATTAATGTAAACAATAGTGTGTGAGTTCGATTCTCATTTCAATATTCTATAGTAGGTACTTGTAGTGAAATAGTTAACCGGGATCTAAATAGGTATATTAGAAAACTTAATACAATATTCTAATTAAACTCTTTGGACTTACGAATACGTTTTAGAGATCGGTAATCGGAATTTATGCATTTAAATAAAAAAATGGTACGGTCCTAATTCTTTCAAGCAAGATAACTTGGGAATTTTACTGAAGTACCTGCTCAAACTCAAGTGAGGACAAAATATTATTATACTTCTTTCAGTTGTCAGATATTGGATAGTTAAAATGAAAAATTTATGGATTCTAGTATGGGTTGTAAGCACTTGAGAAATCACAAAGTGCTAACACACGGTCGTTTAAGTGTATGGTTACCGATGGTATATTATTTACGTTTTTGGCTGGTTTATCAACTGAATGATCGTGGGACTGTGCCCATTTGTAACTTTTAAATGATTTTTTTTTTTTTTATATTTTGATGCAAGTGGATTGACTTAAATTTTATTAGTTTTGCAGTTTGTTTATATTTATTCTAATCTAAAAGTGTAGACATACACTGATACTAAAGTTTGAAATTCATTACAATTCAATTTGATAAGGTATCTGCATACTAATTCAGTTAGACAGTAGTTACAATATTACGAACGAGTTAGAATATAAATATTTTAGAAGTTGATGATTCTTCTAAGTATTTATAATTTTCTTTTAATTTAATTTAATTGCTATATTGTTTTGAACAACAAAGATGAAAGTTAATATTTTTATTAAATGAATTTAAAGAAATAAAAAAATATTTAGAAGTATTTTTACAGTGAAACTCAAAGATTCTTGTTAGGCGTGGAGGTCAATAGCAGTTGGGCAACATTTTATAATAATTTCACAAAGCATGGTAGTCTAATAAGATAATAATTATTTACAGATATCTATTGGAGTGAAGGGGAAATTGATTAGGCTGTTTAATAATAGTTTATTCAGCATGATAGTATAATAAAATTTTCACTTACGTTCGCATTCTTTACAGATATTGGAGCTATGGAGAAGTTGATATTGTTTACATGTTATTAAACTTGTGAGTTATATTAACTCTGTTATTTAAAATTTTATAGTTTGTGCATTTGGCGTAAATAAATCTTTTCATTGTTGCATTTGGCGTAAAACGGTTTAATTGCATTTGGCGTTAATAAATCTTTAAATCTTTTCATTGTTGCATTTGGCGTAAAACGGTTTAATTGCACTTGGCGTAATAAAAGGTCATTTAATTAGCGTCTTTGCGTTAAGCGTAAACTTAATATTTGATCTTTGCAGTTGCGTAAATTATGCGTATGCGTTTAATTTTAAAACCTTAAAAGGTTTTGCATGATTACTTGATAAGTAGTTAATAAGTTTAAATTATTGAAATTAATTAATAATAATTTAAACACGGTTATTTCCCCTTACATAAAATATTTTAATTATTTTTTTTTATTGAAATAACTAAATAAAAATAAGGTATAAATAATTTTATGGTCTCAGTTCAAAATGGTTTGTTGATTTTGCGGGTATAATGAAACACTGCGGAAGTTGAAGTTTATGCAAGTGATGTATGAAATTTAATTTTAGTATGTCGAAGATTGAAAATTAGAGATTGAATGAAATACTGATGAGAGTTATTAATGGTTTGAGGGGCCTAAGATTTTAACAGAATCTGAGAGTGAGACAATTTTGTTTGTTGTTATTAAATCAAATATACACTACACTACACAAACAACTTGTATGAAGGAGATCTTTGGTGTTAGGTTAAGTCTGATGACATTCATTGGTTTAGGCCAATTTCATACAAGTTCACACTACACCTATTAGGCCATGACTAAGCACACTACACATTCTCCGACTTGTAAACATGTTGTTATTTTGAGGTCGATTTTTAACTGAATGTCGCTGTCATGGGGAAACATTTAGACTCGGACGACAGGAAGGGACTTAATCTAGATTGTGAAGGGTGGTGTTTTCGTTCCCAGATCCAACATTGCGGTAGTCAATACAAGGGCTGAAGGAAAGCTAGCACTATATCACTAGGATACATTTGCCTCACAACCAAATGCTCTTTACACAGCTAGATTGTCCTTGCGAAAGAGTATAAGATCCCGTGAGGGCTTTCATTTATAGCAAAGGATTGGAATCCGAATGGCAACAGTTTTACACTTCGGTTTAAATACACTACACACTTTTGTATTTATATATTTATGTATTACACTGCATATTGTAAAATATGCTTATTACACGTTTAAATTCAAGTATTTGAAAATAAAAATAAACAAAATTTTATATCTTATGTTTTAACAAGAGGGAATAACTTGTGAAAGAAATTTATTAATTTACATTGCATAATAATTGTGAAGATTTATTTTATTTGAAAATATTTACTACGGTTTAATGTTATTATCAACCTGCGTAAATATTGAGGGTCGACTGTAACGAGTCAGAACGAGGTCATACTCTTCACTGTTCACAATTATTATTAAAATCATGATCAAATTATAAATAATATTTCAATTACATCGATTCGGTTTAAAAACAGGAAATATTTTGGTCATTGCATCATACCAAAAGATTGCTTAATATTTTAAAGAAATGTGTCTGTTAAAAGGTCTTTTGTTTCTAAGTGGCTGAGCTAGGCTCATAAATTAAGCAGCAAAAAAATAAAACATGTGAAAGCAATATCTTTTAGCATCGTACAAGTACGTGGACTTCCCACGATTCACAAAAAAATCCCCGAACTGTATCGACAATAGATTTTGGGCTAGTTATAAAAAATAGAAGACCTTCCTTACCCCGCAAGGGAAGGTTTGCGCAAGCGACGCGACGCGAAGCGGAGCGAGGAGGGGATATTCAGATTGGGACCCCCGAACCCATAGGACTCGGCTTTTCGTAATTAATCATTTCCGAAAAAGAATTAATTTTGCGTTCGTTTAATTGCTTTAACTTTAAAATTCAGTTTTGTTTGTGCAAAGAGTGTTTTAAATAGTAATTTTATTTGTGAGAAATTTGATTAATTTAAATATTTGGTTAAAATAATTTAGAATAACTTTTGTTTTGAAAACTTTAATTTTTGATTGATTTTGTTGATTCAATTAATAATACACTTAATTCAAATATTTTCCTTAGTTAAAATATCTAATTATAATTTAAAGTAAAATCTTTTGTAAAAGTATTTTATAAATAATCTAATTCGCGCGATAGAAATCCAGAAGATCATTAAATATCTTCACATCATATTTAAATACACTAATTTTCATTATATTGTAGTAAGGTTATCCTACTAACACTGTGAGACATAATTTATCAATTGAAAACATTTGAACACATTTAATATTGAAACATAAATATTTGACTTATAAGCCAAGTTTTATTACATAATACAGAATTAATATTCTACTATAGTATATTTACTGACAGTTTGGTGGAAACTACCATTGATATTTTGGAGTGAATTTTGAACTCAAGTAAGTTTTTTTACTTTATTGTAACATAAAGCCGTGTGGCTGATCAATTGATTTAAAATCTTGAAGGAATAACTTTTGGTAAAGCCTACCAATTATAATCTTCGAACGTGTATATCAAACTTTGTGAGCGTGTGTCTCGGTATTTATCCGGAATCTATGGAAAGAGGAAGGTATTTACCTACAGAGTTTTGATTGCACTAAAAGTATCTAAAATGATACAAATTATTTACCAAGTGGTACTATTCGGTCTAACTAGCGACACAGTAGTTGTCAAGCTAACCCGGACTTATAATAGCGAGGGAGGCTTATTCGCATTGTAGTTATATGACCAAATCTACTACTTTTATCTATTTGGGAAAGTTCCCGTGGCTTTTGCATTGGTTATCCAGAAGGATTGGACTCAATTGAAACGACAATAGTTGGACATAGTTCTAACGACTGTAATGTATCAGTCAACCCCTAGGGGCTGTCTTGATTTTGAATAATAATATTCAAGATGGAGATAGTTCCAATGTATAATTTATCCATAGTTGGCGTTGTATGAGTAGGACAGGGAAACAGTAATTTTAAGTTATTTGTTTTCTTGTCTTATTCATACTGTTTCTGATTTTGCCGAGTACTATGAAGAAGAGGTTTTGTTGTATATACTGTTTATATGCGTAGGTTTACGAAACGTGTATAAATTGGTGTATGCATTCGTATGGTGACGAAAACCATTGACTGGCACGGGTTGCGGGGTGTCGAAAGGAGTCCTGACATTATAATGTCAGCTTCATAGTACATATTTAATATTTAATCAACATAAAATAATATTTAATTTATGAGTTATTACAATTCCAATATAAATTCTTATAAGTCCAAACATTGATTAATTGGATTATCCAATACAAAATCTTTTAAGTCAAAGCAAGTCTAAACGGATTTCTAATATCGGAAATAGGATTATTCTAATAGTAGTTCGTATTACATGACACTAAAATATTAGCTTCTTTTAATAAAATAAATAAATAATTGAAGTCTCAACATAAATCCTTTAAGTTCTTGAGTTACTAACGCGACACATTGTAGGATCCTAAAACGAATCACTAGACGATCACATGGCCATTCTTATATCTTATTAGGTAGGGCGGATCTTTAGGTGAGCATAATTAGGTGTTAGTATAAGTAGGTATAATTAGGTAGGTATAATTAGTGCAGTCAGGTGGTTATAGGGGGGGGGGTGTTACAACTAGAAGGCGTTGTGTTAAGTGTCCGTGAATATTTATTATTATTCAAAAGTAAACGATTCAACTGGCACTGCTTCTAGCAAGCTAAAGCCTATGGCATTTTCTTCAGTAGTGACAGACCCGCAGGCAGACCTTTTCCCCTAAGCATTTACACTCATGGCCTTTCCCCCAGCAGTCATAAGCCCTAGCTACGTATCTGTACGACAGTCGCAAGCGGCACACCGTGCATTTGAAATGAAGTGTTCTTAATCGCCGCGGCAATTAGGAGCAGCAATGAGCCGCCCTCATTAGTCACAGATCTGCGAAGAGCCTTTTATGACTGAATCGTAAAACTCCTATGCCATAGCAACCTGCCTCGGTTATGATATCAGCCGATTGCTTCTATATATTATCCCCATTCATATTCCACGGTAATTTTAGCGCGGCTTTAAAAAATGCTCTATCATTGTCACTTGCATCACAACGAAAAGAGATGACAACAGATGTAGCAATCATTTTATTTAGCTCTGCTTTAGAAGACCAATATGAATATACCCTTACGTCTTTTAGCTGACAAAACATTTATAAATCTGCTAGAGACGTCAAAGGTTCCTTTGACGATGTAACTATTTAATTAGATCACTATTCTTTTTTAGGCGAATGATACTGTCGACTGCATCATCGCTTATTATGTGAGATTGTGGTCAAACGTTTGCCTATAATGTTTAAAAAAAAGTAGCGATTGTAGCCCAAGAGTGACAGCCATTTTTTTGCAGAGATTCAAGGCACCATTGATTTTCAGACCATAACTTTGTTTCTAAGTGCACTAGGAATCCTATTTTGGACCTTCATCTGGGATCAAGGGATCAATTCAAACATACCTTCATTTAAATGAATTAAAATACCTTATAAGATACCTTAAAATACTTTATAAAATAGCTTATTATTAATAATTAAATTAAATACCTTCATTTATTTGAATGGGATCATATGGGGACCTCGCAGTACAAAACTTCTTATTCTCGTCCAAATCCTAACCTTCATACTAATGTGCAGATTTCAAAATAAATCAATAAACCAGCCACGTTCGTAATCAGCGGCTTCAATTTGTGTACAAACGTGTAGTTGAAGCAATTTTCAATTTGGCCCCGCGCGCCACCTGCCGGCTGCTGCAAACGCTGCAATATTAATCCGCAGAGACGCATACGATCCTAGACTGGGAGACCGAGGATTATTTTTTTACACTTTCTTATTTTGGGGCGACTTGAATATTGATTATTTATCTATCTCTATCTTCTAAATATATAAAACTCTTTTGAAGCTGACTTAGAATCAACGCACAGCCTAAACTATAAGTCCTAGAGGTATGAAATTTGGAGGGTAGTACCCTTATATAGTGTAGGGGTGCACTAAGAAAGGAATTTTGAAACGTCACGCTCTAAAGGGTAGAACGCGATCAACGCCGCGGGCGACGGCTAGTCTTTAATACTTTAGAAAGTACTAGACATACACATTCGACACCCGACAAATGAAGTTCAGCCTGGGATGCAATTAGTATTTCAACGTACCAAATGAGATTCTTGCAAATGTTACTCTGTTTTACAGGTTGTCATTGAGAACTATCCAAAATTTATACTTGAGTTTTATTAGACCCCATGATACATGTCCTTTACGACCCTATATTTGAATAGGAAGAGAAAATGTAGCACAATAACACACGCGTAATTTTAGGCAGTCGGTATTGCCAGTAAAAATTACAACTAACGTTTTATTAATCCAGATGGCGCTTTCAGATTGACCCTGGAAGCCTAGTAGTACTAGGACTTCAATACATTAAGACTCATACAAAACTGTGCATTTAGTTGACTTCTGCGTGTACACACAAAGGAAAACCGAATGTAAAATGCACGTTTATAAAATAACCAAGCTAATCCTCAAACTCCTGCACTATAGCACGCGTGAATAGAATCCTAGGTCGGGAATTGGCACCGCAGGGCGATGCGGTATCGTATCCTCTCACGTTGCATCACTGAATACATACAAATACATAGGCGGTTTTCACACTGCTACCGACGCGAAACCGGCACGATATCGGCAGAGAGCTCATTTCATACATTTTAAAACACATTGGGTCAGAATTAGCTTTTGGGAGACATTGTGTATGCTGATAAAGATCTTGAAGTTACTCAAGTATAGATTTGAGTAGAGCTTCTCATATACAAAACTGTCAAAAAATACAGTCGATTGCAAAAATTTCGGGTCATCTATAAAAACATGAATATCGGGGAACCTATACACTAGTATACACTTGCTAGCTTAGTGTAATAAAATACTACCGCGCCACGATACCCATATTCGTGTTTGAGCTACGACATGTCGGAGTCGTGTGCGTGTCGGTTGGACAAACTGTGCAAACACCCATAGGTGGGGTAGCTCGTGCAATATGATCTGTCCACAAACTATGCATGACATTTGTTATGCATTGTTAGAGACATGTTATTGTACTTCGCCTGGCGTGTTTCTCCTGATTTATTTTGTGTAATTACCATGAAGGCAGATCGTAGTTTGTGGAAAAAAAAATAATGTAGTCACTGTAAGAATGTGACAAGTAAAATTAATAAACTTGCACTGGTGTCTCGTTGACTGTACTTCCCATTTTTTATGTATGAACTTAAGAAAATCCGTGTCCAGTGGAACTTTTTGTTAGGTAGTTTTGAACCGTGGTCCAGCGAAACCGTGGTCGTAACACTTATTTTTATTTTATTTTATACGGTAGGATACCCAACACGGGTTTACACTATAGGTAGGTACAGTTCAAGGGTCTTTTACAGAGAATTTCGACAGTGTTCTCATAATTATTCTTTTTTGCAAACGGCCTTTAGTTATACATATAGGATCACATAACCAGTAAATTTTGTAACACATTCCTAGGATTTGACTGTGGCGTACCCAGTACCTACCCAATCACAAGTACTTAAACCAACATGAGTCAGGTACGTAATTTATTTATTAGCATTGAATGTAGTACTTGTTTCTGTAAACAGAGCATTAACAACACAAAAGGGAATACTACACTTTTATGGATAAACAAGAATAATTCTGTAATAATATTAATGGCACTATAAAATATTTTATTATCAGGCCGTTGCTGTCCGAATAATTTTCGACTTGTAAATGTTCCTATTATGCTGATTAAAGTCGTTACGATATTCCAACTCAACTACTACCAGTTTGTAAATCTAAAAATATTGCCAACAATTCACCACATTTTTTTGTTTACTTTGTACACAGTGTAAAAAATTACACACAGTGTAAAAAATTACACACAGTGTAACAAATCACCGCTTTCAATGCTCCTTTGTAAAAATCAAAGCTAAAATTTATCTTCGTATTAACCCTAGTTTTAAACGTAAACGCTCACCTACTGTAGAATCTGTACTGTGTCTTAAGTGAGTTCACCTTTTTGGGATTCCTCCATTGATCCCGGATAAGATAGGGATCGGGTAATAAATGGGGGGAAAGCGATAATCTGCAGATTTAAATAATCCTCGCGATCAACCGGAACTTTAGAGGGACGGGGATTTTTATCAATACTTGTTGGGAATTCTTATTAGGTGATCAGTTGAGAACATTAATATTTTAGCAGCATTTTACGGTAACATAAAACTTGCAAATGTTTGTTTAAGGATTCTTTGATACCATTAGGTACGTCATGTTGATTGATTTGATTTGACCGTACCTATTTCTGCCGCCAAGCAGCGATGCTCGCATTGCTGTGTCCCGGTTTGAAGGGTAAGGGCGCCGGTGTAATTACAGGCACATGAGACTTCAAGATCTTTACGTCTCAGAGTGATGGACGCAGTGCATTGCCTTACAGGACACGTCCTCATTGGACTTGCTCTGCGAAGTAATGCATTGTTATAGGCAGAAGTTACCACTTAACATCAGGTGAGCTATCAGCTTGCTCCATTACTTTTATCATAAAAAACAAAATGTTGCTAGATCTCCATAAGTTCCCGGTTCCTAGTAATAGTTAATTAGGTAAGTAATTAGAGAATCATATACATTTCCACGCCTTATTTTAAAACTCGTATTTTTATCTAAAACAAAGCCAAGCACAAAACTTTGAAATTAATTACGTATTTTCCTAACCCAAGTTAAATTAATTCATTCCGACCGAAAGACACAAAATTAAAATTTCACCAGCGGAAATAAAATCTGCGTGTGCCGACGAAAACGGGAAAACCGCGAAGTCTACAAGTTGGATGGCTCCGCCGGAAGGGGGCGCCACATCTGGTTGCTTACGGCCGGATCTGCCCACACTCGGCACTTTCCAACGCTGGCCACCCTGGATAGCCTGACAGGGCTGCCACGCCTACTACGCATTGAAAAGCAGTATTAAACAGTATTGTAAAAAAATATTAGATTAAAATAATATAATATAATTATTAAACGGTTTGTAGATGGCTCAACTGTTCCATGTGTATTTTGTAAATATTGTAAATAATGTATTAGTTGTAATTTTCTTTGTGAAAAAAAAAAAAAAAAAAAACAGTATTGAATAAATTGCTTCAAGACTTTATTTTAAAAATAAAAATCAGCAAATATACTTATACTTATTAATAAAAAACACTTTAATTTAACTAACCGTTGCCAACTTTTTTTTATAGCACAGCGCTCAACTCAAGGCTTAGCATAATATGGTGCGTTCGATTCTTACAAGTACCTACTTTTTTTAACAAAGTTACCTTAATTGAATCTTACTTTTTCCACGCGACAAATAACTAGCATCAGACTATCAGGCACATGAGGCTTAACATCTGTTTGCCTCAAGTTGATGAATGCGGGGCAGTGCATCGTAGAGCACGTTTCTATCGTTCATGACTACGAGGCAATGTTTTGCTATAGGTGATGGTCACCACTTAACATCAGGTGGGCCATCTAATGTTTCATCAGCTAGTATCATAAAAAAAAGACTGATTCCTTGCTGTTGATCATACAACAATTTAATCTACAAATGACATAAGATTTTTTTTCTACTTGTTTTTTGTTCTTTGACAACCCTGAGTAGATACCTAGAGCCAGCGTGGTTATAGGGTTACTGCAAAATCGTGAAAAATAAATTGACACACACAGACCGCCAGAGGGCGATAATCGCTCGCTGATATGTTTGACAAGTTGACTGAACGCGCCGGAAGGGGCCGCCACATGTGGCTTACGTGCCGGAAATACGCACTCGACGCTTTTTAATGCTCGATTACAACCTTCGTGCGTTACTTACAGGGTTATCCATGTATCTAAACAATGCGTTTATTATTGTTTTGCTTTCACACACCTTTACCATACAGTATGTAAAACAAAACGTACATGTTTTGACTGGCTGAAGTAAAAAACGCAAGCTCGTATGAGCTAGTGGCCAACTCCGGTGACGGAGTTTTAAGCTGAAGTAAAGCGCTGGCTATATTATAATGAGTTGAAAGTTATAGATTAAAAGGAATATTAAAAGGTATTTTATCTTAAAATACCTTTTAATATTCCTTTTAATCTAAAGAAATTGCAAAAAATTACACCCCAAAATTGAGTCCAAAGTTTTTTTTACTTTTGATCTTGTGCGTTCCTTCGGAACAGTGCATTATACAGTGTCCAATAAGTATGAAGCACCTAAACCGGTGCCAAAATAAAACTTCGGGAAATGTCCTAGTTTCACTTGCTTGTGTTCATTTTGTTTGATTAACTATGTTGCACACTACAGTAGAAAGAACATAAAATGCTTATACAAACACTTCGTTCCAGAGAGGAGTCCATTATCGGGCATCAATATAAAGTTTATTTAGACAGCTCGAGCCGACGTCGCCGTATTCGAAGCACGTCTGCGCTGATCAGACGCCGTGATTCCGGCCGGTCCGTTACTGCCCTTTAATACACCCCCTGTATATAAAAGTTGGAGAGGATTAGTTGCAAACGTATATTTTTTATGTTATGTGGTTAGTAAAACAAATTTATCTTCTAAATGAATCGGTATTTAGTTGAAATGATTTTATTTTGCTCGTTTAATTTACTTCGCCAAGCAAGCGAACCAATGTAGACATTTTTTTCCCCATCGAGCCAGATGGGAAATCCCATAGAGCTATATAGGTCATTTGCATAGTAGGCTCGTTGGGATTTTTTTTTCCTATCGGGCTCACCAGTGGGCCAGCCGGTGGGCTCGATGGGAATAACCCATCTTTATGACCCTGAAATCTTACAAGCTTCAAGTAGCACAACCGATCGATATATTATTCTAGATTTATTGATCAAGGTTTGATCGCATGAAACTGACCAAGTTGAGTTTTCCAGTAGCGTATGTTTCAAAAAACTATGAATAACATAGTGTGTCCAAGCCCAGACTTAATATTTATAGATATTTTGGTGACCGCCCGCTGTGAAAATAAAACCAGCGCCTCCTGTCAGATATCAATGCCTGCAGCACGACTTTACGACATCGCTATTTATTTCTAAGAACGAATAATGCCTCTTCGTTTACTACTTGTCACTGCTGAGGGTTGTGATTGTAACCACCTTTTCTTTGGCTGTGTTTTTTGCAATCCGAAGGGCTACGTGTAGCTTAGGTATTGCAAATGGGCAGAGTGCTGAGACAAATTAGCAAATTACCACAACAGTTTGGCAGCTGCGGTCGTAAGCAGACATGTAGGTACTCCGCCTGAACGCACCGATGATCCGTGACGGAGACACGACTGCGGATTAATTAAGTGGTTAGGCAATTACTGTAATGGCAATAGCAGAATTGCGAGGGCTTGAGAGAAATCAATTTGATTTATGTAATTTGAATTGAGGCTGGGACGGGGCCGTGAAGTTGCACAAAAGAGTTTTATGATGAAAGGATTTAAATGTTATTCACCCACCGCTGGACCAGCCGGTGGGGTCGATGGGAATAACCCCTTAATTTTGATCTATATCTTTAGTTTTTAGAATGATATATCAGCCATAAATAACCACTAAAGTTAATTAATAATTATTTAATTTAATTAAGTATATGTAGTTTTTAATGTTTAGTATGACAACTATTGCATTAGGACCCCTTCAAAAGTAAATGTAAGAATAACAATAAATAAAACTAAATGATATAAAGCTGTCGACAGGATGAACCCTGACAGTGGCTCTTCTTTGACTGGTTCATTTCTTTCGATTGTATTTCAGAATATCAGAAGATCGCTAGAGCACAACCAGTCAATACTTATCGTTTTAAAGATATAAAAACAGAAGATGGTGCAATTATATCCATGCTGGCCTTCACTGCAGCTAAGGAACAAAAGTTTGCCAGCATCATTACTTTTCAAGTAAAAGCAACGAGCATTTTATTGAAACCAACAAACGAAAGGGTTCTGCAAGAGATGGGCTATGAGATATTCTCTTGAGACAGTGTTTTGCAGCAAACTGTTTTATTTTTTCAATGGCATGAGATAATTTCGAAGATCTGTAACAGGAAACTTTTTTCAAAACGGTCTGTAAATTATAAATATCGTACTTTTGTGGTTTGAGATGTAACTACGTAGATACTCATGTAAATCAAACCCAAGAGCATTATATACATGAACCATGTATATTATGTAGGTACGCATTGCTACGAAGGAGCTACGCAATGCTACGAAAATGCTACAAAATAGCTACGCATTGCTACGAAGGTCTACGCTTCGTAGCAAATCACTACTAATGCTACATCGTTGGTAAGTACTTTACCAACTATTGTGATAAAAAAGTCTGAAAATGTCTCCTCTTTTTTATTAAACGCCCAAGTGCTATGAGTTGGAAACGGTTGAATATTTTTAACGAAGAAATCACATTATGTACGCATGCGTCAATAACAAAGTTATAATGCAACTCGGACGACTCTTGTGTTTTGGAAGGTCATAGATAAGGTATTCTATATCAAAAGCGTAGATTAGACAGCGCCTATTTGCAAAATTTCACGCAATATTTGGAATATTGCGTAAAAATATAATACTTTTTTGTCTTTGTTCAATTAAAATTAGGTAAACTCATTTTTTTAATTCATGACTAAATGCTGAATAAAATATTTTTACTTTGACTTTGACATTGGCATGATTATGCATACCTTACGTAGGTAAAAAGTTTATTTAAGATCAAACGAAGACTTTGCTCACAAAGTAATCGAGTAGGTATCTGATTTCTTACGCGGTGGTAATGTCACATCTTCGCAATCTGATCTATGTGTCGTCACGTGCCATATTGGTTGAATGGGCGTCACGTCTGATGTCGCCGGCCAAGTTTCTTGATTATCAACACGCGGCGGGAATGTCGACAAACTTGAGGCACTAATCACGAGCCGCTTCCTCGAGCCTCATTGCTGTGATCATCTGTTTTATCATTCTTTGACTGAGTTATTGATCATAATTTATCTAAATTCTATTTATTATAAGTATGTATTTACAAAAAAAAATGTATGTATGTATTCTATCAGCAATCTAGTTTCCATCGTACAAGCTTTGCTTAGTTTGGGACTAGAAGGCGTTGTGTTAAGTGTCCGTGAATATTTATTATTATTATTATTATTATTATTAATTAGATACATAGACCAATACTTGTCTAATATTAGCTTCTAATAATACCTACTATAGTTTTTTATTGAATCAGTTGTATTGATGATTCTTAAGTACGATGATAGTGGGTTATTCCCTTCGAGCCTACCGGCTGGCCCACTGGTGGCGCCGATGGGAAAAAAATTCCCAACGAGCCCACTATGTAAATGAGTGGGCTCGATTAGTACATTTAATTAGATGTTTAACAGATATATTTTATTCAAAAAAGGTTCAAAGAAAGACTAAGTAAGAAATGCACAGGTCTGTAAATTCGAAATTGGAGATCGGGAATTTCATGATGGCCTACCCCTTAACCTATACTTTTAATTCGAAGAAATAAACAAAATCCAGTGTACACTGTAGGACTAACAAAATAAATTGTCATGTACAAAGCTCGCCAGCGTAAATCAAAAGTATTTGCACTGGATTTGAATTACTAATTTGTGTTAATAGCACGTTCAAAACACGGCTTCCAGCGCGGAGCCACTTAATTACGACAAGAAATCTCCTGCTACTGTCATTGAATGCAGAAATCTAGGAGCTGAGCGGAGTGCACAATGAGAACTTGTACCAATTTTGGCTGATAGCATTTTGTACACTCAAATGTATGTGCTCTCATAAGCCTTGTTCACAAAACAAAAAAGCATCTGAGAACCGAGTCTGTGCATTTGTTTTGACTTTCGACACGTATTGCACACGCAAACGCATTCGCAAATCAAGACATTTTGTATGAAAACCGGATAAGCGCCTCTCGCGGCAGATTTGGGAATTGTGCAATTCCCGACAAAATGTCTCGTTTTGCGAATGCGTTTGCGTGTGCTACACTCGAGTCGAAAGTTAAAACAAATGCACAGATTCGGGGCTCTGAAAACATACTCTGACTTTGCAAGAAATGAAGTCGTGTGTGAACTTTAACTACAGGAAAACCCAATCAAAATAAGCAAAATGAATGACAATAACAGACTAATCTCACAAATTGGCCAAAGGGCACGTTCAACTGTTGGTCCCGGCTCTAGCAGTCGTTAAGCCATGACGGAGACCTTTAGGCGGCCTAAAAACTCCGTCATCAGAGTTGACCACTAACTCGTACGAGCTTGCTTTTGATTTTTCTATTCTCCATCGGCCGTAGAATGCTGTAGAATGATTAGAGAAGACATTTTTCGTTGTACACTCGGCCGAGTACGCAAATTGTGAAAAACATCTTGGCCGGAGGTTCATCAGCGATGCAAATTGCCGCCGCCCGCCCTGATACAATTATTAACCAGCTGTAATATGCAAACTACCCTCTGCTCGTTATTACTTAAGCATTTGAGACTTGTGAATTTATTTTTTGCTAGTTTTCTTTGAACAAGGTAAAAACCAAACTGACGCGTTCAACATACAGAAAACTGCGTATAGAATTGCATTCTCTGATGTCAAATGAAAGGGCCAGAGAGTAGCCTATGTGACACTAAAAAAAAAACAACCGCAAATTGAGGGAATTTAATGTATTAAGTGGGTAACCTACCGAAGAAGATTATACCCAAGCGATAAAAAACGCACTTCTATCTTAGAAGACAATCTCTACGTCGTTAATCAATAATTTCGTCGATTTTATACGTGGTAAAATCGCAATAGCACGTCACTGTGAATACACCGCCTAACTATGATTAAACTGGATTTATTTACTCATTTTTCCACTCAGTTGTCTGGAACAGTCATTAGAGAGATTTTCAATAAGATTAGGCACCGGCAACAATCAAAGTAATTAGAACAACGACATTTTATTGAAATTCTTCGCGACTTCGAGAACTTTCTGGAATAACATGAATAAAATTTTGCAATCAGGCAACTTATATCTTTAGTATGAAGAAACCTATTCGCGTCGACCAAGACCCTTACTGGTTAGGGTCCATCGTTAAACAGTTTTTGTTGGATAGAGTCTGTGTCATTTCTGTCTTCAGTTGTCCACGTGAGTTGCTTTCGCTTAGGCTCCTATAGCATCCCACTACTGGGCACTTCCCACACATGCTTAGAGTTTTCTGTATCACCATCTCGTTCGAAACGCGTCAAGATCATTACGTCAACGCTTTGATGGCGTGAGACTAGCGTTGGACTACGAATACCTACATCCAGGAACCCAAAATAGTCGTCCGCCGACTGAAGACTTCTTAGAAAATATAGGTGAAGCACGATGGTCGCCCACAGGTTCACAGAATACTAATATACTAATGACAATGGCTCCTTCAATAAACTTTTAAAATAAATAAATCCGTTCATTCCCGTTTGTTCCACTAGGTCGTCCCACTGGTGGGACGAATGGGAAGATTTAAAAACACTTCCCGTACGTCCCACAAACACGTTCAATTGTTCAGTGGGATGAACAAGAATAAAAGTAAAATTTATTTAGCACTTCCCGTTCCACTGTACCACATTTTTTTTATTTCATTTAATAAAAAATAAGCACGTAATCTAGTTTTGCACAGACCTCCGTCCCCCAGGCTGTGTGAATACACCGCCGAACGGCGCCCCAGGGAGCCGATACCATCTGAACTTGCGTTATTTACCGACTTCATTTAAATAGAGGCTGTGTCATCGTCACCATCCATTTAAAATTTGAATGGCCTTTGCTGCGATTATTTTGACCTTTTTACGATACCCTAGGGCTAGGCGCATAGCTGCTCGAGTTCTGAAATTACAGCGTTCAAAATTTCAATAATCAATGAACAAAATCAACATCCTTCAACGGCTTTGCTTGCGTTTTGTCTGGATACTATTTTTATGTGTACGTACAGTGTACCGAACTTTGTCGTTTACAGTTTCAATAAAGCTGGTCCAGCCGTTTTGCAATATACGCACATGATTTTAACCACCTCATTCTTTTTAAGAGTTGGTTAAAAGTAGATCCTCTGAAAACACTTTAAATTGCTGAACGTCTCTGAGCAGCAGTAGGTACAAATAAATAACCTATAAATATTCAGCAGAAAATTTTCATTCAACTGAACGCACTCACTAACAAATTATCGGAAGCTAAGTGACATTTATTGACCTTTTCAGAAACCCTCATCAGGCAGGTGATGCTGAAGCTGCTTTATTTTTAGTCATCCCCTAATCTAGTCTTAAAATATCCCTCCCTTTTGCTTCACCGTAGTTGGGTAATTAAGAATTGCGTCAATGAACCTGATACTACGACTACATCCTAGTGGCAGTACAAAGATAAGCTGTCATTTTAATATCGCTAGAGAAAAGAAGCCTATTTTATTTTTAATCTATCTACGAGCACATCCAAAATATTCTAATCGTTTATTAGAATATGCTTCAGATGGTAGAACTCAAAGGTTCACAAGAGAAGGTTAACAAGCGGTTTTAATGTTAACTCGGATGGAAAATTACCTGTCGCATGAAGAGTCACGTCATGCTCTGACATCGGAAGGTTGTTGGTTGAATAGTTATTGTGTATGTGGGTAGCTAGGTCTGTACAGTGATGTATGATGATGATGATGGTAGTTTATGGATTGTTTAGTGATTGTAAACACCACAAAAAATTCACAGGAAAGCAAAATACGCAATGTAAAATAAATCTGTACTTAGTGATGTTTCGAAATTACTGAAAAAACTTGGTAATATTTTGGCTACAGTCGCGTCGGTGTGTCAAGACCTTTACCCTTACCCTGTGTACTCGTGTGTAAAATCCTAAACGCGAATAAAGTGAAGCCATGAATCTGTTACTTTCAATTTCAGTCAGAATTCCTTCAGAATTATCGGAAGCACATGATTAGGCAAAGCGGCTCTTTTGATCTTTCAGTAAAAAAATCAGGAATGTAATTTTCCTGAACAATTTGTTTATCAAAGACGATAAAGTCGGTCTATTAGATAACTGACGTGTGTCGTGAGTTGTGATATTCGTTATATTGAACACGACTTTACAAAAGAGGAACCTAGCCTTTGAATCCAAAAGTAACGAGCAAAAGACAGATGATACAAATGCTCAATTTAAAAAAAAAAAAAAGTAATTGAGGAAACACTTTGAATTAGATGCGAGTTTGTCTACCATTTTGCAAATCTATGGCTAACGCAACATCTATAGGCTGATCTGATTTTGGTTTCACAAGGATTAAAGTTTTTCCTGACAAATTCTGGTCCAGCCTTGGATATACCCGGGCTCTTGGGGGTGCTTAAACTCCCTAGCTCTTCTTCCCTAGATCTGCTAGTGGCACTCACTACAAGTAAGAATTCTTCAAAGTCGCAAACTGACGTTATTTTAATCACAATTTCTGTGTCAACTTTGAGTGAGCCTGAGATATCTTCAAAGAATACCAGAACAGCTCCACTGATGCGGAATAGAGCTGTTATAATAACAAACGAAGTGTCTGGCGCCGCGTGTGAGGGGGTGTCCCATCCGATGTTACAGTTGGTTTCATCCTAATTGACGGTTTAAGTGCGACCTAGATTGGTTTCGCGCCAACATTTTCTATAGATTTTTGGGGTATTTTTGCGTAGGTTTTGTTTAGTTTGAACTCCTGAAAATAATGAAACACGCTATCAAGAAATAAAACTCTAGGCAATTTGCCGAGTTTCTGATTCTGTCGGCAGACAATAGAAAACTAATCAAAATGAGATTTCCTGAATAGTTCGTCACTAGACCATTCCTATACTATTGATCTGTTTCTTTTTATCTTCTTTCTTTCTTTTAATATTTTTAGCTTTTTCATACCTAAAATAACCAGAAAATTATTTGCAGAGGCGTAACTTACCTACGTGCTTACAATCAGTCATAATTCATTAGGGTAGGAGGTGACAGGCTACTGAATATTGATAAAGCCTCAGGTATAAAACGTGGAGTCTTCATCACTTCCATCGTACTCGTCAAAGGTCTGAAGATAAGGTAAGCAGTATTTTGTATTTACTCATTCACTAAATTCAATATAATATATTTTTATTAATTTCTATTAAAAAAAAAACATAATTCATGTAAAATTTATTAAATAAAAAAAGACGAATATATTGGTAGTACAATACACCACATGTGCGAATGTATCTACTAGATTTTATTTATTTATTTATTTGAAGACCTGTAAAAAGACAGAACCCTATCATCTAGACGGCATGTAGCTGCGTCAGCCAAGTTTGGCAAGATACGAGAGACGTACCACACATACCTCTTGATTTCTCTTTATTTAACTTAGATTTCTTTCCAGATGAACTCCCAGCAAATAACCTTCATCATCATCCTCGGATTGGCAGCCATGTGCTCAGCTCACATCGCAGGCATAACCAAAGATCCCGAGCGGCTCCAGTTCTACTGCGGACGAACCCTTCCTAGAGCTTTGGCTCTACTCTGCTATGGCGTCCAAGAAACCAGCAAGAGATCTGATGTTGGGATGTACAGTAAGTTCACTTTTCAAGATGATCTCATAGTTTTTAATTCATCATCTTCCTGTCCTCACCCCATGGACCCCATGCTAGGTAGAACATGCTTTTCTCTTCTTAGCAGTCGTCATTTGTGTTCACTCGGTTCTTACTCTGGATACTATTAGTTCAGGTATTAATTATTTATGCTATATCATACCTAGGTACTAAACTTATATTATGAGATCAGGCTTAAATTAACTATACTTATAAATAATATACTTACCACTATCTTTAATTAGTTATCATTTTAAACTGGGTTTCCACGTGACCAAGCCTGTAGGCTCACCAGCTCTCCTTATATCAAGAAGAATAAAACCTGGTTGGACCTCATAGGTGGGGGGCATCTATATTATCTAATCTTTGTTAGGCACTCGCTATAATGTTGCTACAGTCTATATAATTTTTCCAAGTGGTTGAGTATAGTAGATTAATAAACAAGGGGTTAAAATGACGCATTATGTACCAGAGAGTAAATTCCCGAGCTTTAGCAAGGGAGCAAATAGGAACCTATTTATGGTAGGTTTTTAGCGCCATGTGACTGCGAGAAAATAAAACTATCCAATACAATATGAAAACTAATCGTATAATTGTCGATAACTTTAATTATCTTACAATTAATTTATAACAGCCGCAGTCCTGTCGTCGCCATACAATGAGCAATCCATGCACATGGATGGGCCATGGATAGTTCCATACAAAGCACAAGGCATGTCCAGTCAGAGAAACAAGCGTCAATACATCGTCAACGAGTGCTGTGACAAGCCTTGCAGTATCAATGAACTCACGGCCTACTGCCAATAAGTGGCTATTTCGATAACAACGGCTACTGAGCAATTTCTAAACCAATCAGATTCGCGGAAAATAATAGTTTCTTGCTGGAAGTTATATTTGATAATGAAAGTGATTGATTTTACAAGCAGTATTAAATACTGCATGTTTGGCTATTATGGTACATTTTGATGTACTTTAGTGTTAAGTGTTAAATACCATTATTTTTTCAATTCAAAATTGTTAAGGCTTTTTAGGGCGGCTTGCACTACAACCGCTGAGCGTGTTTAACACTTAAAACATTATTTAGCTAGTTGTCAATACAAGTCATATTAATACGTCAGATTAAAATATAACCAAAAACCTAATATAATAGTCGTGTAAGTTGCCCTTAATTTTATGTTTTGTTTTATAATTAAAATACTAGTTTTTGTGTAACTACCTACCTATTTACACTTATTTTTATTTTTGCCCCTTCTATAGTGACATATGAATCTAAACTAGAGTTTGATATAAGTTCTATGTCGTGTAGGTATAGAACACTAAAAGTATAGGTATTTATACTATAACCGTATTCTTATCACCTCGAATATACTTTCAAAATCAACTTGCATATTATACCCAGACAGAGCGCAAACCTCTATTTCAAAACATGGAATTTTTGTGTCTGGGTGTTACTGTGTAATAACCAAGTATGTATTTACAAAAAAAAAAATATACATATAAATATTATAAGTGTTCTATCAGCAATATAGTTCCCATAGTACAAGTTTTACATAGAACAGAGGTTTAGGGTACAGGGCGTTATGTAAAATGTCTTCAAAGGTTGTCAAATAGTAGGCTTTCAAATTGCAAAAGTAGTATGCAGTTGGATAGGAAGTGTAGGAATCAGTATTCAAGTCACTGGGCACTCTAGGCGTTTGGCGACGCGGCGTCGAGTGCATTCGTTTTAGCATAAGTTCCTTTACTTTGCCTGTGCCCAGCAGCCTGACGTTTTTCATGAACATTTCAGCTTCTTTTTGACATCAGAAAGAATTTTTACGAGAGACCAAACTCTATACAGCTCTACCTATATCTATTCTGTGACTCTACATCACTCTTTCGGGTAATGTAATGACCTAATGACATCACACTCGAAAACTTCGGGTACCCATCGATATTAAGAACTTTTTTTTATGGAAACAACAGTTTGAATTACTTGTTCAAATTGAAGAAAACCTAAATAATAGAAGTCGCATTCTATAGCGGGTACAGTATTAAAACAATCAAGTAATCAGTTGGCAATCATCGAAAAACACTAAAAACTCTTATTTTACGAACATAATATAAACAAACTGTGTAAAGAAAAGAAAACCGATATGTTATGCCCCATTTCATCATTGTATGTTCGCAGCCCGACAAACGCAAAGTCTCACTACAAGAATCCCAGCTCACTTTATTTACAAAAAGCGCTCGTTTGCAAAGCACATAACAATAACAAGACAGAGTAAGTTTTCTTTTTCCCAGAATACTCTTCAATGTCTCCCTCTAAGTAGTAAGATGTTGCCGCCGACATACAAATTAGTTTTTACAGCGCGGGTGGTGTACCAAGAGACTGTTTTAAAAGCTATGAAAGTTTCTCTGTATCGTTTTGATGTCAGATAAAATAAAAATAGCAGTAGAAAATATGCAAACGTTTGTTGAAATAAGATTTATTTCATTAAACACTTGCATATTTTCTATCTCTCTCTTCTTTCTCAAAGATTGAGAGAGACACACTAGAAGGCCATCGCTTATGACGTCCAGCCCGGGTCATAAATAAATTAAGTTCGAATTTTTGTTTAATTATGAATATATATAGGTACTTAGCAATCATAAAGCCAAAGTATGAACGACCTAAACCTTGCTGTGAGGTTCATAGGACAAAAATCAGCCACATCACCAAAATAGGAAGGGAACAAGCTTCGGCTTCAGAATCTACAATACAGGTAACCGTTTGATCAGTTCAACTGTAATCAGTTTCCTGATCCAATCTGCTGTGATCGTAGTACTAGATGCTAGAAACGCCTTCTATCCAGCTCATATATTCTTAAGCACTTACGTATGCAATTAAAATCTGTTGTGTCTGCGAAGACTGAGGGAGGATCACGTAAGTGGCTCGCCACCATCGGATCAGAGCACCGGTTATCGACATTTTCACCTACTGGACGATATATTAACATTTTGAACTTGACAACCACTCAATACTTCAGTGAAATGTATAAAAGGTGGCTAATTAGCCACCTAAAAAAAGAAAATTAAACTAACATCCACTTTAATACACTTTACTTTTTATTAACACTAACACGCCACTAATTAGTGGCAGTGGCTGTTTCCCCGTTTTACTCGGAAATATCTTCACCAGACGTGACATGAACCCAGTAAAA
Source organism: Eulithis prunata (assembly GCA_918843925.1). Lineage (NCBI taxonomy): Eukaryota > Metazoa > Arthropoda > Insecta > Lepidoptera > Geometridae > Eulithis > Eulithis prunata. Next base: position 9,391,712 of record OU974012.1, read on the forward strand.
ACTTCCTTTATGCTGCTAGTTTTGGTATCTACAAGGATTGATTTTTATGCTACTGCGATTCGTAAATTTGCGTCCAGTAACTGAATTGCTTTAGTTCCGTTGTTATAATCTATTGCACCGAGATTCCACAACAAGCAATAGCTTACTCTTTGGATGTGGTATTTTATGAGCAAAGCTTATAAGCCCGATGGCGCAGTGAAGTCGGCTTTCGTATGAATTAAGACTAAGCACGTATAATGTGCGAGCTCATGCAACGGTTACTGGCGTCCACGCTGCGAGTTCATCGAGTTTATTACTAAAATATTTCCTAGATGCTTGGTTTATTTCGTTTCTCGCGGAATTAAAAAAATAACTCGACTAGGTAATTTACTTACTGACGAATTCATATTCGACAGCAATAAAAAAGTATTCTATCAGCAATATAGTTTCCATATTAACTTTGAGACTAGAAGGCGTTGTGTAAAATGTCCATAAATATTTATGAAACTACTTCATTGTATGATCTGCGCTACTTCTATGCCTTTTTATTTGCCTTAATTTTTTCCTAACATCGTCTTCACATCTCGACGAGGAACGAGCAATGAGCACAGTTTTTTACCACATCCACTGTTAATGCATTCAGAAGCGAGGTAATCCAGCGGGCAGGATGAAGTGTTGTCACCGCTCCTCGGCCACTCACGGACGTGCGCTATCTGCAGATGTGTACCTACGGCACTCAACCGAGATCGTGATAGCCGAAGCCTTTACAGTCTTACTTCCGTTTCTTTTCAATTGAAAGAGCGCACTAGACAAGAAATGTCCTGTCAAAACTTCGTGTAAAACTGAAGTAGAACGTGGTAGTCCAGAGGGCAGATGTGTCAGTACTCCTCACACACTCACAGGAATCGCTAAGGATTTACATCTTTTCAGTTCATTCAAAAGTCCTACCGGCTACGTGACATCGTAGCATGCTACGGCGTAGAAGTGGGTGAACGCACTTTGTGACTGTAGTCTGTGCGTATTCAGCATTAGTCAGTCTATAAATAAAATTCCAATAAGACTTTATAACCCGACTCCTAGCTGTTGGTCGCTTAGTGCGTGAGCCTATTAATTCGATCCTTGTAATTTTACGGAATAAAAGATTTTTGACCTTTTCTTTCAATAGCTTGTTTGAATAAGCTTTATTTCTAAAACGGCAATAAAACACAATTATCTTCTATTTACACAAGACAAAGGTTTTGATTCGTCTTTGAAAACCTATACGATAAATGTATCAATCCAAGAATTTCAAAATTCTTTCCACAACTCGATACACACGATGGATACGAAAGATGTAATCTTGAACAGCTATAACACGGGTCCTCGAAATACTTCAAACATACGAGTTGAACATAAAATCCTTTTTTAGGAGGCGGCAGGCAATTTTATTAGTTTTCGATAGACATAGTGCCTTTTACACGAGATGACGAGCATAAAACGAGATATAACTATAGTTTCATGTGTAAAGAACGTCTACATTTTTATACGACCCCGTCGACGATGTAAACATTTATACAATGTGTAAGTGTGCACGTCGTATGTATAATGTGCTATCTATTCTAACTCTCAGATGAATAACCAATTTTTCAAAGATCCAGCTGGTTCTTAGTGGTACTTAAATGGTATCGTAATTAGTATGGGTAGTTTATTCAACGCACCTAAAGAGATGTTCCAATGGATTTACAAAGACAATTATATTCGACAAAAAAAAAACTTGAATATACTTTGAATGAAAGACGCAGGCAAGATTGATTGTCCGAGCCAGTCGCATCAGGGGAGCATTCATCATAAAATCTAACCTCTAGAACCCATTTATTATGACCTCAATGGTCTCGTACATGTTTTAACCCTCAATTAAAACGTGGAGTGTTCTATTTACGACCACAAACAAAAGTGAGACCATGTCTAAGGCATCAGTTTGGTTTTTGTTCGAAGATATGAAAAATACTATTACACCCTTTTTGTTGAGTACTGATAAGTTACAGTTGAATGCTTTGGGAATGTTGGAGATTGTAGTTATTGGTTACTAATCTATTAGGTATCGTTGCAAATTACCAACATTGTGTCTTATATGAGTTTTACGAAAATAACTTTTTATTTCATTATTTCCGGCTTCAAGAAGCAATAGAATGTTCAGAGAAAACTTCCTAAGCACAACCAATGTTTAGAATAAAAACAGTTTTTCTATGTAAGTACAGCTACAACAACACATAATATATCATTGTCAGACGGGGCTCAGTTGTAGCGGTCCGTCTTCTTAACGCCAACCCTTTTTTGCCGTACTTAACGACAGAGCACAATTAATTAGCTGGAGAGGTCCACCTGATTCGAGTGGGAGAAAATTAAGTTCTTTCACTCGAGCAATCCTAATTAGCAGCTGTATACAAGACAATGACTGCAAAACATATTGCAAGTTGGCGAAACATCTGAGCTTCCATTTCTTAGAAATTCAATGGTTTTGTAGTTCAGATAAGACCGGTAACTATTGTCCTTGTGCTACATACTGCAAGTAAATATTAAAAAATTAAGTCCGGTAGTAGGCATCTCGCTACACTAACTAGTAGATCGCAACAGATGAGATTGCCATTGTTGAAAAAAAAAACTTGGCGGTTTTTTTTTTTTCTTTTTTTTTTTGCAACTTCGCGAGGTGTCAGTTCGGGCAAACTACTAGTATTACAACGAGCTAAGGTTAAAACGTATGGTATGGTCCACTACACTGTAGGTAACTACTAACATAATCGAGTAAATGTAACTGGCTACGCTAACCGCAGCGTATTCAAATGCGCCGGTCTCGTCGAACGGTCTAATTTGAGATGTAAAATAAGTGTGGCAAAATTCAATATTCTCGAAACAATATAGCAACACCTGCGCGGCCGATTTCCATCTACCCTCGCCACAGATTAGATACTAGTAGCTACGTGTCACGGTAAAGTAAGAAGCAGTAAAATAGACAAGGATTGCGAGACTGTTTTATTAAGATTCACAAAAAAAATCTAGAGTCGAGTATGGGAAAAAATGGTTCTTGACTCATTTTTAGTGGCGCTTTTACCAAAATACCCTCAAACACAAATCCAAATAAAACACGGTTTGTCACATTAGCGACTGGTACGTGCAAGCAGTCGATAATTGTTATATTTTACGAGAGCCAAAGATTAAAAAATATATGACACGTCTATGCCGTTATTATTATCTAATGACTTATGTGTACATAATTTGACTGTCTTTAATTAATTAGTGTAATTGGTTAATCCCGTGCTAGTTATTAAATAAATAAATAAATAAATGCCATCGATGTAATCCCTCCCGCAGATGGCTAAGAGAGGGTTCTCATAGTATATTTACTGTAAGAAATATATGGTGGAGGCACCCTCGCCTGCGGCGGTTCAAGTATAAATATTCAATTTGGGAACCATACTTGTTCGACATACTCGACGGGATACGGTTCTGTTTCATCGCCTAATTTAAATAATCTTTTTTAAATGGCCTATTGCCCAGATTGTGCCGGAAACATTGACTAAAAGCTTCTTTTAGCTGTTTAACTAAAGTATTTACCTTTAGAGTTGAGAAATCATATAAACTAAATAGTAAAACGAAAATTGTTTGGTTATTTTTCGAACATTGATACCTCCATGCCGCTGTACATACTGTACAAACGCTAAATAAACCACAGATGTCTCAATTTACAAGATAGAAGTACCAAGTCACGCTATTCTTCGCTCAAAAGTATAAGTACATGAGCTTTTGAAATAGGCTACTGACGACCCTATTCTAAATTCAGAGAAAAACTCCCTGAATTGTTTCAAAACTGTAGTAGTTGGTCCAGTGGAACTTTGCACTTTGTCGTGGTCACGGCGCAGGTGAAACTTTAATGTAATTCCCAATGTCTACGACGAATTCGCGTACAATTCGCGGTGAAAATAGCTGCATTGTTTGTTTAATTTTAGAAAATCCATTAATGAAAACCCCTGGGTTTCTAAAAAGCTTAGATGACGGTAACCTGAAAATTAAATGAAAAATCTTCATTATTTGCGACAGTATTAATTATTGTAAGGCAATCAAAACTATGAAAAAATAATCTATACGCTTGCACAGTCTACAGTCAGACGCACTGTTTTATTACACGTTCGATGTTTTTTACGGCATATTTATTTTGTTCTTTTTTGTCGCTGATTGTACCGCACACTCCTTCTGTGGAATTCTGTGGTTTGTTAATCAAACGTGGTTGGTTATTATTTACTTTAACCACAGAGTAGGCGAAAAACAGACGGTGCTTTTAGTTTTTGGTTGTGTGGTCGTCCGTGGAATTCAGTGGTGGAGTTTAGAGTTTTGACTAAACTTACTCGAACATTGAATTATTTTATTTGAATTAGAAAACAGTGGTTTTGTCGCGCTTATTGCTACCTATAATTGGTTATTAGCAGCTAAAATCCATCTAGGGTTATGTTGTGTAGCACCATGGTGATAAACTATTTTGGGGTGGATTTTGCTGTGCTCTGAGCCGGTTTTTTTTTATGTTTTGATACTTTCCACATCGCAAAATAACCTCTAGACTAAAGTATTCTATAGCCTCTAGAATATTATAATATTGTAGAGCTGGTTTTCTAGAATTTGAAACATGATTAGTATGTAGCGCCATCTATCTCGCTACATGAGAACTATCCCAGATCGCGCAAACGAAGTTATCACGGAGTTTGAACATAAGTAATACTACCGAATACCATCCATTGGTCCTCGGACCCCGAGCCAAAGGTCGCTCGGCGTGGGAAGATCTTCCCTTTTCATAGGAGGACACATATCCTACAATGTTCTCCTCATTGGTGACCCCGACGTGATCCACTAGTTAGTTAGTTAGTTAGTTACTCTACTGTATAACATTACATCTTGGTTACTCCGAAGTACTAGTACCCTACCCAATACCCATGGCTTTGTTGTTTGCGGGCGATCAGATGTCCAAGACGCGTCTTGTTAACGACTAGAATGATAAATCAGCTTGCGAAAACAATAAGTCCCCTTAGTTTGGTACACTAAGGCAGTTATCCAATGTTTCCAAAGATATAAAGCCTCGTGTAGCACACTCGAGAACAAGACCCGCAGTACTAGAGCTTTTTGTAAGAAGTCGAATTGTAAGTATATCTGTTTTGCTGCACCCTCCAACTTAACACCTGTTTGCCACAAGTTGATGGACGCGGGGCAGTGCATCGTAGGGCACGTTTCTATCGTGCATGACTACGAGGCAATGTTTTACTATAGGTGATGGTTACCACTTAACATCAGGTGGGCCATCTGCTTGTTTCATCAGCTAGTAGTATTAAAAAAAAAAACTTCTCCACTTTCTCAGCGTGCTATAAAATCATGACGGGATCTCTTCTTCTCAGTCTTTTGTTCCATTCTCATAACCTGTCATCGTGTTTACTCTTTTCCGATACACAAGACTGAAGACTGGCGTAAAATCAAGGAGGCCTATTACCCAAATGATAATACCGGGCTAAAATGATGATGACCTTTATCGCGCATCTCTCTCTGGAAGGCCAGCCCGCTAGTTTGCCAGGGTCTCGAAATTAATCAAATAGTCCAGAGTTATGACAGGTTGGACAGTCCGCCGAGATTGATGGACCCCAGAGACTGCCTTTGTAGCTGGACCCGACTAAATACGATGATAAGTGATTTAGTAATTGTTGTTATTGGGTAGGATTGGAGACAAGACTGTAACTACATATTAAATTGTGTAGTTATTAGATGCTGCCCTACTCCCAAGTTACTAAATTATTATTGTACCTAAATGGAATTATGTACTCGTCGTACGAATATAGCTACTGACTAATCTACCTATACTATAGTAAATAAGTACCTAGCTATTTTTTTTCTGTGTGTTCTATGGAAATGAGTGACGACTTGCTTGCTGTGACATTTTTATTTTTTTTATTTTTTATTTATTGTTCTTGTTTTTACACTTAGTTTCATAGTTTACGTCCGCTCATCGAAATTGGTCCTAGCGGAAGACCAGCGTGGGTTGTTCTCAACCCGCATTATGCTGAGTTAGGATCCATTTTGCAGCACAATGATGAGTTTTGTTATTATAATTAGGTATTCTTTTAACTAGGTTTTGGTTTCTTTTATTTATTTATTATTTATAATCTTATGTTTTAGTTTAGCCTACCTACTTATGCCACCTACTTATGTTTAATTTTTCTTGTGTTGCAAATAAATTATTTTTCTATTTTTTCTATTTCTATTTCTGTGTGGAACTGTCGAGTTTATAAGCCCGTTCAAAGTACCCAAGTATCTTTTTAATTTTATTGAATGAATTCTTTTAAAATTTGACTTACAACGCTAATTATTTTCTAAAAGGAGAATCTGATGTATCTATCTATTTATACAGTCTTTAGTATTCGGAAAGGAATGACAAGGTTTCACTGAAACCGCAAATCACGAGCTCCTGAAATCGTTCTACCGAATATTTGGTCCACGGCATGTAATGTTTCATTGAGGTGTATTTGATTTGAAGTGGTCGACACTTGTATCACAGATACAAGCGTTATTTGAGAGTCAACGGTAAGAAAATACACGTAAATGTAAAACATTGTATCTGAACAGTGGTAGACTTCCAGGACTTCAGTTTAAATGGGGCTTGATCAAGGATTTTGGTTTGAAAAGTTCTTCACTTAGCTATTTAGCATTTTTCTGACGAATTCTAAGCTGACCCTGGGTAAATCTATGGTGCTTTTCTGAGCAGCTTGAGCCCCCGAGCTCCACCCAGTTCCGCTTGTGATTGTATAAAAGTACAGCGTGATCCGTGACGGATCGTGGTGCGGTGTGTGATCGAGAGTTGGGATACTAATGTCGATCTCAGCGTAATACAGCTAACATGGATGAAACAACCAACTCAGGATGGGTTCTGAATAAAAAAAACATCCAAACAGTCAAACAATATAACTCTACTTACATCCAAAACTTTTATTATTGATAACATAGGTAATTTTTTTATTAATTCCGCTCACTGAAATAATAAAACTAATTGCGGCTGCTACAACTCAACTGCGTTTTGCAAATAGATCGTTTGAATTTGAGTTACGACACTGCCACTGCCACGTCAATACTACACGCGTAGAGTCCTCACCAAAGTTTTTTGTGTTTTCAATGGTCTCTATCTACCTATCTATCTCTAATTACATAATGAAAGAATCGTATTCTCAATTTGTGCGTCTAAGAGGTTTAACTTTTTACTCGTGTATCCCTAACTCGTTGGTGTGACAAAACGGCACCGCTCCGGCCACGATGTCTCGCACTCGGAGGCGTTTGATGTAGGGCACTATTCCGATATCCGATCGGGCCATCGCTCAGGCACGGCACATTGCACTGTGACGCAGATTACTAGTAGTTTCCGACAAGAGTTTTGCCTACGACTTTGTTCCTGCATATTATATGAGAACGTATGAACATGAGTTTTATTGTACACATTTCATCGGAAGCCTTTATGGAAATATCTCAAAATACTCTTTCTGGAAATAATTACAGGAGCGTATACCCAACAGTGGACCTCTTGTGAAAAATGCTAGAGCTCTACGGCGCTCCTACTATTTAATGTCTATACAATTCTTGGTTATTAGTCATAAACACTTTCTACATTCAGGAACAAAGAAATAATGGCCACAAACTGGAAGGCTGACGACGACGCTGGCCCGTTTCGGGAAAATGGAGAAAGCTCAGAGTCATTCTTTCTGAAAAATGGAGGAGGCCTACTTCCAGCAATGGACTGCTACAATAGTGATGATGACTTTCAACATACAGTCAACGTTTCCACTATTCTATACATATAGATGCCGTGATAGATAGGCAGCTCGTCTGAGCGTACTTATCGATGTGACGTGCGCGTAGCGATACATCGGCTCAAATGGGAATAAAATAAATTGTACCGGGGTGTAACTCGTCCGGGTTTTGAATTTCAGATATTAATAACCTTTAGACTTTTATACACTGTAGCAAAGAATAAAAATATGCAGGAATAAAGTAGGTATACGAGAGTGTAAGAGTGTGGACAGCCATAAAATACAAATTCTTTCAAAGTAATAAATAGGTAAGTGCGGGTACATCCCTGAGGGACTTTATATCCGACGACCATGAATCAGCTTCTGACCAGAACTTAGTTAAAAGTTAGAATCGCAGTTTTGTTATACTATAATAAATAAGAAGGCCATGATTAGGTAAGGTAATAAATTGGTTAACCTGAAGTAAAATACCATTTAAAATGTATGGTATGTGGCTATGTCGACAACGTAAGAAAATATTTAGAAGTTTCACGCATACGCTCATATTTTTATATCAAAGATAGAGAATCGCCTGATGATATAGAATACTTATTAGGTGTGTTGTGTAAGTTCTTCAACAGCAGTGTGAGCATGTGACAGAGTCTAGAAGAGTAAGTACAAGAGGCTATATTACCTGATGCCCCGCCCCTTCCGTGTTCTTCAAAACCCATGATGTATCCTACCGTCTGCCATTCTCTACTGTCCAGAAACTAAAATCCTTGTTTAAAAAGATTTATGGCATTTAAAACGTATAGAGAAATGTAGGATTTTAGAAACTTTATTGGCAGAGATCGTCCAGTGGGGTAGAGAATAGAGTAGTTAGTTACAAACTTTTTAATCGTATGTACTTACTTTTAGGTAAAGGCCTTTGTTTAGTTTATCAAGTAGATAAATAAATAGGAAAAACACATTTTAATAATCTAACCCCCGAATACTGAAGCTTGCCTTGTCTCATTGCTAAATTATTATGAGATGGCAATAACTTAAGCATGAACTAAACCCAAGTAAATACTACAGTAGAATACAGAATCTAGATTTCTTACACACGTAACATACACCAACTGCCTTCGAATCAGACACCTCCTCAGGGTATCTACGTATCCAGTCAATCAGCAGCTGCACCGATAGCTCCCGCGGGACCCTGGAACACGACAGGGGGACAAATTTGTCGAACTCCACACCGTCCTCTTGAGAAATTAAATGGTGACAGCTTCATACGGTGTCGGAATTTATGGGAATTACTAGCTCGTATGCTGAGACTCAAACATAGCTTTTTTTAAATTTCAACACAAATCTATGCTTGAGTTATTTTTGAGTTTTTTTTTTGCTAAAATGTGCCTACGTACTCGGTAACACATACGAAAACCACGTAATTATTGAGGCATATTTAGTCGTAGTAACTAGTCTCTACGAGTGCTACGAGGTGCTACGCAGATTCGTAGCGCTCGTAGATCAGCAGTAGCAGAATTTTTACTACTCCAGGCGACTATTTTGGGTACCTAGAGTATCTATGTTATATTTATTGATACATACGGTCAAATAAATACCTCTATTGAGGCAAACTCAAGCATCAACTTAGGTACTTAGCTGTCAATGTCGCAAACAATAAACTTTAGCAGGACTCTTCTGAAGAATTTCAAAATCATAGTCCACAAGGAATAATGTGCCAGACGCCTACGAACATTTCAAACCATCGAGGTAAGCAGAAGCAGACAGTCGCCGCGTAAACCGTACGCGACTTACACTGCGCGGTGACGCGGCAACGCTCCGCATTCGAGATATCATCGCCACGCAATGTATTTCTAACTGTTAGATTCACTCGTGCCTTGTCTTCGCGGACGATAGGTACAAACTTCTGTAAGCAATAAACGTATCGACGTGTCACTGTGACGTTGGGGATATGTTAAAATTGGAATAAAGGTGAAATAAACTCCACTTATTCAGAAAGGTGTTTTATAAGAGGGTGTTTTCGGTGACCCCTTTGTCATCGATATCTTAAATGAGGAGACTTACCATTAGCGGTCACCCATCGAAATAGTGACGGCGCAGAACGTCGCTTAACTTAGATAAATCGGTAAAGATTGACTAAGTAAACCTAGCTACGAGCGCTTCAACCCGGGACTTTGCATAGCACTATTAACCGACGTTTTTATTTTTCTCAACACAGAAGAGTCATATTTGCAAGTCACGTACATTTTTACTACCTACTTAACTAATTAACATGCAGTGCATACTAGATACATGTTTAGAAAAGTATTCGTTTGGACACGTCTAGAACCAGCATACTGTAACATGCGCTATGCCCTCTTGAGTTGTCTTCGTTTTACAAATCTGTGATGTTGAAGTAGTTTAACGTTTTAGGAACAACCTATCATTATGTCACTCTCACTATGTCACTTATCGGTATAACATTATATTAGCGGAGCTGGGGCGGACAATTTGTCGCTTGATCGATGGGATTTCTCACCTCACCCACTAACAAATAGCTTTACTTATAACGTTACTTTAAACGATTTCCGGTCACTAACTTAAATGAATAAAAAACTTTTAGGTCTCCACGATATCGTGTAGATATCGTGCCCGTGGCAGTGTAATGTCTATAGTTGATCTGTTACGGGAACAAGCAAGCTACGAGAACGCTTTGCCTGCAGTTTTAAACTCTGCAAGTGGAGCTTAAAATTTAAAAATGCTTTATCACTTTCCGCAGGGGGCTTAAACTTTGCCACGACATAACTAGTGACTAAGCTCACCTAATAACTTGCCGGGTTTCGTGTAAAGTTTTTCTATAAAACTTTGATGAAGTGGTGAAGAGAAACATTGTAAGTAATGGCTAAGTTTACGCTTTAATTTTGTAGCGTGTTTTAAAATCCTGAACTTTCATTTAAGTGCTTATGTGATGTGATCCATTAGATGGATTTCACTTGGAAAATAAACCTCTATTTTAAGACGCAGAGAATCCTTCCAACTCACTAGTTCTTTCACGATCAATCGACACCTTTTTCAGGGTTTCTTGGCAACTGACTGAGTGGTAATAAAAGGAAAGGTTAGGCTGTTTATTCAACATTCATCTTTGTGTTCATAAATACCTAACTGTACGAGTTACAGTCTCTTGGGTGAAAATTAAATGTCCATTGTATGTTAATTTGAATTTTTTATTTAAAACGTTCTAGGTACGTGAGTGAAACGGTTGGCAAAAGCTAAGTATTCAATGTATTCATACACGAACATTAGAATCGCTTTGAACCCTTCTACTACAAGTACGAGTCATGAGTCAGCTGAACGTGGCATCCCCACGTGCTTCTATTTCCATATCGGTGCCAATTCAGTTGTCGAGTGTAGCCAATTGACGCGGGAACGCTAAAAAGAAAGGCGTTCTTACGCAGCGTCCGTCCGGTCCGTCCGTCTGTCCGGCGGACGTTTCGACAGATCCCTGATTGGGTTCCCAGGGACCGCAGTTCCGTGATAAGCAGACTTGCTGGAATGTTTTAACTGGAACTGCAGAAGACGCAGCTTGGGCTACCCAACCACAAAACAAAGGGCGTTGAGCATAGACCAATGAAATGTAAGGATGTTTCTAGGTGCCATTTATTAGTCTACTATTTTTTGCTGTTCATTCCAACGCTAGTTTTACTCCGGTGTCCGTCTGTGTATCCGTCACCACTCTCAAGTCTCAGACTCCCCAACCCCTAAAAAATGGTAAAAATATCTATATTTTACTGGGGATTCAAAGGCAGGTATTACTCCGGTATCCATCTGTCTATCCGTCACCATTCTCAGAGTCTCAGAGACTCCTAACCTTAAAAATGGGACCGGTAAATAAATACCGGTACCTAACCTGTTTACAGCGTGATTGGGGCCTATTTTCTGCTTTGTACGAACAGACAAAAGGTAAAGAAAGTAGAACTGGGGCTGGCGTGAATAGTTCCATTGGAAATTGTGTTTCTGTTCTGCGAGTCGTCTAATTTCTGTGGCCGTTTATTTGATGCTCACGTAAAAAGTCAGCATTTGGTTTGGTAGAAGCTGGATGCTTTGTGATGGCAGCTCTCTTTACCGTTAGTACCTATGTATTTATTTATTTAATAGGATATCCACATATAGGTAGGTACAATTTATAAAAACAATGGACTTATGAATCTCTAAGTGTTTCCCTATTATGGGAGCACCTTGTTTTATTCACCACAAGATGCAATGAATTAAAACTCAACTATGCTACAGAAAACCATGTTTATCTATATGTCTTCTACCTTCCTATACCCAAAAAAATACCAACCCAAAAAAATATCAGTGCGTTTCACTTCAACCAAGATAGGTTTTTTCGTGCCCATATATACCTAGGTAGGTATAACCACCTATCTATCTTTCTTTTTATTGCATAACGCTTTTTCTAACCATTTTTCTGACACCTTTTTCCTTCAACTCTACACATTACATGATAGGTACACAACTACACATCCATCCGGGCGATGACTCAACAAAAACCCCTTTCCTGTTTCCGGTTCACCAAAGCTATGGTGTTAACCCCACTCAGGAGAATAAAACATTCAAGAAATGAGTCCGGAGATTATAAGTGGACCTAATTTGTTAATTAATTATTTGAACACGTCCAGAACAGAGGGATGTGTCGCCTACACCATTTTACGATAAATTCTCCAAGTGCGTTAAATTGTGATCTTCTTTTTTTCGAACAGATTCACAATAGTTTTATCTTGATTGATGATTTCGTATCGGAGACAAAGAACTCTTTGTCGCATAGGAGGCTTTAGAATGTTAGGAATTAATTGTTAGAAAAGTTAGTGGATTGTGTAGGTATGTAAGCGTAGTGCCTATCTTACCTACTCTACATTATTTCGAAGCTCATAATATCAGGAGAGTGGGTAAAGATTACATAGGTAGGTACATCTGAATCAGTCACCTGTCGTGTCCCATGTGTGGTGTGTTCCGTATTTTGGGTTTGACAGCTTTTTATTGGATCCCTGATTTCCTATTCAATAAGTTTCGGGTTTGCATTACGCTGCTAACTGGCCCGTGAAATGTGTTGTGTGGGTGTATAATGGAATGCGTGATCATGTGACCGATTGCATCACATCACTTTAGTTAGATTGTGGTAATAGGTGTAGGAAGGTATCTACTAAACAAGTAGGTACCTACATAGATTTATGTAGGTGTATCACATTAAAATTATCTTTATCTTTATCTTTAAAAAAAAGATCGTCGCCTCAAAAGACTCACAAGTAAAACAAATTCTTTGATTGCCCCGAAGGTACACGGGTACCTGCTTTATCTACATGAATACCTAGAGGCCTTGTAAGTCCCAAAAGTTTTAAGCTAGGTATACCTATCTACTAAGGTAGATATTGTTTCTTCTATGATTTTCAAATAACATTAAAATTACCTACTTTAAACTTCTTGGTACCTAGGTAGTGCCTACCTACCTACTACACAAGCTACCAACTACCCTTCATGTGGTGGCACTTCACGACATGGCTATTTGCTTGTATTTGTGTATTTGGCATATTTGGCAAACAATTACCTACCATGTGTAGACAGTTTATTTGACAATGTGTTTTTTTTTTTTTTTTATTTATTTGGGTAAACATACAGTACCTCAATACATATAAGTAAAGTGTTTTCTTAAAGACTAATTTATTAATTGTGGCACCAACACCGTTTACCACAGATTACTTAAATAGTAGTAGGTTTATTCAGTTCATGAGGAGTGTTTGCCTTATTTGCGTCTTTTTGCATGTTCGTCTTGAACGTCATATATTTTGCCAAATACAACAAACACCCAAAAGCTTGATAGCCATGTGAAGTGCCTTGTGGCTGTTGGATTGGATGGCCGTTCATTGGCTAGGGTTGCCACGAATTTGCCCGGGCTTTAACCCCTACCCCTTCAACCACAAAATATGACAACTAAGTTGACTTGACGACTGACAAACTTAACCATTGACTTCTTCTTCTTCTTTACGCTATATGGCCTGTGTCCATCATTTCGACAGACAATTTTGCCAGTGTCAAGAAGTGATGAATTTTTATGTTGTAAGTCAAGTCAAGTCAGTCGTCAAGTCGGCTGTCGTTGACTTAATTTGTTAGTTGGCAATATTGTTTTTTCAAAATGACAGACGTGTATCATGAACAGACAGAAGCTTCAATAAATAAAAAAAGAAGAAGTTTAACAAAAGTTTTACCTGAAGCTGTGTGAAGCTGGAGGAAGCCTTTAGTTATCTACTAGAATTTTATAAATAAAAGTAAGATACAAGAAGAATGCGAAACTGAAGCAAACTAATGTGAAACTATTTCTATAAGGTGTGATTGTTGGGTTATCTTTGGACGACATCCATCCACCAAACCATTGATACATAACAAAGATAACCAAAGGCCTGTTTACGTACCTATTTCAAAGCCAAGCCAGTGTTCTGTAAACCAAGCTGCTCCCCGCCTGCTGCGGGACTTTTGTAACGTAATGAAAATACCTACATAAGTACCTACCTACTTTTTATACAACAAAACACAGACCTCTCAACCGATAGAGTTCATAAAATTCAGTAAAATGAACTATGACTGGACTAAAGAGGTGTATATTGATTGGTAAGTACCTTTATGTACCGGTGTAAACTAGGCCTAGGCTTAGTCTCACATAACAGATACCAGATACATCATCCACAGATCACAAGTCTGCAGGGTTACAGTGGTTTCAAGGTATAACAGTGCTATTAGTGTAGTTAATTACCACTGCACTAGCACCCCTGAGGCAGTCCATTCTTGTGCTTTCACTTCATAATGCATGGGTTTCTATTCTTTCAGTTTGCTCTTGCTTATACCACACTTATACCTAAGTCTTTGTCATTGTTAGTAATAAATAAAAGGTTATATAGATCATTCTAGCACTATTGACAGGGTAAGTGTGGTTGTCATGTTAGGGTAGTGGCTTGCTTCAAAACCCTTCACTATGTACTTTGTATAAATACTAGCCGATTCAATATGGACCTGTTTCAGAGTATTTTAGTTTCACCAACATCTAAGGTGGCTCATTTTTGAGTTACTTTTAGTGCGCCATAAGATAGCATAGGCAGATACGATGGAATTGAGATCTTATCAGATTCAAAGTTGCTTAAAAAGTAGAAAAAATTATAATAAATAAGTAAACGTTTTAATTGCAGGAGGTCTAATTTTATAAAAGAGGAGGATGTGGAGCACTCTGTGATCCGGCGCTTGCTAAGTAACGTTTACTGTACACCTCTGTCTGGAAAAGTGCTGACCCATCAAACACCCTTTTGGAGTCCTCAGGATCCATTTGGAACAAGCTGCAATAGAAGGGTAGGTCAGCGGCCTCTGATGCCGTATAAATCATCTAGATAAGATGCAAAGTATTGTATAAAGAAAAAAAAAGGCCTGCTTTTTATTATTTACAAAATACACTCCAAACAGTTCAGTTATCAACAGACTGTTGCAAATGAACTATAAATAGCTGAGCTAATACTAAAATGTAAGTTTTAGTTCCAGAATGATATCAACTACAAATACATTAAGTTCATACCAGGACAGTTACCGTTACCGGCCTATCCGCAAGTATCAGAGCTCACGAGGCAGCAACACCAGCAAGCCCTGAAGGTTGTGTGCGCTAAACACAAGAATGTTCAGCCAAAACTGTATGCAAAGCCAAATACACAGGACTATCAAGTTTTTGAAGTAAGTAAGGCATAACAAATGATAATACTATTTGAGACTTATCATCATGTAAAGTAAGTAAGTAATTAAACCTTATAATAAGTAGAGATGAATCTTATATTTGTTTGACAAATGGGACTCGAGCTTAGTAATTTTTGGGAGCATCTCAAGGCACAGAACGAACGGTGGATCTTGGCATTTGTGGCGCCATTTCTATGTGCAATGGAACATTGTTGTAACAAACTGTGTTTGCGCATCAGAAGCTAACTTAAGCTAAAGCTAAACTAGATGATTCGGTTTGCGTTGTGTCACAAATCAATCTTTTAGGAAATCAAAGAGGTGTATGAAGCGGAGCAAAAGAAATTCCTGGAATGGGCCAAACTTCTATGGATCAATGGTGGCTGCATAGGCGCATTGCGACCCAAACCCATCATAGAACAAGTTTACGAAGCTGAGTTCAGAATGCGCGCGCATAACGTTCGATGTTGGCCTCAGAACTATGCGCTGGCTGCACAAATACCGCTCGGGACAAATAGAGACTCTTTTGAGTTGAAGCATAAAGGAGATTTGCTGAGCGTAAGTTATAGAAGTCATGACATTTTTATAATCATTTAGAAGCTCATGCTTGTGTCAATACAATAAAATAAAATACAATAAAAGTAGGTAGGTACTGCATTCAAGAAGTGGGTATTTTTCTACATGAAAACTGTTCTATTATAAGGCCGTTTGTCCACCAATGCCGGTACCGGCACTACCAGGGCAATACAAAACACGTCCACGCATTGTCGTCACACCGCGCCGTTCACGTGTTTTTTATTGGCTTGGTGACTTCTAAATGGGCCAATGGGAATGAGTTCAGCATTAGCTAGTTAGTTTTTTTTTTCAGGTAAATGTACAAAACCTGCCAATAACAGACTATCCCGAGGTAATGGAGAGTAATCTCAGCATATTGCTAAAGTCGTGTCCGATGCCGGAGCCCTGCAGAGAACACATTTGCAAATTCGTGCTGCCTTGTAAGTCTGCTACAAAACAACCAACCAGTAACGTGTTAATATAGGTTTAGTAGCGTTAACTTTAAATTCACAGAAGTCGACTTTTATATCTGTTTGGCTGCGCAAATACCCAAAGCTTTCCCTCCACTTTTGCCGATCGCTATTGAACCGTGACAGGACCTAGTGTCTTTTTGTTAAGAGTTTCTCTAGGGAAGGAATTTACAGTATAATCTAATTCTTTTTTTTTTGTTTTGTTACATTTTTATCAACACTGATTAGTTTACTGAATTGGAATTTCAGACGAGGACTCTGTATCAAGCCTGCCGATGTCTGAGATCCATCGCGAACTGGCACACTTTGCGATCTCGCACGACTCATCGTTCGTAGCCAGTGAGAACGCACTGCAGTGCTTAGTCGAGACGGATCGCAGCTGGCATATACCTGTTACAGTCATTGAAGCTATACACCCAGGTTAGTTAGTGCCTATTTCGTTTTTAATTCCATAATGTAGAGCCAAGAAGTGAACCAAACAGACTCAGTGGTGAACCTAGAAAGTAAGGAGACAACTTTGAAATCCTACTTAATATTATAAACGCGAAAGTTTCCTCTGTCACGCAAAAACTACTAATTCGATTTGGATGAAACTTGGAATATATATTGTCTGTGACTTTTTTATTGCTCCTTTTTATTCCGGAAAATCAACGGAATCCAACGGGACGCGAATGAAGTCACGGGCGGAAGCTAGTTTTATAGTTTAGCTTCTAAGAAACAATAATATTAGTAGGGTTTACAGTCCCGTAAATCACAATCGGGTAGTCATAGATTTTCAATTAATAATTCAGACATCAAAATATCATTTGTCAACAGAGCATGGTGATAGAAGGACCGTTATAGTGCTTGGCAGTGAGTTTGGTGTGCAAAAGGAATGTGCTACACAACGAACCTATCGGGCTTACAAACATTTGCTGCATCATGCTTTTGTACCGTAAGTCTAATTAACCTAACATCTGAAATGGTGATGAAAAACATCGCCTGTTAACTTCAAACCGGTTTAAAAAAGCGTCGAAACAAGGTGATTCATTTGACCTCTGCCTATAACCATTGCATTACCTCACAGAACAAGTCTACTACGGACAAATTCAAATTCAAATTGTTTTATTCACATAGATGTTACCATAACAGTGGGCCCAAAACGATAACTCTATTACTACATACCTAATACTAGAAGAATCTTACATAGAAAATATACAGAACAAATAACAAATAATATAATATTACCTACTCTAAGAAAACATAAAAAATAAATAACAATTTTTTATAACATTTTAGATCTCCGCCTTTTGTTAAAAGATTAGTAAACCAGTAAACGCCAAAAACGGACGGGCTCTGCGTGGCAATTCAATGCGTTCTTCATTGTGACACGTACTATTTCTGTAATTGCCCTTCAAATCGGAACATTGCAATGCAATCATCACTGTTTGGCAGCAAAAATAGATACTTTCCTGTGCACTCTATTATGAAAAGCTTACCTTTATAAATATTGTTAATTTCAGAGCAATGGGTCAGTACAAGCTGAAAGAACCTGATATACAACCCAGTCCACTCAAAAACCACATGGAAAACTTTTCAGATACAAAAGAACCGATGGATCAGCATACACATCGCTTTGTATCACTTGACGATGATTTAGACGTAAATAGCGATGAAGATGATGGTGATAAACTACTGATAGATGATAACGAACCTAAAATGTTTGAAGGCAACTCTGAAATTAGGCGTGAACCAAACCGACTACTGATAAGTGACAATGACCCTAATGATGAACACGAACAGTTAGACAGCTCTGAACCAAATAGACTAATAGATGATAGTAAAGATAACGATCCCGAAGGTAATGAATTTTTTGATGATTCTCATGAACCCAATGATGAACCCAGCAGTGAACCTGATCGACTGATGATTGCTGATTCGATTACAACTAATGTAGAACCAATTTGCAACTATGAAGCCTATGAACCGAACTTTTCTAATTACTTCTCTGAAGGGAGACCAAACTACAGCCATTCTGTTAACAATGATGATATTCAAAAAGCAAAATTATCTATTTGTAAAAACTTATATTCAAGAATGGAGTCTGAAAATACAAATCACGGTGCTTCAAAATTGCTTGAGTCGAAGTCTAAAGAAGTAAATCAAAATACATTTGAAGCCAGTCAAAGTAACGATAATGATCTTAGCGATGATGCTATTAAAAGTATGAAAATGGACGTGCTCAAAGACATTTACTCTAGAATGGCGAAAGAAGTAAATAAAGAAGTTAACCCTAAATTGATAGAGTCAAAAGTTACCCCAGAATCTAAAGTAATTAATCAAAATGAACCAACGTTGACAAAGACAAGTAATATGACGCTTAACTTGGAGACTTACAATGAAGATCGTACCCGAAACAGTTTAGAATCCAAAATCAAAATCTCTTGCAAACCTATGATCACTAATGCGAATAATAAAACTAACTATACACCGACTAAACTCATAGCACCTACCAACCCTAGCTCGTTTAAAAAAATCAATAGCGTAGCCTGTTCAGATAATACTATAAGTACCTCTGAAGATAACAGACAAATAAATGAAATTACTCCTAAAATACTCAGCCCTATCAAACCTTGTTCAGTAGCAGTTGGAAGTGTAAGCGTATCCGAAGCAAAAGCATACAACGTTACAGGATGTATCAATCTGAATACTGTTAGTCCTATCAAGAACCAAGCATCAAGCGAACGAAATGATAGGAAAATCAATAATGACGATTCTGAAGAGCAGCTTAATCCAAGAAAAGTTCTCAAAGCTCGAGTTAGTATAGCTAAAAGTCCCGTGAAACCAATCGAAAGAAAGATCGAAAAAGTTGTTGGTGTAGCAAATGATAGTCATCTAGAAAAAGATTTAGGACTAGATACTGGCCCTAGTACTACCAAAATACCAAGGCTATTGATAGACCATGATTATTGCTTAAAACCAGAAACAACACACAATAAGAATATTTCTAGCGCTAAAGGCAACTCAGGGAAATTAAACCTTTGTGAACTATTTGGAGATGAATCTGATAGTGACGAACCTAATTACAACACAAGTAATGCCAAGGGAGAGAATAACACACAGGCATCATGTAACCAAGAGATACTTTCTTCTACTGAACATAAGAGTACTGAAGTTGTAGAATCCGTCAAGATTGATAACAGAATATCAAACTTCAGTGAACCAATTGATACGCTTGATTGCAGTAAGTCTCCGGTAAATACTAAGAGAAAACTGAGCTGCAGTGACCCTTCAACTACTGAGCCCAAATTAAATACGAGCATCAGTGCGTCTGAAAGCGAAGATTCTATTTTAGGATTCCAAAATGGATCTCTGGTACCAATTACACGCTCACAAAAAACATCTCAGCATCAACCAAAAATGTCTTGCACATACAGTCTTCGTTCCAGAAAAACAAACCGCACAAATAACAAAAAAACAAAGCTATCTTACAATGAAACTAACAGTTTCACCCAAGATGCCTCATCTGAATCAAATACAATCGTCACGCGTCGTCGTCAAATCTCGTACTCTTCAAATTACTCTAATGGCTCTAAAAAAGTAAATAAACAAGCGAAAACAGAAAATGTTTCTCCAAGTCAACGGTTCTCTGCCCGTTCGAACTTAGAAGGAAATAACTCACATAGAGATAAAACTAATAAAGTGCAAGAAAAGTCGAGTCCCGGAAAGATTAGAAGCGTAAGTGAAAATGTACAGCCAAAATCTAACACGAAAGTAAAGGAAACGGCTTGCCCAAACAGACGTGCTAGTTTAAGATTATTAAACAAACAAATTACTTTAAACGTATCAGACAGAACTAAACGAGCCTTGCGCCGAATAATGAATTCAGAGTCTTCAGATGACGACAATTTGTCAGACAACGCCGAAACCGACAACCCAAAACCAGGTCACGAAGTAATTCAAACAAAACTCGCTATTAATAATTCAACTAGATCTACAAAAAACTCAGATGCGTCTCACTTCTCAGATTCAAACGAGGATGAGACAGTAAACATATTCCATTTCACAACCAATCAAACAGATTCTGAAGAATCCGACACAGAAAGTTACCTAACCATAGACGATTCTCACGATAAATCATGCACAGTTACAGAAGAAAATACTGTAGAAAACCAAGCAAAATACTATTCAGATAAAATAAGTGAAACGGATACATTAAGAACAGAAAAAGACTATTCAGTAGTGGATAAAAGTGCTACTGTACAAACATCAGCGAACAAAACACAGAAATCAAAAACTGATAGTACAGTTGTTGATAAAACTAATACTGCATCATTGATATCAATGAGTGATACAAAAAGTTCAAAAACGACACAAATACGAACAGATAGTACAGTTGGTGACAAAACTACTTCAGAACTAGTAACATCGACAAAGCAATCAAAAACGTCACAAGCACAAAACGATAGTACAGTTGCTGGCACAAGTGCTTTCTCACCAACATCAATAAGCCAAATAGAGTCCAACACAGCACGAAGTTATAGTATACTTGGTAACAGAAGTGTAGTAACATCACAACCAAAACAAAATGAATCAAAACGGATACTTCACAAAGCTCATATTAGAACTGACGAAAGAAACCGGAGATCAATGGATATACCCATTCAAAATGAGATATCAAATTCAAAAGAAAACACATTGTCGCTAGAGGCTATCTATGACATTATCGGAGTTAACCGCTGCACTTGTAAAGGTTAGTAATTCATATACATATAACTATTTAAACACGTGAATTCTTACATGCAGCTTGAACTTTCTAAACCAAAAGCAGCCACTTGCTACGAGGTTCTGGTGACAGATATTTTGTGTGGAAAGTTTCGCACGCGTACGTAGTCGCGGGTATCAGCTAGTTAACAATACAATTCTTTCAGGGACCCTGTTTGAAGTACCACCGCCGAGGTCATTCAAAAAGTGGCAAGTCAAGAACAAGACTTCGAATATAGCCCACGACGTTATTGTGCATTCTGCGCATAAAGCCAGGGTAAGTTGGTGTAACTTTCTGTTCCAACGTTTGATGACGATTCCCCGGAAAAATCCCTATGTATTCAACATGGCGATGTTGAATAAATGGGGATTTTTCCGGGAAATCCGCTTGGGAACTTCTTTTAGTAATGGCTTCTGCGAGTCTTTTCCAAAGGGTCTGGGGCAAAATGGATGGAGCCCAGGTCCCACATTTTTTTTAAAACTTGCAATGATGGAACTTTGTTACAATACACTTACAATGCAGTTTTTTTTTAATGTAACAATGTCATTATAAAGCAGCGGGAATCATTAGTTATTAGACAGTTTTACTTCGAAAAATGCGTCTTTTTCAATGTTGTTTATCGTTTTTACAGGTGTTTACGTCAAAATAATTACTTTACTTTGCGTTTTCGTGACATTTTCGTAAAAATTAACCAAATGTATGCAAATGGGGACCTGAAATGCCCCAACGCCTTTTTGATAGTGATTGTTTTGATGTAAGCCTTATACCCTGGGTAATAAGACACGCTTTTGATTACAGCAAGGTAAAACAGAAGTAATATTAGAACCGATAGTGGAATATCAGCCGCAGCTTGGCGCCACCAGGCAATCAGCCGGCAAGATACGAGCACTCACTCTCTCACTTATGATGCGAGAGTCACCACAACTTATTAACGGTATATACCTGCTTACTTATAATCCTTGCATAACTTTATTCAGCTGCTTTAATATATTTTTTTTTATCATAAAAGTTATGGAACAAACTGATAGCTCACCTGATGTTAAGTGGTGTTAATTATTGCTGTCTTACGAACAGGTTATGTCAGTGAGTTAGATTTTAATCAACTGGTTAACTATGCAGCTATGTACCTATGGCCCTAACTGTCGAGCTCATCATATTAAACAATAACATTTTGATGACCGAAAAAAGTTATTCCCCGAAGAGATTTTTTTTTAATTGGCGGTTTTACTACTTTTAGTATAATTCGGTGCAGCCGTTTTCAGTTCCTGAAGCTATGTATCTTCGTGTTGGTTTTTTAACACAGTTTCTATGCAGTTTTTCAAAGTTTGACTTCATATACTTGTATTTTTCCAGTGCGAGTAAACCACGAAAATGGCAGTATATTAGTAATAGACAGTATAACTAAACCTCAGTTTATCGAGCGACACGGAGATAAAACTAGCGATGTCGCAGATAGATTGCATACAGCACTCGACCAACTGCGCTTCTTGGTGCCCGGACAGTACATATTGGTCCATGACGTGAGTTATATTATACTTTTTGATTTAAAAAAATTTAACTTGACACGGCTTTGAGCAGGCATCATGGCTCAGTCGGTAGTACCTCTGCTTTCCGTGCCATAAATAAATATCATTGAAAGTTATATACAACGCCCTCTAGTCCCCAAACTAAGCAGAGCTTCTAGGTACTATGGGAACTAGATTGCTGATAGAATACTTATATATTTTTTTATTGTAAATACATACTTATGATACATAGTAACACCCAGACACAGAACAAACATCTATATTTGGCACACATAAATGTTTATTCTCGGTGGGAATGGAACCCACAACGCATGTCGCGGCAGTTATTACACATTTTCTTAGATGAAGTAGCAACCAACACCTATACCATCCTCACAGCGTACATGATTGGTATTGACAACCACAGTAGTAATATGTTATGTAATTTCCAGCCATCTCATGGTCCAAACGCAATGCTGTACAGTACAAAAGGCGACTGCGTCGGCATTAACTCGCTTCAGTTGCGGCGCGATAACATCAACATGCCGGACGCAGAGGACGCGCTCCACGTCAAAGCTGCACCGGATCTGGCGCCTATACCGCTACCGTTTCACAAGTAAGCACATATACCGCTACCGTTTCACAAGTAAGCACATATACCGCTACCGTTTCACAAGTAAGCACATATACCGCTACCGTTTCACAAGTAAGCACATATACCGCTACCGTTTCACAAGTAAGCACATATACCGCTACCGTTTCACAAGTAAGCACATATACCGCTACCGTTTCACAAGTAAGCACATATACCGCTACCGTTTCACAAGTAAGCACATATACCGCTACCGTTTCACAAGTAAGCACATATACCGCTACCGTTTCACAAGTAAGCACATATACCGCTACCGTTTCACAAGTAAGCACATATACCGCTACCGTTTCACAAGTAAGCACATATACCGCTACCGTTTCACAAGTAAGCACATATACCGCTACCGTTTCACAAGTACGCACATATACCGCTACCGTTTCACAAGTAAGCACATATACCGCTACCGTTTCACAAGTAAGCACATATACCGCTACCGTTTCACAAGTAAGCACATATACCGCTACCGTTTCACAAGTAAGCACATATACCGCTACCGTTTCACAAGTAAGCACATATACCGCTACCGTTTCACAAGTAAGCACATATACCGCTACCGTTTCACAAGTAAGCACATATATACCGCTACCGTTTCACAAGTAAGCACATATACCGCTACCGTTTCACAAGTAAGCACATATACCGCTACCGTTTCACAAGTAAGCACATATACCGCTACCGTTTCACAAGTAAGCACATATACCGCTACCGTTTCACAAGTAAGCACATATACCGCTACCGTTTCACAAGTAAGCACATATACCGCTACCGTTTCACAAGTAAGCACATATATACCGCTACCGTTTCACAAGTAAGCACATATACCGCTACCGTTTCACAAGTAAGCACATATACCGCTACCGTTTCACAAGTAAGCACATATACCGCTACCGTTTCACAAGTAAGCACATATACCGCTACCGTTTCACAAGTAAGCACATATACCGCTACCGTTTCACAAGTACGCACATATACCGCTACCGTTTCACAAGTAAGCACATGTACCGCTACCGTTTCACAAGTAAGCACATATACCGCTACCGTTTCACAAGTAAGCACATATACCGCTACCGTTTCACAAGTAAGCACATATACCGCTACCGTTTCACAAGTACGCACATATACCGCTACCGTTTCACAAGTAAGCACATGTACCGCTACCGTTTCACAAGTAAGCACATATACCGCTACCGTTTCACAAGTAAGCACATATACCGCTACCGTTTCACAAGTAAGCACATATACCGCTACCGTTTCACAAGTACGCACATATACCGCTACCGTTTCACAAGTAAGCACATGTACCGCTACCGTTTCACAAGTAAGCACATATACCGCTACCGTTTCACAAGTAAGCACATATACCGCTACCGTTTCACAAGTAAGCACATATACCGCTACCGTTTCACAAGTACGCACATATACCGCTACCGTTTCACAAGTTCATAAGATCGCTTATCCGTAAAAATTTATCAGGTCCTGTCAATTTTAGTATCCTCGTCAGTATCAGATCCTGGAGTCCATAGGTACTCCTCGAATACCTACTATAATATTAGGAATTCTATCGACAGGTACAGAGGGATACTACCGTTGGCGTTCACACCGTGCCAAACCCACGTGTCGACAAACAAGAAGATAACCGCCGCGCTTGCTAAACGCGCCAAACTACCTCCACACGGGATCCAGGTAACAAAAATAACTATACATTGAGATATCCATGGGGTAAAAACTATTGCAAAGGTTTCTGCAAGCTTAGGGCCGTATTCACATTAATTACTTAAGTCTGGATCAATGCTCAGCATTGATCTAAGACGAACCTTGATTCCAAAACGTTGCTCGAGTGGTAGAGTTTAGCCAAATTTAAAACGATACTCAAACGTCGAAATCTGTACTTGAGCATAGATTTAATCTGTAATTTTTCTAAGGTAAACGCTTGTGTAGAGATATTGTTTTCGGAATAAGAACGTAACTTGAGTCTCGATTTATATCCGAATCTATGCTCGGCCTCGGCTAATCTGAGTCCTGATGAATGCTTGACCAATTAATGACTATACATACATACCGGCCTGAGTATAAGCGCGTTTCTTTCTATTGAGAAGACAAATCATTATTTGTCCCTTTCTTTACCTTGACAGAAAAAAAGACAAGAACAATTTGAGTCTATTATTCCGTAGACAAATTGCTGTGTAGGGCGTGTCATGGTAAGCCTGATGGAAACGCATGTATTTCGGTGGCCATTTTGGTTACGCGGTAAAAGCGCTGTAACTCATAATGGACTTGTGATAAAAAATTATCTAATGAAGCGAAAAAGTTGGAATGTGAGAAGAAATGACTTCAATAAGGACGAAAATCGTCTATCTACTCGAGAATTTATATCAACGACTGTGGAATTTTCAAATGACGTATGGGACAAACTCGAGTTTCGTTATTTTTGTTCGATGTGACGTCATAATCTTCTCATGATATTTGTCGAACATTTGCGAGCGTGTTTCATGTCTTCAACCGATGAGAGCTGTCAAGTTGTTTTATCTTGGCGGGAAAATATACTCGGCAGCAATAATCAAACATAGCTGCACTTATTAGATGAAAATGACACGTCCAATAGCGCCCTACAATTTTAGCTTTGTAATATCAAAACTGAACAAAATTGTTATTTGACAACAACTTTTCTGAAGTATTATAAAATGGTGTTAAAATAACTGAGTAAGTATTTATAAGCCTAAGATAATGTGATTAACATTTAATTTAGTGTAAAATTTACTAATATGGCTTATTTTTCCGCCAAGGTAAATTATGAAGAAGCATTCATCACATTTTGAATTTATTTTCAGTTCTTCAAACCCCCAATATACATTTTAAAAATGTCAATCTAATCTCCGTGGTGTAACGGAAGACTTAATCGGCTGAGGGGCCTAAATTGCGGGTTCGATTCCTGAGATGGGACAAATATTTGATGATCTGTAATTGTACTAATTTCTGACACCTACGACAC
The DNA here is from genome assembly GCA_918843925.1 of Eulithis prunata. NCBI lineage: Eukaryota > Metazoa > Arthropoda > Insecta > Lepidoptera > Geometridae > Eulithis > Eulithis prunata. Next base: position 9,418,136 of record OU974012.1, read on the forward strand.
AGGGTAACCTGGCGCGGTTTCAGAACTATGTATGTGTCTGTAAAATGTAAAAAAGAAACTAAAAAAAAAACACGGCTGTTCTAGTGAAAAACAAAGTAAGTATCCAGGTGAGAAACTGGATAATTTAGATTAAAAAGGCGAACGATTCCTCTACAAAGTTTTTGTTAACCGATCACATAACTATCGGTATTGGTAAAGTTTTCATACAAATGAGTTAGACGGCGCAAAGTAACAGTTACACGTAGAGAACACTGTTTAAAGGAAACCAGAGTAGGTTGCAGTGAGCAGTCCAGCCGCCTAAGGTAAATAAAATGTCACTTACTCGGTCTTTCGTTAGGACAGCCAAAGAAATGTTTTAATGTCCGCCTGTCCCGTTGTTTCACACAACACATACAACCAAACCTCAAAACGATATCTCCACTTGAAATGGTATGAAATCTACTTTTTAACCAACTTTAAAAAAGAAAAGATTCTCAATTCGGTTTTATTTTTTTGTTTGTTACCTCATAACTCCGTCATTTTTGAACCGATTTGCAAAATTCTTTTTTTATCTGAAAGAGTATGCTTCTAGATTGGGCACATAAAATTGTTATCAGAATCGGTTCTGTAGTTTGGCAGTTAATTAAGAATAACTAAAAAAAACACGTCATCCACGACATTGCGTATTTTGCTTTCCTGTGACTTTTTTGTGGTATTTACAATCAATAAAACAGTCCTTATTAGAACTGCCATCACCATCATCATCGTATCAAATTGAAGTCGGTTATTCCAGTTTTTTAACTTAAAAATTATATTCATCAAGATTTTGTACCATTTTAGTAAAGATATAGTTTTGCGGTTGGTTAAGTTCGTATGTCTGTTCTGGTCGACGAGAGGACATCCATTGAAGAGGTAATATTGTCTCTGCTGAGGTTATTGACCCGATTTGACATTTGTGTATTATTTTGTTCTTTCATTAGTCGGACGGCGCGACGATTGCTGGAAGGAAAAAGGTAGAAAAAGGATATCGCTCTTCAATACACCTTGAAGTTGCAGTTTTATGGGCCTTTATAGACCAGCGGTGATGTAGCAACAACTGACTGCAAGGGTGGATCCAGGAACTTACATTCCCTAACAAAACTCTTGTTAAATCCAACTGCACGCCAAAGAAAACAATTTCCAATCAAGAAATTGAATGATTCGCTATGGGTCTCTCTTCATGGGAAAGCAATTAGCGATGACAATTTTTACAAGATTTCAGATCGATGATTGTAAATTCTTAATCTTCTGGCGAGATGATGATGATGATTCTTCTGGTGGAAAAGATCATAACGTGGAGCAAAAAGTTCCAACTTGAAACAGTTGCATTATTTTTTATATTTTTTTTATTTACACAGACCTCCTTGGATCCGTCCTTGCTTAATGATGTTCAAAAACTGGAAACATAGTGTAGCCTTAGTCAGAACAAGCATCTGTCGGCCAAGTGCCACAAGGCGATGGGTTCGATTCCTGCATCATGCAAAATATTATGTTTGATCTGCAATTTGATCCTGATAGTTTAAGTCAGGTACCAGAATCTCATGGCAAATGTGAAAGTAATTCTGAAAATTTAAATGTCACGATCAGCCGTGACAACGCCCCTGATTCTGTTGTTTCGTTTTCATAAACTAACCTAATTTGACAACTAAAATTGTAGGCATTATTTTGTCATAAACTGAAAGAACAAAGACAGCTATCATTTAGTGCTGTCAAATATCTTTAAAAAGTATTTACTTAATAAAAAAGAAATGTTATTCATTGCACGAGTTTCTAGATGAAGATCAAAATTTCTAAAACTAGCTACATAAATATGCCACTTAATGCCTATACTTAACAGATTGCTACTACTACCTTTTGTACAACACCTATAAAACAACATACGTGCAATAAACGATTAGAATTAGTCTAGAAAAATGCAATAACAGAATCGGGCCCAATATGGTATGACGCGATATTTTATCATTCGACCCGCTAAATGCGTTGAAGACTCGTTCTAGCTCGTAATCGAAGCAGTTTTTTTTTATTTCATTCAACTACCTATTAAATTTTCTACAAAATGAAATAATATTTATTTTCACACATATTTAAATGCTATAACATTCTGGTAATCTCTCGACAGCTGCTATTGTAGATAGTGAGTCGTAAATAGAAAGCGTACTAGTTAATCAGAATGCAACCAACAATGCAATGATTTCAAAACGAATGTCTTGAGGTGACGAAATACTTTCTTTTTTAACTTGCCATTAACAAACTCGATGTAAGCTTGGTGTAGTTACACCGTGTTTTGTCTCTTTCGATCGAGTTTGAATCTGCTCGTTAATGAATAAGACGAAACAGTGCGTAAGCTACTCCAAATTTACATAGAGTTTACTAAAGCAAGGTTAGATCATTGGTTTGGTACAGAATAGGAATATCGATTGGCAAAGAATATCTATCTATCTATCAAAGAATTGTTTCGTCCGAACGAACAAACGCGAGTAAACGAGCACGATTGCTATTACTAGTTCAAATACAAATATGTCTCGAACATACGTGAATCTAGTTTATAAACGAGTAGGTAAAAGCTAGGCTAAAACAAACCATAAAAAATTACTTTCTTGTTGATTGCATTCTGACGTTTTAGATACTGCATGCGTTTGTATGTTCTGTCAGTTTTCATACTTTTTATAGAAAAAAACTGCCCCAGATTTTCTTTCTCGTCTAAAATGTCGGCAAAGGCCGTGGGTTCGACGCCCACATCTGTTAATTTTCGTATGCAAATGTCAACATTACAATAAAAAGAAATTGTCATGTCCCCAGCGAGCGAAGCTAAGAATAAGAACTTACCAATACCCATCCCATCTTATCCGAATTTCAACCTTCACTGGGTTTGTTAAGGATATTTTCCTAACCCTTCTGAACACCTTTCGCTTGAGTTTCTATTTTAAACTTGCAAATATTTGAAAACGCGTGCCCGTCTGTCTGTCTTTTTGTTGCCGGCTGAGGCCAAACGAGCGAAAAGTCCTGTTTGATTCACACGGCGACGCAAAATGAGTTGTCTGCCGACTCACGCGCGTTATCTCCGACCGAAATGTTAAGCGGGGGTGAGGGGGGCGAGGAAAGCGTCAGTCAGTACAGATTGTGTGAGAGTCGACAACTGAATACATTACGCCCGTCTGGCAGCCTGACAGATTTTCTGCTAGGCCGACCGAAATTACGCGACCCACTACTCAGAAAATTACGCTCGTTTGTCCTCAGCCAAGGTTTCTTGAACTGTGAATCAGTTTTCTTGTAATCACTTTTACAAACCAGTATACAGTGAATCAATATTATTGTATTTAGCATGGTGGATCATTGTTATAGCTTTGTATGTACCCAAGTAATAAATATTGCGTAAATGGTCCATGGCTGAGAATGAACGAGAAATTTCGTTTCGCTGTAAACTTTTCTTTTGGGTAGTTTGATAAATAATTTGGCGTAGAGAGAAACGCGATTTATCGTAGTGTTTGTTTCAGTGGCCGAAGAAAAAGAAGAGAGCACGAAAACCTCGCCAGAGACAGCCACAAGCAAACAATACTCCGTCACAAAACTAATGAGATTGATCATAACGTTTTATAGCATCCTACATATTCATTGAATATTTTTGTATAGTACTTTCAACATACATTAGGAACTTCTTGTAGTTTTTCAAGTCATAGTTGTAAATAAACCTACAAATTTAGCATTACTTCATTCATAGACTTTGCTTATGTTATTTTATTAGATTAGTACTTCCAACTTACATTAGATATATTATTATTTATGTTATGAGTTATTTTTCATATGGTCATTTTAATAAAATAACGTATGATCTATACTGTTTTATTTATAACGATAATCTGGGAATGCTATTGGATATATAAAATAATATTCTACTTATGCTACATTGATAATACTCTTAATAAATAATAATCAATCGTCTTTATTTAGGCAGCCTCATCAAAATATCCGTCTAGTTGAGTGGCAATCTGAAAAAAACAAGACTAAATAATTACCTCAAATTGAGTATAACTAGGTACATTCGCTTTTTGTCTATTTATTGAAAATTTATATGCATATAGTTTCTAGGTCACTTTAGCTTGGAAATTACACGTTCTGACAATATTAAATCTAAAGCTGTTGCAACATAATTTCTTCATGTTTCATGAGACATCAACAACTGTGCACTTCAAAATATTTGAACACGTGTATTCTGATGCTCGCTAAGTCGATAGTAGCTGGCTGAGTCTTCAAAGTTTGTTAGAGGAATACGGTACCTATCCTAACCGAAAACATTAAAAACTACAACTTAGCTGCGTTTCAGCTGACTAGTTAGTTAGTGAATTACCCCCATAGGGTCAGTTTACCTGCACAGGCGTGTACTTGACGTATTTATCGATGTTCTTGGAGAAGGGTAACTGTGCGTATTGTTCGTAGAAGTGCGAGTAGCGCGGCAAGAGTGCCTGCTTGTTGTCTCGCTTCAGCGCCTCGCGGAGCTCGGCGTCGGGCACGCTGTAGTGACGCTGCAGCCGAGTGCATTCCTCCCATTCACGGTTGAACGACTGATGAATGAATGAATGAATGAATGAAAAGGCTTTATTATAATTATAACAATAATATTATAGCATTCGGTCATGATGGAGTCTGTAATCCATTTGATCAGGTTTGACGACTCACCGCAAACTTATCTTTAAGCATCTGTCTGTCCTTGTCTCGCAGCTTGGCGGGTAGAGTCTCATCCAATACTAGATACGCTAATATTTTGTTCCAACTGAAAAAAAAGAATTCTTTAGTGAAAAACAAGATTTTTTAGAACCAGCGACGTTGTGTGTAATGTCCAAGGATATTTATTGAGGAGGTGCCCTGCGAGGCAAATCACTGCGTCCAACACTGTAAGACGTAGTTTTACTATAAACATAAATACCTTTGTAAATATGCGTTTTTGTGTTCTTGTATCATGTCGCGGTAATTTTTCTCACATTCTGGCTCCGCTAGAGTTAGTATGTCTAACAAACCACTGCGTTGGAGACCCTGCAAGTAAACCCGACGGAATAGTTATGTAGGTACCCACTTACGTAACTTTATTTGAAGAATACAATAGCAAGCAAGCTCGTATGAGTTAGGCCAACTATGATGACGGAGTTATTTAGGCCGCTTAAGGCCTCTGTCGTGGCTTAACGACTGCTAGAGCCGAGACAGTTTAATGTGCCATCCAAAGCACGGAAGCACTCAGATGTAAATGCCACTAACGGTCACCCATCCTAATAATGACCGCGCAGTACGTTTAGAAGAAACTTGTCCATTGACACCAATAATTGACCACCACTGAACGTTTTTCAGTTTTTGTATCCTTTGAGACATCACATTGCGTCATTATTTTGTAATTCTATTCTTAAATTGATGGTGTTTTGCAACCAGTAACTTTTGAAGGCAATAGTAACTTCTAAAGGGAGTCCATATGTATATCTACTCACCTGAAGTAAGTACAGTGTGTTGTTCAGTAGGAATATAGCCTTCAGTGCGTCTGGGTACTGTTCGCTCTTATTGCGCAGAGCTAAGTTCAACTGAGCTAACACTTTTCCTGGAAATAAAATATAGTATTATTCACATTATAAACGCGAAAGTTAGGATGGATATATTATGTATGGTGTGTGTGTATGTTTGTTTGTTCACGCAAAAACTACTGATCTGATTTGGATGAAACTTGAAATATATATTGTCCGTAACCTGGACTAACAGATAGGCTACAGAAAAATCAACAGGATCAAACGGAGAGCGGACGAAGTCGCGGGGGGAAGCTAGTACTTATTTAAAACTTCTGGGGCCATCTCCTTTGCACTCTGATTTGTCTAGTCAGAGGAATTTACCTACAGATAGGTACTTCAACTTCTTGATCATTTTGCAACTTGTTGTCACAATTCTAAGTACTTACGCATATAGACAGCTAGCATGACGGCATCCCTGTCGTGTGAGCCCGACAGTTGACTGACGGCGCGGCTGTATGACGGCTCTGTCGCAAGCGCAGGACCTTAACAATTCATACATCACCTTTTTAGTCATGAAACTAAACGTATTTTAATTAGTATGATTTATTAACCAAAGTCAGACGATAGTATGTTTATTTGTGGAATAATGCGTTGTTTGAGAACTTTCTCAGATAAAGGATTGGTAAAACCTTTATCAGTAAATAGATCCAGAACAGGCGAAAACGGTCGTTAGTTGTGGACAAGAATGGGTGACTATTTGTGGGGCAAAACATTATCAGTAGTGGTCTAGAACCGGTAACAGTAGATATGTGAGACAGCTACATTGGCCTGTCAAATTATGTTGATTTAAAAAATACAATAACAGAATCTACACCAATATGGCTCTAGGTAATGGACGTTTAACCCTTCTAGCAATGGTAAAATACCTATAGTGTGCATGTGCGCCTCCAGTGCGTGGCAATGTGCCAGTGCAGCGGCCGCGAGCTGGTGCACCGTGCCGTCCACTGCGCCCGCCGCGCTGTCAGCTCTCACGCCGTCTATCCACTCCTCCAGCGCACGAACACACTGACATACAAACATTATTATATTAACAATGTCTATAAGTCACCCTTAAATCGATATATCTCTGAACTTAGGCCGGGATATTTTATTTTTGGCTCAGAAGGAGAGTCAGGGGTGTAGTGCTTAAAACTTAGGCGGGACACGGAACAGCTGTGACTATTCTGTGACCTTTCAATGGTGTTAATGATAAATGGAACAAACCCAATGAACCACCATCATCATCATTCTGATTTGATGATAAAGCTGGATCAAGTTGATGTCGGTTTTTTCAAGTTTTTAAACTTATAAATTATATGGAACATAAAGCTCGGAACACTTAGAATGCTGGCGCGGATCGAGTGCTTGAATTTGTCCGGTTTCACCCGACCTGCGCATGCGTCACCCCGCAAAAGTTCCTTGTGTTATTTGCATTTTTTTCGATTCGTGAAGCCCAAACATCAAAATCTGGGTCCGTTAAGTCGAGTAGGCGCATTAGAGTTTAGTTATAGTTACCTCTCGTTGGCAGGCGTTGAGCATGTCTGCGTATGGCTTAGTGGTGGCCGGCGCGAGCGCGCGTTCGAGGTCGGGCTGCAGGCGCAGCAGCCGCGCCCGCAGCGCCCAGCACCCCGCCGCGCCGCCGCACCGCGCCGCCGCACGACGCGACACCGCACACGCACGCTGCACACAAATACTATTTTCTCAAACATGCTTGCAAATTTGACCATTATCTTGACTCAAGATAATGGTCAAACTTGCAAGCATGTTTGAGAAAAAGCTTTTATAGTTATAGTGCATTACTGCAGCGGCCCGCAACAGAGGCAATGAGGGACGAACGTGTAAATGTGTACCGAGTCGAAGTCGAGGCACACATACGTGAGTCCATCATTGCCTAGTTGTGGCCAAGGCTCTTGACAGACGATTTTAATCCGTTCAAAAATTACGCTAAATCTGTGAACAATCCATTATGTCCCACCTACCTCGACATCAGCGGCCAGTAGAGCGAAGCAGTCCTTCATAACAGCGGACAGCAAGGCCGGAAGTCGCTGTAACGGCACTAGGCCCAGCATCTGCCTTTGCTCGTGTCTCGCGATTCGACATAACGCGTGAGCTAATGTACCGGCCACTTCGCACTCCCACTCGTCCATAGCCTCGGTCGCGTCTTCCGAATCTAATAATCAACAAGAAGTGAGCAAGCAAGCTCGTATGAGTCAGTGGCCAACTCTACTGACGGAGTTGTTAGGCCGCCTCATAGGCCTCCGTCACGGCTTAACGACTACTTGAGCCGGGACAGTTTAACGTGCCCTCCGAAGCACGCAATCGCTCAGATGTACATAAATGCCACCAACGATTACCATTCCAAATAGTGACCGCACAGAACGTCGCTTAACTTCATAATAATCAGTAACACAATCTGGATCTCTAGAAATCTGGACTATATCAGTAAGAAACTAACATAAAATAATTAGCGAATCACTCGTATTCGTAGGTATATGCTTGCCTATATACACCTACTTGTATATACTTACACGACTCAACAACAGATCTCCGCGGTCCAATAGCTAGACCGGTAGATTGTTCCAACGTCTGAGTTGCTTTTAACATTATTTTGTTTGCGCTTTTCTCAATCCTGTAACAAAAAACTACGCTTACATCTGTAGTTAAACGGATTAGAAGACGGTTTTTATAACCTCCTAACAATATGTTAACCTAGCTGTTGTATAGGTATAAATAAAATGTTCAACTTACTTTTTTTGCAGTCTGCTCGTCTTTTTGTTAGTGCTGTCGGATCGATTCAGTATATGTTTTGCTTTCTGAAAATCAATATTGAATTTCATTGCATACTTCTTTTATTGAACTAGAAACTTCCATTACAAAAAATTGAGGCATATAGTTACCCTACCTATCGTCACCAGTTTTGGACCATCTAACAACGTTATACCCCACCTATATAGTGACGTTTCATCTATTAATACGACTCCGATTCTTGACCACGTTTTGCCGCATAAATTGATCTTACCATCAGTGGCGAGGCCTGCATAGATCGCGACCGTAGATAATCCTTGAACGCCTGTAGAGATTGTTTGGCCGGCGGTGCTCTGTCAATAAAAACACCATGTTTATTTCTTGTTAAAATAATTAAGGTGCAGGATACAAACAGCTACAGGACACACACAGCTGCAGGACACAAACAGCTGCAGGACACACACAGCTGCAGGACACACACAGCTGCAGGACACACAGACTAACCTGGCCTGGAGTAGCGCCTGCGCGGGCGCACGTCCAGCGGCACTGAGCCAGCCGGCCGCCACACGCATGCACTCGAGTCCCGTCGATGACACACAACTGCCACTTACACTTATACTTTCCACACTTGAGTCTAAAACAATAAGGAAGAGCTTAGGAAGAGTTTATGAAGATCTTAGGAAGATCTTAGAAAAGCTTAGGGCTTCACGCCAAAATAATCAATGATAGCTTGAAATATTTATGAGGGTTTGGTACTGACATACCATCTTCCAGTGCGATCATGTCCATAAGCATGGTCGGCGTCAACGGTCTCGTATTCCGATTGAGAAGTTCCTCAAAGGCTGTCTCGAGGTTGGTTACTCCTTTGTTGTAAAGTTGATTCTGAAATATTTTTAAACTATGAAATAAAAAAATATATGAATACATAATATGTAGGTATAATGTATTTTTTTATGGTAGGTACTTACTATATTTTCTAATTCAACACTTTGTGGGTTGTTTTTGTTAAAATAATTTTGTGCTTCTGCCAGCTTATCCAAGGCCTGGAAACAAAAATTAGTTGTCATTAAAAAACTAAAACAACAATTTTCTAATAATGTGCGTGCATTATGCCAGCATAACAATATCATGTCTCAGAGGACTTGCTCAGTGTAGCAAGTAGTAGGTATCCATAGACAAAAACATGGCAAAGAACTTGTAAGTAACTCAATTTTTAAAAGACTTACTTCCAGATAGATGTTCAAAGTATCAGTTGAAGATGTGTGGGGCCCGGTTTGAATGAGATCGGCTAACTCTCTGGTAACCATGTAGTAGTTTATCACATGGTCCAATGCTGTTACGGTGCGCTCCATGTCTGTTGATTGAAACTTTTTGAATTTGTACCAAATTAGGAATGAAATAAGTTTAAATTATGTTATGTGTCTTCCTAACCAGTTTCAAATTCAATACTTTTTTATTTTACTAGGACCAAATCCATAAAAGCTAGGATGTCACAGCATGCACTAAAAAAATAGAACACAGCAGGGTTCAAAAATCTTATACCAGATATTACCCGGGAAATAGTAGCATACTAATTCCAATACCAACTTTGATGAATATGCTGCAATCTGGCTGTGTCTCCGTAGAGCGGTAGCACAGCTGTCTCGAGCTGCTGCAGGCGCTGCTCACAGGCGCCCAGCACGTTGCACACGTCACCCGCCAGCGCCGAGCTGCGGCTTGCAGCTGCTTTTAGCTCTTGGATGTTCGTCATCTCCTGCAACAACATTTTAAACCTGTAAAAAAACTAATTTCTTGCCATACATACCTCTGTACCTCACTCATTTTAATATACAGGATGTCCCGAAACTCAATGTCAAGGGGGCAGGGGGCGAGAGGGAGGCTTTATCAGTACCGTTATTTAATATATATTAATTTATTAATATATATAATTAATAACGTTCTCTCGTCTTCTGCTTGCTTAACGTTGAGTTCCGGGATACCCTGTATATAGACTCAAGACTCAGTTAAACTAGAGATAGTGGTCTATAGATAGTGGTCCAGAGGTAGTGGTCCAGAGGTAGTGGTCCAGAGATAGTGGTCTAGAGATAGTGGTTTATAAATATGGTCTAAAGATAGTGGTCTAGAGATAGAGCTCTAGAAATAGTGGGAGGAGCTGCTGTTTTTTTTGTTGAAAGATAATATTTTTCAAAAAAATATGGAACTAATAATAAGTAGCCTACCTACCTGTGCTAAAACCAAAAACTAAAACTAAAACTAGATGGGAGGTGCCTAGCTACCTACTTATTTTGTTGCTAAGTCTAGAAAGGGCGTAGGGATGGAATGATGGTGTTAAAAAATGTAATGAAAATTCTATAGGTACCTACCTACCTACTACCAGATATGGTACAATACTATAAATATAGTTCTGCTTGTACAAAAAGATACTGATGACGAAAACAAACCTTCCTCAGCTTCATTTCTATTTCAAATTTCTTTTCCACGGCGTACATGTTGATTTAAACTCGTGGCTAGGAATTTCTAGAGGGTCCTCGCACTTCTAAAAACACGCAGAAATGGCTCTGAACATCAAAGAAATTGTAAAAAAGACTTATTTTAATTTTCCAAAGAAAACTGCAGAATTCTGAGATTGTTCTGAGAAAAACAAACAAACCGAACGAACAGAAAATGAAAATTTGACAGTTGACTGGAAATGGCAGACAAGACAGTGAAGTAACAGTAACATGACATAGAGAAAATTATAGATACACAGACTATGCAGCGGTGCTAGCGCATGATAGACAGTAGGATTGATTGAGGGATTGATTGATCAATCCATCCCTCAATCAATATGTTAAGTTTATCATTCTTCTGAGCATTGATATGACACTGTGTGTGACAACAAGCCGCAAAAGCCAGACCAGCATAAAATAAACCAAACTAGTAGTTGACTACCGCGATAGAGGTCATTTGGTACCTACAGTGGCATGCTAGTAAATAGGTAGGTACCTACTTACTGATAGTGTAACCACTTCCTGCTTGGCCTATCACGAACAAATCTGACAGTCGTCGCCGCGTTAACGTATTCGAGATAATACGCGTCAATGCCAGCTCGACTGCCAACCGTTTGTAGTATCGTATCACCGCACAGTGTATCTCGGATACAGTTTACGATGATGCTGCTAGGGATGCTAGGCTAGATAAAAGAGCTTTATATTTTATTTGATCACGAAATTTTGTGATCAAGACTTGCTTTGCTTGTTAAGCTCCATCGAGAAAAATTGGTGTATCCGAACGAACCGAACGTCATCGATGACGTGCCCACATTTTCGAGACGTGGCCTGACGTTTTGTCATTTTTGTGTCAGTTTTTGGTTGAACTTCGTATTTGCTGTGTTCGTTGTTCGCTGCTTGCGTTTTATCAAAATCGTTATTTGTGAGTTGAAATAGTAGTTTTATTTTATAGAATTTAAGAAATTATCTTGCCGTAGTGTTAGGTTCCAGTGTGCCATAAAAAACTTACTTACATTTTGTGAGCGACGAACGAAAAAAACACCTCCCCAATAACTCCTTGTCCTATTTACAGAGAAATGGATCAAATCGCTAAATTCGTTGAGCCTGGCAAGCAGTTTGCCAAGGACTCCATCAGATTAGTCAGAAGATGCACCAAGCCAGACAGAAAAGGTAATTTGTCTAAAATTAACCCTATTCCAGTGTTTATTAATAGTATAGGAAATTGCACCAAAAAACATTCTGGTCATCTAATCAACGTTAGTTTAATTATACTAATTAGATCTAGATAATGTGATTTTCCAAAACTAGGTATCAAAAAGGTTGTACCTACTTTTATACAACTTGCCTTTCACTTAAGTCCGTATTCTGCATGAATGGAAATGCAAGCATAAAGTATTCATTCTCAAACTCTTATATTATTTTGTCCTTTCTACATCATTCTTGTTGTTTCCTAAGCCAAAACTATGAACTTTTAACAGAAATAACATTGTGTTGGTTGTCACAAATAAATTTGACTAAGTGATGACTAAACTAGTAGTTCGCCCCGAACTGAGATCTCGTGGTTGGTCAAGAAGTTGTAAAGATATGAGGATCCAAACGGAATAAAAAAGAAAAAGTCGTACAAAAATATCAAGTTGGTGTAAACCGTCTTTTTGTTTCAGAATTCCAAAAGATTGCCATTGCTACTGCTATCGGTTTCTGTATCATGGGTTTCATTGGTTTCTTCGTGAAGCTGATACATATTCCCATCAACAACATTATTGTAGGCTCATAAACCTCTTAGCTAATAGATTTAGATGTAATTATTCTCTTATAAGACTCCATTTCTAAGTTAACTCTTATCAATTTTATGATTATAATTTCTTAAATAAATTATTCTTTTCATCAATTTTTAATTTTTATTGTAAATAAAAAACCCTAATTAAAAATTGCAGTAGACAAACTTCAAATAGAAAACAAGAATTGTAAAATAAAACATAATAGAATTTGTACAAAATAGTATTATTCTTTCACTTGTAATGTCATAGTTGGTAATGTAATAATAGCCTATACCTTATATTCCAGAAAAAAAAATTGTGTTGAAAAATGGGGATTCACAGCCAGATTTTTTTAACAGCCTAAGTTATGAGCTGATTGAATAAACATATAAACAACTCCTTTACTTAACTTAAATGCAAAAATATGAATAAGTAAAACACTTTTTAACATTGTTATGTACCTACTAAAATGTAGGACTAGGGCCAACAACTAGAGTGAAATTAAATTAAATAACATTTTACATTAAATTAATGAAGTGGTTGTAAAAAAAGCTCAATCACCTTTCTCAATAGATTCTATAATGCAAACTACTCAGTATTTCTCAAGGTCTCGTTATTGCTTGAAAGTAATTCTAAAGTTAAGAAATTCAAATGTACAGTCAGCATCAGAAATAAATAGACAACTACCTATTTCAGAATTTGAAAATGATGTAGGTAGGTACTGTTTGCTTCAATTATAGTTCTTACTTAAATCGGTACCACTGTTAGCATAGAGTTTGTAGGAACTTCTTAATCACTAATGATGCTGACTGTACCTATTGATTACCAATAGAAAATTTTATTTTGTAACCCTGTTGAAAGCGCAATTAGTAATTTTGTGTGTAAGCGTAGTTCGTGTCTTTGTGCATTTGACTAAAACTATTTTATTATGGAAAACAGATTGGTTTAGGTTTAGTCAGGCGCTAAAGTGATTATTCACAACGCCTTCTGCATGACATGGATGTAGAACCCTGGCACGGGCACCTGGCTCAGCGGCTGGAAGTCTGCGTAGATGCTGTGAGTGGCGCGGTTGTCAAATGCCTCGTCCAACATTCGTGTAAACTTGTCCAGCTTGTGTGGGTAGTAGCAGAGACGGAACTCACTGTGAACGAAGGAAAGTAGATCAGTAAAAAAATTTAAGTATGTTTCACTGTAAGCGTGTTAGGCTCTTTCCTGAAGGACATCTGGATGCACACTAGAGACTTACTAAGTAGCCTTGACGATTGCCCTGTGTCGAAGCAGTGCTGGGTACCTAGTACCTAGGTACCTAGGTACTCACCTTGTCGAAAGTAGCTATGTAGGTATCTACAGTACTAGGTAAGGTAGGTAGGTACGAGGTCTTTAGATAGGTATTTATTTAATATGGTACAGGGAAAACACATGAAAATACAATTTATAAATCTAAGGACTTAGGTCTGTGTTTCTCTAATTACCTAAAGGATACCACAACATGCAATTAATTAAAACTCAACTAAGCTACGTAGAAAAAAGTTACTTTAACGTAAAAAATATTTCGTTACCTCGCTTCATTGATTTCTCCGTCGGCTGTGGTATCGATGAGGTAGTCTAACGCGATCAGTTCTGGCTTCCCTTGCACAATCAGCACTGAAGTTTTTATGTCAACTGGGTATTTGCACTGAAAGCATACAAACAATTTGCCTAATGTAGAGTCGTTCTGTAAATGTAGGTTGAAATAACTATTAAGTAACTTGGGACAAAGTCCTAGTTAACTACCTACTTAGAAATGTCTAGTTCAATTCAACTAGGTACCTAGCTAGACCTTTCTCTATCACTCTAGCTAGAGTACCTATTTTTTCTATGCTCTACCCTTTACGTAGGCCCTATAAGTAGGTACCTATACCTACCTAATTAGGTACGTAATTCCGAATCTGTATAATTGTTTACCACTTCAGCAGTAAATAGTGCGTGGATACTATTATCAGTGACTTTTATTGACCTCCTCAGATGACTACATATTTGCTTCTGATCAAACTGACAAAGTATAGATTAACTACCTACCTAATTACTTACGACTAGTTTATCTGCCTACCTATTACTTCACTGTTGTGAACCTAAACTGATGAAATCTGGTTTTAATAAATAACGAAACATTACGTTAAATACCTAGGTAGGTACTAAGTCGAAAAAGAAGTCTGAAAGAGGTGTTCTTTGTACGCGCTGTGGTCTTGGACGAATAAGGCTGTGTGTGGTGCATGCGGTGTACTCACATTGTAGTAAATGGAATGTCCGGGTGTGGCGCCACTGTCGATCATAGCATCATAATTCCTATGATCAATAAACAGCAGACCACCAGGCTTCAGGCACTTTGCGAAGTTTTTTAAGCACATCTTCTGTACCCTCTGATCACCATGCTCGTCCAGGAGATGGGCGAAGGAGTTTCCTAAGCAGATGACGGCGTCGAACTGAACCCCGGGCTTGAATGAGTTGATGTCACGTGGTAGAGTCTCCCAGTTTGACTCTTCGATCACTGGAATAGAGAGCGCATCGATTAGCAATGGACGGAGAACCCAGTTGAAAACCTCTATGGTTAGGCGGCAGAACCTAACTTAGGTAGTAACAGTTCGGGATGAAAAATGTGCTGATTAGATTCTCACGAGGCAGACTTACCCCATTCATCATATTTGCGATCTTTCCTTTTTTCCCACCTGGCTTTGAGAGCATGCTTCAACATCTTGTCGGAAGCGTCTACAGACACCAGCTCGAAACCCTCGTCCACCAGCATCATGGAGTCGATCCTGGAATAGAAATACTGAATCATGAAATCAATCCTGAAAGTAGGAACTTAAACTTTTAAGTTTTCTAAAAATTATAAGTAGGTAGGTAGGTCCTAGGCACCTACATTAGCTATCTAGTAAAAAGAGAAAAAAAATTGCGACATATTTGTACTACCATAAGCAAGCGGTTCTCTTTCAACTTAACAAACTTCTTATTCATAAATTTGTAGCTCGCTACAGTTCGTAATTTGTGCCACTTCATGCACCGCGACAATAATCTCTTGAGTAGGTATAAACACAGTGCTTTGTTACTTACCCAGTACCACAAGCGGTGTCCAGAACCTTCTTGCAACCATGACTATTCAGTAAACCTATGAGAAAGTCCTTGTAGTTTTGTGTCCGTTGGTTGCTGTCTCCAATGAACTTGTTCCAAGCGCGAGCTGCTTTTCCGTCCGCGTACTGATCCTTCACTCCCTCAGAGGGGATACCTTTGGACCGGGAGTGGAATACCTTATCCGCTGACATGGCTTATTCTGGAATTGAGCAAATGCACAGTCATAATAACGGTATAGGTACTGTACGTACACGGATTCGGGTAAGAAGTATGGTAGAGTCAAGTTATTTACAATACAATTGGACCGTAAATAAGACTATGTACTAAGCATGTTTGTGAGGAGAAATACCTAATTCGAAATCAAACTCATTAAACTTGCTTGAAAATCGCGAACTTGAAATCTTACCTTGCAACGGCCTCTAAAGCAACTATTCCTCGCGCATTTTGACTCTTTAATATTTCCATAAATCTCAGTAGTACGTGACTTACCGTATCAGTTAGTATGACGCAACAACTCTTACGGTTGCCTGCTTTCGACTGACTGAGCCTCTATGGACTGAGCAACAGTAAATCAACTCGATCGACTGCGGCATTCAGACCGCGATAAAACAATAACAAGCCTCGTTCGTTTTGCCACTGTGGCTTTACCTAGGTACCATATTTAGGTGGTGACGGGTTAAAAATAATATTGTTTTTTATTCTCCATTATGTTTTACCATGTACACTGAACCTACTTATCACCTTTTCTAATTTGCAAAATGTGCAGTGAGGTAGGTACACTAGGTACCTAGGTAATTAATTCTAATAACAAGTACCTGGT
The DNA here is from genome assembly GCA_918843925.1 of Eulithis prunata. Classification (NCBI taxonomy): domain Eukaryota; kingdom Metazoa; phylum Arthropoda; class Insecta; order Lepidoptera; family Geometridae; genus Eulithis; species Eulithis prunata. The sequence goes on from OU974012.1 coordinate 9,434,595, forward strand.
ACCTACCAATGAGATGCTGTCAGAACAAACCATGGTTTCATTTCATCACTTTCAATGTGGTGTAGCGACGACTTTCCTAGTAGAGCGTCTCGGTAATACCATGTAGGTAATACCCACTTAGGCCTGCTTTACCTTTAGCATAGATCATATTAATGATACTACCTAGTACCTATACCCTGTAGATACGTAACGTAACGTAGAGGGTAAGAGCTCGTTGCCACTTGTCGGGTGTCGGATACGTATATTAATCGGAGGTTCCAGTAGCAAAACATTTTGTCGGCGCCGACACAAAATCGGTTTCCGACAACTGTGAATAGCTTAATATAAAATGCTTTGCTACTGGAACCTCCGATTAATATACGTATCCGACACCCGACAAGTGGCAACGAGCTCTTATGTACCTACCTAGTTTATATTCAAAGGTTAGGTAGGTACCTAGTATAATACTCATAGACCTTTGTCTAAGGTTCCATCAAGTTTGTTCCGATAAAACCGAGGGTCTGAAATACTTGTACATAATCGGGCTTTATCGAAACACGCGATAAGTAGTGATAATGACTCGTGAGATGATATCTGTTATCGTGTGTAGTATGTATAGGTCACGTTCTTCAGTCAATAACAAATTATGTACACTTAGATAACAGCTCTTACAACAGGACTCGTGAATTATGAATGTTATTCATATTTCAGCTATGTACTTTTTTATCTTAAATACGAAAACCGGCTTAGTAGAAACTTAAGTAGAGTTTTCGAGGTTAGTAATAACACGTAATAATAACCTGAAATAAAACGAATATATTGGGTCCACGATATTTATTATCAAGATCACTGATATTAAATACAATATAGTACGTAAAGCCTAATAATACAATTATATTATAGTCTTTTAGCTTATTCAAACCGAGTGACGTACGAACTAATACACAATACCTACTACAGTTTATGAACTCGCGCAGGTATTTCTGTCTAGCGTAGGTATGTAGTAAAATTAAATGCTTTGCTTATTTAACTGTAAACACTGTAATTGAATTCCGGTTTTCACAAACACCTAGATGTCCCTTTATTTCCAAAGAATTAGTAAAATATTTTAAAGAATTTGTAATCCAGAATGGCATCCACTATACCGGATCTGGAATGCCAATGGCCAACAAGTGCTATCACAATGCAGTACCAAAAGTAGTAAACATATAGCTCTTTTTGCTTAGCCATCCTCATTCCGATCCAAATTCCGGATGCCGTGCAGTCGCAGACTTACTCCCGAATTCATAAACAGAGGCTGGACTAAACTAGTAGCTGGTTGCATTCACCAGCGCAGCGCTTGAATCTGCCTCTAAAGAAGCCTCTATATCGTTTATGAATTCGAGTCAGTCATCGTGCTATAGATAACTTTGTGTCACTGTACAAGGGTAAAATTAATTCGCTTTCTTCGTTATTTTTTGTTTTACTTCTAATTAACAGAGTCAGTTTCATTTAAAACCACAAAAAGCATCAGCCAAGACGAGACAAGCATATAATCTTGTTCATACTTATATCTAGTATCATAGTCTACGTTGAAAAAGAAAATTACTTTTCTGATACCAAAAATATATTGATTTAAAATTCTACCAAAGTAGTGAATTATGTACAAATGCATATTTTTGAACATACATTATTTTAGTGAAATCTATATTTTTTAGTCAAGTGTAGAAAAAAGAAGAATTTTATCTATTCGGATCAACAACACCACCTTATTTAAATGTAACAAGGTGGTTACAATTTTACAAACTAGGAGACAACGCCGCGTTGTCTCGTAGGTAAACCTAACGTATTCGAGTCACACTGCGCGTCCACACCAACTCGACTGCCGAACGTTGCAGACTCACCGCGCAGTGTATTTCGAATATGCTACCGTTACGATTGTCACATTGATTAATGCTGTCAAGCATGAACACACTTTATCGTTTTCAAAAAGAAATTATAAAATATATAGTCTCGATTAAGTTCCGCAATACGCACAATTCACTTATTTACATACCCGAGCCTACATCAGACGCGTCAATACCCAGCATGGCTAGATCATCCAATTCTTCCTTCTTCTTCGCAGCCGCGTCTCCATTGGCTGGTGCAGTTGGAAGGCTGGTTGTAGCAGCCTTAGGAGTAGCAGGGCGGGGGTTGTTCCTCGTGTTACCCTTATACTGCTTGTTATTGTTCTGAACGCGGGGGTTGTGGCCGCGCGGATTCTTCTTATTGAAGTTCAACTGCGGTTGTTGCTTATTCGGCATGTTTAACGGAACATGTTGGTCATACAGCTGCGGCTGGGGGAACAGACCGGCGTTCAGATCGAACCCCAACATTCCCGGAGGCTGCATCAGCCCCAAGGGGTTAAGGTGGGCAGGGTTGAAGGGCTGCATGAAGGGTGGGCAGCCCAGAATGCCGGGCTGCATCGCCGAGAACAGATCCTGGTGGAGCTTTTCGGTGGCTTTCGGATCCGTGGGGAAGATGATGTCGAGGGCTTCCTGGAAGTCCTTCGGTAGCGCCGGGGTGCCGGCCGGCATCGGGGCTGGCGGCCTGCAAATCAAATTGGATTAGTTTTCGGTGATACAGACCACTTTTACCATTCTGGCAGCCTAGGATCTGTCGACATGAAACGCTGTTCGATACATCCAAAGACTAGGTATTGCATTTGGCAGGAACAGCACAACACCGGATGTTTTATAAAGTGTTGTATACATAATATATGTGGTACATTAGATAAGAGTACTCACGGCGGCAGCTGCAGCAGCGCAGGCGGCGCCAGGGCTACCTGCAGCTGTTCCAGCTGTTGCTCGCGCTCCTGCTGTGCTTTAGATATCTTCTCCTTGAACTCTGCCACCTGCACACAGTAAACACAACATTACAATCCGTGCTAGTAGCCTGTGTAATACTCAATACTCAAATATTTGTTTTACGCCATGTCTATTATTTAAGTTTATAAGTTTTATAGTTCACCTTTCTCTGTATCTCGGCGTCCAGTTCTGCTTTTTTCTTCTCTGTGATACCTTCTTCTTCTTTCTTTTTATCATCATCTTTCTTCACCTCTTCCGTCTTCACACTCTTGGCTAGTTGTTTGTAGACTGGCATTTTACCTAGGACATAAGTCTATGGTTAGTCTTACCTAAGAATCCAATCAATTAGTTAGGGCTTCTAAGTCTGCAAATCTACACGTCGCTCTCTTGTATTCATTTTGTAGTGCATACTAGTAGGCTCATATGCTGACTTACTGTTCAAGTGCCTACTGATAAATTTTTGTCTGTAAATCTTTACTCAAATCTATGCTCGAGTAACGATTTCTGTATTGGCATACGGGCCTTAGTTTGGGTAAACTTATAGAAAATTGTGCTTTCTTGTCGTTTATAGGATTACAGTTGTTGTCTTTCATCTATTAGAAAGCCAACCGCATTTTAACTTAGTGATTCCCTCCTTTTTGTACTCTAGCACAGTCCGGCACAGTTTATGTACAAATTGCCCAAGTGTACACGATATTTTATTCCTAATTTGATGTGAGTGTAGATTTGCATTGAAACTGGCCCGGTATGACAACAGAGGGAGAAACATTCTAACCTTAGTAGTCGCAGGGTCCGGGGAATGTGTTGTAAGGAATCCCAATGGCTGCGTCGCGTCGGGTGAAAGTCATCCAATTATTGTATCATCAGCAGGGTGCAACACTTTATGGCCCGTCTCAACATAGGTGCTTACTTTAAAACTGTTTAATACTACTTTATTCAATTGATTAAAAATGTAACTAATTTGTTTTAACAAATAGTCGTTGGAAGTGTAGACAAGGCCTATATTCAGACTGGTCATAAAATGGTAATGGAATCAAATATATTGCTAGTTTCGTGGGATCACCGAAGCGAGTTCAACAAATAATTTTCCTTCTATAGAGGGAAAGTTGATCCGAGCGGTTCGTAAGCTGTGTCCGAAATAGAAAATATATTGGCGAAGGGGCGATTAAAACGATCTATTAAATGCTTAGAGGTACCCCTAAGGGCAGGCGCATACTAAAAAGCTGGAAATGAAGTGTATACGAAAAGCTAGCAATGTACTTAATGAATTAAAGGATGACAAAGTAATACTAGCCACAACTATATGAATATTTCTACAATAAATAATGTGAAAGGTTTATTGCCATGTAAGAGCGAAATCGAAACCAATTGAAGCTTGGCATAGTGTAAAGTCCAAAATGGTTTAGCTCTAAGTACTTGAGCGAATTCGGTAGTAAAAGCTTAAAACTAATAGGAAAAATATACTATTGCGGGTGCAGCTATTACGTCAAGCATTTGCGAATCAAGCTAATCCTTTAGTCGTTTGTGAGCGTTTTTGTATGATGTAAAATAATGTAAATAAATTAATTACAAGGGCCATTGGAGTTTGGTTTCATGTGTTAACAACTTTTATCCATCCAAGCTAAAGGTTTTTTGACTGGAGATATCACAGATTAAAGAATATAGCCAGTTTTTAGTGAATTAGATATCAAAGAGTCATTCAACTATATTGTAACAGAAGTACTCTGTGAAATAGAATTATTCTTGGAGTGAGCATTTGAGAAAAAGCTAGGTAATCATTTTTATTAACTTTACTATGACCATGTTGCGTTTCGATACATTTATTCACTTTCTAATCTTCTAAATATATAAAACTCTTTTGAAGCTGACTGATAATCAACGCACAGCCTAAACTATAAGGCCTATAGGTATGAAATTTGGAGGGTAGTATCCTATATATAGTGTAGGGGTGCACTAAGAAAGGAATTTTGAAAAGTCACACTCTAAGGGTCTAGAACGCGAGCAACGCCGCGGGCGACGGCTAGTAAGTCAATAATATTTGAATAATGCCCGCAAAGGTGTAAAAGCATAGTATATTTTCCCTGGAGTGAATTAGTACTGTCCGTACCGATGAAGGGCATCTTCTTGATTTCTGGTTTCTTTTGTTCCTTCTCCGGCGAGCTCGTGCGTCGGTCGGAGCGCGGCTCGCGGCGCTCGCGGCGCTCCTCGCGGTGCCGAGACTCGGCGCGCTTGCTGGAGCCCAGGGCTTCACTCTCTCTGTAGGTTGATATACATATACATACATATACCATCATTACACACCAATCGCTGGATGTAGCAGTGAGTCAGCTGTTTGTGATTCTAACTTCACGATTGCCTAGATTCGCCGCCCGTACTTTATGTACTGATGAAGGCGTTGCGGTGGCGTAAGCTCTGAACGAGTTTATTTGGATGTGTTTATTAGGCAAAGATTAACACTAAGCTGTTTTTTAATTTGAATCTAACCTGATTTTTCTTTGCATTTCCGCCACGCGTTGTGTATCACGTGACAATGATCTTCTCTTCTCATCTCTCTCCTTTTTGATTCTGCAAGCCGAGAAAACTGTTTTTAATTGAAAAGTTCAGTAAAATTACAAGGATTATTTAGAATCGTCTTCTAAGGCCACGTCAGAAGTGTCACAGAGTCAATGCTAGTAGATTCCCAGGAAGAATTATATGGGCCTTCGCCCTCCATTTATTTTCTGTACCATATATACAATGTTAGCTGCTTTACCTGTTTTTCAGATTATCGAGTAACTTTCGGTCACTCTCAGCCAGTTTCTCAGTTTTGATTGTAGACATCCACTCCTCCAAAGCTTTGTCGTCTTTTATGTCAATGTTTTTTAACTTCTTACCTGTAAAGAATAATAAGGGTTAGCGCCTACCCCTAGCCGTAGTGGGGGAAACCAGTTGGACTAGCGCACTAACATTCAGTAAGGCACTCTCCGTTTCTCGCCATATTTTTCCTCGTAGGTAAATGTGGCAGTTCATTAATAGGGCTGCCGCTGTGTGACATGATATATAAACACGTGTACGAAATTATATCAGCTCCTTCGTATGGAGTGCCTAGCCCTATCAGTTGTTGAGGGCTCTATTGGTGAGATTAGAAAGTTGGTATGAGATATGAAGTGACCAAATCTTAGGATCTTAGGACAGCTAGCACGAATCACGGAAGCGCTCAGATGAAAATGTTACTAGCGGTCATCTATTCTATGGCTTTTTGAACGCCATATCACATTTAATTGATTGACTTGTGATTTAAGACTTATTCATAAAAGGTATCTAACAAGCATACCCGAAAGGTCTGTGTTAGAACAGCACACTAGGGGGACAATTGACAAAGATGTTTTATAATATCTCAAAAGCAATAAAACCGATGGCGCAGCTAAGCCAAGGCCGGTACGTACAGTAAGTGCGGAGAAAATCGAGCTCGCAAATACATTTTGGGATATTACAAATTCTTTGTGGGAAAATATCGTTATTCAGGATTCATTTGTCCCATTTCCATTCCAGTCTTGAATGTCTTGTAATGCACACTTACGTAATCCTGCAGCAATACAAAAGTATGTTTAGGATCATCTTTATCTAGGACTACACGGGATGTTAAAATACTACTCTGCCCTTTACCCTGATAGTAGTCTTTTTTTATTTTTGTAGTCATTGTAACAAAGTTTATTCAATAAAGTCACAAGGAAGTGATCCTTGAACCTTGTTATAGGAACGCCAGGACTCCTGTAGAAGCAATGCTTTGGACGATTTTAGACACATTCTATATCTAACATTTGAAATAGGTCTAAAACTTGTCAACTTCTTTTACAAACTTACTTTTCTTGAGTTTCTTTTTAGCGGAGTCGCTCTCAGAACTACTGGACTCGCTCGACGAGCTGGTGCTGCTGTCTCGCTTCTTCTTCTTGGTTTTCTTCTTTTCCTTCTTCTTTTTCCTATCTTCCGGCGGCGGAGTGGGACTCTTCTTGCGTTTTGTGTGGAAGCCGTCCTAGGTAGAACCATAGTCATTTTATCTTGCGAGATAAAGAAAGTTATACTAACAGCAGTGCCTTATATTTACGTAACAATTATATATAGTTGTAGTACCTTGCTGAAGGTGATAGTTTGCGGCGTGTACTGCGGTTTCTCGTCGGGCGGTTTGTTCTTGAGCGTGGCGCGCGCCTTCTCGAACGCCTTCTGTCGGTCCGACATCCAGTCTGTTTCCCAGTGAGGATTCTGCTCCACGAAGTTCTACAAAAGACAAAAAAAACTGTTATTTTCTACACAGAACTGATTATTAGAGCCATGGATCTGTTCAACATTTATGATTATAGCTGTCCGTTGCTTCTGCTACAACTGTTGGAAGTTACTCGCCTTCTTGTTCTAGCTGATACTAACCAACTTGTAAATGTCTTGGTTTTGTAAAATCTTAATACATGTGCACCATCTCAATTTTCTATACTTACAATATAGTTTTTGGAATGGGTTATAGATTTCAAATGGGCCGACGCGCAATGCAGATCTCCTATAAACTGATCGCACAGTTTGCAATACCAAGCGGTGGATGGCACGAAGAATTGCAGACCTAAAAGAAAAAGTAATAAGGTTTCAATTCGCTTCTCACCTCAAGATTTTGTAACTAAATAAAATAAACGTAATTTGCGCTGGTCTGAAAAGTCAGGTATTTTGGATTAGTCGTGTACTAATGCTGGGACATTATGCTCACTTCTGCAGAGATTTTAATCTAATAGGGCTGACGTCAAAATGTCGTCGAAATCGGCCGAGATATAAAGTGATTCCCATTAGAGGAGAATCTGTACCGATGTTAGCATTACCTGATGGTTGTTAAGACGGCTTTTACAACGCTACTACTACATCCAACAAAGCTCATTGCTGGAATTATACTGTAGGCCAAACTAATTTCAGGCTACAAGCAGCAGTATATCAGTAGTTGTGTATAGTTTCATAATTTTACCTCTGATAGGCGTACGTTTAGTGGGCGCCGATGGGAAACTAGGATAGCCTTCGTTCATCCCTGTTACTGTGTGCCATGGAGCTTCCATATGTGCCGCCGCCATCCTGGGAAATAAAGCTTTTAGTACAGAACTAACAACTAAAAGCTTGAAGAGTTTGTGCCCATAAAGGTTTTTAGAAGGTTAGAAACGTGGTAAAATATTATATTTGACAAAGAAATGTTTTTGTTAAATTTTTGCGTGAACTCGAACATTTCACACGGTGTCACCTCAACAAATCAAAGCTTTTACAATACTTACCCAGATAAATAATACAAATGTGAGAATTACCTCAACAAATCAAAGCTTTTACAATACCCAGATAAATAATACAAATGTGAGAATTGAACTCACTACTTCTGTACAAAAGCAAGACTTACTATGAGCTGTTAGAGCAATTAATTAGACAAATAAAGTGTTATGTACCATTTTAAATTATATCCAGTAGATATCAACTTCTGGAAGTCTCTCATCAAACTTTCCAGCAAAACATTTAGTAGATATTCAAATAGGTACTAACTTGTGATGCGCGACCGAATGCAGATGGTTCAAGTAATCCTTAGCCGTGGGCGGGAACTCATTGCACACGCGGCACCAATGCATCTCGGGATCATAATACACGTAGTTGAACTTTTTGTTAGACGGAGACCTGCAGAACATAGGTGGGTTAGATGGTATATCTATTAGAAAAGTATATACCAGTATAAAACATTATAATAAACTAGCTTCCGCCCGTGACTTCGTTCGCGTCCCATTGGATCCCATTAATTTTCCGGGATAAAAAGTATCCTATGTTACTTCTAATACCTCCAAGAATATGTGTACAAAGTTTCATGATGATCGGTTAATTAGTTTTAGCGTGAAAGCGTAACAAACAAACTTACATTCACATTTATAATATTAGTAGGATTGTTGAGTAGTGCCAAAAATGCATATATTTTAAAGTAAGTCTTCAAAATATATGCAGGATTACGCTTTTCATTACTAAAGCGTAATAATAATGTGAATTGTTTTACAAGAAGAACGACATAACGAGTCGGTTTGTCTGGCTTGAAACCGAAATAAGGTAACTTTCCAGACAATCTTCGTCAATCTTGTAGTTGCAACTGTATGTCGGTTTACTGAAATAATTCTCAAGAATCAATCGAGACTCTCTATCTATTACTCACTATTCGAAATTGTTAAAGCTAGCATCTCGGTTCAGCTGCAGTTCTATAATAATACCCGTTTTAAGCAATGGGCAGGTTGATGCAGCCTGAAAATTCGGTTCTCGTCGGTAGAAAAAACTTCAAGAGACTGCTTGCTGGGATGCTCCACACCACTATCACAAAATTATGAAAACACTTATAAAGCAACAATTTCAAAGCAGGGATATTAAAACTTCATCGTGATGATATTATACATTTATTTTGTCGCAGTACTCGCAGGGTAGAACAAGAACATTTTAATTTCAGCGTGACAATGTCTTTTACACAATGTATAAGAACTTGGTATACAAAAGTTGGTAAAACAAAAAAAAACAGCGTTTTCATATCAAATAGCAATTCAAGAAAGAAGCATACAAAGTTGTATCATTTATTTTATAATAATAAATTTGAATGAAAATAAAATGAATTTCAAAATAACTTACAATACCCTTAACACACATAATAAAATGTGCATATGAAGCGGTAAAGTAACAAGCATCCTCCGTGTTACGTCGTCCATTCCGTCGAAGCACTTTTATTGCAGGTAAAGCGAATAGCTTTTTTGCGAAACGTCGAAATAAATAAGCGTTGCAATCCTGTGGTTTGGGGGGAAAAAGTAAGACTAAACAATGTACTGCTACGTATCGTATATTATAGTATTATATCATTGCGAAACATAAAGTTCATTTTAGAACAGCAAATAAATGTAACAGACTAGAGGATGGTTGCGAGGGAAAGTGAACTTTATGCTTCATTTAAATAAGATAGAATAGATAAGAGGTCGGTTGGCTAACCTGGACTTGCGCTTGCGGTCGGGCTCGTCGTCCGAGTCGTGTGCGTCGGCCGCCTCCTCGCCGATGATGCCGTTCAACATGTCCACAACATTCGTAATGGTCTTCAACTTATTCTGGATCTCCAACTAGGAAGAATAGATACCGTAACAGTGACATTCATTTTTATACACATAAAGCGTTATATATTCAAAGCCAACTACGAAACTATAAGAGGTTTAAGGTCGATTCGACGAAATTCATTGTAATGCATCGCTTCCAAACCTGCAGCTTGGTGTTTTCCTTCAAGAACCTCTTAGTGTCGGGGCTCGGGGAGCGCTTCGGGTCTCCGCGAAGCTCGTTGCGTTGGTCTTTTAACGTGTCCATCTCCTTTTTGAGAATACTAGCTTTCTTTATGTAGTCCTCACGCTGCTTCGACAGTGCAGACTTCTGCAGGTGCCTTTCTGTTTCTAGGCTCGCTGTAAAACGAATTGGTACATTTTTGGTAGCACCACATAAACTTGGTTAATAATGCAAAAATTTTATGTGATGCTGCACTTGAGAGCGATATAATAAAGTAGTTCATAGCTTAGCTGATAGTTTATATATAACTCTACTAGGATCACAGCACATGCATTGCAGAACCAAACCCTTTAAAACAGCATCATAATTTGAAGTTTCCATTAAGACCATGCTGCTTCTATGATATCTGAAGCGTATGTTGTTAATCCACTTCCACAGTTGGTGTTTTCGCGAGAGCTAGGTAATTGGTAGGAGACTGTAGTAGCACTTTAAAAATATAAAATCATTCTGAAAGATTATATTTATGAAACAATATTATGAAAATTGAACCTATAATTTTTGTATTATAAAATAAACCATTATGCAGGCATTGTAAATGCCTTGTTACAACTTTTTGCAAATGTTGAAGGACCTTGAGTATTTACCAGGTAAAAGAGTAATAGAGGTCGAAGGGGATCTCCACTGGGAATGGAGATTCCAATTGTTATCCTAACAAATTGCATAATACCATCCCACAGCTGGACAAATACCCACACATGCTCAAACTTCCACATTTTTCACTCTACCTATTTTTAGAACAGTTTTTTCTTCAAATACTCCATAGAACCTTTGTTGTATGTAGTGTAACACTTTGCCAACCATTAAGAGGTATATTTTTTACACCCAAAGTTAATTCACAAGTTTTTCATATAAAACAGAGATAATAAATGTTGTTGACGAATAGTAACATCTAATTTTAATTCATCATGGGGGAATGAGATCTGCATTGACATCCCACGTTGGGGTGTACTGTGCATTGTCCCCATGCTGACTAGTATAGTAACATTTTCAAGTAAACAAATTAAATGTAGCATGCCCATTCATTTGTTCCACCACCTTATACAAAACTCACAGTAATTCCAAGAACACAGCTATACTCAACACATTCCTTTTAGATAAGGCTCAGACTCCAAACATATTGCACTAATGTCATAATGAGTTGCGAAAACTTGTAAAAGTATGTACAAGTTTTCGCAACTCATTTTTGATTTGGGAAAAACTTGAAATGAAATGAAATGAAAAGTAAAAGTATGTACATATGACTTTTGAAGTATTTTTCTACAACTTGGAATATTTTAACCTAATAAAAGTGAATACTATCCTAGCCACTCACAGTTTAAAAAATTGAGATCAGTCAATGACAAACCATTGAGTTATGATTTATCAAAATATATTTTGATGTTATTTTTAACGCACCTTCCTTCTTCATTTGGTCTTCAGCATTCTGGTATGAGGTGTGAGGCCCGGGGGGTGGGGGCAGTGACATCTGGTTCCACAATGCAATGTCGGGCATGACGGATGGAGGCCCCGATGCAGTGGGCGGGAAGTCATCATAGATTCCAGAGTATGAGGGCTGGTAGCTAGCCGTGTAGCTTGGATTTGGCGGCTTAGCAAAAGAAAATTATATAAAATAAGACTGTTGCCTCTGAACTCAATGAAAGACAAGAATAATAAATTTTTCTAGAAGCATGGTATTTAGAATAAACCTACTTTATTATTGGTTGGGGATGTTACATTATAACAATGTGGCATTTTATGCAAATCTAAGCATGCATTATAGTGGAGCATTTCACTAGATAAACAAAGAGCTTGAAGTACATACTAAGTCAAAGTCATTAAGAAGTTGTGCCATGATCAATCATAATAAAAATACTGTGAAGTACCTACTGAAATAACCTATATTAATTGTTTTTATGCAGTTACCTCGGAGAAGCCAGGCGGTGGCGGCGCCTGCGGCTGTCCCGGGAATCCTTCTTGAAACTGGGCATTGGGGTTCTCCCACAGCTCACTCGGCTCGGGAAGCTTAGAGATTTCGCTTAGGATGTTGTCATCGATTACGTCTTTGTCATTTTTCCTCGGCGATTGCCGGCGCTTCTCTATGTCGCTCCGGCTGATGCTCCTGCTGCGTTTCCTCGAGCGGTCGCCCCTGTCTCGTGGATCACGTGAATCAAGACGCGGATCTCTATTCTCCCTGTAGCTCTCGGAACGGGCCCAAGCGCGGCGTTCGTTGCCATGGCGGTCGCGACCCCGGTCATAGAAGGTTTTCCTGGGATCGTGGCCGTGAGACATCTTGAGAACCGAACCAGCTTATTCAGAAGTTTCCGAATATTGCAATCATAGTTTGCAAATCAAAATCAGCGTAAAAAATGTAAAAATACAATTTTACCGCACAATTTTTTCACAATAAAAAAAACAATGGCAATGGCGTTCGATGCGTTGCGTTGATTGATGGGCTAGGGGGATTGGGGGGAATGGGGGGGATGGGGCGAGGCAATAATGTACAGCAAAATAGTACGTAGCATGTTAATGTACAACTCTATACATTACGACATGATAGTCTGTGTTTGTCACCGATTTCAATTATTGGGCTGCGCAATGTCATGTTGCGCATTATCGGCTGTACCTAAAAGGGTCACACGTCGATAATGTAGATAGATAGATAGATAGAAAATACTTTATTGCACACCTTAACCTAGGAATAACAATAAAATAAAAAACAAAACTTAAATTAACTGTACAATGGGCGGTCTTATCGCTATGCAGCGATCTCTTCCAGACAACCTTGGACGGAAAGGACTTTAAGATATAAAACAAGGGGTGCTGTATAAAAATAAAGAGATAGGAAGAAAAAAAAATATTTTACACACACATAGTTTTAGGGCAGAAATATAACAATAAATTACACATTCTTACTTATAATATAACACACAACGCACGCAAAATAATAATAATAATAGTATAATAATATATCCACATACATATACTATAATATATACAATATATACTTATACATATATATACATTAGGGTGGATCGCTCTTGTATGGAAAAAAAATTTTTTTTAGTTAGCGTTTCGGGGTACTGCGCAGTAGTTGTTCCTATACCCATAGGTTAACCATGCCAAATATCTATCAAAAATAATAACAGGAAGTACTGCCCCAAGACGGATCAAGTTTACAAAAAAACTGAAAAATTGATAATTTCCAGTTGCATCTTACAAGTTGAAAAATAATACAATTAAGATATTTTTTTCACTAAATCTATTACTGTTGAAAGCATCTTTATAAATAATACCAGTTTGGATTAAAAATATACATTCTAATCCACTCAAATATATTGCAAACTACTGCCTTATTTTAGTGAAATTCTCATACATTTTTCACAAATAGTGCGATGGTGTAACTGGTGGATATGGAAAATTGTGACTAATAAAGTAACACCAAAGGCATTCATTATTTATAATAGTATAAGTGAAATATTAAAATGGAGTTTCCTTAGTCATTTAATTAGAAAATATAATAGAAAAGCATGACCGAATAAACCCATCAAATTACTTTCATAAATAAAATTGATCTCGTTTATTTTGCCCTATAGGTACAAAACTTTAACTAAATGGTTATATTTCTTCTGTTGTGATAAATATAATAGGCTATTGTCTGTATTTAAAATGATTTAAGTAAAGAAAAACGGCTGCAATATTTTTTTTCGCCTTTTGAAATCCTTACCTATCGATTTTCTAAGTTTTTTGAATAATATGATTGTAAACTCGGCTTCAGTGAAAAATACAAAACTTCATGTTCCAAAAGCTGTTACGATAGGTAAGAACAATACCTTTTCTATAACTTAAGATAGATTTCAGTGCATTTCATTAAAAAACAAGGCATAAAGCTCCATCGCAAATCAAAAGTGGCTCTCGCCGTAGAAAACATGGCAAAACCATGATTTGAGGATTTTGAGTTGTTGAAAGCAGATAGAATGCTGATATTATAATTTAAATAGATTGTTATATTTACTAGCACTAGTAATTTTGTATTTAAAATACACAATTTTGACAAAAACAGTCTACAAGGTAAAATGTGGCTTCTGAAAAGTACGAACTCAGCCTAAATCTAATAAATTGAGATCGAAGCTAACCCACATGAAGTTCCTGCAATATGGACTTAAAAAATTAATAACACTAGACTATATGATACTGTAATATGTAACAATCATAGCCAAAATTAAAATAATCACTTTTAAAGTGATGTTAGGATGGTCTAAAAGCTTCGACCAAAAAATATTCACCATTTCATTAAAAATATTATATTTTGTAACTGGAAATCCTATCAATACCATAGCCTTTGATAAAATATGAGCTATATTAACTGTATTGAAGTAATAATGGTGATAAATCAATGTTTTACTAGGTTTTTACCTCAAATAGTGGCCAAAAAATAAAAATTATTGGTTTTTTCTTACAAAATCTATACTGGAACTAGTTGAGCTCAACCTGACGTCCCAAGACCTATACTTTTAAAAATTTGGCTCTAAAACCAATAACTAACTATCCAGTAATAGTATAACTCGGAAAAATAATGGCTAGACTATAATTTTTAATTTCATTTGACTTCTGAAGCTAGGTTAAGTTTTTTTCAAAATTGGTACATTTTTGGGTTTTTAAAAAGCAATTTAAAAAAAATATACTTTAGTTTTAACAGGGTTTTACGATCCAATATCTAAGCTAAGGTTACTGCTAATATAAATAAATCATAATAATAAAACAATATAGAAATAAGAATCAAAAAGTCAACCATGTTACTTGGACACCATTTTTAAAAATTTTCAAAACTTTAGGGCCTTTGGGGCAGTACTTGTAAATCGAATTAAATTAAAGTAAATATACAGTTATAATCGCATTAAATAGTAACATCAACCACACACTACCCCAAGTCGAAATTCGAAAAATCGAAAAATCGATCCACCCTAATATACATACCTACATATGATTTAAAATAAATACTACTTAAGGATCAAGCAAGTGAAGTCAGTGACAACAAGATAAATAATGTTCCTTGATCATTGATTTAAATATAGGTAGTGACTTGGCACGTCTGATAGCAACAGGCAGAGCGTTCCATAGGCTGGCAGCCTTCACTGTAAAGGAATCTTGAAAGTATGAGGAAGAGTGTACAGGCGTTTTAAGTTGGAGGGTGTCAGAGGAGCGCAAGGATCGGGAATTGGAAAGATGGAGAAATTGAAAACGATCTTTGAGATAGGCAGGAGAAGTTGAGCTGAAAAGAATTTTGTATAACAGATTTAAAATATGAGCGTTCCGGCGAAGTCGTATGGGTAACCACTTGAGCTTGTACGTTGAGAATGTACGGGCCGAGAGCTTAATAAAGCATTACTAATGGCTCGATTGCATTGAACAAGTTCATTTACTTGAATTTGAACCCCGAACTTCGTCCTAACTTGTATTAGTCTTCACACATGTAGTCTGCAGTCATTTTTAGAATTCTTGATTAGATGTCACATTACTCATACCTATTGGTTGCTCATATAAATCACTTTACTAATAAGTTTTCATGAAAAAGCTGCAACACTATCTGTCAAAGTTTGAATATGATTATTTGTTATAGTATTGGTACAGGTGGTACAGCACAATAATTCAAAACATGTTTTGAGTTATTTGTTGCATATTATCGTGGTGGACGTTATCGTGATGCGAATTGTCATGCTGTGCAACATTATGAACTCGGTTAGATAGGTTGGATAGTGGACGGATCAAACTCAAAGAATAAAGTGTTCCCAACAGCCAGCCCTACTCTAGGAAGTACCTAGCTAAGCATTGTTGTTATATTGCCATTTTGATCCAGCCTCCTGCGCTAGGATATAGGTGTTCGGTGCTCTTGCGTACAAAAAGATAAACAGAGTAAAAACATACTCTTGCTTTGCTATGCTAATGCTTGATAAAGAAAGGCTATCAAAATCAAAGGGTGGTGAACTTGTACCATAGTAGGTACTACCTACCTACCTACGTATAATTTGAATTATGGAACTGATGGACCAAGTCGATGGCCCACCGAATGGTCTCAACCACTGCCTATCACGAAGCATTGCCTCACTGAGCACATCCACTGGAGGACGTGCCATGTGATGCATTGCACTGCGCCCACCACTCTGTGACTTATAAGTGTTGACATGCCAAAACACAGCAATGCGTACATTGCTGTTTGACGGCAAAAATAGGTAGGTACGTGGTAGTACTTCCCGGACGAGCTCTTTAACAAGAAGCTCTTCTACTGCTAAAAGTGCGTTGTAGAAGCGCACAGCGCACGATGGAAGCCTACAGACAGAGCAATGATCAGTGCTCTCAAACGGTGAAGGAAAACGTCGTGAGGAAACCCGCGGCTTAGCTAATTCCCTGAGCCGACCGAATAAGGCCGACTATGCTGATAGGATAGTATAGTGGTATAGCATAGTGCTGGGCAAGCCTACTCTATCTTAAACTAGGTAGGAACTTATGTCCCAGGCACTGCAGCAGCCAGCATACCGTTCATACTGGCGTGGGTAATTGGGTAAAAAATAGTGGCCCATGCTGACGACGCTGTTAGTAGGTCCTACTTAGGTTGGTACCATCGACCTATGTTGGTACCTATAATCATCAAGATTAGATGCCTCGAGGCATATATAGTGATCACTATATAGTATTCCTCTATGATTCAATGCAAAGGGCGATTATTACGTAATATACCTAACACAGGAACTACGAAGTATTTTATTAATAGGTAAGTACCTACCTACCTAGGTACCTAATGCGTCGACAGGCAGATACAGAAGGCAAGGTACAGAAAATATCATTTTATCATTGACAGGCGTCATGGCTCAGTCGGTAGTAGCTCTGCCTTCCGTGCTGTGGCTCGTGGGTTCGATCCCCACCGAGAACAAACATTTGTGTGTTGTAAACATAGATGTTTGTTCTGTGTCTGGATGTTTCTATGTATTATACCTAAGTATGTATTTACAAAAAAAATAATATGTATTTATGTATTCTATCAGCCATCTACCTAGTTTCCATCGTACAAGCTTTGCTTAGTTTGGAACTAGAAGGCGTTGTGTTAGTGTCCGTGAATATTTTTTATTTTTTTTTATTTTTTTTTATAATGTAATTTAATTAGGTAGGTACCACGCTATTGGTAATCGTAGGTAGGTACCGCAGTATTACATATTCTTTGGTACCTAGGTAGGTACCGTACTTTTTAACTGTGATTTCGGCAACCGCTCTTCACCTTTTACCTTCACCTTCATTCTGTCCGCCGCTGCTGGCCCGCTCGCCGTGCAGGGGAAGTTTGTTGTCTATTGCTTGTGACTGATTAGTGGGTCGTTGCACCACGATGGCGGGGAAGCAAAACCGGCGCGTCGCCTGAAGCGCAGCATTGTCGCACTACTGCCGCACGCATGCGCAGACTCGCGGAAAGCGCGCGCAAACTTATTTTTATTTTCTGGTTTTTTCGTGTTGTGAAATTAAATAAAGCTGAGACAGGAATCGAAGTAAAATGAAATACAAGGTAATTTTTTTTGATTTTATAATAGGGACGCATGAAAGTTGGGTTGGGACCAGGATGGGAACCTGGATGGAACCTACCCTCAAGGTGTTAGATTTCCTAAAATCGTGTGTAAAATTCGGTGAAAATAAAATTATTCTGTTACCTACATAGGTACAGAAGGGTACAAAATAATTCTATTTTCAAGCTAAAAAAAATATTTGTGTTACCTACCTAGATTAGGTAGGTAGATAGGTACCTACTTGTTACCTACGACTAGACCATAAACCGGGTGGATTTCTTGATGAAAAAGCTCTTAGGTACATATTATTAACAATCTATACTAGTCCTAATAACTATGTAGGCAGGTACTCGTCGAGTTGTAAATATAGGTATACGTACATACCTTACCTACTTTTAAAATATCATCATCAATATATATAAAACTCTTTTGAAGCTGACAGAGAATCAACGCACAGCCTAAACTATAAGTCCTAGAGGTATGAAATTTGGAGGATAGGTTCCTTATATAGTGTAGGGGTGCACTAAGAAAGGAATTTTGAAAAGTCGCACTCTAAAGGGTCTAGAACGCGAGCAAAGCCGCGGGCGACGGCTATTTTATGAATATTTTGGTAAGTGTAGATACACAGAAGAGATAAATAGATAGCAGATAAGTAAGAAGGAAGGTACCTATTTCATTCTTTCTCGTAATTTTATACGCATCCCTAATGATTTCTTTAGATTTATGACGAAGGCGTTTGGTTTCCCCTTTCCTACTCCACTTCGAATGTTTTAAAAACCCACATGAAAGTAAATAAATCGCAGTTACGAATAACATTAATTAACAATGGTGCGCCCATCGGTATAACAATGACATACAAAAACATTATTATTGTTTCAGTAACATGAGACTTTTACTTTGATTTGTATCACACACTGTGGAACAATTTGGATAAGTCACTTCTACTCGTACTTAGGTACCTACTTTGTGGTGGTTAATAGTACATTATGGTACAAGTGTGGTACATTGGTGGTGGGTCTTAAGAAAGCCGAGAACGGTAATCACCAATACACACGTGTATCATACGACGTTTTTCAACACACTTGTGAATAAAATAACAATAATTTCAACAGTGAAAACGCGTTGTGAAAAATGTTTCGCTATGGCGGGAAAAAATAATCAGTTTTCCTATGCGCGCGCATTGCGATCGGCCACAGACTAAAGGGATGAGGTTCTTTTTTTATTTATTTTCCGCGCTTAGGGTTTGCGCCTATTCTGCCACGTAAAAATGGGGAATTTAAAGATTTCTTTTATTACAGAGAAAACAAAAGTTATATTTGAGTGAAAGTTTTATTTATTAAACACGTACGAGTTAAAATTATCTATTTAAATAAGAAGTTGCATGAAATGAGCAAGCAATAGGAACATTCATTTATTTGTTCTATTGAACACGATCTTTTTTTTTTGAATAAAAACTTTTTTAGTAACAAAGCTACTCAACCAATAAAATTTAAAAAAAAAATCTATAACTCACTTGTGAGTTATAGCAATGAAAAAGTCACAGTTTGATTATGGGTGTCATTATGTGCCTAATTGCGGTGACCATAGAGCCACTTTATGAGCAAGTGTGTTGAAAAAAACTAAACTATAGCACAAAAAAATCTGTCTTAAAAAATCCGTTCAAATCGTAAAAGCTCCTTCAAGAAAAGAGTGAATAGGTGGATTATAGCTAAGCGTGCTCCACTTTAGGCTGCAGCTACACTTACCACCAGGTGTGCTGGCAGCCAAATGCTTAGCTATAACTCATTAAAAAAAAGATGATCAACTTACCTAATCCACTTCAGCATTGGGTATAAAATTTTGAAATTATTCGTAGCGTTTCCTAGCACGAACTTATCGTAGATCGACCGATGCCAACGTGCAAACGTTTTTCTACCGGATTAACATAATATTATTATACTTAACTACTGAAGATCTTATAAATAGTAGTCCACAAAGTACAATTCTACATAGTTTTTAAAATCCAAGTGAAATCAGTCTTTAAAATGTTCTAAGTAAGCAGTTTGGTATATTATTATGATTTAAATTAGTACGTATAAATATAAACCTAAATTCTTAGTTACAAAAGTTACGAAACTAAAGTCCAAAGCTCCTAAAACATAGCCCAAGTAGGTACCTTGTTAACGGAAATTTAAAAAAAAAAATTTAGTCTATTTTGCTGACTATACCTTAGTAGTAGTGCCAGCGGTATTACAAATTGATTATAGAATAGAATAGAAAATGTTTATTTTGAGTCATATAAAGAAACATGCACAGTTACAACAAAGAAATCACAATAAAAATTAAAATCTAATTATATGACAACAAAATAGGTCGTCACTCAGCATAAGCTGTAGATTAGGTATTAGTTTACCTAGATTGTGACGCCAAAATAAATTCAAATCAAAACTAGTGACTTCTAAGTTATAAGTTCTAAAAAAGTTCTGCTGCTAACTGTACTTCTAGCTTTACTGTATCTTCTACATTTCTCTGGGTCCAAAATCACCACGTCACAGTAACAATGGGACCATGTTACTGTGATTTATGATTGTTTACTATTATTCTAATCATAATCTTTACTATTATAAACTGTAAAAAATCCAAAAACTATAATTAAAGATATAGATAAACTAAATATGCAGATCTACTAAATAAACAATTCTGATTCCGAAAATCGAGTTTGTCTGTTTGTTCGTGGATCACGCCTAAACTACTGGACCAATTTCAATGAAACTTATATACCTACCATTCAGAAGCCCTTTTTCCGGATTGAAACATAGGCTATATTTTATTGAAATGAAAGACGTGGATTCTTCGATACAGCTTGACCTCTCTAAACCAAAAGCCGCCTTTGGCACGAGGTTCATCGTATGCTGATCGACAGATATTTTGGTGGAAAGTTTCGCACGCGTACGAAGTCGCGGGTATCAGCTAGTCTTTAATACCTAATTGTAATTGGCGCAAACCGTTTTTATTAAAGTAAATAAATAAATACAAAAATACCATTGTTAGAGTAGACCAAAGTGTCAATGGTTCCTCCCTAATCTATCAACATGAGGCAAAAAAGTATCGCACTAATCTGCCCTCAATATTGTGGTCCGTTACTTTGGTCCCACACAGAAAGGACAATAATCAGCCCACTTCCAAACCCGTTACTTGTCTTGATCTCCATACAATGATTGTTCCTTCCGAATCATCAGTGCGATCATCGACCTCATGTGACAATAATAAGAACCAGTTATAAATAATCGTGTGGATCTTGCAATCTTTTTGTTACGCTAGTTTTGGTTTAGTCGATTGTATTGTGCGTGGGTAGGAAACTAGCGGTACCAAACTACCTAAGTACTGCCTACCCTATTAAAAATAGGAGTTGGGTTTTGAGTTTTATCAAAAACCAAACTTTGAAAAATCACACAAGCGCAGTAGACGTCTTGGGTGTTCTGTTTTTAAAAAAAAATTCATCCCTCGTGTTTGGAAGTACCTTCAAGTGTCATGAAAATCAAAACCTGTATTTTACGGATTATATGGGCACGTTGTCGACATTATAGGTAAGTTTTAACTTTTTGATTTTTACTCAGTAGGTAGGTACCTAACTTACCTAGAAGTAGGTAGGTAACCTTAACTAGGTACCTATACCGACGTACAAAAGAAACTTACATTAGGTATGACAATGCGTCATGTGCAAGCTCTTCCTACATCTTTTCGATTTCTGATCACTGATCAATAAATGTTCATAAAATGGAAAACCACTCACAATAATAATCACGGATGGTCATCGCACGCACTGTTTATATTTTCAGTGTTAATGAGCATTAGGTCCAATGTCGACTAAAGTAGCGCGGGATCGAAGTGCAAACACTGGCTGTGTAGTTACCATTAGCACCTATTGCCCTTGCTTGTGGTCCGGTTGGCTCTATCCAGTTAACCGAACCTCGGGCTATTTTTTTCCGTGGTCCAGTTAACCGTACTACTAATCTTTTATACAAATTCACCGCCCCGTACTGTCTTCATATTCATAGCCTTAGTAAATAAGTTACAACAATTATTTATTAGAAGCTAAAGAAGCTACTATCCATTAGATTTGGTTTATTCCATCCAGTCCTGTACGTCTCACCTCGTATGATCAAACTAATCACTGTGGAGCCAATCGGTAGTCAATATTTTCTCTGAAGCTAGGTTAGGTACCTAGATCTATGTACCTAATGGCCATGCGCTAATTTTAGGTAGCCAAAAAAATAATATTTATCTGTTGTCTAAAGTGGTTGCTGCGTAGTGCAACATTCAGCAGTAAATAACATGAAGTAGTCATGCAAGTTTATGCGGCGACGCTCCTAATGGGTCTAATTCCTAAGGCCTATCTGAAGATGCTGCGATGAATAAAACATGCTTCGAGATGTTGCTGGTCGTGCCGCCGCCACCATGATGCATTCATTGTTGGTCATTTAATTGCACCGATTACACGGAAAGAATAATCACGTTGTGTTGTTTATCGCGCGAGGAAAATGTCGATGGGAATTAAGTAAATAGAGGTGAAGAATGCTGATGATCTAATTTGTTCAAAGGTTTATTTCAAAATATGGTTAATAATTAATTTAAGGTTCTAATCTGCAGGTCTCACGTCACCCCTAAACTCAAAGTAAAATAAAATAAGTTCCTTTGTCGTGGTGGATATTGAAAGGTCACCGAGACCTAAAGAGCTGCATTTTCTTAAGAGTTTTTAAATCTATACTTGCCATATTTTAATAAATAAATAAATATTCATGGATATTTCAAACTAAAACATTTATAAATGCTTTGCAATCTCTTGCAACTCTCAAATTTCTAGTCTCTCTCAACAATGGTACCTACTCGTAAGGTAGCTATGGAGCACGCGTGCGCTTTCCCTCCAAAGATAATCTTTATAGGTACCTACTATACTAACCTACCTCTACGCACGTCTGCGTTACGTCTGTCTGTTCAGCTTGCTTTACAAGGCACCTGTTGCGCAACCCCTTCCTTATGTTATTTATGACTTCTGTTTTCGCTGGCTCATCCATCGCAGAATAACGGGTTTGTAGATGATGATCCGCGCTCGTACAGGAAATATAAGGACTCATCTGTTTCAGTAGGCGCAGTTGTAAAAATACCTCTTTGACATAATCAGTGCGTTTTCTCATCATTCTTTCATTCTCAGTTGCATTCTACCGTTATACTGAGGTGGGTACTGGCCCAGAATATAAATTGGTAGGTACTGCTTACTACAGTTTGGCTGGTGTTGTCTTGAACTTAGATTTCTTTTGGAAATCATGTTTCGTAGCCCATGGTGAAGTTGCGGTTTTCTCCAAACAATCGTTGTAATTGGAGACAAGCGAAAATGACAAAATTATGGTTGTTTCGTAATCATGGTGGCAAAATGTAATGCTGCAAGTTTCGAGGTCATAATTATAGTGATTACTGCTGAATGGCCCAATACAAGACCCGAATTAAAAACCTATAGTAAACCTAACTCCAAGAAGTTTACATTGGACCTCGTTTAGTATACGAGCACCTACCTACCACCTATTAATATGAGATTTGGAATCCAAGACAAAATACCTATAGGTACCAACTACCACCAACACTAGTTGCCTCTCTGTTTGATGCAAGGTAGTCGATTTGTAATAAACTTTTGATAATTTTTCAGCAACACTAGATCTTCTGTTGACATTGATTACAACATCTGATAAGGTAAGGTAAGGTACCTATGGAAATTGCCTTGTCGAAACTCAGAGCGCTGCTTCAATGCACATGATGTCGTTTGCAAGTTTTACAACCTCGTTGATGTTCGACAGGTAGATGCATTCGTTTGAGAGCAATCAAGATTATTTAGAAATAGACGAGGGAAAACTTGACTAGAACAGCGATATTCTATTCCATCGTGGTTTGCTCGGCTGTGTGGTTTTGTTGTTTAGATTTTAGACTAATCCTTCCTACTTGCCTTATTTACTTCTAAAGCAGTTTTTAATCTATTATCATCATTACTAGACAATTTTCTTGCTTCTAAAAGGCAGTAAGTATGTCTAGCCATATTTATTGTGATGTGAAGTTATAGTTGATTTTACCACCATGTGATTTCATCACGTTGCTTTAGGTACTCTTAATTTTGTTTTTATCTTATTCACCCGTCAGTGATCGAATGACCATTAGGTCATTCTTCTAGTTATTAAACTAGAAGATTTTCGAGCACTATCATGTAATCCTCCATCCTTCTGTGGTCTTGCTCCATTGTTGCCTTTATTCAGAGCCTTTATTTGTTCTTAGAGGAAGTACGATGAGTATTTTCCAGATTGAGTTCACAGTCCATTATATTGAACGTTCAACACATTTAAGTAGTTAAACTATAGGTAAACAGATGCAATGCAACTGCTAATGCTGGTTCGAATCGCATTCGTTATGTCACACGTATGTACGACCCACTAATGTGACACGTGTAGGTATCGTTGTTTTTACATCCAGTTGATTCGTTTCTACAATACTGTCTACCCAGTTTTCATTTACCTAACGTACACATTTCTGATTTTACTATAGCTTTTAGTTACTTAGCTACTCAGGATTTAGGACCAGTCTAAATACTACGCCTGGTTGACCTTTGATTTCACGTATTTTAGCTGTGAAACTGAACAAATCCCTATTTGAGTTATATTTAACTGAATGATCGACTGGCTTACCTTTAGTTTCGGTAAATTTAGCAACTTTACCGTTTATCAGCCGATTTTAAGTTGATTATTTTCGAAATATTTGTTTCAATAGGTGCATTTGGTACATCTCATTATTCTTAGTCACCTACCTAATAGTAATAGGTGACTGCCGGATAGAAGGGATTCGTTAAATAAATCTTGATTATATGTACCTCTATCTGAGGTCAGCCTCCGCTTCCTGAAAGCAAAGGTCGAAAGGTAGTGTTCAATAATATATCGTCTGTACAATCCTTATCTTATCAACAAACAATGCAAAAAGGTAAAACGAACAGTCATAATTTTATCTTTTATCCAGTAACGTGTCTGAGAATTCGCTGCATTTAACATTCATAGACAAATGCTAATAAATTTGGCACAAGGTGCTCATTTCAATGGTTATCGTGTTCCGTACGCAGCCCTGAGCCCTTACATGACGAATGTTGTCTTCCATTAACCTCTTTTTCTTTATGTTACCATGTTTACACTCTGTTGTCTTCCAAAATAAAACTTCTTAGAATCCTCCTATTCGATTAGGTAATAGTTTTGTTTATACAGCTAGTCACAAAAATCGAGTAGGTAATCTGCTATAAGTCTGACACACACATTACGTGACATAATCTTACGATTGGTTTATTGTTTCAGTGCAACAAAGCCGATTGTATTATTCTTACTACTATCGTAAACTACCTCTCAATCATCACACCACGTATTAAAGCTAAAAATAAAGACCTTAAACTAATGCAGTTAAAGGTGTATTTCGCAAATTATCATTGTTTTATCAGCTCGTAATATTGGATGGGGAAAAGGTCACTTTTTGCGTGGAGCAGATTCCCCAACCCGGCTCGAAGGACCAAAAACGCTCAGGCTCAGTGCATTTTCGAAAATATTACTTTACAAAAAGCTTTTGGTATTGTAATTTTTATCTTATAGGTACTTACCTACTTGATAAGATATCGTATCAAAGTACTAAGTGAAATCATTGCACTTTGTATAAAATATTACAAAGTGCAGTGAAACCGTTGTATGACGAACGAATCTCTTTGTCACCAGGTCAAGGACGCTGACGCCGAGAGCCAGCGGGGCAAGCCGGTGGACACAGCTAGCTTGGAGGAGAAACTGTGAGTAATATTCATAGAATTTAATTAATTGACTATACCAAATGTGAATGACACCATGCATCCGACTATCCCTTAGTTAGATCAATGATCTAGGTAGTTTGTAGGAATTTTTACGATGCGTTCAGTTGGTATTAGGTACGAAATATTCAGGATCAAGCTTTTCCGTTTATAAGAATAACTGAAAACACTGGGTCGTCTACCAAACAGACACGTGGCGTGACTTGAGTTATCATTATCATCGTCGTTTGGTAAATACCAAATTTTATAACATTTTTAAAATTGCGATAGTTTCCAAAAAACAAACGCTAGCATGCTTAAGCCTCTCAATGGTCCAAATAAGTATTTGTGAGTATTATAGTAAAAAAGTTTGGGTGATAAAATCTTCATTCGAAAGACGAGTTAGTGCCTCAAGTTCCCATGTCCCTAATTATTTAGATAGAAATCTACCTGTCACTGCATTCCTAAAACGAGTAGTTAAAGCAAATGTTTAGAATGCTCTGCTAGTATTGATTCAGAAGAGAAGGTGTAACATAATTTCAACACTTTGTTGCGATAATTAGGTTAGTGCAAGCGTTTCATAAAATGCTATGTGGCGGAGACTGCCCAGAGGAATGAAAATAAAAGAAAAATTCAAAAGTATTTCATATGATTACCCAGTATATCTTATTCTTGCGGTGCATGTCGTGATTCATAGTTTTTTGTTTTATTAGTGTTTTTACACAACTGTTTTATGAACTCAGAATTGAATCAACTGGCAAACTGGAAAGATTAGTAGTTTTTTTATCGAAAGATAAATCAATGGAGAAAATGTTTTACTTAAAAAAATAACACTCGTCATGCAATCCGGAAGACATTAGGTAACTATAGATACCTACTTCATAACAGAATTATCATAGTAAAGTGCCCTTCAGAAACCCTGAACTCCTTAAAAGTTCATTGCCTTGGACTCTTATTTTCATAACTTAGGCCTTCTTCAAACCCTTAATTACTTAACTCTTCTTAATTTTTATACCTAGTACCTTGTGCGTTAACTCAGTTCGACCATGGGTAACTTTACTTCTCTATGGTAGAACTATACAATGCTGCTATACTATGGGTAAGTAGCACGAAGTACGATCAACTCGTTGGTAGAGTCAAATTCAGTGAGTAAAAAACAACAGCCGGACATGTTCCGAAAAGACATTGTGTTGATTATTTTTCTGTGCATACATTTCGCACAACAATTTTTTTATGGAATCGATAGCTTGGGAAATTACAAAGTAGGTACAAGTAGGTAGATCATTTTAATACTCAATCAAGTCATGAGAGCATTAAACAGTTACGAACAATGGGATGGCAAAAACCTGTTCCACGTAGGTAAGTGTGACACTAGGTATACCAACCAGTTGCAGTTCACGTTGAAATCAGTGTTGCGCAAAACCAACCATTTCAATAGGATAACCAAGTTAGACGCATCATTTAACTATTAGATCGTTTATAATTATATACCTGCGTAGTCAATTTATACCTATCTACCTACTGTAATCTAAATTATACAAAACTCTTTTGAAGCTAACTGAGAATCAACGGACAGCCTAAACTATAAGTCCTAGAGGTATGAAATTTGGAGGGTAGTATCCTCAGTGTAGGGGTGCACTAAGAAAGTAATTTTGAAACGTCACACTCGCAAGCAACGCCGCGGGGTAGAACGCAAGCAACGCCGCGGGCGACGGCTAGTTAGATACAAAACAGTAAGCTAAAAAATGTTGTTAAATTATATGACTATTTCACTCATTCATTGCCAGTGGTCTGGACTAAGACGAGCTATTTTTTTTACGGTCCGATCGAATGGACTGTGAGTCTCATAATATCATGTTACAAGTATTACAAGCATAAAGATTATGTAGTTTCGGCATCCACACGCGAGCTCTGGTTTTGACAAACATTCGTGCAAGCATGCATGTCTGATAACAGCTAACAGTCTTCCGTGTGGCAGATCTAGATCGTAATCGACCAGCATTTTACGTTCAAAGCAGTTTATAGTTAGGTACCGTTCCGTATTAACAGGCTATCTGTTTAACAGGCTAAGCTAGATAATTCATATGCTAAAAACAAAATTCAAACTAGGAGTTTTTGGGAGAGACTATTGTAGACAAATCTTTGATGATGTGTACCATTCGTATCTAACAAGGAATTCAATGGCGTAACGAAGCAAGTATTTATGCCTTAGGTACCATAATAAAATAAGCGCATCATAGATTTATGCTAAGCACTAAAGTAATTCTATTGAGCAAACCTGGTTACATTATTATGATACGATCTTAAATCTTAAACTCACTTAATACTACTTTAGAGCTTGGAGATCAAATTTGGCCGAACGTGGCGCAGACAGAGAAAAAAATTATTTTGTGGCGAAAATGGGACTTATTTCGATGAGAACAGTCAGGGTGAATGATAAAACATGGATCAGACACAAATGGCACGAAGGCATGTTTTGGCACGAAGACAAAAAAGGTTTTGTGAGTAAAAAGGTTGACGATCCCTGCCCCGTGGTTCATGAATATTAAAACCTGAGTCAAATGTAGTTACAGTTAGAAGGGTCGATGTTTTTGTCCAGCCCAAAATTATAACTCTGATTCTCAGTACAGAAGACTTCAACGCGCTCTCGGCCCTACGCGGGTTTACGCTTTTTCTATCACAAATTACTAAAAACTTTGAAGAAATGACGCTTTTTACAAAGTTTTTCATGTAATAAAGTGACCATTGAGATTCCTTTACCTACTTATCTTACTACTTTACGTAATTTTAAATTAAAAAAACGAATAAGGACCTGCTCTACGTATAGTTGAGAGTCAATTAAATAAACAAACATAACTTACATACATACAGCTGTGTGTGATAAGGTAGGTATAATAAAGCACCGTGTGGTGTGTAGCATGAGTAAAACATAATGCAGGTTCGCAATCGCATGCCGAAGCATGTTACATAATTTTATTTTTTTAGGGGTTTTTTGGAGCATGCCCAAAAAGTGCGTCGACCTGTACACATTTTTGTTACTTTGCCCAAAGTAACGGTAAAATGGAACCTAACTTGTAGTCAATGATTTATAAAAACCATTGCTCTGTGCTGAGTGTTTCTAAAATTAATTTAGTCAGCGTCTAAGCCGAGCTTAGAAACACTATCGTTTTACGTGAGTACTATTTTAAAAGAAACTCTTAAAAAACCTTCAAGGACAGTGTACAATTGATTCTATTTAGCTTTTGTACCACAAGATAAAATATTATCTGAATGACCCATTCAAACTTTGTGTCAGAGGTGGCAGGTTCTCCGAAACGAGCAGTAAGTCACGCCACGCTAAACTTGATGGTTAGCGACGAAGGCTCATCAGCAAAAAGCCTTCAACCTTGCTAGGAAGGTTGGAAAATACATCCGTCATAACTAAGTAGTTTAAATAATGTAGTAGTATTTTTGGTCAGTATCGACTCCTATGTAAGTGGATGATAGTTGGTTAGAAACGTCAAATCGTAAGTAGCTTTCACAATAATAGTACCTATGTACCTATTATGGACTTATTTTCTTTAGAAAGGATGAATAGGTTATAATCTACACCGAAAAATCATGCCAAAGTTATATTATGTAAAAAGCTGGTTAATAAATGAAATGAAATAACCAAAATATAATCTAGAAGACTAGAAGGCGTTGTGTTAAATGTCCGTGTATATTTATTTATCTAGTGAAAACTTTAATTTAGATAAGAATATTTTCAAAATATCATATCGTTTTGACTTACGCAGGCCAATTTTAATTTTGTTGACTTTTAATGTTGATGCAGTAAATTGGGTAAAAATTCCAGGAAGCCATAAATTTATCATACCAGAATTTTACTGAATAACGAACCAATCGTTAGTAAAATTCGAGTATGATAATTGATAGCGTTTACCTATGAAGCAGGAAGTGACTACAAAAAAACCTCACTTTTAAAATTAACTGATGATTGCGATAGGTATTGTCATTGATGATTTTTTTGATAAATTATACCGGTAATCGATACAATGCTGGCAAACCCGACGAAGTGACACATCCCTTTTAATTTCCTCAATATGGTAATCGAGACGTGTGGTGCCAATATTAATTATTATTTTTAAGCCTACACTTAAATTATTACTTTATGCTTAGCTGTTCTTTTGCCTAGAGAGCCTCTTTTGCCCAGGATCCATTTAAAAACCAGATAACAGATGATTTACTGTGATGATGAGTGCTAGTTGAACTGTTTGTGCTACTTAGAACCGTGTCTTAACTAGCTGATAGGCACCCTAGAAGCAGCTACTTGGTGACATGACATCCCTATAGCATAGGACCGAAACTATGATAGCTATGTGGTAAAAGTATTCAGATTATCTTCCTTCTAAGTTTTTTCTTTATCATAAAGTGACTAAAACAAACCCTTCACGCAAAAGAATTGATCATAAAATAATGCCCACACACACCCGTCTCGATTTGCATATTTATAAAGTGCTGTAATAATTCAACAAGCCACAAAGAAAGCCGCGGGGCGCAGACAATGCAGCGTTTACGCATCCATCATAAATATTAATTATTTTGTTCATTGTTTTCATAAACGTAAAGTATTTCTTTGTGTGAACACTTCCGCGAACGAGATGAGAAACGACTTCAAGTTCACAGGTCAATATAATAGCTGTCAAGCTGAATTAAAAGGTAAGCTTTATAGCTTGCCCAGAGCACTTTATCTTTTGTAGCTTTTATCTTTTGCAAACGAAACCTAGCAATTATGGAACTCTGGAATCGTGCATTGTGTTATTGGATTGGAAGACAGTTATCTGCAAAAATTTACGATAGACTCAGGGCTCCGTTGACAAGCCATACACCCTGTAAAGGACAAGCCATCAACAACAGTTCAATCTAAACGGCCACAACGTGGCGATGCCAATCTATTCCGAAAAACTGTGAGTCATGTCTGGTTTTGGGCAACAAAGCCACTATTTATGCATCAGGTCAACGGGAAGTGCGAGATCTGATAGCCCGCCTACACGTATACAAGTTGCCCATTGTTTTAATGGGCAACTTGTTAGTGGCTTAGTCCAGTTAATTCACTCTCAGTATAGCCAGCTAGCCTGGTAGTTCCTACAGGTGTTGCCGCTACCGCGCAGATACTTGCATTACGCACTGTCAACACTATTACTACCCGATGCTACTTCACGTAGCACGCTCGCTACTGGGTCAAGCCCTTGTCAAAACACACTAGCACAGCCTGGAATCAGCCTTAGCTGCTAGGAGTATGTTTTAGTGCTGCAGTAACTGTTAGGTGTTCTGTGTTTTATCTTGCCATACACGCTCTATATAACAACAATGGACTGCATGTTCAATAGGTAACATAGTTATCACAAGGGCATCAGCCATTTAGGAGAGCACTGATGACATGTGTTGCAGATTTATTCCAAAAATTTAGGGACGATTGCTAAGTAAGTTCAGCAGGATGACGTGTGGTTTTAGTGGGTCGGTGAGTGTCACCATCCCCACACTACCTTTGCCGCATCCCTCAAATGCGGCAAAGGTGTCTGAAAGCAGATTTCCCCCCGTTAACAAAAAAAAAAAAAGGGGTGAACGCACCCCCAAGAGACCAGCCGTGGGTCCGTGCTCGATGACTTTGCTAACATACAATCATAGAATTCTGCTGACTTTCTTTCTTTGGCAGTAAAGTTTGGCGTTCGTATATTTTAATAACAGCTACACGTTCCAGTAAACCTGATCAAACCTGGGCCTGATCAATCAGAATTATGCGTGGTGCAGCCTGTTCTCCACGTTCATCATATGAAGAAATGGCCGCCAGCGGCATTTTAATCAAATTACATCCATGTTTGGGGTTAGCATTGAAAGTCTAGGCTACAGCAGCTATTCAGTAGACTCTAACTCTAAATGTAAACTCAGCCAAATGAGTTTAGCCACAATATCAAACAAACTCTTTTCATATAAAGACTACAAGCCACTTCCTACATCGTGTCCACCGTTCGAAAGCGATGGTCGGACCGCGGACGTGTCTCGCGTAATAAGGTAATAACAGATTCGCGCCCGCGCGCCGTTCTGCGGCAATGAACCTGAATACCGACACCTGATCCGAGACACGACTTCACTAGCAGTTACTAAGCATTATCAATACCCAGTTTCAACCATAGCTACTATCACATAGCCACAGTTTCAGAGGAATTTCTCTCCGCGGACATTCGGGTGGAATGATACCCTGTTGAGATTTTCCCAAGAGGTATACTATGGGGTTCTTGAGTTCACCAACCTGCTCCCAATAAGTTTTCCCAAGAGGTATACTACGGGGTTCTTGAATTCACCGTAAGCACTGAAAACAGGATAGGTCCCGTCGATGGATTAGCAGCTAAGCTAGACAATAATTACGCGACAGCTTCTAAGTAGGAAGCTACGGCCTATGAACCCAACCGTGAATTACTAACTAATACCTGCTAATAACTAACCAATCAGTGATAATGAGAGGAGAGTGCGTGTCGGAAAAGAACTGTTTGATAATTAGACAGTTGTACTCCAATCAGACAATTAGGCTCTAATCGAGTGTGTGATCGAGGGAGTTCAGTATTTGGACTTCATCTACATACATTAAGTAAGCCTGGAGTCTATTTCTGCTATACGTACAGTAATGTTCAAATAAAGGTAATGCATAATGAAGTAATGAACCTAGACTTTCGTTTTCACATTTCCTTTTATTTCCGCCATAACACAAAACATCCCAGTCACCGCAGGCCTCACATAGCTGTTCGGTAGAAAGTGTATCGGCACGGGTAAAGCGATTTGTCTCGTGTGTTGTATGGCGTATTGTTTGTGGTGAGGTGGCCGACACGGTTATGCAAATGGGATCTGAAGCGTGCTTATCGTTCAGACTACGTAAGAAAGTCCATGTATACTCTCGCCTTACTCTTAGGCCTTATTATATCAAGGTACTGTAGCAAATATGTTCTTAGACCCAGGTTTTGTTTACGCAGCTTTTGGATGTGATGACTGGAGTGAAAGTTTTGGCTCTATTTAAAGGCTGAGTCCGATATGCTTAGGTAAATACAAATTGTTTATTTTACATAGATGTTACTATAATAATAGAGAGGTTTTGCATGGCTAGGTATGCAAGACATTTTTTCCATAAATAAGCGAATGAATACGAACGCTATTGCTAAAAGCTCGCACTACCACTATACCCTCATGTTCTGATGTAACATAATGACTCTAACGTGCGGGCAAAATAATCAAAATCTACTAAACACTAAGACAAGTATCAAGCTCTACATAAATAGGTAAATTGGCCGATTTGTTTGGTCGTTAACCTGAGAATGCACTATTAATGTGCAAGTAGTGGTTCCACGTAATTTGTTAGGTAAGTACGAGTAACAGCTATAAACAAACGCAATAATTGTGACTAATAATTAAACTCGTTTCACTTCCTACGTAATGCATAGATGAGTTTCATATGTAAGTAAACAAATTAAAAGCTCACATGACTTAGATAATGGCACGGAACCATAAGCAGAGGACGAAAACCTTCAGGCAGACTTGCTTTGGAACGGAAAATATCCGAACTTCCCTTCCCCGAACATAATTGAAACTATCAAAACTGCTTTAGGGCAAAAGCTTACTTACTACAAATCGTGCGACGCCTAAACCTACGTAACTTTTAAGTATAGATGATTGAATGACTACACTCTGCACTTCCTATAGGCAGGCGGAGTCGCGGAACTACGACAATATCGCCGGAACAGTTTCACTTTCCGATTGAATAATAGCTTAGAGAGATGATATTCATATTTCTATAGCTCCGGGCCTATTGTTAGACAAAGTGCTGTGTTGCCTTTAAGCAAGAAACTGGCTTTGAGAACTTATTATAATTCTAGATTTGTAGATTTGCTAGAATCAGGCAGACTCTGTTATTTATTAGAGGAAATGCCCAGGGTGCTTTATCAGAACTGGTTCGGAAAAAGCTAAATGTAATTCCCCAGCAACATTTCATTCTCTAACCCATGTCTCGTAAACCACGCTATAATGTTATGACCATCCATACCAATTGAAGTGAATCAAACCGCATTATCACACGAAACAGTCACACGTTTCGCCTAACGGTGACTGAAACTCCTTCCGATATCATTGTCCATTCCTCGCACGTGCAACCACATGACAAATCAAGTTGTAGAACCACAGGTCGGTGAGTAGCGGTGAAGGCTTTTGACTCGGATTAATGGCCTGAAGATAAAGTGATTGATGGTATAATGGCGCACGTGATACGCCAAAAAACAAACGGAAAGTTTGTGGTCTACAGACTACGGCTATTTGGAGGATATTGTTGGATAATCAGTGTGATTTAATTGCATTTAAGAGACAGCCTGTTTTGGTAAAAAATTACGGAAAATAATGAATATCCCGTATTATAAAAACCTCAATTACCGAACACATTAATTTTGTGGACTTTGATGTTGTTTTTGTTACAAAACGGATTTTATAGGTGAAATAGCATTTTATTAAATTAACTAGCCGTCTCCCGCGGCGTTGCTCGCGTTAGAGTGTGACTTTTCAAAATTTCTTTCTTAGTGCGCCCCTACACTATATAAGGAACCTACCCTCCAAATTTCATACCTCTAGGACTTATAGTTTAGGCTGTGCGTTGATTCTCTGTCAGCTTCAAAAGAGTTTTATATATATTGATTGATGAATGATGAACTAGATAGGTACCTAGTTACCTACCTATCGGCCTTACCCTAATATTGACTCAAAGCTTAAGATGTGTAGCGAGCGAGTCAACCATACTTGCACATTTGTCATGATTGTCATGCAATCCCCCACAACTTCGACGATCTAATAGAAAACGCCCTGTATCAAAGAGGAATTTTCAGCGTAGACACCTAGATATCGATAACATACACTACACACGCAGTTTTATTTATCCACAATGCCGTACTGTACAAATCTGCTCGTATGAAAATAAGCGAAAGTGCAAATCATCTTGATAAAGATCACCACTGGTACTATCCGACGACACAAAGCTACGCGACTGACTAGTGTTCCGCTCAGTTTGCGCCAAATTGCACTCTGCAACGGTAAATGTGTTTTGCAACCGTATCATTGCTGTTTTGTTATTGATGTGTGTTTTGTTTCTCAATAAACCTACGAGATATTGATATAGACTTCCTTTGCCATGGAAAGTCCAAAGAATTTCAAAGGCAAAGTTGTCCTCAAAACTCCCAACATTGTTTTATGCATCTACCAATATTACCTGGTATTTACAACTAAATCGACGTCTGGTACCTATCTGTTGGTAATATTGCAAGTAAAAGGCTTCCCATCCCAACCTCTTTCACTTTCAAACGCACTCCCGCATTCATAATTATTATTACCTAATCATCAATCAATATAATGTATTTATATAAAACTCTTTTGAAGCTGACAGAGAATCAACGCACAGCCTAAACCAGTATTTATTTATTTTTTATTTAATACTTTATTGCACAAAATTATAAATTTGTTACAAAGGGTGGACTTAATGCTGAAAGCATTGTCTGCCAGCCAACCCAAACGTGGTGGTGTAATGAGGAGGTTGGCGTGCGACATTACAGAGAATAATATCTATTTATCTTAAATAAAAATCGTATCCTTATATAGTGTAGAGGTGCACTAAGAAAGGAATTTTGAAAAGTCGCACCCTAAAGGGTTTAGAACGCGAGCAACGCCGTGGGCGACGGCTAGTAACAGATAATATTATATCCTTACCTACCTACTTATCATCTGTCCCTTGTTATACTAACTTATATCCTTACATATCATCTGTCCCTTGTTACAGAGAGCGCACAGTTCGTTGCTCGTCAGTGCTGATCGGTGCCTTAGGGCTGTCACTGGTAGCCCTCGCAGTGTACACAGCTGTGCTGGTGCTGACCGAGTACCGGACGCCGCGACCCTGCGTCAGCGAGGATTGCGTGGCTACAGGTCAGTTACTGAACACATTAGTTATTAGTTACGTACAATACCCAATGCCCCTATATCGACTAACAATAGCCGCAAAAAGCGGGAGTAATCGCGGCTACCTCAACGGGCCACAGCTAATAGAAAATAAAGAAAGCATTAGGTACATAGGTTCGTCGATTCTTGGGGGATTCAAATTGGTAGGATTATAAAACTTTCTATCTATCTATCTATCTATTTAGCCTGTATGCACCCACTGCTGGGTATAGGCCTCCTCTTTAGTACGCCAGTCTCTCCGGTCCTGCTAAAACTTTAAATGAAGAAACATTTATAAAAGGAACTAACAATATGGACCTGCAAACTAAAGTCACGACGCAAATTGCCTGGCACAGTCATCATTACAATTATA
Organism: Eulithis prunata; assembly: GCA_918843925.1. Taxonomy (NCBI): domain Eukaryota; kingdom Metazoa; phylum Arthropoda; class Insecta; order Lepidoptera; family Geometridae; genus Eulithis; species Eulithis prunata. The sequence goes on from OU974012.1 coordinate 9,470,451, forward strand.
CCGCATCTCAGCTTTCCTGGTATTTTTCATAAGCACCATAAAATCTACATAATAGATTCCTGTCTATTTACTTTATAACTTACATAACTAGCACGTGTGTGTATGCTGCCAGTGACAAACGCAGTTCAATAATTGTTTGGCATAACTTCTTCAACGTATGCAAATGGGTTAATGAATGTAAATTAAATGCATATTGCCCTGCACTGATAAGGTACACCTATTGCAAAACTATAATTGCAAGCAACATAAATGACATCTTCAAATGCTTTAGATTCCATGGTTTGGTATGCCGTGGAATCTAAAGCATGAAGACTACTTCAGCTAGAGGCTGATGTTTAAGAACTCGTACTCATGTTATTTGATGAGTTTTTCGCGAATACTTTGGAGAATCGTAGGTATGACGATATATCAAAATGGTTGAAGGAGTAAAATGAAGTTGAAAAATTGCTGGGTGACATTTATAAAATAAATTATAGTGGTCCACCAATGTGAAGATAATTACCACGTAAAATTACATAACATGTGATGTGGTCAAATCTACCGCCACTGCTTCAGTGGATAGTAGACCTATGCAAATGTATAACTTTAATCATACGAAGCTTCATCTGTTTAGAACACATGTATGCAAAGTGCTTTATAGTTAATAGCACGTGAATCGCAATTACCATGAAATGCGCTCTATTAGTGAGGAATGAATGAAAACAAATGTTTGTAAATTGTTTACTAGATGATTAATCGTGGCATAATTATTGAATCCATTATCATAATTCATTGAGAACAGAAGTCACAATTACAATGGATCTGTGCGACATGTCCTGTCGCATCAAAACTATATGCAGTTAAAAACGTCTACAAAGTGTAGCTTCAAACTTCTGATGACTGTCACCTATGTGCTTGCAGCATGCTTGCAGCTTTTTGATAGGTGAAAGCACTGAACGTAGGTAATACCGCGTGCACACTATGCCCATATGCCGCTGCCGGAATGTATGGCGGCATCAATGCCGCGGACTTATTGCCACAGCAACATCGCCTTTATTCTCACTAAGCGGCATTCATGCCGGCAGCGGCATGAGCATAGTGTGCACGCGGTATAAAGCCCAAAACACACAGAACACGTGCACGGGTCAGTGCTTGTCGTCCATATCAATTGAACGGAATAACAACGGTGTGTTTCGCCCTTTGAATGCAATGACATGTGGATTATTGTCGATGTGTGTGTAGGTTACGCAATTTACTATGCATCTCTGGGTGAGGCGGTACGTCTGCGAAGACAGCTCGCTCCAAAATACAACATCGTTGGGTTGGGAGCCGATTTGAGCTTTTTTCGAAAACAAATACACGTGTAGGTATACCATAACAAGACAATTCCGTGAAGCTTATTAATTATTGCATGATGAAATATTTTTTATTTTTACTCACTGTTCCATAAATAGGTAATCCCCATAAGTGTGATCTACTTCGCGTTACTTAGCGTTCTATTGCGCATTTTGCGTATAATTGGTGTTTATTATGAAGGCTCGTGGTATAATGAACAGCAAAGTATTAATTAAATAGAGATATGACACGCAATACAATTGTTTTGATTCACCCTCTATCTGGATGTACGAAGACAAAACAACGAGGCAAAACTATTTATGCCATTATTATATCAACACCTTCCTAAGTTCAGCACGTACCTACATTAGTTTAGATACTTACGTTAATTATCATTCTTTTCCTAAAAATGTTTAATATGTGTGTGCTGTTTTGTTTATTACTTGTATCAATCGAAACTTTTGCACGTTCCACTGATTCTACTATTAGTGAAACAGGTGAGGCATCCTAATATAAAATAAGACTTAATTTAAGTAAAATTTAAACACCTACGAATGCTGACGGTTTTCTCCTACCTAGAATTTCCAAGCTTATTTCACAAAAAACTTTTTTTACTATAATTTTTAAAGTGTGTTTTGTCTCCAGCTTCAAGGGTACTATCAGCACTGAACAAGGACGTACAACCTTGCACCGACTTCTACGAATTCGCGTGTGGAGGCTGGATCAAGAAGAATCCCGTCCCAGAATGGGCGACCTCCTGGGACCAGCTCGCTAAGCTACGGGAACAGCTGGTAATAGACCTTCGGGAGCTGCTGGAGGCTGATGATGCAGAGGATCTTCCTGGAAGCGTGAGGAAAGCCAAGAGTCTCTACAGAACTTGTGTTGACACTGGTGAGTGAAACTGTATAAAATATGAACCAACCCTAAATTTCTGTAGGTACTTGTGAACTGAATTGGAGTCTCATATAACGTTCGTGTAACGGTCACCACACTTGTTCTTTTACCATTAATTTAATATCTTTATCTGCATGAAGTAGGTACTTATGGCTATGCATATTTTAATAAAACTCCAAAAACTAAATAGGTACCTAGCTACCTAATCTTACACACTTCGTTGACGCAAAAAACTCCAAGAAAAACTTGTTTTGATGATCTCTGACCCTATATTAGTCTCTGACCTGATAGATAACAGATGACGTTATTCAAAAGTAATTCTTACATATCGTACCCAAAGAAATACAACAACTAAACCATATTCCAGAAGCATCCAAGCAAATTGAATTAGTAACCAAAGTTTAATCTTACTCTCAGACAAACTGGAAGAAGGAGGCATCGCACCGATCCAAAGAATTCTCGAGAAACTGAACCTTCCACCGCGGCCACCTTCGGAAGTTAGTGGCAACTTCTCATGGGAGCTGACAGCCGGCAGAGGCAGGAGAATGTTAGGCCTTAATGTACTACTGAGTGTACAAGTGGCTGAAGATGTCAGGAATACAAGCAGGAACAGAGTTGTGGTGAGAACTCAAATATAGCTGTCGATAATATTAAACTTATAAGAGAATAGAAAAACCACAGCAAAACAAACAGCTCGGATAACTGCTCGGAGCTATGAATCTCCAGCTGGGCCATGGGTAGGAGACTTCAGTAGCGTCTCTAACTAAACTATAGAAACATCACGATAGGAAAGGAAGACCTTGTAATAAACAGAAAGGAAACAGTCTGGACTAGTTCTATGAAAGCTCTAGGTGATTTTAGATTCGGTTGTATTTTTTTTTCATGTTTGTTACCTCATAACTCCGTAGTTTATGAACCGATTTGAAAAATTCTTTTTCCATCTGAAAGGGTATTACTTCCAGATTGGTCCCATAATCTTTTATCAAAATAGGTTCAGTAGTTTGGCCGTTAAATAGGAATAACTGAAAAAACACGTCATCCACGAACACGACATTAAGTATTTTGCTTTCCTGTGACATTTCAATGGTGTTCATGATAAATAGAACAAACCCAATGAACTACCATCCTCATCATCATCATGTGATGATGAAGATTGTATCAAATTGAATTGATTGACATTACAGTAGAGTATATTTCAGATTTTTTTAACTGTCGTTATAGGTGGAGCAAGTATCCCCCGGGTTCAGTGATCGCTACTTATTAGAGCCGGTGCAGTTCGCGCACGAGATCGCAGAGTACCGCAAGTACATCCGCGCGATGATCGCTATCGCAGACCCGCCCACTGACGCAGATCAGTTCGCGGACGATATTGTGGACTTCAGCAAGGCATTGGCTAAGGTATTTTAAGCTTATTTTGATATACATTCTTTGTGTACCTTTCTCTATACTAATATTATAAAGAGAAAAATTTGATTGTTTGTATGTTTGCATTGAATAGGCTCCGAAACTACTCAACGTTGGGAAGCTATACTATCCCTGGGTGACATAGGCTATATTAATTTGCAAAAAAATAGGGATCCGGATATAGTAGACATTTCAATTAACAAAAATTCCGAAAAAGCTGAATTCTGGTAGAGAGCCACCAGTTGAGTACCAGTAGAAATAAACTGCTTCTACCAAAATTCTATTCTTTGATGGAATTTTTGTTATTTCAGCACTTTTTTCGTCTATTTTGACCGGACTACTAGTCATACTTCGATTGTACCTTTCCAAAATCGATGTAAAGGGAATAGGAAGCGTAAACAGTAATATTTAACATAACAATAGTCTTTGTCGACGTAACGGGAATCGACGTAAAGGGAACCATTCATTTTTTATCAACCTAGTACTTCCTACAGTGTCAAGTTCTTAGAATTTATAAAGTCTAACACAGTGGTACACATTACAGATAATGACTCCAGTGGAAGTGAGACGCAGTGGTACACATCTGTTCCACGAAGTGAGCGTACAGCAACTACTGTCGGGTACTAGCGGCGGACCCGCGCAGTGGAAACAGGTGAGTTGTTCTGACACAACAGCTCCTTGATAATCTACTTTGTTACGATGAAAGAGATGAAGTGTAAGGGGTCGTCTGATAGACAGATGAAGTTGTGATGACAAAATTTTCAAAGACATTTGTCCTGAAAATCAGCAGAAGATTTTATCAGTGTTAGATACTGAAGATGGCTGAAAAATCACAAATGCATTGGAAATAACTAATGCAATATTTGTACTAAGTTTTAAAATTTCACTTGTTTCAAAAGTCTCAGTTTTGTCTAGATACACTTATGGTATATCTTATAAAAAGTTAGAATAGACATTGTCTTGATTATGTATGGCAAACAAGACATAAAATGTCAACTCATAACTTAAGGGGGTAATTTAAAGAGAAATGAATTAATATGAGCCACATACTTAGTAGGGATTTCTAAAAAAAAAGCAACCCGAAATCCCCACTGGTAGGGAATTTCTGGAATATATATCATTTATAGGACGTTTCGTAGATCTTAGGACTCCCAAAAGTACCTATTGAATTGACTAATATTTTCTAATATTTGCAGCACGATTGGGAAGGTTACATGACGCTAGTATTCGCAAACACTACCATCACACTACACCCCCTACAAGACCGGGTTATAGTTATGGACCTACCTTATCTACAGAAGCTGGCGATATTGCTTAATGATACCAAGCCTGTTATTATTGGTAAGTTTTAAAGAAATGTTTACACTGACATCACACAACGCTATTCCTAAGCAAAGCTGATAATCTCAATGGCGCGTCGTGGGAGAGATCTACACCCAGCAGTGGACCGATATATGTAGGTTGATGATGATGATGATGAAAGCTGATAACATTATTGATTTTTGCTAGCTTAAGTTACCGGGGAGAGACCTACGTCCAGCAGTGGACTGATATAGGTTGATGATGATGATGAAAGCTGATAACATTATTGATTTTTGCTAACTCAGGTTACCGGAAAGTCGTTAGGGTTTTGGGGTTAACTATCCATGACATTAATTGTCCTTTACATTTTTCATATAAAAATAAATTGAGCACTTAGTTTTTTGTTGACGTTAATAACTTGTGTTTATTGCCTTATCAAAATGATGCGGCAATAAAGACTACGTAACTCCTAAAATTGAGTACCCAAATATACTATCCCACATTACAGATCATATAATACTAAACTCACATGTATTTCACTAGACCATGTCAAAGACATTTAGATGTAGGTATAGATGTTCCACTTCTAGCACATAAGGTCTATCTTATAAAAAGTTAGAGTAGACATTATGTCTTGTTTACCATACGTAATCAGGACATAATGTCTACTCTAACTTTTTATAAGATAGGTTAGTGGATAAGTAGTTTTATAAAGTTTTAATGAGTATCAAAAAGATTTATCTAGCCCATCGAAAGGTAGTCTGGAATAGATCGCTCACAGCGATAAAACCGCCCTTATAGGTAAGAATATTAAACTGTGTTTTATTTGATTTGTCATTGACGTGGTGTTTTGTATATTGTCCTATCGTCCATAATTTTGATGAGATAATTCTTCTTCTTCTTTTGTTGCTATGGCTGTTCGGTGGCTAGGGCTGCCACGAATTTGCCAATATCAGTGTTTTTTGGCGTTTACTGGTTTACTAATCTTTTAACAAAAGGCGGAGATCTGAGTAGGTAGGTTAAGAAAAATGACCGTTGAAGAGATGAGATAATTATGATATCTGATTTTGACAACCGAGAATTTCTGTTAAGTTGTTCTATTTGTCTGTTAATTTAATGAGATTTATAGGTATGGGATTTTCATGGAATTTTATTCGTTCTGAAAACTATTATCTATATTGTTTTCAGAACGTTTCCTCTGGTGGAGCGTATTTTCGACCGTAGCCCCAATGACGCTCAGCTCATTCCGAGACCTCGGCTTTGAGTTCTCTCGCGCTGTGTTTGGTCTGCAACAGCGCACTCCAAGATGGAAGTCCTGTACTGCTAATGTTAACGCTAACTTCGGCGTTGCTTTGAGCTATCTGTATGTGAAGAGGCATTTCGATCAGGACTCTAGGAAAAAGGTATGTTTCAATATTTTGAATAGACTTCTCAGATTTTCCAGGGAGAAGTTTTAAGCCAATTTTCAGAGTATTTATCTGGGAAGATGTAGAAAAGATTGCTATAAAATTGTGCCTTATAACGAAAAGGCAAGTTTTTAAATCATTACAACAGCACAAAGAGATGTTATAAGCATTTTTCTGGATAAACGTGGAAGAGGTCGCCAGTTTGATTAGACTTCCGTTTCGACCAATTTCGAATGAGCATAGCTTTTGATCAAGGCCGTTTTTAGAGAAAAAGAGGGATCTTTGACCTGGTTTTTAACAGACAGACCATGGACTATAAAATTATATTCAGTCCATGAGACAGACGAATATCAAACCTTAGTTTAATAATAACCAAATGCTCAGTACGATCCTTTTTTGATGACAAACAGATAACTAGACTAACTAGAGACTGGGGTATTTCTGACTACCCTAACTTTTATTGTTCATAGCCATGTATTGATTATCTATGGCTTTTTATCTTTTGTTTTTCATGTGGTTTTTCAATGATACTTTATCACGTAAAATTGTTATTCTCCAGGCAATAGAAATGATAGAAGACGTCCGCGATGCATTTGCCGCTGCAGTACAGGACTTGGACTGGATGGACGGAACTACTCGTCTCAAGACGCTCAGCAAGCTGAAGGCTATCCGCAACTTCGTGGGCTTTCCTGCCTGGCTGCTCAGTGCTGACCAGCTGGATAAACATTATAAGCATGTAGGTACTTTTACGTAGTGAACTCGTTGCTAGGCTTGCTTAGTCAATCTTCATCGATGATCTAAGTTAAGCGACGTTCTGCGCGGTCACTATTTGGATGGGTAACCGTTGGTGACATTTACATCTGAGAGCTACCGTGCTTCGGAGAGCATGTTACTGTCCCGGCGTTAGCAGTCGTTAAGCCAAGACGGAGGTCTTAAGGCGGCCTAAAAACTCAGTCAAAATAGTTGGCCACTAACTCATAAAAGCTTGCTTGCTTGCTTCTACGTACGTAAAAACGCAAAATCGTTCTGGAACTCCACAGCTGGACATAATGGCGTTGGTCATGGATACTAAACTAAGACATTATATTTCAGGCCGAAGTGGTGGAAGGCAGCCTCTTCGATTCCTACCTGAAGCTGACGTGGGCAGCCGTCAAAAAATCATTGGAAACGCTCCGAGAGAAACCTGACAGGAACAGGTAACTTTGAAGCATCCTGAATGTTATTGCTGAAAAACATAATTGTCCTCTGGGACCTCGTCCAGGGGACAAAATCGCTATTAAAAAGTAACAACCTAGTTTAATCAGGTTTTGTGTTACTAACACCATATTATGGACCGATAATAGGGATATTGGGTGATCCAGTTTAGAAAATCCGCAGACTGTTCAGCCTGTTTATGAATTCGGGAGTAAATCTCTGAAGGTTGGTTACAAGCTCATGTGAATTTATTTGACAGGTGGGTGGCAACAGCTACTACAGTAAATGCATTCTACTCGGCTACACTTAACTCAGTCAGTAAGTACAAGTACCTACCTTGGACGCATTATTGTGTAAATTCGTCCAAGACAAGAACTCAACGTTTATAGAATTTTGATCAATAGTAATGTCAATCAATTACCTAGAGGCTGGAACTAGAATTTTATGGTTGACTTAATTTTTTTTTTATCATAAAAGTAATGGAACTAGCTGATAGCTCACCTGATGTTAAGTAGTAACTTCTGCCTATAACAATGCATTCACAGAGCAAGTCCAATGAGGACGTGCCCTGTAAGGCAATGCACTGCGTCCATCACTCTGAGATGTAAAGATCTTGAAGTCTCAAAAAATAATGTCAGGCTTTATAATAGTGTTACCTAGAGCTCCTATAGAAAAATAAAAAATCCCATCTCTTCGCCCCGATTTCCACAGAACATGACTAAGATCCTTCAAGGAGCCCTAAAGTTCACAACAGCTTTCATTTTAGTCTGAGGTTAATTTTTTTTGTCTTTTTAGCGTTCCCAGCCGGAATCCTCCAACCGCCGTTTTACGGAAACGGAATTGAGTAAGAACTTTTTTTTCTAAAACTAAAGCATGTTAAAAGTAGTGTAGGATACTAATGATTTCTCTGTTTTCCAGAGCAATCAACTACGGATCTATCGGCGCTATCATGGGGCATGAAGTGACGCACGGATTTGATGACCAAGGTACGAAAACAAGACTAAGCAAGACTAGGTTAAAAATTAGGCTAGGCTAGGTTTAAAAAATATATTCCCACTAGTTACATTGCTTGTTCTATTGAAACTTCATTGGTAAAATTCTGACATACCTAGGTACTGTTATTTCGACGACGACGTCGGTTTTCTATTCCCCTAAAAAACCATTTTAAAATTCATAGCTCTTGGTTAATCTCTTGTAAGTATACTTCTAAAATTGTAACACTTATTTTTACAAAATTAACGTATCTTTTACCTCGCTTGTTCCATCAAATGCCCATACGTTGGCGTTGAAGACACAATTTTGAGATAGGTACATTTAACTCAAGACGAAGTCTACATTTCTTATTGTTTTGTTTGTCGTAGGTCGTAGGTACGACGAGGAAGGTAATCTGAAGCAATGGTGGTCAGCAGCCACGTTGGAACACTACCACGGCAAGGTGCAATGCATCATCGATCAGTACACCAAGTATCATATGCCACAACTGCCAGACTATACGGTAAAATACTACTAATATTATAAACGCGAATGTTTGTATGGATGTTTGTTCCTCTTTCAGGCAAAACGTACTGATCCGATTTGGATGACACTTGGAATATATATTGTCCGTGACCTGGATTAACACATGGGCTACTTTTTATCCCGGGAAACCAACAGGATCAAACGGGCCGCGAACGAAGTTGCGAGCGGAAGCTAGTGCTCTATAAAACTTGTTTATGTAGTTTTCTGTATGGATAATTTATTGAGACACGTAATAATGTAATGTACAATACAGGTGCATGGTTTCAACACGCAAGGCGAGAATATAGCCGATAACGGCGGCCTGCGCGCGGCACTGAACGCGTACAAGTTACTGTCACGGCGACATCCCACCACTAGGCGGGACACATTGCCCGGCTTGCCGGATTACAAGCCGGATCAACTGTTCTTCCTAGGATTTGCACAGGTAAATTTAGTTTTTGTTAGGGATTTTTATGACTTTGGAAGGGTTTTGTTCCCAGCGATGGGATTCTTAACTTCGGTTTTTGTTAGGTATTTTTATGACTTTGGAAGGGTTTTGTTCCCAACAACAAGGATTCTTAGCAGCTACAGGTCAACTGTTCTTTCTGGGGGTTTGTGACTTGTATAGGTATTAGGGTGCCTTCTGGTAAGATCGGCGTAATATTAAGTCCGGATAAATCACGTAACTAAGCAATTATCATTTAAAATCTTACCAGAAGGCACTGTATACTTTTGGAAGGGGTTCTACGGAGGTAATTAGGAGTTTGTAGTGAAAATAGAGGAGCCCTCCTCATTTTGGGACTCAAGAAAGTTTGAGTTCCTCAATTTACTTTCCAGCAGAAGGCTAATTACCAAGTAAATCAACTGTTCTATTTTTTCTTTTAGATGAAGTGTACTGTAACTTACTGTACTTTTTTTAGATATGGTGCGGAAACTCTACAGTAGGTGCACTAAAGTCCAAGATGGTGGAAGGCGTCCACAGCCCTAACAAAATCCGAGTCATCGGAACTCTCAGCAACTCCAAAGAGTTTGCTGAAGCCTGGCAGTGCCCGTTAGGTACACCCATGAACCCAGAACACAAGTGTATACTATGGTGATACTCCAACCAATTGTGATCTAGTTATAAGATAGCCAAAGACAATACAAGGGTTACCAACAAGTTACCGCCTTAGTTTAAACTTTATGTACAAGTGATTATTATGTACTTCGGGTAAAATAAGATTTGAAATAAGAGACTGCATTTGAATTGACTCGATAGACAAATATTTATAAGAACAAATTAACCTAGTGATTTTATTTTTAAGAGCAAAATGACAATGTATTTAATAGATAGTTATTGATTAACTATAGTGCATTTTTAATAAAAAAAAACTAAATAGCTCATGTTAGGGACATAATGAAAAAAAATTTACTTATAACATCCCACAACATATAATAAAAAAAAATCTTTGATCCATAATGTAAAATAAAAAAAATTGAAGTTATAAATAAATTAAAATCAACACTGTACTGAACATCTACCCATTTTAGTCTTACAATATGATTCTGTTATCTACTGTTTCTCTCTAAATTGTATTCTCAGTATTGCAATAAGAAAATAAAAAAAAGCTATTTATTGAATTGTAAGAGAGATCAATGTACTTTTTGATAATGTTTGTAAAGAATTAAAAAGAAACTAAAAAATGTTACCAGATATTTTATTTCTTCCGACTATACTGGAACTGGTAGATTGGAGCTGAGACAGCCGTCCCGGGTTTCACTCGCTTTGGCTTCAGGATCTTGAGTGAGGGGTCTTGAAGATGCCTTTTTAGTTCCATCTTTTGCTGGATCAGGGTTAGCTCTTTCTCTCTGTCTATTCTTTTTGATATTTCTTTGTAGATCTTCTCCTTTTCCTTTTTGTGTGATTGCAAAGTCTGTTGAAGAAATGTAAGGGTATTGTAACAATAATTAAAAAATAATATTCTTAGACATAATATCACACAACACTCTCTAGTCACAAACTAAGCAAAGCTTGAACTAGATTGCTGGTAAAATACTTATATTTTTTTTTTGTAAATACATATTATGATACATAGTAACACCCAGACACATAACAAACATTTATGTTTGCTTGCCACATACAAATGTTCGATCTTGGTGTTGATCGAACCCACTGCAGACAGAGCTACTACCAACTGAGCCATGACGCCTGTCTTGGCGCGATTGGTTGCATCATCCAAAGCAGCTTCACTGCAGTGCAGTTCAACTTAGTACCTATGTTATTACCTTTACTCTGTTAAAGCTTACCTCTTGATTAAGTTGAGGCAGCTCCATCTTGGCAAGGTCAGCCATCCTAGGCCGGTTTGATTTCCTATTGATGAGTTTGGGATGTGTGTCGAGTCTCTTTGCTAAGTCAAAGTTTTTTACTTCATCCTCATCAACAAAGAATGTGTGCTTGTTTTGAGTTGCATCAGCTACATCTGTCATGTGGAGTTGGGCCTGTAAGAACCATGCTAAGGATTATAGCGGATTATGGCTGACACTAGAGATTTGAGACATCATACAAATCCTAGTAGTACTATAAAAACGAAAGTTTGTATGGATATATGGATGGATGTTTGTTACTCTTTCACACAAAAACTAATGATCCGATTTGGATGAAACTTGGAATATAATATTTTCCGTGACGTGGATTAACACATAGGCTACTCTTTATCTCGGAAAATCAACGGGATCAACGCGAAACCCAAACTAAGTCGCAGGCGGAAGCTAGTGATTTGTATTTTTATAAAACACGCACCTGTAACTTTTCAATCCTTCTATTCTCCATAACTCGTTTCATGTTTATGTATTTTACATCCTGTGTTTGCATCAGCTTCACTTGCTCTGTTGTATGAACATCTTCTTTTTCTAACTCGTGGTGCTCCTAGAAAAAGAAAAGACAATTAGCACTAACTTGTTTGAAGCCCAAATTGACACCACTCTATTTTTCACCCTGGAACGCCCAATTTATCACTCAACCTGTCAGTAAAAACTAGTACTACTTATACAACTAGATTTACTAGCGGGAAATCATGTAAATACAGAGTAAACAACAGTTAGTAGGCTCACTCACCCCATTCTGGACTTTTGAATTGATCATGTGAAAGTAGAATTCATCAGGGTTCTTGTCCAACGCACGTTTGCGCAGAGCTTTCAGCGTTGCTCCCTTCCCATGATAGTCGTCAGCCCGCTTCTTGTAATCTTGTTTCTTTTCAAGAAGGCCAAAATGTTTCCGGGCCTCGGGTTGGTGTCTTTCTCTGTGAGTTTTTTGGTTAGCCTTGGCGGCTTTCTTCCACGAAGACATCTCAGCCCTTTGTTTTGCTTAGTAATGGGTGGGTTTTAATTTCCCGTAGGTATCAGAATTCTAATGTATCAGAATACAATGAAAGAACCTCAAATCCGACACAACCATCCAGCAAGCAAAGCATGCAATGCAAAACAAATACAGTGCTGCCAACTCCTACAAATCTGAGTCGCTACGTCGTTACTAGACTCAATGTTAAAAAATAAAAATTGAATCGCTCGCTATAAAATCGCTAAAACCGGTCAAGTAGACTCGATCGCCGAGTATTCCAGACCGGGATATTTAAATTGAACTTCTCTGTTTTTGATTGAAAATATAACTTTTGTTGATTTAGTTGTGAAACTGCTCCTATCCTACCATTATATAAAGGCTATTTTAAAAATCAGGCAACTGTTTTATGATTTGTACTACATTATAAGTCATTAATATTAGTCGCTAGGGCATAAGCAAAAGTTGTCATTTTTAGCAAGAAAGTAGTTAAGTTGGTAACATAAAATCCATTTTTAAACGTGCGTGCGGTGCGGTTGATGAACAGTGCGTGACTTCAGGATGACCTGACTTTGACAAGTACGCTTTTATAATTTTTGTAAATAGGGATTACCATCAAAAATCGGTGAAAATAAAAAAAAATTGTACGGTGGACTGTACGAAAATGATAAAGAAGCGAATGATTCAACGTCTAAAGATGATGGTATTATATTATGTGTAAAAGCGATTTTAATATCTAAGTGGTGCATTTGTAATTTCTGAAGAGTTTTTAAAGGCTATGGGTAACTTCACAAACATAAGAAATAGTATTTCAAGAGCGCTAAATAAACCCACTCCCAGAAACATGTTGAAAACGCCTCCTAATGAAGCTGGAAAATGAAACATTATGTTTTTTAAGCAGATCAATGCATCAGGATTGTACCTACACCTACTAATTTATTTACAAGTACCTATCACTTACACAGTAAGCTAAGCCATGTTTCGGTAGGGTTCATAGTGAATAACCTGGAAAGGCCGATATACACCGTCACATGAATTACGGTTGATGACGCGTTCAGATCCGAGCTGAAAAATATTCCGAATAATTTCCTCTCCATCGCATTCCAGACACTCAAATGTTCTATAATATAATCTTCAATAACTATTAACTTGAGTTACTACATACTAAATTGGATCTAGGGCAGTGTCCAAAACTTCCATCCGACCTGATTCCAAAGTTACAACAGTGGTGACTTTATTACAACAAGGCAAACAGTTGCATTCCAAGTTATCTGTAACAAAACGGACCATTCTCTAACAAAAATAATTATTGTTCTACCTAACTTTGCGAAACAGATTTCAATGATTTCTCATACTAGCATTTCAAAAGAAATCACTGAAACTAAATAATGTAGGTAGGTGATGATAATTTCTAGATGCTCATACTAGGAATAGGTACCTACGTGAGGTTTGAGTTATTAAATTGCATAGTGGGACCTTCTAGCGAGATAAGGAATGCGGGCAACAAAGACATGAGCATCTAGAAATTTACTTTGATGGATCCTAAGACACTCTAGTTGAGTCACGGTGCAAACGGGTGCTGTCTTCTCAAAGGTTTTTTTTTTAGGACGCAAAGGATTAATGCATCCGCACGCTCTTTCTGCACATCCAGCCTGCAACAAAAACTACACACTATTATCTAGGTAAGCATAGGTAATAAACATTCCGATGTGTATAGGTACCTTTGTTTTTAATCTAGTATTAAAATGATAACCTACTATGCAATGACCTTTGTTGTAATCTTTATTTGGATTGCATGCTATTCCAACAAGTTCCTCGACGGTATTCTGCGGAACCGAAGTGAAACGTAGCTGGGCGAAGTAGTTATATCCAGGTAAGACTGTCATAGGTTCTTCAGTTTCCTCAACCTCAAAAGTAGAGATTAACTGTTAAAAAAATAGGTTAGTTAGGTAAGTAGTTTTTATCTTTAAAGGTTTTTTTCTAATTTCCAGAACGTTATACAAAGGTAAACTTACCCTGCAACCTTGTGTGGGTTCATCTGAACATTGTACCGCCAAATCTAGTTCTTTGGTAGCTAGGAAACGAGTAGATGGACGCTGAACGATGGAATGCAATACTCTACAAAAAATTACAATGTTTGGGAGAAATTATATTTCTCATATTACACTTAGATAGCTGCGAAAATGCGATTTATTTTTGGTATCCTGAATAATTTTACTCACAGCATAGGTCGCATCACACAGCAAATTCCCCAAGGAGTTAATTCTTTCTTGAATAAAACTTCACATGGTACCATCATGTACTGCCACCGGCATTTTAGCATATACTGTTCACACGTGGGTAGGTTATTAAAAACCAATTCATTTAGTGAAATATTATTTGCTGAAAGAAGCTGAAAATTATGTTTAAAAGGTAACTCTTTGCTAAAACGTATACACTATACACGTAAACGTAACCACCAGCTTGTATATAGCTAAGTAAAATAGGTAGTTACTCGTGAATTACCACTTCAAGTTGCTGAAGGAGTTCCATTGATGTCGGCTTCACGGAAAGAACTTGCGCCAACGTTTTTCTTGCTCGCTCCGCTAGAGTAACGTTAGCTGTCCTAATGGAAAAATTTATGTTTCAATTTATCTAGGTAGCTAAGTGATTGGTATAAAGCGATAAAAGGAGTGCCTACCTACCTTAAGCTTAATTAAGTACTTAGGATAGCATTATTATTATAACATACAGTTCGGCAACGAGTATAGCAGCGCTGGGCTCAACCGGCGGGCACAATGCTACTACTGGCATGTACTGGTAAATCGTTTCTTCAGATTGGAGGTCCACCAGCTCCAGCACGGCCGGAACTTCTAGAAACCGTTTCCACAACACTGTACACAGCAGCCCCGCACAACATGTGCTCGCGCAACAGCAGATTAACCAACCGATTCTGTAAAACCGAATATTATCCGAAAAAAATATATATGCACTAGTTACTTGTTAATTGGTTTACCGGAAAAAAGTTTAAACATTACAGATCTTGCAAGCACTATTTCGTAATCAAATGCAGCTCGATTACAAATGCCATGGCGCCAATATTTAAATATACCTAGCCTAACAGTACATTATGTATTCGAGTTTTTAATGCTTCATTCTCTTTCTATTTTAAACGAATGCTTTGTGAAGGAACTTTACTTACGTACCGGTCCATGTAAAATTTAGAGCATAGATATTTGAATCCATGCAGAGTTGTCGTGCTGAAGAAGTGGCGAACTGCTTGGGTCCAGTTGGATACTTGTTTTTTAACCATTTTCATTTTGCTAATGTGTTTCAAAGTGATTGAATATAATCGCCACTGTTTACTTGCAGGAATAAATAAAAATGAATTGACATCAATCGGCTATCGTGATTGCGAGTAAACTGTCTAGGTATTACCGCCTGCAAACACTAACCGATGCCGTTAATTGCTCGGGGTAATTGCTATACTTACCTACCTATCGGGTAAGCAGGAGTGAGTGGAAGTATCAGTATTCGACATCTAAATATTGGAAAGTGCCTATTCAGGAGTGCTGGCGATGTTTATCTATATATTATTTGTAGGTATGTACCTACAATCGATATTCCATCAACTGCCTCTTTGGCCTTTGACACGTCATTTGCTTATCTGTCCACGCCATCTATTGCTATTGACGGACGGTCCAATTATTATAATTACCTTACAAGGCAGGTATGTACCTATTAGGTTTAAGAAATTGTGCCAAAAGATGTTTGATATTGTTTTATGCAATTTATTTTGTTGAGTAAATGTCGCTAAGATTAAATTCACTTCTAAAAATACCTACTACATGAAAAATTATACATAATATTCTTAATAAATTGATTACAATGACATAGGTAAAGTAAAATTAGTCATAAAAGACTTGTCAGGGATAGGTAATACCTACCTAATATTTTTTTTTTAATAATTAGGTTTACATGATAGCAAAACATTGAGCATACTAAAGTATGTGAGTCAGTATTAATTATTATGCTTTTTTGGACATTTTAATATCATTTTGGGTGAATTTTATTTATATTATACAATATACTTAAATTAGGTACTAACAGATACACTACATACCTATAATAGGTGTTAATTTTACAATAATTAATATAAATAAGCAGGTATGTAAACCTAAATAAAATTACAGATCACGTACAACAAATAAAATATTCTCCATCCTACATAAGTATTAACCAGGGACTAATAAAAACGGATACTTATTAATAAAAACAAAACATTCATTATTGTATGAGGCATACTACCCTACAAAGCCATCTTTGGGTGTTCACATAGGTAAGTGGTACCTACCTGATGCTCTATGCCTACCTACTACTACTTTCACAAAACACGATACTAACATCTAGCATTTTTCGTCATTTGATTCAATTCATTCATTTTGATTAGTTGGTACACGATATTTTAACTGGTAGCATGTGACTAGAAAGCTAAGTACGCTCATTTTTGACAAATATTCAAAATATGTAGGTATGTAGCTACCTTGGGTTCTACCTTTAATATTTTGTCAAATAAATTGGGTAAAATTATAATTTGTCATAAAATTTTTCGTTCAATAAAGTTGACAAGTAGCCAATATTACAAAAATACCTATTATTTTAGCTTTTTGATTCATTACTATTCCAAGTGGTTCTACACGGGTAGTCATATAATCAGAGTGCACGCGTTTTACCTAAGCACGGATTGCGAGGATGGGCCAGCACTTTATGGTGGGGACAGACTGACCCTTGGACCCTCGTTAGGTTTCGTTCCGTCAGTGTGTACTCAACATTACTTTTGTTTTTTTATTTGTGAGTGTGCGCCTTACCCCATTGTACCGCCCGTCACCTGCGCGGCGGCGGCGCTACATGAGGGCGCAGCGCGAGAGGCCCTCGGGTACGTGTCACGTGTCAGTGTGCGTGGTGGCGCGGGCCTTGCGCGCGGGACGCACGTCCAGCAGACAGAATGTAGCGCGACACACGGGGCATGTACAGCGGCCCGAGAGCCAGCGCGCCGGCGGCATGGAGGACCCAGCACGCGCGGCCCACCAGCGTGCAATGCATGACATGCACCATAGAACCCTGCAACACAAATCATTTTAGAGGTAATATAAATCAGCTATGTACTAGGCGAATCACGCACAGGAAAGTCTAAGGGATGTAGATAAGATAAGCAGATGGTGCAAGTCCTGCGGAGCAAGTATAATGAGCCGATTACACATAGAGTACAGTAGCGAGTAGCGACAGCAGAGTTGACTACTCATCAAAAGAAAGGTTTGACTTTAAGTTAAATGCGACACGAGAGGCTTACTTGCAATGACAAGGCTGACACTGGGGTGGGCCGCCGACTAAATGCACCGGCGGCGCATGACAGAGGCGATCGAGCTTAACATCCGCATCCTCCTGCATGCAGCCAATACATTGCTCGATCTCCTGACAACCATGAACCATGTATTAGCAAACTTACTTTGACTTACTATGACACAAAAGTACTTACTAAAGATGATAAAAAAAAAAATTCTCACCTCATTTTCTGGAACAATGTACTCCGGATTCTGTAGTGCATAGTCCCTGAAGACAGTCACAAATCTCTCGATCAAAGTCGGCAATAGAGACAGGTGGTCTGGTACTCTGACAGGGTGGAACAATCTTGGCTGCAGATCCCTCAGGGCTGCAGTGGTGATGCGGAATGAGAAAGGTTTCACATCGTCTCTGGTGGGGATGGCTTCAATATTGATGTACTGGACTTCATCCTCACCTGCTGCTGATATGTTGTGGCTGTCTGTCTGTGGGTGAATAATTAAAATGTTTTTATTTTTAAAAGGGTCACATAAAATAAAGATGGGGTTTTTAAAAGATTAGATGAACCAAACTGACTCTAACTTATTGCAGAATCCCAAGAAAAGAAGTGATTGCCGGATCACTGGTTTTATGAGGTACTAGACACACCTCACAAGCATAATAACTCGAACTATCCACCCCAAATCTGCTCTTTATCTAAAGCCAATGCAAATTCAAATAGAACCAAAATATACTTACAGCCGTAGCAACCAGTGTGCATTCCGCCTGCCTGACCACATCTACTCTGTACTGAGACACCTTGATGAGCCACGTGGGGGTTGCTACAAACTTGCTTGTGGTCCTTAGTTGTATCGACACTTTATCAACACTGGAATTAAATAGTCTTGATAAAATCTGATTATATGAAAAGAGGCATAATTAGTCAAATGCATTTCTAATGTGTAATTTAAAGAAATCTTTCTAAAATGGTAATAAAATTATAATTAGGTCATAGTTTTTAACATAACAATTTGGGGTTGTAATAACAGATAACCTTGAAAACATCGTACTTTAATAATAAATAAATATTTTACACAACATTTTCAACTTACTTTTTAAATTCAGTATTGAGGTCTGCAGCGACTACCCTCCAATCACTTCCCTGAGTCACATAGGGAAGGAGAGTTTTCACCATAGGATGTCCATGCTTCTCATACTCCCACCAGCATATCATCTTGTAGAGGCACAGGAAAACACACATCCAACAGGACACAAATGTAAACATCAACCAATCCTCCGACCGCCAACCTCCGAAATAGAGTGCAAACCAATACCCCATTGGTAGAAACGAATGGACGACCATGGTGATGGACGTCCTCCTCATGTGGTAGCTCACAAAATTTACATTCTCAGACCCCAGAATACCGTCGAATATTTGAGGAATTGTAAATCCAGCAGTCACGAATTCTGTCGGCGGATAGACTATGCACGCAGTAAACAAAAAGTAAACCAACGTGATGAAGAACTCCATTATTAAATACAATTTGTCTATTTCATTTTTGTCTACAAATGCTGGGTAACAAAGGTAACAACTGGGTAAATAAAACAATTTGGCCAATTTGTTCAAAGAGAATGAATTTGTTGTTTTGGAAATAAAAACATAAAAACCTAGCTAGCAAAGAGAATGCAAAAGAAAACGAAATATTGCACAGTATGATAATCTATAGCCAAATAATTTCCGACGTGGTAGTCCATGTCACCACCACCATCACCATGCACTGGTTTGAATTATTGGACTGCGCATAATCATATTGCGCATTATTGGCTGTACATAAACGGTCACACGTGTACAGGCTGTCGCGCCTTCATACTATGCTAGGGCTGTCACAAAAAGGAGTGACAAGCCCGTACGACAAAGATAACATGAGGATGAGATTGTGGGTTGACTTATTGTCATGTAAACTGCTTCGCAAATGATTTTACTGCCCTAAGCTGGCAGAAGGCCACATCGTGGTCGACCATGGTTCTCTATACACAATCACCCGCAGTTACGCCTGTGAAAGTGCCCGGATTCCAGCCTAGTGTACGTGAACTAGGCTGTTCCAGTCCCTCAAAGGACAACCGGTTGAGCTTGGCTGTGCCAAGTGCTACCACCGACCTTCCCCACGAGCAAACCAATCCGCTTCCTCTCAGAATGGTCGACCACAGCCCTATGGGCCACGCAGTGTCTCTGATCGATACTTCAGAGGCACATCCTTCGGCTACGCTTGGACCCTTAGTACTCGTGAGATCTGATGGACTCTCGGAGCCGGCCGAAGTCCATCGGTTTCCCTACCGGCTATACCGCGGGACCCCAAGTACTAGGTAACGTCCTTGAGCCTTCGAGCCGATGCTCGATGGGCTTCTGAACCAATTCAGAAGCCCCGGTACCCGAACGTATACAACGTTCTTCCCTGATCTACCGAACTAGTCCATGTACAAAGGTACGCAAGTGGACTTTCAGATTAATTATCGCGGAGGGTAGATTTTAACACGGAACTGTCTTCCCAAAATCTCATTAGCCTCTAATAGCAAGTAGCAGATTAATCGCTAGCACTCACCCTGTGGCCGTGGGCTAACTTTTCCACCACGCCAGTACTCCTCTGTACTTCTACACTCGAACAGGGTAGTTGTTGCACTCCACGATGTCTCCACTCACCCTCAGACCTTCTCTCCTCGGGGCCAGGCTTCGCTCTGCGTGCCGCGCAGTTTTGCGGTCAACCCTACGAAAAAAGTATTACCAGCGAGAAAATATACCCGCCTCTTGTCAATTCAGAGTTGCCATCGTACAAAACTGATTTTAGACAAATTAAACTTACTTTTTTGTCTGTGACCTCGTGCATTGCGCGACACACCCAACAAAACAGAATTTTCACTCTAGCAGGGCAAGCAGATGACGCGTCCATTCCAGGATTTTCTCCCTTGCACGAATAGAGGCGCCCCTTCTGCTTCTTCCTTCTACTTCTGTCTCCTGCAGAGATTTTTCTTCAGCCACTTGTCCTGGGCTGAATTCTTCTGGCGGTAGATTTTCACCATTGACGTCATTACTTCGTCCTGAATCATCTGCCTCACAGACAGGTTCGATCTCCATCTGAGAAGTCTTCTCAGGACCACTGGCTATCGTCTGATCATGAGACTGCATCTCACTTTCTTGAACCCGAATTGACTCCAAGTCTGGGTTTACTTCTTCAGCCATACGTCCGCTGTACTCCTCTGGTTCCTGCTCTACTGTCTGTAGAGGCTGTGTATTCTCTTCAGAACTCTCTTCCAAAGGATAGAGATGCCCTAGAGAACGAGTGAAAATGGAGTCATCAACTTTTACTCTCGCTACTCGACATGCGCCATCTACACCTTCTAATAGGTCGACAATTTTACCAACTTTCCAGTTCTGTCGGTTCTTAGAGTCAGCTTTAATTTGCACGACATCTCCCACCTGTGGAACTCGACTGGATCTGATTCTGGGCTGCTTAGGCGAATGCTGTGATCTCTCCCTCAAACAGGTGAGATACTGCCCTATAAACATTTTCTTAAATTCTTCCAGAATCTTGATTCCCTTTTTCCAGCTTTCTATCAAGTCCGATCTAAGCCTTGATCCAGTACATGGCGCTTCTACTGGTGAAGGTTTCACTGTCAAACATTTTCCTAATGTTAGGAAGTCCGCTGGACGCAGAATGTGCTCCACTTCAGTGCCGACTCGGGTTAGAGGTCTTGAATTAATGACCGCTTCTACTTCCTTCATCATTGTAAGTAGCTTACTGTCACTCAGTAAGTGTTTTTCCAACGTGCGCTTTAGGCAATGCTTGACAAGACCAACCAGGCGTTCGTAGAATCCTCCATGCCATGGAGCTAGTTGAGGAATAAATTTCCAATGGATTTCCTTGTCTACGCAGTATTGACTTGTCATTACCTCAGAGGTCAATTTAAAACAAGTGGCATTGTCCGAGTACATCCTTTTTGGGAATCCTCTTGTAGCTGCAAATCTCCGCAAGGCTAGAAGACATTCTTCTGCAGAAAGATCTTTCACAATTTCAAGATGAACTGCTCGTACAGTCAGACATGTGAATAAGGATACCCATCTTTTTTCCTTTCCATTTATCGAACTCACATACAATGGCCCAAAGTAATCTACACCAGTAAATGAAAAGGGCTCGCTGAAGTTCACTCTTTCTGGTGGCAACGCTGGTGTATCTGGTAGTTTGTAAGGACCTCCTCCATGTTTCACACATTGCTGGCATGTCTTGAGCATCTTGGTTACTTTTGCTCTACCTTGCGGTATCCAGTATCTTTTCCTGATGATACTCAACGTGTGTGAAGCACCAACATGGTAATTACTCTCATGAGTTTCGATAATAATTTTATTTGTAAGCTCACAGTCTCTTGGAAGTAGCACCGGATACTTCATGTCGTAATCCCATGTCGTGTTAGCCATACGACCACCGCAACGCAGTAGACCCTCAGAGTCTACAAACAAATCTAAGCTTCTTACAAGATGAGTCTTCTTGCCTGCCAGTTCATCAGGGAAGTGTTCAAACTGCAATTTTTTAATTTCTACAGTGGTATTGTCGTGTGAACTGTCATTACTAGTATCTTCTTGTAAGTTTTCGATTTCCATAGGGACATCTTGGATTCTGGTTAGTTCTGACCAGTCATGAGGTTCCAACTCACCTGGACTCCCATCCAGGGCCTCCCCAAACGAAACGAAGGTTTTGTTCGTGCAGTAATGACGACTCTCTGGCCACTGAGAGTCTTCGTCTTTAAGAAATTCGGGTCCGTTGTACCAAAGCTCTTTCTTTTGGTCCCAGAGTTCAGGTTCGGGTCTGGTAGCAATATCAGCAGGGTTAGATTTTGTGTTAACATAACACATCTCTGTATGTTGATGAAGACGCTTAATCTCATTGACTCTGTTTGCTACAAAAGGCGGTAAAAGTTTGCTTGACTTAATCCATGCCAGAACTATTTGACTATCTGTCCACAGATATTCCTTTTCAATTGGTAAGTCCAGATTCGTTTTCACATACTTCAATAGCCTGCTTCCTATCAGGAAACCTAGTAGCTCCAGTTTGGGTATTTTCAAGTCATCTCTGTCTTCAATTTGTGAAATGCGAGATTTTGCCATCACCAAGGAAACTGAAGTTTGCTGATCTCCTTTTGTCTTCAAATAAACGACTGCTGCATAAGCGTGTTTAGACGCATCAGTGAAACAATGTAGTTCATAAACTTTAATGCCTGGCAAATCAATTCCTATGTACCTTGGAAGTTCAGTTTCAGTTATAGCTTTCAGGTCTATCAGTATCTTCTCCAAGTGTCGTGTCAGATTTTCAGGCAATGCTACATCCCATTTCACCTTTTCTTTGCATATGTTCTGGAAAAGAAGCTTTATAGGTAAGATCAGCGGACATACGAAACCACATGGGTCGTACACTCTGGCTAGAGTACGAAGAACTCCTCTCTTGGTGTGTATCAGTGTGTCAGGATCAAAGTAATTTTCTGGTACCTTCAGCTTCAACATATCCTTTTGTACATCCCATGACAAACCGAGAACTTTCATTTCTTCGCACTGTGAAGCTTTGTGTTGTTGTGGTATTGTATCCATAAACTGTTTGCTATTTGAAACCCAGTCTCTTATGTTCATCGATAGCTGCTCGAATGTTGATCTTGTTTGTTCATACAGATGATTAGCTTCTTTGACAGACTCAGCTCCTGTTACTAAGTTATCAACATAGCATTTGCTGGCTATATTCTTCAATAAGTCTCCTTTTGATAGAGTCATGTGATGCCTGATCGTTGCAGTGAGTAGGAATGGACTTGATATTATTCCAAAAGGTACTCTACAGAAGCGCAAATGCAACAGGTTATCATCTGTGGCTGGTTGGTTAGGATCTTTGATCCATAGGAACCTTGTGACATCTCTGTCTTCTAGTTGTAATCCAACTTGAAGAAAGGCCTTTTCCACATCTGCAATTATACCAATTCTCTTCGTCCGGAAGTTGAGAAGGAGCGCTGTCAAATCTTCCAGCATCGAAGGTCCACTGTAAAGGCATTCATTGAGACTCTTTTCTCCTGTTGTCTTTGCTGAGGCATCATAGACAAGCCGTCCTCTTTTGCCCTTTTGTTTCACCATATGATGAGGAAGATAATGAATAGGATGATCAGTTTGGCTAGAGCTTGAATCAATCACTTCTATGATTCCAAGATCCAGCTGTTCCTTTAAGATGCTGTTGTATTCAGCCAAAGACTCATCATCCAACTTCTTAATTAAACTTCTTAATCTTCCTATGGCAAGTCCAAAGTTTGACGGAATTTCAGGTGGGTACTGTATCCAAGGCCACTTGACTTCATATCGTCCGTTTCGGTACTGTACAGTTTCATTGAAGTGACGAACTGCTTGCTCCTGTCTCGTCGCCTTTGGTGAATCAGTTATGCCAATGCTTTCTAATGACCATAAAAATTTTATATCTATATTTCTCAATGGTAGATCTGGTTCAGTCAAATATGGACAACTAGGTATGTGGCAGTGGCAGTAGGTAGTGACAGACAAAACGTCGCTTTCTACCTGGCTAGCGCTACCTGACAGCACCCATCCGAAATCTGTATCAAGTAGGTATATGCGTTCATCAACATTGATTCTATCCTCATCACGCAAGAAGGAACAATAGAGGTCATTGCCGACAAGTACATCAATCTTCTCACCTACTGTATCATCATCAGCAGGTATATCCACCTTATTATGTTTGAACTTTGCTACTGGAACACGATCCGTTATACGTGGCACAACGTTTACCTGTATCTTCCTACTGATACCACGCTTGGTTTCTATGATGATGTTACCAATGGGGCTGGACATTTCTTGTGGGGTAGCAGCTCCGAATGTATATACCAGTAGTAGATCCTTCCTTTCCATTGAAAGTCCAAGGTCTCTTGCTGCCTTCGCTGTAATGTAGCTGCGTTGGCTTCCACTGTCCAGAAGAATTCTGGCACTTATATTATGCTTCACGTTGTTCGGGTTCTTTATTGTTGCTACTGCGGTCTGCAAATAGGTATATCTGTTAGATGCGTTGAATACTATCGCGGGTACCTGAGCTTGAGTAGGTACATTATAATTCTCACCTACTGGTTTTGGACACAGTAACCTTAGGTGATTCCCTTTACAGTTAAAGCATGATATCTTCCTCCTGCATTCTTTAGATTTATGACCCTCTTTCAGACATTTAAAGCACTTATTTTTAAGTTTCTCTCTTCGAGCTTCAATGGTCTTGACCGTCCTGCATTCTGAACTGACATGGTTTAACCTACCACAAAAGATGCACTGCCGTTTAGGTCTTTTATTTTGTGGTTCCTTATTTTGTTTCAAATTGCTGCTTTTTCTTTTGTAGGTATTTCTTCGGTTATCTTGATCAACACTAACCTGCAGTGCCTCGGTTGTGGTTGAAGAAAGGTTATTGGCAGGTCCTGTATCACTGTCTAATCCAGACCTTTCCATGGCAGTGATAACTTTGTCCAGACTCGACCTAAGATCAGGTACAGAACAGTCATCAGAAGAAAGTATATTCACCTGGTACATAATTTGCTCTGGGAATTTGCTTGCGATAACTGTCCTCAAGTGATTGCTCTCCATACTCTCACCCAATGTCTGTAACACTCGGAGATGTTTCTCGATAGTATCTAAAGTCAATCTGCAGGATGCAGGTTTATCAGTGGCTCCCTTGATCTTGCCGATTGCAGAGTGATGGGCATCGATCACCCTGTCCTTGGATCCAAACCGCTTTTGTAAGACTTCTAGCGCAATAACATAATTTGAATTGGTAGTCGATAGACCGCTTACAGTTTCCAATGCTTGGCCCTCCAGTGAACCGAGTAGATAGGCCAACTTCTCGACATCTTTCAGTTCCCTTTTCGAATCAATGTTGGCTTCGAACCTGTCCCAAAACTCATTCCATTGAAGGATGTCGCCATTGAATTTGGCCAATTCAAGTTTTGGTAGTTTGGAGGAAGAGCTGGGCTTAGGATCACTAGTCTTGGCATACCTCTCCGCAACTGAATTGAGGTTTATCTCTAATTCTTCGGCATCAAGCTGGTCTTTCATATAATCTGTGAATTCTGCCACTTCCAAATACTCAGAACTCAACCGCAGTTCCTTGTCGAACGCTTCAATAAACTGTTTTAATTTCAAGCGGTTCAACACGAGGTCTTCTTCCGTAATTTGTCCTTTTTCAAAGTTGTTTCGTATCTCGCTAATTATTTGTGTTAATTTCTCATGTCGCATTCTCAGGCGAATTTTTGAAATAGCTTCCATAGTTCCCAAGTTAACGAGATACTCTTCGATCGGTTCACAAAATCTAAAATCAAAAACCAAGTTCAGCCGAGATAAGTACCTACATAGATACTTACGTTAGAAACGTTTGCGGAATCATCACTACCTGAAAATTACGCACTGATATATCACTTGGATTCAATTTCATTTAGCACACGAAGAAAGTTATCCAAAATTACCGAACTCGACTTTTCCTAGCAAAATTGGCAAAATAGAAAAACAACTTTTTGGACGGAAACGGAAAACTAAAACGACGCTGAACTTTGATAAAACATGGCGGCAAATTTTAAAACTTGTATTTTCCTTCCTTATATCTACTTAATCTTTATTTCTTATAAGATATAGCTTTACCAATAAACTTAACTAGGATAACAATGTATATTCTCAAATACATATGCTTAATTTAAACTATATTCACTAAATAAAACTAAATAATAGTAACGGATATAGGTATCCGGTGAACGGAACGTTACGAAATATTAACCATAGACAAAGTAGATTAGCTAAATCAGCCATAGACCCGTCGGTCTTCTACTTTCCCTTTTTTTTCTTAGGGGAAACGCTCACTTTCAATAAAAACTGAAGTCATTGATAAAAAATATAAAACGTAAACCGCAAACGCGAATGTAAACGCAAAATATATACGCAATGGAAAAAAAAAAGGATTAGGTTAAATAAAACAACATACACTTATACCAATATTTTAATAAATCCCATCTTTTCTTTTGCAGGGTATTTAAAAATAAAAATGAAAAACTTTTATGTCGGGAGAAAACCCGAACGTATCAGGCTGCTCCAAACATACGCTGAACCAACCCTGTGGTTGGGACCAGAAAATAAAAGAATCTGGCATCCAAGGGCTCCAACATGAGATCCCTGCATCTCCACCATTTTTGTCGCGCCTTCATACTATGCTAGGGCTGTCACAAAAAGGAGTGACAAGCCCGTACGACAAAGATAACATGAGGATGAGATTGTGGGTTGACTTATTGTCATGTAAACTGCTTCGCAAATGATTTTACTGCCCTAAGCTGGCAGAAGGCCACATCGTGGTCGACCATGGTTCTCTATACACAATCACCCGCAGTTACGCCTGTGAAAGTGCCCGGATTCCAGCCTAGTGTACGTGAACTAGGCTGTTCCAGTCCCTCAAAGGACAACCGGTTGAGCTTGGCTGTGCCAAGTGCTACCACCGACCTTCCCCACGAGCAAACCAATCCGCTTCCTCTCAGAATGGTCGACCACAGCCCTATGGGCCACGCAGTGTCTCTGATCGATACTTCAGAGGCACATCCTTCGGCTACGCTTGGACCCTTAGTACTCGTGAGATCTGATGGACTCTCGGAGCCGGCCGAAGTCCATCGGTTTCCCTACCGGCTATACCGCGGGACCCCAAGTACTAGGTAACGTCCTTGAGCCTTCGAGCCGATGCTCGATGGGCTTCTGAACCAATTCAGAAGCCCCGGTACCCGAACGTATACAACGTTCTTCCCTGATCTACCGAACTAGTCCATGTACAAAGGTACGCAAGTGGACTTTCAGATTAATTATCGCGGAGGGTAGATTTTAACACGGAACTGTCTTCCCAAAATCTCATTAGCCTCTAATAGCAAGTAGCAGATTAATCGCTAGCACTCACCCTGTGGCCGTGGGCTAACTTTTCCACCACGCCAGTACTCCTCTGTACTTCTACACTCGAACAGGGTAGTTGTTGCACTCCACGATGTCTCCACTCACCCTCAGACCTTCTCTCCTCGGGGCCAGGCTTCGCTCTGCGTGCCGCGCAGTTTTGCGGTCAACCCTACGAAAAAAGTATTACCAGCGAGAAAATATACCCGCCTCTTGTCAATTCAGAGTTGCCATCGTACAAAACTGATTTTAGACAAATTAAACTTACTTTTTTGTCTGTGACCTCGTGCATTGCGCGACACAGGCTATTAACTATCTCAAGTATAATTGCTCGTTTGCATTGAACAGGTTCAAACGTTACAAAGGTGATGCGTGTGGATCAACTGCAATCAAGTGGCGAGGCTCGAAGTGACAAGGATTAAGTATAAATAAAAGACCGCGCACATGCTGAGCCAATGTAGCGACCAGCAGCGGCGAGTATAAGAACCTTTAAGATTCAGCATTTTAAATCACATTTTTACTTGCATACATCTACTATTCATGTAAATGCTCCGCGCAGCACCCGCAAACGAGGCATTCTACCACTGGTGCCACAATACAGATAATAGTACTACGATGCGTTGACATTATCATGTTGCGAGTATTCGACCAATAACGATTATAACCATCCGCAACATGATATTGTACCGCAAATTCAAGATTATTCAAAACATGTTTTGGATTATTTTTCACGTGTTATTGTGGTGTATTTTACTGTAGTGCGAACTATTAGGCTGCGTAATATATAGACTCGTTCTTCTTCTTCTTCTATACCTTTAAGGCCTCTTTCCGTCATTTCGACTCGTTTTTTTGCCAAGTTCACTGTAATGTCTTTTTTGACAGTAAATTATTTTACTGAAAGTTACTGTCAACTGTGAAATTTTTTGACATATCCTTGTACATGACGAAACGTGACGTGAATAAATTAAAATAAAAATTGGATGTGGACGATGGACACGTATTCTTGTTGATTTTTGTAAAATTCCACATAATTTCACAAGTTTTGAGTTCTCCTGTTATTTATAAGCGCGCAGGCTCAGCTGTATTATTTCCCATCATAATAACAAAGGTTTCGAAGACATACACCATTCAGGTAAGTGCGGTCTCTTCATACGCCGGAACTTATCTGGCTAGATTAATTTGTATGTTTATGTCCTGAAATCCATGTGTAAGCGATCAGTGCTCACCTTATTACCTTGCAAGATATATACCTAGTAGATGGCTAGTAAAATTTAAAAAGATAGGCTTACAAGTTGATAAGTAGCTTATTTAAAATATATTTGACCACTCTCATTGAACTTGTTTAAAACGTATAGAATGGCGGGTGTGGAGCAACCGTGCTACACTCTGATCAACTTCCCGACAGACTCTGATCCCTACAATGAGATGCAACTCAAAGTCGACCTGGGTAAGTTGTCTACAAATGAAATCATCTGATATTTATTTTATTATGCATGAGTTATCTAGCATTGGTTTAAAAAGGTAAAAAATTCTAATTTCAGTGATTATTTCCTTAAAAAAATGTTTAACCTGTTAATTTTGAACTGTTCTACATAATACAAGCTTATACAGCATGGTACGCACTCAGCGCAGTAGGTACATAGTCTGTTCATTTTATGAAAGAGGCAATTATGAGTAAGTAGGTATCTGAGTGTGCCCCAAGATTAGTTAGGTATATTTAGTCCATTTTATTAATAAACTCGATGTAAGCTTGGAATAGTTGCTCCAAGTTTTGTCTGTTCTATATCAATGCAAAAGACAAAACATGCATAGCTATTGTTTTTTTTTAAACGAACGGATACCCAACACAAATCAACATACATTTAAAAGGAAATAAAACAAGGTGCTCCCATAATTACAGGGTACCACAGCATGCATATAAGAACAAGCAACTTATACAATAATATAAAGTAGAAAGAATAACAAAGTATTGGTTCACATAAACAAAAGTAAGCTTAAGGCAATAAGGTAAGTAGACAAATAAATGGTAGGTGTTCAACGGTACATAAACAAGATAAAAAAGAAAAAGAAGAAAGCTTATATCGAGTTTATTAATAACAGGGAGTAGGATCAAAAAGTAAGAAGTATTAATTTGTTTGTATTCAATTTTTTTTCTACAGAGAAAGGTGACACCAAGAAGAAGATAGAAGCCTTAAAGAAAGTCATCAGTATCATCCTATCAGGTGACAAGGTCCCGGGTATTCTGATGATCATCATCAGATTTGTGCTGCCTCTGCAGGACCATACCATTAAGAAGCTACTTCTCATCTTCTGGGAGATTGTTCCGAAGACCACCCCTGATGGCAAACTCTTGCAGGAAATGATCCTTGTCTGTGATGCTTACAGGAAGGTGAAGTTATAAATAATTATACATTTAAAAGCTTGAAAAAACCGACTTGAATTTTATACTGCTTCATCATCAGATGATGATGATGATGGTAGTTCATTAGGTTTGTTTTATTGTTCATAAAGGCCATTCACAGGAAAGCAAAATATGCCATGTCATGTGGATGATGTGTTTTTTCCTATTAACCTCCCAAACTACTGAAACGATTTTGATAAAAAATATAAATTTTGAATCTGGCAGGATCTCCAACATCCCAACGAGTTTCTCCGTGGCTCGACGCTGCGCTTCCTGTGCAAGCTGAAGGAACCGGAACTGCTGGAGCCTCTGATGCCGGCCATCCGCGCCTGTCTCGACCATCGCCACTCCTACGTCAGGAGGAATGCTGTGCTTGCCATTTTTACCATCTACAGGTAAATGAAATTAGGTTAGACTCACAAATGTACCCTTTTGTTCATATTCGGGTGTCATTTTAGCGCGGCTTTAAGCTCTGTTTTTTTCACTTGCATGACAATGAAAAGAGATGACACAGATTTGGCAACCATTCTAGCTAGCGCAGCTTTATAAGACCAATCTAGCTTTATATTGCATTGGCGTCACATAATACCAGTGTTGTAGCAGCACACTTGCTGCTACAGCTTATGCTGAGTGACGACCTATTTTGTTGTCATATATTAGATTTTAATTTTTATTGTGATTTCTTTGTTGTAACTGTGCATGTTTCTTTATATGACTCAAAATAAACATTTTCTTTTCTATTCTATTCTATTCTATATAGTATAATATGAATATACCCCATAGTCTTGTTTGCGTCATGGGATTGGTTGTTGGGATGGAGCGTCATTAGCTCTCAATCCAGTAACCAATCGATGGCGAAGCCTCAAGTTCTGTGATCGTCTAATTAACGTACCACTACCAGACTGTCTGGTACCCTCATAACTTGAACCCAATTATTGCAGAAACTTCGAGTTCCTAATCCCCGACGCGCCAGAACTAATCGCCACCTTCCTTGAAAGCGAACAGGATATGTCTTGCAAACGGAATGCGTTTCTAATGCTTCTCCACGCCGACCAAGAGAGGGCGCTGTCATACCTAGCGCATCGGCTGGACAATGTGCATGGCTTTGGAGATATACTGCAACTGGTGATCGTGGAACTTATTTACAAGGTTAGTTTGTAGATCAGCCACTTGAACGCGACCGAATCAATGTCGTCAACTCAAATAAACTAAAACTAGTGACTCTTCTGACCTCTGACTTTCATAGACATTAACCAACTTCAAAAAAACGAAGGAGATTCTCAATTCCGTTGTATTTTTTTTAAACCCTTGTTACCTCGTATTTCCGTCATTTATGAACCGATTTGGTGCAGGTGTGCCACGCGAATCCGTCAGAGCGGTCTCGTTTCATCCGTACAGTATACGGACTACTGAACGCGCCCTCTGCCGCTGTCAGATACGAAGCAGCTGGAACTCTGATCACACTGTCCACTGCACCTGCTGCTATCAAGGTAATATAATCCTACTAATATTATAAACGCGAAAGTTTGGAAGGATGTGTGGATGGATGGATGTTTGTTCCTCTTTCACACAAAAACTACTGATCCGATGTGAATGAAACTTGAAATATATATCGTCCGTGATCTGGACTAATACATAGGCTACTTTTTATCCTGGAAAATCAGCGGGATCCAACGGGACGCGAACTCTTCAGAAACGCCTAGAAGATTTCGCATAGCGAATTGCACTTTCAATCTTGCGCAGACGAAGTCGCGGACACCAGCTAGTTTATTAACTATTAATTGTTTGTACGCAACAGGCAGCAGCGCAATGCTACATCGAGTTGATAGTGAAGGAGAGCGACAACAACGTGAAGTTGATAGTGATCGGCCGCCTGGCGGCGCTGCGCGAGCGTGGCGGCGACGCGGCACGACGTGCACTGCCTGACATTGCCATGGACGTGCTCAGGGTATTGGCATCCTCAGATCTCGATGTTAGGAAACATACGCTGGACCTTGGTAAGTCAACTACTGCCACATCAAAGGCTTACCATCACGTGGGCCGTACGCTTCTTTGTCTACTTAGTTGTATAAAAAAAGGCAACGTCTTGCGTGCTTGGGTAAGTATCGCTAGCTTGATTCCCATCGCCTTCCTTTGTGGGTACAAAAGAAACGAAGCTGCTGACGACATTCTGCTTTTGATCAATATAGCAAGCAAGCTCGTATGAGTTAGTGGTCAACTCTGGTGTCGGAGTTGTTAGGCCGCCTTAAGGCCTCCATCGTGACTTAACGACTGCGTGAGCCGGGACCGACAGCTTAACGTGCTCTCCGAAGCACGAAAGTGCTCAGATGTAATGGGACTAATGGTCACCCATCCAAATAGTGACCGCGCAAAATGTCGCTTAACTTAGATAATCGGTGAAGATTGACTAAGCAAGCAAGCCACTAGTGCTTCCAATTTTTGACAAATAAAGAAAAAAATTAAAAGTTTCTAAAGCATACTATTATATTCCATATCAAATACTAATATAAACAGAGGCCACTCATTTAAACCATCTGAGAACTTACCACAACTATTATAATGAAAACCTTCTCGGCAGCATTGGACTTGGTGACAAACCGTCACGCCGAAGAGTTGGTGGGCGTGCTGCGTAAGGAAGCCGCGCGCGCACACTCGGCCGACCACGAGGACGCCGCCAAGTACCGGCAGCTGCTCGTGCGCGCCATGCATCGCGCCGCTATCAAGGTAATGTGCACCTTATTCACACATCTATACGGCTGTTTATTTCATGAAAAAATAAGTTCTAGGTCCAGTTGTCAAATAAGCTCACACGTCAGGACACAACATCCTACTAATATTATAAACGCGAAAGTTTGTAAGGATGTATGGATGGATGTTTGTTACTCTTTCACGCTAAAAATACTGATGCGATTTGGATGAAACTTGGAATATATATTGTCCGTGACCTGGATTCACACATAGGCTTCTTTTTATCTGGGGAAATCAATGGGGTTCAACAGGACGCGAACTCTTCAGTAACGCCTAGATGATTTCTCATACCAAATTGCACTTTTAACCCTGCGCAGACGAAGTCGCGGGCACCAACTAGTGGGTGATAAATCAATGTTTTGACACAGTTTTGTTGATAGTTTCCAGAAGTAGGTGGGTTGGTGGCGCCAGCTCTACTGGAGCTGGTGGGTGACGGCAGTGAAGCGGCCGCCAATGACGTCATGCTGTTCCTACGGGCTGCCTTGCAAACCTTCCCGGATCTAAGCCCCTCCATCTACCAGGTAACTCAACACAGTTCTTAATAAAAAAGTATAACGGTTAACTAGGCTCGCTCCTATAAAAGCAAAAGATTGCTCATTTTTCATCTAATTTGCGTTGCAATAGGATCGGCAATGTCGTAACGCATGCATCATAATTGTTTACACTATATTTAGATTTTTTTTTATTTAACTTATATCGTCCCACTGCTGGGCAAAGGTATAGACTTCCAATGTTCTCTGTCCCGAGCTTCCTCCCACCATCCTCTTTCGAAGGCGTCTAGTTCGTCGCGCCAACGCTTTCTTGGCCTTTATATAGAAATAGGATGTTATATTTCTTGCAGGTGCTAAACTAAACTAATAATTGTGTTACAGAAACTTCTAGAAGCGCTGCCACAGATCCGTTCAGATCGCGTAGTTCGCGCGGCGCTGTGGCTCGCGGCTCAGTTCGCGGACTCGCCCGCGCGAGCTCGCGCCGCGCTCGCTGCGCTCGAGCCGCTCGTGCCGCAAATACAGGGCGAGAAGGAGGTTAGTTGGATGGAACAAATCGCGGTTGTTCGCGTGGTGGCTTGGCTGGCGAGTAGTTCGCGAACTCGCCCGCCCGTACGCAATATAAGTCGACATTACTAGGATTTCTGTGTCCTGTTAAATTATTTTATCATGACATCAGCCTGCAGACGTCTAAGAGCAAGGGCCACCTCAATATTAGGTGTTTTGTGCATTCATACCTTCCGCCAAATAACTGGGATGTATATTATATAGGAGGATAAAGAAACTGAGGGTAAACAAGTAGAATCAGCTCCGCGTCAGCTCGTCACCAGCGACGGTACATACGCCACGCAGTCAGCATTCAACTTGCCCACGTGAGTATTGTAATATCTTACAGAGATGTTACACTTCTTTATGTTGGGTATATCCAACATAACGAAGTGTATTTATAAGACATACATAAAAATGTATATAAGTATTCTATCAGCAATCTAGTTCTCATAGTACATGCTTTGCTTAGTTTGGGACTAGAGGGCGCTGTGATATGTCCAAGAAAATATGTTTTCTCAAACATGCTTCGAAATTAGAGCATTATTTTGACAACCTTCTTCGAGATAAATCGAAAATGCAGTACTGGCCAAATACATGCGAGCAGCGGCCAGATCAAAATGTATGAAAATCCATTGCTGGCGTGTTTAGCGGTCAAATAAATTACATACAAAACTCATATCTTTCATGTAATTTAAAAATGGAACGATTTTTTACTCCATAACATGACAACCTAGGAGGTAACTTATCAAAGATTTTATTCTAATTTCGAACAGACTTTCAAATAGAAAGCTAATTATTGAAAAAAAAAACACAAATGAACACTAACTTTGTTGTTCGTTATTGGTTTTGAAAAGTAATTGTATTTTCAACTAAAAAGTTTTGCCTAGGTACTTAGTTTTAATTTCCGCGCATTATTTGAGAAAAGTACTATACCACAACTAGGCAATTATGTACTCACGGATGTGTGCCTCGTCATCGACTCGGCCTACATTTGCACGTTCTTCCCTTATTGCCTCTGTTGCGGGCCGCTGCAGTAATGTACTATTGAAGCTGACTTAGAATCAACGCACAACCTAAACCATTAGGTATAGGTATGAAATTTGGAGGGTTAGTATCCTTTTATATAGTGTACGGATGCACTAAGAAAGGAATTTTGAAAAGTCACACTCTAAAGGGTCTATTTAAAACGCGAGCAACGCCGCGGGCGACGGCTAGTGCAAGATAATAATTATGTGAATCAAAAGGTCGGTCCTATTCAATACAAGCAAACAGTCAAATGTTTTATAAAATTTTCATTAAGTGAATTTAAGGTTAAGCTACTGTTGTTTTTTGAATGTCACCCATTTTACCATGTCAGTGAATACATGGGATGTTCATTTTCATAGTTGCACACATGATTTTTAGGTTAGAATAAGAATTACTTGCCAAATTGTATAAAATTGACATGCCAATGTTATGTATATAACGAAATGGTTAAATAAATAATTATCAAATAGTTTAACAAATATGTGTTTATCAGTGATTCGAAGAGTAGGTCTGCAGCGGGGTTCACGCTGGCGCTGCAGGAGGGCGAGGGGTTCACGGCGGCGTGCGCGTGCTCCGCGCTCTGCAAGCTCGCGCTGCAGCTGCACGACACGAGGCACGCCTCGCGAGCCATGCATCTCGCCGCCTCACTACTCGCATACCATAAACTAAATGCTAATGGTAACTCGATATCCTATTAAGTCATCCGATACAACTAATATATATTTTCTATCGACTGTACATATCTTTAAGTTTTTCTGTTAAAATTTGAACCGTATAGACCAGTGTACGAATCGGATATCATTGATGGGATTTCAAAATTAGTTTTTATGATTTGCATAACAATAGAAGGTACGAATCTGCTACAACCCTTTGTACTATAGGACTGTGACGTCATAGAACTGCTAAAACTTTTTTATCCCTGTAGTTCAATGGTAGAAGGAGAGGTAGGCCTAAGAAAAGATGGATGGATTGTGTAAGAAATGATATGCATAGGAGAGGAGTGAACACTGAGATGACGAATGATAGGGGAGAATGGAAGAAAAGAACATGTTGTACCGACCCCACCTAGTGGGATAAGGGCAGGAAGAAGAAGTTCAATGGTAGGACTATTGAAAAGAAAACTAGCCCATTTGTTCTATAGAACTAATAATATCTGGTAACTTCCATTAGTTCTATAGAACTGTTGGTCCATGGAACTGATAATACTTTTTTTTTTCCTTATAGTTCAATGGTAGAACCATTGAAACTAATACTTGAGTGGAGATCGCGTTTAGGCAAGCGTAGTTTAGGACGCCCTCCGGCTAGGTGGGGGGACAATCTAAGACATGTAGCTGGCAAACACTGGATGAGAAGAGCTGAAGACTGGGCTCAGTGGCGCGTCTTGGGAGAGACTTACGTCCAGCAGTGGACCGATATAGGTTGATGATGATGATGAGAACCATTGAAACGAAAATTGTGCCATTAGTCCCATAGAACTAAGCGATTGACCTGTTAAGACATTTTTGTCATACTTGTTGTACATGTGATCATACTTGTAAAAACTGAAATAACTACTGAAAAAAATAATGCCTTATAAGTTCAAAGACATATCTTTACGTAAAAGTTTACGTAGTAACATTTTGGAGTTGGATAAATATGTGTATTACGAACAAATGACTTATAAATCCGGATACACGATATGGCGATGTGCTAAATATTAAAATAATAAATGTTTCGGCAGTGTGACTGTGTTCAGTGTGAAGTTATTTTGTAAATATTTTCAGCGTCAACTACAGCAGCCAGTGGTCTAACATCTGACGATCTAGAGCACTCTGCTATGTGGATCCAGGCTGCGTCAGCTAAACCAGCAGTCGTCAGCACGGCGCTCCTGGACGGCACCAAGCAAGCACTCGCCGCCTTGTTAGCACTGCCCGATAGAGTGGCTCCAGGAGGCGATATTAAAGAGAAGGTAAGTCATGTCAGCACGACTTCGTTATCAAGCCAGTGTCAGCTAAACTTCAAGGAAGTGTCAGCTAAAACAGCAGTCGTCGGCACGGCGCTACTGGACGGCACCAAGCAAGCACTACTCTCCTGTTAGCACCGCCTGATAGAGTGGCTCCCGGAAGCGAGCTTGAAGAAGGGTGAGTATTATGTCAGCAAGACTTTATTATCAAGGAAGTGTCAGCTAAACCGGCAGTCAGTGATACTTGACAGCACTAAGCAAGTACTCCTCTCCTTGTTAGCATTGCTCGATAGACTGGCTCGCGGAGGTGATGTTAAATTAAAGGTCAGTCTTTTGTCCTCGAGATAGTGCTCACATTGGATTGTAGACCAAGACAATGTCAGCTAAATCTATATTTTTAACTATTCAACGATGAATTTTCACGCCTTATTATCGTACTCTAAAAACAAAAAAAAATCTTTAAAAAAATCTGAAAGATGGTTAATGTAATGTTATAAACAGGAAAGCGAAGACAAAGCAGTGACTGAGGTGGAGACCGGCATATCGTTCGGCGCACTGTGCGGGCTCGGCGTCACTTCGCAACATCACGATATGTTCGAAACTGCACTCAATAACGCCGTGCAAGGTAAACAAATACTTTTATTTACTTCTAATTATAAGGCATTTTTTGCATCTAAGGGGTCATTCATAAATTACGTCACACGTTATGGTGGAGGTAGAGGGTGTGACATTGTGTGGTCAAGGGGTGGTAGAGGTCCTAAGTTTTGTTACGTCACATTTCAAAATTTTATACTATTCTAAAAATATATACTAAAAAATCATTTATATGGAAATAAAACTAATTTCGGAAGTGCTGTTTTAATTTGATAATTTCCAGATGTAAAATAACAAGATATGTGACGTCACCCTAGGTAGGGGACGTCACACACAAATGTGACCAACCTGTGGCAAGGACGGGGGAGGGGTAAAAAATCACGAAATTAGTGTGACGTAATTTATGGATGACACCTAATCTAGATGAACGGGACACTGCAGTACCTGGGAGATGATTTGGATGGAGAAGGTTGGCCCACCATCTATACCAGTAGTTCTCAAAGTTGTCCAGGTTGACCTCGTGGACCCCGCGGGAGAATAACGGGGGTCTACGTTGGCGAGATGAAAAATGGGGGTGCTATGTCCTTTCTCAGGCTCTAGACTCTAGAGAAAAAGGATATAGGCTATTTTTATAAAATATCGATCATAGTTTATAACCATAAATTTGGTACACAGATAGTCTAAGAGTCTAGACTATCTGTGTACCAAATTTCATTTAAATCGGTTCGGTAGTTTTTGCGTGAAAGCGTAACAAACAAACTTACATTCACATTTATAATATTAGTAAGGATTATGTAACATTGTGAATAGATAATTAAACTATGGTTATAAACTATGATCGATATTTCATATAAAAAAAAATAACAATGTCGAAACTAAAGAAAACTTCTTATATAAAATTAATTTAACAAAAATAGCAATATGACAGGGTCTGAGGATAACGTCCGTGTATCTCTGGCGTTCAAGCAAAAGTGCGCTCCGAATGACGCTCGCGCCGCTCGAAGCCTCGGCCGCCCCGCCAAGCTGGCTCGCACCACTCTCTGCGTGACGTCACAGGCCATGCCCTCTATCTAGTCGTTTCCACGCTTATTCTATAGTATTGTTATTCCCCAGGTCGTGTGACGGGCAGCGAGGAGCGCAGCAAGTTGTCCAAAGTGACGCAGCTGACCGGCTTCTCGGACCCCGTGTACGCGGAGGCCATCGTCACCGTCAACCAGTACGATATCGTACTCGACGTGCTGGTCGTCAACCAGACCGGTCTGTTATCTCTTTACTATCAATTTTATGTACAGAAAATATCATTTTATCATTACGAAAAGGGGCGGTCTTGTCGCTGGGCAGTAATTTCATCCAGACATTATGTAGGTAAGTAATGCCTTGCCGGGTCCTTAAATATACTATGCCAAAATGCACTGACGGTCCAAAGGAACTGTAGCGCCATCTATCTCGCTACATGAGAACTATCCTAGATCGCGCAAACGAAGTTATCACGGAGTTTGAACATAAGTAATACTACCGAATATCATCCATTGGTCCTCGGACCCCGAGCCAAAGGTCGCTCGGCGTGGAAGATCTTCCCTTTTCGTAGGAGGACACATATCCTACCATGTTCTCCTCAGAACAAACGACAAAATGTGCAACCGTCAAAACTTTCAGATGGGACTATTGCCAATTGGCCCGTCTCTCAGACTCCGTGTACGCAGGAGCGTATCTGGTGTAGTTCTTTTAGAATGATTGCAAAATGTTTAAGTACTAAAAACCGTGTTTAATCTGCCTTCCGTGCTGAGAGTCGTGGGTTCGATGCCCATTGAGAACAAACATATATTTGACACAATCAAAATGTTTGTTCTCAATAAGAATCGAATCCACGAGCCACAGAACGGAAGGCACGGCTATATAACCGAGTGGGCTGGGACGCCTGTGACATGAGCGCTCGTGGCTAGGCTTGCTTAGTCAATCTCCACCTATTATCTAAGTTAAGCGACGTTCTGCGCGGTCATTATTTAGATGGGTGACCGTTAGTGGCATTTACAACTCAGCGCTTCCGTGCTTCGGAGGGCACGTTTAACTGTCGGTCCCGGATCTAGCAGTCGTTAAGCCACGACGGAGGCCTTAAGGCGGCCTAAAAACTCGGTCAGCAGAGTTGGGCAGTAACTCCCCCGAGCTTGGTTGCATCAGTGAATGTATGTGGTTGTGTTCCAGAGGACACGTTACAGAACTGTTGCGTGGAGCTGGCGACGCTCGGCGAGCTGCGGCTGGTGGAGCGGCCGCCGGCGCTCGTGCTGGCGCCGCGGGACTTCGCCACCATCAAGGCACATGTCAAGGTGCATTCCACTGAGAATGGCATCATATTCGGTAACATCGGTAAGTCCAACACTATCAATAACCATCTTATTTAGTAAAGTTGATATTTTACAATCGTTAGAAGATAGAATACCATCAAAAAGTAAATTGACTTCGTTCTGGAATGTAATTTCCATATATTTTGTTCTTCTTTTATTTATGGCCACTGTCCGTCATTTCGACAAACAATTTTGGCTGTGTAAAAGTACTATACAAGCCTTGGCCACAACTAGACAATAAGGGACTCACGTATGTGGGCCGAGTCACGTTCTTCCCTCATTGCCTCTGTTGCGGGCCGCTGCAGTAATGTACTAATACTAATCGGTTTTCTATACTGATCGATGCGACTTTATTGAATAAAAGCTTTTTAACTTTGACTTTGTGGTTTTCTTTGAATGAATATAAATAAAAACTTGTCCGGTACAGTGTACGAAGTGTCGGGTGCTACTCAGGACCGTGGTGTAGTGGTACTGAACGACATTCACATAGATATAGTGGACTACATCCAACCCGCCGCCTGCAGCGACGCCGACTTCAGGCAAATGTGGGCCGAGTTCGAATGGGAGAACAAGGTACTTTATTTTTTATTTTATTTTATTAGGGAAACAAACAGTACAATAATAATTATAGATATAAAACTTAAAGTAACACAGAAACCAGTGAAGCTTCCACCGTAACATCATACATACAACGCATGTGAACAGACTTAATACAATTTAAACTACAAAACAAACTGGCTAAGTAAACTAAACTAAACAACGATTAGACATTGGCCACACTACCTACAATGCTCTTGCGGAACTCAGTAGCAGTCAAGTGGAAAATATCAATATCCGTGAATCTGGAATTGTATGTCTCGCAAACTCTATTAATAAACATATTTTTATTATAGTTCGTTTTAGAAGAAGGCGTCCAAAAGGTTTTCTTTTTTCTTTTTGATAGTCGTGGGCAAGACAGATATATACTCTGAAGCAGCAGCTCAGAGTCAACCTTATTAGATAATATTTTGAACAAAAACATTTGATCCCTTACTAAACGGCGATCCTGAAGACTGATAATAGAACTGGTGGGGTTTACCGGAAAACGATACCCTAAGTGCTTTATGAACTTGTTTTGTATTTTTTCAATTTCCTGAATGTGTATAGCATATTGCGGATTCCATACCGTTGACGCATATTCCAAGATAGACCTAACAAAGCTATTAAAAAGAAGTATCAGAGTATGAGGGTTTTTGAATTCTCTACCAAGCACGTCGTAAACAACCCATCTTTGATAACTTTACTAATTCTTTTCATTTTTTATTGTACACAAATAGTACATTACTGCAGCGGCCAGCATAAGCGGCATTGATGAACGAACGTATAATAGTACATTATGGTACTAGTGTGGTACATTGGTGCTTACCGCCGAGGTGCCATTGAGACCCGAGCCGTAGGCGAGGGTCTTAAGAGAGCCGAGGACGGTAATCACCAATACACACGTGTATCATACGACGTTTTTCAACACACTTGTGAATAAAATAACTATAATTTCAACAGTGAAAACGAGTTTTGAAAAATGTTTCGCTATGGCGGGAAAAATTTCCTATGCGCGCGCATTGCGATCGGCCACAGACTAAAGAATGGGATGAGGTTTTTTTTTTATTTTCCGCACATAGGGTTTGCGTATATTCTGCCACGTACAAAACAGGGAATTTAAAGTTTTCTTTTATTACAGAG
Organism: Eulithis prunata; assembly: GCA_918843925.1. Classification (NCBI taxonomy): domain Eukaryota; kingdom Metazoa; phylum Arthropoda; class Insecta; order Lepidoptera; family Geometridae; genus Eulithis; species Eulithis prunata. Next base: position 9,511,861 of record OU974012.1, read on the forward strand.
AAAACAAAAGTTATATTTGAGTGAAAGTTTTATTTATTAAACACGTACGAGTTAAAATTATCTATTTAAATAGGAAGTTGCATGAAATGAGCAAGCAATAGGAACATTAATTTATTTGTTCTATTGGACACGATCTTTTTTAGAATAAAAACTTTTTTAGGAACAAAGCAACTCAACCAAAAAAATTCTAAAAAAAAAATCTATAACTCACTAGTGAGTTATAGCAATGAAAAAGTCACAGTTTGATTATGGGTGTCATTATGTGCCTAATTGCAGTGACCATAGAGCCACTTTATGAGCAAGTGTGTTGAAAAAACACATAAGTAAGTCCATCAATGCCTGGTTGTGGCCAAGGTTTATAAAGTATGTTTTTCAAATAATGCGCGGAAATTAAAACTAAGTAATACCTAGGCACAACTATAAGGGTTCATACACAAATCTAAAATGTTCATACAGCCTCAAAGCAGCCTTAAGGCGGCCTAAAAACTGCGTCACCAGAGCCACTAACTCATACGTGCTTGCTTGGTATCAACCGTTTAACGATTAAGCTTTTATAAGTATGGTCCTATGTATAGTAATGTATATATACATTGTCAGGTGTCAGTGAACACGAATATAACGGACCTGCGTGAGTATCTCGACCATCTGCTCGCCTCCACCAACATGAAATGTCTCACGCCTGATAAGGTAACTATTACTTTAATAACTTAACTTGGAACTGAGCTAATGTTGACTAAGGGCCGCTTTTTTGATCCCTAGTTAACTAAACTAATAGTCAAATTTAGTCCAAATTTGACTTTTCGTTGATCTAATTTTGACAATTAGTCGAGTTATCTAGGGATCAAAAAACCGGCCCTTAGTTCATAACCTAACGATTGTGTAATAAAACTTTCTGAGTGGTGGTGTACTTGCAGGCATTGTCAGGTCAGTGTGGGTTCATGGCGGCGAATCTGTACGCTCGTTCCATATTCGGTGAAGATGCATTGGCCAACCTAAGCATTGAGATCCCGACGCATCGCGCCAATGCACCCGTCGCAGGACATGTACGCATCCGGGCCAAGACACAGGTAATCATCATCATCATCATCATCATCAATCAATATACTTCTTCTTTTGTTGCTATGATCAATCAATATATATAAAACTCTTTTGAAGCTGACAGAGAATCAACGCACAGCCTAAACTATAAGTCCTAGAGGTATGAAATTTGAAGGGTAGGATCCTTATATAGTGTAGGGGCGCACTAAGAAAGGAATTTTGAAACGTCACACTCTAAAGGGTAGAACGCGAGCAACGCCGCGAGCGACGGCTATTGCATAGTATATATACAATAAAGACCACAATTTAGAAATAGATAGTTGAGATGCATGTTTGCACGTTCCAGGGCATGGCCCTCAGCCTGGGCGACAAGATAAACCTAATGCAGAAAGTATCGCAGAAGAAGCAGCCGCCACCAGCGCCGACCATCGCCGCCGCATAACTACTAAGTATTACATTCATATATATAATATACATTATATTATATACCCCGTGCTCTAGGCCGTATGGTTTCAGCCACAGTACACAAATTTACGTACACATAATAACGATTTTTTCCTCTCTGTGTGTTCGATTTCAATCTAGGTTGTTGCATTTAGATTTTATAAACACACGTGTGGTTTTGAAAGTTCTGAATTAAAGAGATGCCTTTTACTGCGTTCTCAAATCCACTAATAAATAATGTTGGAAATGATACAATTTGTATTATGATTTGTTAGACGTTAAATTTGTGATTCACACAAATCTCTTAATGAACTGAAACGCCTTTGGATTTTGGTCACCGGTTTCATACTTAACTCTCATGGTTTATCCAGTTTCGTCGAGCTGATGTACACAAATCTATGCACGTAACTCTATATGTATATCAGAGTATTTTCTGTACTCTTTATTTCATCTGTGCTCTGTAGCTGAGGCAACAGGGTTTTTGGGACGAGCGCACTTTAGATAAATCCAGAAGTGAATCTATAAAGAAGTTGTGTCCGATTCTACATAAACCTTCCTAAAGCTCGAACTAGGAGCTACAAACGTATCCAAAGTGTGCTTTACCTAATGTCACCACAATAATCGGTAGTTAAACCATTATATCTATCAGAAATATTGTCGACAATGGTACTAATTCTCTTGTTGCATTTTCCTTAACTAACTTTATTTGACAGCACTAAAAAATGTGGCCGAATACAGCCGAATTCAGAACCTCCTTTTTTTGAAGTCAGTGGTTAAACTGCCTGTTTATATGTTGGTGCATTGTATCTTAGTTTATTTAGATAATTTGTAGAATTATGTATATCTAATTATAAAGTAACGATAACTATGAAATTTATATTATTTGCTAGAGCATTGGAATATATTCGATTTAATTGACAAATATTTTTTTGTTGATTTCAAACCTAACATTATGGGGGTTACTAATACAAGTTGTGCATGTTATGTTAAAGAGATACGTATAATTCTTAACTTAGATACTTACATAAGTATTACGTCTTATGAGATAATTCAAAATGGCGTCCTATTTTGAGCACAAATATGTTTTATTTAGGTATTTGTGAGAAGGAAGGATAAAAGGCTCGAAATAAATAAAGCATACTACTTATGAAATAAATTAGTTTATTGCCACGTCAGATATCCGCGACGCGATTGCGTTTGAGAATTCATGTTCCGTAACGATTGACTCAACTGTATAAATAGTAAAAATAATTTATAATAGTAATAAGTTAATGGATTGGTTACAAAACAGTGCGAACCGACGGTCGTCGGCGGTCTAGCTTCCCTGCTCGAGTGTCAACTTATATCTGGAACAATTACAAAACACCGATCAATTCAAAAGTAAAGAGAAAGCTCGTATGAGTTAGTGACCAACTCTGGTGATGGAGTCCTTAGGCCGCCTTAAGGCCTCCGTCATGGCTTAACGACTGCTAGAGCCGGGACAGTTTAACGTGCCCTCCGAAGCACGCAAGCTCTCAAATGTAAATGCCACTAACGGTCACCCATCCAAGTAGTGAACGCACAGAACGTCGCTTAACTTAGATATGCGGTGAAAGAGACCAAGATAATGTTATCGATTCTTTTGTTGCATTTTTCTATACTAAACAGATTTGACAGATCTAAAAATGTTTCCATCCCTTTTCTCATAAACTAAAACTACAAGGACGGCTATAATTTTAGAGCTGTCAAATTAGGTTAGTTTCAAAAAATGCAACAAAAGAATCGGTACCAATATATTCCACTACAGACAGAGATAAAATAATAAATAAATATACATGGGAATAATTATCACACTCTAGTCCCAAACTAACTTGATGAAACTCTAAAAACGAATCTGCTAGGTACTTGTATTTACACTGTAGTTTGTAACTAGGATTATCATTATAAGCTAAGGGAAAACAAACGAGAAACTTACTTATTCCTCCTCCTCTTCTTCTTCCTCCTCTTCCTCCTCCTCTTCTTCCTCTTCCTCCTCCTCCTCTTCCACAACCTCCTCCTCTTCCTCTTCCGGTTCGGGCTCGTAGACGGGCTCATCCTCTTCTACCTCAGCGGCCTTGTCCTCTTCACCATCGGGTGAGTCGGTCTCGCCCTTCTTCTTGCCGGGCCTCTCACCGAACCATTTGGGCAGTCGCGCTGTTGGGTTACATTACATTAGATTCTAATCCTACTTCCTACTTTGAGTACTACCTGGGGACTTTAACTTTAGTAGTGACGTCATATCTCGGTCGAAAACTAGTTTCACCTTCAGCGACTCGAGTTTTCGACGTCACAATGACGTCATCTTTATGCAAATAAACGTATCTTGCATCACTAAGAAAAATTACATACATGTTTATAAAATCCTAAAAGGTCGCTTGGACCGTCTAAATACCTAGAAGTTATTAGTCGATACTAATCTTGAATCAAAAAACTATAGAATCCCTTTGACTTTGTAATAAATTGAATGAAAGTAATATAGTTGAAACCACAGAACACAACGACGTTGAAACAAAATATCTTTTAGTCATGCTCGGTCTTTTATAGTTTCATAAATATATGTGATAGTTTTAGTGTGTAGGTGTTTCAGATGAGATTCATTTCCATAACAAAAAAACCATACTTATATGAGTCATATAGTAATATACAAAGGTACTACTAAAACTTCGTATCGCAAACTCAATAAACCAACTTGCTATACAAAAACCACTGGAAGGCTACCCGCAAAGTTATTTGGCGCGATAGGTAATCTAATGGCCGCCCCACACATGCGAGAATAACGTCGAGAACAACACGCAAATCATAACTTTCTATTTATAATTTATAAGTTTAAATCTTGAAAAAACCGACTTCAATTTGATACAGCTTCATCATCTGATGATGATTATGATGGTAGTTCATTGACTTTGTTCTATTGATCATAAACACCACAGAAAAGTCACAGGAAAGCAAAATAAGCAGTGACGTGTTTTTCCAATTTATCTTATTTAACTGCCAAATTACTGAACCGATTTTGATAAAAAATTATGAGATTAATCTGAAAGTATACCCTCTCTGATATATTTTTTTTAAAACGATCCATAAATGACGGAGTTCTGCGGTAACAAATATAAAAAAAATACAACCGAATTGACAACCTCCTTTTTTGAAGTTGGTTAAAAAAGCAGCGTGAGATTTTTATCGTATGACTCGCATGAAGTGTGGAGCGCCCCAAAGGAAGGATATAGGATTACTCACCCTTTTGCCTGCCTCCGAACTGGTCGGTTCTCTCTTGCCACACCTTCTCAATGAAGTCCTTGTTCAGTTTCTCTAGGTCCTATAGGAATTGTTAACACGAGGGTCAATGACATTCGGTCGGTTACCACATTACGGGGTACTGGGTCATATGGTGCTGTCAAATTGATTCGAAAGATTATTCAGCTAAATATTTCGCTGTAAAAGTTTGTGCACTCGTCTCATTGGTCAATGTAACAGTGACTGTTACATTATCCAATGGGGTCGGAGATTATCGGATATACAGACGCATTTAGAAGTTCTTAAAAGATCAGCATTCAAGAATCAATTTGACAGTTCTAACAATCAAAAGGAGAAAGAGTACAAAGATCGTATTGATGTCAGGGCTTCGTATAACATGGGCACAAGGTCATGCCGTGACGACATGCTAGGTACACAGTGTTCACACGTAGACATCCTTACTTTTGGTTCGGTTCATGAAGTCGTTCATTCTGTCATTCCACGTTTTATCCATAAACTCAGCGTAAACTGTATCGTAACCCTGCATGATTAAGTTCAATATCATTGTGAGATTTCGTTTTAGCATGCGCTGGATAAAAACGTGGATATTTGTTTCTATATCAACATAAGAGACGTAGTATCACCCCTGTTAATGTTTCTAAAAACACCGCTTATTTGAAGATTGCTTGAATTTTTGTCATCAAATAAAACGTAGAACTCTCTAGAAAATATCAGTGCTATAAATATGACACTCTTTCTACCCTAAATATGCTGACAGGAACTGTTAATTTAACCTAAAATATATCAATTTAAAGAATCACTTCTAGAATCTAAAAAAATCATTGCTTCTGCTGTATAACCTGAGATTTCGACAAATATACTTACACCTTCGAACAACTTCTTTTTGTCGTCGTAGGACCGTGTGTCGACACGCCTTTCGTACTTGGACGCTACTTGGATTTTAGGCTGAAAAAATCATTTTGTTATACAACTTATATCTTTATACATAGAGTTGTGTTTTACTTGAATCTGTGGTTTATCTTACCGGGTGCTTGCCTGTGAGTGCTTCAGGGTCTAGACCCTTCTTCAGAGCCTTGTGTCTCAACTGTTGCTTCTGTCTTTCTTTGAGCTCTTTTAACTGTGGACAAGTTATCAATTTTTAACCCCAATTTTTACTAAAAATCGGATCATATCTTACTTATGTGATACTAGCTTCCGCCCGCGACTAGGTTCGCGTCATATTGGATCCAGTTGATTTTCCGGGATAAAAAGTAGCCTATATGTTAATCCAGGTCACGGACAATATATATTCCAAGATTCATCCAAATCGGATCGGTAGTTTTGGCGTGAAAGAGTAACAAACATTATTTTACCCATCCTTTCGTCCATTTCTTTTTATTTACCTAATTCTCGCTATAATTTTTGAATATGTTGGTACTTACGTCGTAGTCTTGCCTCTTTTGCCTCTCCTCGAGATCGTATTTCTCGGTCTCGAGTTTGATGATGCACTCCCAGAGTTCTTGCGCCTTGACGCGCAGCTTGTCGGTCGACAGGTTGTCGATGCTAAGGGGCTTGATGCGGATAGACAGGGAGATCTTCTTCTCTTCCTCGAGCTGTTCCTTGGTCTTGTTGCGTTCCAGTTGAGCGCTACTGAGGCCGAACTGTTGGAACGAGGACAAATTAGACGCATTACCTTCTAAATAAGTCTATGTCTTTGGTCAATTCTAAAGAATTTGGTATCTTATTTAATGTCTCTGTTATACGATGTACTTTTTTATGCTATCTAAATGGGTCTATTGTAAATTCTAACGTGTCGGTTGTCTAATTTTATAAAGGTCTTGATGTTTGTGTTCTATGATATAAATACTTGAATAATACCGTTACTACGTTCGAACTAACATATTTATTGAGGTCAGTGACTTACGTTATCGCTCTTCTTCTGAATGGTGAAGTTAGGTCCGGTCTTGTTGGATTCCTTCATCGCCTGGAGCATAGCCTGGCGTTTCTTCTCGGCTTCCTCCAACCGCTGTCTCTTCTCTTCGATGTCACGCTGTTTCTTCTCCTCAATCTCACGCACTCTCCTCTCTTCATCTTCCTTCTTCTTCTGGGCGAGGCGCTTCTCTTCCTCAGCGCGAGATACCTTGAAATATCATAGACATGGTCAGTGTTTAGAGCGTCGATGATACAAGAATTTAATGCTCACAAGGCGTAGTCGTCTACATATGACTATGTAGTTTGTTTTCTTATTTCTTACCTTGCGCTTGGCCTGCTTTTCTTTGAGACGTTTGAGCTCATCTTCTTCCTTAGACCTTTGTTTACGCCATTCGTTGATGTATTCCTTCAACTGTTCGTCCAAGTCTGACCGTTTCTGGTCTTGACGCTGCAAAACCATTCATATCGTTACTCAACTGAACACTTTCTTTAAATCTTCAGAAGAAAATATGGTTCCAATATATTACCTTGATGAATTCTGGGTCTCCCTCACCCCTGAAATAGCAATAGATACAAATGAGTGACCTGCTGTCGTATGAAGCATCTGTTAATGTTAGGCTGTCGTAGACAGCTGACATATACAATCACGTCTGTTACGGTGAAAAACTTTACGGATTGTTTATTATAACTCGTTAGAATTTTAATATTCTGCCAAATCGCTCTCGCAGTAGCGTCTCAGCAGGGACATAGGTTGCTTCTGTACATATTGTTAAGTTGAAAGCTTTTGTGTAAACTAGTACAATACTGTTAAAATTAAATTGCGATTTATTATTCTGTTGAAAATTATAAGTAAAATCGCACATTGAACTAATAGTAAACGATTATGCTATGGATATTATTGATCGTCGTTAACACCTTTACAATTGTTTTGATCTGTCAATGGCTTTATTATTATTGTTGTGGGGGTTTACACGTCACAAAATGACAACAGTAAATTACCATGGTAAATGGTATGGCCGACGGACTTAGACACATTTTAATAGCTAGATTCATGCTTTGATGCCATGCAATAAATAAAACCAGGATTCGATGTAGCGAGCAACGCGAGCGGTGGCCCGCGCTGACCGACATCTTGTTGCTCAACAACACGGCGCGGGCGCAGCACACTATACAATTCTAAAATAGAACGCCTTACAACCGATAAAAATAGTATCAGCCGGCAATCGGCGGATATTCGTCCGCCAAACTATTATCCGGTCGTACCCGAAAAATCTAATTTTGACTTAGAATTATGGAACATCGTAAAACATAGTGCGCCCGTGCCTCGAGTTAATAATGGGAGCATAGTTAGTGACACCACAGAGAGCGGTGCAACTTACGCTGCACTGATCGATGGTCTACTCCTAGAAACAGAAAACATCAATCAGCCTCTACATCTCTCTTTACAACTCTACTATCGCATTGTAGATCTCAATAAACCAAGCCGTGACGATTATTTCGCGCATCCACGAAACAAACACTGCATTAAAAGCTGTTGTAAAATTTTAGAATTTTGAGATAGATAAGTATGTATAGTACTCAGCATAACATTGTGCTGCCTAAGCGAGGAGTATGCTAATACCGAAGACGTTAATTCATTGCCAATCGTTGAAAAAAACCATTTCCGTCTGCTACAAGCGAAGCATCATATCAGAACTCTTCTAAATCGTAAGGTACTCACTCTTGTTTCGGGGCGGGCCTTCATTCATGTACATCAGCGGAGGCGGAAAAAAAGAAAATACATCGATTAGAATTTATCACCAACTCTCCATCAGAACAATATTCAACTTTACAAGAAGCTTACATAAAGTTAATGCTAACGTCACAACTCAAACCTCAATCACAAATGAAATGTGTCCATTCTGTCCTGTGAAAGATCAGCTCTACTCACACTCATGACTGTTCTGTCGACAGGATCTCACAATCCGATGTTACGTTTAATGCGTTAGGTATATGAAAGATTTGGTATTAGAAAGCGTTTTGCGGCGCAGCCCTTAGCGTTCGGTGAGACTCTGAAAGCATCGAAGCGGTAACATAAAGCGCTAGAAGCGTTAGGTTTGCAAACTAAACTTAGCCTAACGAATGAAGCGAGTGTGAGTGCCGGATCAACCAAAATGGCACGCCACTTACTTCCTGCAACAAAAGAGAATGGGGTTTGGTGAGGGAGTGCAAAGCCCAAGATCTGGGGTATCAAAGAACTGGGTTCCATACAGCCATGCCTGTCCGCACTGACCACAAACTAAGAAACAAATGATCTTCCTGTACTCCTAGAAGTCTAATAGTTGGAAATGATAGATCCGCCAAGGCAAAGTAAGAAACCAGGGCCCGTGTAAGCTGAATATTCAAAACCAAACATTCTCTATGAAGGTCTAGTTGCCAGAAGAAAGACGAGATCAACGTTGAATGTACTTACGTCTCTGGGACTTCTTCTTCTACTTCCTCCTCCTCAGAGCCACTATGGAAAATGAGTTATTATTAAATACACATACCTAAGGGGTCTCATTAAACAATTTTTGACAATGAACAGAGGACAACAAAGGAAATAATCTCACAACACAAAATAAGTTTCGACACGTAACATGTAAACTATTTAACTAAGGTATTGTTTATTTACCAACAATAATAGGGAAAAGAAAACGGATGAGTACCATGACGTTCTATCGTGTACAGATACCTTTATTGAATCCCTATGTAACCATTCTTAAAGCATACTCACGAGTATTCCTCTTCGTCAGACATGGTGGTGATTTATCTTATCTGAAAATTATAACGTCCTATTAGTTTATCTCCACGTTATTCACCAATAAGCTGAATTAGGCCACCATTTCTGCTATCGTAGCTATTGCATTATTAGTTTCTTTATAATCTGAAACTGTCTTTGCGTCCTACATTTCCTTTTCTTTCATATTTAGTCTATCATCTTATTGTACGAAATTGGCTATTGCTATTTGTTTTGCTGCATTGTTTATGTTGACAATCTGTTATCGAATTGCGATGCATCATCATAGATTCAGCGTCGGATTGATCTCAACACCCACTTGTGTCAGCCAGCAGAGTGGAATGTTTGGACCACGTTTAGAGAACTGGCATAATGTCAATAGCAATGATTGTTTTGTTGGTTGCAAGTCATTAATCTCTGACGCATAATTAATTTTCCACGACATTTGTATTTGTTTTATTGATCAAATGTTTTTTAATGAAGTATCTAAGTAGGTATCTATTTCATTTATGATCTCTCTGAAATGCAAGTGTTTTCAAGGACACTCTTAATCTATAATAAATCTGAAGGTACTATCAGTTTCTCACATTATTTTGTAAACATTGCTAGTAATTTGCAACTGTTCTTTGGTTATTGATCTATTATTTTTGTCTATCAAGATTTTTTATTTCAGTATTATTTTATACATCTTATTCCTTTTTCGTCTTAATGTGCCTGGAAAATGTTTCATTCACGAAAGTTAATTTTATCGAAGCTGAAGTCTTATGTCAATCAGGTTGCGTGACATCACAGTTGCGCACGAAGACAGCAAAAGCTGCGCGGGCGTCAAATCGTGTAACAGAGAAACGTGCTTACATATTGTTTATGAAGGTTTTATTTTTAGCGGTTTTATCTTTCGCGCCATTAGGCACACCTACGACCGGGCAGCTGGCACAGAACCAACGAGAGTGTAAAAATGGATTCGGTATCCGAACGACGTGCGCGCCTGGATTCGAGTTTCGCTAAGCAACTATTTCGCAGTCTGATTGATTGGATCCGCGGAAAATTTTACCGACATTAAATTGATTTATATTGTGCGAAAGGTCCATCCAGTATCTATTTATTTATTCATCTTTTCACTATATATCTACAGATTTTTTTTCAATCTCAAATTTTTTTTAAGATACTTATTTAACACATCTTTTTCAGTCTTGGTTGTTTTCTTGATTATTGAATGCATAATAAAATTGATGTGTTTACTGTACATTTCATCACCGTCATTCAACGGACAACTTGTTTAATGTTTTTAAATTCTCCATCGTAACTTTTTTTTAATAATTCCGAAAGCTAGCTATCAGTCATTACATCATCACTGTTTACAACTTCTTCCATTTTGAAATTCCAATACGCGCGTCACGATTTTAATCAATCTCTAACATTCCAGTCAGTGGGCTATTGAATTAGGTCAAGACTGATCCGAAATAGTTTTAAGTAGGTTCCTACACCTAGGTACTTATTTATAGGCAATTATTATCAAAATAGTTTGAAGCTTAAGTTTAATCTTAAGGCAATGAACTGCCTATCAGCAGTTCGTTAATCAGTCGAGGTGAGGACAGGTGATTGCCCTTCCGCGTGATGATAGCCAATCTCCGATCAATGATTGTTGATTGACAGATGAATCGATATTTGGTACATCTATTGAGCCAGTACCTATAGTAGGTATCTTAATACCCGTGTGTCTTCAGAGTAAGTGGTTGAACTTCAAGGTCGAAGCAGCTTTTGGTTTGATTGATTTATGGAAGATCTAAAATTAGAACCGCCTAGAGTTGTTTACAGGTTTATTTCAAACCCTGGTCTATTTTATGGAACACATCCTTGGACACTTTCAATGTCATCGTGACCAGGGTCCTAGAATCTATTTAACTTTTTTATGCATTTCTGATTCTTGTTGCACTCTACATCAGTCACTTATATTTTCCAGGGTTTTCAATGAATGTGCGTTTGTGTTTGTTTACTTGCCTGCAATTTACATTATTGGGGTAAAACGGCAACTGACGTTAGCTATCGATTTTCTCCAAGTCAAAGATTACATTTTCGACGGTCTTAGAAAAGTCAAAAAATGCAGTCTTACGCTTTTAACGCCTGATTTTTTGGGTCAGTAAATACTTACGGAACAAAGATTGTATCACAAAAATATATAAGCTCTAAAAAAAGGTATGTACTCTAAAAATCACTTGGCTAATAGTGTGTAGTGTGAGTGTGGGTACTTATAAATGAGCCTCGCGAAGTGGCGACCGCAGTGCGCGGTTTCAGCGTGTAACATAATCCGGCACATAGAAGGCGAAACGCCCGCGCCACATTCGGCTCGCGCGCGCGGGTATTTTTAGAAGCTGGTACTTTAAGTTGGAACTTCACATCACTTGAGCTACACACTAGGAGCCTCGGATCACTCGCGCACGGCACTTACGTCGCACGGGAAGAAGACGGTCACTCAGTCACTGGTACGTGGACCGGCAGCACAGCGACGTTGGAATGTGGAGTCCGCGGCGACCGGGGCGGCTCTGGCGCCGGCGGAGCTCCCGGCGGCCGCGGCGTGCGTCCCTCCCCCTCGCGTCCCTCCCCCCGCTACCTCCCGACATCTATATTTAGCGCCGGTCATTTTTGAGGCGGCGATACCAAGCCAGCTCCGGTTTCTAGTCCGACCGCTGCCCTCTGCGACACGTTGCAGGTGCAACGGACTCGCGGTGCGAACCGCTCCCCTAACCCACATACCTACCAAGGGACTTTAGCGTCTAATACTTATGGAATGCTGCATTCATTCTGATGTCCAGCAGTTCTAGCTTTTAACCCTAGTAGCATTTTTTGTAGGCAAACCGTTGGGCCTCAGTCCCTAAAGTGGTTGGCCAACGGTTAGGTTTGTCATCCCTAAAAATTGTAGGACCAACGGTAGAATTAACGTTGGGCCGACTTGTGGGGCCAACTAGTATTAACCAACAAAAGGCCAACCAAAGATAATACAGTAAATCCACGTAGGCTCTCCGTTGGGCCCTACTGTCGGGCCAACTACTTTTAGGGATGACAAACCTAACCATTTACTAACAAAACATTCTATCGTCGGTTAAGCGTAGAGATTACTCACAGAGGCCCTACTAAAGAATTCTACGTTGGCCCTACCTAATAAAGAATACTATATATCTACGTTGGCGCTACGTTGTTTACCTAACGTAGGCCCTACCTAACAAAGAATACCATATATCTACGTTGTTTTCTTACGTAGGCCCTACCTAAGAAAGAATACGTTGGCTTTACGTTATTTTCCTGACGAAGGCCCTACCAAAGAATGAATACGTTGGCCTTACGTTTGTTTTCTTATCGGAGGCCCAACAGTAGAATGAATACGTTGGCTTTATGTTTTTCTCCTTATGGAGGCCCTACCTAAGTAAGAATACCATTATCTACGTTGGCTTTACGTCGTTTTCCGTACGGAGGACCTACTAAAGAATAGATATCTACCTGCAACGTAGATATCCATTCTTTGGTAGGGCCTCCGTAAGAAAAACGACGTAAAGCCACCGTAGATAATGGTATTCTTACATAGGTAGGGCTTCCATAAGGAGAACAACATAAGCCAACGTATTCATTCTACTGTAGGACTTCTGATAGGAAAACAAACGTAAAGCCACCGTAGATATCCCTTCTTCGGTATGGTCTCTCCGTGTGAAACCCGACGTGAAGCCAACGTAGAAAAGGATTGAATCTGAAACACTAAAATAAAATACATTAAATATATTTAATTTTATATTTATTATTCATAAAATAGTAACTTCTTCTATATAGAGAAAATACAGAAAGAATTTTTAAGTAGGTACACATAATATTAATTAATTATTTAGAGCGCACATGTATGCACGTTAGTAAGTATTGTCACATAATTATTTAACCTTTTACAGCATAATTTTATTATTTTAATAATTAATTTCTTGTTTCATATAACAATGCGTCATTACGCACACTAAAAGATTATATACTAGAATAAGTATACATTGTTATGGTCACATGTAATGCACGCTAAAGAGCGTGGCATGGCCGTGGGACATCCTGTAGAAAGCTACAGGATGTCCCACGGCCATGCCACATGGAGGGAAAGTATGTTAAATAATGTATATAGAAAAATTTACTGAAAGAAGACTTTATTTTAATTTTAAAAACAATATAAACTGCATTCTAATAATTTTGAATAAGAATACAGTTTAAATTGTTTTTAAAATCAAAATAAAGTCTTCTTTCAGTAAATTTTTCTATCTACATTATTTAACATATTTTCTCTCCATGTGGCATGGCCGTGGGACACCCTGTATAACAGAAAACAATTTTAATTCAGATCCAAGTTACATAATTGTAAAATTTTAGGCTGACAATAAATAGTAATCAACCAAATGTTTCCCATTTTTGTCAATATATATTTCGATTTTATTTAGAGCTTCATGATTATCACATGGTAATGTTATCCCTTCTGGAAGAGACAGTTCAATTGCAGTGACAGGCCCAGAAGATCGAAGTCTTTGCAATATTTCATGCTGGGATATTTGCAGATCTTTTATGTCACTTTCAATACGAGCCAAGTGCTTTGCAATCACATCTAAAATAGAAAAAAAAATTAAGAACTAATAAACTAATAATTTTAAAAATACCTACTTTTGTAAAAAAATGTGTAGCAAAAAAAAATATAAAAAATTTCAAGTGAGAGTTAGGCCTCTCTCTCTAAAAGAACACCCTGTTACCACCCACTATACTATTAGACCAATCAGAATCTACAAGTTTTTAGTTTACTTATTCTTACCTAAAGCATGTGATTTATGTACAGTCAATTCATCTTGAATTGGTGTGAGAGTCAAATCCAGTGTACCTTAAAATAAAATTTTAATTAGGTTTTCATAGACTCAACATAATATTAAACACATAGCGTCAGAAATAAAAATTTAGAATTTATTGATTTATCCTTAGTTCGGCCCTGGATTATTGGATTTGGCTGCTGTCATTTGGCTGTTAGTTTCAGGCTCATGGATAGACAAAGTCATACCATGATGACCTTCGGATGATGCCATCATGTCTGAAAAAGTAAATCTGTCGTTAGGGTTAACGACAGATTTACTTATTCAGACATGATGGCACTGGTGACTTACAGTCAGAATTGGTAGCACCCAGGTGATCAGGCCCTCTGATACATGGTACATCAATGGAAGAAAAACTATTGCTCGGTGTTGACCTCGACCCAGAAGTAGAAGATACATTAGACCGAGAGTTCGCTGCTACAACAGCTAGGTGCTTGCCTCTAGGTCTCTGGCTTATTTCTGATTGATCATCTAGAATTAACAAATGTCAATGAATATTTTATTTTAGTAATGTAATTATTACCCCCTGTATTTATACAATTTTGATGATGAAAATTAAAAAGAGACGTTTCTCTCTCTCTATACATGCTGACAAATAAGATCTATAACTATTCCAAATTTCAAGTCAGTAGTTTTAATAGTTTCTGAGATAATACGGTTTGTGACAGATAGACGGATACGACAGATTTACTTATTCAGGCATGATGGCACTATTAGGTACTTACAGTCAGCATCGGTAGCACCCAGGTGATCCGGCCCTTCAGGTGGTTTTGGGTACTGTAATTCAGTCTCTTCGTCTGAGTGACTGGTGGTATCACTGTCATATATTTTTTTTGTTTTGTAACGCCTCCTCACTTTGGATATAAGGTTACCGTCACTATTCACCTCAGAGTCATATTCAGCCTGTTTTGCTTTAGCAAAAGCTTTGCCCAGGTCATCTGAAATTATTGTAAAGAGTCAAAGTAGCTACTTATTACCTATAGGGTAATTTATTACCTCAAGTTGTAATATTGCAACAGGTTTACTAAGTTTATGTAGGTAGGTACCTGTTGTATAAAATACACGCCTAATACCGAACAAATTCCATGTTGTATCAGGCACAATTGAACCACTAAGGCACCTATTAAATTTTGTTGTCTTCGGTGGCCACATGCAATGTGTTTTTCGAGGAGTAATCCATTCATCCCTTATTACACTAATACCCTCGTCTTCGGTAAATTCTACCACACTGTACATTACCGTGGCTTGTCGTTCTGTTCTGGCATACCTACAAAAAATATTGGATAAATTATATCACAACCGATCGATGCTGTGTTTAGCAAAATGCAAGCATTGATCGGCTACACGTACGTAGGTATGTATTCATACCACAAAGAAAACTCAGGTCACAAAATTTTCTATCTAGAATTGAGAAGGCACTCACGTTTTGGAGAATTATTTCAATATTCGCTGTAGACTGGCTGGCGGCTGCTGCACAAAATGGCGAAACGGAAAACCTGACCTATAGAAAAGAGCGTCGTCTCTAGAGTAGGGATATTCGATATACATCGATGCATCGAAAACATCGATATTTACAATGCGATACATCGAATCGATCCGATGTTTTGAAATGCTTTCGATATACTCGATGTATTGATGTTTTTTCAATTTTTAGGAGAAAAACATCGAATCGATTATAACCAATTAATTTCATAAAAACTCAAGTTTGCCCCCTAAAATTTTTTTTCCTATTTGTTTATTTCAAAAAGAAAAGTTTTGTTATTCAATAGTGCACTGACAATATAATGTCGTTGCGGCCATCGTATACTAAAAATTATGTTGGCAGCACTGCACACGAGTCAGTGACAAAAAAAACTGTTTATGTCTTGTCGGCCGGCGAGCTTCTAGATCACCATCACCCCCATTTTCCACCGTAGGTATATGAATCGGATTCACACAGTTGTTATTTCTTAAAACTAAAACGTCTTCTATATTAATACTCATTCAAGTTAAACCGAAAATCATGCAAATCACAGCGGACACAAAGGACAGCTATATCATAGTATTCCGTTTTTTACCCTTTGGGTACGAAACCTTAAAAAAGTACTCGATGCTTACAAAGTATCGATGTTTTCACCCGATACATCGAATGACATCGATGTACGGTTCTGATGTATCGAATCGAAAAAAAAACATCGATGTTAATAATTCTTTTAATTAAAGTTCGAGTAATCGATTAATTTTGAATTAAGAAAAATCGATTCTTATTGTAGAGGTTAGAGAATTTTCGAAAATCGAGTTTGTTTGTTTGTTTGTTCGCAAATTACACCTAAACTACTGGACCAATTTCAATGAAACTTATACCATTCAGAAGCCCTATTTTGGGATTGAAACATAGGTAGGCTACCTATATTTTATTGAAATTAAAGACGTGGATTCTTAGATAGGTACAGCTTCACCTCCCTAAACCAAAAGCAGCCTTTGACACGAGGTACCTACCTAGGTACCTACATCGTATGTTGGTTGACAGATATTTTAGTGGAAAGTTTTGCACGCGTACCTAAGAAGTCGCGGGTATCAGCTAATCTTCACTATTTACGTACAATACGTTCAAGAAATCTAGGCCATCTAGGCAAATTATAGTATTATAGATAAATTATAGTTCAGACTAGGTAACATCATAGTTGTAACTTAGTCTGAAATCAATTGAGATAGGTAGGTAGGTACCTATAAATCGGCGGCGCTCGTAAAGTTATGTTCGAACAAACATACCTACCTAGTTTGTGTGTAAGAATGTTTTTTTTGAGCAAAACTTTCGAGCTGAAGATTGAATGAAATCTTCATGAAATTAGATAGGTAAAGGTAGGTCGACAAGTTATAGTATAAGTAACTATACCTATCAAAGGTTTGCTGGTAAGATTGTGAGTTAGATTAGCCAAGGATTGATATCGTGGTCGTAAATAGCTCTGCATTTCATCGACGTACCTGTACTTACCTGTCTAGGTACCTACCTACTTACCTAGTTGACCGAGCGAGCGAATGACTGGTAGGGCATAATTTGTAAGGGAATCGTGATTGTTTTCGGTTGGAATTATTGTACCTAGACAGGTGCCTACATAAAGACATACCTAGGTAGCTTGTAAAAAAATGTAGGTACCTAGGTAGGTTAGGTAGGTAGGTGGCATTTTCTTAATCATGTTTAGCCCACCCATATAATGTCCCATGTCTATATGTAATAAGTACAGGTACCTAGGTACCCTTTACTTATAATAAAATTAAGAGGTATACCTACCTACCTACAGGTACCTACTACTAGTAAAGTAAATCAAATCCAGAGATGGATTGAATAGGTAAATATCTACCTACCTATTGGACCTGTTCATGTTCATTATTATACCTACCTAGGTAGGTAAGGTCGGTGCGTCGAGACAAGGCGTGATTTTTCTGGAACAAATTATTTTCGATCTTATTTTAATTAGTTTACGACTGATATTCCTTTATTTCAACGGCGCCGCCGCGCCGCGCAGCCCTTGCCGGCGCGGCGCGGCCGCTCGTTCGATGATCGCCGCGAGTTCTACCTACCGTATACATGGGTAGGTACCTAACTATCTATCACTATTTACCACAATACGGTCAAACAATCTAGGCCATCTTTAGGCAACAATTCAATTCAATTCGATAAATTTTAGTTCTGACTACATACCTACCTACCTAGTTGTAAACTTAGTCCGAAATAATAAATTTATTGAGATAGGTACAAATCGGCGGTGGTAAAGTTATGCTCGAACAAACATTCCTACCTAGTTTATGTATGTATATGTACCTACCTACCTGGTTGGTTCATAGTAAAGATCTTCTGTTAGTATTTCAACCGAATATAGGTAGGTAGGTACCTACCACCTCGGTAAGGCATTTCTGTTGTTCAAAATCAAAACGTAGTAGGTAGGACGGTATTTCTAGGGAATTTGTAGGGAATCGTGATTGTTTTCGATTGGGATTTTACCAGAAAACTACAGCTGGTACTTGGTTGGCTCATAGTAAGGATTTTGTGTTATTATTCCAACCGAATACCTCGGTAGGGCATTTGTAGGGGAATCGTGATTGTTTTCAGTTGGGATTTTATCAGAAAACTACCGTTGGCACTTGGTTGGCTCATAGTAAAGAATTTGTGTTAGTATTCCAACTGAATTTCTCGGTAGGGCATTTGTAGGGGAATCGTGATTGTTTTCAGTTGGGATTTTATCAGAAAACTACCGTTGGCACTTGGTTGGCTCATAGTAAAGAATTTGTGTTAGTATTCCAACTGAATATCTCGGTAGGGCATTTGTAGGGGAATCGTGATTGTTTTCGGTTGGGGTTTTATCAGAAAACTACAGCTGGTACTTGGTTGGCTCATAGTAAGGATTTTGTGTTATTATTCCAACCGAATACCTCGGTAGGGCATTTGTAGGGGAATCGTGATTGTTTTCAGTTGGGATTTTATCAGAAAACTACCGTTGGCACTTGGTTGGCTCATAGTAAAGAATTTGTGTTAGTATTCCAACTGAATTTCTCGGTAGGGCATTTGTAGGGGAATCGTGATTGTTTTCAGTTGGGATTTTATCAGAAAACTACCGTTGGCACTTGGTTGGCTCATAGTAAAGAATTTGTGTTAGTATTCCAACTGAATATCTCGGTAGGGCATTTGTAGGGGAATCGTGATTGTTTTCGGTTGGGGTTTTATCAGAAAACTACAGCTGGTACTTGGTTGGCTCATAGTAAGGATTTTGTGTTATTATTCCAACCGAATACCTCGGTAGGGCATTTGTAGGGGAATCGTGATTGTTTTCAGTTGGGATTTTATCAGAAAACTACCGTTGGCACTTGGTTGGCTCATAGTAAAGAATTTGTGTTAGTATTCCAACCGAATACCTCGGTAGGGCATTTGTAGGGGAATCGTGATTGTTTTCGGTTGGGATTTTATCAGAAAACTACCGTTGGCACTTGGTTGGCTCATAGTAAAGAATTTGTGTTAGTATTCCAACTGAATTTCTCGGTAGGGCATTTGTAGGGGAATCGTGATTGTTTTCAGTTGGGATTTTATCAGAAAACTACGGTTGGCACTTGGTTGGCTCATAGTAAAGAATTTGTGTTAGTATTCCAACTGAATATCTCGGTAGGGCATTTGTAGGGAAATCGTGATTGTTTTCGGTTGGGGTTTTATCAGAAAACTACCGTTGGCACTTGGTTGGCTCATAGTAAAGAATTTGTGTTAGTATTCCAACCGAATACCTCGGTAGGGCATTTGTAGGAGAATCGTGATTGTTTTCAGTTGGGATTTTATCAGAAAACTACCGTTGGCACTTGGTTGGCTCAAAGTAAGGATTTTGTGTAGGTATTCCAACCGAATACCTCGGTAGGGCATTTGTAGGGGAATTGTGGATGATTTTGGTTGGGAATACAGTTGATTTATTACAGTTGGGCCAGCGTTGGCTTACTGTATAGAAATTTCGTCGGCAACCGAACCAAAAACATATGTTGGGCCATCATTGGATAGTCGTATGTATTTACGGTTGTTAAAACAACTATTATCAGTAGTTGGGCCAATGTTGGGAGATTGTTTAGAAATTGTCGTAATAAAATTTGAGTTGGCTGTTCGTTGGCTCGCTGTAGGCAATGTCACTACCACTTCCCAACGTGATCCCAACCGTTGGCAACCGTTGGCCAACACAAATTGCTACTAGGGAAGCGACCCTGGTAATAGAGGTAAAAGAAATGTATATGTGGGTAGGTACCTACATTACATTAATTTTTTCAACTTAAAACGGGCTTATTTGAAATTAGGCTCAAGAGAACCGTTAACAGCCAGAAAATAACGGATTTTGAATGGCGATCACGATCCAGAAGAAGCCTCCTATCCGATGGATCGACTACATTGGTTAGAGCAGTCCGGGACAGTAATTTACATAGGGAAGAAGTCTATGTCCAGCGGTAGATAGGTAAAGGTACTTCTTCGATGGAAATGAACTGACAGCCGATGGAAAAACTGTTTTCGAATGGGGACCACAAATCGAAAGACGGGACGTAAAACCGCCCCCTACAGTATGGAACCGGTACCTACTGACTAAATTTTGTAGGTAGTATGGTCTGGAAATGGAAAGAAAAAGGTCTATTAACAGTAGTGAACTTTTACAGGCTGTGCTGTGGGCCTAATAATTACCTATAGGACCTAGAATCTACAGCATAAGACAATGGTACACATATTTTGATTCAGCAATATGGTAGGTATCGTCCTTCTCAAGAGGTTTCATTCGATGAGTGACTGCTGCAGGATTGCATTGTACAGGATGTACTACATTGCCTTACATTTACGTAGTACGTAAGTATGTACCTACGTCTTAGATTAGCTTATTTTTCAGTGACCTAATTTAAGTGCTTAGCATAAATAGAGGCTGCGTTGTAGTTTTTGAACGAAACTATTGCTATCATGAATGTTTATGTCAGTGTCAAACAACAAAAAAAAGTTGTTTGTTTAGATTTTCTTGTTTTCTTCCTCTGCCGGTCGTTGCGGCTGGTTTTGTAATTTATTGTATGAAAAAGCAATCCTATTTCTGCTCCGTGTAGCTATGATAAAATAACAGGAAATCAACAATAGCAATGTATCCAAATCGTGGAGCTGCTAACTATCATGAAACCACCTCAACACCCAAACGCCGACGACTCGGTACCAGTAGGGTACTGCGACCGAAAAATCATGTTGATAGCATCAGAGGCAGTGATTTTCCATCAAGTTGCAGCCCAATTACCTGTAACACACCTCGTACCGTTGAAATCACGTCGGAGAGGAGCGAATCACCACATTTACCATGTAATCAAGTAGAGTATCTTTGTGAAAGCAACATCAGCTCATCATCTGATATTCCATGTTCTCCTGGTATTATAGAGTGCTCCCTGAACAAGGGAGTCGAGAACTGGGAGTCGTTAATCGTAAGTATAAGTAGAAAAGAAAAGCTTTGTAATCAGGAGCTGTCCAAAATGCGTACAATAGAAGAATTTGATGAGATATCTGAAGAAATGTTCTACTCAAAGTTAGAGCAATCAAATTGCGTAAATCATGTAAGTAGAACATCAAATTTAGAAAAGACTTTGAAAGAAAACATTGAGCAAAGCTTTGATAGGATTAATCAATCTATTTGCCGAGTAACAGACTCAAAAAAGTGTGACAAGAGTTCATTATTTGAAACCAAAGATTCGTTTTTACTTGATATCAAAGAAAGCGGGATTGTTATGGAAGTGCTAAAACCTGTTGATTCTTGTAACAAACCAAAAGATATAGAAAATGAGGGATTCTACGGTCTACCTATGATCACAAAGGGATTATTCAAGAGTTATAGGAATATTGAAAAGTTTTATGGTGAGCATATTTACATATCTACCTACAGTAAATTATAAAATCATTAAACTCTCCTATTTTTAGCTTCAGCTGACCAAAGTCTTTTGTATACAAATATCAATACAATTTTATCATTAAGAAACATCTAGATAAAACTTTTTGTTATTTTGTAATAACTACTAGACTGGCAAGAAGAATGCCTTAACCTGGAAGCCATCAGAAACCGTCAGAACTTGATCTACGCGCTGCCCACCAGTGGAGGAAAAACTCTTGTAGCTGAGGTGCTGATGCTGCGTGAAGTCCTCGTGAGAAAGAGGAATGCCCTGTTCATTTTGCCTTTTGTGGCAATTGTTCAGGAAAAGGTAAGACAGATTTTTTTCATTTATATTATCATTAGCCTTCATATGTTTCGCTGTTTATAATCAAACTGCTGTTTCCTTTGGATTTAAACGATAAAAACTGGATGTGGTTTTAAAATTGGTGTCATCTGCCGAGTTATTCTTGATACTCAACATGACATAACACTTGGTTTGGGAAATACCACCTATACCGAAACTGAGTCATTGCAAGGTTGTCAAGAAAAGTGTCAAGTGAGTATGAAACATTGAAGATTCATGTGGTTTCAAATTACTATGGTAAAATTCTAGATATGGGCACTGTCCCCATTTGCAGTTCAACTAGACTTCTTAGTTGAGGAGTATGCTGCTGGCAAAGGTCATATTCCACCAAAGAAAAGACGCAAGAAAAGCAGCATCTACATAGCCACTATTGAGAAAGGACTGGCTTTGATTAGAAGCCTTATTGAGCTGAACCGACTTGACGAAATTGGTTTGATTGTGGTGAGTTTGCTGTCTTTTTTAACGTGGATAGATTGTATGCTAAGTTCTGTATTCAATATTGATATTTGTGTCAAGTACTGGTTCTCGCCTCTGCCGGACCCAGAAACCGGCCTAGACTCACAGAACACTATTACGCTAACGCGCCTAGACTGCTGTGTAAAAATTAACTATTATACCTACTGTCAATAACAGGTAAAATAAGTAACCCTCATGGGAAATAACGATATATTTAGTACCGGTATTAATATGAATCGGTTCCGTCTAAAAGGGTTTGTGGTACTTATCATTGTTAGTTCGTCCTTCTTTTATAGGTAGACGAATTGCATTTGATTGGTGAAAAGGGCCGCGGTGGAACTTTGGAGACCTTATTGACGACTGTTCTCTTTGCTAACCGTAAGTGATTATTAAGTACCTACCGACAATATGAAGAACATAGTACATGGCTGAAAAACACAATATGTGAGAGTCCACGTGACTTACCAAGCAAGATGGAATATTGCAAAGTTCTACTAGCAGATTTTTTTTCAGAAAACATTCAAATAGTGGGCATGAGTGCGACAATCGGCAACCTATCGGAGCTGGCGCATTTCCTCCGTGCATCTGTATTCACTCGTCACTTCCGGCCGGTGGAGCTGACGGAGCGGGTGAAGCTCGGCGCCATGTTGCATCACATCCGGTGGGGGGATTCCGTTGAAATCGTACCGGACAGGCAACTTAACTATGACGAGGTGAGTTCTTGTTTTCATCTGTCAGTTCGATGTCTGCCCAGAAATCAACTCCCACGATAAAACTAAGGGCAGCTCATGCGATGCGCAAGCTTTTTCGCCATAACCAAACCATACACACTGCACATAATTATAAATCATAACTATAAGCTGCATCAAATTGAAGTTTAAAAACTTCAATCTGATACAGATAGATGATAGATAGATTATTTATTCTAATCCACCACAAATTTAACAATAAATACAGCTTATCATAAACACCATTGAAAGGTGTAGGAAAGCAAGCAATTTCGTGTACGTGAAGCGATTTTGATAAAAATTATGGGACCAATCTGGAAGTATACCCTTTCAGATAAAAAAAAATAAATTTTTCAAATCGGTTCATAAACGAGGAAGTTATGAGGTAACAAAAATTTAAAAAATACACACAGAATTTAAAACCTTCTCCGTTTTTGAACTTGGTTAAAAATGGTTCTACTCTTATAACCATCCCATAGCATACCCCTCAACTATTTGTGTAGTTATGATAACTTTTGTCAGTATCCAGAGAGTGCTAAACGCTTAGACCCGGATGGCTTGGCTGCATTGGTATGGACTGGAGAGGAACCATCCTCGTGCTTAGTGTTCTGCCCCACAAAGAAGAACTGCGAGAATGTCGCTTCATTGCTATGTCAGTTGCAACCTGAAAGGTATGTCCAACTTTTTTTGGAACAAGCAACTTATTATGATACCAGCTTCCTCCCGCGACTTCGTTCGCGCCCCGTTAGATCCCGTTGATTTGCCGGGATAAAAAGTAGCGACGACTAATTAACGCGGCGACTGTCAGATTTGTTCGTGATAGAGGTACTTAGCGCTTCCGTGCTTCGGAGGGCACGTTAAACTATCGGTAGCAGTCGTTAAGCCACGACAGAGGCCCTAAAAACTCTAGTTACCAGAGTTGGGCACTAACTCTAGCTTGCTTAATTTTACTTGTAGATACAGAGCCGTGGGTGACCGTCGTCTCCGAGAGCGGTTGGAGTTGGAGCGTGCGTTGCGCGGCGAAGGCGCAGCCCCCGAGCTGTGGCGGAGCGTCAGACACGGCGTCGCATTCCATCACGCGGGACTCGCGCCTGACGACCGCGCCGCCATTGAACATGCCTTCAGGTGACTAATTACATAAGATAAATATTTATTTATTCCCAGGTATATACAGGTACGTAACAAAAAACATCGAAAGTTATATAGGTACTTAATTAGATAGATAAGAAAACTACAATAAATATGGCGGCAAATTGGCCCCTGTCTCAGCGTAAGTGCCGGCGTTGGTGGACAAACGGACATACGGCAACACGATGAATGGTTTTTCAAATTAAATATTGTTCTCATAGGTCAGGAGTTGTGAGAGTACTATGCTGCACATCGACCCTGGCTGCAGGGGTGAACCTCCCTGCGGCCCGCGTGCTGGTACGGGCCCCGTACGTGGGCCGCGACTTTATATCGCTCGCCAACTACCGCCAGATGACAGGCCGCGCGGGCCGCGCTGGTGTCTCGGAGACTGGTACGTAAGTACGGGCCGCTACTTCATGTCCCTGGTTAAAGTTCTAATATTGTTTCTGATCGGATCACACATAAGAAAGAGTAAACCCACGAGTACTTATTTCATTATACGGCTGTTATCCTAC
Source organism: Eulithis prunata (assembly GCA_918843925.1). Lineage (NCBI taxonomy): Eukaryota > Metazoa > Arthropoda > Insecta > Lepidoptera > Geometridae > Eulithis > Eulithis prunata. The sequence continues at coordinate 9,536,729 of OU974012.1, forward strand.
TAATATTATAAACGCGACAGTTTGTATGGATGTATGTTTGTTCCTCTTTCCCGCAAAAACTACTGATCCGATTTGGATGAAACGTGATATATATATTTTCCGTGACCTGGATTAACACATAGGCTACTTTTTATCCCGGAAAATCAACGGGAACCAACGGGACGCGAACGAAGTCGCATCTGAAAGCTAGTTACCAATAAATGCTAGTAAGTGTCTGTAGTAATCATGCTTCTGTCGTAAACAGATCTCGAGATTCTACAATCTCAATTGATTCCCTCGATCTTACAGGAGAGAGCATTATAATCTGCAACCCTCGCGACTGGGCGCGTCTCCGTGCGACGTTTAGTCGCGGCGTGCGTCCCGCGCGCAGCGTGCTGGCCGCGTGCGACGGCGCGGCGCCGCTGCTGCTCAGCGCCGTGGCGCTACGACTCGCTACTACTCGGGAGAAACTGCACGAGATGATGAGATGTACCTTGCTGGCTGTGCCGCATGATGATGATGACGATGATGATAGGTAAGGTTATTGCTATATGTTTTACTAACCGTCGCCCGCGGCGTTGCTCGTGTTGTACACTTTAGAGTGTGACGTTTCAAAATTCCTTTCTTAGTGCACCCCTACACTATATAAGGATACTACCCTCCAAATTTCATACCTCTAGGACTTATAGTTTAGGCTGTGCGTTGATTCTATGTCAGCTTCAAAAGAGTTTTATATACAGGGTGTTACCAGACCACTTCCGAAAACGAAAGGGGGAGCTACAGCACACCAAAACCCAACCAAAAAAAAATCAGTTATCCTGAAAAATAATTATAGCCGGAGAAAACAATGTTTAAAGATTTGTGTTTATTTCGCCAGCCCGCAATGTACGCATTCACGTAGGTAAGGTCGAGGCGTAGTACTATTATTTATTCTGTGTCGTAAGTGCCTACTAACGTAGGTAGGTACTAACGTAGGTCGCTCGCACGTCGCGTACTTGAATGACCCGCGATGAACTCTCAGCTGTTCATGCTGTAGTAGACGTAATCTGCGTGCTGCGTGTACATTGCTGCTTTATTTATTTTATTTGTTTTCTTGCTTTTTTAAATGAGATAATTAGGTAGATATGTCTTATTATGTTGTACTGTGTGTTTGTAACTAGAAAAAAAAATTAAAAAGAGATAGTCAAGTCAATTTTTTTTTTTCGCGATTTTTTTCGCTTAATGTTTTCAGTATCATGGTCCGATTGGAACCTCCAAGTTTTCGGAAGTGGTCTGGTAACACCCTGTATATTGATGATGATATTCAATACTGTGACGCAGACATATCAGCGAAAGCGGCTCATCTATAAACTAATAAATAAATATATCAGCTCGAAACTAAGCAATATAAAACTGACAGCCTGAATTTAACTTTTATACTATTTATAGGAGGTTAGGTTATTTCTATCTTTCATTTTGTAGGTCGACTATTTAATTTTTTACTGTTGAATATCAAGTTATTTAGTCGCGCCGCACCTATCCGGGCCGCTAGTCCATGCGAGTTGGCAACGCAGCTAGAACCGAAATGAAGTTTCGGTACTTGGGGTTTCAATAACGATACGCAGGAAGTTGCGGTATGCGTTCAAAACTAAAAAATAACGTTACTTACCGCTACGATGGTACTTTGGTACCGGTACCAATAACTTTTTCTTTTTATGAAACTCCTTATACATTTTCAGCTCGCCTGTAGACATAAAAGCAGTGTGCGATAGTTCACTTCATGCACTACTCAAAATAGGTGCATTGGAAGTTGTTAAAGCGGAAGGAATCGATAAGGACGCCTCTAGAATCAGCCTAGATTGCAACAAACACAGTCGCAATGTGTATAACTACACTGAGCTATCTGTTAGCAAGCTCGCTAAAGCGGCTATCAAGGGTAATACTATAATCATCATCATTCCAGCAGTAGGACGTCCACTACTGAATCTACGTATTATTATTATGATGATGATGAATCAGAGTGACGATCCTAATGATTTTAAGCACCTTTTTAACCGACATCAAAAAAGAGGAGGTTTTTTTTATGTTTGTTATTTCCGAACTCCGTCATATACCTATGAAACGATTTGAAAAAATATTTATCTGAAGGGGTATACCTACTTCCAAATTGGTCCCATACAATTTTTATCAAAATAAGTTCAGTAGTTTGGCAGTTACCTAAATAAAAATAACTGAAAAAAAAAACCCGTCATATATTTCTTTTAGGTTGTATGGACTTATCAACAGCTAAACAGCTTCTACAAGACCTTGAAGTCGCGTCTCGTTCTCTAGTGTTAATGGGAAGTCTCCATTTATTATACTTGGTGACGCCACACGACGCCGCGGGAATCAGACTCGATTATAGGCACTATTACTCGCTGGTAAGGACTAATTTTGCTTACATATTTTTAGAGAAACTAAAATGTTTGTACCTCGAAATAAAATGTGAGCTTTATAGCTTCTTGTTTAGGTTTAATATCGCTAACACGTTACCAGGTAAAGCAAGAACTAGATTGGAATCTATACTTACCTGTATGTAGCGTAGTTCAAGTAAAAACATAATATAATGAACTCTATACCCTTCGCACTTAGATCTAATATTCCTTGGAAGTCAATAAATTTTGCTTACACGTTACTAGAAAAAGTTTACACGAACTAAAATTCAAACTAATGTAACTGCATGTAGAAACGAATAATTAGCTCATTGCTTAGGTCTAGTTTTGCTTGGAGTCGATTTATTGTTATAGTTTGTTTTTAGTATTGCAATTTGGATGAGGAAGGCATACAAACGGCGAAAATTCTTGGCATCACAGAAATGAATGCCATTCGGATGATCACTGGAAAACCTATCACTGTAAGTATCTGTTTGGACGTGGCTTTGACTACCCCTTTAGGATATTGAATAACAAGAATTACACATAGCTACGGATTCATAATACCTAGTGTATTTTTTTTCATACTATCTATGAAATATTATTTTATTTCTTGGTCATTATTTCTTGATTGTTCTAGAATGTACCAGAAAAAGTGCTGTGTAGATTCTACCTCGCGCTGATGCTTCATGATCTGTGGAAGCAAGTGCCGTTTCCGGTAGTTGCAGAAAAGTAAGCCATCATTGTAAACTACTATTTTATTTCAGGCGTCATGGCTCAGTCGGTAGTAGCTCTGCCTTCCATGCTGTGGGTTGTGGGTTCGATCCCCACCGAGAACAAAAATTGTGTGTGGCAAACATAGATGTTTGTTCTATGTCTGCCTTACTACTTATTATAAGTATGTATTTACAAAAAAAATATAAGTATTCTATCAGAAATCTAGTTCCCGTAGTACAAGCTTTGCTTAGTTTGGGACTAGAGACGACTACGCAAAAGTTTGTAAGAATGCATGGATGTATGATTGTTTGTTACTCTTTCACGCAAAAACTAATGATCTGATTTGGATGAAACTTGGAATATATATTGTCCGTGACCTGGATTAACACATAGGCTACGTTTTATCCCGGAAAATCAACAGGATCCAGCGGGACGCAGTCGCGAGCGGAAGCTAGTAAATTATAGGATGCCATTTCGTTTATCAGTCTAGAACTTCCTAACCCAAATATCGACACCTACAGGTACATAATACCGCGGGGCACGGTTCAGTCAGTGATGACGTCATCGTCAGCGTTCGCGTCATCAGCCCAGAAGGTTTGCGAGGAGTTGCCGAGCTTGTGGCCGTTTGCAGCGCTACTGGCGGAGCTAGCGCAGCGGCTGCAGCACTGTGCCGCGCCACAACTACAGGGCCTGATGGACTTACCTAATGTTAAGAAGGTAAGGTAATTCATTGCAACGATAAGCGCTCGTGGCGTAGCTTGCTTAGTCAATCTTCACCGATTTATCTAATACTAGCTGTCGCCCGCGGCTTTGCTCGCGTGGTAGCAGCATACGCATTATTTGGTTAAAATCTTTGACCCTGATTTCAGACCCTTTAGAGTGCGAATTTTCAAAATTGCTTTCTTAGTGCACCCCTACACTATATAAGGATACTACCCTCCAAATTTCATACCTCTAGGACTTATAGTTTAGGCTGTGCGTTGATTCTCAGTCAGCTTCAAAAGAGTTTTATATATTTAGAAGATTATAAAGAGGAAAGATTTGATTGTTTGCATTGAATAGGCTCCGAACCTACTAGACCGATTTGATAGCAAAAGCTAATCCAACTCGAAGGACCATAACGATAAATTTTGTATTAGTTATATACCAACACGAAGCTTATACCAATGTTTTAGAATACTTTCTTGTAATTTTAACTTAGAATCAGAAAATAAAGCGCTAAAAAACCTATAATTAAATATTAGAATTTCTAAAATATGCCATTATTATTTGAATTGACACATCAAAGTTCAAAGCATGGGGTGCTTTCGTTCAGCAACAATAAATATAATATTGTGAACGATTGAACGCCATACGAATAAATAGATAAGTAAATTGCTTGGTATGTGCAGACTCGAGCGCTGCAGTTAGTTCGTGCTGGCTACAAGAGGATAGAAGACATCGCGAAGGCGTCGGCTGACAACTTAGTGTTGTCCATCACTCACATGTCAAAGAGCGCCGCTGAACACCTTATAAGTGCTGCCAGGGTACGACTGCACTTATTGGATATTTTACAGATCAAGTAGAACGAGCTGGAAATCACTAGATAAGACTCGCAAGGGATCGGAAAGAATGGCGTAATAAAGAGAAGCCTATACTCAGCAGTGGGTGCAAACGGGCTGAAATGATGATGATGACAGATAAAGACACGAACAGAGGGGTGATCTCGAACGAAGACAGTCGCCATGTGACGTACACTTAAGCTATTCGAATCATATTGCGCGTCAACGCCGGCTGGACTGCCGAACGTTGTAGCGTCGAAGCGCAGTGTGACTCGAATATGTTACGTTTACGAACACAGCGACTGTTAGACTGTGTGCTCGCTCCTTAGTACTGAAATCTGAATCTGAGTAAAATAATATAAAAAAACGAGCCTAATGCAAAATATTGTCTCCCAAAAATTTTACAAACAGTAAGTAACTAATTGATTTGTTTGTACTACAGATGATGCTGATTGAAAAAGTGGAAAACCTAAGAGCAGAGGCCGAAGATGTAATGGAGGAGCTCAATGTATAATGTTCAAGAGTCGGGTATTAACCGGATTATGATGCGTTTAATCACCAACAGAATCAAATAACTAATGCTTCCAAATACTTACCTCTATGATGAACTATCTAATGCAATCTGTAAGGCTGAATTAGTATAAGTAGATAAAATAAAATTATATTATGTTTTCAATAGATTTTTTTATTTCAGTAAGTACCAATAACTTTATAGTAGAGACATTAATAAGACATCAAGAATGAATTAAATACTTATAAAATAATTATTTAGATCACAATGCAAGGTACTACAAAATTACTAGGCTAGCCTATGTGATTTTTATACTGCTTAGTTGTCATAAAATCTATGTACCTTATCTATTTTTAAGTGAGAAAATTGAATTTATCGCACGGAATCAAATCAGTTTTCATTTCAAAATAGACGCAATTTGAACATGGCACTTTCAACATGATCTTTTTCACTGTACCTACTGTGTTGCCAACAATTTGTAACCAGTGTTGCTAAAAAGCACAATTCACCGCCTTTTATATATACAAGGTTTTAGGGTCAGTACCGGTAGTTTCGACTTCTTCACCGGCGGGTCTTGGTTCTTGACGAACTCCATGAAGAAGAACACCTCTCGCTCCTTGTCTAGCTTCTGAAGTTTGAAGCCTAGCCGGGCAACGTCCTTGGTAAACGCGGTGACGTCAGAGAAACGGGATTCCACCTCCGCTATTAGAAGATGGCCCCTGACAAAAGGAGAGATTTTAATTTGGAATGCACGAATATATATCATAGAGATAGTTTTATGAAATGGACATCTTATAGGTAGCAAAATAGGGGTTAGCTCATAATTTGGCCTTGCAAAAGAAATTTAAGATAGCATAATTTTGTAAGACTTAATCTAATGTTTCCAGTAGGTATACTGAATAAACCTAAGTTTGCATCTATTAAAACTTATTTGGCTATTTGAGCTGATATGATAGAACTAGGCCAGATCATGTCATTCACATTAGTTCCATAGTTTGTGAGAGGAATTACAAAGAAAATAAGTACAAATTGACGGATTTGGATTTAACCTTTGATAGAAAATGTTACCAACTTACCCCATTTTCAAGACGCGGTTCGCCTCAAGCAGGTAGGCAGTCAACTCTGTGCCCATAAGTGCGAGACAGTACACCACTACATCCATAGATGACGTCAGCAGCGGCGTGTGCGCCATATCACAAGTCTCCACTCCTTCAGTAGCGGCTACCAGGTCAAACGAACGGACTAAGTGTGGAACTCGCTTTGATAGAGCTGCTTCACCGCAACCCATGTCCGCTATGAGATGGGTCTTTGGCCTGGAGGAGTTAGTTAGATTACAAACACGCAATGTGAAGGTTTGAGGTACACTGCGCGTCAACACGTGGCAAAAATCTGCATATTTACCCATACATTCATGTGTATGTATGCTTAGAAGAGAACATTAGCACTAAACCATAACCTAGGTTCAAGCTTTTTATTGCCTAGTTGACCCTAGGACCTATGTATCTCACTAACATTATGTCAAAGTTTAGATGTTTGGTTATTTGAAACTTTGTGTTTTAATCACGCTGAAGCTGCTGGTGCTATTTGGATGAAACTTGGAATAATACAGTTTGTAACCTGGATTAACACATAGGCTACTTTTTTCTCAGAAAATTAACAGGATCAGACGGAACGCGGACGAAGTCGGGGGCGAAAGCTAGTCAAGAAATAACTCAAGAATAAGATTATTGAATAAAAACTTACATGTTCTTTATCCTCTTGACGATAACATCCAGCGGGTTGACAGGCCACTTCTTCAGCTGCTGCTGGTAACCCTCGTGATAGTTCTGGAATGCTAATGGATCATTCTGAAACAGCTGGCTCGCCTCGCTGCCCGATGAAGTGTACAACTTCTCATTGAGGAATCTGAATTGTGCCGCTGTGGAAAAATCTTTGCTATATCACAGAACATTACTATACTAGGCTTTATGTACTCTTATATAAGTTCTAGTTGAATAAAATAATGCTTGACTTATCATACTTACATTTTAATCGATCAAGCATTCTATCCCGTAGTTTATTTCTATTAAAATTGATGGGATTTCTATTACTCTCTGCTTTGAGCATCACATTTATTTTATTCTTCTTTATATCCTTACGAGTTAGACCACTTGACTTATTACTATTCTCATCTTGGTTGTTTTTTGCTTTTTGTTTTGCCTTTTTCTTTTTTGGACTTTCATCTTCTTTAAATAACACAGCTTCTACATCATCGTTTATTAACGCTTCATTGAACTTTTTCTTCTTAGCATTTAAAAGTACTTCATCAAGCTTATCAGTATCAATATTTTCAACTTTACTGTTATCAATGATGTTTTTCCTTACATTTTTAATTTTAGGAATACTTATTTTCTGTTTCTTTAGTGTCTTATTCTTTGATTTACTCATCTCTGGACTAATAGCTGCTGGTAGACCATTATTGGGTTTTATTATTTCAATAGCCCAGTTGTTGTTTCCTTTTTTGTTGTTTAGATTTTGTCTTTGTTTTTTATGTTGTTTTTTGTTTTCTTTGCTTATCAACTTTGACTTCTCTGAAACACCATTTCCTTTAGCCACCTTTTTTGGATTTGTTTTCTTTTGAGGAGTCTTCTTTGAAGAACCATTTCTTTGCTTCTCCTACAATTATAGTGAAACTCACTTATTGTTATGTAAACATTTTATAGTAGCACTCTATTCCAAATCAATAGGATCATGAAATGTCAAAGTTAGTTGCTGAGACCTATGTGTTTTAAGTTTAAAACTTTCGACCAGCTAGATAGGTTAAAAATACATAGGTAGTGATCATGGCATAATTAAAATGTACTTAGTGGGCATAATGTCCAGTAGGTAGGTACCTCTCAGGCCACAGGCCACATAATAGGTAGGTCCCTAGTAATATAATAAGTTGGTAGGTAAGTAGGTATACCTACCTAGCTACCTATGGACTGAACCAGATTCTTAACTACAGAACAGCTCGCGAAGGACTTTTCCTACTTGGTGGAGTTGTGCAGTCAGTCCACACAGACTAAATACAAATAAATATTGAAAGAAAATCAGCAAAACATCCAAGCAAATGAACAAAACTTACTTTTGATTTTTCACTGAATATACTGTTAGTTTTACTGTTTCCATCTTCCCAATCTGGAATTGCAAACACCATTTTTAAACCGTTGACTAGTTTGGCCGAAGTTTTCATTAATCTCGACTTTCGATTATTTTATTCCATCCATTCATTCCATTGTTTATTTTTGCAGTTTTTAGGTTATTTAAAATTTTTTTGAGCATGTCCAAGACATTGACATTTTGATGACAGTGTCATCACGTATTTTGATTGTCAAAGCGTAGAAGAAGAAGAAGTTTGCTTCTGTTCGAAAACTTGAAACACCTACTCCTACTGTTACATACTACATAGGTGCCTACCTAAGTATCTAGTAGGTATTGTTAGCAGCCAGTAGAGTTTAGCTGCTGGACTTAGGCCTTCTCCCCTGTAATGTAGTCAATCCATCTCGGTGGGCGGCCAATGCTGCCATCCTGCGCTTCGCCTTCCAGTTCGTGGTTGGAGAAACCTTAGTTTGTTCACCGCGATTTCATTCTGCGGGCCATTTAATAGCCAATCCACTGCCGCTTCAACTTTTAAGTTTTGAGATTTCGGTTTGTGACCTTGGTTTTAGCGGATTTTACTGAATATTCCAGCGCTGTTTCCATTCAAAGCCTATAAGTTTAGGCAAAATCAGGCCAAAACAGTTCTCGTCCTATTCAACTCTCAAAACATATTTCACCATGTTCTATTAGAGCTTTAACATTTGTGCAAAAAACGTTATAGGAAACTTCTCCATTCACAGTCGTATGTTGGGACTGAATTTAGGGTACTTATTGAATAACGATATTTTGAGGATTCAGCATTCACTCAAGGGCTGAAGAAATGTAGAGTAAAGACATGCGACTATATGAATCTTCTAAGTGGGTAAAGAAAGATGGGTAACTACGTACCTACTTGCTATTCTATGCTTCATCACAACTAGGTACTTATTTTCCAGCTCTCAGGTACCTAGGTACCTACCTACTTCCTTGGGTACCTACACTGCGCATGTCTAAGTCCTAGTCATGCGCAGGAAGGGCGTCCCGGGTCGCTCCTGTCAAGCTGTCTTTTGTTATTATTATCTAGTTTGTCCAAAATATTCAGCTAAAATTATATTAGTAGTAACAGCAATAGGTAATGGAAAAAATAATTTCTACACCAAATGTACTATTTTTATTATATCCGTGCTACGTTATCAACATAACCTTGCATTGGTTGGATTATTAATTAGTACAAAATGAAGCTGTAAAGTGAGTACATATTCTGTATATATATTCGTTATTTTGTTAGAATTTCGTACTGCAATTTAATTTAAACAAGTCGTCTTTCTGACAGCGATGATCGACCGTTTCTATTTTTGGCGTTGCAAAAACTTACAACATAGATACTAAAGGTAGGTTAGGTATTAAGCACCGAACTTGTACCTATTATTATAATACTTTAGTCCCTGCTTTTATTATCATTGAACCAACGCAATACCTATTATGTAGATAAATATTTCACACTCGCACTGGTTGCTCCACGTACCTATCAGTCTATCACCATTTTCCATAAGCGTAGCAGTCGTAGCACCGCGGCGTAGCACCTCATTTATCATGCCCAGTTTCAGAACAATACTCTAATCAGTGAACGTTAGAAATACGAGTTCTTCGTCAGGAGTTCAGAAGCCGTCAGAAATTACAATGGTGTACCGTCACGCTCAAAAAAACCTTTTACGAAAAGATAAACTGGTAAGTTTATTTGTCTACTAGAGTATTCCCTGAATATTTCATAGTGTTTTAGGCATGCAAGCAGGTATCAGCTAACCTAATGCTATTATGAATTCTTCCAGTGGAGTTGGCGATGCCAATGGAGCATCATCACCGTAACCGCCATAGGACTGGTGGTGTACAACGCGGCTGCCAACATGTGGCTGCTCCGCCCCTCGCCCTCCTGTCCCGTCATCTCCAGCAGTCCGTCACCGCCGGAGCCCTCCTCCTGCGAGCCCTGCATCGATACCGTCACCAACGCGGTCGATGACGATCCCATAGGAAAACTGGATTTACGATTAGGAAGATGGGATTTCTCCAGGTCTTTCAGAATGTTCGACAACGCTGCTGTTGGGGATCTGTATTCAGAAGTGTCTAGTGAACGGCACGTCTGTCTGGCTACTCAGAGCTCGATTGAGAGACTCCACGAGCTGTTACGGATTGCAGCGCACTGGAGCGGGCCGATATCGGTGGCTGTGTTCGTTGCTGGAGATGAGATGAGACTGCTACGAGCATTCGCAACTTGGCTATTCAGATGCAACCCAGAAGTCTACTCCAGAATAGCGCTCCACGTGGCCACGCCTTCAGAAAGGCCGGCGGTATTTGGGAGCATGCCGACCTGGGCGAGAGACTGCAACGTGAAGCCTTTACCACCGGGGGAGAGGAAGGCAGACACGGTAGCATGGAGAGCTCGGCACCCCTACCCTCAGAACCATCTCCGGAACCTGGCGAGGAAGAACTGCCACACGTCACATGTGTTCCTGGTGGATGTGGACATTGTGCCGTCCAGAGGCATGGCCGAGTCTTTGGATAAGGTGAGAATTGCAGTGTTAAAGTGCGTTCATTATTTTGTTCAGCTGAATCTCATAGATCAATCTGAAGAAACGCTAGGTAATGTTGTTTGTGTTTCAAGTATAGTTTTTTATTCAATATGTAATACCGCGTGCACACTGAGCTCATGCCACTGCCGGCGTTAATTCCAGACTTATTGCCACAGCAACACCGTCTTTATTCTTTAGGGAGCATGCCGGGACAGAGGCTTGATCGTGTTTAGACTATGCTGATGCCCCCTTCCCTACCCAGTTCCCTGCCGACTGCAGCTGAGTGTGAACGCAACTTATGGCATTTTAAAAAAGTTCTCAAAAGGGAACCTCATGGTTTGGATTCTCTTCAGTCTTACTTCAGTCTACTTAAGTCTTTATTGCTTTTCAGTTCCTCTCCACGTCTCCGAAATGTCCACTCTGCGCATACGTGGTACCGACTTACGAGTTGGACCGGCGCGTGGCCAACTTCCCCACTAACAAGTCGGAGTTGGTTCGCCTCTCTCGGAACAAGTTGGCTATACCATTCCATCGGAAGGTCTTCATCTACAATCAGTATGCAAGCAACTTTTCCAAGTGAGTTCTAGTTACAGCCTCATGGGGTCGAACAACGTGGTCTTGAGAACTTGGGAACCAGGTGAACTGGTCATCGTAGTAAGGTTATAGGCAGTATTAGGTTGTTCGGCTGGTAAGATTCTAAAATCGAAAAAACTGAAAAAAAAAAGTTCACGTAGTCCGATTGATCGAACCATGCGGTCGAACCACGTGGACAGAAGCAACTCAAAGGGGTGTGACTTACCTTAGTAGTACCACAGATTATAATACTATGGTAGTACCTACGGTACTATGCGTAAGTACCTTGAAAAATCATTTACCGAAGAATTTCAAAATCATTTGTTAGGTAGGACGTAGACTCGTATTTTTATGAGAAAACAAAAGGATTTATTCTATTTTCTGAATTTTAAATACATGACCAATCGGGGCTTCTCAAATCTGAGACAATGCAGGCTTCTGTGACTAATCCGCTACTGATAGTGGAGCTAAGTAACACGTAACACTCAGTATTTTTAATCTCGACCAAAATTTTTTACAGATTATCTACATAAAAAATAGTTCTTACAAGTACAGGTTTATAAATAGGCCTTTACATCTTATTGAAGATGATTTATACAGCGTCAGGAGGCAACCTATGCCTACACTTAACAGGACACTAGTGCCTGGGACAATGTTTAGATGGAGTAGGCTTGCCCAGCACCTATACCATCCTCTCGGCATAGTCAGCCATACCCACAGGAAAGACAAGATTTACCACCTCATTTAGGTATATGGTAAAAAGTAATAGTGGAACAAGCTAATGGGCCACCTGATGTTAAGCACTTTCCTCTGCCTATGCCTGCTTTGAATGGTAACAGTAATCCTTCCACACAGATGGGAAGCAAACGGTGGTAACGAGACCACCGAGAGCCACGTGAGCCACAACGTGACAAACTTCGAGCTTCTATACGAGCCTTTCTACGTGGCGCCGGACACTGTCCCGCCGCATGATGAACGGTTTCTCGGGTACGGGTTCACCAGGAACACGCAGGTGACGTACACAAAGATCCTGGTGTTCTGAGACTACTGCCGAAAGCTTCGGGAGGTTAGAGTACCAAAAGTTGTTTATTTTGATGGATTTAACCCCCAGAAAGTTTCGGGAGTGGTTTATTTACACCCCGAGCCTGTGCATTTGTTTTGACTTTCAACTCGAGTACAGCACACGCAAACGCTTTCGCAAAGCGAGAAATTTTGGTTAGAAATTGCACAATTCCCAAATCTCCCGCTAGAGGCGCTTATCCAGTATTCATAAAAAAAATCTCGCTTTGCCAATACGTCTGCGTGTGCTATACTCGATTCGAAAGTCAAAACAAATGCACCGACTCGGGGCCTGGTCAAAAGTTCCCCCAATAACCCATTCTACAAACTACAGACATTTTTATTTTGTAGTGTAGATTGTGTATTTTTTCGACAGCTCATTACGGCAGCGTAAACATATTTTATAACAATTTTAATGTTATCAAATTAGGTTAGTTTAGGAAAATGAAACAACAGAATTAAGGGCATTATTAAACTAGTGTTTGATAAGTAGGCAACGCGGTACTTAATTATGTTAACAACGAGTTTGTTCAACTTTCGAATTTTAATTTTCGATTCTAACAGGAATGAGTCAGCTTTTAAATATTAGTTGTACAAATACATCGGTACAATGTAAACCATGAAATATCGATATTTCACGCGCTCGGAACCGTTAGAAGGTCAAGGTTGACTTTAATGAGAGAAAATATTGTAGTAGAGCTGTTTTAATTAACTAGTAACATTATTTATCTAGCATTATTAGCTTCTCTTATCACCAGCTTATTAGGATGTAAAAGTTCACCGCTGGACGTAGACCCCTCCACTCCTATAGATAGAACGATTTTGGGCCTTCTCTATCCATCTATCTACTAAACGAAAAGAAAACGAAATGTATTCGGTTTATTCTACCAAACGTCAAACAAATAAATGCTAACGTAAAAATCAAGGAAGATAATATAGATCTCGTGGACATCACAGTATTTTTAGGCATAACTCTAGATAATAAACTTCAATGGGGCCCACACATAGATAAATTGTCGAAGAGACTTAGTTCTGCGGCATACGCAGTCAAAAAGATCCGCTTCCTTACAGATGTGGAAACCGCAAGACTAGAGTACTTCAGCTACTTTCATAGCATTATGTCGTACGGCATTTTGTTGTGGGGGAGTGCTGCAGATATAAACACCATATTTGTGTTGCAGAAGAGGGCTATTCGTGCAATTTATAACATGGGTCCCAGAGAATCACTAAGAAATAAGTTTAAAGAAATAAATATAATGACAGTACCTTGCCAGTACATCTATGAAAACTTATTGTATGTTCAAAAAAATATAAATCTATTCAACAAAAAAAGTGATAATCATAATGTTAACACTAGAAACAAAGACAAACTCGCTGTTCCCACCACTAGGCTCTCAAAAATTAGTAAATCTTTCAAAGGGCAATGTGTACGCTTCTTTAACAAAATCCCAAGTGATGTGTCTCAATTGTCGATTGGCAAGTTCAAAAACGTAATAAAACAAAGACTTATTTCAAAAGCATACTATAAAATATCAGATTATTTAGAAGACAAACAAGCTTGGGACGAACTAGCTCCAACTCATCCAATAAAAAAAAAAATGTAATCATACCTAATCATACAAAACGTAATGACGATTCAAAGTGATCAGTGAGATTTTATTGAATAAAAGCTTTTTGACTTTGACTTTGACTTTGACATCTTTCCATTTCTTTCCATTTTGAGGGGGGCAGTCTTCCGATTCGTTATTATTTCTTTCGGTATTTCGACCACGTATTATTCTAACCAGACGGTCTTTTTATATCTGCCAATGATTAACTTATTGGATTTAAAAGTCACAAACATGGTAGAGTTTCTAGTGTAATGATTAGGTAGAGGCACCGTTTCGGAGCTAAAGTTTATAAATGTTGTTCATTTATACCTACCATATGAAGACATTTATATTCATAAAAGTTTGCTAGAAAAATAATAAGAACGTGGTGGTAATAAGGGGTTATTCCCATCGAGCCCACCAGCTGGCTCGATGGAAAAAAAAATGTCAACATTGGTTCGCTTGCTTGGGGAAATAAATCGAATGAGCAAATTCCTTTAGAAAGGTGTAGGTATCCGTTGGAAGAGTTCAAGTCTTCCAACGGTTACACACCTATACCTCAAGCGCTCGTGGCGTAGCTTACTTAGCCAATCTTAACCTAACCGATAATCTAAGTTAAGCAAAGTTCTGTGCGGTCACTATTTGGATGGGTGACCGTTAGTGGCATTTACATCTGAGCGCTTCCGTGCTTCGGAGGGCACGTTAAACTGTCGGTCCCGGCTCTAGCAGTCGTTAAGCCTCGACGGAGACCTTAAGGCGGCCTAAAAACTCCGTCACCAGAGTTGGCCACTAGCTTATACAAACTTGCTTGCTTTACCTATACCTCAGGGCTTCTGTGCACGTTTCTTTACGATGCACAAAACGTTCATTGGCAGCTCACCAATTCGTAAATTATTGTTCCGTGGGCGAGGCGGTATTGTGTCTAAGGTTTCTTCTTGTAAACAGTTTCAAAGTCGCCAGTTTATGCTTCTTGAGCAAATTGTTTACAATAACAGACTTCATTGAGCTCGAAATTATTTTATGAATGTTGTTGGTGATGTACAGTTTAAATTAGCATTACGTAATTGAATCCTACTTCAATAGAAAATAGTAGTTATGCACCGGTGAATCTTTCCCTACAAAACCGTACCTCAGAATGCAGTTTTTCCTTCCCGGTTGCCGTGCTTCGAGATAAAGATAATTGGCAAATAGTCTCTAGTTACGTTCATGATTAGCTCTAGGCGAGCTACACCATAGATTGCGGTACCAATCGAAGGGTTTGTATGTGAACCTCACGTCCGCCATTCCGCTGATGAATTCTGGGAGCTCCTGCCAAATAGTGCGCTTTGGCACGGCTCCACGCGCCGCCGCCGCCGGCAAGATGTTACCGCGGCTGAAACAATCATGTGTTATACGATCAAAATTGTGTAAAAACAATGACTTTGTCGGTGTTTTCGGTGTAATTTTCTTGTATGTTCGATCGCACGCTGGACTTTGCTGCAGTCGCTTTAATCATTTTGAATGGCAATTCTCTGAAAAATAAAAGATAAAATTGCAGATATGATTATTCAGAAATCAGTAATAAAACAGTCACCTATAAATTCATAATATTTTTTCCGCTGCCAGCGCAACTTTACGAGCGGTTGACCGCATTTCATATTCAAATTTCCATTATCCCATACGTTACCGGTTATTTTCTGTACTTGCACTGAGGCGAGGCCGCTATACCGGCTACACGCGGATATATCACGGATATTTCGTGCAGCGTGGATCAGACTCATTAATTCGACGTTGTTTCAATAACGCCATCGGTTGCATCTATAAATTTCACCGCTGGCAATTACGGCAGTGTCCGATCCCGGCAAAAAAGCGGATTATTTATTACAATCACATTCCGGCGCCGAAAAGAGAACGAAATTGGGTGGCTACTGGGGAATTGGCGAGCCCTGCAATCCCGGACGTTAGTGGTGCAAGCAAGATTGCATTCATAAATCTATGTAACAATTTGTTTTTTGATGTACCTAGGTATATCACCAAAACTAGAAGAATTATAAGCACAATAATAAAATTGTGGAACGAGCTGCCTTCCGATGTTTTCCCGCCCAGTTATAGCATGAAATATGTTCTCAGAGTACTTCAGGGTAGGCTACATTGGTGTCTCTATAGGCGACGATGACCGCTTACCATCAGGCGAGTCGTATGCAAGTTTGGTTACCACCTTAAGAAAATAACTAGTTTTAAATTTTTACTGAGAAGAGGCTTTATTTTAGACTGAGATCAAAATCCGTAGACCCTCACCTCAGAAGCCTCCTCTAATTACTGCGGTGAATTTCTTTAGCGATCTTCAAAGAGGTCAGCTTCTGCAGTTGAAGGTCACTGAATCATAAAGCCACAGATAATGCACAGCCAGCACATTGCACAACTCTAGGACTCGGTTTATCGTGCCGATGAAAAAACACGGTCATGATCTTTTCGTGACTGATGTTTATATTTACTAGAACTTTCGGTTATGAGAAACGATTTTCTGAGAAACCGATTGGTAGGGCTAGTTTCGTTTAATTTCGTGGTTTGTAATTTCAGCACGAAACTGGTGCCAAATACCTACAGTGTGGCATTTTGTGAAACATAGTTTATCACTCAGTTTCATGTTTTTATTCCTAATAGAATAATCGCTTAGAGTTATTTTCAGTTGGTAACGGGATGCCGGTCGCTAAATATAGTTGAATACGACGTGCCAACGAGTCGCATTGCAAGAAGTACCTACGTAATATACCTACATAACTACTAAGGATGTGCGATAACTATTAATGACGCTGAAAGTTCTTACTTTGCACCTCAGATTAACTTTGCACTCAGCTTATGAGTTATGTAACTTTTGTAACTAGTGGTGGTGTGGTGACAGAAGACAACGTCAACGACCATCTTCTACGCTGGTAATAAAAAAAAACATTTCAAAATTTTTGCGTAGGAGCCGAAAATCTACGTATTACGAGTACGTAACCGATACATTTTTACAGTTTGTTGTAGTTTATTCAATCAATATTTTTCCATCGCAGTTAAATTTTAAAAGTTAGGTACCCAACTACATTATCAGTACAGCAGCTGGTAGCTTCCCATAGAACACCTCTTCCTACTCTTGTATCTAACTACCTATTTGTTCACTTGACGACACAGCCGTCGTCTCGAAATAGAGAAATCGAAGACAATAATATTCTGAAGAAAGTTGGTTTGTAATAGTATTAAACTCGTCCATCATCTACGTTGCGTTGTGGTGGCTAAACTTATTTGTTAACTTATACCGACTTGCCGGGGTTGAACAAAAATGTCGTTGTCGTCACTGCCTATACAATTTGAAAGCGTCGACATAGTACTAAATGTATGACATTAGCTTCCCACGATATCTTATAGGTTTCCTGTCGGTGGAGTAAGAAAATACTCATTGGCGATTAGCGATATTGTGCTCTTGGATTTTCTTCTACGTTAAGATTAATTTGCCTGGTTGTGGTAAAGTTTTGATCAAACCATTACGAATTGAAGTCTGCATTACCGTGTTAAAGAACCCTAAGGTCACGACCGTGAGACCGTGCAGAATCGTCGCGGTCGCGTTAGGCAACAGCTCGGGTTAGGACACTGGCTAGTAGCCTGGTTATTCACCTGACAGGTGGTACCGTGGTCGGTGGTGACATGGCTGTCCATCGGACTGTGCTGCTGTTGATGTGCTGCCTGGCGATCGGGGGTGAGTGATACTACTACTACTACTACTAGTCCATATTGTCCCATTGTCGGGCACAGGCCTCCCCACACATCCGCTAGTCACCATGATCTTGAGCCCCAATTTGCATAGTGGGCACGATGGGAATTTTTTCCCATCCGGCCCACCAGTGGGCCAGCCGGTGGGCTCGATGGGAATAAGCCATTTAAAAGATGGGACGGCTACTTTATCAAATGACATGATGAGATGACCTCTCTAATCAGCCCAAAAAGCCAGTGGTATCTGTCGGCTCCCGTACTAAAACGTCATTCAACGTTTTTTTAACCGACTTCATAAAAGGAGGAGGTTCTCAATTCAGTTGTATTTTTTGGTTCTTTTGAGTAATTTTATCGAAGTGATCTGAATTTTAGATCTCCAAGAACCAGACACAGAATGTTGCTCAGAAGAGATTCTTCCCGACGAGGTCTTACCTGAAGACCAACCAGATACAGAAATCCAAGACCAGGACATAGACCTCCAAGCTTGTCCCGAGCTGAGTGGCCAGATAATCGGAGGAAGGCCTAGTTCCGTGAACCGACATCCGTACCAGGTATCTATGGTGCTGAACGGAAACTCCTTCTGTGGAGGCTTCATCATCAGCCAGGATTATGTGCTGACCGCAGCGCATTGTGTTCAGAAGTAAGTAGTTTATCAAAGAGAGAGAAACTTCATAAAAACTAGAGTCCTTGTCTGCGCTGTTGAAATAGTTATTTTTTTAATCTAGTAAATTGCTATTGGTTATCAGAGTAGGTAATTACCTAACTAAAGAACACCCCGCCTAACATATAAAATCGCATAAGTAAAAACATTATTACGTATGTATTTCCCTTGTGTCTTACTTGCACATTACTTTCGTTTCATTCGTGTCGTCCATGTTAGATCGTTCAGGTAAGATAAGGTGGGTAAAAGTTATAAAAAACGTTGAGCACCCATAAAATAAGGTATTATCTCTTTCTTAACCTTATAAAGATAGCATTTTTATGAGAAAACACGAAGAATTGGCTTTTATTACAGTTACTTAAAGATAGCTGGAGATCCAATAGGTTTAATAGTTTTTGAGGGTCAATCTTAGCCCAAAAACTCAAGAGTGTACGCGTTACGCTTCCTAAGTTTACGACTCTAGAGGAAACATGAACTGACTGTACGCTTCGGAGCTTATCTGTAGTATACGTTCTAGGGCAAAAACATCCTTTAATGTCTAATTTTTATTTAGGTACAAAATAAATTTATGTCACCAAAATCTTTTATTTCGATTCTGTTGTAAAAATAAAAAAATATTTTGGAACACGTGGTGACTAGACAACACACTACTGCTCAAAAAGCTCTTGTAGTAAAAGCCATGATATACTATAGTCTGCAACGTTTGAAAAAACCTAGTGGAAAATAAATACATTTAACTGGTTCATTCTAGTGTGACAGAATTGGGTTAGTACATTCTAAAGCATCATTTCTCCATCGAGTTTACGACTATACCAGCGGTAAAACCCAACGCAACTCATTTTATGTAAGTTTTATATCTTCCCTGTAGTGTAAGGGCTTCGGAAAAATTGTGTCTGTTTTCTTTGGAAAATGAATTGTAAATGTTTAGAGTTCGCACAAAGAGCATGATAGTTATCGTGCTAGTTATTTTTCAGTAATTGCTAGAGTCGCATTCCGTGAAAAATGTCTTTGTTGTTGAAAACAATTTCTTTATACTTATTTTTAGGTTTGGTAACTTACCTAATCCGTCACTGTAAACATATAAAAACACTTCCAGGTTTACTTCTGTTAGTGTTATCAATAAAACCAGATTACAGAAGTCCTGAGAACTTAGCTCTACGTAGATAAGGTACCACTCCTCTTCAGTTCACTATAAAATCACTAGAGAATAGAATTTCTATATTATGAACATTTTCATTATGTTTACATTTTCTTACGATTGTAGCACGTGAACTTGTCCCTACTAAAGCTTGTTTGAGTAAAAACATGGGAACAATTATTTTTAGTAATGAATCTGAGTCCAGTTATCTCATAAAATACTTATTTTTACAATTATAGCACTATAAAATAATCAGAGCATGGAAACAGCTGGTGCGCCGTAAACTGGACCGCTTTGGATATTTCTGGATGTTCTAATTTATTTGCTTGCTTGTTCACTGGGTGCACATTTCGCTGTAGATTATGAGTTGTGATACTCATTTGTCTTACTAGAGAATGCATCTAGGTAGACTCATCACTAGAGAAAGAGCGTGCGAGCAACACTATAATTATCTCACATTTGTATTATTATTTATTTGTATTTTATTGACAATCTTACAGCTACTTTACAGGGGTCTTAATTCGATAGCGTAGTCATTTTACATAATATTTTAAAAAAAGTAAATAATAATGATTAAGAATTTCATAGAGTTCAATTAGATTAAAATAAATTAGATTAAAATAAACATCAGGGTCTACGGGTTTGTATAGTGCGACAGCTTCGTGGAAGTATTCCAATTCAGTAGTTCAGCGGTGCTGTTCTCCGATACCGATCACATCAGGGTACTTTGATATTGTGGTTTGATCACGTTACAAAGAGACATGACATACATGGCGGTTTTAGTACAAGGTGTAAGAAGTCAACCTTCAATAAACGCCCTACCGATTAAACTGAATATTCAACCTTCGGTAAAGGTTAGGTACATGTTTTGATGAAACAAGCTACCTTGATTGAATTTCAGGAATGATCATAGATCGATTAGCGTTGAGTACTGAAAAAGTACGTCATTTTTGACCTACGCTTTATTTTAATAAATTGGAATTAAATTCTAGCCAAATATCAACCAAAAAACCCCAGCTTTTGTGTATAAGTATAATGATTTTTCTGATGAGTTTTTTGTTTGGTTAGGGTCATTGGTTGGAAACTCCAATTTCTGTAAATACGATATTTCGGTAACAGTCAAATTGCTTCAGTTGTAAAAACATTACTTATTTGGGCATTAGTAAAGTCTTTTTGCTGGAGTATGACCAGTAGTATGAAGTAGTATATTAGGTTTCACTGCGCTTTTATGTACAGTATATATATTAGTTTTTCGATTTGAGTAGAGATAATCATTGATTTTTGACACGTTGCTAAAATGTCCAAAAGTTTATGCTTCGATTCAGGTATTTTGAAGCTTATAGACAAACTCTATAATAATGTAGAGCAATGTATACGGGTAGCTGTAAATGTATCTCAATTTCTGAATCTATTTTTTTGCACCCTTTATGCCTCGGAATTTTACGCAGGATGCTCATCGGAGTACGTTTCCGTTTCCGGGTCGATTTCATTGGAAACTGATGTTTGGTACGCTACCAACTAGTTATTTTATTAGCACAAGTATCCAGAAGACTTCTGGGAATTTGTTCTTTACCGATAATTCCGAGAAACATGTCAAAAGCTGAGGGGTCAGGGCTAAACAAACTGGTTATCCTAAAATAATAATTCTAAGAAGTCTCATTCTCACATTGGGAAATAAGAGTTTGCGTTACTTCAAAGATATAATGCTTATTTTTATGAGGCAGCTTTGTGTACATTAAACAAATGTTAAATAGACCTACGTCTGTAGTCCTCATATTGTGTGGCACGAGCGTGAAGGGTCTGAAGTAAAACCAATGACAATGAATATGATACAACTATAGAGCTTATTTATAATCTCCTTTGAGTATCAAATTGAATTATTTATTCAAAGCGCTCTGCTATCGATTTTAAATAGGCTTCGTACAATGGGTACTGTGTTTTTCAAGCCCTTTGTGAGCGCAGCCTTTGTCTAGCCCCAAGCCTGTGGGTAATAGTCAGACGAGACCCGTTCAAGCGGTTTATTTTTCTGACACTGAATATTTTATGAGGCGCTGCGTTATCTGATATTACTTGGGTTTCATGAGGACTTATTCGCAAGCTTCAATAGCTTGTACGGTAATATTTCCAAGAATGAATAGAACCTTGAATAACCTAAAAAGTTTAGTACTGTCTGAGCTTGGAGATTATGGAAATGAAGAAACGAAAGTAATGTGTGGGTTTACTTATCTCATGTACATATTTCCAAAAGCTTTTAGCCAAAAAGTATACCCGTAATCCTGATGCTAGTGATGAACTGTAAATACCAATAATTCCACTTATTATCCTATGGTAGAATACAACCAAAACTTTGTCACCAGTATTCGTTTCCAGCGTAGCCCCAACCGCCATTCGTCTTCGCGTCGGCAGCACCAGACGCGATTCCGGAGGACGTATCGTGCGCGTCGCCAATGTAACCGCACACGCCCTGTACGGCCAGCCGCGGTTCGACAATGATATAGCAGTGCTACGACTGGCGAGACCTTTGACCTTCAATGCCAATATACGTGCTATAAGACTGCCGCAGCCGAGGCAGGCTGTGCCGCTGGTCAGACTCACTGTGACGGGGTGGGGGCTAACTGCTGTGAGTATCTATAATAAGAACCACTTATTCTGCTGGCAGGAGGATGTCAGCGAAAAACCTAAATACGTGTTTTGAAATACAAAATAATTGCTGTTCGACTAGTCTAGATCTCCAGCAGGGTAAGCAAAGACGATCTGCGAAATGAACGTAAATACTAAATGAGTAAAGCCGAAAACACCTCGTAAAGGAGCTCTCACTAGGCACGCCCTTAAGTTCAGTCTTTAGCTAAAAGTTTGACGCACATCCAGCTCTGTACTATGCTCTGTAACAATGTACTAGGCAACATTTAAGAGTCGTCGATGTTATTGAAGATCCTTTTCGTGACTATAAAAACGTCAGAACCCGGTTATACAAATGGTGATGTTTCCAGCCTCGAGGAAGGCGGATCCCCCGCATCATGATGGAGGCTCAGGTGCCCGTGGTGCCGCACTGGCTCTGCCGTCTCTCATACGGAGATGCGCTCACTGGGAACATGTTCTGTGGAGGACACTTCCTCATCGGAGGAGTGTCTTCTTGCCAGGTAATAGAGTTAACTTCTCACCACATCGGATGAAAAAAAAGCTTTTGTCCTAGGTGGCCAGCAAAGCAGTCAGTGATCATAAAAAAAGCCTAATCTTTGGTCCTTTAGTGGAGCAATTAGGTTTAGATTAAACTTCTCACATAGTCTTCTCTCACAGATATTATCCCCTTTATTATATGGAAATCAACTGTGACTCCAAGACGCGAGATATTGACTGGTTGGTTAAAAAAAATCTACGTTTTTCAGGGTGACTCCGGAGGGCCAGCTGTGTTTCGTGGCACGGCGTTCGGTGTAGTGTCATTCGCAAGAGGATGTGCACTCCCTCTGTCCCCCACCGTCTTCACCAATATCGCTTCCCTCCGAGACTGGGTCACCAACAACACTGGAGTTTGAACTCTATCTTGCTTCGTTTACAGCTTACAATTACTCGCTGTAAATCATCATGTTTTCATGACTCATTGACTGTATTACCAACGGAGATTGATGTTTATCTCAATGGTGATAAAGATTGGAATCCGTTGGCTGAAGTTTTTAAAAATAAACTCTTGCGTTGGTTTGTTTAATTTATTTTTGTATCGTTTTTAAATAAAGTTTCTGTAGTAAAGATGTTTTCTTTGAATTCTTGGAATGAGCGTATGGGGCCTTACATTATTCAACTATTGCGTATTATGTAAGTTAAAATGAGGTCATTAGGTACACTTTCATTATTCAGTTGCTGATAGAAACTAATAGTAAACCTAAAATTGTTCACCGTTACTTTTAGAATGTACCTATGTATGTGGTATCATGACTGTGCGATGAATAAATACTAGTGGTTCTCACAGGTAATGTGAACTTGCTTCGTATATATTTGTTATTACTTAGTTATTACACAGTGTAATCTTTGACAGAATATCCTGACTCGTTTTGAACCAGTAAATAGGTGCTATATATTTTTATTGTACTATAGCTCCAACTTCTTTACAGGTATACGAGATGTTCCTGATCGGTTATCAGTTCCGAGTACTCTCTCCAATTTTCACGATCCACTGGGGACTGCAAGCGCGTCGCAACCGCCCTCTATGGAGGGAGAAACAGAACGAAAAGAACCGGAAACATTTTGAAACGTTCAAAAGGGAGCTGTTCGCTCGCTACAGGAAAGACCCCTTGCATTTATTACGAAGGCCTCCTCAAAAGAAGACCTAGGCCTCGCAAGGCCGTGCGATGTCCATTGCCGGCCTTATCTTTCTATCTGCTTTGGGGTCTATGCTCTGACACTTGTGGTTTTAGACTTCTGCTGTCGAATGGTGTTCTGAAGAAGTAGGTACAGTGGTTGGTGTTGTGAAGGATATGTATTGAATGTGGAGTGTTATAAGAATTTAGTTAGTTTAAATAAGCTTCGAAGTGAACGTACACGGTGTAAAAAGACCACTGTTCAAAAACCAAAAGTGCAGTAGGATTTTAAAAACAAAAGACAATCTTTATTCATTTGTTTTTCTTATTTTCGAGAAGCACAATTCGATCAAATCATTTGAGGTTTTATTTCTGCAAAGTACCGTTAGGTAGTATGGTTTTGGTAGTATTTTTACACCGTGTGTTTATAATTAAGTACCATAGAAATATAGTTAGGTGTACAATGTCTTTTGATGTTCACTGCCCACTACTTCATTGCAGTACCTTACCTGCGTTGTAATGTAACGCACTCTTATGATAGAAGAACTCCAAAACTTTGTATGTAAAACTAGGTTGTAAACCTATGCCTTTTATTGCATTTCGTATAAAGTACTGGGTCATGATTGTGATGATTTTCCAGGGATCCCCAAGATACTTATCTACCCTAGAATTTGTAAACGATGTAGAGGCGGATGCTGGCGTTGCGTTAGGTAATGCCTGGTTGACACGGTTTGGTAGTCTGTTTCGCCATTGTTTATAAATTCGGGGGTAATTTTTTTCTTAGATATAACATGCTAATATTGTTAGTTAATATTGTAATTGATAATATTGTATGTACAATGTTAATGTAAATAGTTTAAGAGATAAATCAAATTGTATAGTAAGTAAGTGAAGCCTAAAGATTTTTTAATATAAGTATGGAATATCCAAGATATGGGATGTGCTTGCGTTCGTATGTCGTAGTTCGATCCTTCGAAGGTACAGTCAGATCAAAAAAGATGAAAATTTCATCAAAGTTCTGATCTCTGTTATATGGTGTTCTGCATTGACCCATCTTAAATTCTTTATTGCACACAGAAAAATATAAACAAGCAAGTTAAAACTAAAGATAATATGTACCCATCCTGCTACACTTTTACAAAAAACTCAACTCATCAAAAAAAAAATTCTTTTTGGATTTGGCATTAACTGCTTGAGCATCTACTTCTGCCATTGACCGTACGAATAGTTAGCAGTGTTAGCACGAGCTTAATATAATTACGGGTATCATTTAGCATTATGCTGGATTATTTTCAAAACGGAACCATTTGGTTTAATTCCGTAACCGACTGCTGCTGCCTGCAGTCGGCTATGGGAACATACATCCATTTATCATGTGTCTCAGTCGCTATTTATTGTAGAACATTGGTTTTATTGTAGGCAAGGCACCTAGCGCTTACTGTCACCTAAGTAGTGCGCTTGCTTGCTGCCTATGATGCAAAAAAATTCGTACGTAAGCAGTATTTTACTGCACAACATAGTCTAAGAAAACAAGAAGTTTAAGCACGACTAATGAATTTTATTTCATGTTAACTAAATCATTTTATTGTTGTTTAGTACATAACATTTTAAATACAAAGACTTGAGTATACATGTTTACTTACAAAGTATTTTATTTGACAAACCATGAGCTCTTGCACCGATAACCCGTACCGAAAATTATTTTCTCATTAAAGTATAGAACATTTTGGAAAAGTGGTGACAAGGACAAGGACGGAAAATAGCGGTATTTGGAGTTGTTTGAACCCAGCTTTACAGAAATAAGAAATCCGATGATCATCGCGATGTTCAGTTTCAGTGGCCTTCAAATCAAAGTCATACTGGTACCAAAATAGTAGAATACTTCAAACGTTGGTGTCGTTAGAAGCGCTCTGCCCCGAGATGTGGCTGTTGACCCAGTCCCAGACCACGGGGTGTGCGAGCCGGGTGTACACTCCGGGGAAGTTCCCGCGGGCGCAGCCGAGACCCCAAGACACTGCTCCGATCAGCACTCCTTCATACACGATGGGACCACCGCTATCCCCCTGAAGTTATAACACCATGAAAGTTCCGAGATAATCTGCACTGCATGCTGTAGCCATTATTTTTTCCAGAAAAAATCAACTAAACAGATGGGCATTCTTTCTGTTTAAGAGCTCTAATTCTGCTACTGCTAGTAGGCAAATATGATCAAATCTAAAAAAAGTCAATTTAAAAAGAAATACAAGAACAACGACATAGAAACTAAATCCTTTGAAATTTACCTGACACGCATCAGGTGAAGACTCTAGGAAGGAGCCTGCACAGAACATGGAAGCAGGGTCAATGGCCTTCCTGTCGAGTCCAGAACGCTTGCACAGCTTCATGGGGATCGTCTTTATCGTCGATGACTGCAGGTAGACGGCGCTGGGACCACCTTCCTGGAATTACCACATCATTTTACAAAACCTAGGCCTATGTCTAGCTGCAGCACTGCGTGGAAGCGACATATTGACTGTGGAGTAGTGCAAAGCGCTGCTGCAGACTGCTGCATGCCACGCAGTGTACCTCCACTCTCTACTTGTGACTACTTAACTCTCCACGTACACTTACATAATTATGAAAGTGTCAATCGGCCATAATATCATAAGATACGAGTAAGTATAAAATTAATTGAGAAATCAATTTTACTCTAACCTCGAGACAGTAATATTGAATTTACCTTGATACAGCTTCGAGGTTAACGAAGAATACGGGGATTCTTAAACAAATGCTGTTTCAAATGTTTAACAAATGCCAGCATTCGCCAAGCGCAGTGTTTGAGACCATCTCTAGAATTGCCTCTACAGTGTTTATTAACTAAAAATTGGATTTTAGTTAGAAAGAACGAACCTTTAGTTTCCCCCATCCAGACACGATGGCCGCTTCATTGGCGGGAAGCCGGGCGTTCCTTGTCACGATCCTGATCGGCAGCACGCGCGCCGAGAACCGCAGCTGAGTGTACAGGTGCACCAAACCCACGTCGTTCACCTGAACAAACAGAGAGATCAATCACCTAGCAGAAAATAAAGTGTGAATCTAGCAACATAATGCGCATCACTTTTTAAAAGTTATATTCTTGCATTTGTTTTGAATGACTAATCGCATTCTTCTTCGCATACAATCTTTTCATTCATACGCAACACTAAAAGCTACGTCCAACGCCACTATGTAGCTGTAACCTCAAAAATTCTGAGTGAATTTGGAGTGGTTTTTGAGACTAACACATAATGTACCTATGTATATACCTACTTAGGGTAGGGGATTTAGAGGGTTACTGCAAACTGGCTACTCGCGACATCTGTAGTGATTTTATCATGACGTCATAAGTAGTACCAAAACTGGGTGTAGCGAGTGACCCATATGCAATTATTCTAACTTTGGATTTGCTGGCGTATCGAGGATGTACAAAGCACTCCTTGACGTCATACATCTCTCCACCATGAGTCTTCCACGAGGAGCCAAGGCGGATGCTCAGCTCATTAGCTCTGGCTCTGAAACAGAAATACCAATGTACCTGCAGTGCAAGTACCGTTCTTATCGATGGGGCTGGTAGACTCAGAATAATACGAACTAGCAGGTAGATAAGTAGTATGTAAACTACTGGTCCAACTGAGTGTCTGAAGAATAGCATCCACGCAATAATAAAGTCTCTCAGACCATCGTTATGGACGTTCTCGATTAAGTATTTAAATATTTTGTTTATATTTGTTCAGTGGCAGATATTTATTTATTTTCATAATTTACTAATGATAAATCATAGATCAATTGAAAATATTTACTTAGGTAGGTACTGAATTCAATGAACGTAAGTACGGCAAACAGAATAACAGCAAAAACGATTGCTTGACCTTCAAGGAAACTTGCGCAATTGATTTCTTACTATAATAGAAAGAACGTGACTTTGTTCGCGTGTTATTTTACTTCAACCTCCGTGTGTAGTGCAATCCTAGGTCTCAAAGGTCTCCAGAACATTATTTTGTCTTGCCATATGCTAACGCGGAATAATTGCTAAAAGTACCATAATTTCCGAATTTGTATAACTATTTTCATGCAACTAAACAAAAAGGAGCGGAAAATACAAAATCAATTCATTTATTAGAACCCTCGGAAAACCGTCCAACTAAATAACGCATATTGTAAGCTCTTAGCAAAACTGTTCCGACTATAGGTACTTACCTACTACCTCAGCCATAAATTGTTACCACCATACCTTCTATTTTTACCGCCCTTTGTGGGTTGCGTTCTTTTCAACGATTTCAATTTATCGTGAGGTTATATTTTTTCGGATGCAAAGCAATGCCGCGGGGATCGGCCCGACAAAACACTCGTATTCGTTACGGTTTGTTTTTATAATGTTAGGGCCATATTATCGGAGGGTATACCTCTTTATTTCGTGAACAATACGTAACCACGCAGCCGATGATCTACTCCCACTACTAGTACATTGCACCAGTTCTAATTGATGGAACTGAGTATAGTGAGAATTTCTTCTTCCAGTAGCTACATAATTTTTTATGATGTACAAGCAAGCGAAGTGATTGCAAGAGAATCGACAGCGAATTCTACGTTATTATTCTCAGTAATATGGTTGGCAATTGAGTGTACTGCTTATCAGCTATGTGACGGTAAACGCTTTTATAGAAACCAAAGCTCTATAGTGAGGCTAGGTCTACGGGGAGTTACGATGCCCCCGAGAAATTTATCGATGCCCACTTGGCGATACTTTGTGCCTTCGCCTTGTTGTTACCTCGCTTCGATGCTTGGAGCATACACTAGCGGATAACAAACAATGCATCTATTCATAATACTAATACCAGATAATGGAGGTTAGAACAGCCCAGACGACATATTATATCCAACAGTTCTTTTAAGAAACTATTCGAAGATGCATTATTTTCGACTGGCTTCTTCAGGCTACTGACAGTGATGTGATAATACTGGCTTTAGTCATCATTATAATTATATAAAAATGGCATATTGAATAAAATTGCTAGTTCTATGCTTTTAACCTAGAGTCAAAAATTAAATTAAATAAATATTGTAAACTTTTGCTTAAAGGAGTCCAGTTTTGGTTGGTCTGAGCACCATTGATATACTCACCTACGTACTTAGGCAGCTCTGCCGAAGATAGAGTAGGATGTAGGAGAGAGAAATGTTGCTTTGGGAGGTTCGATAGGGCTGTTGGCTTAGTTATTGACACAAAACGTTTCTATGTAACAAATGTGACGCACTCTTGTAGACAATACGATTCCTAGCACATTTTTGGGTAGTAGATATAAAACCAAGTTATTTGGTTTTTCAAAAGTGCGAGGTGTAACTAATCGGTTCTTACTGTGCGTACATTGATTGATAAGTATCTGGAGGTCTTGTATCGATCGTACCTGAGCAAGCAATGAGCAGCGGTCAGGCACCACAGCTCCGTGATGACGGAGCCACCGCAGATGGGGTAGGTCTTCTCTCTGAGCGACACTTGCCACGGCACAGCTGCTATCGATGTGTTGTGGCCTGAAACTATGCGCCGAGTGGAGCCTGGAGGTGACTCGGGCAATCCTTAAAAAAAAGACCCCTCGGATGTTATAGGTAGGTTCATATTTCACTCATAAAAGCAGAAGCCTTTGTGAATATTGCTGGTTTTTTACCTCTTCTACTCGTAGAAACATTACTGACATCGTCTGAAATAAAAATTATCATTAAAACACGGAATAATAGCTTAGGAAGGAACAGTGTTCAATATAATGACCATAGTGAAAGCGTGTGAAACGCGCAACCTTGAAGACCTCAATCTTCAGCGTAATTGATTGAACTGCATTTCGTGAACGATCGTTTCGTATTGAGAAACAAAGTGCCTCGCATAGGATATTATTATTTCGATTGCCAAAATATTAAACCTTATTTGGACTAAAAAAATGCGTCTGTCCGTGTATTTTGGTTTTCTCCAAATATGCTCTGGAATACAATAGTTTCATCGAACAGTGTACTTACATTTCTCTTTCCAATTACAAGCAATTCAAGTCTTAGGTACTTACTCAACAACTTGTCAAGCAAACACTGATACAGGTTCTTGTATTTTTCTTTCACTTTTGATTGGTTCAGAAAGTTTAGAATGTCATGTTTGTTTTGTTCTGCTTCGCCTGCTATAACTGAATAGTCTATTTCGTTACCGAGTGTACTCTCTCCACAATGTACAAACACCATTAAACTTAGTATAATTACTTTGAACATTTTAAGGCTTTAACCGCGCGTGTACCTATGCAATAGTTTGATAATCAAGTAGGCAGGATCAAATAGTGTAAAAGAGTTATTCTCATAGTTGTGAATGTGGTTGAGTTTTAATCATTTTACGTACGTACGTTTGTTTCAATAAGTTTACATAATCGCGGTAGGTACTACGTATGACCTACTCCGCTGACGTTTGCAAAAGTAAATTGAAATCTCGCGCGAGGAAACGAAATGATTTGAGCGCAAATGGCCGTGAAATAGAAAGAAAACTTTATGAAGTGCGGAGTAATAATAATTGAAACAATGCGCCTACGAAGTTGTGCGCGAACTGAGAGCTCGGTGCTATTGTGCTCGCGCCAGGCGCTAACAGTTTTCCGTGATAATAACCATTTTATTATCCGGGATTACTCAGCGGGAACAAAGGACAGTGCCCTTTCCTCTCAACGGTACTCTACAAAGTATTAATTTAACAAAAATTAAAGCTTCCTGAGAAATCTTCGCAAAAGGTGAAGGAAAACGAGTTTTAGGTCAGCACCATACTTTGACACACTAATCTTTGGTCAATTAAACTGTATGGTAAGCTAGGCAAGCCTTTTTGTATAAGCATAGTAAAAATTTTACCACGTGTCGCTAGCTAATCTAGAGCAAATAAGTTTAGCTTAGGATATAGCCCCCACCTAGTTGACTTTTTAATGCGCAATATTCAGTAAGAGTCAAACTCGTGTTTTTTGTCAATTTGGATCTCAAGCGTTTTATACGTAGAGCGTAAGCCTACGCCGTAGCACCATTCGTAGCACTTATCGACCTCAGTAAACATCTCCGCGTGAATTTACTCATAACTTAACAATGTAGCTCTTGTTGTATTGTAGTATTTTTTTCTATATACAATGTAGAAATAACTCCATTGTAATAGCCACGTGGACGACCTACGTTCGTTAGAGAATACCAAACGTCAAAAATATAATGGTCGAATGGTCACGTGACTTTTCGTTTGGAAAAGTCATTTACAGTGATTTTTATTTTTTCTCTTGCCATTGTAAATGAATATCAACTCGACTGAGGCAGTAAAGTAGGTACCAGAAAATAAAATTTAAGTGTGCACAAATAGCAGAATAGGTAGACAGAAAAACGAGAGCAGTTTCTAGTTAAATGGGTCATGACAACACTTGCAAGATTGCGGGAACAGGGTCGCCGGTTGTTAGCGCGGAGCTAAGTAGGTTCAAAGTCACTTAGTGCTTGTTGCCGAGTTGTAACAGCCCTATCTCGAGAGCTCTATAAAAACAAATGAATACCTACAATGTACTATGGAAAAATATTGTAGGGGTTTCAATATGAATAAAATAGGATTTCAAAAACTTTGCGAGATAAAATTATTTGAAAAGGAGATTCTCAAATTGACGTGGTTTAGGTATTCGAGGGATCCAAAATGTTATTGGATGGATAAAATTTTAAGGGTTGTAAAAATTGGGTAAATCAAATTTAAAAAGTGAAGACATAAAGGTGGAAATATACCATGCCATAGTCAATATTATTATTATGACTGTTTTTTACCACTCTTCGTTTTTTCACATTTTGAAAACCTTTATAAAGACTACCTTCAAAAGGCATATGACCATTTGCGGTGATCAAGGCATACTATATACCAGCCCGAACCAAAGCACCTCAACCTGTTGCTGATGCCTGTTATCCAATTACAGGATCCTTCAGCCTGGTCCTGCAGATCTCACCCCTGACGCGTCTAAGGTCGAGTTACAGGGCAGAAACCACGATGGCAGATTTTAATGGGACTCCAGAGATAAGTTTACATGAGAGGGCCCACAAATGAACTTATTTGTCAGTGAGAGGGCCTAAGAAAGTCAAATTGTAATCATACCTGCTTTTTATGTTTTGGAAAGACAACGGTATCGATTCTCTTGGTGCATTTTTCTAAACTAACCTAATTTGACAGCTCTAAAATTATAGTCATCCTTGTCATTTCAGTTTATGAGAAAGGAACGGCAACATTTTTAATGCTGTCAAATTAGGTTAGTGTAGAAAAATGCCACAGAATCGATACCAATAGAACCGTAAAATAACATATAATTACTCATCTTCCTAAGATAGTAAGAAGCACGTTACATTTAAGTATCTCATCCCCATTTTGTAGATTATTTGGAGACACGGTATTTTTGTTCGCACGGTGTTTAATGCAATTTTGTTCACGCTAAGCAAAATGTGATGCGTCCTTTGTGAGCCACCTTCGCCCCTGGGGTGCGCCCCCTTGTTAGTGCTGGCCGTGGCTAAGTGCCTGCAGAGTGCTCCTACAATGCCTTTCGCTATTAGAATGCATCTCCGAGTGTCTTTAGTGCCACTACATCTTAGAGGAACTGCAATTATTGGAACAGTTAATTTACAAAATGTTCTTACCTACCTGTAGCTTTGAAATTTACTATCATTATTATCACCACCATTGAAACACCTTCATTCTCGCAATTAAATGATTATGATTATGTAATCTAAATCCAGTTTTGTGAACTTGGATTTTAGAGGGCTGACAGAAACAAGGCAGGTGAAATTGTTTTTCTCAAAATGTTATTAGGTATTGCTGAGCACACAAATTTCCTTTCTTCAGCCGAAAACTCATTAGGCTTCGTTTTATTTTTCCGTTTTTCCTCAAAACTTTATTACCTACGGTTATTTTTTCTTGTATCGGTTTACGGATGTACTTTACGAGGGCGAATATCGGTTTCCTCGAGAATGGACGTAAAAAATGAAGATGTCCGTGATCATTATAGCTTCCGGTGATTATCGGGAGGGAGGGAAAACGGGAGGAAAAAACTGCGAGGCCCGATAATACTTAAAGGTTCTGAGAAATGGACTCTACTTGCTCCGAAAAACAAAAAAATGCTTGGCATTCATTTCGAAAATAGGACTAATTTGGCCACCAAAGCTCCGGATGGATGGGAGGGAAAGAATGACGTTAATAAAATTCATGGAACCATTTTGTTTCGAGACGACATGAATATTTTATTCAATCGTTCCCTGCGTAGTTTTGATAAAAAAATAGAACTTTAATAAAAAAACTAAAGGATTTCATGATTGGTATGAAAAAATAACAACCTAATACCTCGGTAGATGGTACGTAAAACTAATTCAGAAATACGGAAGGACATTGTTGATTTAATTTTACAGAACGTCGTCAGAATAATAATTAACATTGTAATAATGCGTATAAAAGTGTATGAAGGCAATGGAATCACATTTCCGAAGAGTTTGTTTATTCGGGGTCGATGATAACCTCAGGTTGGGCGGCCATCTTTATTCAATCTTGGGCACCTTTCAGTGCGGACGCACGTGACTAGAATACTTTGTACAAGAAGTAAGGGTGACCAGAAAAGTAAAGAAAGAAATGACGGATAGAGAGACAAAAATGTATAGAAATGGTGACGTGACTCAGTAGTGTTTATTTATTTAAACCTGTTGATTGCGAACTTTCTTATTTTTTGTTTCGGTTGTATTCTATTATATGTCTCAGTCATATGAATGACACCTACTTACCATTTTCTGTCTGGTAAACACTTATGAAATCGTGGTCACCCTATGGAAGAATGGGGTCGCTGAAACTTCGTCTGTTTTAGAAAATACAACTTCAAGTATTAGTTAGTGCAAGCTTTAAGATAAGCAAAGCGTAGAAGGAAATCTCTGAATTTAATTACTAGTTCTGGGAAGTTTCTCATGATTTCAACTATAGGGATTCTGGGTTTGTATGTATTGTTATCTTAGAGAGTACTTGCGTTGCTACTCAGTGTCGTCAGTCTTAGGCTGAACATAAACAACGCAAAGACGTGTATTACAAGTTTACTAAACCTATTCCATGTAAGTCTTTAAAAAAATTGCTATCGCAGGCCACCCGTGGCTGTGGTCGGTTGCCCGTTTGCACTCAGCCTTAGTCACGTAACAATCTGTAGTGTGACAAAGTTAAAACTTGTACTCGCCTTGGACCAATCTCAACTGTCACGTGATAAAGTCATCATCAGCATTAGCCTGCAAGACTTAACTCTCGATGAAATAACGCTCCTTATCTCGATACATTTATTTTCAGTAGTACCTATGAATACTTTACATATTCAATGTGTCTACCTACACGTATCACCCTATTACCAGATATTATTTATTCTGTGGCATTAGGTACAGTGCGCGACGTGTACCACGACGTGTTGACATGTTGTTGAATATTCTACAACTGACAGCGTACTACCATGCGACCACAGATAATAATACTCTAGGATATTACTCTCAATGCTAGGGAATCGAAATGTTAATCCAAAAACACGTTTCTGTGATTTGGTTGCAATTATAAATATCGCTGACTGTGGTGTCGATTTTCTTGTTGTATTTTATAGTATTATATGATCTGTGACATCACTGAAAATGTTGCTGTCGGCTACTCATAAACTGAAATGACAAAAGCGGCTGTAATTTTAGCGCTGTCAAATTAGGTTAGTTTAAAAAATGAAACACCTGTACCTACCTCTATTTAGGAGTTTTGGTTATTAAAGAGTGTGTAAGTAAATAATTAAGTACCTACCTACGCGTGTGCTTCTCCTTAGTAAGAATGAAATCAGTTGCAAACTGAACTTGCCATCTGTGTTTGCTAACCTTGAGTATTTCTATAGAATCTCCCCAACAAAATTACATCCAGGCTGTCTGTAAAATATATTTCTAATGACGAGACTATTTCAACACAGTTTTTTTGCATTTGGTCCTTTACAAAGGCCTGAAAAGTACCCGAGTTACTTCTACAAAAAGTGTAAAGACTAAAAGATAGTAAGTAAGATGAAGTAAGTAGTAAGATGAAAGATAGTATTTTATCTGACGTTTAAGTCTTCATTTTTGACGTTTCTGTTCCTTAACAACTGTAGTGTCAACCCAACATCCGCTAACTGTATAGGTACGTTTTGTAAAGTCACCTCGACTAGTCAGGCACGTACAAATCGAATTATGTTTTAGCCGAATCACGACACCGCTATTAGCTCCAGTGCATTTGTATCGGCGCCCGGCACCGCTTCCGACGGATTAATCATTTGAAATGGGCAAGTGTTGGTGTGGAAAGCTTCAATCGTGATGAATAAAATACAATTACGAAGGAAACCAATTTTAATTTAATAAAACTACTTCCTACTGCTATGCTCGTGGTTAGTATGTAGGTTAAAATGCTTACGTTATAACTTCATGTAACCTTTTCCAAACCGGTGCAGCTGTACCGACGTGCTAGTGTCACGGGGTCACAGAATCTACTTTTCTACGAAATAGTTACATGAAATTGATGAAAATGGTAACACCTAAAAGCATCTGCTGAATGGAGCTCGTGCGTAACTTCATAGATCCATCAGTAATTACATTTTTAGAATTATTCATAGCACTCGCATTTATTTCTATGAGTTTTTATTTTGAAAGATTTACATGTAAAACATGCGCATTTGTGAGCACGAAACAACGCACGTCGGATGATTACACGACAAAATTACACAAATCCAGTTACGCATAAAGGTTGCAAGGCGACCGTGCGTGTGCCGCGGCTGCCGAGCTCATGCAAGAATTACAACATAAGCCAGGAGTTAGTGGTAAAGCTGTCGCGTCAAACACTGTAGCAAGCATCACGTGCAATTTAGTTAGTTTCTTAAGATTGTAAGCCACCCGACTTTGCACCACTGCAAGAATGAAAACATAGGCCAGGAGCCCAGTGGTGAAGCACTGTAACGAATATCAAATGAAATCAAAGCCATCACCCCCGTCTCGTGTCTGCCAAACTATGCAAGAATTACAACAGAGCCAGTGGTAGCGAATTGGGTCGAGTTTGCATGATGCAAACAAATGATCACAGGCTACATGACTAGCTTGGGGCTGGCTACTGATACAGTACGTTTCGCGACATAAATCCTCAGGAAGGGAGCACAGGGAGGGACGCGGCCCTTTAAAGCCGTATTGTTTTGCACCTCGCCACGAATGTTTCCCTCATTGGTGTAAAATATTTGTACTTTTTTCGCCTTTTCCGCCTTTTGCAACACATGCCTCGGGGCCGGACAAAGGGAACAAATTGTCCGTTTAGTAAAAACAACATTTTTTTGCGTTTGTTTGCGAAGGCTAATGTGCTTTGGCTGCTGGAAGAATTTGAATAATGACGCGTCCTGTCTGTTGGCCTTTCAGGAATTTGCAAAAGAGATTTTACTCGACAATGTGGTTGTCTAATGTCCTGAAACATTTTAAACACAAATCTTACATACAAGCATCAAAGTACTATTTTAAAACCTCACTAATTTCTGGGCAAATTTATATCCGTTACATGAAATACGAGCTTAGCTCTACGTCTGTGTTCACCTGAAAGCCAATTTAAAAGTGGCAGTCTGTCGGTGCTCACCTTGCTAGGATAATACCGTTGACACGAACGAACGAGAAATAGGTATTTATTACGAACTACGTTACTAAAAAGTTGGGAAACCCTCAAGAGTTTCGATACTTTCCAACAATATCCAAGGAGACCAACTCACATTCTAATAAAGACAGTCCAATTTACCGCAAACTTTCTTAGCAAGAGATTGAAGCGTAATTTGTATCCGAAAGTTGGGTCTAAACGCGTAGAACAGAACCCCAGGATTCCGAATAAAATATTGCGAAAGTTACAATATCAACGTCGTAGTCCCGCCGTGAATAATAACTCCGGCAAAATCCCCAAATGGAGTCGCGACGAACAAATCCGGACCTGCCTCACGCTACCTCCCCAGAGTTGCCTGGAACTTGAACAAAAATGTCCGCCGCCATAGTTTGCCCATAAATATTGGGATCTGCCGGAATCCAGACTGGCACAATTTATTCATAACGACTTCTAAAATCGTATCGTTTTCGTCTTGTTACACAAGTTAGCTACTTATTTATGTTTCTCGAGGATCGGAACTTTAAATGGATCAGTGACTTCACGCCGAAATGATTGAGTGACCCTGATATTCTTTTGCCACGTACTTTTCTCAACTCATACGAGGTCGATGGTAAGCTCTTTTAATTATGATTAAAGAAACCCATCACATTAATTTTTATATAGATAAAAGCTATCAAAACCTGCCGTTTTGCTATCTACCAAACGAGTATGATACTTATAATTATTCCCATAAATGTTGTTTAAAAAGCCCGGGTTTCTAAATTGTCACCACTAACCAAAATAATTTTATCTAAACACATCCATGAATACGTAATAGCGATGGTTCACCACGCAGACATTACTTTAACTAATCTCACCGACTATCGATTAGAGTTCGATGCAGTCAATACAGGATAGCTACTTCACTTCACTGCACACCGACAACGCGATGCCAGTTTGTCAATGGCTTAAATAGAAATATCGTTGACGATGCCGACACGATGGGCAAGCGTCTAGTACACTTTCCGACGATAGTATCGTGTAGTATCGTGTCGTTGCTGTGAAAACCGCGGGTGCAACTGCAACGTCTTCATCCTACATGAGGGTAAATGACAGAAGTCTTCGTCAGCAAGCGTACAACGTAACGACAAACTACAAGTAGTTGGAACCAAGATAAGTAGCGTAACTGAGTGTAAGTGAGCTGTGGAACTGTGAGTGGCGGAAAGTTGCCGATACTATTTTAATTAAATGGAGGCTGTATATTTGCGGCGCGGCGCGGTGGTACCATCATTAACTTTATTCATTAGTCGACAATTTGGCAGTCACCGTCGCCGGTGGTACCGCGCCGCGCCACGATCAACGAGGATTCTTTTGCATGAGAATTATATATGTAATTATTAATTTAATTACAAAGAAAATTACAACTAATACAGTATTTACAATATTTACAATATTTACAAAATACACATGGAACAGTTGAGCCATCTACAAACCGTTGCAAACGATTTATAGATAGCTCAACTGGTTAATAATACTTAATTTAATTGGGTATTATTTATTTATTTACGATTTTGATGATAAGTTTTACTGTAATTAACATAAAATAATATTATAGGTCATTAGAATTAGTCATCTAGGTTATTAGTCGCAAGAAACTATGCGATTATTAATTACAAGTATTTTACAAAACTTACCATTGAGATATCCACTAAGAATTTTGAGGATGCTAGTTGATGCGGGTTCATACAACCAGATCTGAGAGGATGTCTATGTCTACCGTGCCTGGGGATTAAAGTTGTGCCGTAAATTTTTGGACGTAAAAGTTTTAATTTTAACTTTTTAAATTGTTTGAGTAATTTATTTGTGTAGTCAAGTTCTCTCTACTCGGAGTTGGAAACAAAGGAGTAGAATTTTAATGTTGCCAGCTGAGAATTTTAAACTACCCTCGGAGTTTGTTACGGAATTAGCATAGCCTTACAAAAGGCTATTGATTCGGCTGTACATACTTCTTCATTGAACTATTTACAGGTTGGTACAAAAAGACTAACGATTCAGGATCTGTTGATTCGGTTTTCAATGGATAAAGTACCTACTTCGTGCTATCAATGAATAAAACTGATGATAATGATAACAAACAATACACACAATAACTACGACATTTATTTAATGTCATTAAACGTAACAATGTAGATCAGAATCAGGACCCCCATGAATCATTAATGGTAATGGTCTCTATCATTACTTTTGTGATTATAAAGATACTGTAAAAGCATGTTCATATTATTTAGTTGCCAACTCTGGTGACGAAGTTTTTAGGCCGCTTTAAGGCTTCCGCCGTGACTTCACGACTGCTTGAGATAAAAACAACGTGCCCTTAGAAGCACGGAAGCGCTCAAATGTAAATATACCTCAAACGGTCACTATTTGGATGTGTCCAAATAGTGACCGCGCAGAAAGTCGCTGAAATACTAAGCAAGCCACAAGGTCATATGTTCAAAATACACACACGAATGTTTTAAAGTTGTGTAGCCTCTTATCTCTAAATGACCGATCCATCTTGCAACGGTGATATTGATTCATTGTAACATTACGAAATAGTTTTAATAAACTCTACTCTTTTCTTATGTGTCTTTTCTCCTTCTTTCTTCTTTGGAAGTTCTTCTTTGTGCCCTGAGGCTTGCGAGGAGCCAGGTAAGGATTCTCGTAGAAATTGTAGGCCAAGAATCATCAGTTCCACAATCGTCAAAATGCTGCATCCGAAGAATAAGTTAAAAACTCCACCCAGTTGTGCTAAAATAAAAAGACTTCAGCAATGAGTCGATGAGGAATTATATGATTAGCTATTACCCTTTACAAATATAGCGTACACTAGACAGACATGCTCAGCTCAATGCTCATCTACTTACAAAAATAAAATATGGTTTTTTAAAATATTGAATAAACCAAATTGTGTAAAATAGAGAGAAATGAAAGAAAGATACCTCATTATAACACAACATAAAATTAATATATTACGGGCAAAAAGATAATAAAGATAACCCTAATGAGCTTACCAAATAAGTCGATGCTGTTGAAGTAGGACCACCGAGAGTTGGTGCGCTCAATGCGTTTCGCCAGATACGCTCTCACGATGGTAATTTTATTGTAGTCAAGTCCGTCGCTAAAAAAACAATGAACTAAGTAGCAAGTAACCTGCCAGCATTGGACTAACTAAATCAATCTTTAACGGTACTGCAAAAATAAAACCCACAATTAAAATACGTTTGGCGTACACTAGAATTTTTCGAATGGAACGTGTACTCAATATAACTACTTACTAAAAGGAATCTAAAGCGTGAGAGCCAGGTATCAGCTTGAAATTGAACGTGGAGACGTAATCAGTAGCCACGTCACACGCCGATGGACAGTTGCACAGGTCGGTGTCGTATGTTACTGTAAAACGAGATAAAGCCTTTAATTAAATCCACCAATAAATAAATAAATATTCACAGACACTTAACACAACGCCTTGTAGTCCCAAACTAAGCAAAGCTTGTACGATGGAAACTATTTAGGTAGATGGCTGATAGAATACATACATACATATTTTTCTTGTAAATACATACTTATTATACATAGAAACACCCAGACACAGAACAAACATCTATGTTTACAACACACGAATGTTTGCTCTCGGTGGAGATCGAACCCACAACCCACAGCACGGAAGGCAGAGCTACTACCGCCATGACGCCTGTCATAGGACTCGATAAGACCAATAGGAATCGATTGTTTTATATTTTTATTTTTATATTCAACGATTCTTATTGCTGGAAGCACATCCTCAGCAACGTAGCTTAGTGTAGCTCTGGTGGAAAAGCACAGAGTTATCTTTCGATTGGTACTTCACTTTTACAGGATACTACTGTAGAGTTCATTCACCTTCCATCGGTTCATGAAATGGGCACAACTAATCAAAACATAAATGGGTTTAACAATGCGCGTTCATAAATTTCAAGACTGTATTTCTCATCTAAATGTTCAAGCCTTGTGCTGGTAAAATTGTGAAGATCCTAGTGAATACCTTTGGCGTGCGTAGCACAGAGCAGCTGGCGAGCTCGGCAGAACTTGGCTCCCTCAGGAAGGGGATGCACGTTACGAACGCAGTTACACCTCTCCAGGGTCCTGTGCATCTCGCACTCTACAACGCAGTATCTCCTGCAAAAACCAGATCTTAACAAGTTTTGTAGTTGCAGTTGCACTTACTACTCCATGGAGGGGTCTTCGCAGCACCTTCACAATCGTATCAGCCACTTCATAATGTTATATCATATCATTTATTATTAATCTGAACAAGTCTACTGCTGGACATAAGCTTTATCGGTAGATTTCCAGGAAAAACCATGTTAGTCTTCTGTATCTACCGGCTGCCTATGACTTGTTTACTATCTATCAATTTATCGGGTGGAGAGCCACTTATTCAAGAAGAGTAAGGTCTAGGCTGAGAGAATAGGATAGGTACTGGAACTCTTCTCCATTTAAACCATATCCTAAAAGGATATATGTACTTGTAGTAAACCGGGAAATACTCCAGACGTTCAGAGCGCATGTGACACCCTCTCAGGTCATCGCGCAGGCTGCGCGCATCCTCAGCAATCTGAAAGTTCTGGATGTGCATTGCTGCCCACTGCTCCGAGCCAGGGTTCAGTGGGGTGCCGTTAATTGAAGACTCCACAAAGTGATCGCTGCTCTGAAGAGCTAGCTAGAAACAAAGAAAATGAAGGTCACACCGTACTTTTGAAGTAGAAACTACACAGACCAAGACGTTTTTTTACCCATTTGTATGAAAGATCCACATCGTAGGGTTTCTGTGATTGATTGACAGCTAGCATCAGGCCACTGCTGAAGCCAGCAAACCTGGTCTTGTAAAACTTCTCGTTCTCATGGTTTTCATTCCGCCTGAAAGCGAATAACATCATCATTGTACCTCTTCTTACTATATACACCCCTCGAGGTCAGTGGTACTCTCACATACCGTTTCCATGATCGTCCGAAGAAGACGCAACAGTAACCATCACCTGTTAGTTCCATGCTGAATAATTCGGAACAGTTCACCATTTCACCATGCCAGCGACATCTACAATACCAACCAAGTGTAAATAAGTTTTGAAAATCATATGATGAGAGAGCATCACTATACCGGCGTACTACCTGATCAAAGTTTCCTCACAATTCGGAGTGAGGAGCCGTCCAGCGGTGTCAACGTCCATCCCATTGTACTCAAGGAATTCTTCTAGATTTATCAGATCACGAGTCTTGTACTGCATATCGGGCGAAAAGAATGCAGCCAGTTGGTATATTGTGCGGTTTATGTAGCTTATGTTCAGGTTCGGTGGGATTTTCCTGGAAATGTTGAGAATTTCATACAAAGTCCTTTCACCACCTTTGGGAGAGTGAAAATGCATAGGACAGTAATTTTAAAAGAAGCTGGCTATAGCAACTACACGGACTAGGTGCTTGTGCAAAAACATGCGTGTTAGTGCTGATCTAAATGTAATTGAAAATATCTTACATGCCATTCAAAAACTGATCTACTTTTAACGTATGGAACAAAACTTCAGGGCAAACAATAACAGAAGGAAACTCCCTGGTGTTTTCCACCGTTTCCTCTTGCACCATATATGTCGGGTTCATCAGATACCGTTGGATTGTCACGAAGATGACGGCTACTGCTGCACCGAAGAGCAGCAGCAACCCTAGACTCCACCAGCACCTGGTAAACAACGGACAGACTGGTAGACTGACAGGGCCTTACCTCAGTGGTAATTAGGAAGTATTATGTTTTAGCTTTTTAAAACCAGGTGTTCAGAAATCAAAACATTTTCTAAAATCAGTTAATTCATAGGATCGAGTAGACCAATTACAAGCTGTTGTACCTACTAGTGCTTGTCCTATGACTCCTTTGTCAAACATAACCAATTCAGTTATACTTACCTAAAATGTTTCTCGGCGAGTCGTCTCCCGCCATGGAACTGGGACTCTCGCAGTAAATAATTAAATTTCATCTCACCAAATTAATATTACAAAATGTTTGAAAAGAAAAGACAATATTTTAATTACAATGTGACTCAAAAAACTGGTAAAAGATATTGTTTATTCACGACGACGACGTACTGAAAGTACTGTTCGATTTGCTAAAACTGTATCTAAATTTTTAACCGACTTCAAAACAAAGAGATTCTCATATCACACGATTTTTTTTCTTTGTTACCTCGCTAACGAAATCACGTAAATTTTGCTTTCCTATGACTTTTAAGTGGCGTTTATATTACGGTCACTCAAATAATCGCATTGAACTGCCATCATCATCATCATCTGAAAATGAAGCCGGAAAACTTAAAGCCGTTTTTCCTAGTTTTTTAAACTTAGAAATTATTGTTTTTAGAACGTCGCGTCCTTTCAATGGACGGTAGCTCAATAGAATATTTAACTTTGTTTCAAGTGTAAGTACCTAATTAATAATTAATCTTGAACCTTTGAATCAATCATTTTGACACTTTGCGATTGTATCAGCCTCGATTAACTTTTAACCTGTGAGCTGTTGAACTTGTTCCTAGACCGATAAATTAGTAAGTATGTAGATACTTATTGTTGACACTGAATGATTAGTAGGTAGCGCCTACTTTCAAGTATGATATTAGATATTGTGGACCATAAAACAGAGAACTGTTTCAGGTTTATCGAGAATACTTTAGTTTATGTACCTAAGTGTTAAAATTAGTTAAACGCTATGTAACGCCCAGTCACTATTGAAAGGGATTTTTTTGTGGTATGAAGACAAGGTTACTGTTAATGCAATCCAAACAAAAACGTAATGATATTATAATTAGATTGTAGTAACTTATCTGGTTACAAAACAATAAGACAGAATTCTTTAGTTTCGAAGACCTCTAAAAATATTGACTAGTTAGAAAAAATAGCTTAGACAAGTTATTTCGCAATAGAGTTTATATATAAACTAGCCGTCTCCCGCGGCGTTGCTCGCGTTAGAGTGTGACTTTTCAAAATTCCTTTCTTAGTGCGCCCCTACACTATATAAGGAACCTACCCTCCAAATTTCATACCTCTAGGACTTGTAGTTTAGGCTGTGCGTTGATTCTATGTCAGCTTCAAAAGAGTTTTATATATATTGATGATGATAAAATGTATTCTGTATTTTAGTATCGAAAGTCGGCAATACACTTATTTGCGAATTCATTTTACTGTTGCGTTCAAAATAACCAGCTCGAGTGGACTACAAAAGGCTAAACATTTTCGAACAAATGAATGCAGCCGAATCGGTTACAGTTGTGCTAAACCTATTTTACCTACGCAATTTTTAAATAAAGAACTACTAAAAGAAAGTCAAAGTAAAAAATCTTTTATTCAGTAGAATCAAAAGGATTATATAGAATCGGCTTTTATACTAGCTGATTATGAAGTTCCACCTAGATAATCAGATATTGGGAATCGAATCCCTTGCTGCATTTTTGTAAACTAACCTAATTTGTCAGCACTAAAAATATTGCCGTCCCTTTCTCATAAACTGAAATGACAGAGACGGCTATAATTTTAGAGTTACAATATTAATCGTTATAGTATCAGCCAAATGTTATACGTACCTACTTATTACCTAGTATCATAGGTGCATTTAATTTTAGCATTGGCATTTGGGTAACGTTCGTAGGTATGGTGGTTCTTAGTATTTTAGTAAGCAATCCAAATGTGCTCGACCCCTGCAAGCTGTACTAAACTAAAATTTTGTAGGCTAGGTGCATAGAATATTCCAGCAGCTTCTGTTCTGGATGCTTTTAGCGCAGAATATTTATATTTTCATTAAATATGGGCACTGGCGAGTAATCGCCTGCTCGACACGCCGATATCATGTAGGCTCTGTTTAAAATTTATGCAAATGGATGACCAAACCTTTCCAATGTATTTGGAAGTCGCCAGGGAAAGAGAAGGAGTCGCCGCCAACTGTA
The DNA here is from genome assembly GCA_918843925.1 of Eulithis prunata. Lineage (NCBI taxonomy): Eukaryota > Metazoa > Arthropoda > Insecta > Lepidoptera > Geometridae > Eulithis > Eulithis prunata. The sequence goes on from OU974012.1 coordinate 9,581,223, forward strand.
AGCGATATTTAATCATATTTAGAAAAGGTCAATTCTCGTTTTTCATCAGTAGTTTGCAGTGTGTTATCGGTCTCGGACATAAATGAATGAATGAAAACGCTTTATTGTAGGTAGTGTAGGTACACCTACAAACTAATATGCGAAACATCTATAAGATTTAACTATTACGTACCTACAATGTGCGATCTTGTTTTCTTAAACAAATGAAAAGAAGTAAGATATTTTTTTAGACCAACAGTGTTTATTTTTAGAGCCCCCTTTGTGTGAAGGCCGCGGGTGACTCGTATTAATAAACGGAAGTTATCTAAAGCGTCGCCACCGCCCACAAATATTACTTACTGTCTCTTATACAGACATACATTTTCATAAGCTCGTGTTAAAGGAGTCGTGCGTCTTGGCACAGTAAATACAATAAATAAACAACAGTATAAACACACTCTCAAAGCTCTTTTTTTTCTTTTTCTTTAGGTACTTTAGTAGATATATTCATAAAATTTTCGATGCAGATTTTGTTACTTTTTTCAATCGTTGTATCTTTCTGCTCTAGATACAGTTCTATCGGTTGTTCGTGCAAACCAATATTCCAGTACATTATGTCCGAACATTAACAACCGCGTGTAGTAATTTCAACAAGAATTCATTATATTATCCGGTGGGTAAGTTAATAGTACATTATGGTACAAGTGTGGTACATTGGTGATTACCGCCGAGGTGCCATTGAGACCCGAGCCGTAGGCGAGGGTCTTAAGAAAGCCGAGAACGGTAATCACCAATACACACGTGTATCATACGACGTTTTTCAACACACTTGTGAATAAAATAACTATAATTTCAACAGTGAAAACGCGTTGTGAAAAATGTTTCGCTATGGCGGGAAAAATTAATCAGTTTTCCTATGCGCGCGCATTGCGATCGGCCACAGACTAAAGGGATGAGGTTTTTTTTTTATTTATTTTCCGCGCTTAGGGCTTGCGCCTATTCTGCCACGTAAAAAATGGGGAATTTAAAGTTTTCTTTTATTACAGAGAAAACAAAAGTTATATTTGAGTGAAAGTTTTATTTATTAAACACGTACGAGTTAAAATTATCTATTTAAATAAGAAGTTGCATGAAATGAGCAAGCAATAGGAACATTCATTTATTTGTTTTATTGAACACGATCTTTTTTTTGAATAAAAACTTTTTTAGTAACAAAGCTACTCAACCAATAAAATTTAAAAAAAAATCTATAACTCACTAGTGAGTTATAGCAATGAAAAAGTCACAGTTTGATTATGGGTATCATTATGTGCCTAATTGCGGTGACCATAGAGCCACTTTATGAGCAAGTGTGTTGAAAATACTATTTTTTATTCGACTAAATGATGGAACAAGCCGATAGCCCACCTGATTATAACTGGTTACCACTACTTCTAAAAATGGACTGCCTCACTGAGCACGTCCACTTGATGATGTGCTAGCACTGTGCCACTCTGAGACACAAAGGTAATGCGAGTAAATATACCTAGTTGGTTTAATTTCGTTCAGATACAAAAGTTACTCTACTGTTTGTAATGTTTCTGTGTTTTGGCGTAGGTTGCTGGTGTCCCATGGAATCTAATATTTATAGAAACGGAGACGATGCAGTATGTACTACACGTTTCTTTATTTCACCGTGTGAACGCTACAACTATCCATTAATAAATAGAAGATGTGCTTTAAATCTACATTTGTCCAGTTTCCCTGTTGCAGATTACCTATGTAAGCAATTTCTAAATAGGCAGAAGAAATAAAATAGGCAGAAAAAATAATTGAATTATAATTTTACGAAAGTAAACACTGAACACTGATACTCTGAGATATTGCTTCTTCATCGAACGTGTCTAAAAACACGTTTGTATTATTATATTTTGGAACGAGTTGAATAAAACATTATTTTTCAACCCGTTGGCAAATAAAACGAAACGTTGAGGGAACCATCAAGATTGTTTACATACAAAGACAATCTCGCGTCGGGGGCGATATGCTTTCAATATTTCAACGAAGACTGGACGCATTTACATAGAGACCTGGGATCTCTACAACTTACAAGAAACACTATGAATTAAAATGTGATCTTGATGACATGTGTGATATGATAGCGCTCGTCGACTTTAAGAGTCTCCGGGATTTTCTGGCTCTACCTACTAAAATAAAAAAAAGTGCGTGTAAAAGTTATACCTACCTACTTATAGAGGTAAAAGTTAAAAAGGTCATTATTGATGAGAATAGGCTCGAACTGCAGAGCTTGCTACACCTCACCGAATTATGCTTCGCCGAAAAAACGGTTCCTTGATGGTCTGTATTGCGCAAGATACTACTACCAGCTTTCTATGTAAAAGAGGCCTTATCGACGAGTGAATAGGCTATGGAAATAAAAACAGAGCCTCCCCGGGTGACCAATTTGTCTGTTTTCTTCGGCGCTGGAGAGTTGGAATTCAATAACATGACACGTTACAAGCAACAGTATGTTTTTATGTTAGTTTTTTGCGAAAATAAAGATATTTCCTTGGCACTTGTCAATAGCAGAAATTCAGGACTTCTCAATTCTTATTTCGAATATTTTATTTTCTTTGTTGATCCTATCACGAATGAACACACTGAATGAATGAATGAATGTTCACAACATGACAATGAAGATTTTGACGCAATAGAGTTTCTGTTATTTCTGAGAGGCGACATAGCCATGTACCTAATGCAGACATGCCTCTGGCTATCCCATGGATATTCTAATCGAACTAAGCCTGATAAAAGTTTTGTTGGGTTCTCAGATCATTCTTTGTATAAGAGTCCTTCCGGGAAAGTACTACCACCGTACCTATTCCTGCTGCTAATCAGTGATCTTACTATAACCCTTTACGAGATTTTGCTTTAAGATCTGAATCTGTTCCTAGCTCACCTCACTATTGTTCTACATGTTACTGTGCTATTTTTACTACTCTTTACCCTTTCTTTGTAGTGTGTTCTCTTTGTACTCTACCTTTTTTGTCACAAAAAATGTCTTTTAATCTTATTCTTTATTCGTATTGTACAAAAATAGCCGTAAACACCTTCCAATATTTATAATTTAAAGACCCATTTCCCTTGGCAAGTGCAAGGCTTTATTTTGTCAGCGCAGGCCATGGTGGATGGTGATTACTCAGAGTGAAAGCTGCTAATAGGGTAATAACCGAACGCATAACCAATAGAGTGGTGTCTGCAAACTCTGGTGGTTATGACATAAGCTAGCTTCGTCTAACCTCCAAACCTCCATGATATTAGAAAAACTTCAGAGCATAAAAAAAATATCAAAATATGAAAATAACAACTCTAAACGGCTGCGTGACGTTTCAATTTTTAACTACTTCAAAATAGTAGGAGGGTCTCAATTCCATTGTATTTTTTTTTTTACCAAATATACCTAAAACTGTCAAACGGTGAAGGGACATCGTATAGAAACTAGCGGCTCGGAGAAACTGCGAACCGGACATAATACTCTGATCTGGAATCTGAAATCTGAAATGCTCATGCTTCTCATGAATTTTTTAGATACACACATCATCAGAGAGAACTCATCAGAAACAGTATGTCGTTTATTTCTTTATAAAATCGCTGAATTCTGTTTGTTTGTACCACACACCAAGTGACATCACTAAATCATTGAGAACTTAAGACCGGATTGTTTTAAAGCGGTGGCCGTCACAAAGCGATTGCTTAATATTTAGAGATTAAGAAGCGTTTCAAGTAACAATTACTCTTACTATTTCGCAGATAAGTATTTTAATTTTGTAATTTTTTTATGGGAATGAAAAGTGATTTGACATCTCTAGCTGTACCATAAACCTACAGGCACAGCGAACAACCCCTCTTTCTAGAGGAAGACGGAATAAGGGTGCTTATTCACCGAAGCTAAGCTACATGTGTTTGACATCCACCAATAGGAATCGTTTAATATTGAAACAAACGATCGGATTTCAAACACATACGAACTTTACGACTGTCTTTGCTGGTACCAGTTTTTGAGAACACCAATGGCCTCCGCTCTAATTGTTGTGGGGAGACACACGACGCTGACATATTGAGTTTGCGTCGAAGTAATAACAGTAGGGCCATAACAATATTATGGATAATTATATTACAGCTTTGAGGAAACAGTGTCGTGTACAATTTGCGACGAAGCTCACATCCGGAGAGATAAGATAAAGATATTTTATTTGAAGGAAATAAGTTGGAGTACATTCAGGACATGGAGCCTCATGGAGGTTTATTTGATCACAAAGTAAAAAAAATCTAAACAGATCTGTACGTATTCAGGTTTTAGTTTTGTTTCAATATTTAGCTCTTGTTAAAGTATTTTTTTCCATGTTATTTAGGGTTGGCACTTTTAATTTTTTGGTTGGTACTACACCTACACGATAGCCAAGACCTCAAGTCAAAGTACAGTGAGTGAAAAAATTTAATATAGAAATGTTTTTCTTCAAGCCTAACCTGTAAATATCTGTTACAGTTAGGCTTGAAGAAAAACTATGTAAGCCCAAGGTAACGTATGAGATTAGATAAGGGTCAAGGCAAATGGTCAAGGCGGATATTTTGATGTGGCTCAACGTTATTATCAGAAGCTGACAGTCCAAAAAGTCGTCAATAGAAGAAAAGTTAACAAAAATTTCTGCACTTGGTTTTTGTTTGTTTTTGAAAACTGGCTATAAAGTTACCATCGTTTGATTTCAACTTCAACTTCTTGGTTTATGGCATTTGTAAATCGGATTTGAAAAGCATTCTGACAGTAACTACATGTCATGTCAAACGATATGTCAACATCTGATTGGCTGTAATGCGCTCACTAGCGCCACCTGCCACGCGATCGCCTCGTTAGTGCGACAAAGCGGCCGACGAAGCCTTCGTCACGGATATAATTAATTTAAAAACACAATGGCGGGAATATTGAACACCTTTGTATAAACTGAGATTTAGATCTGTGCTTTAATGTAATTTTTCAACACACTTGCTCATAAAGTGGCTCTATGGTCACCGCAATTAGGCACATAATGACACCCATAATCAAACTGTGACTTTTCCATTGCTATAACTCACTAGTGAGTTATAGATTTTTTTTTTAATTTTATTGGTTGAGTAGCTTTGTTACTAAAAAAGTTTTTATTAAAAAAAAAAGATCGTGTTCAATAGAACAAATAAATGAATGTTCCTATTGCTGGCTCATTTCATGCAACTTCTTATTTAAATAGATAATTTTGACTCGTACGTGTTTAATAAATAAAACTTTCACTCAAATATAACTTTTGTTTTCTCTGTAATAAAAGAAAACATTAAATTCCCCATTTTTTACGTGGCAGAATAGGCGCAAACCCTAAGCGCGGAAAATAAATAAAAAAAAACCTAATCAATTTAGTCTGTGGCTGATCGCAATGCGCGCGCATAGGAAAACTGATTAATTTTTCCCGCCATAGCGAAACATTTTTCACAACGCGTTTTCACTGTTGAAATTATTGTTATTTTATTCACAAGTGTGTTGAAAAACGTCGTATGATACACGTGTGTATTGATGATTACCGTTCTCGGCTTTCTTAAGACCCTCGCCTACGGCTCGGGTCTCAATGGCACCTCGGCGGTAATCACCAAAGTAACACACTAGTACCATAATGTACTATTACGGCTATTCAAAGCTGTTTTTAACATCATCAGCCTATTTTTTGACACGCGACATTTTGGTGGATTTACATTGTTTCGTGGTGTCCTGGGTTATTACAAGCAATCTCAATTTGCCTTATCGTGTAAGGAAAATGGTAATGGACATGATTATAGGAATTATACGGTGTTCTCTCTCTTTCACTCGTTTGTTTTAGTTTGTGTAATCTAGTACAGTCAGCTTCATTAATAAATAATATTGACACAAAGTTTCAAAAAAATAAATTATGACTGGAAACTATGAACTTTCAATTTTATTTTTCCAACTGTTATCCTAATAGTAGTAGGTATTCATTCATCTAAAAAATATATGTTAAGAGCCAACAGTACACAATTTTGAAATTCTGAAAAAGTTACTTTATACTTTAACTGTTATATACTTTTGACGCTGACTGTACGACCTGACGCGCTAGTTTCTGATATCTCTCTAATAGTTACTGCTAGTCCGTGACGTCTTGTCTTTCCCTCTCCTATAGTGACATAAATCTATCCCTTTAAATTCCATCAACGTTACGAAACAGTTACCAAAATCTGTAAAAAATTCAATCTAAAAAATTCCCCAGTTACGACTGACTGTAACATCGGCATTCTTGTAAAACGGAACCCTGCACATAACTCTACGCGTCCGTTCACTGCTATTAGAGTTCGATGTCAAATAAAAAGAGCCCTTTAAATTACCCATCTCCGATTTTCATTATGAAACTCGCCTCGATTGAGCATCAAACAGCTGTTAAAGCTATTGTACAGCTGTTCTACAGGCGTAGTACAGCTAAACAGTCATGCAGGGCTCGTAAACATTTACGATCGCACTCAAATCGAATCCTGATTAAACGATAACCTCACGGCGGCAGGCAGGGATGCACTTAACGAAAGGTTTTGCTTTGAAACAAATTAAAATTGATTTAACATCATAAACGTCATTATTTTAGTAACCGTAATACGTATTTGTATTTCGTCTTGAAAGTCTGACCCAAAATACTAATGACTGTTTGTAAATGTATCCTGGACTCTTCTAGCCTCTAGAAAATAGAAAACTAAGGAATGTCATCTAAATTACATTAAAAATTAATATTAGATATTAATAATATCAAAATTATATTAATAATTGAGGCGATGCGATGGTCAGTTGATTAATTAATTATTAATCACGTGACCATTTCCATCCGTTTCAATGTTTTTTTTTTTTTAACGAGTAGATTGTCAACTAAGCTAGAGACCCTGCTTCCGATCCTGTAACTGTTCCGGGCTACGGAAAGGTCATTCTCATTCCTGTAAAATATTTACACAGCAATAAAGAATTTTAAAGCGTGTGTAAAGAAACGATTGAAAATGTTTACGCGGGATGTTCCCGACGAGCGTATTGTTAAACATTTTCATCCTATCTAAACGTGTGATATTTATAAGTTAAAATGTTTGTGATCTCTGGTTCACTTACACAGATGGGTAGGATTAATAGATATAGAGTTTGTATTTAAGTTTTTTATATTAATGTCAATCGATTATAGTATGAACTTTTATTGAATAACTTACGTTAGTCTTATGATTTTTAATGATGTTTAGAATTTTCCAATTGTCGTTTGCTTCTGCTTAAAGCAGTACATTACCTAATAGGACGCGTTCATTGAGGACTAAGTTTTATTGATCGAGTTAGCGAAGCGAACGAGATCTTAGTGACAACTTGGACGAAAATGCTTTATATGTTTGTATGTTTGTTCGACGAGATCTTTTGAACCGCTTATCCGATCTTCACAGAATTTGGTAAGTACACGAATAGTACTTTTAAATTTTACTGGTTTGTTAAATAAAATAAATCGGTCAAGGGGTCGTGAAGTTATGAGCGTTCAAAGGGAGTAAAAAAAAAAGTCTTACAATAATATGAAGTGGGGTGTCATATGATAGGGTTTTGTTAAGGCATTCCAAAACCGTTTTTCTTTTGATTCTAGGTCTAATAGTTTTTGAGTTGTTGTAAAAATTATAAAATTGGCAAACCCAGTATAACGTGAGCTACCATTTCTTGGAGTTTCAATGATTTTGTAGTTCAAGTAAGACTGGTACATAGCTAGGCGGCGATTTCGAAGCGATTTGCAAAGTTTATTACAACCATTGGTCAATTAAAATTGTTTGGGTTTTATTAACCTCCCACCATCACGAGATCTCAGTTCGGGGCGAACTACTAGTAATAATAGGCATAGGTTTTTTTTCTTCTTCAGTTTCGTACACATGCAGGCTGCCGAAAACTGAGCGTGTTTCACCGTAGTAAAATCCAACCAAGTCAGTATGTCAGTATTTTTCTTATATCTCAGCAGTATACCACGTATCTATCTATTTACCGAGTATCTGATCCGGTCGGTACCGGATGCAATGCACTCGCCCGGAATTTATTTAGGGCAGACATGCGGCCTTCTTTCACCGGCTAGCGATAAGTGCCTGCACGTTACTTACAAAGAAATACGGAATGGTTTTTTAAAGCGACTGTACTTGAGCTTTCAGAAATGTGTGGCCGTCGTTTAGACGTTCACATCAAACACAATCGTATTTTTCCTTGTGACCCCGACTGAAAAACAGAAGGGGTGCAAAGGAGTTGGGGCATTTCAGGTCCCGATTTGCATACATTTAGTTAATTTTTTAGATTAATTTTGTTATTTATAACTTTTGTTGGTTTTATCATAATCTATTATGCAGTAGCAGTCACGAAAACGCAAAATAAAGTTATTATTTTGACGTATACACCTATAAATACGATAAACAAAATTGAAAAAGACTAAGTCTAATAACTAAGGATCCCCGCTGCTTTATAAAGACTTGTTAAATTTTTTTAAACTGCGTTGCAAGTGTTTTGTAACAAACAAAGTTCGATCAATGCAAGTTTAAAAAAAATGTGGGACCAGGGCTCCAGCCAATTTGCCCCAGATCCTTTTTGTAAGACATTTGATTGATCTAGGATGGTCACATTTTAAAAAAAATGCAGCCGTTTCTAAGTTTTGAGGATATTTATTAGCTCTGAAAATCAGTGTTGATCTCATGCATAATTGCAGTTTGAAGTTTTCAGTTTATCTCAAAGTGTTCTTTCAGATTTAATGAACTGGAGTCCGTACTCCCAGGTCTTATGATGACCAGAGATGATGAAGAAGATCATGGTCCAAGGTTCCTAAATATTTGTAAAATTAAGTTGTTTAATGAACTAAAAAAAATGTGGACTTCCAGCTTTGGAACTTCATAAGATATTTAAATTGCGATTATTCTGATACTCAGTTTGCAATCTCTAATCCGAATTCAGTATTCAACACCCGGTGACAAATCCACTTTCAAATCTGCTAATAAAATATGAGGTCCAAAAATGTAAATATTATTTCAGCATCTGTCCGGCCGGACGCCCACGGCCCACGGCCTCATGAATATGCACCTGACCACGGCCCGTCCGGCTACTGTCCGGACGTAGTACGTGAGTGTATAATACCCATGCATGATGTCACTGTCTTGATACTTTCTAGTCATTTTGTGATCTATCGATTCCTTTGGTTCATTATCGTAACCAAGTTGAAAACGTAAAAAATGTATGGGAATGTTCACGTGACTTTTTGGAAATGTAATTTCCGTGTTCTCGATGTTTAAACTCGTTGCCCGTAGTCCGATTTGCTTTGTTCGATTGACAGAACCACGAGCCGATGTTTTTCCATGAACCGGTTAACCGGACTATCACTTTTAAACATTTTAGAACTGATAAAAATGTGAACTCTTCTCATTATTCCGATTTTTTTTTAGTTGTGTATATAATACAGCTTGAGTTATAAAATAAAGTTTTCTCCAAAGTATCAAAAGTGATGATTCAGACGGGTTAATCTATACACTAGTAACTGCGATAATTCGTATTATTAACGAGTTTTGACCGAACTAATGGGTTTCGGATTATGCCGAAATAATTTTAGCTTTTGCGTGATGTTCGACCACTTTTAGAACTATTGGGATTTCTACTTTATCAATATTCTCAGTTGATTATTCTGATACATAAATGATTGTTGAAATTGTCTTCGATATTTTTGTGAACTGCAAAATATATTCCAAATATGGGTTTTGCTCTCATGGTTTTTGTTACTCGCAAGCTTACACAACATAGGAGTTAGGGTAGTTACAATTTTTTTTTCATAATTTTTCTGGTAGACCATGTGTGTGTGTGTGTGGGTGTGTCAGCATAAAAAGCAACGGTATTTTCAAACACAACTAACCTAACACGAAAAAGATACTAAGACCTTAATATTTTTTAGGTTATCTTTTGAACAGCTATAGAAGTAAGAAGTATTCGCAAACTGGAGACTTTGACCTCGGCACCTAATGAGGGTTCTAGAAAGAAGTCCGCAAAAAGCTAGGCTCACAGAAATACCAACGTAAAGTAATTTCATACCAAATTTAATATGAAAGAAGAAAACTCTAAATACGTTTAAGTACCATTTGAACGCTAGTAGGTATTAAGAGAGCATTATTTTCAGACTAATTGGGCCCCTCTCTACTCGAGGAAACGAGATTGAAAAGATTACAATCAAATAACTTTTGCAGTGTTAAACTGCACTAAAGGAGGCGTTCTTGTTCTGAAGATCTAGAAGACTATTCTGACAAGACCAAAGACCGAGAAAGATTAGAAACTTTCTTTTGTTTTTGTAACTTTTCTTTTGTTTTTTGTACCTAACTATTTCGGCTACTTGCAGAACCAAAAAGTTTAGGGTGAAATTAGTAAAGTTCTTTTATTAGTACAAATTATTGTAAAACTGAATGATGATGGAACAAGACATCATACTAAACTTCAACCTTCCGCGGCACGACAAATATCTCGTCACCAAGAAGTTGAAATATCCCGTGTATAGACGCGAGACGAGGATAGACATCCAGAATATCGCTAGTGATTTTGAAAGTACAATCAGGTGCATAATGATTATTCCTTATTTGCATATTTTTTAGTTATTTTTATAGACACAGGTGAACAGGACAATGGTTTTATTTACACCTACGTCGGTAAGTCTCGTCGTCGCAACCATCTGAACTCCACCTTACACCAGGTTCACATCTCCAGTCGCTTATTCTTCGCGTTATTTGATATTATCCGTTAATTCGGCTTTAATCGTTACTTTTTACGGTAATCGACCAATTTGTGTCTGTTTACGGACGATCGGCATCCGCTGTTCTAATTCCATCTGCCGCTTTCAGAAGTTTTCGCCTTAAACATATTGAATTAATTTTGAACAGATTTTGTTGTTATTGTTATGGCGAGGGTGTTGGGGTATCTGGTGATTGGCTGGATTCACAGATAAAAGTCAATATTTTAAAATATTAGTGCTTAATTATTAATTTAATTAATTAATTAGCACGGTAAGATACTTGGTAAGGTAAGGTACAACACCAAATTAGGTTAGAATCCTATTCTATTTAAATGTAAATTCAGAATTTTGAATGGTTTAGATGTTTCAACTACTGGTCAGATTTGGATGAAACTTGGAATATATATAATTCGTAGTCTGGATTAACACGTAGGTTATGTACTTTTTATCGCGTAATAATAACAGGAAGAACGGGATGCAAGTTATGTCGCGAGCGGAAGCTACTAAGATAGAAGTACATATTGGGCAATAATGATTCTTATCGCACTAGAAATACTTATCACACCTACAAAATTAACCCTATAACGCCTAGCATTAAATCTGCACACAGTCACGCTAGACCCTCATTTCTGAAGCCCCGGTCTGAGCGTGTTATATCAGAGATACGGAACTCTAAAAATGACTCTTAAAAATACCTTTTTGCAAGAATCTCCGAGGCGGTTATCTTGGGCACCGTCTGATCCTCCGTTTAGCAGATAAAGCCAGTTGGTTCGCTGGAATAAAGCGCTCGTTACGCTAATCTCCTTATCAGTAAAAGAGTTCCGGAGTTTCCACTCTTCGGGCCTTGCAACTTGGTTTATTACACGAACATTTCAGAGTTTAAAGCGATGCTAGGCTTTTAACTCGTCTCGTATAGAGTAGCCAGATACAAGATGTTTATTTGCATAAATAAGTGTTGCAATTTGGTCTATTTATTTGTTTTCTTCACAGACAACCTGACATCCACCAGGGTAGGAACTAGGCAGAGGTGATGAATACTTGGTGAAGCTTAACGACTCTACACTGGATGTGCCTCTGAATAGTAGATATTATCAAGGATTTACATAAGGAAATACAAAATTAAAAAACTTTTGCCAAGACCGAAGCACAACCGAAGTAAACCAAATAGAAATCGGCAAGTGTGAGCGCTGGTGCCATCGTTTGGTTCCATAAAAAAAAATGCTGACTGATAAATAGCTATGTCTGTAAAGTTTCACTTATAAGAAAAGCTAAATACTTACGTAATACAAATGATAACCAAGCAATTTCAGGCCTGTTGCTCTAGCCTAGAACTTACGGAGATAGGCGTCATGGCTCAGTCGGTAGTAGCTCTGCCTTCCGTGCTTTGGGTCGTGGGTTCGATCCCCACCAAGAACAAACATTTGTGTGTGGCAAACATACATGTTTGTTCTGTGTCGGGTGTTACTATGTATTATAAGTATGTATTTACAAAAAAAAATGTATATACATATAAGTATTGCATTAGCAATCTAGTTCCCATAGTACAAGTTTTGCTTAGTTTGGGACTAGAGGGCATTGTGTGTCATGTCCAAGAATATTTATTTATTATATTTATTTACGGAAAGACAAACAACCAAAGTTACATTGTAATGATCCGTTTTTCCAAACTAGGACTGAACGCCCGGAACGCAAAAAGAACCCGTTTTACATTCGAGTAGTTCGTTAGTTGTTGGACTTTCGGATTACCGTAGGGCGTAAAAAGTTTTTCTTTGAGTTGCGCTAGAGTTCCCAACTCATCTACGTACGTAATGCATGCAAATAAGATTGCACTCCTACACGAGTTTAAACTGCAAAGTCTGGTTTACTTTGATTTTCCAAGAGCGGAAGTGGATGTAGAGGGAATAATAAAGTGTTTAACAGCATAGCAAGATTTGTACGTAAATCTGAAGATGTGAGTTCAGAGCCCCGAGTCTGTGCATTTGTTTTGACTTTCGACTCGAGCATAGCACACGCAAAGGCATTCGCAAAGCAAGACATTTCGTTGGGAATTGCACAATTTCCAAATCTCCCGGTAGAGGCGCTTATCCGGATTTCATACAAAATATCTCGCTTCGCAGAAACGCATTCTGAACAGTAATTTATTAATGAGACAAAGTGAATAAAAAAATCACTGCCTATGATTTCACAGATAACGTCCATTGAAGACGTCCTCGGTCGCAAAAGTCTCTGTAATATTTTTGTTGATAAGCACACACGAGTTCGATTTTTCCGTATGACGTGGTATTACCACAAATTTCTTTAAACCACAAATCATAACTACTCACACTTTAATCAACAAAGATTTTGATTTCTGATCATAAACCGCTGAGCTTAAAAACTAGTCTGTTGTGTAAACTTCAGTGGAAGGTTTAAGCTTCCAATCATTTGCGGAGTGTTTTCTCTGACGCTTTTCCAGTTTACCAGCTTGGTGATTCAGGATAAGGGAAGTACACACTGTGCGGTGTTCCGGCACCGTATCACAAATAGGTATATACATATACGTGGTGAATAAATACTTACTACGGTTTTAAAATTGTTGTGTTGTGGGACACAGCAAAACAACAGTTTTATGATTTTGAGCTTTAGTAACCGTCTGACATGATTTAGAAAATGAAGGTAGGTATATTGTTTTTTGCAAATTATACAAAAATATTGATTCATCAACTCATATTAAGCTTTGCCACTAGAAGCTAGACACTGCTATTTTGGTGAGACTTTCAGCTGCTATTTGCGGTGCGTTTATTTATTTACACCGTGCGGTGTGTCGTGTTGTGTCGCACCGCGTATTATCGCCTTGTGGCGTGAGTTCCAATCTCGCGGATTGGTTTTGTTTTGTTTCATTTTTATGATTCCGCGATTCGTTCCGTATCAATTCCGCAATCCTCTCTGATCAACGAATTGAGGTGGACACTCTAGAATAATTTTGGATAAATTACTTTACTTAGGTACGAGGTACCTACGGGTAGGCTTACAAAGCTTTTTATTTCAAGGAACTGTGGCCCTGTTTTCTCGTCACATTTTTAAATCTTATAATAACACACAGTATGGAGTTATCGAGTGGTTATCAGAATCTTCGTACTTCATAGTTCCTTACTGTTGTTAGCTGGTGTGTGTAGATATAGGGCTTCCCTCAATCTAGTAGAGAGGCCATATAAACTATGTTTTCGGTGCATATAATACCAACTTTAAATTCAAACCGGATATCGCGTAGCTCCGTGGCGCCGGCCGGTGGATGTTGCCGGAAATCTGCTTGTGTTTGTTCAATAAATCGATGTTTGAGCTGCGTTCTGCGAAGGTCTTAATGGGGTTTCAGAGAGATGTATAGTATTACAGGCTACAGCGCTTGCGTTAGCAGCTTGTGATAAGATTGGCAGAGTGGCGGATGGCATAACGTTGCTTAGCCATCAGCATAAAAATTATTCCGGACGCGACGCGCTGTGCTGTTATAAAGATTATTTTGAACATAAATCTTCCTCATTTAAGCCACAGTGATGAGAGAGAATTTGTTTGTCGAATACAGGTCAAATTATAAGGAAGAAACACACTTCGGTAGCACCCTTCGTAGATCCAGCGTAGCAGTTTACGCGTAACGTAGGCGTTCGTAGCACCGAGTTATAATTAGCTCACATACTAGGGGAGTGCCCACGACTTTGCGTACTTATTTCCGTGCTATTAAATTTCCAACTCTAAGCTATATATTACCCTCTTTTTATTATTCAGATCTTTTGTTACATTTTTTTTTGTTTTGTGGGGTCTATCAGCTCGGGGGAGGTGAGAACAGTGTTCACAGTGATCCTGGTTGTAATGTCATTGAATAAAAAAGTGATCTATTAAATATTTCTACTCCAAGGAGTTCTGTTGTGTAATTTTATAAAACAAACGTTGGTTCCAGCTTGTTTTGATTGGTTCTCATTTGGATTATTTGCTGGAAGGAGCGAAGCTTATTCAACGAGCTTTTCAATAGTGTTTGATGCGGATCGGGGTGCCGGCGCCGCTTTGAAATAATTTCTGATTGTGTGCAGTTTATTTTTCAAACCCAATTTGTGGATTTTTTTTTAACAAAAAGTCGCGTTACTAGTACAGATCTACGGTGCCATCTAGCGGCCAGATACATGGCTAGTAGGCATATTATTGGACATTGACCTCAAAAATTAATAGGGTTGATGAATATCTGAAATTGCATCTAATCTAAACAGGAGTTCAATTCCACTAACGAACTTTTCAGTTGAAACGTAACTAAAGCGTAGGCTTTCATTTGTTTTTCATTTGCAAAGTGAAATATTTGAATTGGTTCTATTAGTTTACAATAGTTAACGTTCTAATCAGTTACATCTATGGTTCGATTGATCTTCAGTTTAGCTGAAACGTCACTTTGCAGCTTCATCGTTGTTCATAACTAAAATACAGAATAGCCCCAAAAACAGGTGAAAAGCTACGGTCCAGTAGCAGTTCAGCTGATAAGTTTTTAAGTAGAATTGAGCCCCAGTAAGAGTAGAATATTGTACAAAGCTGTGCTAATCCCGCCAATCTGCGCGTCACGCACTGCGTAATCACCAATTACAAGAGATTACGGGTGCTTATTGTTTGAAACCGCTTCTGAACCGCGAGCTAAGCTCACATTGAGATCTATTTATAAGCATACTATAGTGAATAATTTAGAAGTTTTAAATAGCTACGACTTTAATTTTGCCAAGTACCTACTGCCTTCATCATCTGATGATGAAGGCTAATTGACTTTGACTATAAACGTCCATTGGAAACTTTTTTTATCAAAACAGAAAATAATAATATAATAGGCCTCTACATCAATTGAAGATGATTTATACAGCGTCAGGAGGCAACCTGTGCCTACACTTAACGGGACACTGTAGTGCCTGGGACAATGTTTAGATGGAGTAGGCAAAACAGAAAAATACAATGAATATAAATGTTAGTAAAATAGTTATTCAGATCTCATCGAGTACTACGAATAACTCTTTTCTTTTTACGTCCCCGAGTAGTTTATGTGTTAAAATTCAAAATAAATGTTCATGCCCGAGTGGTATTGAAACCGTCACATTTCGGAGGCTTTCGTATATCCTGTCGATAAACCGAGGCTCGTGCCGTGTTAAAAACGCCACGGGATTATCGTGTCTGGGCTGCGTCCGACGGCTTGTCACGGGTTTTGTTACGTAGCACTAGTTTTTTGTAGCTTTTTAATTTGATATACTACCGTGATAAATCTTGCTCCTTTTAGAATAGCTTCGACGAATGTTTATTGCTTGTAAACCCATGATTTGGTTATTTTTGTACTTATTTTCATTATTGTATCAGGCGTTGGGCATTGTTGAATGAAAATACCATGAAACTTCTGTAAACAGTATGTGTAGTGTACATTGTATGTATGTGAGCCGAGTGTGAATTAATATGTCTACCACGCCGATATTCATTGTTCTTTGTTGAAGTGACAACTGCTTTAGAAACTGCTGCTAATGTTCCGCCCAATATTAGGTTCTGGCACTAAGCTTTAGACGTGAACTGAATGTAGGCTTTGGCTTTTCATGACTGTGTGGGTTTTTACATAAAATTATTTTTACAATATTTCTTGAATTTATACAACAATACAATACAAAATCATTTATTTATACAAATCAATGATTTTGTATTGTATACCTAGTCTTGTTATAGAAAACTGTAGGTACAAAAAAACATGGCTAAATCAAATCTATGCTCTTAAAGCAAAGTGTACTTACTGATAATGATAATGGTAAATCAAAAGCTTTGATTGCCATTTTTATTCTATTAGTAAAATGTACATTGGTTTTGAGCTTATCCAGTTAAAACCAGTCGCTAGTAATTCTATACTATATTATGATTATATATAAGTTTTAAATTGGTACTGTCATACGGTTACAAATATCACGACATACATGTTTGATTTCTATTACATTGCATTTGGCGGTAAGGTTGCTTAATGCTTATACTCTCACGAGAGATACTTAATCTCTACTTTTTCCAAGATCCATTAAGGGTAGTTAGTCGTTCAAATACTGTATTTATTTTTGCATAGTAAACAGAATTCCATACGTGACAGTAGAAGAACTATTTATTTCAATAACGCTATAACAAAGGATTTGAACGGTGGATGTGGAATTTTTAATTTTGCCCCCATCTCTCTTCCGCGCCTGATCCAAAGATGCCTTGTAAGGACCCCACAGAAAATCATAACAGTAAAGCTAATTCTTTTTATCGATTAGACAGTTTGTGGGTTTTACTGCAAAGTTTATACACGGATTTTTAAGCTTCTGAAAGTTGGCAGTAAGTTGTACAAAAAAGGCTCAAGAAGTTAAAATGAATTAAGTTTTATTTAGTTAAATCTTAAGGATCATTTGGAGTTGTCTTATACACTAGCTAGATGACTATTAGTTCCAATTTCTCCCAACCAAAGTCTAGAAAAACAAACAAGAAACTTACGTCTTTGTTCATAAACTCACATAAGTCATTAAATTTGGCTGTATATTAATGTTTTTATAACAGGATTATCCGGATCTTTGAGAAAAAACGCGGATATATTGCAAATTAATCAACTATTTTTTTTTAGAATGTCGTACATTAGTTGTTCTACTGTTCGTGCTTCACTGTGACTCTGATCCAACTTTTTTATTAGGGGTCTGTAACTAGAACCCGTATAAATAAGGGCCAGTCGTTTATCTGCTTGTCAGAGTAGTATCTACTGTTAAGGGTTGTGTATACGTACTTTATAGTATTATGCTCTGTTTTTAAGGCATAAAATGGCATGACAAGGATTTTAAGGGATTTTTTAAAGTTATATTGGGGCAGTAGATAACGTTTTATGTTGAGTATCAAACGCAAGTTGGGAAAGTTTATTACGTGGATTATGCGTAGCGACATTATATTCAGTAGTAGAGCTCATTGGGAAAGAGATCGTCTAAGAGGAAAACTAGCACCTCACGTATTTCAGCAAAATTTCCACAAAGCCGTGCTGTTCACGTTCACGCATGCTGTATTCAGATTTTTCTGTGTATATGAATTCCAGTGCAATTGTAAGTACCCATACAACATCGATGTCCAAAATCAATATACACATACACACACATGCTATCTGTTATAGGCAATTTTGCCCTTTTGAAAAGAAAATGAGATTATCAATTCGATGTGTATTTTTTCAAGATCACATTTATGTTTTTTTTCATCATAAAAATGTGATATAACATGCAATATAAGTACAACGTACAAAAAGTAAATTTGTTTCTCATTGCTAATGGTTTTTTATAGTGGGGATCGAACCCACGACTCACAGCACGGAAGGCAGAGCTCTACCAACTGAGCTATGATGCCTGTCAGTATTAAAAGCAAAGGACCTCGTTTCAGTTTTTTCAGGACTTATCAACTGAAATAATCCCGCAAATGCATTGAGGTTCAAATTAACGGCAAATTGCACGCACTGACCATGAAACGTTTCAATTTGCGTATTATCGTAGACAGATTTCCGACAGGATGAGTATTAACTAGGTCAGCTGATGTATAGTAGGCTCAGGCTCTGATTTTGAGCAAAAATGTTTTTTTTCTAGCTCGTACGTAAGGTCGCATTTAGCTTAGCGGCAATTTTTTTTATAGAATTCGTACGCAATACGCGACTTGCGTAGAGCCAGTTGACTCTATAGGTCAACGTCTGGGTCGTATGTGTTTTTATATTTTTTTTTATGATAAAAGTAATTGAACAAGCTGTTAGCTCACCTGATGTTAAGTGGTAACTTTTGCCTATAATAATGCATTACCTCAAAGAGCAAGTCCAATGAAGACGTGCCCTGTAAGGCAATGCACTGCGTCCATCACTCTGAGACGTAAACTTGCTTAGCGAGTTGTATGGGCCAGTGAATGCGTTTTAAAAAAGTCTTTTTAACTCCAGCAACGGCAGAAATATCTACATGTTCTGAAATATAATTACGTGTTAAGTCATAGCACGGCTCATTCCAGTTTTCCCCTGCGTGAGTCCCCTGCGTAGGGGATTTCTAGAACTTTTGTCCTATAATCCCTTTAGCGACCCCTGCGACTGTAGGCAGGGGTAAATTGGAGTTCTAGAAATCCCTACTTGTAGGCTAGACTAGACCAACACAACACACAATTTTGGTCAATCTCCTTTGTATTCATTTTTGTATTTTATTTGTACCTTACTCATACTTAAGTACGTATTATAAATGTATATATTAATTATATATATTATAGCTAAGCGTGCTCCACCCTAGGCTGCAGTTACACTTACCACCAGGTGTGCAATGCTTAGCTATAGCTCATAAAAAAAAATACTTGGACTTGTATAATAAACTCTTGAATATAATAATGTACATGACTGTGCTTAAATTCATTAAACTTAATGGTTTAATTGAATCACGGCAAAGTTGAAAAGAGACCGTAAACTCGAGATAATTACAAAAGGGGATACAAAAATAACTAATTACTCTTCCTGTTGTCTTATTTCTTTGATGTTTTTGATGTGCAGTAATCTAATTTAATATAATTATGGGGTGGGGGTACCAAAATTATGGCAGGTACTTAAACACAAACGAGTCTGACCTTTTAGAGGGGAAAATAGGATTATGTTAAAGCTGTTTATTTAGATTGCCTAAAGTACTTGTACACTGGGATTGGTTGATGTATATGCACAGAAAATATTACTTCACCACATTAAATTTCTGAATTGGCTGCAAAAACCTATTAAAAACCAGTAAAATTGATGTAACTTCGTAATATAATTTCCGTTAAAAAAATACAGCCATAGCTTTTTTGTCTACGTGTTGAATTTTACCTCTAGATTTTGCATAAACTTCTCAATGCAAAAGACAAACACAGTGAAAGAGAGGTGTTTTTGAAATGAGTTGTCACTGCAATAAACTATTACCAGAAAAATCCCCAGTGTGTAAAGTCTGTTAAAAATACACTTTTTTTCATGTTGATGAAATTAGCTTAATTTAACTAAACGTTGTAAACATAAACATTTTGTTGTTTCAGTTTATGCGTACTAGTAAAATGACGGTTTTACTTAAACCAGATATAAACATTTTTAATTAGACTGAGAAATACACAGTAGAGGCTAGAATAGTAAAAATACAGAGACCGTCGTTTTTTTTTAATGATAAAAGTAATGGAACAAGCTGATAGCTCACCTGATGTTAAGCAGTAACTTCTGCCTATAACAATGCATTACCTCGCAGAGCAAGTCCAATGGGGACGTGCCCTGTAAGGCAATGCACTGCGTCCATCACTCTGAGACGTAAAGATCTTGAAGTCTCATGTGCCTGTAATTACATCGGCGCCCTTACCCTTCAAACCGGAACACAGCAATGCGAGAATCGCTGCTTGGCGGCAGAAATAAAGAGTCTACTAGATACTTTAGATACAGAGTGTACAATCCACATTTATAAAATATTAAATGAACGCATGCAATATCAAAAAATGCAAGTAATGTGAAAACAAAATTGGCAATTTTCATTCCCGAAAATTCCATTTGAATTTGTGTAACTTTTGGTCAAAATTGTGTTTATCGGGTAACTTTAAAATACCTCCATTATCATGATTGTATTACAAAGTTTTAAAACCAAAAAATCCCGAGTACCATCACTTGGCCGTAGCGAAAATTAAAGTGAATTTGAAATTGGGTGCGATGTCACTTTTGGCGCGAAATTAAATACTTTTATAACGGGCCGGTCGCGCAACTTTTGATAGAAAAAGTTGAGCAGCCAACTCATAAACAGAATTAGGGTTCGCTTCGCTCGATCGAAAAAATCAGAGATCCTTAATGAGCGTTATAAACCTTAGTAAGTTATTTATTTTATTTAACTTAATATTTTTTTTGTAAACTGACTGGATTAGCATACATCATGATGATGATGATGAAGTTATAATGTTTTGTAAACTTATGAGCTACCTATGCTTGAAATAAACAATTTTATTATTTATTTAATATATTTATTTTTCATGAATATTACAAACTAAGGGGGTCTATAACCTGCATTTGATACATGGTTAAATAACCCATTTCAATCAATAAATAGTGAAATCTAATTTTAATATACAAAAATATTTACATAAACAAGGAAAGAGTTTGTTTACTCTTACCCTATTGTATTATTAATACATATTAGCTTGAAATAGTTACACCGTGCCTAGTTTATAATGATCTGTGACCGTGTTTTGCTTCTTTTGACCAAAGAATCTGCTTGTCCATGCAAAAGACAAAACACGGTGTAATTATTCGAGTTTATTCATATCAGGGTTAATGTTAACTAAATAATGTACGGAACCTTTTGAAGGACATTTTCCCCTAACTTTATTTCAAAGCCTCACCGCTAAAGGGTTATAAAGGTAACACAGAAAACAATTTCGAAACCACTAAGTAGGTTTGTATCTGGGGAGTAAGCCTAATCTGACAAACACCATCGTATCGTTACGGTAGCGTACACTGCGTGGTGATGCTGCACAGTTCCACAGTCGAGCTGTAGTTGACGCGCAGTGTGACTCGAATACGTCAGGTTTACGTAACGCGACCGATAGGTTTATACGTGTTAACCCTGAACTGGCGGGATCGGCTGATATCCTTTAATTAATCAAAATCTCATTTACCTCTCCCCACACTTGTTTGCTTAAGGTTAAACTACACTGCAAGTTTGCTTCAGTCGTTTTAATACGAAATGTGGTTTTTGGATGTTGTTTAAGTCATCCCAGTCGGATGACTGATGAAGCCCATCGTTAAAGTCTTTTTGCCGTTTCAAAAAATGCATATGAACTAAGTTATAGGTTAAGACGTTTATAAATGTAAAGTTAGATAAAAACCGCACTCTATTTTATCCCAAACTATGTTTCAACAATTTAATGTTTTTAAAATAAAGAAGGGCAAAAAAAACCTTGATATTAATATTTGTATAATGATAAACGTGCTGAAGCTTGCGATCATATAAAGCTTAACCTTTCCCGAGCTTCGGACACAAGGGTTTTCCATTTGCATATTTTTATTAGAGTATTTTTACCGGTTGGGTCAGGTCAGCCCCGTTTGGTATGACGAAAAAACTGATGATAATCTACCTCTGAATATAAAACGTGTGTATTTTGATTAAATATTATAGACATGGCAGTAATTTGCATTAATTTGATGTGTAGTATATTTGGTAGATCTCACAGTTAATTAACTACATCGAAATTCATGTAGTGTGAAAACAGTATTTGTGGCTGGCTTACATTTGCAGTATTAGCTCCGTACTCTGATAAAGAAATCGTTACTTAAGTCAGTATTGTAACAGAAGACCATAGCAAGAGGGGTGTGGCCTATCCCCGCGCCACCGGCTGACGACTGACGTAACGTGACGAGTTAGCAGCGGGGCGCATCGCCTGTCACTTTTGCTCGGACGGTCGGAGAGTGCGGACGTACTAGGCAGCCTTAAGCTATTCTGAGTTATAGATACTTACCTGTTGATTTTTATTTCGTTAAAATTATAAGAGTTCTAGTTTTGGTTCAGTTTTGTATTTTTTTAAATTAAATTTCGCTTCTTGTCTATAAAAGTATTATATTATGATATTCTGTGCTCAAATGTAAATAGTAGAGAGATTTTCATACAAAAATCTATTTTTGAATGCGGATCAGTGCTTGAGGAGTAAATCAGCATGCGAGCTTTACTTATAATTACTTTCCTACTGTTCCCATAGACACTGTTTTAAACGATGATTTGGAATTTTAACCAATAATACTTAGGTCGTAACATATAGTGTGAGCCATTGGAATAAATGTGTGTAAAGTGGTTTTTTTGAAGAGAAAATCCACCATTTTCTTTTCAAAACAAACGACAGCCGACTTGACAAATGACTTGACTTGACTTATATTATTACAATTATATCACTTGACATTGGAAAAATTGTCTGTCGGAATGACGGACAGAGGCCATTAATGAAGAGAAGAAGAAGAAGAACTTTTGACAGAAGTTGAGACGCAACTCTTTGAACTTCTACTTTAACACTAGATATAGGTAGCTTTATGTTAGTATGTTTGTTTAGGTTCTTCATTTTTGTGTTTTTCTTTTGTATTTTTAACTAGAATTGTGTTTTTTTGTTGATTTTTCTTATAATTTTGCTTGGATCTAAATTCTCCACCGATCATTACTTCTCACCACCGGTCATTCTCCATCGTGCTAAGGTCTAATAAAACGTGACATTGGCGAAATTGCGGGCAACACTGCAAAGGCCATAGACAAGAATTGAATTGAATTAGTTTACATAAATCAGTGAAGTATCTAAAACTATTTGTTTAAAACTGATGACTCAGGAAAAAAGGAATTACGAGTTCTCTTAGTCCGACTTCTGGTCCGTGACTGTGTTTGTATTTTGCATCGACAAGCAGTTTTTCGCTCGTAAAACATAAAACGCGGTACAACTACTCCGGGCTTACGCTGGGTTTTCAGTAACAGGAAATGACTGTAACTTTCAACCAAACTGTGGCAGCTGAAGAAATTATTTTGTGAGTGCTTCGTGTTTTTTTTTAGCACTTTCAGACGAGTTTTGAATCACACACATTTTGAGGAGATTTTAATGTGATGACATTTTTGATAGCGGTTTTTTGGACGCTACGGTTTTTTAAAAAACATAATGGAGCTGTCTGCTGTCAGAATGATTCAATAAATAGTGCAAAAAGCCAACAGTCAGAGATGACTGCAATTCTGTTTTACCAAACCCAATGACTTTTATGCCGTCGTGATAGAGTCTATATTTTTAATTAACCGATACGCTTACTCAGTGCATGCAAGTCAGCAAATGAACTATCAGGTTTAGCAACTTAGTATATATTTATTTCTGCCTGCAGTCAACGGATTGTTCTAGTAGATTTTACTGTTGTTAGCGATCGTAATAAAACTTCTCCAGCTTTACAGAGACCTAACGCTTTAGTAAACACTGAAAACGCTTTCATTTATTTTACGTTATTTTTACAGGCTCAGAAGTAATGGCAGACATTTTAGCACATTCTGTAGGCCACCGTTTAAGGACGCTTTAAAAAAAGTGGCTTTTGTGACCAACGTTTTAAGAGATGATACGTTGCCGCTAAATGACTGGCGTAAAAGAGCGATACTTGTATTCCGTATGCACATAGAACAGGCACATGGGACCAAACCCATTTATTTTTCAGAGTGAGAGACAGTTTCAAATAGGAGCACAGTGCTGACTTCACTGCTAAAGTAGAGTATTTCCGGACGAGCGGTTTCATAGAGCTCTAAAACTGAGCTAACTGTGGGAGATGCTTGTAGAATTAGAGGATAAGTTAAAACGTTTGGCTAATAAGCTGACAGAACACTATCTCATTTTATGGTTAAAAAACCTTCTGGACACTAAGTGACTATTTACTACCCACTATCTAGTGACCAGTGGCCATATAAATAGAAAAAAGGAAAAACTTCAAAAACGTAAACGGATTGCCTTACTGAGCACGTCCATTGAGACATACCTTGTGATGCATTGCAATGCGTCTATCACTTCGAGAAATAAAAGTGTTAAAACATCCCTGTATCAAGGGGAAGGCAGGTTCGAATCCCGCTCGATTCACAAATTTTGGGATATAAAAAAATCTTTGTGATTTTTATTAGTGCAGGAATAGGAAAAAAAATAAAGTACACGTATTTTTAAGATCCCTGTTATTTTACTGAATAAAATAATGAATAAGAGGAGTAAAGTTGCATGCAATACTGGTCTCACAAACATACTTAGAAAGTAGGCAGTTGATTAATGTAACTCAAGGAAATGGAATATTGAACAAAAAATTGAATAATTTATAAGATGAGTTCGTTGTATTCAAAATGGGAAAGATATTGAAAACTTATCCACATGAATACAAACATGACTAGGCTGGAACTAAACAGAATATATCAGTCTCTTTTTGGTCATACGTAGCACTCGTAATATGTACAGTATGGACCATTTATGTCAAAATATTTAATGCTAAGGCGTAGAGCCTCGTAGAAAAAAAAACTGAAGAGGTTTCAGGGAGGCAATTAATGTCTCATACAAAACTCTGAACTGTTTTCATAATAAATCAAAGGTATTCTGTGACTAAATAGTGACATTAGCGCGTTTGAGCGCGTTTTTTCCCGTCAAAAGCTTCTTGTTTTCGTATATCTGTAGCCATGTCACTTGAAGTAATGGCTCATTCCCATTGAGCCCACCTGCCGGCCCACTGGCGGGCCGGATAGTTATGCTGGGCAGCGAAAACAGTTCAGAGCTTACGAAACGGGGGCAGTGTGAAACCTATAGCTAAAATTTTCATACGTGTGACCTCTTTGTTAGCAAACCAGGACCTTTTTCGTTTTTAAATATAAAATGTACGGTTTCCTTTGACCCACGTTATAAATGTAAGTAATTTAGACGAGCGTGTTACCCAACACGTCACGTCGCGGCTCGAATATTTTGCTTGGATCTATGTACCCAATTTTGCTTGCGTATCTTTTAACACGTGGAACATAAGCTTTGCTATATTTTTTGGTTTTACTTGCGTAAAATTGTCGTAATTTTTTTTTATAAGGATCTTGTTCCTGTACTCTTAAGCCACGCTATTTGTGATGTGTCAGACGTTATTGTACTTCATAGATATGTAGGTATGCCTCATTGCTATGTAAATGCAGTGGTTTTCATGCATGGCCAGTTGGCAAATCTAGTTAGATTTGTTCCATTACAAGTCAAATTCAAGCAAAAGTATATACTTTTAGTTACCTATTTAATTTTTGTAGATACAAGTTGCTTAGGTTTAAAAATTAACTGAAAATACTTAAAAATCATAGCAAGCCTTTGAAACTACGACAAACATAGGTTATCATTATCATCAGCAACCTATGAAACTTCACTACTAGGTTTGTCCAGCAATTATGTCGTCTATCCATCGAATGCTTACATTAGTGGTATACCAATACACATTATGTGCTAAAATAGTCCCAGATTGGCCGTCAGCTGCAAGCGTCGGGCTACAATGCACGGAGACTGTGTCCAATACTACTCTTGACCTAGTTACGGCACGTGTCCATTTGCATCCGATATTTTAACAATTTTAGAATGTACTGACTGAATCGTGATACTAATCAATGTGATACTGAATATCGAACATGATGTCCTATGTACCTATGTATGTATTATACGTAGGATATAGGACACCATCACACCTATGTAATGCTAAAACCACCGTTACGTAAGCGTTTCGTTTACTAGTTTTTATAATACTTCTTCTTCTTCTTCTTTTAAACCTATATGGTTTGTGTCCGTCATTTCGACAGACAATTTGGCCAGTGTCATGTGATATATTTGAAATAATATAAGTCAAGTCATTCGTCAAGTCGGCTGTCGTTTGTTTTGAAGAGAAAATGGTGGATTTTCTCTTCGTAGTGCGAACTGTAAAATGAAATGAAATGAAATTGATAGAACTTAGCGCATGGATGCAACCGACCAAAACCAAGTGATCGTCTTGAATGTGGGCAGAAATATATTATGAAGTAGTTATTAGATAAGTATAAATATTATGATATGAATAATGGAAACGCACACATACGGGTATGGTCCCGCGCTCCGCAATCCGCACAGTGGACGAGTGCTCTTCAGACCCATATTGTACTGTAATTGGGAATACTCTAGCTCTAATATGATTTTAGCACAATTTCTGTATGTACCTAGTCACGTTTCTAATGCTATCCAATCGATATATACATAAACACTTATGTATTTATGTATATATCTTTAAAACCTTGAATATCGTGAAAGCCCCGAGTACTAGCTAATCGTTATTATTTAATTACATTATTAGCGTGCATAATTTTCATGGTTTCCAGGATAAGTAAGGATAAGGAATGTTTTTGTAGATAACCCGGATATTTTTCTCGAGTGAAGTTATACAATTGCAAGTACATAAATAATGTGACATTAGATAAAATTTACTATTCTAAATATGGTGAGTACTTGGCGTTGTGTTTCAATAATTTATTCCGCGAAAAACTTGCTCTTTTCTGTCTTCGAAAACCTGTTTTGGGGTGAATGCTACTAATATTATAAACGCGAAAGTTTGTGAGTATGGATGGTTCTTTGTTACTCTTTCACGTAAAAACTACTGATCCGATTTGAATGAAACTTGGAATATATATGATCCGTGACCTGGATTAACACATAGGCTACTTTTTGTCCCGAATAATCAACGGGAACCAACGGGACGCGAGCGAAGTCGCGGGCGGCACCTAGTATTGAATATATTCGTAGCAGCAGACTGAATGAATAGTTATAAACAGTTAAAGGCAAGCATTTTACGGCACTTACAACAATAACATAACGCCTTAGAAGCTTAGGTCTCGCGATCGTAACGCACAACGCTGCGGTGTGCGACATGCGGTGTCGGACACATAATCGTATGGAAAACGTCTAGAATGGTCTCTTGTTCCGTTGCAGTATGCGTGAGCGGCGAAGAGCAAATGCGGTACGCTGCGTTGAGCCGCATACCGCAGCGTTGTGCGTTATGATCGCGAAGCCAAAGCGTAAGATTGCGGTACGACATAATATAAAAAATATTAAGTAACCAGTACACCGTAGTTTTCTGCTAAAACAATTTTAAAGCACCAACATTTACTGTTAGACCGAAGCCGCAGAAATCTGTAACTTTGCAAAAGTTGCTGTAAAGGCAAACTCGAGGTTTCGCTTTTCTATGAAGCTGCAAACGTCATCTCACGGCCGTTATGTAGAATACAATCTCAAAATTGTCTACAATCCTCTAATACGGAGAAAATAATAACAAAGAACTCAACAATAATAATTATTGTAAGTATCATGTTCTTATAGGATTTGAAATATTATTTGTAACCTAAAGATAGCATTTTCTCATGCCAGCTGGTTATTTTTTTCCAGCGTTGTTGTTAAAAAAAAACGGTCACCGTTTTTCATAAAACCAAAACCCAACAACCAAGAAAGCGTTAATAATAAACTTACTTTAACTCAGTTTTTTTAGCTTTGTTTTTAATTATTTTTTCGTTTTTAAAGTTAGCGCGAGTTATTATAAGTTATCGAAGATCGTGTTTGCAATTCATTACTCGACCGAGGAAAAAAGGTAGTAGATACGGTCAGTTAATGATGATGAGACTTTCAAAAATATCTTATGGCGTTTGACGCTAGCGTGATACTGGAAAAATTGTCTGTCAATGACGGACAGAGGCCACAAATAAAAGAAGAAGAAGTGTGATGCAAATCGTGACTAAACCGTATTTTTACCGAAGAGATCATCTTGAATTTATAGTAAGTAGTTGTATAAAAAAAACGGTCCACGGATAGTAATCTCTGAACTGCTTTCGCTGCCCAGCATAATGCCAAGAGATGTGGTTACGTATTGTATGATGTGATCTATGCTACATATACGAAAACAAGAAGCTTTTGACGGCAAAAAATGCGCTGAAATGCGCTAATGTCACTATTTAGTTACAGAATACCTATGATATAGTATGAAAACAGTTCAGAAAACCTGCCAGGCACCTTACCTGGCAGGTTTTTATGAGATAACGATTGCCCCCCAGATGAGTAGTAAACTGTTATTTCGAGTATCATTATTTACGTTTAATAAATTATTGATAAATGGCGATGAAGTAAAGCTCATCACAATTTTGTTTATCCACTGAATGTAACCATGAACATGAATATGAAATTTATTAATGGACGCGCATTTCACTAAAAGGGATTAAAGTGGATTACTTCATCAATTTTCATTGAATTTTAAAATTTCTGATGAGAAACTTTGTAGGAGACGGCAACGTTTCAAAGAAAAGGGTTAAATCACGTCGGGATCACCAATTTAGAGAACAATGATAGCAATTAAAGGTTAAAGAGACTTATTTATCTCACTCTAGACATTAAAAAACATCTTCATTTTCTAGGCGAGTTTTTTAATGAATTATTTATCTTTCAAAGTTTGTTTATTTTAAAGCAACTGCAAATAATTTAAATATTCATCGCGAATAATTATTTCTAAATGATTATTCTACTTAGTCAACAACAAGAACAGAATCTTTTTATTTAACGGGCGTCATCAAGCATGGTGAAACAGGCCCTAACTCTGCCGATATCGTGTCGGTGGTGGTGTGAAAACAGGCAGAGACTGCAGATAGTGGCTGCGTCCGACGTTCGATGGCCCTTGTGCCGCCTTTGTCCCGGCACCCTTCACTGCCTTTGTTAGTAGTCTCAGAGACCCTCTGTTTATTGAGCATAGATATAAACTATGAACTAGTTTTACTAAATTGTTAAACTATGAAATTTCGTTGGAGTCTCTTGCTTATTGCTGGTCATCATCAGATCTTGGAATATGTGCTCTAGTACATCAAATCTGAATATATTGAGATGAACTAAATGTGTCGAACTGAAATTACGCCGGAGATTATTCAAAGCTGGTTCTCAAAGCTGAAGAATATCATCATAACTTGAAAACGGCTCCACTAATTTTTACCAAATATAGATATTATTTTTATATTAAAAAAACTGGATTCAAATCGAAGCCCTACTTTCAGAGCTACAAAGGCACAGACACCCAGACACACAATGATGTTAAATATAAAACCCATTCCATTTTTTGAAATTTTACACACCTAAACTAAAGTCTATACTAAAGCATAATCGTTTGCATAACAAGATGAAACATCAAATCTTCGAATCAGGAAGCCTAACTTGTACCAACTCGTTGACTTCCGACATGTTCAAGATGTTTATCTGACGAGTACGGTAACTAACTAGTCTGCAAGTTGTTCCAGATGTAGTTATGTTACCCCGAAAGGGGGTGATTGAGATTTGGTGAATTAGGTTGCAGTATATCTGGGGCTCAATTGCACTAAAAAACTTGACGACTGAACTTGGCTTTTTTATTTTTTTTATACCGGTTAGTAATATGTGTTCGAACATGCAGTCTAGTGCGTTCACGTTCTTAAATTTTTGAATTTGGAATCCAGTGCTTCGAGTATATTACACGTAGAAGGTACTAACGCCGTTGAACCGAGATATCAGTAAGAGGCAATAACTCAGAGGCTTCGCTATCGAACCGAACAATATTTCTGCAATTTGATGATTTATTCCCGCGTTAGTGGAAATACCTTATTGCTCCATATACTCTGGGCTACATGAGGCTGAAATTAAATACGCATTTATTCAGATAAATAAAAACGGTCACTGATTTATCTTGCTAGGTGTTAATCGCGGTTACTCCATGTAAGGTTGGAATAGTTACACCGTGTTTTGTTTCTTTCGATGCAAGAAATAAACATGGTGTAACTATTCAAAGCGTACATCGAGTTTATTATTAACAGCATTCGAATTTAAAATCGATTCATACTGATTAAAAATGAAAAACTTGATTAAACTTACAAAACAATATCTCTTACTAGGTATGTACTCATTTTAAATGATCAACGATATTTTATTTAAGGTACTGCATTTTGTGTAATTATGATTGCCTACCTAGTTTATTAAAAAGTCATTTCGCTTCACATTATTTTTTTCTCACTATAAGATCTTTTTTACGACTCAGCTTCTTGAAGGGGGAATAAAATATTACTCAGCAACATAATAGCATACTGCTTCTTAAAGACCTTTTAAACCCTGTATCGCTAATGAGACGTATTTCTTGAAAAACTAAACCGCCGGAAAAAATAAAGACGCGACTAATCGTTGCGACTTTTACATATTTCTTTACAAAGTGTTCTCTGGCTTGGTAGTAATTATTGTACTTCCGTTCAACATCAAACTGCCGAGCATATCCCGTTATTTGTTGTGCCTCGATGACTCGATGTGTCGAATGACGATTCAAAGTGATCCGTGAGATTTTATTGAATAAAAGCTTTTTGACTTTGACTTTGACCTCTCTCCACGGTCCTGAGCTAGTTTTATCCAGGTGCGAACTGCAACGCTTGCAATGTCGTCAGCCCACTGTGGTTCGTATTATGACTTCAGATTTTTTTTACGGCCTCTATCTTGGCTAATACGTAATGAAAAATGAAAATTTTGATTCACAAAAGCTATGAAAAGTTCAAAAAAATCTTAAAAATAGAATTTTTCAACTCCTTGTTTTGCAACATTTTTTTCTTGAATTGAATTTTAAAAAGTCGCGTGCCAAGTCTCCTCCGACGTTGTACCCTAGCTTAAGGCTCATTATTTCCATAGAAGGCGCGGTTAGGTGGCGATTTGAACGCGTAAGGGCCACTTCACACTGCACTAAGGGGGTGCACACACTAGTCCAGAGAGCCTTGTTAGAGCTAGTTGAGACATGCATGCGGGGCGTGCGCCTAGTGTTCGGTATTTGAATATTCTAGTCGGAAGTATGTTAACGTTTTAAAGACAGCCATATTTTATTTAAGTGAATTGAGCAAATAAAATCCGGCGTAGGGAAAACTTGACAATTATAAATAGGTAGAGTTTATTGACACGATACAAAATACTTTTATTTAACTTATGGCATAGGCGATGTGGTTAATAAGAAGTTTTTATTCTACTCTAGAGGCTCAATAAAAAGTTTTTATGTCCCTGTAAAATCGGTAAATAAAGATTTTATTATTTTTACTGTACATTTTCCAAGAACTTACCGTTCCTTACCAGAAAATCCTTGAATTCTTAAGCAAAACTACAAAAGAGTGCACAAAAAGTAGCAAAAATTTAATCACAATATTTTATAGAACTCGCCCATTGTAAGCTTTGGAATGAAATAAAAATACAATTTCAATTGTGTAGTGTCTGTGGAGCCTTTTAATCCAAGCTCTGGATGCTTAAAGACACCCGAATGCAATCCGTTGGATTTGGCACCAGACGCAAGTACCACAGTAATGATGTATTTAATAACAGTAGTATCACTTTCGGGTGAAGCGCGCTGCTCCCAATTTTGTTGGACTTTTGGGGCTTGACCAACATTTAAGCTCTACTTTAAACTGAAAATAAATATTTTACTATCTTTACTGTCTCTTAACATCTTCATGGTTTCGGGTCACTCACGGTAAACCATATTTTTTCTGGAAGATGCTTCAGTGTAGTGTTGTAACCGACAGAAAAATGGTCTATTCCATTGATTGCAAGTTATGTCATCGAAATAACGTATAACGTAACGTGTAACTTATATATTCCGTGATTAATCTCGCATAGGGTAAGCAAGTGAAAAAAATAGTTATACGTGTTATGCGTAACAATTTTACTGCCTGGCTCTATCTATACTGTGCCACCACTGTGCAACCGATCTCGAAATACGGGCAAGCCAATCTACAGAATGGCCGAAAGAAATAAACGAATTACAAGACAACAACAACAAAGGAGGTCGATGGGCGATGCAAAAATTCAGCGCGCCATTGTGCCATTAGGTCTGAGTGGACCCGGCTTTAAGATTCCTTTTTTATTCAATCGCGTCTCGCTGAGTTTCCAAACTTGTGAGCTTTTTGTGTACGATTATACAAGTTTCTAATTGGTATTTTTAATGGATTAAGTAATTGTTTTTTAATGATCACTTTTTCAGGTATTTTGTGTTAAGTGTCCGTGAATATTTATTATTATTATTATTATTTATACTTATACCATTTTTCTAGCAAATTTTTACACAATACCGATGTCAGTGGTTTGAACATAAATATCGTTGTCAGGCGCTGATACGGTGTGAATTGGTACTTAGTCGAAAATAATCGTAGTAAAGAATACTAGAGCAGAAAATAAACGAAGTAACAAAGGCAGCGTTCGATCTAGAATAGGACCCTTTCTGACCCAACTGTCGTTATGAAATTTTTCATTAAGCCCAATGTCAACTAGCGCCACCTAGCGAGCCTTACAAGGGGGTGTCTACCAAAACAAAAAACTTATTAATATTCTCAATGATCTAACATATAAAAAATCTTTTAATATTCTAATAATGAAAAATGTAAATATATGTAGAACAAAAGTACCTACCTACCATTGTTGTACAGATAATTACTCGTAGTTTTTATAAGTATATAAGTATTCCAGTTAACTAGAATAATTTAGCGATAAACTCCGAATTTCAGGACTTTTTAACAGATTTTCGAAAATAGTGCAAACCATTAGGTTAAAAGTTAGATGAATAAATTAAACAATTAATTCAAATTCAAACTCATTTATTTTTCAGATGCCTAGATCCATATTTTGTTGGTTTTATGCAACTGTATGATGGTACATGTCAAATGGGTTAGTATAGTTAATAATTATAATTACTACTATAATAGGTACTTATTGAGATTATTATAGCTAGGTAATAATTATTCTGCCTCGTACGTGTAAGTTGTGGAACGAACTTCCCTCTGCGGTTTTCCCACGGAGCTTCGAGATGGGGTCCTTCAAAAAGCGGGTTTATCTCCTCCTAAAAGGCCGGCAGCGCACTAGCATCACCTCTGGTGTTGCAGGTGTCCATGGGCGGCGGTGACTACTTTCCATCAGGTGGCCCGCCTGCTCGTCTGCTAGTTATAACATAAAAAAAAAAAAAAAAGGTAGAGACATATTTCACTTCAATGACAGGATGACTGACTATTGACTCAAAGTTATTTGTAAATTGCTTTTAACACTTACTAAAACTTACTCTATAAATAATATCACTAAATGCTGCAATTCAGAAGCTTACGAAATTATAACCGCAGATTTAAATTGCACTAGCCGAGGTGCTAATTTCTGGTGGAGCACCCCCTTAATATCGTTAGCGTTTTCATTAGCACTCTGTTCGCTCGCTTTTAGTGGTCGTAAGTCCTAGATGCCGTTTTATTGTTATTATTTTAACGTAAAAGAATCTTCTGATTTTATCGTTGGTTTATGGAATGAGCTAATTAATCACTATCGTTAGGTTAGATAATTTAATCACTTTTTTAATATTACGAGGAACCAATAATTCATAAGTAGGTCAAAATAAAATTCTTCTTTTTTTGGGTTTATTGCACTTTAACTCTAAAAACTTCTTTTCGTTAAGTTAAAATGTTTTACAGAATTTGTTTATTATTTGTGTAATTATTATTATGATCTATAACCGAAGAAGAAGAACTTTTTATATATTTTGATAATTTTTTTTTTACGAAAAAAACAGTTAAAAAAACGGGGCGGTATACTTAATTCACCTGGGCCAATTCACCCGGGTGCACTAAGTACACTTTTAGTAGACTTGATTCACCGAGGTCATTTAACACGCAAAACACACAACATGATTTAATTTTTATGAAAGTAAACGCTTTATTTATACAAGAAACTATAATAAATATCTCACTTAAGAGTCTGCCGCCTACGAAACAACTATAACACTGACTGTACTAGAATGCTGAGTAACGGAACCTCCCAGGTGCAGTAAGCCAGTTAGTTTTACGAGTGGGGTTTCTTGCTCTGTAATTAGAACTCTCAGATTCACTTCGCCCGCTTTCAATCACAGTATTTTAGTACTCGCTGCTTTGGGGCTTAGACTTGCGTACCGAGACACGAACTAAATATTTTTAGGGCGTGAACGCACTAAGCGACCATGGTCGCGGCGACTAGTTTTTAGTAGAAAGGTAATGTGTATATTTAGAGGCGATTCTAGTCAACTTAATATTCTACAGTCGCTAATAAACAGATATCTATTTCAAATGCATGATGTTTCTAAAAAGTCACATGACCATTCTCATATTTACGGTGCTTTTTGGCTAGAGGGCAGTTCAGGTAATACTGGCATTTACTAAAATTGTTTAGCGAAAATATAGTATGAACCATACACAATGATTTTTACGGAAACGATCATTGACCATACATAATAATAATTATGTAGATACATGATACTGCCATAAGCCTTGAATTTGAGTAACGAAAAACGTAATCGTCTAAGACTTCATTATTCTCCCCTGGCTGCATATTTGGCTGCCTAGTGCACATGACTTTGGAAAGGTAAGCATGAGACAAATTGTATTGAGTGTAACTCCTTTAGTAGAGTGTCGAGCTCTTTGTGAAAGACTGTCAGGGAGTCAAGAGGTATCCATGGTCTAGGAGTGGTAGACTTAGTGCGATGATGCATTGTATTTGTCAACTGCCACATCCACGCATAATTATGATAAAGTTAGGCCTTATTACATGGCGTCACAGAATACCAGCGTAGTGTATACGCTACTATAGCATTATGCTGAGTGACGACCCATTTTGTTGTCACGTCATAGTAGTAGTAGAGCTCTTTGTGAGAGCTCGTCCGGGGAAGTACTACCACCGTACTTATTTCTGCCGCCAAGCAGCGATGCTCGCATTGCTGTGTTCCGGTTTGAAGGGTAAGGGCGCCGGTGTAATTACAGGCACATGAGACTTCAAGATCTTTACGTCTCATAGTGATGGACGCAGTGCATAGCCTTACAGGACACGTCCTCATTGGACTTGCTCTGTGAGGTAATGCTTTGTTATAGGCAGAAGTTATTACTTAACATCAGGTGAGCTATCAGCTTGTTCCATTACTTTTACCATTAAAAAAAACGCAATCTTTATGTTTGCTTTAATAGTCCTGTTGTTATTGTGCAAACAAATAAACGTTTTCTATACTATTGAAGTCATGGCTAACAAATAAAAACAAATGAAAACTCGGCACTAGAAACCTAATTCTTTTACCAGCGGCTCAGTCCACTATAAAACTTCCAGTTCACTTTGATTTTCATACTTGCAAAATAATAATAAAAAAAACAGAGTGCAATTTTCGCTGAAGGTGGACCACTGCATATTAATAACGCGTAATCCGATTTGCATGCTGAAAGGATGCAGTGTAAAGTTTATTCTCTCCCGTAGAAGCCATGAATAAATTCCAGCTCAAAGAATTCATATTCGCCCGAGGGCATTATGGCGCTGAAAAAATGTGATCTACTTAGAGCGGAGTGGACTAGTAAGACTAAAATAAACTAAAGCCCGTATGCTGATTTACTACTAGCACTAAAGCAAAGCAAGCTCGTATGAGTTAGTGGCCAACTCTGTTGACGGAGTTTTTAGGCCGCCTTAAGGCCTCCGTCATGGCCTAGACTGCTAGAGCCGGGACCGACAGTTTAACGTGCCTTCTGAAGGAAGCGCTCAGATGTAAACGCCACTTACGGTCACCCATCTAAATAGTGCCCGCAGAACAATGCTTAACTTAGATAAATCGGTGAAGATTTACTAAGCAAGCTACGTCACGAAAGCTTGAAGCACTGATCCAGACGCAAGCTTACATTTTTGCATGAAAATCTCTACTAAAATCTATGCTTGCATGAGTAACGATTTCTTTATCAGCCCGCCCTGCAAGTAAATAGCATTTGGTATTGCAGTTATCGGAATTTTTGCACCTACTTAGGTATACGCTCTATGAATATCGTTCGCTACCATAATATTATATAGTTTTAACTCTAATTCTAGCCGCAATGGGCAGATTACAAGAAATAAAGGAGATTGTAACATTCTAAATATCCACAGCGACGCAGAAGTTGTAGTGTAAATTCTGACGCATCAAATGAGTACATGGCCTAATGGGATTCAGTCGCTAGAGAATACAAAACTCATCAAAATGTATGGAAATTGCATTTACAAACGAAAAGTCATGGAATTATTCCCAGATTTTTGACATTTCCTAATCTCTAGCGACTAGAGGTAACTTAGCTAAAGAGGTGATTGGTTGATATAAGAAACACTATGAATCAACACAGGACAGGAATCGATTAGTTGGCATTGGAAATAACACTTTCAAAATAAAATGAGAACTCTACCATATATTTTTCTTTCATGGCAACAAAAAATGACGTATATACTCGGGATGATGATTTTGTATGGATGGCAATAGGTATAGATATTTTTTTACTACGAAGATATTCGTATGGCAGGGAACGAGTTAATTTATGACACACTGACCTCAGAACCACGTCAGCTGATTATCACTCTGACACAGAATAAATCACAGTATCTACCAATTTTAACTTTTTAAAAGTTCAAAATTAGCACATTTGAGTTAAAATTTTACGAAACACTAATTATGCATTTTTAGAACTTTTGCATATTTTTTTATGCAGCTGTAAGTATGATGGGATAAGCCGATGGCCCACCTGATGAAAATTTATAACGATAGCTAAACTACAAAAGTTTTTACAGCTGTTAGAAATTGCAGAGGTTTTTATAGATAGATAGATAGATATATTCTTTATTGCATACCAAGAAAAGAAGAAAAACAATAAGAGAGAAATAAGTTTTAAATAGGTATGAGGTACAATGGGCGGTCTTATCGCTATAAGCGATCTCTTCCATTCTTTTTTATAGCACTGGATCTAATGTCCTATCCTGACAGGGATTTAGGTGTAGTTCTACACCTACTAGGCAAAGTGACTACCTAACAAAATTGAGCTTTTGAGTGACTTTAGATGCCAAATTGACCATAACCCTTAATTTTTTTTACGAATATTTAAAAAATGCTTACATTTTACATGGATCTTACTCCAATCCAGTAAAGGTTATTTTACAATGAGATCAAGTTCACAGTGACACGGGTCACGTACCATCCCAAGTTTCTTGTTCCGCGCATGCGCAGTACCACCTCACTGATGCGGGATAGAAAAGTCTTCTTCATCTTCTGCAGTACGCTCTAGACCAGCAGCGGGGGTGGGCGATTCACGCCGCTGCCCGCCAACAGACGACGTAAATGAAAACATGAATTCTTGAATTAAAATCGTGTGTAAATAAAATAACTTTAGCAAGTAGTTGTGCTTTGTGTTAGGTTTAAGTTTCGTGGAGTTAAATGTAGCAGTAAACAGGTTAGTATTTGAGTTTTTATAATGTTTAAGTAAAAATTAACTCACTTTACTTTATAGCTACTTCCGTTTAGTAATGCCACAGTTGGGTCTTTTTACGATTCGGAGTATGTTAATATTCTAGTTAGTTCATAACTAGGACTAAAATAATAATTATTTTGCGTCGTATGACCCTACATTTACTGTCGCTATTATTATTATCAAGGGTCACTATAGGTCGGTTGAAGCCTAAAACCATAGTAGAAATAATTTCTTATTTGTAGCAATATTTAAATATTTTATGATCTTAGATTTAGATAAACGCGGTATTGTTTTTATTAGTAAGTACGTATATTTTATTTTTGTAAAAAATCTAAGCTATATATACTAAGCTCTACAAAGAAATTTCTGAATTTCAAAATAAAAAATAGATAAACCTTTTCAAACTTCTTATATTAAACTCACCTGACAAAAAAATATGTTGAATAAAAGTAAAGGAGCCAAGATGTGGTTGGACCAGCCTACTCTATCTAAATCAAGACATGTTTTGGAAACATTGTCCGTTGATAGAAGCGGCTGAGTAGCCCCGACGCAATAAATAGCTTTAAATAAATGGAAAACCATGTTTACTGAGAAGGAAAAATAACGGCCACTCAGGTTGTTGGTTCAGCCTCCTTTACTGGTGTAATTGGGGCTTTTCGGGACCAAGTGACTTACTCTCGGAGGCTGAGAGCCCACTTGCACCGCACGGCTTCACGACGTGTTAACTTAGGAGCTAATTTGACGGAGGTGGCGTATTGATTGCGCGTTTTCAGAAGCAACAGCTTTTTCATTTTTTGTTTGTTTATAATCTACATGTTTTGGATTGTGAAGAAGCGCTCGTGGCTAGGCTCGCTTAGTCAATCTTAACCAATTGTTCTGCGTGGTCACTATTTAAATGGGTGACCATTCGTGGCATTTACATCTGAGCGCTTCCGTGGGTCGGAGGGCACGTTAAACTGTCGGTCCCGGCTCTAGATCGTTAAGCCATGACGGAGGCTTTAAGGCGGCCTAAAAACTTTGTCAACAGAGTTGGCCACTAACTCATACGAGCTTGCTTGCTTTTTTGATATTTCTTCAAGCTAGCTAACTCGTCTCGCATTCTTTGTAATCTGCAAACTTAGGGGTTGAATCTGTGCACTAAATAATTGCTGCTGATATTTTTTTTCATCGATAAATATTCCTAAAGGTGTTCTTGAAATGGTGCTAGAAAATATTTTTGAGCTTAATGTGTTTAAGTTGTCTTATGACTAGGCTAAATATTGCTATTAAATATTAGGTAACTCTCGTATGACAGCACTGTCATCATCAAATCTTATCGTATCCCTTTTCGACCGCATCATCACTTAACATCAGGTGAGATTGTGGTCTACACTTTTTCTTATAATGTCTAAAAAAATATTACTTAGATCTCTAAAAATGAACGAGATCAAATGGTATAGTTGAAGACGCAGGCAAAAGTGAGTAGACAACAATGCTCAAAAAGAATTAGGTTTATTAGATATATACAGTACAATAATGTATTGTAGTTATTTTTGTGTCTCGTTAACATGAGTAACTGAACCATTATCAGGGAAAATAATTTCAACGAAAGATTCTCGGTAAAAGATATGTTAAGCTTGACCTGTAATTAGGGACGTCTGTTATATTAAGACCATTATTTTTACGCTGAGTGTAGCTAACATTTCGTATAATATTTGGCATATTTTTTTCTTTTTTATTCGTTACCAAATAAAAGGAACATATTTTATTATTTTAGTTACTTTTAATGGAGTTACATTACCTAATAAGCAACAATATAACCAAACGGTTATTGATCTTACAAAGGATTCCCAAAAATTTCCTAAATGAAAGAACGAAGTTTCCTAATCACATGGAATGTCGTAGCCGCTACGTCGTAGCACTTACCGTAGCACTATCTACGACGTAGCAGTACTTTATACAGTTTACGCCCACATAATCACAGCTCAATATCAAAAGTTATAGGTGCTTTTCTTTGGCTTAACTCCAAAACTTGTAACTTGTTTGAAGTAATGTTTAGTTCGACGAGGTCAGTCCTCGAAGTTTCTTACAGCTCTATAATCATAAACATAAATGTTTACCTGCGTACGTTTTAATTTATTTAATTGATGTCCTTGAGGTCCTTCGTTTCCTAAGACTCAATTGCTGCTATTCAGCTGTTATAGCGCTGAGTGTAATTTTGAACCTTATGTCATTGGAATAAGTAGCTGTTTGCAGTTTATTAGAGTTGTAAAAGCTCTCACTTCCTTAGGTATCTTTACTTTAAGTGAACGGTGTTTTTGATGTGTTTTCTTAAGCTACAACTCGCTGAACTTCACAATACCTAATATCATATTATGTAGTCAAATAGTACGCACAATTTTTTTTATTTTTTTATTTTATTGTATACAATCAACTTAAGATCTTTATCATGACCTCGTAGGTTAAGTACACTTTCAGACGAATTCTTATCAATTAAATAATAAAAGTAATTAATTACTTGGAATGGTTTTAAAAGCTGAAGCCCGTATCGTTACTCAAGTATTTTGAGTAGAGATTTGTATGCTTGAGTCTGGATCAATGCTTGAGCAGGAAATCAGCATGCGGGCCTTTAGGCCGCCTTAAGGCTTCCTTCGTGGCTTAATGACTAAAGGTTAAAAGTCACATTAAAATGTTAAAACGAACGATTTGACTTTCTCTTTCTTTAGCAAATAACGTTTAAAATTACGCAATTACCCTCTAGCAACAAACATAGTTCCGTGTTCTTAAAAGCAACGTAACTCAAAAGCTCTGCTGTAAAATATCATTATAAAGACACCATATTTCAGCTTTCAAATCATAAAAGTGGAATACGGTCCCGTAGCGACGTGCGCCGAATGAATAACATTTTCCATCTAATGTTCCTCTCGGAAATAAATTCTTAAACGATTGTTTCTTCAACAAAGATATTCCATTTTTCTTCGCTGTTCCTTAATGTTTGGAATCAAAGGTCCTGTCCCCGGGGGGCTGATCATGTTTGTTTTGAGCTGGAGTTCCGTTAAAAGTCGTGATCGTTATATGACGGTGGAAACTGATACGTGAATTTAAGAGAGGTGGGCTTCTAGCACACAAAATAGATTGGTTTACGACACCATTCGAACCTAAAATCGACGATACATTGTTTGACTCGCTAAAAGACTCGAGAACAAAAAATCTATTGGTTCACGTCAGGATTCGAACCCACCAAAGTTACACTGCCTGACGCGGTTAAACTAAAACTTATTTCCAAAAATATGTATAACAGCACAATTAATATATTTTTGGAATTATGATTATAGATGTCAGAGATTAAATACATTTACAAAAAATACCTTTTACCTTAGTACGCAAGAAATCACACGGTATCTGTACGAAGCGAGGGAGTGATTTGAGTACCGTTTACCAACACTACTAAAGTGGTATGGTTTCGTCCCACCCTACCCCCAGGGGTATGGCCAAGGGGTATGGTGGGTCCGAAGTGGTTCAAACCACTTTTAGACTTTCACTTACCTCTACTTTATCTAAAATTAAACTACTAGGTCTAGATAATCACAAGGGTTATTGTGTGAAAGTGTATTAAAAAAGAATCACTTACGCACAAGGTGTGTATAAACTGAGATTGTCATTAGTACCATAAAACACGGTCTCAGATTTCAATGAAGCCCAGCTTAATGAACGAGGGTGATGATGGAGTGGGGGGTTATTGTTCAGAAGTTGTTCATTATTCTGAGTGATGCAAATAATAATAAATTGTCACTTACGACATTGCTTACGACAAATGAACAAAACGCTAGAAATAAATTATTATTTAAGACAGAGAATTCATAAAATCTATCTGTTTGGTGTACGCTTTTTTTCGTCTGAATATTTTAAAACAAAATTATTTATTTAAAAGATGAGCCCTAAACATGGAAACAAAATAAAAGCATGTATCTTCTATAAATATTATTTTAAATAGCTGATTTCATTTTACACAACAATTTTGTTCAGTAATATTATTTGTGAAAATCTGTCGACAATGAAAATAATTCATGAACCTATAAAATAAAAGGTTTAGATATTTTTTGTTTTTACAGGTTATGCTTTCCACTGTACGCTGTATAGGCTCAAATGTAAAGCTCCAGCTCGATCAAAAACTGGACTGTTTGCCAAATCGATTCGACAAGTTCATTAGCGGTATACAAAATATAAGGTGTAAAAAAACACTCTCAAAAACTGGACGGTGCTTTCACAATTACCTCTATCGACTAATATTACTTTACCTGTGGTGCTGTGAGGTTCTAGGAACAGATACAGCAGCCAAGTGTTGTTGCTCGTTTAGCGCCACCCAGGGGACACCACAATCGTTCAGCAACAATATAAGGAATTATTGTCTGAACGCCATACGAATAAATAAATAAACTTTACCTGTGACAGTGCCTCTATATAGCATAGTAAGTTTGTTACACTCTGTGAACTTTTTTTCTTTTATGGCATGCAGTGTATTGTTATGTAATTCCACAGCATTTAATTCATTCTTACCGTAGATCTCTACGTAACCGTAACATCCACATAGGAGTGTCTAAGTATGTACAAACCTTCCCCGCCCACATAACTTAAGTTTCAAAACAACAACTTATTCTACTTTACACTGTAGTATCATGTAGAGCTTAGAAAATCTAATCAATTTAGAATAACAAATTCACTTTGGTAAGACGAAGAATATTAAGTTGAGTTTGACTTTACTCCTTGCAGCTCCTTCCTTGCTTGGGTCCTTGCTACAAAATCATTTCAATAAGATCACTCCTACGCTAATGGAAACGAAGACTTACATTTAATAACCTCTCTGTATACACAGATAAGGTACATCTTGAGTTACACATAGGCATGTATGTTGATTTCTGCTCAAGCACGGTTTTTGACTCAAGCATAAATTTTTGTGTGAAAATCTCTACTTAAAATCTATGCGTGAGTAACAATTTCTTTATCAGCATACGGACCTTAGAGATCTATTTCTAGAAGGTGTTGGGTGGGCTCCAAACAAGTTTGCTCACGCATAGTGACCGGAAAAGAATTGAAGAAAAAAATATTCATGGACATTTCACACGACGCTCTCTAGTCCCAAACCAAGCTGAGCTGGATTTAGATTGCTGATAGAATATTTATATGCATTTTATACATACTTATAACACCCAGCCATAGAAGAAACATCTGTGTTTACCATCACACAAATGTTTGTCCTCAGTGACCCACAGCGCACAGCACAGAAGGCTGACCTATGCCGACTGAGCTATGGCGCTTGTCACAGCTCTATCTATCTATCTAGAAAGATTTAAATCTGTAACGTGGAACGTCGGCCCAGTTGAGAAGGAAAAATATAATTTACTTATTTGTTTTAACTAGGCCCATTCGGTCCATTCGGCCCATCAGCACCGGCCCAGTCGCTAACTTCCTCAAGTATCATAATTATTTTGATACCCTCCGTCTTTAGATATTTGCGTCCTCTTCTCTACAGATTTTTAAGATGAATGCAATACAATACTATCTACTACGAGCTTTGTCTATCCCCTTACTGCAACCACCTCAACACCACCATCAAGTGAGATTGTGGTCAAAGGACAATCTATGTAAATCTTATATAAAAAAAATACCATAACATTGGTTTTGCTGCCATAACTAGTAGTTTTTTTACTCGACAGCCCCAGCAAGAAGGGTTATGTTTCTCAATCTCTAACATGACCTAAAGTTAGAGACTTCTATAAAGACGATTCATTTTACGACACGCCGAGCTTACCCCAATTCATAGCCACTATAAGTATGTCCATAAACAGTAAGTTCTCTAATTAAATGTACACATAACGTCCTCGGATGCTAAGTTGTGAGTACACAGCGTCCCCGATGTGTCTTTACTAATAAAACACCTTGTTTATTTACTGGTTCACAACCCGTAGTTTGCTTTTCGTTTTAGGGTGTT
The DNA here is from genome assembly GCA_918843925.1 of Eulithis prunata. NCBI lineage: Eukaryota > Metazoa > Arthropoda > Insecta > Lepidoptera > Geometridae > Eulithis > Eulithis prunata. The sequence continues at coordinate 9,624,797 of OU974012.1, forward strand.
TGTCCATAGGCGATACTGACTAGATACAATAAATATAACTTTGTTCGTGGAATTGGATCATGGTATATGTTACCACGTAGCCAGGGAGGCAATCGTTGTCTCATAAAAGATTATTCCGTGACTAAATAGTGACATTAGCGCGTTTCAGCGATCATTTTTGCCGTTAAAAGCTTCTTGTTTTCGTATATCTGTGGCCACATCGCTTGACATTATGCTGGGCAGCAGAAGCTGTTCAGAGCGTGCTATATGGGGGCAGTAAGGATTTCTGAAAAATTTAAATTATTCGCAAAGTTAAAATGATATTTAGAAAATAAAGCATTTTGATTCACTCAAAAATACATGCTTACTTATTTGTTGTATAACTTTATTGATGTTTAAAATATTGCGATCTCTTACTAACAGGTAATGTCAAACAGTGACAGTGTTGAAGTATACAGCGTTCAGTCCATAATGTTTACATTATCTGTCCCTTGTATGCAACGTACGCAACGCATTATTAAAATCTGGACCCTGATATTTGTAAGGTTAGAAACATACTTGCGTGGGATAGCATTGCGTATGAGAAGTATGTTTCTAACCATACCAATATCAGGGTCCAGATTGCATAATGCGTTGCGTACGTTGCGTAAGTTGCGTACGTGGGACAGATATGTTCGAGCTTTAAAGCAGTTATACTTCTTCGCGACATTTTCGCGACATTTATATTTGTATAATAATGGACAAACGCCAATAAGTTGACCTATTTCTTTAACGGCACTTCCGACGCCTTACAAAGTAGCGTAAATGTCCTCGCCCTATCGGAAAGCCTTTATTTAAACGTAGTTTTTACTTACGTTGCGTAGCGAGTATCAACATACTTTTTGCATGCTGTTATCTTAAAAATACAACCGAATTGAGAAGATTTTCCTTTTTTGAAGTCGGTTAAAAATAGCATGGATCTAGCAAAGAAAATGACCTAGCATAAGTAAGTTTGTAAGAGTTGGTGGCCTCCGGTACTTCCGTTTTGGTTTATAGACATTTTATTCTCATAAAGACAGAGTGTCACTTACATAAGAAAATAACGTAATAGTAGGTATGTTAGTATATAGTTTATTTAAAGTAGGTATACTTTGCATATAACACAGGCTATTTTTATAAATTATCCGAATTCTCGCAATCCATATCGCGGTAATTATTCACTCTGTATTTGGCAACATTAAACAAACACATTTACCCGAACCCCGCAGTAAATCATAAGTGAATAGATGGCAAACATTTGTTATCAGGCCCCGACAATCATTTACAATGGTCGCAACTAACTTTGATCCATTAGGCGGTGAAGCAGGCAAGCAGTGCCCTAATACTGAACCTAAATGAAGGGTTTTCACATGGGTACAGTGCCTAATATTGGACCTAAATGAAGAATTCCCACGTGGGCGTAGTGACCTAATATTGAACCTGAATGAAGGGTTCTCACATGGGCGTTTGCACATACAAGACACTGCTGCTATTGCGATGTAAGTAGGTAACTTAGATATTATTAAGTAATTCTTAATAATATCTAATTAATTAAGGCCAGCGTATCAGCATTGCTATTCAGCGCGGCAATGCAGCCAGTGTTTCGGGCACGCTTCCGATTGGTACTGATTTGGACCAGTTGAGCTATCTATAAATAATTTGCAACGGTTTGTAGATGGCTCAACTGTTCCATGTGTATTTTGTAAATATTGTAAATAATGTATAAGTTGTAATTTTCTTTGTGAATAAAAAAAAAAGAAAAAAAAAAAGTAATTCTTATAACAGTTCCCTATAGCTATGGTTAAATCAAAATACCATTGTATCAGAATTTGTATCATTATTATTGTTTGTTACAAATAAAATAAATGTAGCTACAATCTACGCTCCTTTTTTAGGGTTCCGAAGTCTGACAAGAACCGTTTGTTTCACGTGGCATGTCTTGCGGTCTACCCTGTAGCATTAGTATTACTATTTTTCATCCATGACGTGGGATGTTCATAGAAAGAAACAATATTTAGGGTACTTTTCCACCAATAGGGATCGTTTGTTTTCATACTAAACGATTGCTATTGGTGGATGTCAATCACATCTTTAGCAACGTAGCTTAGCTTAGCCAGTATTATTATGATCTGTGGCTTGGGTCTGGCGAAAAAATACTCATACAAGGATTTTTTACAAGCACAAACATCTTCTTACTAAAATTTCTAGTTCAGATGAACTAGATGAAAAAACTGCTGATATATCTTACTTCAGAACTCTATACTTTTTTGGTTACATACGCGCTTGGCCAACGTATCTTTTCCCAGAAACCAAGACATTGTATCGGCAAGATCCGATTCCAGGAACTCAAATAATGTTTCCAAGATATGAAAATATCAACGAAAATAATTTTCTTCAGTAATCCACTTTTTTATTTTGTCCAAATGTCAGCGACAAAGCTTGTTTTGGGTCTATTGTTCGGTAACCTTTCTTCGGTCAATAGGGCCTTGCGGTCACCGAGGTCAAATCAAAGTAGGACCAGAGGTACCTATGGGTTATATTGGCTTCCGATTACCTGACGGATTACAATTAGGCAACTGTCACACTGCCTTTATTCATTGCTCTTAGTGGACGTGCCCTTAGAGGCAATGCATTATTTCACTATTAGTTAAAAATTACTAACCTAGTTTAATAAGTGTTTTTCTGTTACTAAAACCAAACTAGACCAAATTGTCTGAATAAATAATCTAAAATAAAAATAAATAGTAGCTTTCGTAAAAAAACATTGTCGCCATTTCACATTTGGTATTAGAAAAAATTGTTGGCCAGGCAATATTTTTTTTCTGAACTGAGCTAAAGTTTCTCTTAGCTAAGTATACGTACAAATATTGTACAAGCTTCATAATTAACAAGTAACCACTGAGTTGTTTTAAATCTTTGATTATATTGAATCCTTCACCGCCAGCAGAGGGCGCCGCGAGTGCCGCTATGAATAAAATATCGGCACGAGTTCGTTCCTGATTTGTGTGCGGATTAACGGGATACTGCAGTTTCATTTTTAATTTTTCATCCCTTTGCCATGCAGTTTTTATGCATAAAAAATCACTCGGTTTAGTGATAGTCTCTCTACATTTAGGTTAGTTGGTTTGAATCTGAAACAGAATTGAAAAAGAAACGAAATAAGAACTCAAATTGTGGATATGGCTGACTAGGCTGAGAAGAGGATATACCTAGGTGCTGGGCAAGCCTACTCCATCTAAACATTGTCCCAGGCACTACAGTGTCCAGTTAAGTGTAGGCATAGGTTACCTCCTGACGCTGTATAAATCAACTTCAATAGATGTAAAGGCCTATTATTACTATTAATACTACTAGTAAAAATATCAGCCCACTTATCCACGTTGATACAAAATACGCGCACATTTACATTTTTGAAGTTTTATATTCTATGGATAGTTGTGGCCAAAAACTACCACGGAGTGGATCCCACCCAACGCAACTCGGCGACTTGGAACACCCAGGGGGAGTTGACGCGATGAACGTGATGCCCATTTCACTTCTTAGCCTGTAACAGCGTTCGTGAGGATTGTAAGGAAGGAAAGGAAGCCTTTGCCCAGCAGTGGGAAAACCATGGCTGAAACTTAAAATAAACTAGTAGTTCGACCCCGAACTGAGATCTAGTGATCGGTCAAGGGGTTGTAAAGATATGAGGGTCCATAGGGAGTAAAAAAAAAATAAAGTCGTACAAAAATATCAATTGTGCGGTGTCATAGGATAGGGCTTTGTTTAGACATTCCAAAACCGGTTTTATTTTTATTCTACTTAAATAGTTTTTGTGTTGTTGTAAAAATTATTATTTATCGGCCGATAACAAATAATTTTTAACCCCTTGACCGATTTACTTTATTTTGAAAACCAGTAAAACTAAAGAGTACTATTCGTGTACTTACCAAATTCTGCGTGAAAAAGATCTCGTCGAACAAACATATAAAGCATTTTTGTCCAAGTTGTCACTAAGATCTTCGTTCGCTTTGCTCACTCGATCAACAAACAGAGATCGTTGTATGTCAACTGGGCTAGAGAGAGAGAGGTGCTACTAACAGAAATAGAAACCAATAAACGTGTAATCCTAATTCGAAATTCCCGGAATCTAGGCGCATGTACTTACGTATCTAGTGACATTGATGTGGGATTGCTCCCGTTCGCATGAGAGGTTCCTATACCCGCTCGATCCGAATCAATTTACCAATTTAAACTGATAAATTGCATGAAGGTAACAAGAGACATCACTTTGAATTTAAATCGATACTTATGTAAATAAAGTACATAGAAGAGCTTGTTAATCAATGAACAGACAAGCAAAACCATACCAAAGAGCCATTTAGAGGTCTAGTTTTGCTGGTTTACACTAGCATTGCGCTGGCTAAAGCTTTAGGTAATCCAATATTTCCAGTGGAGATGTACCTATGTATTTCTTGATAAGTACAAGCTACAATTTGATCGGCTTTTATTTTCAAAACTAAGTCTACCAGACCAAGTCTTGAAGTAGGTAGGCACTTTAACTTCCCTACATTTTCCTACAGAATAGAATCTGGCTCGCTTCCTCTCGACGAGCACAATGGACAGAAGTTCAAAGGTCTGCTTTGAATTCTTAATTCAACGGACCGTCTCAACGATTTTCCTACTTTATAGTCTTTTAGAATACTAAGCACTATTGGCCGACGTGACTTTGCTCGGAATAACCAGCATTGCTGTATTTTTTTAATTCAATTCTTTGCAATAACTGTTTTCTAGTAGCTTCTGATACTAACTTGAAAGTAACATCGGAATTGTTATATTTTACACAACGCCCACTAGTTCCAAACTAAGCGAAGCTTGTACCTACTATAGGAACTAGATTGCTGATAGAATACTTTTAATACTTTTTTTTAAATACTTATAGTACATATTCTCACACAGACATAGAATAAACATGTCTAATGTCTATGCATGCCACACTTTTCTAAAAGATGGTAAAGGTTCCGTATCCCCAAGAATGATCATCTCAGGAAGGCCAATAGCTCACCGGCGTCGAGCGGTGTACGCCATCCATTACCGTCTTCAATATCGGAGTACAGCGTTTTGTTACACAAAATAGGCAATGTATTATGCTTCATGCAGGTAATTGATATTAATTGGAGATCGGCTTTCTGAGGTTGCAATTAGGAGCTTGTTACAATAACTTCTTCTTCTCTTCAATAATGGCCTGTGTCCGTCATTTCGACAGACAATTTTGCCAATGTCAAGTGTTAAAATTGTAATAAATAAGTCAAGTCAAGTCAGTTGTCAAGTCGGCTGTCGTTTGTAACTATTATTTGGCAATTGGGTAAATGGAGTTTAACTGTCTTTCCTAGATTGCCACTCAAACGTCTCTCAAACGCAAAAAGTTTATACTGACTATGACAATTGCCCCTTTTTGGCACTTCTTACCAATAGTTAATTAAATATAAATAAATAAATATTTGCGGACACTTTAACACAACGCCTTCTAGTCCCAAACTAAGCAAAGCTTGTACGATGGAAACTAGATGGCTGATAGAATATATAGATATGTTTTTTTTTGTAAATACATACTTATATACACAGAACAAACATCTATGTTTTACAACACACAAATGTTTGTTCTCGGTGGGGATCGAACCCACGACCCACAGCACGGAAGGCAGAGCTACTACCGACTGAGCCATGACGCCTGTCAATTGCAATCATGAATTGCAATCATATAAAATCTTTATCACTTAGTGCCATTCTATGATACTCCATCGCCAAAGTCGGTCACACGCAAACTTACTTAAGCAACTATCTTAAAATCGTTGAAATCTCTCCCGTGCAGAATACAGTCGTGTTCTCATTTCTTTTTATCTCAGTAACCCTCTTTACTGTTGGTAATAATATCGTTGAAATATTTCAAAAACTATCGCACAGAGAATGGAAGGAACTTTTTATTTTCATTTTGAATATTCAAATGAAGCAGAATTTCTGTGATAATGTGCTTTAACGCTCAGACTGCGGCATTCTGTGAATTTACACACATAACTGTGCCGGTCGGGTGTGGTCATCACGCAAGCGATCAGCGGTTGAGATGAATAGGGTTTCGGAGTTGTTAAAAAATATGTAAGAATCCAAATGGGTTGGAGTTCATATAAATAAAAACGTAAGCGATTAAAAGGAATCTTACTCCTAATAAGAGTTGTTAAAATGGTGTTTAAAATAGACTTTTATTTCTAGTAATATACTCGATGAGTTTAAATTTTCTGCATGATTTAAAAAAAAATTTATCTTATTTTTATTGGAACGTTTGTCGCTTCAAATACCTACTCTACTATAGCTCAAAACACGTATATTAGGAGTAAGATTCCTTTTAATCGCTTACGTTTTTATTTATATGAACTCCAACCCATTTGGATTCTTAGATATTTTTTTACAACAAAAAGTTGAGTCGCTCTCAGTAAGACCCCACCTTAACAGAGCAATAAACCATGCAGTTTATTTGCGGATTGCCCGCACACCGGCCGCACCCGAACGTGCTTCGTTCGTGTCGCGAATCCTAAGTTTTAACGCTGAATTATTTCAACGATTTGCAAGTTTACATTTAAAGTGAGGGTAATAACATCAAAATAAAGACAACCTACTAATTGAGTTGCGAGATCATTGAGGTTCTAAACTTCAGGGTCACAAAAGTGGAGCAAAAGTACCATAGCAGTCATAATAGTCTGTATACTAAGAGTAATCTGTGGCTGTAGTCAGTCATTTCACTGTGGTATAGTCATCGTCATAAATAAATGGTGATAAGACAAGGTTTTAATAGTGTTTTATTTCAGAAAACTAGTACGTTTCCATTTCCTCGCTCTACTTTAAAAGTATAATTAAAAAGTAATCAATTTCTGCTGCTGACTGTACTGTTAAGCTCAGTCCCAGAAAACGTTTGGATCCATCACGAAAATAGAACTACAAAAGTCTTCAAAATACGCAGAGAAATGTCTAGAAATCTAAAGTTAGACAGACATTACAGCGCCAAGACGAAGTATGACTTGCACGCTGCGGTACACGCCGTGTAATGTAATGCAAAATAATTTGAGTTAGACGGGGCGTGGAATGAGATATGCAATGCTGATGTGATGCCTTCTATATGATTTATCATATTTGAAAAATTATTCCAGAAAAAATACTTCATCGCTTATCAGTTGTAAATCTACTCCGCTGAGAAGTTATAATCAAAATTGTATTCGTAATATTCTTACTTGTAAAATGCAACCTTTACAAAGGGTTTTCATTTATTCAATGATTTTTACGCCGTTTCGATACATATTTTTTATGTCATAAAAGCTAAACAATATTGAATTAATCAGGCTCTGTTTAATGCAATGAAATGTTACGTAAAAAAGTTTAATATCATCCGTGTGAACCGGCCATATTTCCATCAAAGAGACGTAGTTATTTGTTGCGTTGCTTGATTTATTTTGGCACATTTTTAACAGAATCCATTAAAACCATGTCAATAGAGTTATGTAGGTTATTCGAACAGTAGATTCTATCATAGGCAAATATGTTAGGTAATATAATGGAGTGTCAGAAGCATAAAATGCTTTATCAAGGTTCAATAGAACTTTGTATCTAGTACTAGCCGTCGCCCGCGGCGTTGCTCGCGTTCTACACCTTAGAGTGACGTTTCCAAATTCCTTTCTTAGTGCACCCCTACACTATATAAGAATACTACCCTCCAAATTTCATACCTCTAGGACTTATGGTTTAGGCTGTGCGTTGATTCTCTGTCAGCTTCAAAAGAGTTTTATATATATTGATGATTGATGATACCACACATTGTTCGAAAACTCACTATAAAATGTAGACATGCATAAAAGTAATATTGTTAGACATATACGACCAAGCAAGGTAAACCACAAGAGCTTAGCGCACTAAAATAATACACCGAGTTAGCTAAAATAAAAAGCGTAATACAAAGCTCGCCCGCTCTACATCGGAGGTTTAAACACAGTCCCAAAGCAGCAACGTTTAAGTCCTAATGGTATAAAATTAAACGCTAAATGAATTCATGTCATTTACATGCACTATCAGAGCGTGTAATCTGTTTCGGGAATCCTTTCATTTCAGCTTGGCTCTAAATGGGGCATATTATAACGAAATCTCTTTGTTCCTCCAAGTTATTTCAAAAGGTACCCGCGCAACCGTAAGATTCATCCTTCCACACAACAAGTTGAATAAATAATAGGCTGTTAGTCTGTTACGAATGTCTGACTGAGAGGAGAGGTCCCAGGCGGTGCTTCATACTTTGACTCTAAATTGGGTTTCATTGGCTGGGGAGGCTGCCAAGGTCGACTCTGATATTCATGGAATTTTTATCATTCTTTCGTTTTGTGCGGAACGATGAAATCGTGTTTGCGTTCCAATATTAAATTGGGTTTTCGATGACCGGCCTCGACATTAATGGATGCTTCAATAAGAATAAAAGTCCTTTGTACTCAGCGCGGATGCTGAATACACACGGAGCGCTTTATCTGCGCTACGCACAACTAATTATCTGTTATGATCAAAAGCGTAGGCTTTCTTCAAAACGAAGCTTTATTTATAAAGCGCTTACAGACCCTAGACTGTTGTTGTTTCTCGACTTCTATCATCTAATTGTATAAAAAAATGTAATAAGCAGACGCAGAATTATAACAGACCTTTAACCAATTATCATTCGGTTAATTTTGTGAAATAATAAGAAAGTTTTTGGGACGTTCGTGACTCAACAGCTGAATTACCTAATTTGAACTGCGCAGCGTATCTGACTTGGAATCCTAATGTGGTACTTTTAATCTAGTTTCTACGTATCGTCTTCTTTTTAATCGACTTCATAAATAGGGGGAGGTTCTCAATTCAGTTGTTTTCTAACCAAGTTGATATTCTACAGTCGCTAGAACATAGAAAACCATTCAATATGTGTAGAAATTATATTTAGAAACAGTTATTTGCTCTAAACAATGTGACGAATTCTCTCAATCATCGTTGTATTGTTCCTATTTTTGAGTTTTTCTATTCTCTAGTCATCTGTATCTGTGACCAAACCACGGGTAAGCTGTTCAAGTAAATTGTGCTATCTCAGCGTCAAGCACCAGTCCCCAGTTCAAATTGAGAATAAACACCCAGATGCAAAGTAAACGGAGGACACACCGAAAATTGCTGAAAATTGCTGAGTTGCAAAATGCACCCCGGATGAGATTCGGTGATTGTATTGCAATGGAACTGTCGACTGTATTGCAATCTAGACATAATTGATTTGCAAATATTTGCGTTATTTTTCTATGATTTCATCTATGACGTTTAAAATACTGACTTCTAATTCATAAGCCGAGACTGAACAACCCGCTTAACTGTTTAAACTTCATTCTAGCACAGCGCTTGAATCCACCTTTATAAAACCCTCTACATTGTTTAGGAATTTGAAAATACGTTATCCAATCTGAGTTTGAAGACGCAATATTATTTTTATCGAAATAATATGTCGGTAGGACAGTATGGACAAGGAGTTCTTCTTATTGGTATTCGGCAATATCCACCTTCCGGCCGGTGGGCTCGATGGGAATAAGCCTTCATTTTTGTTTTGCAATATCGTGGAGAGACGTGGAAATGAGAAGTTAGCGACCGCACTGAAGAACCGCTTATTAACCCTTCAAATGACGAAAATACTATTATTAAGAAAGTTATAACTCAACTACATCGTGCAAGTTTATTTGCTGTGTACAAGAGTGGCTTCACTGCCAAGAAATCAATTTAATAACCTAGGTAATAACATGTATTTTTGATAATACGAATACCAATTAGACTCAAAATGCGTAGGTAGAGTTTGACAATTATAGTTAGATACTAGAAAAATGACAAAGAGCATCCCTTTTTAAGAAATAAATTCCCGAAATTCAACTCTATCGCGGCAACAGAAAGTTCAAAGTTCTAAATAACATAATGCGAATAGAATCGTAGGCAGATAAAAGAGACTTCTTCATCCATGTGCCACTAAAATAAGGCTTCAAAGCAATTTTACTACGCCGTAGCTGAGGCTCTACGCGCGTAGCTGACCTGCTACGTTCGTAGCACCTGTCTTGAATACAGGGTGCTATATAATTTTAGAACGACCGCCACAGCTATAACAATCTGTTAGTAAAATCACGCTTGATTGTACCAAATAATTACTCCATTCGTTACGTTACACGTTATTTTAATGAGGTATTTAGTATCAACCACGCAGTGTGTAATTTAGTCATCAAATATGTTTGGTATAACAATATTTACCAACATCGTGATAATTACGCCGAAGCTGTGGATACATAAAATGTGTGACATGTTTGTAAATGTTGTTTTGTTTTAGGGTGATGATATCTTGGTATTTATTGACGTAGTACAAGCTTGGGGCTAGATGGCGTTGAGTGAAACATAGGCTTACTAAATAGGTTTATTCAAATAATGTAATTTGAAAAATAATGTTGACCTAAAATAAAAGAAACCATAAAAAAATATTCACAAAGAAAATTACGACTGTTTACGGCTAATACAGAATTTACAAAATAATCATGAAACAGTATTGAGCTATCTGCAAAATGTCGCCAAACAATTTATAGATAGCTCAACTAATTCAATGAAGTTATATTGAGACAGCAGACAAATGAACACTCAACCAGAACTTTCAACTAAAATCGGAACTATCCTCGTAATATCCAGTAACAAAACTGTAGATAAGTATCTATAATATTTTCTATAAGAAACATCCAAGTTCCCAGATTTCAAAGAGTCACGTTAGAGGGTGGATAATACTTGGTACGTCATCGTTTATGCCTGGTTCACACTATAGGTAGCCAGTTCTCAGCAATAGATTTCAACGATAAATACCAACTTTCAAAATTATGCTGAGGGCCTAGTACTAGTTATCAGTGTATAATGTGGGTGTGAAACATCTGCGAGTACGGGCTTGGTGTAGGTAGACCAAGCTTCTCAAAGAATTCGCTCAGTGTCTCCATACAAATTAGCGCCTACTGGTGTGCTGGGCGTCAGACGTTTTTCACCAAATTTACACACCAAAACTTGTTCTAGGCCCTCTGGATATATTCTTATTTTCCTTACCTTCATCTTGTTTATGACACTAGAGTAAACAGACACCGACATAATTGTGCCAGCAAGTTACAGAAGCCATAAACCAAGAAATTGAAGTTGATTGACTATAGTAACGATTTGGTACTAAGACTAAACTCTCAGTAACAATTTGGCACTAAGTGTGAACAAGCCTTATCGCGTATGGGTGCGTTCACGCGCCATTTCCCGCGGTTAGGGAGAACTTGCTGAATCTCGATGTATTGTGCCCTAAATGGGGGACGAGATATAACGGTTCATAATATTGTTAACAAAACCAACCCATTTTACACCTTATCCAATCTAGTGAAACATTGTTCGTGTTATACAACTCGGGGAGTCCGTGGCTACTACGTAAGCCGGCATTGGTGGGGAGCCGGTCTAATTCCACACCATCAGATATGTTGAAGCGTATAAGCAATCATATTATGGTAAAAAAATAATGATGTTTCATACTAACCTACCTAGGTGTAATGGAGTATTTGTATAAGAAATCAAACAAGCCTTCTTAGAGAATCGACAAGGAAAGCTTTTTTATATTTGTATGGACTGTAACAGTTTCAGTAAAACTATGAAGAGTTTAGAGATTCCTAAACTGTTTGTTTACTAGTAAAAGTTGATACCTACTTAATTTCAAAATTATGAATAGCGTAGAAAAGCTTGTTAGTTGTTAACTATGTAATTGATGTCAGCACTGGCTCAGTTTCTTACAAATTGCATTCTTACCAACCTTTGAAATAGGATCAAAGTCGTATATGTTTAGAAATAAATCAAACATCTAGTACTGGCAACACTAAATGTCAAAAGTCAAAATGTAAAAAAAACTTCTCCCCTTCCGTTATGTACGAATCAACAGTAACAACGTGCAATTTTAGAAAATTACCTAAATAATATAAAATACAGTCCATTTGCAAAGTTTCAACGCCTTTTATTAAACATAGGCGTTTGTGGTCCTCCGATCCTACTCTGTGCGTGTTGTGCGGGACAAAAACGGTGTTTTTGTGCGATTTTCGTGTGCTCGGAGCCATCGTTCGAGTGCGGCCGCGGAACTTTGTGCGAGCTATTCTCGCACAAAACGGCAAGAAAACGTGTAAAACCTGCTTACGTACGGAGAATCATCAAAAATAAGAAGAAATTTGCTGTGTAAAGTGCAATTTGCAAGCTATGATTGCATCATAATTTTGTTGATACCGGCATTTTTTATTCTCATAGAAACGAGAATCCATTTTGTTTTTCATTTCATTGGATTTACCTTGCATTGCTGTTGGTGAGATTGTGTTGGCCCCATTGATCAAGCAAGCCGCCGTACCAACTTGGCACCAAGCAACAGCTGTCAAACTATCAGCTGTCAGTGGTGCTTGCAAAACGTCAACTTCGAAACTTCAATTCAGTCTACCGGGCATCAGTTCGTTCTTCAGTCTTCAGTCACAACTTTGGTCACAACATTACGCTTCATTCAGTCCAGTCCATCAAAAACAAACACGGGGTTTGTTTACGTTACCGGCGGCGGCGTTGGCGCAGTTATTTCGACTTCAACGAGTTTTCTTCGTGTTTTCGACCGCGATTTCTGCCATCTATTGCAGTAAAAGTGCTTGTGCTAGTGCAGTGAAGTGTTAGCGGCTAGATTTAAGTAGTGCGGTACGTAATCAATGATGGAGACGTTGAAGAAACTCAGGCTTTCGCGCGGACAATTGAAAGGTACTGTGACTCGCATTGAAAACTTTATTAGTGACCCTATAAACATTGCTGCTTCTAGCACTGAAATGCTAGAGGCCCGTAAAGAAAAATTGATCATGACTTTTAAAGAATATGAGGTAGTTCAGTTAGACATTTTGTCACTTGATCCAAATGATTCTGAGGATGTATCTACACTAGAGAATAAATACTTTTCAGTGATTTCAAAATTAAATGCTGCCCTGAAGAGCTTAAACACAAATGAGGTACGAACATGTAGCAATGTTTCCAATTCAAAACTGCCGCATCTAGATATCCCAATATTTAGTGGTAAAGACTACACAAAGTATACCTCATTCATGGATTTGTTCACTGCAGTTATTGATAACAATAGTTCACTCTCAGATGTGCAAAAGCTTTTTTATCTGAGGAAGTTTTTAACAGAAGATGCTCTAGCTGTTGTTGTTAATTTACCTCTAGTCAATCAATCATATAAAGAAGCTCTGGTACTACTAAAGAAGCGTTTTGATAATAAAGCAAGGTTAATCTCTAATCACATAAATGTAATTCTGGAATTGCCGTCTATGCAGAAGGGCACTGCCACTGCTATAAGGGCATTTATATCGCAAGTGCAACAACAGTTGCATGCATTAAAAAACTTAGAGCAGCCCATACATAATTGGGATATGCTGTTAATCACTCTTTTGACTAAAAAGTTAGATCAGTATACTTGTCGTGCATACCAACTGGATAGGAATTTAGAAGTACTTCCAACAATGGAAGAGTTCATGTCCTTTTTGGAAAAGCGTGCTATAGCGCTTGAAGATAGTACAGAATCTAAAAAGTCAAACATTCAAAACAAGGTGAGCAATGTTGTCACCAAAAACAAAAATAAAAGTACCTACCAATGTTTGTACTGCGATGGGACAGATCATGCAATGTATGTCTGCCCTAGTTTTAAAACGGCTCCTATAGAAGACCGTACCAAATTTGTTGAAAGTAAAAAGTTGTGCACTATATGCTTAAAAAATCACACCGGTAAGTGTAGATTCAATTTTACTTGTAAAGTCTGTAGAGCAGGTCACAATACTCTCCTGCATAAAGACGCTATTCCAGCTGCTGAACAGTCAGTCAGCTTGCATTCACATGATGCTTCAGTGAATGTCTTACTACCTACTATCCGGGTAAAATTAATAAACAAACATGGCTCTGACATTTATGTCAGAGCACTCCTAGACTCTGCAAGCCAAGTTTCCTTCATAACAACAGGGCTTGTGGAGAGATTGGGTCTACAAACAAAGCAACAAACTAGTAATATAGTTGGAATTGGAAGTAGGAATCAAAGGATAAATAAATGTGTTGATTTAACCATACACTCTCCAGTGAATAATATAAAATTAAATGTTAAATGCAATGTTGTCGATTCCATCACATCCAATCTGCCCCAGCATTCTTTTGATATATCGAAGCTAAAAATTCCAAAAAACATCAATTTGGCTGATGAAAACTTTAATGTCACTGATGTAATATCTGTGCTTCTTAGTGCTGAGATATATTTCAACATTTTGCTGCCAAATGGACAGATTAAAATTGAAAATGGCCCTGTATTGCAAAATACCATGTTCGGGTACACACTTGCAGGTAACATTCCTTCTGAAAGCATTTTGCATTACAAAAATGATCAGTTTGAAAGTAGGGTCGCCAATCTTGCAATCTTCAATAGCAATAAATTAGAGGAGGTGATGGAACAGTTCTGGCTAGCTGAGACTATACCTCAACCTGCAACCAAGCAAAGTTCACAAGAATTTAAAAAGACTGAAAGTTGCTTTAACGACTCTGTACAACTTCAAAATAAAAAGTTTATTGTCAAAATGCCATTAATGGCCAAGAAAGCAGAGTTGCAGCTTGGGGACTCATTCTCAGTAGCTCTTCAAAGATTTTTGACACTGGAGAGAAAATTTAAAAAGAATACTATGTATCTAGAAAAATATAAAAAGTTCATTGATGAATATCTAGAGTTGGGGCATGGTAAAATTGTTGACATTGGAGACTACAATGTTCAAGATGGATCCACATACTTTTTGGCCCATCATGCAGTTTTTAATGAGGAAAGCTTGACTACCAAATTGAGGGTGGTTTTTGATGGCAGCATGAAATCTAGATCAGGGGTTTCACTGAATGATGTTATGTTGAACGGTCCAGTGGTCCAAAGTGAACTTCTTGATATACTCATTTTGTGGCGAACGTATATCTACACACTTATTTGCGACATTCAAAAAATGTTTAGATCCGTGGTCATAGATCCTGCTCAATTGAGCCTTCAAAATATACTTTGGCGTGACAACCCTCAAGGACCCATTTGCTGTATACAACTGCAGACTGTTACTTACGGTTTGAAGGCTTCCACCTTCTTGGCAACACGGTGTTTAATTGAATTGGCCAACAGATATGGTGCTTCATATCCTCTTGCAGCCCAGGCCATGCACACAAATACCTACGTTGATGATGTCATAGGTGGGTCGGACAGTTTGGAGCAGCTCCAGCAGCTTAAAAGTCAGTTAATTGATTTACTGGAAAAAGGTAGCTTTGTTCTTCATAAGTGGTGTTCCAATAGTCCCCAACTTCTTGATGACCTTCCAAAGGAAGTCAAATATTTTGAAAAACTTGATATAAACAAAAATAATATTATAAAAACACTAGGTCTGAAATGCGATGTTTTGCTAGATCAGCTTAGTTTTACAGCTCCATCAGTTGACAAAAAAGAGGTCAACACCAAAAGACAGGTGTTGAGTTTCATAGGAAAAATGTTCGATCCATTAGGACTAATAGGTCCAATCATAGTCACAGCAAAACTGTTCATGCAAAAATTGTGGTCATTAAAAATTGACTGGGACTCTATAATGCCCCATGAACAGCTCTACCTTTGGGAGAAATATTTAGATAATTTAAATTCAATGGGTACCATTAATATTCCACGATGTGTAAATTCTATTGGCAAAGTATATGTAGAGCTGGTAGGATATGCTGATGCTTCTTTCAAAGCAATAGGCTGCTGCTTATATCTGAGAATCGTAAATGCTGATGGAACGGTTTTTGTAAACCTTTTGTGTTCCAAGTCACGGGTTGCTCCATTGAATAAAACTATAACCATACCAAAACTTGAACTGAATAGTGCTCTTCTTCTCTCAGAGCTTACATGTAGAGTCAGAAAAGTTTTAAAAGATAGAGTTTCAATGAAATCATTTTTGTATAGTGATTCACAAATTGTACTAGCTTGGATAAAATCAAATAATTTAAAGTCAAATCCATACGTCTCCAAGCGTGTCAACCAAATCAGAGAATTGAACAAAGATGTCAGTTGGCATTATGTCAACACAGCTGATAATCCAGCTGATCTATTGTCTAGAGGTTGTAAAAGTTGCAGTCCAATGACCTCTGGTGGCATGGTCCGAAAGACCTTTCAAAAGTGGACTTTACACACTCTATTACAGAGGCCAAATTGCCCATTCCCCTTGATGACATTGGTCAGGTTGATCCAGTTGTAAACAGCTGCAATGAAAATTCTTCTCAGAAAAATATATTTTCTAAAACCTTTTTTGAAAGGTTCTCTGATATTAACAGGCTTCAAAGGGTAGTAGCTTATATTTTGCGTTTTCGCAATAATTCAAATAAAAATAATGTGAGATTAGTTGGTGTTCTAACTCCAAAAGAGCTCCATAATGCACTCTTGGTCATCATACGCTGCACTCAAGAAAGCTATTTTTCAAATGAGATTAATTTGCTCAAGAGCAACTCTCCCATAAAGTCAGGCTTAGCCAGCTTACATCCTTTCATTGATAGTGATGCTTTAGTTCGTGTAGGTGGTCGTCTTCAAAATGCTACAGACATCCCATATGATAAAAAGCATCCTGTAATTTTGCCTAAAAGCTGTCATGTCACACAAATTATAATCCACAAGGAGCACCTACGCTTGCTACATGCTGGTGCAAAATTGGTTATAGGCTCTCTTTCTCAGAGGTTTTGGATCATTAGTGCCATTCGTGAAGTCAAGAAGGTGGTTAACCGCTGCATTAAATGTGCACGATTGAAGGCTGCAGCTGCTGTACAGCTCATGGGTTCTCTACCACAGGAGAGATTGACCGCTGTGAGACCATTTCACATAGTAGGCGTGGACTTCTGTGGACCTTTCAATATAAAGGTATCAAGGCTCAGGAAACCTCTCATAACAAAAGGGTATATTGCTTTGTTTGTATGCTTTGCGACAAAAGCCATCCACGTAGAGTTAGTCAGCGACCTCACCACAGAAGCATTTTTGGCATGCCTCAAACGTTTTATCGCCCGGCGCGGAATGCCTGTCACGATATTCTGTGACAACGCAAAAACCTTTAAGGGTACTGAAAATGAACTTAATAAATTGTATGACCTATTTAATTCTAAAAAACATGTAGATGAAGTTCAGAACTATTGTGTACCTAACTATATTAAATTTAAATTCATACCTAGCTATTCTCCTGAATTTGGAGGACTATGGGAGGCAGGTGTAAAGAGCTTAAAACATCATCTCAAGAGAATTGTTGGCAATATTGCTTTAACATTTGAGGCTCTTTATACCATTGTAGTCGAGATTGAAGCTGTTCTTAATTCAAGGCCACTGTTGCCATTAAGTGCAGACATTTCCAATTTCGAGTACCTCTCTCCTGGTCATTTTATAATAGGTACAGCTATGACTGCTTTTCCTGAAGCAGATCACTCAGATGTCCCTATTAATAGACTTAGGTTTTGGAACATGTTAACTAAAATAAAACAAGACTTTTGGTCTGTCTGGTCAAGAGACTATCTCACCCAGTTACAGAGCAGACCCAAATGGAAACAAGTCCATCCCAATCTTAAAGAAGGTGACCTTGTCATTGTACGTAGTGACAACACTGCACCCTTAACTTGGCCAATGGCAAGAATTGACAAGATAGTCCCTGGACCAGACGGTCAGGTCAGAGTAGCCCATATTAGAATGGCTAACAATAAATTGTACACAAGATCTCTTCGAAAACTGTGTCCATTGCCACTTGCTTAAAGCTTGTTTTACCAAAGATCTTGCCTTGGATAAACTATAAGATAAATAATAAAATTGTTACTACTTTAACTTAAGATATTAAACTTACTTAATTTTTTTTATTATGTTACTGATAAAATATTTAACTTTAGATATCGTAAAGCCATGAAAATAAACTTAATAATATTGCCATTGAAAATCTTTTAAGAAATAGGAAAATATAAAATAACTAAACTGTAAAATAATACAAACTCATAGATTAAAATACTTTATTGTTTGCTGTAGATTATTCCTTAAAATTGTTATTTACATTCTTAAAACCTTAAATTTCTGTTTCACCGGCCCCGGCCCAACTATGTTTAGAAATAAATCAAACATCTAGTACTGGCAACACTAAATGTCAAAAGTCAAAATGTAAAAAAAACTTCTCCCCTTCCGTTATGTACGAATCAACAGTAACAACGTGCAATTTTAGAAAATTACCTAAATAATATAAAATACAGTCCATTTGCAAAGTTTCAACGCCTTTTATTAAACAGTATACGTCAAACCCAGTACCTCCTTATATTTCCACCGTGGTTTTGAATGAAGCAAACAAAAAATCCGGCCCATTTTAGATTTTGCATTCCAAAAACCTTCAGAAGCTTCAGTAATAAATAGGGCATTGTTAGCCAACAGGCGGAGTAATTTAATTCTGAATAATCGCGTCTGGCCCGTGGCCCATTAAGTGCGTACCTGGCCGTTTTCAATAGGTTTTCTTTATCTCCTTGCTGGCATCCGGACATAATGCTCGGTTACCGGGGCGATGGGATGGCCCAAGTTTCATAGTAAAAGATAACGAATAGAAAATACTGATACAAAAGCGGAATTTATCAAAAGGCTTTCACCGAGACCAGGTTGCGGGCCACACACGCATTACCCGGTTAATATCGCATTGATCCGGCTACCGGAGTTACGAGATCCGGTTTACGACATCGTGTAATGTGTAGCCCATCCCCGGCCGGATAAAAATTAATTGCTTCCATTGAGCGGCGTGCCTTGAACCTTTTCTGTAAATATGTATAGCTTCCTACCCCTTTATGTACTTTCTTACGGTTGTCTTAAAGGTTAAAATGGTTAGATCTCTTTTAATTTATTATTGTTGTGGTGAAGGTCTATTATTTTATTAACCCGGTATAAATTGCCGGCCACTATGCCTCACTGGTTACAAACCCCTACAAAATGTATACAAAAAATGTTGAAGCGTGGCTGTGGGGATAAGCTTGTGCGGGTATCCAGTGTAGAAAATGTTTTATTTTGAAAGGTCTAAGCAGGCGAAACCACAGTAATAAGCAGGTTCGTTAATAATCTGCGGTTTAGGGCCCATTTTGCCGGGGGCTTGGAAAAACTCGCGCATTTTTGTGAGTTCTTTGATTGACTTCCCGCTAACCTGAAGCTTATTTACGACTCAAATGATTGAAAAAGTATGATGAAAGTATTTTTTCATTTGAATTTGCTTCGGGACATAGCTATTTCGCTGAAATTTCGTGAGCATTTTCGGTATTTCTTGAGCTTATTTGCTTTCGTATGAAAGCTTTATTTTATGCATGTTTTAATAATATTATTTTAGTGAAATATTTGATACCGGTACCTGAGTGTCAACCCAAACTAAACCCTTTAATTCACATCGTTTTAATTTCCAAAACCGCAAGATTCCATCCCGGGGGCCAATCCTTCATGCGGGAGTCCCTCGAGAGGAGTTATTAAGCCCAAGGACCCGAAGGTCTAACATAAATACGGCTTAGAAATTAAGCGAGTCCACACCATTGTGCAGCGGTATGCGTGGGATATTTATTGTCCTTGAGCCGAAAATCTGGTTATTGTTTGGGAAAATGTGGTAAGGGCCAGAATCTTATTGGATAATACGGTCTATAGGTAGATGTATAGAGTAACTGCTATTGAAGGCACTGAAATCTGTTAACAACGTAGTTAATCTTATCTAATTCTATTTTGTTCGTGTAATATTATAACCGGGTAACTTTTAATGTTTGGATTAAAGCAAAGTCTTTGTTTATTTATTTATAGATAGGCAACGCTAACAACACACACAATATAATTGAAAATAATTACTTATACTTTAGAATGTGGTAGTATAATAGTGAGTATTATACTAATTTTAACTTAAAGTTTTAATTCGCTTTCTAAAACAGACTGCTCTTGTAATATTTTTAAATCTCAATCTTCATTTCATGTACATTTTTCCAAAATAATGTTATAAACTATTTAGGCTACACGCTATACTTTTTACAACCGCTAATGTTTGAGCCTGAAGGGCAATTTAGACGCAAACGAGAACGCTTAACCTGAAAAACTGCTCTCGCATGTTTTTTGTTTCATTAAAATGCTTTCAACAAAGACACATTCTGCTAAAACCGTTCACTAAATTGCGGTTTTAAACACTGTAGCTAGGTACCTAATTTTTGAACAAAATATAGCCCAAAGCAGACTTGTTTCGTGAATCAAAGACACAAATTAGATAGATAATCCGGTTTTATCGAATAATCCCAGGTATCCACCGCGGACCGGTTGAGTGTTTGCACACTGACCGACGCAGACACTTACACCGATATCGACATGTTAGTTGCTCAAACAAAAATATCTGTTTCGACGTCAACAAGGTGTAAATGTATCTACCTAGTATTAGGGCTCTATCTCGAAAACATCCGTATTCGAGTTTTATTGTGCGTCAGTACCAGCTTGACTGCCAACCGGTGTAGTGTTACCGAGCTGTAATACGTTTGCGATTGTCACATTAATTATTCGTGATCAAGGTACACGATATCGTATCGGTAGCAGTGTAAAAACAGCCATTGGAAGTAGGTAATTGCTGAATCTAGTCAATCGAAAATTTATCGGTTCTCTTTGGTCGTATCTGTTTCGGTGATCGCAAATTCTATTTGTACGAATTTGTGGAAATCAGGGTAGTTGCGTTCGAGCGAAATTTGATCCTGTGCGATTTGGCTGGCTCGACTATTTCTCTGGACATTGCAGATACATTGCGCTACTATTTCTTGCTATTGAAAAACTGGAGTGAGTAAAGAAATCAAACTACGTATTTTAGGTACTCCGGCAGTAACAGTTAGTGACCACTAAAATAATCTCGAAAGCGTTAGTAAGGTTATAAGTTTGCTTAGTTGCTTGTAATTAAATGAAGCGACGTTAAGCGAGGTCACCATTAAAATTTGAATGGGTGATCGCTTGTGGGCTACAGTTTTATAATTTTTTAAGATATAAATTGCGTGATGCTCCTTTTGATTCATTACTTTTATTTAATTCTTATTCTATAAAGATTGTACTAGTTAAAAACACAAAACTATAAGTAGGTACATGTTGACTCAAATATTTCTACAAGGATTAGAATTGCAAGGGTTTTTCGAATTTAAAAAGATAAGAGTTCTTTCAGACTTGTAATAAAATTCTCATATAGTCACAGTTTACGACTCAACATCTACAAAATTGGTTCAAACAATCCACCCTCGTAAACTATTCTCGAAACTATTCGGTTCTTATGGATGGAGCTACGAGTCTAGGGCGATCGACAGTCCACCACGTCATTTGTCAATCTGTGGGTTAGGATCAACCCACACTACCATGTATCCAGTGACTGTTTGTAGTTCCACAGCTGCGGGTGAGCCTTGGTCAAGTTTCTTCCAAGCAGGTCTTCCTTGGGTTTTTACCTCGCCCTCAGCTTTGATTGGTCTTGTTTGATTCCATTCACCTAAGTTTGGGTTTACCGCGGGGTCTTTGGCCGTCAGGTTGGTCTTTCAGAAGATACTTCGGTACTCTGACTTCCTCCATTCTAGCAAGACCCTCGTTAAACTTTTAATTTGCTACAATAACCATCAAAACACGATTCTTCGATACCAGACACTGTTTCCAACTCTTTCCAGAATAACGGACATTTTAAATAATTAAAAGTTGGAGCGAATACCTAGCAAAACGTAGGCGAGGCGAGAATTATTTAAGGTAACAACTAAGAATACAGGCCAAGTCGCTCGCGTGAGGCTCTGCTTGTGCTTGTTCCAGTACTACTTATTTCTCAGAAGAAAAAAAAAGTTGTACCAAGGAGTCTGTAATCTGCAGAATGGCCTTGGTCGTGCGGCCTGTTATTTGTCAATCCGTGCGAGTCTGAGGCTTGCCACTCTCGCCCTTGAGTGTTCTGTATTAGCCACGTAAGCGATGGGGTGAAAATAAACGTGGTGAAGGAATGTGGCGTTTGCTTATCGATTTTTTACTATACTGCCTAGGAAAGTTTATTTTAAATAATATTAAGTAGGCAAACACGCATACGGCCTACTTGTATGCCTATCACCTCACAATGAGAGCACATCGTTTTATCCCAATTCATGTGTCTAAATATAGGTGTTCGTTTCAAACATCTACTCAAGAAGTATCCAATGTCCAGGCTCGAACTCTGATAAAGAAATCGTTATTTAAGCATAGATTTGAGTAGAGATTCTCACACAAAAATCTATGCTAGAGCTTGGGTCAGAACTTGAGCAATCTCTCTCCAAGAAACCTCATTCACTAGGAAAATCGTGTTCAATGTCATCTAAATATCGCATTACATTGCGTTTATTCTTCTCATGAGTTGTACCGGCACCTACACCATTCAAATCGAAGCACAGCAATGAAAGTACTGCTTAGTGGTAGAAAGAGATACAGTATTAGTGCTTGGGGTATCTCTTACACGGAGAGCATGAACCTCTAACTTTAGGTACCCATACATATTTTGCTTCACTGATCAAGTATAAAGTCAAAATATCCTGTTTCACCGAACCAATATTTCGTGTGACGATAATTAATGACTGCAATTAATTAAGTTAAAATTATTTTCCTCTGGCGCGTAAAACGGAGTGTACAAATTAGTTGGAACATAAATTAATTTTTGGTAACCTTTGACCTGGCTGGTGCGCGCAGCCTGCAGGACCGGTTGTTTACGTTATTTAACTCTGACGGTAAACCAATATTTTTGCATATTATTATGAACAATCATCGTTGTATTTCCAACTCTGTACAAATATAGTTAACTAATAATTGTAAGCCTGCGTAACTTTGAAATTGTAACGCACCGTTCTAAAATAACCTGGAATTGTCTTGAGTTGTTCTTGCTGTGAATTGATTCTTTGATATAAAATATTAATATATTTTGTTTATATAAGAAGTAAACAAATAGGCATACGGCCCACCTGATGGTAAGCAGTCACCGTCACCTAGAAACAATGACAACACTAGGAGCACTATCGGTGCGTTACCTAAGGACATTTTTCTTAAAAAGATTCATACTATACTCGTATGTAGGCGGGGGAATTCAGAAAATTCTATACAGTATTTATAATATTAACAAAATACACATAAAACAGTTGAGCTATCTAAAAACCGTTGCAAACGATTTATAGCTCAACTGGTCCAAATCTTTTCATAGCTCGCTAATAACTAGCTAAATGAGAAACCTGTATAAATATGCTCAGCTTACCATCACACACGCATCACTGAATTACCCAAAATACCGGGAGAGTCGAGAATACTTCGGCAGTGGTCGCGGCCGGTATTCGAACCGGTCCGGTATTTCACCGGTATTCACGGTACCGGTACCGGTTAATGTGACGGGATTTTCACGTGTCACTCTGTGTCACCTGAAAAGTATTTGAAGTGACGTTGAGCATTTTGAAGGTTCGTTTAAACAGCGCTAGTACTTTAGGTAGAAAGCCGGTCACGAACGTCAGTTGCGTGCATTGCTGTTCGAGAAAAGTCCAGCCGACTTCAGTATTGCAGTGTGGTGCTTCATAATAGTAGATCAAAATGTTTATTTTATGCTTGACCGATGAGACGGTCAGCAACTTTTTCTGAATAGTCAGGGCAGTATCGTCATCACCAGTCTGACAGTGCTGGCTTATACACCTTTTTTACACAGACGACACGAGACAGTCTTGAGATGGTCTTTTTGGCAAGTGTCGATCGGATATTTTTGGTCCTGTGCTATTTTCGTTGGATTCTGAAAGTTAAAAGCTCCTAATATATCGTTTTGGGCTAATGTTAGACTTGAAGCAAGTTACTTGCCTCATGTGACTGGTCCATAAACTACTTAAGTACACGCAGTAGGTATACGATGTCAATATCGATCGCCGGCAAAGCTTTTAGGCGTAATTTTCGCTAATTTACAAGTTGCGTGAGCGAAATAGGGAATTGGGATTTCGTCAACCTACGTTTCATAATATTTGATGCTTTTGGCACGTGTTCAAGTCAACTTGTCATGGTAAATGGGTATTTTTTATCTTTCTACTTTGAACTCAAAAAATAGATGCCCAATTTTGCTTTATATTTTTTTTATGTTTACCTACAGTACCTCGATATTTTTCTGACATTTTAGGTACGAGTACAAAAAGAATACTCAAGCCCGCAGGGTGTTTTAGAATAGAAATCTGATGTCGAAAAAACAAGTGCTCGTTTTTTAGAACATTAGTTATTCTGTCTTCTAATCGTGTATCAATGGATTGTATTATTTACAAAACAAAATTTTATATGTACCTATAAAGTCTACTACAATGTCTGGAAGAAATTTCTCCTTAGCCATAAGACCGCCCATTGTACGTAATTGTATCTTATTTTCTGTATAATTTGTCTCGTATATTAGTTTGTAAGATTGACCTACGTAGAATAGAGTATTTTCAATCATTTATTAATTCATACAATCAATCTAAACTACAACAGTATTCTCTACGTTTCAAGTCAAAGTTCCAAATTGTATGTTCCAAAATGCCGGTAAAGACCGCTGTAACAAAACAATTTGGGCGTTATTAACAGCAGTCGAAACCTATCCGCGTCCGATCGCCTGTAATTGTACAAAACTGGAGCACACTGCGGGCGATAGCTACAGGATGCTCTGAAACGTGCTACGTGCTCGAACCTTTGCGCTTTGGTTTGGAACTGACTGCGTGGAAAAAACAGGTCTACTATTAGAGGAATGACGTCAAAACCGTTACAGTCGATCATCAAAGAGTACCTACGGCTTTCTCCTAGATGTAATTATCTCTTCAAAACCTATCTACCTAACTATATAATTAACAATTACAACACTTGATCAGAAAAAACGTTGACTGCATAAGAAAAAGTTTTGGGAAAAGATTTGCTAATTGAGTTACAAATATTCATAACAAAAATTGTTTATTTTTCTAATAAGTAGTTACCTTTATAAGAATCACCTTTTGACAATATTCCCTTCGACATCCTATCAGTTTATTTGTAACCGAGAGTATCACGGTATCAATTTGTCAAAGCGCCGAGTCCCCTGTCGTGTTAGAGGTCAGATACACACCCAACGGGTTAAGTTTTACAATCGATATTGTTTTGTTGAAACTTGGGTAATTAGGGTTGTTTTGCAAAATAATAAATAGTGGAGCAGTATAATTAATTAATGAAGTTTATTTGCTCGTAGGTATTATGAAATCTAAGTTTTTAGGTAGGTTTTTCTTTAAATCTGAACCTTTGAGCTCTGAAACTAAAGTGGAAAATACAATGACATTATCTTTACAGATTCTTAAATGCTTTGTTTTCTTTCGTTTTCATATGTCCGATAAACTAATTTCAAATGTAAACCCTATACATTATTTTCATGAAACGAGTATTAATAACAAATGTATACGTTATGTTTGTTTGTGCTTACCAACAGATGCATGTAACCTCTTCTAAAAACGGTTCACGACGGTGTACGAAGTTATTTTTTTAAGAAACTAGGGCTTAAATAGCAGAATATATTAAGCCTGAATGTTTAGCAGAATATAATTTGAACGTTAATATATTGTAATAGAAATGACTTCATAATGTTTTCTTTGTATTATTACTTGAACTGAGTTTATTTTGAAACGATTTTTGATATTTTTATTTGTTTGTCTGAGTTATTAAGATTTTTGCAGTTTATTAAGATAAATACTTTAAAGCTTGATTTTTTTTTAAATTATTTTAATTAGGTCACTCGTCCATTTTGTAACCGCACCGAACGTTGTTTAATTTAACAAAAACACGGTGCGAAAATCACAAATCTTAAGGTGGTTTTGGAATCAGATAAGGACGTTTTAACTCTCACTAACCCTTTCTCTAAATAAGTTTATCTCTTTAGTCCACTGGCATTTACCAGTGAGAAAGGGAAGACTACTATTAACTGAGCGTCGTAATTTCAATGGAGTTCTCGAATTAGCATTTCAAATCAACCCTCTAAACCTTAGATGTTTTGTAGTATTAGATGCGTTACCCGCGATCTAAAGTAGCAAGCAAAAGCAAGGTAAATACCATTTCCGACTTCTACTTACGCGTCAAGCAGCGTCGCTACACATCACTAGAAAACTCTGATTGTGTATTTATCTCTTTTTAGCTATATGCTTTATCTTTAACTACCTTTTTCTCTTTTTGTTTAGCTACTCTAGCTACTATTCTCTCGTACCATCCTGTTTCTCACACTGTTTTTGTCTGTATTGTTTGTGTGTAGGTAAAATAACATATTCATTGCACCATTCTTTGGTACAATAAAGTAAAAAGATTTTTATTTAATCTTTAAAAACACAAAACATTCCATGTACAATGATGCTGTTTTATAACGCGTCTATCTACAAAACATTCTTGCTCCAAGCGTATCTGCCTGACCTTGCTTGTCGATTCAAGTCTTGGCCCAACTAAACACGTTTAACATTGTAGCTATAAAATGAGGAATATTTGTTCGGGCAACTGAACATTTTGTTGGAGATTTTGATTAGATATTTAAATGGGATTGTTTATATTCATGGATTGCGTGGAGCGTGAAGGCACTTTGAGACGAGACGGTATCTAGTGCACATTAGATTACATTACGTCACAGCTGTCGACTAATAGTACTATTAAGCCTCTATACACAGGGTGGAGACAAATGTTCGACGAACGTATTTAAATTTATACCTACTCCAGCTCACTAATATTATAGACAGGCGTCATGGCTCAGTCGGTAGTAGCTCTGCCTTCCGTGCTGCGGGTTGTGGGTTCGATCCCCACCGAGAACCAACATTTGTGTGTTGTAAACATAGATGTTTGTTCTGTGTCTGGGTGTTTCTATGTATTATAAGTATGTATTTACAAAAAAAAATGTATGTATATATTTTATCAGCCATCTAGTTTCCATCGGACAAGCTTTGCTTAGTTTGGGACTAGAAGGCGTTGTGTCCGTGAATATTTAAAAAAAAAATGTCAAAGTTTTGTAACGTTTGTGTTTTAATCACGCTACAACTGCTGGTCCGATTTAGATGAACCTTGGAATATATTATAGTTCGTAATCTTGATTAACACAAAGGCTTCTTTTTATCCCGGAAAGTCAATAGGATCAAACGGGACGAAGACGAAGTCGCCGGCAGAAACTAGTACCTATTATATAAATAAAACACAAAATAAATGAAATGATAAATTCTACTGGAGCTACTTTTTAACAAATGAATGAAAGGGCTCAGTTAAAAATAAATACCTAAGAATGTATATTTCGTAAGACAAAGAAAAACCAAGCAACTTTTTTGGAATAATTATTTTCTAAACCCACCTTTTAACAAACCGGATTCTTTAGAAATATTTTTTTACCAAAAATTATGAAAACAAAAATGAAAGAAAATTCTTGTAGCAGATTTTATAGCGGTATTTAATGAATTTTGTAGCTTAAAAGATGAGTGCTTCAGTAATGAGTTAATTAAGATGCCCTCGGAGTAGGAAGAAAATAATATCTAATATTACTACCTTGGGAATTGGAGTTACTGCTTAACAATTCACTTCCTACTTAGTAAATTCAAGAAAAAAATACTTCGACTGATATGTCAAGCTTGGTACACCTAACTTTTAATAGTTTCTGGACAAATCTTCACTAATGCCCAAAAATTCAGAGGGTGTGGTGTATTTCTTCACTGTTTGTAAAAGCTGATTTTGTCGCACATTTTTTCGAAATTCGTTGGTGTTTGCCCAGAATCCTCTCAGACGCTTCATCCTGCCTACCAAATACCTGAGTACATTTCCACATTCGTGGGTTTTTTTTCCTCGGAAAAGAAACCGGAAATAGGTTTCTATAAACTGTCATCTTTGTCAAGACGTTTGATTGAACGTACTGTACCAAACCCCATATCATTGAACGTTGGCACACCGACACCGACACGACATCGATGTATTAGGCCTTTTCCACATTATAAGATATTTTTCTTGTGTCTTATGAGAAATGTCGATAAGACATTCAGTCGCTTGGTTGTTTAAACGAGACCATACAATATTACAAGATATTTTTTTCTTATATCGGATAAGACACGCGCATACAAAATTTTGTCTTGTCGTGTCTTATAATGTGCCTCAGTGGTCAGAAAAATATCGATGTCGGGGCCGACAGTGTGAAAAGTCTAGTACTGAATGTATGAGATTAACTCCCTGCCAATATCGAGCGCATTACACTACCGCCGACACGAGACTGAAGTCGTATCGACAGCAGTGTGAAAGCACCATTCAAACCATCTCATCAATCAATTCACCTCTAACCCTCTAGGGAAAATTACGAATAATGATTAATGTTATAAGTGAAACTTTTGGAATTAATTCAAATTTTTTCTCTGACACTGTAACGATATGCGGAAGAAATCCTAAATGGACCCTTAGGTAGGTAAATAATGATGGAAAATGTAGAAGTACCACCTTATGTTGAGCGATTACTTGTGCCTACAGTAATTACATTACCTCTTAGGTGCTACGGCCACGAATGAATCGCTTATTGTAACCATGCCAAGTATTTATTCAACTCTTTATTGCACAAAAATAAATAAATGTACAATTAGGTTGGGCTTAATGCTATAAGCACTTTCTGCCTGCCAACAAGGTTGAGAGAATGGTTGGTAAACAGTATTAGTTATAGAGTCTTTACTCTCTCAGACTTGCCTATACATAATAATATACGGTGATGTTATCACGGCGACAGCTTTGTATAGAAATACTAGATATTGCTGTGGAGGAGGCGCCTTGAATTCAAAATTCAAGATTCCAATAAAGTTTCAAGACTCTAAGTAGATCAGTTCATTTTCTGAAATAACCACAAACAAGTATTAATGTTAAACAATTTATGTTAAGTAATGAACGTCTTTGTTTGATGAGCAATTAATTATTCACAGATAATAAGAGTAATTCAGAGGCAGACGTCTCTGTAAAATGTTTTAGTTATTTCCATAATGTTTTGTCTGTCTAGAATAATTGAACACAGCTCCTCAATTTTCTAGTAATTTTGCTTCAAATAATTTAGGATTAAGCCAGTTGAATTGGCAAGGAAGAATTTGCACGCGATAAAGGTCTTTCAGTAGGGATTCTACTTTATATTAATAAAAAAACTAATGATATGATTTAAAAAACTTGGAACATTGAAAAAGATTATCAATTTTTTGGTATGTTTGTTTCTTGGCTATGTGGGCCCACCAGTGGGCCGGCCGGTGGACTCGATGGCAATAAGCCTGATATAGGTATGTGCAAAAAACATAACATTTTTAACGACCAAAAAAATAACCGAATAAATGTGAGATCCTATATCAAGTCTTGATATTTTGACTCAATATTTGCAGACTCTATGAACCAACGTGACTATTTCCATCACATAAAACTCTATACAACATGCACATAAGAGCAAGGACTTCAAAGTAAAACTCTAGTTAAACTAGCTTGATCTCTCAAACTATTATATGTTATTTTGGTAAATATAGTGGTTCAAAGTGACAACTCGCGAACTAATTATGTGCGATGACGCCTTCTATGTAAGATCAATCAGTTTTACTTATTAACCCAATTAAATATCGGTTGAGAAATTACAGGAAGTTCTAATAATAATTATTTGAATTGAGGCAAGTTTGTCGTATTTTATCAATAAGGTTTCAAATCGCTATATCAATGAAGCATGCCGAAGCCAATTACATGAATAGAGCTTTGGATCGTAGTAAATCAATTAGACGGTGCTTTGTACACGGCAATACTTAATTTAAGTTATATGAAACTGAAGGAATTAAGCTTATTAAGTACCTACCTACTGATGCGAAAATTGAAATAGTTAAAAATAGTTTTTGGGTTTTCGGAATAAAAACTTTTTTATACTGACAAAGTAAATTTACATGCACTAAATAGCTAATAGGCCAGCGGTTGATGCAGAAAAAAATCAACAAAAAAAAATAAAAAAAAATAATGTACCTCTATTCACTTTTGAATATCTTTATTATTATTCGCTGGTCTGTTAAACAAACTGGTTCAACAGAAAGCCGGGCTTTCAAGCGAGCTCTTTGAATCGCTTGTTCGAGTGCACATACCGTAACAGATAATAGCAAAGAAAGCGCTGAACAGCGCGGCATCCGCTTGGCGGTCAGCGGACGTGTTTTACAGCGAACTCAAATATTTTCGCTGTGCTCGCTGTATCAGAAAGTCATACGTAGGGTTGGGCCCAACACATGAACTTTTGCACTACTTTTCAGAGGCTTTAGTCGCGAGGAACTGGAACCTATAGAATTACAGAATTTACAACACTACTCTACACGCTCCTTCTGATTTTACTGAACAAAAGTTTTGACTTTGACTTTGCTTTCTTTCGAGTAGCATCAATGCGTGCTAAGCCGTACACCGGACCAAAGCGTTTATCAAGCGGCTAGTGACCACTGCTTTGTCGATTAACAAGAAAGTCTTTTTCAGTTTTGATACAACTACTAAGATTTTTACAGTCTTATTTGATACAAAAATGTGAGGATTGACGCTTCTTGTAACCCGTAGTAAATAACCTTACCAGTATTATATGATCTGTGACCTTACCTATAGCCTCGCGGACAGAACAAAACTCTTTGACGCATCTCTACAACAGCACAAAAGTAATTTTTAGCCCACAACTTGCACCGCACACCGCTTCAGTAGCCAAGGCACCCATCCGTAAACCGATATAAGGTGAAGTTTGAATTGCAAAACTACACTTCGCTCTGTGTAGCCATTTTATTCGGCATTCAGCTATCGGTGCCGCTTGCACGAATGCCCATTCGCTAACTATTGTTGCGAACATCACAACTTCCTGTTTGTTTTTGCTATTGAATTTGTTGAGTGGAAATGCCAAAAATTACGGTATTCACATTGGAAGTATGGATATTTTTGACTGGCATCCGCGAACCTAAAGTACGTACCTACCTACTAGGTACTAGTACCTACCAAAAGAGCAGTCAAACGGAATTTTTTTGCAGATAGGTAAGTTACTTACAAGCCAAGTTTTCCTAATTGTTTTTATACTTATCATTGTCCTTGAAAATCCATAGATCTAGTTCTACTTTAGCATTACCGTTCAGGGACAACTGGTCTATTATGTCGCGTCGCATAAGTGATAATAAAGTACCGATTTCTCCGCCGCGACGTTCACTTCCGTCGTCTCTGGTATTATCTTGAACAGATATTTCTATTCACGCGTCTATCTATTCACGCTTCACATCCAAACCAATGAATTTATGATAGTACGACTGGATAGTCAGAACATTTAGGTGAATTAGTGAATAAATAATGCAGAGCTCGCCGTTTGTACTACAACCTGCGTGGTATTTCGTAATTTACTGCGGAACTCGACGCTTTGATAGCGGTTTCATTGTTGAGAGTACAGTTTAGGTCGAACCGTAATTCTGTGCAAATTATAATTATAACTACTAGCTAACTACTAAAGTGACGTGAGAAAAACAGAGGAATACACAAACTGCTAATATAGTTTATGAGTTGGCGCAACCAGTTTTAACTATTGCCGTTAGATAAACCACTGCTGTTATCACTTTATTGGGAATTATATAGGTGATTATTATGAAGGAAGCACTATCTCCTTAAAAACTTCATGAATCACTTTAAAAAAAAATCAACTTTTTAAAACTAGATAACATGAATCCGCGTTAGCCCCACCAGTGGGCCGACCGGTGGGCTCAATGGGAATAAGCCGCAAAAACCTCTGTTATAGAGCGCTTGGTTTCTAACGATTTTCAAACATAATCCTTTTCCTGTGTAACCATTGTAGCCTTCAGTTACTGTAAATATCATAATAAGAACAACCCGGAAGAGAATAATATGTAATAACTAGCTGACGCACGCAGTTTTGCTCGCGTAGTAGCAGCATACGCATTATTTGCTTAAAATCTTTGATCCTAATTGAAGACCCTTTAGGGTGCGACTTTTCAAAATTCCTTTCTTAGTGCACCTCTACTGTATAAGGATACTCCATACCTCTAGTACTTATAGTTTAGGCTGTGTGTTGATTGTCAGTCAGCTTCAAACGAGTTTTATATATTTAGACGTTGTATTTGCTGACATCATGCAATCTATCGAAATACAACTTGAACATTAGTCCGACAATTGGTCATGTAGTACGAAACGTTCGCAATAGCGCCCATTCTTGTTTGTCTAAGAACTGTCCTAATTCACTACGTGACTGCCCTGTGGTGGGGAGCACGTAACTTCACGGATCCAGCTGTACCTACTTACTTGTAGGGTTGCCACGAAAATTGACCTATATTTGAAAAGTGTGGGAATTGGCCAGCCAAAATGTTCGGGCTTGTTTATTACGTTTTATTCTCGCGCGTAAACGTCAGATGTATAAAACCTTTTTTGGAAGGACTAGTAATGCTGGTGTAATCATACGGAGGTGGTCTTCTGGTCTGTGGTTTTAACAAACAACTAAAAGTAGTTACTATTTTCGTTTATAAAACTCAAACGTATGCCGGGTACAGAGTACAGGCATGACCAAAGAGGAGCAAGCCAAAGGTAACGTGAGATTTCGCTAATAAGAGCCGCACTCTGGCCTGTCTACACCGTTGTGTACATCCTGATGTACCGACAACGGTCAAAGCACGGCTAAAGGCAAGCGAAAGTACTCGCACGCCTTCGCTCGCTCTTGCTAGAGCTTTTGGTCTGTACCCGGCATATAAAGTATAAAACTAGGTTAAACGTAAGAGGTTCGATATTTAAATGGAACTGGTGCTAAGGGCGATTGCCATTAGTACGTCTCAGTCACGTATAATGGGCGTATTTAGACGTCACCTTTGATTATCCAAGTGTTAGCAGCTTTGCATTTAAATTGAGTAATTATAACATCTCGCATGACGGCTTCTTTAGCCCCAGTCGGCCTTCAATATCATTGCTTGAGTCATTTGTGCTTGACGTATCACTTACATAATTTCTTAGGGCATTTGGATAGTATTGAGCCCTCCGCAGAACTCTATAGGGGCATGTGCAAAAAGTGGCTGCGACATGCATTATCCAAACGCCTAAACAATCATATTTTATTGTATCCTTTGAAAATGGGAAGATAGTCACTAAACTATGTGTTATAAAATCATTTTGGGTATCTCTGGCAAAGTTCACACAAATAAATAATTCAATCATTTTATTCTTTTATTCATTCAAGTGTTTCTCACATAGCAAAACTACCCACTGTATGACTCTTCTATGAACAAAACCAAATGATCAATCTTTTTAATTTAATTTTCAATATAAATTGCATCCAAACAAAGTTAGCGTCGTGATAAATCAGGAGTGTGCCAACACTCGGAGATTGATCTACACTTCAACGAACACTTCAGCAGAGTGGGAGCGGACGGTAAGCACACAGCTCGATCAATTAGCACCAGCCATTGCATTAGTACACAACACGTGCTGGCAGTACCTACACCACAGGGGGTCTATTTCTAGATAATATAAAATTGTTTTTTTTCTGAGGCCTTTTCTCTCTCACACGCGATTTGACAGTAAAATTATAGTCGAGATTCGAAAATATTTGTCGAGAAATAACTTTTTTTTTTGCTATTCAGCGCGGCAATGCAGCTAGTGACTTGGGCACGCTTCCGATTGGTACTGATTTGGACCAGTTGAGTTATCTATAAATCGTTTGCAACGGTTTGTAGATAGCTCAACTGTTTCATAATTATGTGTATTTTGTAAATATTGTAAATACTGTATTAGTTGTAATTTTCTTTTTTTTAATATATTGTACAATATTGTAGACTAGCCGACACTATCAAACATTATTTCTAGGTTTCTAGAGTTGGTCTGAAGTTAGGAGCACGTACTCCCAACGTGCTTAATATAGCACGTGTTGACAAGTATATCGCACAGTTGGTCAGACCAACTATACAAAAGTTTGCCTTTCTTCGTTCTTCTCTATAACCGGGACCTGTGAGTCTTGCCGCACTGCACAGTACGTGCTTCCCCGATATCAGCGGGCTTATATCCTTCGGAAACTAATTATGAGTTCCTCAAGCACATAGTCCTAACTATCTTTACTTAGTTTTATGTAATTCAGTTACCGACTTGCCTCAAACTTGTCAATTTAATTAGAGAGCGCTCTAACGAGTGCTTGTGGAACTTTCGAGGAATAAAAGCAGAGTTGTGGCTACTTAACAGCATGTTTAAAATTAAATATTATTTCGAATAGAATACAATTGAACGCTTCAAGATGTAGAGAGCGTGCTGAAAAGTATAGTCTAAGCAAGTTTTATTTAATTTGATATTAAATATTGATAATTAGTGAACTTTGGTTTCAAATAGGTAAGTACATGCAAAAAAAATCACGTCAATTGAGCGATTTCTTACTCGTGAGTAACAAGTAGCTGCTATACTTATATACCCTCTGAGAAGCGACAAAAAACTTCTCGTTTCAACATTTCTGAAGATATACATATCACTGAAAAAAAATTGGTTTTTTGGTCGGAAAACCTGTTTAGATCAAAATTACAATTACTCCTAGTGTACAATAAAGAGTTATTTGTCTATCTACACAATAGACTATAACTAGAAGCCGCCGCTCGGTAGTAGGTACCTACCTAGCAAACGCCTACGCCTATCTATGGTTATTATCTTGTAAACTCGTCTTTAGGAACTAGCAGGCAAACTGCTATAACGTCTTGGACAAATCCGACATTGTACGGAAAATTAGATTTGAATAATATTGTCTTTCCGATTTCCATAGAACAAGCGTTGTTTGAAATTGGAACACGTTGCTTTGTGTTTTACATTGTACAGTCACCAGCAGAAGTTCATAAGTTTTTCAAAAATCATTATCATTATCATTGACTTACAATTACATTGCTAGGCCGTCGGAAGCCAATGTCACTTTTATAAAAAAATATATAATTTTATACTACTAAATTAATGATGAAGCAACTTAATGGCCCACCTGAAGTTAAGTGGCCTATAACAATGCATTGCTTCACTGAGCTTACAGAGAAAATCACTTTGAATTTAATAATCATTATTCTGGTCCAATTTCAGCAAACATTTTAGAAACTAAGTTTTAAAGCGAAATTAACGAGTAAGAGGGGGCATTATAAAACTGCGTATTATCCGAAGGGTTAAGCTTTGCCTAAAATCATTTCACCCCAGAGACAAATATTTGCGCTTGAAAGCTTTTACCAAAATTATGTTAGAGATAAGTGGGCGTCGTGGAATGTCGACATTTTTCAACTGATGAGATTTCGAAATAGACAGGCATTAATGAGGGAGTTCTTTGAATTTTTCATATTTGTTTTATCTACAATATGGGTAATAAAATAAAATAACTAAATATTCAGTCTCCCAAAAAAATATTTAGAAATCTATCTAAATATTTTTTTTAGTTTTCTCATCCATCCGCTTTACATTTGACACTTGCCTGACATATTATGCTAAAATATGCGCAATGTTGTTTTTTATACATATAGGTAAACAAACAAATGTGGGCCGCCTGTTGGGAAGCGGTTACCGTGACGCCTGCAACAGAAGAAACACATAATGAACCTCTAAGGACATAGTAGGTAAAATGACGAAGGAAGAAAAAATGAAATGAAATATGCACAATGTAAATACCCTTCAAGTGAGCAACCACAATTTTTGATACATAAAATAAATTAAATTTATCATCATCTACAGCATGACTTTGCCCACAGTAAAATAGCGCAATGTAAATTATCTTGAGTGAAAAAAAAAATTCCAACACATGCAATAAAATTACGTCTATCTATCTATCTATTCAGCCTGTATGCACCCACTGCTGGGTACAGGCCTCCTCTTTAGTACGCCAGTCTCTCCGGTCCTGCGCGAGAAAATTACGTAGGTAATGTAATTTTGCAGTGCTCACTAATTTCTTGTAATTTGGTTGTCATGTTACGAGCTGCCACCTTCGGCCGGATTGCGTGACGTACGAACTCTAGGGAAACCGAAAACATAATTAAGAGTCTCGCCAGAGTTGGCAACTTCCTGCAAGAATGGCAACTTTAATCGAATTAGGAACAAGCGGGAGATTAGCCACTCGTGGCTTTACGACACTGAACTCATTACGTTTACAATCAACAATCAACGTAAACTTTATTTGTTTGGTCCTAATTTTCTAGGCCCTAAAGTTCAATGTGTGGACTCTAGAATACCTATTCTGTGCTCTAGATCTCCAAAACAGTCACTGAGATAATTACTGGTAGGTACAGCTAGTACATGAGTAAGATATATTAGTAGAGTTGGCATTGTGACAGTGAGCCACAGAAGCCAAAAATAAATAGAAGCCAGTCAAGTCAAACCATTCAACCAAGACGCTCCAGTTTGCCACTGAACCACTATTTTATTTTTCTCACCCAATATTTGTAAGTTTTCCAATTCTATGAAGTACAGCAGCAAATAAATCATCCCATAATTACGCGGGTTATAAATAAAACAGATTGCAAAAAAAACAAACTAATAATTTCTTCTAAAGCTAAACATTTATAAAGTATTTTCCCACGACTTATATAATCCGGCCCGAAGGCCCAGTGGGACGAAACTTTTTCCATCCAGCACGAAACTTTGGAGCTCTTGCCTTTGATAAGCGATATTTTTAAACAATTTTCGGGAAAACATGAGTTTCCACGGAAGCGGCGTCAGTCAATAGCGGCAGTAATCATTTGAAGACTAGCTTGATTGATGCCCGGTTCCTATGTTCTACAAGCGTCCGAATAGTCGTCCAATGTATTATCGCTCAGCGCCAATGTCTTTGTTATATTTATGGAAATCTACTCCTTGGTCGTGAGGAAATGGTATTTTAAAAATCATTCATGTATTCATGACGATTTCAAATAATTCTTATGATTTTAACAAGCTTTGATTATATAATCTTGAATCAACTAACACTGAATGAATTAGTTATTTTGCAGTGTCTGCCAGAGTTACTAAAGTTACTACTACATAAACCCCGTTTCCTAAAAGAGGTTCTACTTCATACGGTAGGTGGTAGACTGCTGCGATAGGCAGTGTCGTGGGTTATGATCTTCCAGCCATAATAAAGCGGTCAACGTCATTTAGAAAACGATAGCAGTTAAGATACAAAAGCAACTTCAGAGTAATAAATTGAGTAAGTTGAAACAAAGTGCGTCGTCGGAGTTATCCGATGTGTATTATTGAACGGTTTGGATTTGCCTTGCACTGTTTACGGTTTTGTTTTGAATAATTTTATAGTCTAAACTAAACATACAAAATATACTTAGATGTTTGTTCTGTGTCTGGGTGTTACCAAAATGGAATGATGAAAAATGAGCAATCAATTGTTTTTTTTTTAATGATAAAAGTAATGGAACAAGCTGATAGCTCACCTGATGTCCAGTGGTAACTTCTGCCTATAACAATGCATTACCTCACAGAGCAAGTCCAATGAGGACGTGTCCTGTAAGGCAATGCACTGCGTCCATCACTCTGAGACGTAAAGTTCCCATAGTACAAGCTTTGCATAGTTTGGAACTAGAGAGCGGTGTGTCATAGTGTCCCAGAATAAAAATAAGTTAAAAAAACACTCAAATGAAATAAATTTATTTGCTCATACTAAATTCACAGGATCAAATGGAAAATCAAAAATTAAATTCAGAATCAACCCCAATGTAAATTTATAAAAATCCATCCACAGAAACCGCCCCAAAATCAATTTACTTCAAAGACAAGAATCTCATTTTATAACCTAGAAGACTCCTGAGATTTAACAAATTCCAAAAGACACATTTTAGTCCTAACTCATTTTGCAAAAATCTGCCTCCGTCACAAATAAAACAATCACTATTGATTTCAAGTAGAAGCGCAGTCGTCTCAACACTTCATTACTACGTTACGCTGCTTATTACGTAAATAAACAGTTCTAAATTGATACTACCTATGCATGTTTGAGCTGTGGGTGCCCATCGCATCGCTGCCAACGGCAATCTATCTGTAAGATGATGCATAAAATGCTTGGTGCTTATTTATTCGCGTCACGTGAAGCTACATTCACAAAGTCTAAACGACGATTCAAAAGATTCTTGCCATTTTACGGTCGTAGTTTTTCAGCGGCTAAAGCCTAACCCGAACTCGCAGATAAATTGCCCGAGTAGGAAATGAAATGTCAGTGAATTTCTCAACGTCTCGCAAACAGAGGATAATGGTATAAAGTCATCGCGATTTTAATTCGCAGTATGGGACGGAATGCCGGGAACACACCATTAGCATTTCAAATTTAGTACTAACAGTCTATGAAGTTACTTTGGTACTTTAATCTTAGAACTTTCTTGGGAATGTCTTCAGCAGCAAATTGTAATACTTACGATTGTGACTGGACTTCTAGGGGCCTAATAGGTCTTTGTCTGATCTAAAACTGAAAGTCATATTATTTGAAACGTTGCTTATTGCAGTGTATTCATGCAGGAACCATCTTTTTGAAGTATCACCACCATACATTTTTCCCCATTATAGACAAAAAATGCTTGTTAGTTCTATTAACTATTATTGCTACTTTTGTAACAGCGCGTTATGTTTATAGTTTTTATGATTTCGCAATAATTGATACATTAATAAAACAATACATATCTCAGCATAGATATGACAATATAAAGCAAAGATTTCAGTAGGATTTCAGTCAAAGCATATTACTATGCATAGCTAGCCCGCACTGTAAGCTAGGTAGAAGTTACTCAATCTGCAGATCTAGTCGCTAGATGCCTGCGAGATGAGATCTTTGCAAGGCGGTATTGCATCTTACCCTCGAACTTATAAACGATGTAGAGGCTTCTCTAAAGGCGGATTCAGGTTCTAGGCGAATGCTGGTTGAAACGGCTTGGCGAACTGTTCAGCCTCTGCTTATGAATTCGGGAGTCAAGAGTGTTGAGGAAAAATACGAATTAAATAAAATAAGCCTTCTTTAAAAGTCTTGTAAATGTAGATATGTGTCTTTAACAATAAAACTCGAAGTTATAAGAAATCTACAATACAATGTTTATAAATAATTTCTCTGTTTGTTTCAGACTCACCGGTCGCCATAAATCAAGCTTTTAAAAAACTCGTGTACCATCCGCCGAGTTGTAATAAACGTGGACAAGGGCGAGTTATACGTGAGGCCTGGGGTTTTATACTGGACTGCGTTAGTAAGGAAATATGGTAGGGTAAAAGTGTATACCGTGGTAACATTTAATTTAATGTACTTAGATTCCTTGCAAATTGTATTCTTAAATTGTTTTTGCAATACAAAAGACATTTTTACATCTTTGTCGAGGAAAAAAACTAACGATAGTAAAATTATCAGGCCCCGTAGTATGTAAGTACGTTTCACATATACCTACTACAAGTTCATGTAAATAAAAAATATTTTTGTATTAAAAATAATCACTTATGTAAACTTTCCGCTAGAGGCGCTGTTCAAATATCTGTATAAAATATTGTTAGTATACGTAAAATGTACACAAAGCATGGCTGGTTCCAACAAAAAACTGACAAGCAAGCAGATGGAGATTCAGAACCTATCCGTTTTTTCGCTCGCTACTGAACGCTAAAGACAAAAACGAAAAGGGTCGGGTCGGGTAAAAAAGGACTTGTACTCTGGTAGATCGTTTACCCGAAGCCAAGCTCTCATGAATATGACATCAGTGGCTGGACTGACCCCCCGATGTTGATGTATTCAGCGACGGCGATCCATCAAACGTGTGAGCTCGCATTAGGATGGGGGTATACAATACGGAGTCAAAAGTGTATGAGCTCAGGTTAGGATGAGGGTATACAGTATTGAGGCAGAAGCTGTTAGCAGGCTATTATCAGTCACTAACGTGTTATATCACTTTATACTAAATTTTGACAGATGAACGTCATAAATGAATAATCCACATTTTGGTCTACTAAATTGGATTTACCTACATGATCAGAAAAGGGTACAAGGTGCAAAAGCTGTACAATAAAAAAGAT
Organism: Eulithis prunata; assembly: GCA_918843925.1. Classification (NCBI taxonomy): domain Eukaryota; kingdom Metazoa; phylum Arthropoda; class Insecta; order Lepidoptera; family Geometridae; genus Eulithis; species Eulithis prunata. Next base: position 9,664,902 of record OU974012.1, read on the forward strand.
CAAGCTATTACAATCCGCTATGACTGGTATCACAAAGTTTTATATTATTTCAAGTAGAAATATTTCGGACATTTTAATATCATTAAGAAGGTATGATTTGAAATAAAAAACGTATTTTGATAGCTATCAGTCTGTTCATAGCCTAAGACAACTTTTGCTTGAAGCTAGCTAGAACCACCTTCCGTGCCGAGCTAGTTGTTTGCCAATTGCGTATGCATGAAGCTCAGAGTGGCGATATATCAAATCGATGAGGTATTCTGTTTGCTTACTGGGAAAATTGCTCTGTAGTATTCTGCCTGAATGAATATACTACCTTTTTTGAGTGTTCTACGTTAGATCGCGGTATTCATGGTAGTGGTAGACTCAGGACAACCTGGTCTACTCTCATTTAATTATCATCATAAAACTATGTAGTTGTTCGCACAATTTAAGCTAATTTTGAAAGGCCACTAATTCAACCGTCGAATGTAATGAGTTGGGCAATTAGATTATTTCTATGAGTGCATTAGTTAAATAACGGTAGCTCGTGTGGTTTGAATATACTTTAATCAAAATATAATTCTAAATATTGCAGTACTGAATCCAGATTAGCGTGTAGGTAAATTGCTTCCGAAATTAACGCAAAAATTTTACTAGGTAACTAAAACTTGTGCAAAAACAGTGTTAAAAACTTCGTGCTAATTACAACGCTGGAGGAAACTAAAACATCCCCACACAAAAATGATAACCTAAAAGTTTATCCGAAAAGTGCTAAAGTGATCAAAAGTGTGACAAAATGAGAAAGCGTCCATTACCACCGGTCCGTGAAGAAGTGACCCAGAAACCCTGGAAAGTGTTATGCGAGAGTGATTGGGTGGTTTACACACTGGTGGCGTCAGTTGGCGCTCTGACGTATGCAAATAGTTTTAATGGGGAGTTCGTGCATGACGACATCCCCGCTATAGTGTCAAACAGTGATGTAAACGGACGGAACGGTGTGTACAAAGTTTTTAAGAATGACTTTTGGGGGACGCCGATGTCGGATGCGAGCAGCCACAAGTCGTACCGGCCACTGACTACTCTTTCCTTCAGGTGAGTGCTTATTATGATCATGTAGACTCCCAAATGTTTATTTGACCCGATCAGTTATGGTGCCGTCACTGGCATGGTATAACAAACCCTACAAAGGTACTATGACGTCACTTGTTCCTTTTTGAGCACCAGGTGGCACTCTACGTAGGTTTATTTACTGCTCTTTTGAAGACGTATTTACTATTAAAAGTATCATTAATCGAGTTAGAGTTCAGTAACTACTACCATTAGGCGGAGTTTTCATTATATGAAACTTTTCAGTGAAATCTCAGTGGTTAATGATTAGGCACCGCTTTATTCATGACAGTTTAGAACATCAAATAAGTTTCACAATTTCATCAAACGCTTACTTTAAAGTTCTTTTTCTTTTGTTTTTCAAAATGTTAAAGCAAAAGAACTCGGCATCTCATCGTCGCTCTACGTTCAAATCTAAACTTAAGTGAAATGCGTACATTTGAAAAGTATTTTTCCACGTAAATGTATTTCCCGCGGTCCTGCTCTGCAGCTTCTAAGTACAGACACTGCAGGATCATCCATCATCTACGTAGCATCCAACGGCTGCCGACAGACGTTTTTACTCGGAATATAAAATAGGTTGTGTTTTGCCAAATATGAAGCTGTAATTAATGTACGAGGAGGATATTGTTTAGAGAAAAACTGTTTTGAATATCATTGAATATTTGTTTTTTTTTCAGTTACTTTAGCTAACTGAAAGAATCCAAGCTGGATAGTACCTACACGATGGATTAAATTCAATAGCATAATACTTTTTATTTAGCTGACGCGTAAGCACCAATTTTGTTCATGTAACAATACGGCAAAAAAAAAACTCATTGACGTTGGTACACTGATCGATAATGACCCGACACCAACATAGCATAAGCTCAAAATTTATCGTTCCCTGTACTGTGTAAAAGCTTCTAATGCTAAATGTATGATATTGACTCTGTCTCGCTATTGTGAAGGTTTCATTATCGTTTGATTTCCATTGCACCGATCAATACCAATCATCAAATTAGTTTAGTTACAACGTTTTTAGAATAATATGCAACATTCTATGCATACCATTCGTTACTGTTCTGGCTGACAATCCAATCGTAAAATCGCATAAAAATATTGGACATTGTGGAATTCGCAATATTTTTCCAATTGGAAACAATACCTACGCTGTACAAATTCACATGTTTGTTTAGTTTTTAAGTGGATTGTAGGCGGATGATATGTCAGTCAATTAAAATAGTTTTTTAGTACTAAAGTTAGAGGTTTCACAATAACTAATTTAGTTTCAGAGGTTCAATTTTTTACTCGGTATTGATTTGTTGCGAGCCACTACAGAGTGGTTGCTACCACAAGATAGCAGCTCTATCTTAGATGTCAAAAATACTGATGTAAATAATTTATGTATTTCTTTCCTAAAATAATATACTTATACAGTAATACAGGTTTATACAAAGTCTTGATTTAAGTACATAATAATATTATATTCAAATACCCATCTCTACACACTGCATCAGTGTGAAATTTGGAGATGGGGCAGTAAGGGCAGCTACCTTATCCAATAAAGCAAAGGTTAAAGACTGGTTAGTCTCCTTAAACCATTTTCCGGTAGCTGCCTTTACTACCCTGTTTCAAAAGTTCACCTTATATATATGAATTTTACATAAATATATAAAAGAGGTTTATCTTCCGACCCATCGTCAGAACATTCAATCACTAACAAAGAGTCTTATCAATGTTTTTATTTTCACTTCGCCTCCCGATTTACATAAGAGCCCTTAAGGTAAATGACCCTTCAAGTGACCCCTTTAAATCATACGTATCTGGCATCCTCCGGGTGAACACGGTACAATAGGCTACGTTTCATTCAGGTTAAAGTAGGTGCGGAAATAACTTTAGGCGTGTTTCAGCACCTCGACCGACTTACATGGTTTTGGGCAAAAGTGGCAACTATATACTTATTTAATGTAAATAGGAATAAGTAGGTATAGAAACTGTGTCTTGTTCATTTAGGGTAATTAAACAACATCCAGCTTTGTACAAAAACACCTCAAGCATTTTTTTTTATTTTGAGACCCTTTTTTTACCAAAAGTACCCTTTGATTACGAAAATTACCCTTTGATTACCAAAAGTACCCTTTGATTACCAAAAGTATCCTTGTATCACCAATAGTACCCTTTTATTACCAAAAGTACCCAATCGTATTATTTGAAAATACAAAATTCAAACTATTTACCTCTACAATCAAAACAAGCAAACAAGTGTAGATTTTATTTCCAAAATGTTACTGTTGTAAAACTAGCATCTAAGAAACATTAACTTTTACATTGTTACAAGGTCACTTTAACCTTTTACCCGAAAATAAAACACCATACATCATCCTTGCCATCGTTACGCCATTGGAATTTGCGGCTCCTGTCACAGCCAGTAATGACAGGTAGACACGCGACCTGTCACTGTCATTACTGCACTGCGACGTATCGTAGCGATGTTATCATAGATCTTGTAGATAACAGAGGTTTAAAAGACTACCTACACCTATTTTCCACGCTTTTATCGTTCCTGTAAATCGGGTACAGTGCTTTTAAAACAGAATTGTAATTCATGTCAATGTTGAAATGGTCGGGATTTTTTGTTTTTTTTGGGGTTATTTGGATCTAGGACTTAAATAATTGAACTCTAGACTTAAAGATAAGGCTATTCGATGTGCCTCAATCAGTTTGGGTTCAGTCTTCTTGGAAGGCCTCATGTGTTCAATTATTCTTAGGTGCGCCGTCTCTTAAAAAAACGAGATCGGTGATACTCTATCTCTATTTAAAGCCATTTTCCGAAGGTTTGACATGGTATTACAAGGACCAATTTTTTGCTTTCGTCTCCATTTTACTGTCTCGATTCTTGTCCCTTTTTTTACTGCCATGTCTATCTAGTAAAGGCATATTTATTTGCCACGGTAACTCTGCAGCCACGATACTGCTTACCGAAGAGAAATCGGCTTTAGTGGCAAGGGTTAAGGTCGGCGCTCTACATTGCTTGTAAGATTGGGCAGCGTGGATTCTTATGTGGATGAAAGGGGGAAATGAAACGTGTGATATGTAGATTTGTAGGATTACTGTTATTATTGTACGGGTCCCGTATTGTGGTTTAATGGAGCTGAATCGATTCTGTCTTCGTGGTAATGATAGGGGTGTGCGTTTACTTGGGTAGATTTCGTTTTGTACCAACATGTTTACCGATATGTAGCATGTTAATTGGGCCGTTTGGGTTTATAGGCGAATATTTATGTATGTGGTTTATATTCGGTATGTTGATGGAATGAGTCACGCGAGCTGCACGTTAATTGTCAACCAATCGTTTCTGTTCGTATTTAGTTTTTGAACTAGAAAGTGCTTGTTATAAGTAAAAATAGCTTTTTAATTTATGCCTCTCAGTAATGTTAATAGGCACTATACTCTACAAGAATTCATCAGCAAGAGAAATACCTCATACAATTTATTGTAATCGTAGTTTCATTAATTTCTTTCCTTCTGAATTTTATTTTTCTATATTCTATGATAACCATCGATTTTGAGGCCACCAGTTGTAACTCCTAATTTTACTGTTATCAATAAACCCGCCCTTAATTTAAACAAAACTGAAACTAGTTCAACAAAAAAGAACTTAAACGTAATTTAGGTAGCATCTAAGATAAAACTCCTCCACATACGTCTTAAATTCCTGCCTCCTAATACACTCCGCAAAAATTACCCGCAGAACTTACATCAAACGAACGCGCTGACATCCAGAGGCTTTGGCTGTTTTCACATTACCACCGACACGACACCGACACGACACCAGCGACTTCATACATAACTTAATAATTATTTATATCAATCTCCTGTTATTTTACAGTGTCTCTGTCATTGTAAGTTGAAAGAGATGACAAGAGACTTATCGATCATTTTTAGCTATAGTGTAATACTAAGCGACCAATATGAATAAGAGGGTTACTAGCTTACTAGTAATTAATAAGCGCTTTTACAGCGTGTCAGCGTTAATACCACGGTTTTGGTTTACACCGCTCTGTAGCTAATAGCTATTATGTCTGCATCGTGTAGCTGTCGGTACCTGCCCGTGTGCAAAAGTTCTTTTACGGCAGATGTAGGTCACACCCGCAGAGAATTTACAGGAAATTTCCTCATAGCTGCCTAGAGACACCTTGCTGAAATTCACGTAAAAAGATGGAATCTTGTGAGCTGTGTAAATATTTAATAAATCAACCATCGCGTGTCAGTATTCTGAATTCATACATTACTTGACTGACTTTCAACGCATCAACTGAATCATTCTGAAAATAAGGAAGTGAATTCCTAAAAATTCTACTGCTTGATTATGCAAGGAGGTTGCTTAGTCTGTGAGAATGACACAAAAACTCACAGACGCTTCACTAAATTATGTAGAAAGTGACTTTAGAAAAGGGCTTCAAACATTCATTCTAACTGGAAATACGCCAAAGGGCTGACAGTCTACCAGTGACCCCTTGCTACGTCACTGGGATCTCTGCATAAAATGTAAATATAAACATCTGCTTATACAGTGGACCAACATACTTTCTTCCATACAAATTATTATAAACTAGAGATGGCATTATGCATACATATGAGACATCCGATGTTTTTATAGATTATCCGGATTTTTTGGTCGCAAGTGTAGATAACATCATGTTTTTTTTTAAATATTCCAACTCTATCAAAGTTATAATAATAAAGTGAAGAAAATTCGTAACCCACGGATGCCTCAAGACAAAGCTCAGATGATAAATGTGAGTACAATGAGTCTGAAAATCCCCCGTGTAAATTAAACACAATGATGGATCGCAAGTCTTTGAGAAAAAATATATTTTTCGTAAGTGATTGAGCGAAGTGATTTTGTGAATAATCTTCAATATCTTACTTACAATAGCCGCCTTGCTTGTTTACGTAGCGGCTAAATATTTAAACTGTTGCCTGGCTTACTAATTAATAATTGAATAGACTGTCTTAAATATAGTTAAACTAGGTTTAAGGCTTAAGTTTTTTTACTTTCCTAAGAATAAAGCTGAAGATTAACACGTAGAAGTACCTAGTCAGTAAAACCTGCTGGCAGTAGATTCGGCATGAAACTTAAATGTGATAATGATAAAAAAAGAAAAAAAGAGGTGCTGTCAAAATGTCTTTGACATCTGACAGCTCAATTTTATTTTAAATGTTACCTTCCTATGAAATGAAATACGTAAGCGAAAGTGTAATTTTGCAGTAGAATACAATTTTCCTGATGTCAAAAATAAAATAAATATTTTGTTGACGGAATTATTATAAGTGAATTTTCGAAGGAAGAGTAAAATAACTATTGAGTAGAAGTCTGATGGGATGATTGCGAAATCTTATTGATCATTTTAATATAACACATTGAATAGAAATGTTTTTTGTTCATCAACTACCTGATTTGAATATAATATTAAATGAAATGCATCCGAGATACACTGCGCTGTGACGCTACAACGTTCGACAGTCGAGCTGGCGTTCACGCGCAATATGATTCGAATACCTACGGTTTACGTAAAGTGGCTACTACCTTTTCGTGCTCACATTTCGTATTTTTCATCATCAACATATCATCCTGTAAAAGTCCACTGGAGATAGAACTCCCGTATGGGTTTTGAGAAAGAACGATTCCAGGCTTTCTCCACCTACCGATTTTCAATCTCATCGGTCCAATTCGGAGTCATGTATTTTTTTTGGCAAAATGAAAATACATTTTCCAATATAAATTGTGAAGAAATGCTACTTCGTGAAACATTATTATCCATCTGCAATTATGCGGCATGAATTTATTTTTCTCGTCATACGGTGCGTGGAATCCTATGTCTTTTTCTGACACAGTAAATGATGAACAGAATGCAAACTTTGACATTTAAAATTATTATGGACCGTAATGTACTTGATACTCTGCTTGCTTAATCTCAAGGAAACTACAGAGCCTTCTAACATAAATTCTTTTCAACACACTTGCTCATAAAGTGGCTCTATGGTCACCGCAATTAGGCACATAATGACACCCATAATCAAACTGTGACTTTTTCATTGCTATAACTCACAAGTGAGTTATAGATTTTTTTTTTAAATTTTATTGGTCGTGTATCTTTGTTACTAAAAAAGTTTTTATTCAAAAAAAAGATCGTGTTCAATAGAACAAATAAATGAATGTTCCTATTTCATGCAACTTCTTATTTAAATAGATAATTTTAACTCGTACGTGTTTAATAAATAAAAGTTTCACTCAAATATAACTTTTGTTTTCTCTGTAACAAAAGAAAACTTTAAATTCCCCATTTTTTACGTGGCAGAATAGGCGCAAACCCTAAGCGCGGAAAATAAATAAAAAAAAAACCTCATCCCTTTAGTCTGTGGCCGATCGCAATGCGCGCGCATAGGAAAACTGATTAATTTTTCCCGCCATAGCGAAATATTTTTCACAACGCGTTTTCACTGTTGAAATTATAGTTATTTTATTCACAAGTGTGTTGAAAAACGTCGTATGATACACGTGTGTACTGATGATTACCGTTCTCGGCTTTCTTAAGACCCTCGCCTACGGCTCGGGTCTCAATGGCACCTCGGCGGTAATCACCAATGATACACACTAGTACCATAATGTACTATTACCAACGAACCCAAATAGGTAAGAATCGCGCCCTATTTATTTATACTAACTATTTATTGTGTACTAAAATAGCATATGGGTTGTATCATCATTATTTTATGTTATGTTGATTCCTGAGATTCCTGTCCATGCCTAGGGACTTACACGGGAATATTAGAAGAAGCTTTTCAATAAAAGAATTTTTTTGTTTTATATTTCTGACTCATAAATTATTTTACTTTTATGCTACTTACCTACTGCGTGTCTTGTCTCCCACGACCCCGCACTGTTTATAAACAAAAGAAATGAGAAAGGGGAGAGTGAAAAATTGTTCCGCTCAGAACGACGCGGCTCATATTTTACGTGAAATAATTGTAGGAAACACACAGAATTCATTTTATTTGAGACTCATTTCATTCGGAAATATTTCGGTTGAAATGTGAAACTTGGTAATTTTTTGGGAAATATTGTATTTAAAAGGTAAAATCAAAGGTTTTAAAGGTAACTTTTGCAATTATTGTTTTATTATTACTGTGTTATTTGTGTTGGGCTTGTGTCAGAACTCCTTGCCTGTTCCTCTACAGTTTGATCATGAGTAACAGGCTCAATTATATTAATTTACAACAGTTAACGTTCTATTCAGCTTCAACTATGGCTCGATCGATCTTCTGCTTAGCTGAAACGTCACTGTGCAACTGTTTAAAAATAGAATACCAAATAGTCTAAAAACAAATGAAAAGCTACGGTTCAGCTGAAATATTATTCTATTTTGATTTGTGGAAAATGTGCTGCAGTTATGAGTATTATGTTATCCAAATGTGCACTTTGCAAAAGAAATAAACAAATATTCTTAGACATTACACGCAATACATACATAATTGGATAAAAAATAATCCCTGCAATTTTACTAAATAAAACATAAATGAGTTTAAGGTTCCCTGACTGGGTGTTTAAACGGATACAAGCAACCTTTAAGGGAACAGTCTGACAATCATTGATATTGAATATCCTGCTTTAAATCGGCGTGAAATTTCTTCGGAAACAGATTGTGGAGCAATTCAAATTTATTCACAGCGGATATCGGAGGTAATGAGAGGGCGCGCGCCACTTCCTCGCAAGGTCGGAGGTGGCTTCAAACGACGATTGCAGCTAAAGTGGCCTTTATGATGTGCTTTTACAAGAGACGGCTTAGGAAGTTAAACAACATGGCCTTTGTTGAAAAGATCTAAGCGATGATAGAACTGCTTTTGAATACCACAGAATATCTATCAATGTAACTACTATACTAGCTATGTTAACATTTAATTTTGACAAAAATAGGTACAGTATCGGTCCTATTACAGGCACACGAGACCTCATTGTAATGCCTCACAGGGGACGTCCTCAATACACATGCTTGGAGGGAATGCATTGTTATAGATAGATGCTACCGCTTAACATCAGACCGTCTTCTTGTTCTAAAGCTCAATCTCACAAACTGCATATTCAATTTGTGTTGAGTCTCAAAATGACGAGCTCTTGTAAACAAAAAGTTTCCAAATGTAACATAAAAACTCCATTATAGTAACAACAAGTGATTAAACAAATAAACAAGTAGGTATAACTAAGTAAACTGCGATAATGGGATAAACACCGTGTTTTCCTTGTAACACCTCCATGCAAGCCCCAGCTCGTGGACCAATAGTACAAACAAAACTAATAAAAACACAGTTAGGATGAAACCACAGCTCATGTTACTAGCCGCTGTGTTACTTTTACCTTTGCGACCAAAAACCAAAAAATGTGCACTCTAATTTATCGCATTGGTATAAGTTTTTCGGTCGGAAATCTTGTTTGGATCAATGTGATATTTTTACTGAACCTTTGCATTGTTATTCTCTCGACCCTGAAGCTCTGCAATTTCACGTCATTACATTTAGTTATATTAAATCTTCAAAAATGTTGAAATGTGCGAGCGAGAAGGTTGTCTGACTTTACCCTTCGCTTTAACAGCTTTAAACTTGAATGGATGGGAAATGGGATTATGCTTTACGCAGCGAAAGAGATATAGGATAAAAAGAAGGTAAAGATATTTTTTTTGTTCACTTTCGTTGAGAGCTCTTACATTGTGTTGGGGCCTATTATACCTATCTAAACATTATTTTTATTTAAAAACCCAGCTTATACCCAGCAATGAGTCTGGCTGTGAATGATGATGATGATGAAAAGCTTTGGTGAAGTAACCCAGGTGTCCTTCTGTCTGTGCGAAAACGCAGAGTCACGTGATTGACGAGAGCTCACTCCCATGAGAGGCCGAGGGACTGACCGGGGGGGGCTACGAGGAGTGGAGGGGGGGGGGGATTGATTAATTCGTTTAATTAAAACGGGGAGAGGGAGGCATGTGTTCGTATTAAGAATAAAAATCATTTCTCCGGCAATTTTGCACAGAGCTTGTCTGTCGGTGTAATTAATGGCAGCCCGATAATTTGTAATTTTGTTTGGTATCGATAAATTGTAGGTGTAGATAGATATCTGGGTAACGAGCAAATGCTTCGATGATTTAGATGCCCGTTCAGCTAATTATTACTAATCATATTTTATAATTTTATATCTTCAAATGAAACCACTCATATTATATCGATCGAACTTCACTTAAGAAGTTAGTTTGATCTATGTATAATAGGTTACCTTTACTGCCCACTCAGACTATACCTACTAGTTTTTTATTGTCAGTAGTAGAAGCGCTCGTGGCGTAGCTTTCTTACTCAATCTTCACCGATTATCTAAGTTAAGCGATGTTCTGCACGGTCACTATTTGGATGGGTGACCGTTAGTGACAATTACATCAGAGCGCTTCCGTGCTTCGGAGGGCACGTTAAACTATCAGTCCCGGCTCTAGCAGTCATTGAGCCATGACGGAGGCCTGAAAACTCCGTCACCAGAGTTGGCCACTAACTCATACGAGCTTGCTTGCTATTGTTAGTATTTTTTTTTAATATTCTTGCGCAAAGTGGTATTTGGTAGTTAAAAAAGAACCATTTAAAAAGATAAAAGTAAAATTAAACAGTAAATAGGAGATTCTCGAGAAGACGGCACTTTACGGTCGAGAATTTAAACTCCATATTTTATACGCTTTTACGTAACGTTCACGTAAGTGCTCTTGAATTCCAGAGGCTTGTAACCGTAGCTTTTACAACGTACACGTAATAGTATCTGTACTATAAATCTAATGTATCATGTGATGGCTCTTAAAGTGAACTCCTTAGTGCTATATTAAAGTTCATTTATCATACAAGATCACTTACACAGTTTTGAATAACATTACGGAGTATTCTATTTTCGAGAAATATAAATGAAAGAACACTTGCATTAAAAAGTATAATTTGAGCTCAATCCTTAATTGGGGTTGCAATCTTTTTTCAATTTCTTGTTTCTACACTCTGAAGAACTTTACTTTTTTCTAAGTTTAGAACTTGTAATATCTAAACTTTTTTTACATGCATAAGGGCTCGATGGGAATAACCCATCATAATATGCATGGTACCCATACCCTTCAAACCAAAACACAGCAATTCGAGTATCACAGCTGGATTTTTACCAAAACTTCACGTCATTCGGCAAAATCCTGCGACAATCTTCGCCACTCAATCCGCACACAACATCTCATTCCCGTCACTCCTGTCATTCCACGTGACACGCCCGACGCGTGACAAATGACGTGAGCTGTCACTATGACGTGACGTTATTAGTATCGCGAGCGAGTGTCTTGATAATGCCAAGCAAGGTTAATGAACAACATTTACTGGAAACATCGGCTTGTTAATGTGAAAAAAAAAGATGTATGATAATTATTTTAAAAAACTTAGTTCATATTATTAAAATATTAACGTTCTATTTTCAAACTGCATATTGCAAAATCTAATGTTAAAAATTAAATGTGGTTGGTAAAATTGTATAAAGAACGAAATACAAAGAAAACACCTAAAAAAACTTCACGAATATCAATAACGTATTTACCAACTATGTACTAATAAATTGTTTCTGTACCCGATTTGTATATAAAAAATGCTAATTTAGAGTAAAACCAATTTTGATAAATATAACAAGTGAATAAACTCCAACATCAAACCCTATCATCCCCTATCAAACGGGGGCTGATAACATTTGAAACTAATACTTTTTCATGTAGCAGTTTCGTAGCACCTCGTAGCACCTCGTAGCACGTCGTAGCATTTCGTAGCTTCATGTATACGCGGTGCTACACTATACTTTACGACAAAAGATGAGCCCCGACTGTGAGTTGAGATAATGACGTCATTTACCGTAATTACATCGTCTGAAATAAGATACGACCATAAGCACGGAACACACACTAGAATAAGGCTGTATGCTTCATAATGAATGAATCGCGTATTTAAGCTTATTTGTTTTGTTTGTGTTCATTTGTGCAAAATGTCTTAGACAGTGGTTAGTTGTACGTGGTTGAAAAATAATAAAAATATTATAATAAATATTAATATAAATAAATATTCACGGACACTTAACACAACGCCTTCTAGTCCCAAACTAAGCAAAGCTTGTACGATGGAAACTAGATGGCTGATAGAATACATATATACATTTTTTTTTGTAAATACATACTTATAATACATAGAAACACCCAGACACAGAACAAACATCTATGTTTACAACACACAAATGTTTGTTCTCGGTGGGGATCGAACCCACGACCCACAGCACGGAAGGCAGAGCTACTACCGACTGAGCCATGACGTCTGTCAGAATACAGATAATAATGAAAAAATTTTATTAACTTATTTACAGTATCGTGTTGGATCTTTGTGAATTGTGTTTTTATTTAACTGAATAAAAAGTTTTCACGTAGCATTTTCTCAGTTTGACAATAAAAAAAAATCAACCTTATTATTTTTGCCAAAGGCAACAGAATTGTTGCCATTATCAAGTTTTTTGCCAATTCTATCAAAATTTATATTTTACGTAAAGATAATTACAAGACCACCTTAAAAGCAATATTTCAGTATTAGTTAAAGGGTGGCCGAGGATACAATTACCGACTAATGTTTATAAAGCTGTTTCCATTAGCTTATCAATATTTAAAATCACCGTTAGAAGCAAAATATTGCTTACGGAAATGGTTATTTATCGCGGGAAAAACGTAAATTACCAAATAGGTCCGTTAATGGCCATTTTATGGTCTCGTTAGATATTTGTGCGATTTTATACGCTTGAAAGCCTTCTGGTAATGCACTTTAACCCGTGGCTTTATTATGATTGAAATGTTTGTGCGCCGTTTAGAATATCGTCTTTGGAAATTATCTTAGATCAAATAAAGAAACCTAAGACCTACGTCCAGCACTGCAGTGGACCGATATAGGTTGATGATGATGATGAAATAAATCAAATAAATATTCACAGACATTATCACATAACGGCTTCTAGTCCCAAATTAAGCAAAGCTTCAAAATAAAATTAAATGTTTTTTGATTTTTCGTGTATTTAATTGATTCGGTGATTTTTTTAAATTACAATGTCGGTGACTTTGAAGTTTTATTTTTACCAAAAAATTTGCTTTTTATGTCTGTCAATTCACTTCTACCTTTAAGACATTTAGATTGTAAAGCTAATCTAATAAATTTATGAGACTCTTTTGAAGCAGACTGTCAATCAACGCACAAAATTAGGATCAAAGATTTTAACTAAATAATGCGTATGCTGCTATCACGCGAGCAAAGCCGCGGGCGACAGTAAGTATATAAAATAATTCCTAGTAATAAAAACTATTTAAGTAACAGCACTATCCAAGAAGCGTTCCATCCTCGACCAAACCAAACTTTTAGGTATATTTTCATTTCAACCAACAACAAATCTCAGAGGTCAATTGGAAGGGCAAAATAGATAAACTTGGTCAAAAGAGGGTTCCCGAAACTTTTGATAGTTTCTAAGTTATTTCACAACGTATGTGAGGGATCTAGGTTTATACAGTCAGCACCAAAAGTCGCTTAACCAATTGCGTTGTTAAAAAAATAATAATTAATAAGCAGCTATATCATTGAAATTAGTATTAAGATACAATGATCTACATCCAAACGAATAAGATCCAAAAGATAGTTGGACAACCTACATAAACACAAACAGTTAGTATAGATTGTTAATCAATTTATGTTGCTGACTGTATATCTATCTTGTTACTTGCAGCTGGGTTTTTTTTTTTTTTTTGTTCTGGCACTGGAGGCTTGTCCTTTTGCCATGTTTTTTTTGGTTTTCTTTTTTTTTGGGTTTTCTTAAATTATTCTGAGATACTCGTACCTACTAGAAAAAGTAGCCAGTGTTTAAATAAATATTGGTGGTGCAGAGTACAATTATGTTACTGTAGTGGCAACACTGGATGAGAAGAGCCGAAGACCGGAGCTTCTTGAAAGGGATCTAGTCTTTAGGCAGAGTTCGTAGTCTAAGTTTTGTTTTGTTGATCGAAACGACTATCGAAAAGCGACTTGCGAAGTATTTTTAGTATGAAAAATTCTAGCGCCTTTATCGGAAGATTTATAAATATTTTTTTTGCATGTCCAGTGTTTTTTCTAATCGTTTACTCGTCTTATTCTATCTACAAGTTTAGTGATGGTTTTTTTTTTTCGTTTTAAAAATAACTTCTAGTTTGCTGTTTTGAAACATTATACCTATTTTAATGTCACATGAAAAATACAGTTTACAAATGAATAAACTGTCAAAGTGGAGCTACAATTTCAATTAAAAAGGTTTTCAAAGTTGCCTTCTAGCACTGTCAATGACACAAAAGGTTTTTTTGCGTTTTGTTCGTCCAATTTTTTGTTTTAAATTAATTATACGTCTGACGTAGAATGGGGGTGACATTAATTTGATTAATGAGCGCTTTTTCTCAGACAAGTATAACTTAAAGCCACCCTTACACTGGTTGCTATAAAAATATACATTAATTATTTTCGAAATATCGCAAGGGATTTTTATAATGACCTTTGACCTGTTTTTAAAAGTTTTTGAAAACTCAAGACTCAGTACATTTTCGAGCCTTTCAAATTTTATCTTTGATGATTCCACCGACGATTGATTTTTCAGTTTATTAATTTTTGACTACTGTAAAACCTTTTTACTAACACGATTCAAATCTTAATTAACTTAAACGACTTTGATCTATGCTTGAGTAAAAATGAAAATAACATGCTGATTAATCTCACTCCTGCTTCATCACGGGCTACGTTGAATACTTATAATCATAAGTACTCCTAATTAACAAATTAAATTTAAAAAAAATAGTCTAAGGGCCTTTTTCACCATCTCTGTAAAAAATACTTTCTTTCTTTTTGACTAGTCTAAAGTAGAAACGAAAACATTTTATAGCCGATGGATAATACAATCATGAGATGGTGAAATAGGCACTGAGAGCTCTCAATAAATATAACATCTACATTTGCGTAAGGAACACAGTAAAACTGAAGCTGTAAGCAGATCAGCCTTTTTCGGTAATAAGCTTGTTGATGACCAAAGAGAGGCTACAACTTTAGGGTATGTTATCAGAAGGACGCAGACCTGTCTTAACCAGCATTGAAGGGATCGCTGTAATTATAACAGGGGTCGTTTTGACCCAAACAGACCATGAAAAGACCGAAAGGATTAATGAGCTTAACCTTATAAATACGAGCTATTTCGTAATTCTGTTCCGCATTCGTGAGCGTCTTCACCGATGCCAAATTGGCGGGACCTCCGGAGGGAACATCCTCGGCGTGTTAGAAGAGATTTTAGTTGTGTATTCGTGTTGCTACGTGTACGGCTAGGAAACTTTATGCGGTGGCTATATTTTTGTAAATAAAGCAGGCCCTATCGCTGTTTTCATACAGTTCAAAAATGACAAAATTGAAAGAGTTATCAGGTGTTATTTTATCAAAACAGTAATAAAAATATATTATTTTTTCACCGCAGTGGGGATTGTATGTAAGCAGGAGTAACATACTTTTCTTAAGAAGTTAAGGTACGTAATGTACCAGATGTCACAACCTAGTACATAAAGTAAATACACAAAGAATTCTTGGTTGAATACATAGATCAAAGCAAATTCCGCTGATATGTGAATATTAAAAAAAATCTTTTTTGTGGACGTATTTTTCCCCTCCATCTTTTAGGCCTCTTTGTCACTTTTGACACCTGTCGCTTATAGCTTTTGGCATTTACCTATATATATTTTTTCGTCAGGCTGAAATGAAAGAAAATAATAATATGATTTTGAAGGCAGATACTTTGAAGGCTGTGAAGCTATATAAAGCAATCTACCTACAACAGAATTTTATAGCAGTTTCTTCCAAAAAAGGCAAAGGTTAAAAAAATTAAGAAAAAAGCTCAAAAAGAGGTAAAAAGTACGCTTAATTTTTTCCTCGAATTATTCTCTTTTACAATCAGGATCTTTCAAAGACGTTTCACAGCATATTGCTAAGGTTCACTGATTATAGTTCTTGCGTCTCAGTGATAAGGTTTAAAGTTAGATAAAAAGTTGTACCTTTGTGCCCCAAACACCTAATCTCAATTATTATTAAAAGCAAACTCTGGAGTCGGGAATAACTTTCATTTTAGCGTTCTCGATTCAAGTTGATATGATCCATTCCCTCTAAGCCCGGCTCTGTAGGTACCTAAAGTCCTTATCCCGTGGGTTGTCAAAGAAAATCCTGTTATAGAAAGTTCTGACCGCCTAGAATCCGTTTCAAATAAGTCAAACTTTATATAATCAACTTCACTTTGTTATTGCGTTTATGGAAATACTCCATTGTTTGAAATAATATAAACAATGGTAACATTGCCTTTCAAATGACGGATAGAGGCCATTAATAAAAAAAAGAAGAAATACCCCATTGCTGACCCTTCAGTCCCATTTGTATTTTTTTTATTAAAACTACCTTTTGATTGTAAATAAACTTTTTCGTAATGTATTGTAAAATGCTGGTTTTTCTCATTTTATTTTCTTCTTCCATAATCGGTCCCTCATTGTTGAGGATCGTGACTCCCTGCCAAGGTCCTGTGGATAGCGGCTCTCCATTCGGAGCGGTCGGTGGCCTGATGAAATGCCCGGTGCACTGGCATTTCCAGTTGTTCCGATACTTGGTCCGCCCAGCGCTTAGGACTGCGCCCTTTCGGTCTTTTGCCCTCTAGTTTACCTGTTACGATTAGTCTCTCGATGTTATCGGTCGATTTTATTTTAATTGAACTGTAAATGATAGCAACATACTCTACCACTCCGGAACAATGAGGATCTGATGTTAAGTGTCCAGATGAGTTGGCAGCGTGCCTGCAAATATCTCATAACTCTTCAATTGGTGCTTCCAGTATCTTACTTCAGGTGCTCAAGTGGGCTCAGTTTTAAGCTCTTTGTAAAAGCCAGATATCAGCGGAATACCAGCCGAGTAAGTCGCTACGTTACATAGCTTTAAGAATACTGAATGCTATTCTATTCCAAAGATTTAAATGAATATAAAATGATGTTGAATTTTATGTTTGTGACCGCAGGAAACGAAAGCCAGAGAGACTCAAGTAAATAAAAAGTAAAAATTCTTGTTTTGCGAAAAAGTGTTGTTAGTACATTTAGAAGCATATTAAGGTTTTGGATATAATGGTGAGTGAAGCAGCTAAGTAATAGAAGCTGATAGCATAAAATACGGTCTAACTTACCCTGTCCGCCTCTTTCCCTGTCTGAATTATAAAAGACACACTTATAGGAAACTCTAAAAAATAAAAAATATACTAAGGCAAAATTTTTGTTCGATAAAATCATACTAGTCTTAAAACTAAGTGAAACCTAAGTCAGTTACACAAGGTGAAGTCTAAATAAAAATTTTGCGTAGTTACAAAAATTAATTTATTATTCAACAAAAAAAAGCTTTTTCTTCATTTTCCTACCTATCACAATCAGGTATACTTATTCCGAGAATATTAATTTAGGGAAGACGAGAGTACAATCGGTGACACAATCTTTTTAAGTAAGTTATTTTGTTGAAAGATTTTTGACCAAAAAAATTTGATTTCATTTAAAGTACGTTATAATTAGACTAATTATATTAAGACAGTTTGCGCAAGTGTGATGAGGTTTTCAGAGTGTTTCTAGTGGTGGAAAAGTCAGGTGCAGTTGTATGTACACGTAAGTACTCGCGTGTCCATCATGCTCCTCATCGTACAAAATTAAAGACCTCATCACCGGCTCAGTCAATGCTGTGGAAGTAGTCACCTTCCGGTCAAGTATTACGACAGAAAAAGATGACGGCGGCGCCACCTCGACTAAACAGACGTGTCCATCATGCGTGCTCCTTATTAAGCACAAAGGTAGACCTTATGACCGGCTCAGCCAATGCTGTAGACGCAGTCACCTTTTAGTCAAAATGGCTTCAAAGTATTTTGCATTTGCAACACGACATACGATGGTGGTGCCATCTCAACTTAACAGTGACTTTCGGCTCGAGTGCAGCACACGCAAAAGCATTCGCGAGAGATTTTGTATGAAACCCGGATAAGCGCCTCTACCGGGAGATTTGAGAATTGTGCAATTCCCAACAAAATTTCTCGTTCTGCGAATGCGTTTGCGTGTGCTGTACTCGAGTCGAAAGTCAAAACAAATGCACAGACTCGGGGCTCAGATCATTTATGGAGCGGTACACTGCTGTGGCTGACTGTACCGAGATCGTTTAAACTTGCATCCACAGTTAGAGTCCCGAAGCGCCACGAGCGAGTAATTACGACGTCTTGATCAACTTTCATGAACTCTCGCTTTATTCTTTTTACACGAGTTCTCACTAGTCAACATTTTATCGAGGGTCGCTGTCCACTGAAGCACTGGAGACTTGCTTGTTTATTTACAGACAGTAGCGGATTTAGTGTTTTGGTTTGGGACTTCTGAGAGGATCTCGATTCAGCAATTAGAGTTTTTCTCGATAAACGGTTGAGTCTACCCGGAGCTTTAGAAGAGTCTAGAATCTAGACTCATTTAAAGCCTAGTATACCCAACTGCAACAGCGCCACCTCTTGGATCCGCTAGTATATACAGAGCCGAAGAAAAACTCGGTTTTTCTTTAAACTACAGAACAGTAAAATGTTGATCCAAGCATTAAACATTGTAAGCTCATGCTTATGTCTTTATCTTATGTACCTATTTTCCATAATTTGACCTTTACTATAAGAAAGTTTCAAGTTCGGTCCAAGTGATTCGTTTTCAATCGTTGGAGCAAACTAATACTCGAGTGGAGACCGCGTTTAGGCAAGCGTAGTGTAGGACGCCCTCCGGCTAGGTGGGGTGACGATCTGAGACATGTAGCTGGCAAACACTGGATGAGAAGAGCCGAAGACCGGGCTCAGTGGCGCGTCTTGGGAGAGACCTACGTCCAGCAGTGGACCTATATAGAATGATGATGATGATTCGTTTTGCGTTTTCTGCACTTTAGTGGACAGCGTGCCCAACAGTATCTCGTAGCAACGCCAGTTACAAAACTCGCAGAAATAAGTTGATGAAAAACTTAGATTCTTTGCAGCGAATCAAAAAACCGTTTCCGAGTAAAACACTTTTTTGTTTTTTCTACTTTTAGTAATTTGTTATGCTACTTATGCTATGAGTACTGAGGGTGATTCCTTTAATAAATTAAATAAATTAATATTCATGGACATTTCATACAATAAAACTAAGCAAAGCTTGTGCTTGTGTGAAAACTAGATTTTGATACAATACGATTCTCTGAGACCTACGTCCAGCAGTGGCCTGATATAAGTTGATGATAATGATGACGTTTCTTTGTATATTAATCTTTGTATGATATCTTTATCTTTTACTTAATAAGTACTCAACAACTGCAACTGCAGATAGGTTAGATATCTACATAAGCATAAATAAATGGTTAAATTTAAGTACTTGGACTTAAGGTTTTGTGAATATTCCGGTAAGTGGTTACTGTACATTTTTGAAGGGGATTTGAAGGTTGGATAACGCCTGTTATTTTACACCTTCTTTCGAAAATAGCAAAAAAAAAAAACAAAACCAGATAAACTACTTACAAATCGTTAAAAGCAACTTGAGGTTGAAAATATCTTATTTAAGAGCACTCCGCTAGCGTAATGTTTTTCTTAAAGTTTCGGGACTTCGGGACGGACCGAAAGTTTAAAACTTTCCCGTGTTTATTCTAAGAACCTAGTTGTAAATGTAGACAGATATTCTATTCTCATACTTAACACATACTATCAAAATTTGTGTAACGAGGTCTGCATACGAGGTATACAAAACTACTCCCAAAAAATTTGGGGCTATAATATTTATATCCCCAAATTTTTGGGTAGTTTGGGGCATAAAGACTCTGTTGTATCACTGTTGGTTCAAAAGGAAAGGTTGCTTATAATTCATATTGATAGGTACATTAACTCCCCCAAAGTTTTTGGGAGCGCTCCTGTTACACCTAATGTAAGACAAATTGTATTTACTCATCAGGCAAATGATTGAGAGCACATTGAAAAGTCACTGAAAATATATAACATAAAACTTAATGTCCTATGACTGAAGTCACCAGGGTGTGCTTATTGGATAAAATTAAATATGAGAGTGAGCGGCATTTAAATTCAACACAAAACGTAATAAAAAAAATTGCAATAAAAAATATAGGCTCACGGTCTTCGAGACTCTTATCGGCAGACATCTCGGGATCTGTTGACACTAACTATAATACCTTCAAGATCTTTTAAAGGTATCGTAGGTAGGTTTAACACATACCTTTGCTTTAAACGATTTACTTATTTAGTACATTTCCTTGGATATGAAGTAACTTACTCCACCTGCGCCGCCGTCCCAAAGTTACGCCAGGCAATATAACATTTCCTTTGGCATTTCCGTACCTTTGTCGGGACAAACTACTCGTACATACAATTGAGATAAAAGGCGAAGTGACGAACTAAAGCTTACGCGTGTCACAGATACGCGGTGATGCGCATAATTTATTTAAGGGTCAATGTGCCCATCAGGAAAAAAAAACTCCTTAGTAATTGTCTTGTTGTTGAATTAAAAGGCAGTCACAATAAAATAATAAATAATTTGCCACACAGGATCCGCACAAAATGGACTTAACTACAATAGACAATTCGTAAGTACCATTCTTTTAAGGTCTAAGCTCTTCGTGTGATGACAAAAAGAAATATTTCCAAGAAAATTCACATTATAGGTAGTCCATTTAATATGTAATAGAAAAATACCGGATTAAAGACGATCAAAGTAGTCTGTCTTCTTTATTCTCTTCACTCAGACTAAGCTAAATACTACACACCTAGTTTCATCGCTCCGTGGTCTCAAATACCGACACATCCATACCCCGGGGTCTAATTTAATCAACACAGACATCTTACACGCAGGTACGTACCACACGGCTCATGAAAATTAATGTGGGCCCAGTACAAATAGGCGCTTAGGCCCATAACCTGCGAAATAATTATTTTCACAGGAATTACTTGGCAAGGTTTAGAATATGCCTGTTTATTTTGGTGATCGGCTTTTGTTGTAGTAAAGGTGACCTTAGAACTCTTAGTACGGATTGTAAAGGTGACCTTTGGAGCGTGTAATTTAGATGTTACTTTCGATAAAACCGCTGTGGTTTTATTTCCTTTTTTCTAGTATTTTTTTTGTCAAATTATAAAAATGTTATGTAATTAGTGTACCTACTCTTTTATTATTTTTACTTTAGTTTTTCAATTTACGACCAAATTTCATTTGTTTATTTATTTTATCTACGTCATAAATTAATGCCAAATATAATCACTTTTTGTGAACCATATTGACATACTGTAGCTATATTTTACTTAATCTTGTACCTAGTGTTATTTTACCCTAGCTGCTTGTTATTGGTTAGAGTTTAATCAAACGGTCAATGCCTCCACTTTTCTAATGAAAAACTACCCGCTAGTAAAATTAAATATTAAAATGTGTATGTAAAAATATTAAATAAAAGTTTCTGTTAGCACAAAGCGTCCGGCAAAGTTAGGTTAACTTCCATAACTTAGCGAAAATGAGCTACAACGTTCCATGGCTGCAAACTATTTTAAACTTTGTAAATAGTATTTTGTTTTGTTGCGAACATTAGCAGAATGTTAGTAAAATGTGCAAGCTTTGCTTTGTCAAATGTAATTTTGAGTTTTGGATAGCTGCTTATTTTGCTGTTCATATACCTAGCTTGTTTATTCAGCACACGAAGGGTAAGAACGCCGGTGTAATTACAGGCACATGAGACTTCCAGATCTTTACGTCTCAGAGTGATGGACGCAGTGCATTGCCTTACAGGGCACGTCTTCATTGGACTTGCTCTGTGAGGTAATGCATTGTTATAGGCAGAAGTTACCACTTAACATCAGGTGAGCTATCAGCTTGTTCCATTAGTTTTATCATAAAAAAAAACACAACTGACTAGGCAATTGGGAGGGTATCCTACTTTTGCTTAGTTTATACAGCATGTATCTACAATGGCGACGAAAAATTTACACACGGGTAGAGCTACCTATTAGTATTCATAAAAAAATTATTAAAGTACAGTCAGCTGCACAAAAATGTGTAGATCATGCTGTAGATCTAGAAAACTTAGTATAACCTTTTTTAAGTGAACCTTTTTTTATTGAACTCACTGAAACCATTCACGTTATAAAACTATTATACAGATAAAATGTAATTTCTGTCCTAAAATATTTTCTTTCCTTTCAAATAAGATATTCAAAGACTAATAATTATCTTTTGAAAACTAGTTCAAGCTTTTTTGTGCGAAGTTTCTAAAGCCCACCTGATGGCATACCATCTCATTGACATCTCGAACGCCATTGATGATGGACTATTAAGATGTTATAAAGAACATTTTGAGTTTTCTTTTTCTTCTTACCATTCGTTCTTCTAGTGGGACGACCTAGTGGGACGAACAGGAATGAACGGTATATTCTTCGACTTTGAAATATAAGAAGCTTATTAATTTAATATTGAATATCAAGTATGCTTATAAAAATGATTGCCAAATGCCCATTCAGTTGTAACTGAAGGTTTTTATATTCCACATTAAATGAGCCGCCTCTAACTGCCCATCCAATAAAAACCAGATCTCGCCAAAATTGTATAAATTGGAGAAGGTATTTAGTATTTTCTGTCGCATTTTTTCCCTTTGTATCTACTGCACCTATTTTTTTCTGTATTTGAACAAAATAAATACTCATTGGTTCCTTGGAGATGGGCGTTGAGGCTGCTACTCAGTTGTAGCCTCTTCTTTTGATTTGTACCTAATACATATAGTATTCTTAAAAACTTATTACTATAAGTACACTGAGATTTGATTGCGAAGCAGTGATTGGTTCAGGCACTCTGTCCACTGAATCAACAACCTACGCTTATTTATTTAGCGGTATATTCATATTGGTTTTCTAAAGCTAAACTAACTAAAATGTTTGCTAAATCTGTTGTCATCTCTTTTCATTGTCATGCAAGTTACAATGATAGATCATTTTTTAAACCCGCGCTGAAATAACAGTTGGATATTAATAAAGGGGTTAAAGTCTAAAGTTGAGCTGATGAATATGCTCATAACTTGGAAACGGCTGCATCAATATTCGCCAAACATGCCTAGAACAATCTGAGATAATCCAGCTAAGAAATAGACCCACACCGCCGTCAAACTTATAACACCCCTTTGTTTTTCGGTTGGGGTTTAAAAATAATCTCTAGCATTTCTAGTTGTTTTTTTACTCCCTGGTATTTGTAAAGCTTCTCAGTTTGAATTGAAACACAACTTTTAAAGGAGTCGGGATATTATTGAAGCCTCTTAGATATTCAATTTGTGGGACTTTCCAATTTTTTTCAAGAAAAATAAATAGGCAACCCAATAAGGGATTACTCTTTGAGTTCTAAAAACCATACAAAAGGTTAAGGGCCCAAAGGTCATATTTTCATTAATTAAAATCATAGAGCTTCACAGGGAAAACCAGCTTCCTTTTTACCCGACTACGGAGAAGTAAAAAGGAGGGTATGATTTTGACCGGTATGTTTAAGATATTATATTTCATACAGTTTCTGTTCAGTCTAGTAACATTATTGATTGTTTCCATGATACATGTAAAATTAATCTTTGTTTGTATTGTAATACATAGTTTGCGAGTAGAGTACCTAGTAAATTAAATAATTGAAGGGTCTTGCCTCTGTATGCGACATCTGGTGTCTTGCAATAACATTGCTTGCTTTTTATAGGTCCGCATCTCTACAAAAAAATTGCCGTAACTAGTTCCACCATACCTACAATAGCTTGTATTATCTACCCTTCATTATTTCAGTTTCCAGGGCGAAAATGGATCTCTAAGAAACAGAAGCGCCACTTTTATAAAAGTGTTATTATTTTTAAAGTGTATATATACGAGAAATAAATCTAATTATAAACAAAAACAAAGAAGTTAGTACAATAAGAAATATCAGTGAAAACCGATTGTAAATCAACTTATGTCCTGACTGCCCATAACCCAGCAAATAGCCCCATTATGGTCCATTTATGTTGTTCAAGTCCAGTTTAAATAAGGAGGTCTCGGAGACCGCACGGTCGTGCATATCCGGAGGACGTGCTAAACGGCCTCCCGAGGCCATTACGGCTTTTCGAAAGATTTCCGATGCCATTTGAGGTCGTTATGCGATACAAGGCATGTGGACGTGAGCAGGGAGGCTAGGATTAAGATGTATTAGGAGTCTGTTAATATTATGTAGGCTCACGCGCTATCCGGCTGCGGTCACAGCGACCGGCCCGGGTCTCTTTCACAGAATACATGCCTCTACTAAGATCTATGTAATGTTGCTGTTATAAAATCGCTCAATATTTGTATAGAGCAAGTTTGTATCAGCTTAGTGGCCAATTCTGGTGACAGAGTGGTGACAGTTTAACGTGCCCTCCGAAACACGGAATCAATCAGATGTAAATACCATAGTGTCACCCATCTAAATAGTGACCGCGCAGAACGTCGCTTAACTTAGTGAAGATTGACTAAGATAACAATCGTTTTTCATTCATACCCTGCCGTATTCATAGGCTTACTTTTGCATAACATAAATAACAGTACTAGTGAAGTAGGCTGTGCCCGTCACAAAACGTAAAGCTAACGAATGTTTTTGGAAAGCGCCCCCCAGCACTCACAAATAAATTTTTATAGCCGGAATTCGTGTTCGCATTGTACTAAAGTACTTCTCGCGCTGGTATTTCCTT
Source organism: Eulithis prunata (assembly GCA_918843925.1). Lineage (NCBI taxonomy): Eukaryota > Metazoa > Arthropoda > Insecta > Lepidoptera > Geometridae > Eulithis > Eulithis prunata. The sequence goes on from OU974012.1 coordinate 9,689,868, forward strand.
GGGCATGAATTTGTTATGCTTGCCTTTGGGTTAAATAAACAATAACAAGTATTGTTGGGTAGAAATGAAACTGCCGTACCTACTTAAATTATTGATTAGGCCCAACAAACAATGTGAAAGTTCTAATGTGAATGCTTTAGTTTAGTTTGTGTCCATTCGTTAGTGTTGTGTCATACGTATAGTATTATATGATCTGTGGTTTAAGGTAAGTTTCGTTTACTAACTCTATGGGTATCAAGCCTGAAAAAAAAGTTTTTTTTTGTAGTTTGAACTTCAACCAAATCCACTACTCAGATGCTACCCATAAGCTAATCACAATTTTACTTCACACCTTTAGTTCGTGAAAAAAAACCTATTGTGTACGAATCGCATTCGCAAAAAAACTTGGTAGTATCATTTTGTACCTTTTTGATGTTGTTTTATTACAGCCCTTTACGAATACAATAAATATTATTGCAAATACAAAATACAAATACAAAATGGTTTATATATACAAAAGTGTACATGACAGGAATAGGCAATCATAAATAGGTTTGCAGCTTTTCATAGCCACTTGAGTATGCCACTGTGACATTTTATTTCCTACTAAACACTGTTGTTAGAAATGAAAGGGCAGATATTCTGAGTTTCACATCTAGGTAGCTACGTTATTATTTCCTGCATGCTCCGGGCGCGGGCCTGGCTTGCGGTTATCCTTACAAAGAGCGGGCCAAGTTGCGAGCTCGTTTGCCTTCGCACGGAAAATAATATGATTATGCTGTACAAAGAAAGCGTTGTTCATGAAACTGGGAGCTTGTACCGGCACTGGTGTGCCGAGCTGATCTTATTTCTGTGGAAGAAATTAAGCCCTTAAAATAGAATTAGTAGAGTTGGTAGTAGAATAAGTAGAGTTGGTAGTAGAATAAGTAGAGTTGGTAGTAGAATAAGTAGACTTGGTAGTAGAATAAGTAGAGTTGGTAGTAGAATAAGTAGAGTTGGTAGTAGAATAAGTAGAGTTGGTAGTAGAATAAGTAGAGTTGGTAGTAGAATAAGTAGAGTTGGTAGTAGAATAAGTAGAGTTGGTAGTAGAATAAGTAGAGTTGGTAGTATAATAAGTAGAGTTGGTAGTAGAATAAGTAGAGTTGGTAGTAGAATAAGTAGAGTTAGTAAAATAAGTAGAATTAGTAAAGTTAGTACAATTAGTGGAATCAGTAGAATCAGTGGAATTAGTAAAATTAATAATAGTAAAGGCAAGTGTCTATTACTGGCTCTAATTCTGGTACGAGTAAGATGCTCTTGCGTGAAATCTACTACGCAAAACAGTAGTTATTTTTTAGTCGAGTTCCACTGCGTGTTATGAGTGGCAATAACGACTACACTGCGGCATGTTGGCGACCATTGTAACTTAAAATATCGAAACCCTTTTTAGTTTGTTAAACCAAAAAGTTAGTCAAGGTTTCAGTGTTTTTAATTACGCTTTTTCATATTTTATTAACCAACCAAAAAAAAAAATTGCATTCTACTGCTGTACAAGACTCATTGACGCAGTAGTGAGTCCAACCCAGCCCCTACAATTATATTATTTAGCATGAATTAGACTACTTAGTCACTATTTTAGTATTACAATACCGTTTCTAGGTACTAAAGCTAGTGAACCTAGCCTAGCGCATAAAACCAAATTTAGGTGCTCTTTGCAGTAAAAACCCTGCTATAAGTTTTAACACTATCCTTACCTTGTTTTAGTTTCTTAGAAAACGACGACCATCAGAAAGCTAACACCATCTCCACGTACCAAAAGCCCAGGGTTTTTTTTTATATGCCATAGCTGGCTGACGAGCAGGCGGGCCACCTGATGGAAAGTAGTCACCGCCACTCATGGACACCTGCAACACCAGAGGTGATGCTAGTGCGCTGCCGGCCTTTTAAGAGGAGATAAACCCGCCTTTTGAAGGGCCCCATCTCAAAACTCCGTGGGAAAACCGCTCTAAAAACCGCTATTTATTTTATTTACGGTTGGTAGAGTTATATTTACCATAGTTTGTCATAAATCTACTGTGTTTTTAAATGTTTTAAGAAAAAAAGCACAGCTATTAGTTTGAGAAAGTTTCTCTGTAGATACTCGTAGGTCTAAGTAGGTATATTTTTTTTACAACTAGGCGTACATATAACGCCCATCTGATGGTAAGCGGTTACCGTAGCCTAAAGACGCCTGCAACAATGGTGATACACATGAAATTTTTTAAAACAACCCATACTTGTAGTCCCTAGGGAAAAATCAGCAGGAATATAATTGTTGACCGCTATATAGCAGTACCGCATTTTACTAACTTAAAGCTAGGCTTTAAAACGAGCCAAGCAAAGTCCGTCCTAGATAGTAATAGGAACTAATGGCGCTGCCTGTCCTCGGATAAATTCCCCTCAACAGTAATGTGGAGTTAGAGCTGCAAAGGAAAATGCTGGTGGAAAATTAGAAAATTAATAACCATAAGGTCTAAGATTGCATGTTATTACTCGTTGGGATAGAAAAGAGGACATTAATTACCGCGTGTGAAGAATAGCGTTGTTTCTCGGTAGGTGGGAAGATTCATCGGACATTTAAAGAGTCAGTCGAGCTCGGTGTGTCTTGCTCAAGACGTATACGATGCAGTTAGCTTCAGAGATGATATAGTTAATAATATGCCTTTTCAACACACTTGCTCATAAAGTGGCTCTATGGTCACTGCAATTAGGCACATAATGACACCCATAATCAAACTGTGACTTTTTCATTGCTATAACTCACTAGTGAGTTATAGATTTTTTTTTTGAATTTTATTGGTGCTTTGTTCTTAAAAAAGTTTTTATTCAAAAAAAAGATCGTGTTCAATGGAACAAATAAATTAATGTTCCTATTGCTTGCTCATTTCATGCAACTTCTTATTTAAATAGATAATTTTAACTCGTACGTGTTTAATAAAGAAAACTTTCACTCAAATATAACTTTTGTTTTCTCTGTAATAAAAGAAAATTTTAAATTTCCCATTTTGTACGTGGCAGAATATACGCAAACCCTATGCGCGGAAAATAAAAAAAAAACCTCATCCCTTTAGTCTGTGGCCGATCGCAATAGCGAAAAATTTTTAATAACTCGTTTTCACTGTTGAAATTATAGTTATTTTATTCACAAGTGTGTTGAAAAACGTCGTATGATACACGTGTGTATTGATGATTACCGTCCTCGGCTCTCTTAAGACCCTCGCCTACGGCTCGGGTCTCAATGGCACCTCGGCGGTAATCACCAATGTACCACACTAGTACCATAATGTACTATTACAATTTTACATCTATTGAAGATGATTTATTCAGCGTCAGGAGGCAACCTATGCCTACACTTAACGGGACACTGTAGTGCCTGGGACAATGTTTAGATGGAGTAGGCTTGCCCAGCACCTATACCATCCTCTCAGCCTAGTTAGCCATATCCACAGGAAAGACAAGGTCAATACGTGCGGAGCTGACTAAGCCAAGGGTTTCCTCACGATGTTTTCCTTCACCGTTAAGCTCGTGTTAATGCGCATATAAATTTATCCGAAACGAAAAATCCATTGATGCACGGCTGGGATTCGAACCCACGACCTTCGGATCGAAAGTCGAGGTGCAATCCCACTTGGCCAACGCGGCTTTTTGCTATAGTTTCTAGTATAGTATTAGTATATATTTATTAGAAAAATAACTTAACAGATTATTATTATTAGATTATATTGATCTGTGCTATAGTGTTTGTAGAGTTAAACATCTTTACTTCTTTAGGTGAAGCCTCAAGAAGAAGGAAAAGGAAGACTCAGAAACGTTATAAAGAGGACTCCATAAAAAAATATTTGTATTAAAAATCCAGATTAGCCTGAGTAACAAGTAAAGTGTATTTTAAATGCAAAGCAAGTAAATAAGCAAAATTTAACATTAATAAAATATCATTAGTTCTTTCTTTTTTTCACATTTAAAAAGAAAAAAGCCTGCGCTTTACTGAAGCTATTGTTGGCTTATAAATAGGGCTTTCAAAGCATGCAAGTACTGTAATATATCTCACAAGATTTGAGCAACAAAGGCGAAGCTATTTTCTATCGTAATCTCGTTCACACACTCGTATTTATTTAACAGATGCAAGGAGCTAACCCAAACTTTGGAGATCACGCTTTTAATCTACTATTTGGTTTAAGTTTTCAAATTAAAGTAATTTTTTTCTTATTCAGTAAAACCACAAGGATCATTTAGCATAGTTTTATATACAAGGTGATTCAATTTACCATTTTCTCGAGAATTTAACTATATACATCATTATTGCTAAACCTAATGCAAGTTCAATTCAAAAGTTCACTTTTCAATAACCTACAGACACAAACACAAAAGTTTTTTTTCCAAAACTAAGCTGAAACACTAAAAACAGCTGACACCCAAACTAATAAAATACAAGCTGCAAACGGTGCTGTTACTACCGCGACAAACTGATTTACCAAATGAAATTGGTGGTTTCGTTTATCCCATCGCAGTTTTCGCCGTTCACGCCAGACTTCTTAAACTATCCCAAAGCCTAAATAACGGTATTAGAGCCTCAACCTCCAGACTCCACAAGGTCGGCTATAAACAACGCAAACAAGATTACAATTTAGTGCATAAAACATCGTGAGGTTGTGCTTACAATATGAAGAATTTGTGGGAAAAGTTTTTTGGGAAAACACGAGGTGATATTTATTAACGCTGTAAAAAAGTAGACTAAATAAAAAGATCAGGCATATATTTCTATAGATCTCTTTTTTTTATTACGGTGTATAGATGAGCGTTGGGCTGCCAACACACCTGATGGTAAGTGTAGTTGCAGCCTAAGGTGGAGCACGCTTAGCCATAATCCACCTATTCACTCTTTTCTTGAAAATTCTTAGGTTATATCGATAAGGAAATACTGATGATGGCAGAGAGTTCCACTCCTCCTTGTTCTTAGTAGTAAGATACCGTAATACAGGTGGTCATGTGTAAGTTGTATTATCATAGGTAGCTAACTACGACAAGTATAGGTCATTTTTGCAGTATTCAATACAGTTTGCTAGCATACTGAAGCTGTAAGATACTTATTCTCTCTCGATGTTTTTTTATTTTTCGTGTAAGGTTTGTGTTTGAATAGCAAAAAAAGAATTGTGCTTTAGTGTCCAAATAGTTTTTAAACTCTAGAAGAGCTATAGAACGTTGTTGGTGCCTTGACGTTAAGTTGGAGTTCTTCGCTTGAATTCGTAGCACATCATACTAATGATAATGGTTTTTCGTACTTATCAAACATTTCAAAATACGTAACCCGCTCTGTGTGTCTTCACCCTTATGAGTTAAAGATAATGTAAATAATGCCAGAGTTTCAGGAGAGCATAACAAATTAGGTAATTTATGTGTTTGTTGAAGAAAACTGCTTTTCTATTAGAGCTGAGAATTGTAGGATTGTTTTGATTCTAAATAGATAGGGTTTGTTTTGCACGAATATGAAAATGTTTAATGTTGTGTGGTGATCAGAATAATTAAACCTCGTGGTAGGTATTTTTACAGAACTACTTAAGTACTAAATAAAATTTATTCACAAAGAAAATTACAACTAATACTGTATTTACAACATTCACAATATTTACAAAATACACATGAAACAGTTGAGCTATCTAATGTTTCATATACACTTAAGTAGTTAGTTGGATGTTTCAAAGAGATATTTTGATTTTGAGTGGGATCCCAACTGTGTTAATAAAAAAACATTCAGCATATAGAATACTAGTCGAGTTGAAGGGTTATTATTTAAATTTAAACTTATTGAACCATAAATAAACTAATTCTAGAAACTGAACAGAAGGGTTCAGTGGAGATAGAACTTTGTAAAAAGAATTCTATGCAAAGTAAAATCTTCCTTTAGAATAAACATCTTGAAGCGGACTCTAGGACTGGAAAAAGCTTCTAACAACACAGTGGGTAGTTCTCTTAATAATATCACGTAATATATATTATTAATACCATTTCTGTTTGGTTATGGTGTATTGAATTCACTCTGTCAGCTATTTTCGGACTTTTATGATATCCAAAAAAAAAAAATTTTTAACAGATGTTCTAGATCTTGACTTACCCCTCTGAACAAAAGTATCCAAGAGAATTTTCTTTTGTCTTCGAAGCGTTTAGCTTCAGGACATCAAGTAATTTGCGACTCGACAATAGCCGCTTTTAACGCAGTTTCAAACGACAAAGAGACCCGCCGTGTCTTATTGCCAAGACTAGTGCTCGTAAAGACGAGGTTTTTAAAGTAAGCTGCAGTTGTTTGAAATAATTGACTCTATATGCCAAATACGTAAAAATAGGGAAAAAAATGTGCGTATAAAGTGAAGCAAGACTTGTGATTAAAAGAGGCGTTAAATCATCTGCTCGATAGTAATACCACAGTATAGATAGGTAGGTATCTAGGTCAACCTGGAATATTCATTCATTTTTCGTTCATTTTGTGGTAAGTATAGCAAAAAGCAAAAAGTTATTCATCGTAACGCAAAGTCAATAAATTATTAATTCAGTTAAATCACAAGCACCATTGAGTTGTCTTTTATAAAATCAACAATAACTGAGTTCTTAGAAGTTCTTTGCCGAATTCCGTATTCAGAAATAGAAATCTGAAAAACCGATGATTGTGCCATGTATAAGCTCGCTTTGATCAGGAGCGCAGTGGCGTGTGAAATCTCCAAGATCTGCCTGATCCTCAAAGAAAACCTCACAAAGCCAGTGAAAATATCAGCTCTGCAGATAGCCGGACCCGCTTCTGACATGCGAGTCGAGCTTTGTGTTATCGTGTCGCCCGCGTGGCCCCCTTTGCCTCTCCGCTGTCAGATGTACAGTCAACGATTGTAATTCCATGAGCCAGCGACATCCACTCAAGTAGTAATGATAATTCTGAAGTCACATGAATAATGTAAGCTGATAGGCAATTAGGGTCAAAAAAATACGGCAAGATTCCGCGCGCGTATTTTTTTGACAGCCGTTTGAGGTTTTGTTCGACCAGCTACGGTGCTTTTAGGTCTACTTGGTAAACACATCGCAAAATTACGGTGTTGCAATGTGATATTTTCTCTAAAAGCTTAGTTACTTACTTTCTAGAAGCGGCGTTTTTAAATTCCAATTGTAAACTTGCGAATTAGAAAGAAATAAAATTCTAAGCAAAGAGTGCTAGCATTTTTATGTAATCATAAGCTGAAAAAGCTTAAAAAAATTAAAAAAAATCATTATGTGTAAAAATTTCAAGTTTTGACGCGAACTGTACTGCAACTATTGCGTCCGTGCCTTACGTGGTAAGCTGACTGTAGTTTGGTCACAAAGGTTTCTACGGTATGCATTCTACACTCGAGTCTAGAACGACGTCATGTTTACTTACTCTAAGTCTTAAGTACTAGTGTAGTATATGATCTATGCTCTAAGTAACTTAGACGTAACAATAAGTTGCAATTACTCCAAAAAAATCTTCGGGTTTTAGTTCTTAGTAGCTTATAAATAAAGGCTAAATGATATCTGGCTCAAAGTTCTACTTTAATACTCTCTGTCTTTACCCTTACTACTAGTAGGTATAGTATTATATGATCTGTGCCGTTACTGACCGGTTCATAAGGGTAATTCATTAAAATCAAGAGGTTTATATTTCAAGACTTTTCTGGTAAACATGTAAACAAAAACGCTGTCACGGCGCAGTGCCAAGTTCAATAATTATGATTTAGTATATCGCGGTTGGAGCTAGACTGATATTACGCTGCACTGAGCCAACAATCCTCCGAAAGTCCATGAAACTCACTTTGTGTAAAACTTAAAAAAAAAACAGTAGGTTGCCGTGACTTGGTTAAAAATATAAAGTGAAATACGGCAGTCTACTTTGCCATTTACTGCGTAATACTATTTTTTTTACAGCTTTATGTATTTTAATACGTCATAAAAGAGTGGAGGTGAACCTTTAGAATATTACAGAACGTTTTCCACGTTTTACTTTCAAGACAATGGCTTATGCTACAACCTTTGACTGTCAGTCAGTCAATCATCCAGTCATTATACTACAGCAGCCTAAATACGAATAATTATACAGCGTCGGCAAAATTTCTTGCTTTGCGAATGCGTTTGCGTCTACTACACTCGAGTCGGAAGTCAAAACAAATGCACAGGACTCGGGGCTCAGTTTTACCCTTCGTCTTAGTCCCAAAGCTTAAACAAAAGCTCGTAAAAGACACAGCCAATTTCTTAAACAAATAGCTCAATTAATCTGCTAAGTTCTCAGTTTACTACCAAGTAGCACAATAAATTCCGAACAGCGCGTTCCGAGTTCCAGTCTACGTGACGGCGTGTGTGCTGCGGAGCGATGAGGAAGACAATACGTCGCTTAAACAGTCCTGCGGTATTTAGGGCGGTGCAGTGACTACGCCACAGTGACGTCACAGTGACGTATGTGATGGAAGATTAGGATTGTTAGAATGGGGTATTTGCATTGCTGTGTTTCGGTTTCAGGGTGTGAGTGCCGATGCAATTACAGGTACATGAGTATTTACGTCTGAGTGGACGCAGTGTGACGTCACAGGACGTCATCAACGGACGTTCTCTGTGAAGCAATGCATTGATATATTTATGCAAAAGTATTTAGCATCAGGTGGTCAATTTGGTTGTTTCATTGCTCTCATAAAAAGAGCAATTTTGAATTAGTTCATGTTGTCCCAAAAGTTATTACAGAACTTGTTAATTTATGGTAATTAATCAATTTATTTTTACACTTATTTTAAAGTACTTAGGAACTTTGTTTATTGTTGTCTGTCTCCTATAATTATTGTAACACTTGGCATGCCTCTATTTTGTTATTTTTATATTCAGTGTTTCGGTGTATATGATGTTGGGGACTCAAATAAATAAATAAATAAAATAAAATAAATAAATAAAATATTTTTGAGAATGAATTTAAAACGCAGTGTGGAACTTAAATAATTATTTAACAAAATTAATTGTTTATGTCTCGTGTGCAGCTGTTACAAGTTTAATTAAATGATGTTCATAACCACTTATAAATACATTCGCCATTGCACGCTTCTCTTTTTGGCTTGAACTTTTATTTTTCACCTCAATAGTAAAAATTTACATACGTGCAGCTAAACTATGTTTCATAACAAAACTCCTTCAGTATCTGATTTACAATAAAAAAAATACCATAGGATTTTATAAAATACTAATTACTAACTAATTTCAGTCCATAACAAATCTCTTTGTAACTAGGTTTGTATGAGTTAGTAGCCAACTCTGATCACAGAGTTTTTAGGTCGCCTTAAGGCCTCGTGGCGTAACGACTGATAGAGTCGGGACCAGTTTAATCTGCCCTCTGAAGAACGGAAGCGCTCAGATGTAAATGTCACTAGCGGTCCTCCATCCAAATAGTTACCACGCAGAACGTCGCGTGATTTTAGTCTAAGCAAGTGCTGTTAGGAGGTGAAAGGTTAATACAATATTAAATCAACTTGATTGCTCTCAGTTATCACCTCGACGTCTAGACACGTTAAGCAATTATCAAATGGAATGTAATCACTTCTCATTAGAGCTTTGAATTCTTAACAAGTGGTACACGTCATTCAACAATCGCTATTAATAATGCGACTGTTAAGACTCCGCGCAGAGTATACTTTCTGATCGAGTGATAGTTTAGTCGGGCTCTTAAACAATATGAAGATGATGCAATAAAGTGAACAGTAGTTTGGGCCTACTTTTCACTAGCAGTCCAACCCGACAAAACTATCGGCCGATAAGAAAGTCTACAGTGTGCAAGGGGTCTTAATGATGTACGACGCTATATAATTATCAACTTCGTTAATCTATTTGATTTATTTATTTTTAAAGATTTTTACCTCAGAGTAATGTTTGCGTAATTAGTAAAGGTATCAAGACGTGGCGCTTACAGCAAAAAAAATTACACCACTCTTAACCACTACAACATGAACTTTCTTTTGTAGAATTTTATTGGTAGAGCAGTTCAGGTTAGGTGGCTACAGAACCAAGAAAATATTTCTGAGTTGATATTTCTCGTAATAATGTCTTGTTGATATAAAAACAAGGTAGTTATTATAGAATGGTTATTAGAAATATGTCGAAATATTTACTGTTATAAAACAGGCATTACGATCTAGAGACTCCGAATATATTGTGAAAATAGAATGTAATGAAATATGTCAAAATATTTACTGTTATATTACAGGCATTACGATCTAGAGACTCCGAATATATTGTGAAAATAGAATGTAATGAAATATGTCAAAATATTTGCTGTTATATTACAGGCATTACGGTCTAGAAACTCCGTCTAATAGATTGTCAAAAGACAATAGAATGGCCTATTATTTTCCACAGCCCGTTTGCTACGAATGTTTTACCTCACTAAGTTTCATTACAAAGATAAGCTTGATTCCCTCATTTCACACAAATACAGTTATTCAAATTATTTTAGAAAGCGCTTTGTTTTTGAATTCGAAATGGCACTTGGTAATGTAAATTGAATATCTTTCATTCACTCAATTTAACTCGTTTCTGTTGAGTGGGTTCATAGTAATTGTTAATTGTTTGCAAACGTTTTGAGTGATTGTTGATTGCTATCGTATAACACCAGTAACTAAGTCGCTAATCATCATCATCATCATCATCATCAATATATATAAAACTCTTTTGAAGCTGACAGAGAATCAACGCACAGCCTAAACTATAAGTCCTAGAGATATGAAATTTGGAGGGTACTATCCTTATATAGTGTAGGGGTGCACTAAGAAAGGAATTTTGAAACGTCATACTCTAAAGGGTAATAAAAGTATAAAAGTCAGCCGAAGAACAAAATTGGCTTGTACCTACCTAAATCAAGTAGGTATGCCTAGGTATGCCTGGTATAAGATCTCTTCTTTTAGAAACGTTTTCCTACCTACATTACGTTTGCATACTAAGATGTATTCCCCTCACACAGGTAAAAAAATTAATCACAAAAAGATAATCTAATTACGTTTTCTTTCCTTTTACCTGTTTAAAACTATTGAAAAGAAGACTTTCAACCTTTCTTCTCTTTTTGCAGGCTAAACTACCGGCTATGCGGGCTGGCTCCCTGGTGGTGGCACGCGTGCAACGTAGCCCTGCACGCGACGTGCTGTGCGCTGGTCGCGCGCGCCGGCGCAGTGGTCGCGCGACTTCAGCGACCATTTGCCGCGCTCGCAGCACTCCTCTTCGCAGTGCATCCAGTACATACTGAAGCGGTAAGTCTTTAGATGAAATTAAATGGTTCATTTAAAATGAAAGGATCAAAGAAAAGTACGGTGAAATCATTAGTGAATCGATTCAACGATGTTGTATTTTAGAGATTGGGGTCTTTCAATTGCGATATAAATGAATGAAACATTTAAATGTTTCAATGCGGATAAAATATTAAATGATATTAATTTTCTTCTTCTTAAAGAAAATAGGTATTGAAGAAAAGAAAGATGGTTAGAAATTCTGTACATATTTTCCTCCAATTTGCCGCAGAAGTGTGTGTTTATCTGTGCGGTGTGAAAAACTTGAAATCGTAACATACAGTGGCCACCACTTGTCTTAATGCAATGCGAAAAAAGTTTCAGAAGCTTTTTTGAAAGTCAGCAAGGAGACAATACACAATACTGTAGAGTACGTCAGTCTAGATCTTATTCCACCACTATGAATTAGAATTTGCTGAAAGTTATGTGGGTCCATTCATTCAAATAGGCCAGGATATGCTAGGATATCAGCGAAAAGGTTTATCCTGTTCATAAATCCCCAGGCTAAAGGTTTTTTTCATGAACTGGATGCATCGACAGGCAATGTATCACGGTGAGAATTACACGCTGAAATTACACAGCGGAAAAAATCTACAGAGCAACCGTTTCGAAGAACGCGCTGCGGCAAGTCAATACATGATGTGCAACAATGTGTAAGCGTTCAACGTGTAGCAGCAGCAGATACAATACTTATAAAAAAAAAAATTTGCTTACCTTTTTACTACAGAATTGTACCCAAACTATGGGTGTCGCCGATGAAGGAGCGGACCGATTTTAAGATCTTAAGCACCATAATATAATAATTCAATGAAATACGTAAAGAAACGTTGTTAATGACTTAGGGGTATATTCATATTGGTATTCTAAAGCTGCGCTAGCTGAAATGATTGCTAAATCTGTTGTCATCTCTTTTCGCTGTAATGCAAGTGACAATGATAAAGCAATTTTTAAAGCCGCGCTAAAATGACAATTGAATATGAATAAAGGGGCGATATAAAATATGCTCTCAGAAAGCTGTTGGTCTGTACATTACCTGCCCCATGCCAAAGTGTCGCGGTGTCGCGTCTCACGGGATGACACGACACATAATTGCGCGATTGGAGCGGGAGGCCACGATTTATGGACTGGATTCTGAACGGATTGAGCTCTGCTTGATTGTACAATTTTTGAATTCAAGAAGCGAAATGTAATTTTGTGTGACTGTTCCTTGAGATATGAAAATCCCACCTTATTTTTTCTATTTTACTTTGCAAAATCGTGTTTTTTGGGTGTAAAGTAAAAGTTTTAATTCTATTCGTCTTTGTGTTACACTACAATCTCAAAAAACTCTTTGCATGATTTATTTATCAAATTAAGCGTTATATTGATTTTAATAATGCTAATAGCACCAAACAGTACCGATAAGGCTTGCGCTACACAAAGAGCCTAAGTTTAATTAATATAAAAAAGTTAGCTTAGATACTTCAATAGCAAAGGAATACCTACTTACCAATTTTCATTACTTAGGTACTTATGTTTTTGGACAAGTATAATAAAGCTATTAATTAATTACTAACTGTGGTGCCTAAATTATAACGTAATCTCTTTCTGAACAAGGATAACAATTGAAATATTACAAAACTTTTCTTTGGAGGATAAAAAACTCTAAGCAACGTTATGAATAGAACATCTAAAAGAGATTTTTTAATGAAAATATTTAAATTATAATAACAATAGATAAGGATTTACAGTAAAAAGTGGATATTTGAGAATTAACAAAATTTATCTTGTTTAGAATATTTGGAACCTTAAATTTTATTAGGAAATGTTTACTTAGTATTTTTGGTTCAATACTAAAATTGTAGAGAATTATTCCCAGTGAATAATGTTCAGTACGTAACGAATTCGAGGTATTCACCAACGGCCTGCGATGATAAAACATTTTCCATCATAAATAATATTTAGTAAAGAATGCTAGAATTTCGGTCATAAAATGTAGCGATAAATTTTCGACAGAAATATATTTAAAGGTTTGCTTTGTGTTTGGAATTACGGTTATTTTCAATATTTTAGAAACGTATTTTGTTATTGGAAGTGGCCAATTTTTTATGAAAATATTTTTGTTTACAAAACCTAATGAAAGACCCAGTAAGGGCGAGTACACATTGCGATTATTTCTAGCGATACAAACACACATTTTGGAATGTATCGCAATGATAATACTGCTAATAAACGATTGTATCAATGCATTCGTTGGTAAGCAACACCTATATTAAGACACTTACAAAAAATATCCAGTCTACTTACTATTTAATTGTGGTTCAGATATAAACTTTAATAAATTCAAACACCCCAGTAAAACAGTGTTAAACATAGCCTCAAACGTTGTGTACCTAGTGTACACTGTCTGTCACACACTGTGACACATGTCGCTGTGGTTGTCTTCTTCTTCTTTTAAACCTATATGGCCTGTGTCCGTCATTTCGACAGACAATTTTGCCAGTGTCAAGTGGTGAATTTTAAATAATTTAAGTCAAGTCAAGTCTTTGTCAAGTCGGCTGTCAACCTGAAACGATTTTTCACATTCAGAAAAACAACTTTATACACATTTATTCCAATGGCTCACACTTTATGTTACGACCTAAGTATTATTAGTTAAAATTCCACCAAAATTAAGCAATAAAACTCACAATAACACAAGAAAAACGTTTAAAATAAAAATGCTGTGTTGTTTCAAAAAAATGTGAAAACTCGAATCCCACTGTGGTTGTTTTTATTTCGCCACGGCTTGACCCTGGCAAGAGTAATTCAGTCATCAGAAGATATTGGCTCCAAACATGCTCAACAGCTACCTACTTCGAGTTTAGCAATAAATGTCACAGCCCATGACAAAGCATCAAGAAGTTTTCTTAATTCCCGCGAAACTTGGAAATAACATAACTCGCAAAGAAACACAGTTGGAACACGAGTCATTACCGCGATGTCACGGGCCAGCCAGCCGGCGCGCGCCAATAAAGCACATTTATAGATTCCGTCCCAACACTCTCAACACTAAAAACTCCAATATTGGAGAGTTCGGGTTAAGTTCGCTTCACATGAGGCTAGTAGCTAAAGTTAGTAAACCAGTTAAGTTATTAAAAAAAATTGAAAATTTAGTTAGGTATTAAAATAAACTAAAACCTTTGCTAGTTGTCTTTTATAATTGTTTTTCAAGAAAAACCAATCGTCATAGTTGATTAATTTTTTTGTAATAAAAACATTAGTAATTAGTTTTTGCAACTTTACGGTCAACAAATGTTTATTGAAATCACATACCAGCAATCAATATTTGGCACAACTAATTCAATACAGAATTACAATTGTTTTTATTTTTATTTTGGTACTTAACACTAGTTTGATGGTTTATGTTCAGTTGTAGACTCTGTGGCTAGTTTGATGAAGATACCCAATTCAGATTTAGTTAAAACCAACTAGAAAACTAAGAGGGTACTTCCTGAGTGTTCAAACCTACTAGTAGCTTAGTCAAGCAACTGCCTTGTATCAATACTGTCTCAGTTTGATAAAGACCTAAATGGGAGTTCGGTGTGAAGCGGCGACTCGAGTGACATCTCAACTTACTCGCAAATCACAGTTTATTACAACTGGTTTTTATTGGTCAGCTCTTTTCATTACTTAAAAGTTTATTAATTTGATCAAAGTTAAAATAAAAAAGGATTTGTTAGAAGAATCCGATGTCTTTAATGAAAAAATTGACGTGTAAATAACATTACCTATCTTCTCGTTGGATTTTTAAATAACATTTGTTTCCTACAATAATGTACCTGCTATTTTTATTTCAAGGTGTTCTATGACTACTATAAGAGCATTTAAAAAATGTCCAAGTAAGAATAGATGAAATGAATTGAAGCAGTTATGGGTACATCCAAAAGTATAATCAGAATGAACAAAACATCCATAAACTGCTACTAAGTAGTACCCATTTTCTTTCCGTCCGCAGTACCACAGAGCCCGTAGTCTGTGCATTTGTTTTGACTTTCGACTCGATTATAGCACACGCAAACGCATTCGCGAAGCGAGAAATTTTGTTGGGAATTGCATAATTCCAAAATCTTCCGCTAGAGGCGCTTATCCGGGTTTCATACAAAATTTCTCGCTTTGCGAATGCGTTTGCGTGTGCTATAATCGAGGCGAAAGTAAAACAAATGCACAGCTTACGGGCTCTGTAGACATACTGAAAACACCACATATCTCAACTTCTCTTCAGGAACAGTAGCCATCATGTCTGTATTCCGCACCAGGAACTGTGCGGTACACTTCCGCAAAGAAGTCCATTAATATTCCTCAGACACTGCACGTGAGAGGAAGGTTAGCACAAAACTTTAGTGCAATTTACTTGCATGAAAATGCATTTGTAAGTAAAATACTGACAAGTTAAAGAACACACTGAATCTGTTTTTTTTAGCAAACAATGCATCTTTACGAAATGAATTGACTTCTTAAAGATTATTTAAATAGCACGGAAAAGATATCGACTTCAATATACGGACCACTTGTACCATAAGGCAGTACTACATCATCATCATGAACCTATATCAATCAGTCCACTGCTGGACGTAGGTCTCTCCCAAGACGCGCCACTGAACCCGGTCTTCGGCTCTTCTCATCCAGTGTTTGCCAGCTACATTTTTCAGATCCAGAGTCCTACACTACGCTTGCCTAAGTCAGTACTATGTAGATACAAAAATAAAATAATGTTATTTAATAGTCCTAACTGATTTGATACCGCCAAATCTTGTGCTCAAAGCACTTCGTTACATGCTATACGCTACCGAGACCCGCGTTTAGTATTAAGTAGTACACTACAATTCAAGTCACATAGTGGTGTAAAAGACACCTGCCGAGTACAACTCTGTTGCGCTCTTATGAATAAAAATATGAAACGTAGCCGTTGAAATTGTGAACTCCGTGATTTGTATAAATAAAACACACCTCGTACAAGGTTTTTGAAGATTGTGAACATTTCGTGGAGCAGGCTCAGACCTTACCCAAAGAGCTATAACAAACTGTTTTTAAAGGAAAGTAAAAATGGAATTTACTGTTCTTCTTCTTCTCTTCAATAATGGCCTGTGTCCGTCATTTCGACAGACAATTTTGCCAATGTCAAGTGTTAAAATTGTAATAAATAAGTCAAGTCAAGTCATTTGTCAAGTCGGCTGTCGTTTGTTTTGAAAAAAAAATGCTGGATTTTCTCTTCAAAACCTAACACGAATTTTCACATTCAGAAAAACCACTTTACACACATTTATTCCAATGGCTCACACTTTATGTTACGACCTAAGTATTATTGGTTAAAATTCCACCAAAATTAAACAACAATACTCACAATAACACAAGAAAAACTATTAAAATAAAAGTGCTGTGTCGTTTCAAAAAATGTCAAAACTCGTGTCCGAATTTACTGTTCGGGATTTCAAATTAGCAAATTGAAGTGGCAGTCATTTTGCAAAACTGACAACTCTAGAACAAAGGTTCTTGAATGTCAACTAGAAACCAAAATACGAAGGATAGCAGAAAAGCCGGTGGATAATAAAGGCCCAACCTCCTTCATTATATAAATTACTAGCTTCCGTCCGCGACTTCGTACGCGCCCCATTGGATCCCGTTAATTTTCTGGGATGTAAAGTATCCTATGTTACTTCTAATACTTCCAAGACTATGTGTACAAAGTTTCATGATGATCGGTTAAGTAGTTTTTGCGTGAAAGCGTAACAAACAAACTTACATTCACATGTATAATATTAGTAGGATAAAGGAGACATATCCAGCAGTGGATTCTACAGGGCAATATGATAATGAAAGTGTTTCTCTTAAATAAAGTGCAATTGTTGACATTTTCTAGGCACTTGAAATATTTATACAGCGTCGTCGCAAAGCACAGCAGAGTATTGAATTATTCATACGTCGGACCGAGCGCTAAGCTCTGTCATAATATAGAAACATTATCGTATTTTGTGGAGCGATTTGATAAAACGACTGCCAATAATGCTAAGTGTTTATCGAGACTTGTTTATAAATCGCCGAAAGAACTGTTAAATGCTGCTGGCATTTTTTCTTTTATTTGGACTTCGGTAGTTTTTACAAACCTAATGTTGAACCATGTTATAATCTTGACTGTCTTTTTGCATTTCGGTAAATTCGGTTCTACGTTATTGTGTAGTGTATGTCATTGTGTTCATTAGAAAGTCATCATGCAGGTACAAGTTGAATTACTGTCTTTTTGGAACAGTTTTTAACAGACAGATATCACGACGTGACTAAATCGCATGTGATTTTTTCTCCCCTACAATGCAGAAGACTTTCTGTATAAACCTTCGGTTTCCTGATCCTGTATTTCTTTACCATCCAAATTTCATCATTACTATTAGTTGCTAGTATCAGTGATTGTTTCACAGATCCTTGAAAGGGTAAAGTCGTAGGTTCGAAACTTTAATCACTCGGTCTGTTCAAGTTACAAATCTACCCTTTCAAGATCTTTAGTTTAGTTCAAAAGTACATAAAAGCGATAAAAAAAAAATCGTTTATAAATAGTTATTTGTACTCTTCTAAGTTCTACATTCTCATAAATTATGTTCCTAGCACATTTAAGCAGGAAGCGTTAGATACAAAACAGACTAAGTACAACTGCGAGGTCATAAGTAAGAATACATTCCTACATCTGGGTCGTACTGGTACATAAAGCGTACCTACCACTTCCGGAGCAGAGTGCTGCTAAAAGCGAACTACAAATAAATATATCAGGAGAGCACTTAAGGATTTGTCCATCTTGGTACCTTTATCCAGATAAATTGAATTTTCTTTTCAAAGTTGGCAACCTTGATTTTGTTTAGTCTTACTCAACTTTCAGTGCAAATTTCTAATTTTAACTTTTGTTTCTTTCAGTATATTAAGTTCTACATTTTTTTACAGTTTCAAAAACCTTTGAACTTTTGTCATATTTGTCTGTCTGTTTCAGTCAAAGCCGTTTTATTAACGAAAAAAATTACAAGTTTGTTGAAATTACGAAAATCACGCGACAAAACGTTGCCTAAGTTTACAGTTGTAATATTTTTTTAATTACTTTTTCTATATAAAAAAAAATTACAAGCAAAATATCTTTTAATAGTATAGGGTCTTTTCTGATGATGAATAGTAGGTACCCACACTTAATAACACCCAGACAGCAAACTACATTATATTAGTGCTTAAAACACACCCTACAATAAATACTGTTAATCCCTGAAATATTAATTAACACGGGCACTGAAATTCAGTGAAAGGTGCGCATAAAATGATTATGCTGAAGTTTCGGCTTATAATGGCTTTGTATTCCACATTAAGCCTGAATAACTACAGACTTTAATCTAAGTTTCATTTGAGAGGAAAGATATTGCGCTTAGCTAGATTGGGTTATGTATAGAGACGTTAAGGGTGCGATCATACTGAAGTGTTTTACGAAAAGCAACAAGGTAGCAATATAGAAAAAAAATATTATTATGTCTTTGTTCTACAAAACTGATACGAAGGTCTACGAAAGTCTACGAGTGTCTACGAAGCTACGAAATTGATTTAATTTTATTGTTTTCACCGTCTTGTAGTATGGATTTTCTTTTAATGAAAAGTATTATTGTCCAAGTGCTTCATTCATTGTACTTTTGTTTATTATTTCTGCTCGAAAGGTTATGAAAATTTTACAATAGACAATTTTATATGATACCAGTTGAATCTTTTCCTAATTTTTATTACGTGGACCTGCAGATCATAACTTTTCACCCAAACGCTAAGACAAAGGTACTATCGCAAATCTAAACCAAATAATAGTACTTCAATGCATCGCCCACATTTCACCCTAATTTCAGTTTAAAGCCGAATAATCTCTAAAGCAGACAAAGGGTCTATTATGCCCCTAAACAATAAGGCCGGTCTCTAAGACCGCTTCTTTCAAGTTCCCAACTCTAATTGCCGGTCTTTTGTACCGGCTAATGTAATTTGGCAATATTCGTGAAGGTTTTATTATCTGTGGAAGTTTAGTTGGTACTTAGCTGTGTGGGTGATGGAGATTTTCGGAGGAATGAATAGAACGAATTTAAAAAGGTTCTTAATACCAGATAAGTAGACTAGGTAGGTACGGAACAATTGATTTGTTATTTAATACTAAGTATGGATTTAAAAAATAAAAGGTTTGTATGAAAATTTTTGTCAGAAAAAGATTCATGATTAGTCGCAAGCACTTGTTATTTTTAAAACTACGATGAAGATCAAATTAGTATCTTCCAAGGTATGAAATAGCTTGATAACGCCAAAAACTGATGCTGCACCTATCATTATCGCGTTTACTCCACGAGGTAAAAAAATATTTGTGTTTTCGCACCGCGCCACCGCGCCACCGTCGCCGGCGAATGATTTCGACTGTATATTTGTGTTCCTAAGTGGTTTGCGGAGAGTCTCATCCGGCTCAAACTCGGTCGCTTTTTTATCGGAAACAAAGTATTTTTTGATCGCCCTAAAGAAAAAGTATATGTGAAAAATTAGATTATAAAAGCTAGAGACAAATCTGGAAGAGTTAAAAAAGTTGCTTGAAATTGCTCACAACTCCATTAAATAAAAAATGTTTCGAAGAACCGGTTTACACTGTAGCGAAGTAGGGCTCCACTACGTGTCAACTCGACTGCGGAGCGTTGCTGCACAGAGCCCCGAGTCCGTGCATTTGTTTTGACTTTTGAGTTAAGTGTAGCACACAAAAAAGCATTCGCAAAGCGAGAAATTTTATTAGGAATAGCACAATTCCCAAATCTCCCGCTAGAAGCGCTTGTCCAGTTTTCATACAAAATTTCTCGCTTTGAAAATGCGTTTGCGTGAGCTACAATCGAGTCGAAAGTCAAAACAAATGCCCAGACTCGGGGCTCAGTGCAATCTTAGTGCTCTATGACACTGGTGATTTTTGGGCAAGTTCAAAGCAAGGCAATAAGTTCACAGTTCCTTAATTTAGTTGTACAAAAAGAAATGCTGGTACATCAGTTCATACTTGAAGCTAAGCAGGCTCAGGGTCGTTATAGTTGTTATTACTCTTAGTATTGATCGAACAATATTTGGCTAGCGGTTGAAAGTGTATGTTTGTCAACATTGATGTTAGTTACAAGTTCCACCCGCAGGGTTAGATGGCAGCTGGTTGGGTACACACTACACAAAATATAAAATAATAAAACTTTTCTAGCAGAGAGCACGTTTTCTTATTGAATTAGTTCTTGGGTACGTTTTTATACTTCAACATAAAATGGTATCATACAGTTGGATTCTCTATAGTTTTGACATTTAGAAACACTTTTAGAATGTTTGGTTACACCATAAACCATAAAAGATATCTAAATATCTAAATATATAAAACTCTTTTGAAGCTGACTTAGAATCAACGCACAGCCTAAACTACATATAAGTCCTAGAGGTATGAAATTTGGAGGGTAGTATCCTTATATAGTGTAGGGGTGCACTAAGAAAGGAATTTTGAAAAGTCACACTCTAAAGGGTCTAGAACGCGAGCAACGCCGCGGGCGACGGCTAGTCCCATATATAGTAAAGATTTATATCCATTAAAACTAAAATTTTCTATTTTTAAGAAGGGAAGGAGAAGTATGTATGTAATACTCTAGTGAAACATTATGATTCTCATCTTCAGAATTTCATAAATGTGTTTATGTTTGGAAACTGGTTGGGTTCAAATCCTGTCATGTAAGTCATGAAAATCTCGAAGTCATGTAACGAAAACCTTTACTACATTTCAAAGATCCAGCCCCAGCATTACCTATAGCTGTCCGTAAAACGAAATGTACGGTTAATATCCACTCCCACGGGAGCCGGTTCAATTTTCCGGCGATTTATCCGGACAAAGCAGCCGCGGGCACTGCGCTTATCAGCGACTGTATATACCCAAATAAACCTATAGACGGGTGTATATTGTCTACAGGCTGTTTAAATAATGCATGGTCAGAACTTTATCTATACAGATTGTACAAAAATAGAACTTAGTTTTTATTTTTACTGAAATTCAATTTTGGACCTTTTGAATCGAGACTTGATTCGACCGACGTTTTTAGTATCAGGCTCACTTTTATATCCCTAGTTCTAGAAAAGGTTAGGTAGGCTTACCATGATACCACCATCCTTGCAGCCCGACTCGCCCATAAAATCACACATTAAATGTCACTTCGATAGTTATTGTAACAATGAAAAAGTCTAAAATTTTCAGATTCGCGGCTCTTGTCTGCCTAAAAATAGCACCCTGTATAACTCGGTTACAAGGCAGCCGGATGTTACAAGCCGCAAGTACCAGGGCAGCTCGTTAACACGATTACCTGTCCCTAATAATTCAACCGTTTTTACTTAACGACCTTTTTGTCACCGAATTAATGTCGAATTGTCTAACTTTTACGCGTGAACGAGTTTCAGTAGGTAATTTAAATTTTTTTTTGTTGCCAGTACCTTGTTGAATGCCAATAGTAAGTAAGTAAGCTCGCGTATGAGTTAGTGACCAACTAAGGTGACGAAGTTTAAAGGCCGCCTTAAGGCCTCCGTCATGGCTCAACGACTGCTAGAGCCGGGACTGATAGTTTAATGTGCCCTCCGAAGCACGGAAGCGCTCAGATGTAAATGCCAGTAACGGTCATCCATCCAAATAGTGACCGCGCAGAACATTAGTGAAGATTGACTAAGCAAGCGTAGCCTAGCGCTTCATGGGAAACAGTGGCTCAAGCTCGTTGTAACAGCTGCTGCAATCTGCGGTGCACTGAGATTGCTTCAGTTATTATACTTTACGACATCCGCATCGTTTATTGTTCAAAATTGTAAGTCGAGGCTCTGTACGCTGCATTTATACAGGTGACGACAATCTAGCTTCTTTTCTTAAGTTCTGTAGTAGGTGTGTGTTTATAGCACATGATTTGAATGCCTCAATTTATGATCTATGGGAGATATGATCTTTTTGCTCGTAACAAATCACATTGCATTTTTATAGTCTATTTTAGTTTATGGATTTAGATTATACTTGCAAAACTGGATATGCTCTAGGCATACTTTTCACAATCTAACTCTCACTAGTATTTCCGATTCAATAAATAAGTACTACGCAAGCCACAAACGACGTAACTACCTCAGACACAATAATTAATTACCAAAACCAACAATTCGAAAACAATTTCCGTTGCAAACCGCCCCCGAATGCGTCATGCAACATGCATTAATTTTGTATGCCAAACTACTTATTACGAAACAGACAGAAAACCTTTAAATCGTGCATTCCAAATTCAAACATAATTAAAACACAGTTAAGCAAACATGAATTTCATTGGCTCGTTAAAAATGAATGAGATTTATTGGTTCGCGTGTCACCACATTTGGTCGGTCGAAATGTTAACGTAACAGCTTTTGCATTCATTATAATTATTAATTATTTCTCTTACGATTACCTGTCAATTCACTGGTAACATGATTAATCTTGGTCAAATAGAAATACCTAAACTAAATCAAAAGTAAATTTGTACTTTTTCAAACGTAGTAGGTCTAGATAATTAATAAAACACGTATCTGAAAACAGAAATCTAGGTAAGTACCGAACTAGTTTAGTTTAGTTTCCATCGTACAAGCTGTGCTTAGTTTGGGGCTAGAAGGCGTTGTTTTAAGTGTCCGTGAATATTTAAACCGGTAGTGGCACTCATGGTCAGGTTCAACTTGCTCTGAGTAGTTCAATTACAGCTATTTTTAAGTTTCAACCGTTAAATAATAAATTTCTATATCAATTAAACAATTTCAATTCCCAACACTACTAAAGTGGTATGGTTTCGTCCCACCCTACCCCCAGGGGTATGGCCAAGGGTATGGTGGGTACGAAGTGCCTTCATCGGAGCACTGCTTGGAGAAAAATGCACAGTAAAAAAAAAGTGACGCGGAAAGTCGGTAAGTAAGCTCGTTCATGACAGTGACAAAGGGCAAATAGGTACAGGGCTGACTGTAAGCAGTAGGTACCTAGTAAGTCAATAAAGAGCCCTTTGAGTTTGAGCGTTTGTGGATAAATTGGATGATTGATTCAGTAACCAGCTGGAATTCGCTGTTTGCTGTTCTGAGTACCCGATTTGATTTACTGATCACTATGTACTTGATGAGAGAATTCCAAAACAAAACAGTTAATGTACAGGGCGCTAAAAAATCACTTGGGAAATCTTGCAGTTACGTTGCATACTTCTTTGTCAAAACAAAGTAGAAAATCTATTAACACGTACCTACTTGTGTTTATAGGGTTTTTTTAGTTGGTAAGTTTATTGGTGTTTAAAATAGAGTTAATGTTAGATGTTAGGAAAAAATACGATTTTATTATCAAGGGAACAGTTTTATTCTTCTTGTGTTTTGACATAAGTACCAAACTTCTAATTTTTAAATATACCTATTTTTTATTAGAAAGGAACTAAAGAGTTCTACTACAGTTAATAATATATAATAACCACTAAACGATAAAGATAGAACCTTCATAGGACTGAATTAGCTGCTTCGTGAGAAACCAGCGTAATATTTATTCCGTAGTCAAATTTACAAATTCAAGAAGCTTGTTTGCTTTAAATATTTAAAATTTGTTCGAATTCTCGGCAAATACTTGCGCATATGTGTCGGTAATTATTCAGGCGGCGGCGACAACGGTGTGTAGTTACAATGCCACCACACTAGAAATTTACCGTTTAAGTATAGGCATTTCTAAAAAAATCTTACATAAAAACTGTAAAAAACCAGTCGTAGTTTCTTGCCTGTAGCTATATACTCTGATCGCGAGGGATTGTCACCTAGAATCTAGTGTATAAGTCGATTAAAATTAAGAATACGTAAATCGAAAATATTAGTGGCCATGAATATCTAATGTCCATTTTCATCAGGAGTCCATAATCGCTCAATTTTGCACAGTAGAAGGCAAGGTGTCGACCGATTGATATTGAAGTCGTCGTCGGCTGCTATTGGTCGTGTTCCCGTGGTTGATTGGCTCCGGGTTATGACGCGATCGCTCGATTGCTCGCTTTGTTTTCATGTAACCGTCACATTGTGCTTTCCGATTAGTTTGTGTAATTATATTGGTCGTATAGTTGTGTTTGCGTTTTGCGCCAATCCTGTTGTGTATACCACGCATCCTTTCTATAGAAGAGTTTGTAGAAACCCTTTGATAAACCATTGATACTAGTCTTACTTAAACTTTATTATTAGTCAATTTATTTCTGCCTAAAACACTTCCATTACATTTCCAGTCGTCCACCAAAGACACGCTTCATGTGATTTTATAATAATCGGGAATCTATTATAATAATAAACAGCTCTAAGATTGTAGGAACCTATAGTTAAACCAGTATCATTATAAGTAGTGGTTACCACTTAGCATCAGATGGGCTTTCAGCTTGCCCCATCAGTTAGTTGTATAAAAAAATATGCGTAGCATTACTGATGGGCTAAAGAAAAGAAAGGTTACAAAAAAGTTACAGTTGTAGGTATAGTTGTACCGGACAAACTCTTCCAAAAAGTTTGACTTCTAAAACGTAGCAATAGTCTCATCAGAGTAACACAGTACTTACACAATTTCCAAGTACATATTTACAAAGATACATGATCTATCTACCAGTTTGATCAAGGTATCGGAAATAGAAAATCCCAGCTACTGACAGCGAATGAGACACGAGACAGCGTCCGCAGAACAAAACATTTCTCAAACATGTCTCAGCAAAAACTAAACGTGTTCTTTTAATACGACAGACAAAAGGTGAGCGTGACATGTTGAGCTTTTGTAATGAAATGAACAGATATTGGAAATGTAGAGGGAAGTAAATTATTTCAATAGGAAACTGTACAAAGAAAAATGTCAAATGTTTCCAATGTAAAAAACGTATTATGAGTTTGAATAAGTAGGTAAATGACACTGAATTTAAAAAATCATTTATGACGTTGTGTTGCTTAACTACTTGGTTTTGTTCAAAATGTTTTTTTTATATTGAACTAGCTGACCCGACAGACGTTGTCCTGTCATTCAAACTCTTACTGTCAAACAACTGACAGTTAACCCCCCCCCCCCTTTTCAACCCCTTATAACCCTTTTTTCGCATTAAAAGTAGCCTAAGTCCTTTCTCAGGCTCTAGACTATCTGAGCACCAAATTTCATTCAAATCGGTTCAGTAGTTTTGGCGTGAAAGCGAGACAGACAGACAGACAGAGTTACTTCATTTATAATATTAGTATGGAAGTATGGATAGTCCATTCACTGGCTTCAATCGCACTTGAAGCCGACGATGGTGCGAGAAGGTCTAGAAGAAACCTATTTACTCTTGCCTTAAAAACCTTGAACCCAAACTTCTAAGAAACGTCGTACGCACTAATTACGTATCTCGCGACCGGTCTGTGACTAATAAAATTATTCAATTGTTGGTTCTAAAGTAAATTAAGGAATTTGTTCACCTGCAAGCTATTAATTCATCCGTGAGTCTTACAGATGATGTAAAAGCTCTAATTATATCTGTTTCAGTTACGGTCGAGTACTCAAACGCCACTTAAATGTAGGTTCACGCTTAAATTATTGACATCTCTTACAAATGACTAATGTCAAACAGAGGCAGAGCAATTTTAAGTGGTACTTATATTTGAGTGTCGTTTCAGTATTCCGGCCTAAATGTCATCAAAACAGTCTTTACAGCTATATTCCGCTCTTCACAATTTTGCTGCATTAAGACGTTTATATCACGAAGATCTTAATGAAGGCTGTGGGACGTGGCCAATTCCAGCGCATCTGGCGCCGACATGCAAATTACACACGCACCAACTGCTGCGCAATCTGTGGCGTGCATTGTGACGTCATTTTGTTTAGATCATGACGTCTTCGATTTGGTTTTGAAGTCTTTTGGAATTTGTAACGGATTTTAGATCAAAGAGTTTTTCATTTTTATTTTCTGTTATGTAATTTAATATTAAAATCAGTTGACCTAAAATTTCTACGAGTATGTATATGTATACTACGTAGGTATCTAAAGCTAACGCACTTCATTGGATGTCTCAATAATTTGTGGTGACATTCCTAGTAGTAAAATGAAGTCATTTCTAATTTCTCATACTCTTTCCAAACCTAATTTGAAACATGGCGCTTTTATCATTATACATTGTTATTCCTATGTTTTTTGTTGCTATTCTCGAATCCAATAAAATCTTATTTATCTAAGTGTGTCAAATAGTTGATACACATACCAAACCAGTTACTACAATACTATAAATAGCAAGCTGCTTCATACATTTAAATTTGTCTATTTATCTCTTGAAATGTTTAAAACATTACTCTTTCTTTCATCAAGTCCGGTAAAAAGTAAAGTATGCCAATCATCTCGTAGCCAATTTGGAGCGCATCTGCAGACCTGTCTATAGCGCGGAATGCAAATTACCAACAGCTACGACGCTACGGCGTAGCACTATTCGTAGCACTTCGTAGCGTAATGAAAATGCTGGATAGAAACTTGACTGTAAAATGGGTAAAGAAATATCTATTTTAAAATTCAATTTTTATCATCATCATCAGCTGCCTGTTGAAAATCCAATGCAAAACGTAGGCCTTCCCCATAGAATTTTATAGATAGTGTTTTTGGGCCATATCCATGATATCCAACCATCTATTTTCCACGATCTTAATAATGTGATCGGTTTATTGGGTGGGGGGCCGTTCTACACTGCGCTTTCCAGTTTAAGCCATATTTAGATGTATTATTTGGGAACATCGCAAGATCTCAGTTTGGGGCGAACTACTAACATAGTTATTGCGTTTATAGGTATAAGTTTAAAGTAAGCTATATTCTTTTAGTATCTAACCTTAAAGCGACCACTTAAACGGAATACCCTCAACGCTCCCGGTACTTACTACCGCACTCAAAGACGTCACTTAAACATAAGTATTACCTACATAAACATTTGCAATGTCTCCTTTCGTTATTACCGTTATTATTAACACAATAAAATTTCATATATAAAACTAATCATGGGTTATTCCCATCGAGCCTACTGACAGGCCCACTGGTGGGCCAGATGGGGTAAAAAAATCCCATCGAGCCCACTCATTTGCATAGTGGGGGTTATATACACGCTTATTATACACTAATGTTGGAGTAAATTAAGCGTATTTTTTATTATGTACGTCTCTGGGTGTGGCAGTTTTACAGAAAACGACTACAGTTTACGAGGCTTTTGAGCGTTTTATTTCACTCGCCTTCGTTTCAAATAATTTTACGATTTTCTTGAATTTTAAAATTATGTGCTAATTTAGTTAAGATCTTCATTCAACAAACTAGCGTCTCAGCGCGGCTTCTCTCATGGAGTACGTGGTATTTAAATAATGTTGCAAAACTGGGTCAACATTTTAGTTTGCTCAATAATTTGAGAGTTCAATCTTTTTATTATTTTTTATGAAGACATGCTTTGAACCTGATATTTAAATTTGATATTAAATTTCTCAAAGAAAACATCAAAGACAATAAACTCAAACTTAACGAAACCTGCGGCTTTCAGAAAACCAAAAGACGGCGAACTTTAGCAAAACCACGTAAAGTCAAATTTAATTGAAACAAAACCTTTGAAGTCTAACTACTCTCGCATGTCGTCTACTGCGCAGATCGATACACTTTCGCAATTACTTTTCAAGTTACACTACGCGATAATGAAACAATTCCGCAACAGGCCGCTCATAAAACACGAAGCGGCTGCGCAATGTAGGTCAATATTACTGAAGAATCTTCGCACGTTGTTCGTAGTACTGCCCAGGGCCTGAGCTCTTTTCACCTTATTAAAGGAATTGAACTAATTTTACGGCGTCTCGACTATCACCTGAAAAAGATATCGCCATTTTGGATTAAATTTTAATTAATCGAATAATTTGGCGAGTTACGTAATTAGGTACAATTTTATAGGACTTTTTATCAGATTAATCAATATAGTGTTAAACATAACTACTCTCAGCTAGCTAGTACTCTTTCTAGTAAAACCTGAAATGTATGAAACAATTGTAAAAATCCCAAAACCATTATTTTCTACAAAAAATAATGTTTGTCTGTATTTCCGAACTAACATCAGGTGAGATTGCAGTCAAACGTTTCAATAGTTGATTCATTGTACTCCCAGTTAATACTACGACCTAGATTCACATGATTTCACGGTGAATATAACTTGACTAATATATTGACTATAATTTGGAAGTTTTCAAGAGTAGAGTGAATAGGTATCTTCTAGGTAACCAACCGTGCTACATCGTTGGACGCATCATCGCTTAATACCAGATGAGATTGTGGTGAAACGGTTGCCTATATTGTATAAAAAATAAATAAAAAAAAGAATATAATCCGTAAGCAACAGTTGTCTAGTCTACTGCAATAGAAATGAAATCAAGTGAAACTTTCAATCTAGTTCGCTAGGTACTGAAGTAGGAAGACATCTCATTGCTATCAGACGCTGAGACGTCGAGACGCTTTAGATTACTGCGAGATTTATGACCAGCAGCTGTGGGCGGTTATTGGACCGACCAGATGCTGCAGTGGTCGGGATGCTTATGTCAAATCAGCTACAAAACCTTTCATTACTAAGTATTACACCATACAAGTGTTAAACTCCCTTATTATAAGGTTCTACTCATATAGTCAGATGTGCAATTCTCTTACTATAAATATCGTTGAATACTAATAAAAGTCACAAATTGGAAACTAAACGGACCTTCTTGATATTTTTTATCAAATCTCAATTATATTGTTACTGTAAAATATCTGTATTTAATGTTGTCATCACATTACAAAAATCTTTTGTCTCGGTAGATGTCGTTTATACCCTATAAAAATCTTACCCGTTGTTGCAAAATTCGGGTCTAACAAGTACAAAATATTAGAGAAGACATTGCGAACAGACAAATTGAATTGGTCTAGATAACACGAAGACTTATGGCCTGAACAGCTGTAGTTGGATATTGGACCAGCCATCTGCGCCGGGTTCAAAGTTGATTCAGAGTTTTGAAATTTCCTCCGAAACATCCCCGAAAGTAACATTAAATAATTCACAATACAAAAACGAATTTTTTCACAAATGAGGATGTTGTGACTGGAATTGATAGACCCGCATTGCATCCTTACCGCAAAGCTTAATGCAGAATCCAAATCATAACGTCCTTGTGGACGTGCTCTATGAAGTAAAACACTTTGTGGTTTACATGCTTTTCCCGTCACATATAAACAAAAAAATTTAAATATAATTCAACTTAGTATTTTATATTCTGTGCCCGACGGAAGATGATGCGATGGATTAGGCAAATTATTCCGTTTGAAGCACTCTTAATGGCTGACCTTGTTTGCGTAAAGGAAAATGGCGATCTTTTCTGCTTTTTGTGTAAGAATTTACAAAGACGTAATTTGCATAACCATGGATTTCATAATTATGAATTCATAATTGATGAGACAAGCCGCTTGTTAAGTTCAGAATTAGTGGCCTTAGCTTTTCTAATAATTTAAACAATTATTACAAACTAACAACTTATTATTGTGAAACCAACCACCAACTACAAACCGTTCATTCTTTCATAGACTGCCGTCGATATTCAAAGAAGATCAATTTAGTATTCTATAACAATTTTTACTTCATCCCCTTTTGTTTGAGGATCTCAAAGTTATTACCCGAAAATTGAGATTTTATAACCAACTCGAGAAGTGCACTAAATAACTTGCTATCATATTTTATGTACATTTCAGAGGGGTGTCATTTGAACCCGTAAATCAGGTTTACCTCGGGGTTAATCTGGGGGTAATAAATCAAGTCTTCGTCGCAGATTTTATCTGTTTAATTCACTTTAGGACGATTAACTGGGGTTGTGACCGACCGTTAGCATTCGGAGTGCTAGTTGGGATACTTTACTGGACGGCATTTGCTAATCACCGGTCCTCTTCTCGTTTCCAAGCAGTAATTATTGCTTCTTTTAGGCTGCATAATAATAGAGACAAATATAATATTTTTATTGATAATATTACATTATAGGTCAAATTAGGAACATGTCAATACCTATACAGTTAGATAGATTATTTATTACTTTTAAACTCTAAAAACTCATTATAGCTGTAGAATGTTTGCTCGACAAGCCACCGCTTTAGTCGGGTTTTAAAAATCTTAATAATTATAACTCTCCGTGTTTTACTCAGGTGAACTACAGGAAATAAAAAAACATAGTGCTACTAAAGGCATCTACATAAGGTTTGCTATCCTTTGCGAATGAGACTTATATACACTGTGTAAATATCACGCAGAGCACGTCCTGCGTGGATGACCTGATATAAAAAACTCTTTTGAAGCTGACTGACAATCAACGCACAGCCTAAACTATAAGTCGTAGAGGTATGAAATTTGGTGGATCCTTATAATAGTCCTTATATTATATTGTAAGGGTGCACTAAAAGTCGCACCTTATAGGGCCTAAAATTAGTCTGTACGCTGCTTTATGAGTACCTACCACGCGAGCAAAGTAATAAAATAAAATAAATCAATATAAACTGTTCTATAAAAGAGATCTCTATGGTAAACTAGGTCAACCCAGAAACTTGCAGCTAACCGCAGCAAAGTGTGAATTTTCCCCGTGTTACATCGAAACTTGTTCCTTCTCACTCAGCTGGGTCGCTAGTTGAACTGTTACTAACTTCAGACCGGTATGAAGTTTGGAGACAGCTTACTAGATAAGCGCTAAACCTGATGGCTCCTAGTTTAGAGAACTTCAGTTTCGTGATATAGAATATAGGGGAAGATCTTTTAACACCGCAAAAACTTAAATTGGCGAGACAATAATACCAAGATAATAACCGTACAGATTTTCAATTATCCTGAAATAGGTGGCAAGTTTGGAAAAAGTATACCTACTGTTAGGGACAGAAAGTACAGTTTTTCTTAGAAAATGCTTCTCTTGTCACACCTTTAATATACATGAAGGTGTGGTTGAGTAACGGGACTGATCTTCAGCCGATATCCATGCATAGCCAGTACTAGGCCAATCGCACTGACTTGCCACTTTACTAGATACGTATTAATAAGCCCATTAGTTTAAAGTGGGTTAAAACTCAGCTCTGAATCGTGTGTCGCGAAACAGGATTTTGTCGCAGTCCACATAATTCAAGAACTCCCAACTGGACGAACAGGCTGGTTCAACTTTAAACAGTAGTTGTTCTACTTTACGTTTGAATGTAGTTATTATTTAGTCTGCGAGCCTTGTTTTAGTTTTGTGGAAGTGGAGAGTGCAAATGATGAATAAAATGCTACTGGTTTTGTTAATTATGTCCAACCATGTTGGATTTTGAGCTGTGGTGATTAATAGGGGATTTCGTAATCTTATAAAGAAGTATAAATGGTTGCTTTGTGCTTCAGTAGGTAAATAAAATAACCACGTAAATGTCAACTTAAACTCTTCTTCTTCTTCTCTTCGTTAATGGCCTGTGTCCGTCATTTCGACAGACAATTTTGCCAATGTCAAGTGTTAAAATTGTAATAAATAAGTCAAGTCAAGTAATTTGTCAAGTCGGCTGTCGTTTGTTTTGAAAAGAAAATGGTGGATTTTTTTTCCAAAACCTAACACGAATTTTCACATTCAGAAAAACCACTTTACACACATTTATTCCAATGGCCCACACTTTATGTTACGACCTAAGTATTATTGGTTAAAATTCCACCAAAATTAAACAACAATACTCACAATAACACAAGAAAAACTATTAAAATAAAAGTGCTATGTGTCGTTTCAAAAAATGTCAAAACTCGTGTCCCTTCAACTCTTTGGTTTAAGGCTCTTGCAACTTGTCGTTGTCAGGAAAATGGCAATGTCAAGAATTAAAAAAAAGACAGAGGCGACGAAGAACAAGAAGCTCGTTTAGCAAAACCAAAGTCTAAAACAAATTTAATCGTGCGACGCCAACAAAAAAAATAACTTCATATTTAAATTAGTATAACATCCGACAGCCATTAAACAATTGTTGTTGTTTTAATAGTAAAAATAACTATAGCAGCACAAACACAACTACATTTCCGTTAATATTGCGAATCTCCGAGCATGTAACTTGTCACCGCTGACATGACACAACACGACACATATCTGACTCCACGTGACACTTATAAAACAAATATAACCAACATCCTTCGCTGAGATAAGTCGTAGTTTAATACAACCGCGACACGACAGATAGCAATACGTCACTCCGATGTGAAATAATTCAAACATTTGAACATCCAACCGATTTGAGGCTTTAATCGCTTGATGTAAGATTGATAATACCATGACAGGTCGATAAATAGTTTACACATTTTGTAAGGTAATGAGAAACGCGTAATAGACAGATGCCTGAAGGTGTTGACGTGTCAAACAGTTCGTCATTAATACGGTGGTGAATAGACGAGGGGAAGTAATTTTGCAGTAACTTTGGTTTGATGGATGAGAAGATAATGTGATGTCTGAGGCGACAATATTGTGTTATGCGACGAGTACGTCTTTTGTGTTTATATTTACGAGTATGTTAGCGAGGTATCAACTTATCAATCGATCTGTCGTTGGTAGTAAAAATAATTTATGGTTGGTCGCGCCGCCTCTTGGATCATCGCAGGGGCGTGTGAATTATTGATACACAATCTCATGTGGTTAAACATAAACAAATATGGAATTGATCGTCACAAACCAACCTATTACTACTAGACTAGGTACTACTTAGCGTTACCTACGTGATATCTATATAATTCACTGTCCCCTAAGGTACCCAGAACCATGTCGTGCTTTCATTATTTCATCACTGTGAGCTTCTTTTTTTTCTTACAAATTTTTGAGCGCACGCTCCTTCCCGCATGAATATAGTTTCACGCACCGAGGCGTAATAAAAGTAACTCTGTGTAAAAAAACAGGTGCGTCCTTCGTACAAAAGTGTAAATTAGGATAACTTAGCTATGTCCACTGTGGATTAAACCCGAATAAAAAGGGCTCTATCGCACGTGGTTATAACCATATACTGTTAATAAAGCGCTAAGCTTTACCACAAATTAGCAGGAGTCAGGCGGACCGCCGCCCCCCGCTAATAAGCCGTAGTCAGGCAGACCGCTGCCCTGCTAATAAGCTGTAGTCGGGCAGACCGCCCACTAATAAGCGTTATCGCAATCGCACTGACCCTGTTTGTACAGTCGCAAACACCAGTGTAAGCGGATGCAAAATCTCAAATTCATTACACCTGTGAATTTCTAAAGTTCAGCCATGAAGTAGGTGTGTTTGCACAAAAAGCAGTCAAAACTTAAGCTGGCGCTTACAATAACCATTTAAAACAATTGTAAATTTTCTTACTTTTCTACCGGTATTATCTTAACTAGGTACCGGTAACTAAATAAAACCCTATCTAGGGATATCGTACGGCTCGGTAGCTTCAAAGTTATTTTTCTGCGTAGAATGTTGAATTGAGAATTTATGCTGTTTATAAATGCTAATAAAATTGAACAATATTTTGATATTGCATATATGCTCGTGACTGTACCAACTCGTGTCTCGCGCTTATCGCGTTCACAGCTCAATGTGTGCTCGTGGAAAGATTGATTGTGAGCTTTTGTCCGGTAAAAGCGGGGGTGAAGCGACCGTGTTGTAATGCACAGCGTAGCTTGCTGTCCGGTGCCTTTTACGAGCGTCCGATTGGCGCTATGGAGCGTCATACGTCGACAATCTCTCATCTCATTGGCTAATGTAACAGTGACAGTACACGGTCAAAGAGATTATATTCTTCCTACACAGAGGAATATGCACAGGCTTATACTATCGGAATATTCGCGTGTGTATATGTATTAATCTCCGTACTGCGATTGTTGAAATTTGTAGGTTCATTCAGTGACGATAAGATACTCGTATATAAAAATTACAATTTTCAAAGAAAGAAAAGATATCATAAAAATGTATCTAGATTAGAGGTCTAATGTACTCGTAACTAGTTAAATTGCTAAGTAAATTTTATAAAATGTTTTTGTGGAGCTCTTATCTGGAGAACATTGATATATTTTTAAAAATTTTGTCGCACAGCGATTTTTGGCGCTGAAGCTGTCACAAATAGCCCGTATGCAGGGCCATTACAGTAAAAAAGCGGACTCGTACTATTTCACAGAAGTGTACTTTCCGACCACATTAAAACTTCTTCATTATATCTCGCCGCTAACCACCTTGAAAATTCACTTCAAGCTTTCCATAATCCGTCAGATTTAATAATACTCTCAATAAATTTAATATTACGCACCTTCAAAACTTGAAAGTTCTACAACAAAACCACTGGAACTAAGTTGATCCACAAAAGCAGCTTAAACTTCGAAAGGCGTTAGACAATTAGATTCCGTAAACAAAGAACTTCTCAGTTTAGTCGCACAATCATTTGAGAACTCAAAGATGCGGGCGCTTTGCAGAAATTGTTTGTTATGGAGATGGGATCCTTCAAATACTTACTCCAACATTTTGTGTCTTTCATGTTTGTTACTCTCTAGCGTGTCTTTTCATTCACTGCAGTAGATTTGCACAGAACTTTAAAAACTATGATTACTTATTTAGACACCTTACTTATACCTACATAATGTTTAGATACAATTAATAATCTTCAAAATGAACTGTGATTTGTATCCATTGCTAGTGACAGAGGGCCTAGTACGAGTTTTCAGTGTATAGTGTGGGTGTGAAACGTCTGACGCCCAGCACACCAGTGGGCGCTGATTTGTATGGAGACACTGAACGGATTCTTAAAGAAGCTCCACATGCGAGTACGGGCTTGGTGTAGACCAAGCTTCTCAAAGAATCCGCTCAGTGTCTCCATACAAATCAGCGCCTACTGGTGAGCTGAGCGTCAGTCGCTTTACACCAGATTTACACAACAAAACTCGTACTAGGCCCTCTGGTGATATTTAATATTAGTTTATGTTCAAAACGGCTTCTAAATTACCATACCTTTCAAACAGAACCTTTGTAGGGCTCTTTCTACGAGTTTCCAAAACAAATTAAACGTATTGTAAACAATTTGAGAATTTGTTTTTAGGGAAGAGCTATTTAATATTTGCTCTCGATTTTCCTCTAAGCTTGTTCATACATATTTTGTTGAAATTGAATATTAATTTACATTACGACAGAACAAATTTCTCTCAAATACAAAATGTCCAATTGTTTTAATAAAGCTTTTGTTTCTAAAAAGCGTTGGCCGTCATGACGGAGGCTACGCGGTGAAAGTTACGTAAAAACTGTTTTTGTGCTACTCGCATTTTGTAATCCTAACATTCCTGAAATGAAAATCGTATGTATCTATGGCTTCTCGTCTATTTGCCTTTTTTTACGCAATGTAGATGAAGCAGCAGTATTGTGAGTCAAAACAGTTTATTTCGTTCTGAAAACGAAAGTGAAAATAACGGGAACGAAGCTCAAACGGTTTCTATTACGCGGTAAATTTATGACAATATCCATAATTTTAATTGATTTGTGAGAGTTTTTTCTAAATAATAATATTAAATTTATAATTTGGGAGCTTGAATCAAGTTTGGTACACTTTAGGGTGCTTTCCCACCAGAGCTAAGTTACGTTGCTAAGGATGTGTTTCAAAGAGTGTCTCGTGGAAAAGCTACTTTATACTCATTTTGGTTTGTTGAATACAGAAAAAAAACTCCCGCCTCAAGTTTGACTCATCTCTCACCAAGTGATTATTTACATAGGTACCTCTCAACATGTTTAAATATTTAAAATCTTTGTCGGTACAAAGATTTTCTATTTAAAAAAAAATCCGTTGAAAATTAAAATGAATGTAGCCTACATCTTTTATTTGTGTTTGAATAACAAATCAGTAGAGCTTTAAAAAGCGCTTGTAAAT
Source organism: Eulithis prunata (assembly GCA_918843925.1). Lineage (NCBI taxonomy): Eukaryota > Metazoa > Arthropoda > Insecta > Lepidoptera > Geometridae > Eulithis > Eulithis prunata. The sequence goes on from OU974012.1 coordinate 9,726,088, forward strand.
CCCGAAGCTTCAGTGTAGGTCGCCTAGTAAACGCCTCTTCAAAAGCTTTCAACACAAAAACTTAGGCTTTATTTTTCGCAGTGAAACCACGCAGATTTGATAAAACCTATCTCGCAATACAAAGGACACCAATCCCAGACCAATTTGACCCGTGCCGTACAGCGACACCTAGTGTCCAATTCGTATTCAATAGTTTGCTACACCACTGTTCGTTTTTCAAATCTTTTTGGGAAAATTGAAAAGAGGAATCAATTTTGATGGAATGTTTGTAGTTTTTTTCCGTTTGTGGTGATGGATTTGTTTTTGTTCTAAGATGGTTTAATCTACAAGAATTTGAAAGCAAAATGAGTGATGCTTTGAAAACATTTGATTAGCCATCGTATATGTACTGATATTTTTTGTTCATAGTACGAACTTAATAGTAAGGTACTAAATTAGTAGTAGTTTTAGGATTATTACGAAATAATGTGGAATAGATCAAAATTAGAGAGAAAAAATGAATTTGTATCCACTTATTAGCAATAAATAAACAAACAAAACAATTGTAATAAATTGTAAGATGGAATCTAGTAATAAAAACTTGATCCCGAAAGCTGGTAACCAACAAAACGCTGAACAAGCAATTTACTCGCACCAACTAATTTACCGTACGGACCAGCTACCAGCCCGATGCCGTCGTCATACACAACCTGTCAATAACTACCACGGATTTAGGAATACATGGAGAAGATAAAGTTTCCTTCTGGATACTTCATGGTACTGCTCACATTTCACAAAACGGACTAAGAAAATGCTAGAGAAAAATACTGCTTTTGTGTTTTGTAGCAAAGAAGTGTGCTTGTTATTTCAGGTTCAATGGCGAATAACTAAGCTTTTATCTATGCCAAAGTTTGCTCAAGAAAGTCTGAATCAAGACTCAAGGATAGATTTTTGGCAAATTATCAGTGTAATAAATTTGTTCAACTTAAGAAAACCCAATTTCAAGCAATTTCGACCTTGCTTTATAACGCTTTATTAAGCTATAGGTAACGTTTTGAGTGTTATTGTAACGCTTATGCGTGGCAACGCATAACCCTGGCACTCACATCGACGTATTTACCACCTCCAGTGCAACGTATTCCGTGGTGTCGATAGTTATCGGTAACGATCCGTATCGTCCCAGTGCTAATTAGGAAACGTCATATCGGTGATCGGCAAATTCAGTTAGGATTGATGATTTCTTGATTACTCTATAATAATCCATTGGTTTAGTTCGAGAAAATACCAACTGTGACCACACTTCTGTAATTTTTATAACCGTAAACCCGGTTTACAATTCTTGTAAACCGGTTTACGGTTATTGAAATTATAACAAGTTTATTTACTTGTTCGAAGCTTAATTATAAAGGTGGAAAAAAGGTGCAGCTCCCTCAGAGCAAATCCTTTTGGAATAAAATAATCATTCGATTGTCGAAACGGCACGGAACCTACCGTTATTGTTATAGAACCGAACATTTACTTTTATTGTATTTGAATTTCATTTGTTCCGAAATGAGAATGGTCCAATTAACCCGCACTCACCCTTCTGTCGTTTCAGATCTGCTTGTTGTTCAGTTATAATTAATTTACGAGTTCATTTGCTATAATTAAATGAAAATTCATACCTTTAAACATTTTTAATTTAAAGTTCTTTGTTTAACGTTACGAGTTTTAAGATAATCTCTGTAACTTTTGATAGCGTGTGTAATTCTGTACAGAATCAACAATGCCAGAAGAATTATTGTTGTTTAATGTGAAAAGTGGAAAGTGCTGGGAAATACAGACAGGTGGTACATAAACATAAAATTAAATCGTGTTCCAGAAGCATTGGTAGGTATATTAACGTAGGTACCTTACCTATACTGTGCCTATTTAGGTATCTACATTCGTGGAAGTAGTGAGATTATTAAATCAGCAATCAACTCATTTTTGCTTATTTGAGAACGAGGTATAAGTTATTCCTAGAAATAAATGGCTCACAACTTTCACTATAGTTTTGAACCTCCTTTTCTAAAACAGTTTTATTATTACATTGAAATCGGCGTATTTTTCAGTCTGTAAATTAGGTATTATTGATAAAGGGAAACAGTACGTTTAGAAACATGTGTATTTAATTTCGGAAATAAATAGATCCGTAATGAATGTGTCCTGTAAAATATTTACATTTTCATCAAAATTACATAAACTTATTTAAAGTAACAAAATGTTCAAAACAAAACCCGAATAATTAAAATCATTGTATCACACACGTGTAGACGGCAACTTGTGTGAAATATTCAATGCTAGGGTAACCACACATCTATACATTTAGGTAAGCATAATAGCGGTTTAAACTGATAGAAAAATATATTAAACTAACGACAAAATTATAAAAAAAACTATTCAGTATTTTTTAAATATTATTATGTTCATCGTGTCTTTTGGAACATCATCATCTAACTAATTAAATCACGGGCTCTTTATAGGAACAAGCAAAATTTTAGAAATCACCAAAAGTACTTATGTAGGAGAATAAAAACCGGACATGTCCGGAAAAATTCCAACCAATGGTCACCCTACATTCAGACTTTGTGCGGTAACGAGAAGGCGCTAACTTCATTCGCTGTTGACTTTCCGAACAGCTTGCCTCAGCAAAACATAAAAACAAACCAAAATGTGTAAACTTGCGCATGCTTTTATATGTATCCACTTGTTTGAATAAACAACTTTGATGTGAACTTTTTAGCGGTTCGACCTTTGTGGCGTACGGGTTTGATTCCCGGGGCAAGACTAGTTTGCATGATCTGTATAAATGTTTAATTTGAATTTAAGACCGAGTGTTGGGATGTAGATACTCAGCAACTCCCTGGAATCCTAATGTGTCAGGACTCGTGTCTGTAATTGTTAGATGTACTTATAATATCTTAATTTACTACTCAAATATTCATGATGGTTTACGCCAGCTTAAGGGGCCACTTTAACCCAAACTCACTCACCCTATATTACTAGAACGTTGTGTAGTGTTTATAAGACTAGAATACAATGTTTTGCTATAGGTGATGGTTACCACTTAACATCAGGTGGGCCATCTGCTTGTTTCTTATGCTAGTAGTATAAAAAAGAAGAAAAAAAACCATGATACCATAGTACGTACTCTCACCCTATTCGGCTTCATCCACAAGAGTCTCTGAGAAATACACCATAATCATTCTACCCCACTAGTGACCACTATGTGAACTTTAGGTCCTACATTTAGCAATATAATTCAATTCTTGTCTATGGCCTTTGCAGTGTTGCCCGCAATTTTGCCAATGTCAAGTTTTATTTAGCAATATAACGACCTCAATAAAAACTGCAATCTAATAAACCATGACAAAATAAGGCAAACAAAAAATCGAAATCCTTCTAAATATGCAATACCACAAAAAAGATCCCAAAAATCCCTCGGCGGTCTCGCAACAGACAATTAGAGCCTCCCCCACCCTTCTCCTCCCATCTCTCTCACAAGGAAACCATTAAACGGTTGAAGCCAACCTATTGTTTAACGCCTAGTTTGGAGTTCAGCTTTATACGAAGCCAACCTTTGTTACCAGCTCTAAATCAAAATTAACCAACAACTTTGCCTACAATTTGATATGGACAGTATTAGACAGCTGGCTGCTGCTGAACAGAGGAATTACCCTTCCTGCTAATCAGAAACGTCAACCTTATAGTTTGAATAATGTAAATGTATTTATTCAGTTTCAAATTTAACATACTGTCTAACTAACTCGTTCTTACCAAAGTTTTAAGATCAAATGTAGTACATTATTATTTGAAGAAAAAATACTTTGGATTATTGAAAAACATTACGCAGACAGGGTTTAATAGCCGATAGATTAGAACTTGGCCACTTTGAAAGGGCTTTAGCAAAACTTTGATCTGTTGCCTGAATTTAAACCCATTATAAGTTTTATGGACTAAAAACGAACGTAATTTCACTTCGGCGAACTCCAAGTGCCAAGATTTTTCATAAAGAAACTTCCTTGAGAAAGAAAATATTCAAAAAATTCCAAAGTTTCTTTATCACAATCTTCACGGCGAGGATATTGCTGAAGAAAATAATTCGAAAGGTACTATTATACAAATTAATTAAATAACCTATTATAATAGGATACGTTTATAAATTAATCAGTAGATATATTGTCGCTACACGGCCCCCACCGCAAGACAGTTGACTCAATTTCCATTTATCCTATCCTTCTTACTAATATTATAAACGCGAAAGTTTGTAAGTGTGGATGTTTGTTACTCTTTCACGTAGAAACTACTGATCCGATTTGGATGAAACTTGGAATATGTATTGTCCGTGACCTGGATTAACACATAGGCTACTTTTTATCCCGAAAAATCAACGGGATCCAACGCGAACGAAGTCGCGAGCGGCACCTAGTATTCAAATGAAAGTAACATAACAAAAAGTTTCCAGACCGCTATGATTAAAATCAGTATTTGAACCACAATAAATTGTAACTTAGTTTCTATAAATACTGTTCAAAGTATGTTCATAAATACAAAAAGGTTCAGGGCTTTCACAGGCTGATTATGATGATTAGGTAAACGCCACAATGAAAATGCGTACCTCTGAACGCGCCTGAAGATTCCAATTTGTTTGCAATCGATAGTTGTACAGTTTTAGGCAACCATTTATAATCGTAAGCAACAAACAATGCTTTTTATCTCCCATCAAACACCAATAACAGGACCAAACGACTTGAAAAACAATCAAATGAACATAGTTTCTCCGTAACGAGGTATTTACGACATAGGCCGACCGGGTTCGGGCACTTTGCAGTAGTCTGTAAAGGTACGGGTACTTTGCAGTAATCGCCACTTCATTAGACGCCCGTTGTCACGACATAGGAAGTTTTGCCTCTTGTAATCATTGGGGGACAGAAGTGTCATTGAACCGTTGTTTTTAGGGTTCTAAAGCCTGATAGGAAACCCTCAAATCTAAAAAACCTAATTTTCAAAACGTTTTTAAACAATAAAAGTAAAATTCAATGGATTTTATAGAATGTAAAATTACATAATTCCAAAAAATTCTATGAGTAATTAATGTTTCTAAAACTAATTAGAAAACCCCATAATACGAATGGCACGTTTCAAGTTCTAGAAAGATATATTTACAAGACGATTTGATTGAAATGAATGATGAATGATATGGAATAAATGATAAGGAATTGGATTCGCATAAAAATGTAAGAATCAGGTGAATGGTCATCAAAATAGAGGCTCGGTATTAAGTAGGTATTGAGTATCGACTATAATAAATACACTTTTCATTAAATTAGTTGGCAGCCCTAACGGCAAGTATGCCTACAAATAGGGTTGCAACCTTAATTAGCTAGCAATAACGGTATAGTGGCCGTGCGGTCAGTAACGTCCCGCAAACCAGCGGCTTACATGCGTGAATGGACCCTTTCCGACCTCATACATGTAATGGCATGGGAAGATGCCTGGTAATGGAATTAAAAGAGGATTTTAATACTATTTATTGAGCTATGTGGGTTAGTTCCATTAACCGATTTCAAAAAGAGAAGATAATTAATGTTTCCTCAGAACCTCAGACTCCGTTATTTATAAATCGATTTGATTTATTTTTATTTGAAAGTGAAGGGTTTTGTGAAATAAAGTAAAATGCTTCTAATTATAATGGGTTCAGTAGTAACTGGAAAAAACAGTCATCCAAGTAATGAAAATTGCATATATTTCTTACCCACCACTGTGTGGGTTTACGCACACTACAATAATCCGAATGAATCGCTGTAGTTACCATCACCTGATGATGATGACAGAAGGCAGTGTTTTATAAAGATTAGAAATGCATGTTAATGACTCACGTTAGGTATGACACAAACTGTAATCACATCTCTTGCTAAGTTTATTCCATTTTATTGAAACCTTGGTTTGCATGCCGTTCTGAGCGCACGCAAGCTGAAAATAGAATTCAATCTTTTGCTTTTTGCCAATGCTTACATTGATATTGCAAAGATTGCATCGGATGTGACGTCGGGTTCCGCCCACATAGCAGATCTTGTTTCGTGGCTCAGTTATTACGGAATACCAGACGGATTCAATAAGCGTTTCAATATGTTTGAGATTCTTGAAACGAAAAATTCAAAAGGATTTTGAGCTGATTTTATGACTACCAATATCGTTTTGCTCTGAAAATATTGTTCTTTGTTTGGAGAAAATAATTTATTTTACTCGTATTTTTCTCACAGCTGAGTCGAATGTGACTTTCATTCCCGTTCAACTAGGTTTTGTCCCACTGGTGGGACGAATGGAAATATAAATATAATATAAATATTCACGGACACTTAACACAACGCCTTCTAGTCCCAAACTAAGCAAAGCTTGTACGATGGAAACTAGATGGCTGATAGAATACATACATACATATTTTTTTTTGTAAATACATACTTATAATTCATAGGAACACCCAGACACAGAACAAACATCTATGTTTGACTGAGCCATGACGCCTGTCAAATAGACGGTTTGAGTCAGGGTGACGGTATACCACTATAAGTACAAGTAGAAACCTTTGGTCAAGAAAGAAATTCTATAGGAATGTTTTGCAGCAACAAAGTGGCAGTCTTTCTTAAAAATAAATGAAAAACCAATCAAAACCTTCCCATTTAGGTATACGCTCCACTCCATCCAAAGGTTGTCTGGAAGAAATCGCTCCCTAGCGATAAGACCACCCATTGTACGTAATGTAATGTAATTTAGTCTGTCTCGCATATTAGTTTGTAAGGTGTACCTACGTACAATAAAGTATTTTCATTCATTCATTCATTCATAATAACTTGATCGACAAAACCCCACGTCCAAGTGACCCGAGCCACCACAGTCGGTATGATCCAGTAAAGTTATCAACAACAAGAGCGCGGTCACAATGCAACCACCAACCACTAGATTAATGAACAAGCTATGAAAAATACGGAACCACTCGCTGCAACAAGTGCTATTGTGGACTACTCTAAAGTCATTGTGCTGTATTATATTGGAAATAGAGTTGGGTGTTGTTTGGATTCCAAAACTAAAGCTGAGACCGAAAAATATTGAAAATTTTGTGCTTTAGCATGGCTTGTAAAGTCGTTTTAACTAAAGCTCGTCTTTATCATGATAAAATAATTAATCTTGGAGGAAGCTTAGAGATAAGCAAACAACATAAAAATTATGTAAAATGAGTAGAATGTCTTGTAAGTAAAACTATTTACAGGGTAAATAATGTTCTGGAAGGTAAGCCTCATATTAAACTTTCTAACAAATTTTATACTTAGAATGCTTTTTTAACAGTTGGCTAAATTATAAAAGCGAGAAAATTCTAAACTAAGTTTGGTACCCCAGGATAAATAATTAGAAGAAATAACAATTCCATTCGGCTTCGGCCTCAGCACTCAGTTTCTCCCAACACTATTGGGTACAGCTGCCGTTTTGTTTGCAACTGGACAGAAATATTTGCATCTCCAGAGGCGGTGTCCTTCAACTCGACGTGAAACGTGAACTGACTTTATAGTAATTGTGTTTACGATATAAAAGGCTTTTGTTTAGTAAAAACTCGAGCTTACAAACGTATTGTACTCGTACCAACGTAAGAAATAGAAAATGCTGGGAATTAACTATGTCAATATGTCAGGTATATCAACAGATATAAAGAAAAAACTCGTATGGGAACTCTTGTTAGTCCTCTTTTGCATATATCGTTTTTGAAATTCACGTGAAGTCACATTTCCTAACCAGGCACGTTATTTTTAACTAGCTGTACCTCTATCACGAACAAATCCGACAGTCGGCGTGCTAACGTATTCGAGTTATATTGCGCGTCAATGCCAGCTCGACTGCCGACCGTTGTACTGTCACCGCGCAGTGTATCTCGGATACGCTAGCGTTACGATACGTTTGCGATTGTCACATTTATTCGTGATGAAGGCACAGAAATACCAACAAAGGTGCTGAAAACTGTAAGCACTGGACATTTGCCAAAATCTGAAGAGATCTTAGGAAATGTTCACACTCCAGACGCTATTCCTGATAGATTGAAACATATGATACTAAACTAACACCGGATCGATAAACTTACCTGAATGAATACTGTAACTTTACCACTTAGAGTCGAGAACCTAACTTAGCAGAGTTTAGAACAACTTTAGTATCTGAGACGTTATTGATCGCTCCCGGCTTTACTCGTGTAAACATCTGAAGCTGATTTGATGTGTTCTTTGTTTATATCAAAACTAAGTGTGTGGAAACTTATCTTGTATGTGTTACAGCTATTGCAAAATGTAACTGGTCTCGTTAAAAGATCTATGAAATGGGAAATGTGATGATGAACGGGATAAGTGCAATGTCCAGAAAAAGTCCATAGACGTACATCTAATGACTAACCCACCCTACTACCAAATTTTTGAAATTAAGACATAGGTAGACCAAGATATCTGAGACTATAGAGTTTGTGGCTACAGTGCCTGGGCTAGCATAACAGTTAAGTAGTTGTGAGAATAAAAAAAATCTGTAATGCGAAATTCTGAGCATTGTTTTAAAATCTAAAAACGTTCGTATCGTTCAATATAATGATTGGTGGCCAATAAAGACGCCATTATTACACAGAGGACATTTCATTTAATTATATACACGTCCACTGCAAAGCCCTAAAGACTACCTATCTAGGACTTACGATGCGGTTCTATCTCTGAAACGCTTTTAAACATTATAGAGTTGTTAACTACCAAGCGGGGTAAAGCTTTTAGACAAATTAATGTACAGTTAGTGACGGAAATCTCTGAACAACCGTTTCAGATCACATGAGCAACTATTCCAAAACTTCTGAACAATATTTTGAGTAGCCGACCGCGTATTATTCAACGAGGTTCAATTACTATTCAGCCAGTGTTAGATTTCAGAGTTATCTACCTCTGGAATTTGGTTCAAAAAGCCTTGAGCATTCAGTGGTTAGACAGTTGCTAAGGTAGTTCTGGCAGTGAATGTAATCGTATCGAGTGGATAACTTTATGAAATACTGCCATAATGGTGTTATTGTGAGGACATTACTGCGATTGGTTTATGGGGTTATGGGGGTGGAGATGGGGCGATAAAAAAACCACTAGGAGTTATTGCTATTGAAAAGTAAACCAATATGGTAGAAATAATTTTTTTAATAGCCAGACACATTAAGATATTCTATCAAAAAAATGTTTTTAACATAATTATTTCAATTTTTTTTAAGCCTTTTAAATCATGACAACAATTATTATCCTTTCTTGCGTCTCAGCTGGTTGATTACCCGATTCGCGACAGTGCTCGTTATGTGGCATAAAAGCCTTTGGATCAAACATCATGGCTCAACAACCATATGGATCCAAAATATGGCTTCCGATTCCAGGTTTCATGGTTTTCCTGCTTCCATCTTGTATGAAATTCCAATGGCGTTTCTTATATTCCATAAATGGCGCCCATCAAATCTTTATGAAGGGCGTGCGCCGATACAAATCGTAAATGTTTTACTGGCTATCTTATTTTACGAAATATTATTGGGGGCGCGGTAGTTTTACTGCAAACAATAATGAGACTTCTAGAGTAGACCGAGATACTCTTCGCTTACGGATACTAGCTGAACATTAGAAAGCGTCTGATCGGAACGGAAATTACTAGACGCTACTAGACGATTTTCTGCACCAACGCGGCAGACGCCACTAATACATTTTTAAAAGACAAAGAATTTATTCAGGCTTCTGGTACACTCAATCTCAACTAGGGAATATGCCTTTTAAAATATTTGGTAAGGTAAATAATTTTTGTAAAGCCCCGCAGAGTTTTTCTTTCGTAGTATACCGCGACCTAAACATGATAAATTCCCACAAAAGTGTTGGTTAAGCATATGGATGGATATAAAGGTCTACACGTAAGAGATGATGGATAGATTGTATGAAAGGCATGATGCAACAAGTGAACATGGTCGGCTGAGAAATGAAATAATAGGAAATATTTAGGCGTCGTGGGCCTAAATATTTTCTGAGTTTTTCAAAGCCTGTATTCCGTGAGAGCAGTGGTTTAAAAGCTAGTAGATAAATAAATCAGGGGAAAAAATACGTGAGCTATACGTAGACTTGTATAGGTTGAGGTACCTTTTCAGTGTAACTAACTTCGTAGTGTTCAGTTTAGTTGTTGGGGCTGGCACGCAACGTTAATTTTCAACTAAAACCATGAAAGAAAAAGAAAATCGGCAGTGTCCAAAATACAGGAAGCGCCTTACTAATAAGCATCTTGGCAGCTTTGCTTGTATAAACAGAACAAGCACTCGCAAATTGAGCAGCTTGACTTAATTTATAGCTGTGCTAGCGTCAAGTTTCACGGCAGCAAAAAGTTCCCGCGAGTTACGAACAGATTTTATCTGCAGTGCTACACACTGCATAAAATAGTTACGGAGTTTGACAAAATCGTATTGACACCATACGGGGGAGCTGCGACGGCCCAAGTTGTTAGTTCCAGAATGTTCCAGAAAGTTCTAGAAAGTACGAGCAACTTTGCCGGTAAACAATATTTAGTCATGTTAGGTGAACAAAGTTACGGCATTATTAGTTGGCCGCAACTAGCACCTTGTACCCACTCAATGTTTGTCTTGTATACGTTTAAGGGGAGGTTCTGTGAAATTTAATATTTTGACTAAAAACTTAGTACACCAGGGTAGCTAAATCAACAATCAACTTAGTAGATAAAATCGTATGTCACATATTTTATGTCTTTGATAGCTTTCTTAAAAAATAAAAAATAGCATACGAAAAATAAAAAAATATAAGAAATGATTAAAGAGCATGTGTGTTAAAAAATCAGAAGAAAGATCGGATTTTTTGAAACAATTTCTTCCATGATTCTCGGTTGCAACAGTCAGACCGATCAATTGTCTTCACCGACCTAAACACCACATCAAGCTTCTTCACCAGTTCACCACCAGCATTCGAAATTTAGAGAAATTTATTCTCAAAAATGACAAAACACAGTCACTTACTTGAGAACAGGGTTAACACTAATAGTATAGTTTGTCGTTCGTAACAGGGTAAGTAGGTATCCAATAATCTGCACACATCCAACGCATCCAAACAACTCTAAATTAAGTTCTAGGAATATGCTTCGTAAATATGTTTCGCAATTTCTATGGGCATCACGCTCATGGTAGTCTTGATGTGACTTTTCCGCGATCTTCTTCAACTCGTACCACGGCCACAGATTTGCATGGAGCGAAGTTTCGCGCCAGCAAAATTGTAGTAAACAGGATTAGTGACTCCATTGTTGGCCAAACTCCGCCGCTGCTATAATTAACAAAAGCCCATCGTTTATTGTACAGCCGTTCTGACTTGATTGAATTTGAAATTCAACCGTGTCTAGCTTGTTTAGGAACAAGAACGTAGATCTTAGTTTACAGAAAATTATATTAACTGTCTGATTGTCTAGTCTAGCATTGTAATTAGGCTGTTCTTGACTAGTAGTATAAAAGCACGAACCAAGGTAATTTTTCGTATTTTTTTATTCTAAAAAGCAGCAAAAACTTTTTACGTATTACTTACATGCGTAGGTATTAGGTATTACTTAGAATAAAATATTTTTGCTTAATGTACTTGAGAGGCATCTGTATTGGTTTGTAAAAAAAACATTTCTTTTCCTGATTTATTAATGTAAACGGATTTCCTTTCCGTAACTCAATATTGTTCTGTTCCTAATTTTTTACGGAATAAAAAGCCGAGGGTCGGGCCCGCCTCACAGAGTTAACATCAACTAAATCAGATTTCTATGACAAAGTATCGAATACTCTCTTCGTTACGTTCCGAGATATTTTTAGAGGCGACGTGACACAACTTTGCTCTTACCTCTCACCGTCTAAGGCAATAAATCCGTATCGATTCGAAGCCTCCAGAATAATAAGAGGAACAAGATAGGTAACCCATCTTGGAGATGCCATCAAATTTTTATGACGAGCGTGAACACGGTTCTGTACCTATAGTTCATGAAATACAATAAAACGAGACGGTAGAATAAATAGTTTATGCCTATAAAACCAATTGCTTAATTTTATTTCGAAGAGTATTTGATGTAGAGCTTTTCATTTTAATATTAACTCTCAGTTTATTCAAAGTTTACGTCTCACTTTGTTCTTGATCTCCGCGTTACACTCGAGTAAACACGCTTTTTGAATGCTCAAAGAAAATCCACAGCGAAATTTCGCCGAAAAAATATCTAAAGAATTGATCGATTGAAAAACATTACAGTTTATTTGCCAGCTCTCAACTTTTTAATAAGCTATGAAAGCTTTTCAAGTAAACAGCCAATAAATACTTGGATTATGAAAATCTTTTTGCTTACCAATTCCCAATATCGTGGGCGGATTACTTACTCTCGACCACTCGCCCAGGAGTGAAAGGTTCTACTTAGGATTAAGGCTAAGTAAAATAAACTACATTTTTAGAAAAGTCGTGGTCTTTGTGTCATTTCGAGGATAACCTATTATACTCAACTCACGTAAAAAATCCTTCGAGAGGTAGTTTTGTAGGCTATGAAAAGTGTTTTTAAAAGATAACATTTGAAATTACATGGTTATATGGGTTTTAGAATTTTATTTGTGGAAAAACTACGCAACGAAGCTAAAGGTAATTATCAGATAGAAAGGTATAATTTACCAACTTCAATCATTAGGTAAGCCTAAAGCGAGTTTTAATTAGAGTACTTCCATTAAAAAACTACAGAATTTAATAAAAATTCGAATAATGAGTGCCTTCAAACTAAAAATAATTGGGCAGAATAAAAGCTGGTATACGTACACGATGAGCTTGTGACTATGAAACTGATAATTAGCGAGACTAATTATAAAGTATAACAAGTAATAATTTGTAGGTAAGAGTTCGGAAGAAGTCCTGATTCCACTGCTGGAAATTAACCTTCAGAAAGCTTGCAATCGTGAGTCAACGATTAGAAGAACCGATACTTCGTTATCTTCTCACATCTTCACAAAGCTGCAGGTTCTTTCCGTACCTACGTTTGCAATCGCCATTCCGTCGAGGAAATACCTCAGTAATCGAAGCTACTAGAATACCAAGCGAAAGAGAGCCTAAGAAATTGTGGTGATCAAGAAAACTCGACCACTTAGAGAAAGGTCACTCACACACATACAGATCTACGAGGTAACCCCAACCGCATATACTAACAGTTCCATCGTTGCCAATAAAGAATAGAACAACTTTTCAAATTATATCCTCGACCGAGGCAACTCCTGCAATCAGTCGGCTAATAGGAAAAGTTGAAGATTATTGCCTTCCAATAGCTCTTACTACTTTGTCTTGGGAAAAATGATTTCACCAGTGTCAATCTGTCTTGGACTTTATGCAGTCGTCTCGTGGTTTAGTTTTGGGTGTAGTTGCATTTGGTAATCGAAGTGGTAAAGCTCATATATTGTAGTGTAGGTTACAACTTAGGAATAGATACTTTCCTAGAAAGATCGGAGAGAATCTTTTGCATTAGAGATATTATTATCTATGGTTACTTAGACCCTCTAAATACCTACTTAATCCATATCTACTAAGTACTAATTCGCTCTTCATATCTTTGGCATAGTAAAAATTCTAGGGTCTTACAAAACATGTGTATAGCCTTATAGTTCTCAGAGTTTCCTTGCTTATACCACATTATGGTATGGCGTTAGCCCATGGGTACCTACAAAAGTGGTGGTCGATACTCGTTTGGCACGCCCTCTATCGACCGTTGACTATAAATAACGAAACATTCGATACAGCTTCCGGTCCAAACATTTAAATTGAATTCACAAACTATTCGTTCGTAAATTAATTCCGGCATCGACCGAACTATAATTAATCACCTGAACATTGATGTGAATTTTGGTTGAAATAAATGAATACAATGAAGCACATCTGTTTCATTGGATGGGGAAATGGAATTAACCTAACGAGTTACACCAATACCAGTCAGTACCTTAAAAAATATCTTGAAACTTGTAGGTGTGACGCGGGTATCACTCGTTGGAAAATAAAACGATGCGATGAGTCATAGTGTTACTAAATTGGACCAGTGTGATTCTAAATAATGATCCTCTTGAAATAGTTCATGACTCTGATTTCTTTAGTTTATCTACTAATTCATCAATCTAAGCAATAAAACCTATAAGAATTTTGGGAAAACTAACGACCGAGTACCAGGAGAGCAAAACTAATCAAGAGGTGTAATAGCTGCTATATTTACAATCTTTATGCTTGAAATCACGACCTGTCATTAAGTACCTACGTCTTTTTCAAGACTACATTTATTTCAGATTTTTCCTTATCTCCGGCTATTTCCATACTAAAATCCTCATAAAATATCCTGTGAAACAAATAATTAAGAGAAATGTCCCCAGCGACATTATTAGATTTCAGACAAAGACTAATGTCTCGGTTATCGATCACCGCCTCTGGAGATCGCAGAATCGTTCATTATTACGTCGGAATTAAGCACCGAGTCATTTTGCGCCATTTTATTTTATTTCTTATCGTTATTATTGTGATCTCTTAGCCCGCAGAGACTTAGATAGTCACGGATTTGATAATCTCACACGAGGAATAAAAGTCGTGAGGAAAATTGGTATTCTAGCAGATGAGCTTGATGAGCTATCAAAAATATGTTTGGCCGTGCGGATAATCAGATAATCCGTGGAAGGATACTAAAGTGTACATAGTCCGCCTTATTAGTCGTATACTTACTTCCATTTTTTTAAGTGAATTTTTTTTTTCTAATTCGTAACTACTTTCACCTACCACAACTAGTTTCCTGTTCCACATTCTTATGTGTATGGGTGGTCAGCAGGGAGCTACAACCGTAATTAACTATGTTTGTCTTCTTGTTACAGGTTGCAGGAGTGGTGGGCCGAGCTGACGTGTTGGCGTGTGTTTTCTTCCTCGCTTCAGTTCTACTTTACCATGGGTGAGTTTCAAAAATCTCAATAGATGAAAGCCTACAATCTAAAAGTGATCAGTCTATCTTTAGTAAATTAAGGAAAGTGTGCAAGTATGCATGTGCACCGACCATGATAATTTAAAAATAAATAAACTTTTCTAACGTTAAAAAATCGAATCTAAAGATTGATTAATAGGATCGGGATCATGATCTAACTAAGTGGACATGGACTAAGTGGATCTAGAGTTACCTGAATTCTGCAAGGCTTCAGATTGTTCCAAACATCAGTCGGTCATAGCTCATAACTTGACTGAAAGGTTTTAACGACTTTGACCCGCGAAGGTGCCAGTTGGCTCAGTTAAGCAATGAGTAATCCATGTCCAAGGGAACAACAGGAAATAAATAGCACATGCCTACAACTCTGAGATTAGGTAGAAAGTTCCACGCAACGGTCGTCGGTCACATTGTTTTGGGAGTTCAGGAGTTTTGCGAATTGTTTCCAGAAAGCACATTGCACGATACGAAAGCAGATAGTCCTTGAATAAAACAATCGAACAAAAGCATAGATCCTTATTAGGTAAAATGCTTGAAAACTCTGGGAAGTGAATGGCGGTTGATAAAAAAAGAGAATTGGCAACCTCTGAATTAAGTCTTGCAAAACCACAAGCACCACAGACACTTTGATCTTTTTCCAAAGAATAAATCAGCCAAGCGACCTCCATTTATTTTCCTGCCTCCTGGTCACTCCGCCACAATACTCGCTCCAAGTTGTCGCATAGTATTGAAGACATGCCGCGTAGTTAAGCGGTTTTGTGAGGGGTTTGGGACAAGTTTGGATCTTGTTCAAATTGCAGATGACGTGACATAAAAGTTTTACCCAAGTTGTCATTTTCTGTTGCCCAAAATTAAGGTTAGGACGAAAGTTTGGGAGACGATGATAATATGAAAAGGTGCTCGGTCTCCCACTCGTTACCCACTTAATATTCGGTGCTAAAATAATAATGAAATAACGTAACGAGCGGGGTCGGCTCTATTGTTTTCTTAAAGTCAAGAGCACTGAGTATTAGCAGTAATTTCAACATTAGGTATTCCATTTTGAGTGGTTTAGTCTAGCCTCAAATCCAATATTCCTTTCTATCATAAACGTAAGCTTCATACAATTTCTCAACATCCTATTCAAAGGTGTTGATTGACGCAGCTATAATCATCGAGCCAGCGAGCGGTTCCTTTCAAAACAAACACCCCTCGATACAAACCAACTGGTCCGTATTTGGTCGTGACCATCAGTCCGTGAGCACCGCATGTTTTCACGTGTTGCCATTGACCCGAATAATGACAAATTGGCCCGGGGAGAGGATCGATTGAGCCGATGTCTGGCGGTAATGATGACGGAAACCAATGGGTGGTAGGATTACGACACTCGGGGGTAACGTGCGCTGAAAATGTGGCGATAATACCAACTTAGGTACGTGTTATGTGGGGAATATAGTACCTTGAGCTAAAATTTTTTGCAATAAGACCATTCATTGCTCAATTTACTTGTATTTTGGTTGAGTTTTACTAGAACTTTGTGCCGTAAAGGCGAACTGCTCCTAGCAAAAAAAATTATATAAATTCTGATCTAGTCATCCGGACTGGACTGACAGTAGGTACAGTTGGGGGTTGAGGGCCTAAAGCTTGTGCAATTTCAGTAATATTTTGCAAAGTAGGAAATAATAACCGGTAACCTACATCTATGTCCAATGAAGGTGGCCAGAACAAAGAGGAAGACCGAAAATACAGGATTTATAAACACACTTTTTTGTAGACTATAAGACCTACTAGTTGTGTCGCACTGGATAATAATGAATGGGTAGCTGGCTGTACGGAGTAGATATCAAACGGCGAAGCATCGATCGTAATGTGGAGTGTAATCAATTAGGAGCCTTTTGTGGGATATGAACGTTCATTTCTGTTATTTATGAGTTTCCGGCTCTGAAGCAAACGAGTGTGGGTTCGTTATCGATATTACCAACATTACCTATACAATACATCCTACACTATGCTCATTTCTTGATAAACTAGTCTATTAAGAAATATATAATAAAGCAGGATCACCAGAAATACAATGATTTAAAAATACCAAAAAATATTTGTGGAGCATGTCCAATATTTATGGCAATACAGAATTTTCTATTTTTTATTACAGGTCATCAGGCCGTCACCGTATATGGTCCAGCGTGGTGCTGGCCGCGCTCAGCATGCTGGCCAAGGAAACGGGGCTGACGGTGCTACTGTTCAACGTGGCTTTCGACCTGTACCGGTGTTGGGGTCATATAGCTAGGTAAATCACATTCAGTTTGTAACAAACAAGTGACCGGTTTCGTGCTTCATCTAACGAATTAGTCTTATGCCGAATTGAGATTGTAAATAATGGTAATACCTACTGAGATCATGAAAAGGGCATTTCCCGTTCAAGCCAAGGTAGTAGTTTTTGGTTGATGATTATCAATTGGAAAGTAGCTGACTCTCAACTACCTTACATGAAATAGGTAAAAAATATTAAAGAAGACAGACAGTTTTCCTTTGGAAACTAGCTCCAACAAAATAGCCAAAACCATATCGTTGGCTGATAATAAAACCTGTTCATTTCCAGATCAACGTCTCCAGCAAAGTGGAGGTGGAAATGCGACAGCTTCTTTGGCCGGTTGATTCGGGCGATCGCTGCGCTGGTACTGCTCGTCGGAGTCAGACTGGCGCTGCTACAGGGATCCCTGCCTGCTTTCTCGCCGCAGGACAACCCACCAGCTTTCCATTCTTCCATTATTGTCAGGTAAGTGACAGTTACTGCCGGGACGATCAAGCAGGACATACTCCGTTCTGACTGACTGACACAACGTTTGTGCTAGAAGAACTCTGTTTAATCACTTTGATATCAGAAGTTAGCAAGAGCCGAGCTAAATAAATAGCATGGTTTTAAAAAAATTCAGAATAATGACGTTCTGCTACCTGGCGGCGTTCAACTGGTGGTTGCTGCTGTGTCCGTGGACGTTGAGCCACGACTGGCAGATGGGGTCGGTGCCACTTGTCGCCAGCGGCTGGGATCCGAGGAATCTACTCACGTGTGCAGCACTCTTGGCGCTGCTGGCGATATCCTACCGATGTTTGGTGGACTTGGAGGTAAAATAAAATATCGCTATATTGATTTTCGTTTTCCACTGTAGAAGAGTAGCTCAGAGTAACAGACACATTATAGACATTATCTTCCTTTTTTAACCAAGCCTGGTTTATGATTTCAGCTGCAGAAGCAGACTCCAGCTGTAGCGGGGCTGATGCTGCTGGTGATTCCATATCTCCCGGCGTCCAACTTACTCGTCACAGTGGGGTTCGTTGTGGCTGAACGTGTTCTTTACATTCCAAGGTGAGATCTGAATGTTGATATTGATATGAAATGAGAGTCTAAAACGACAGCCTATCTACAGTTGATTCGTGTCAGATTCCGCGCTATTTAGCTCAAATAATGGTATGTCTTAGGCAAGGCTGCTCTTTCTCTACTTATAAGATCCCGTAAGTATTCAAACATTGGAGAAAAGATTCAACTCGTTCACTAGCTCAACTGTAGAAGACTCTTCAGGATGGTGACTGAATGAAGATGGGAATTGATTCTCAAAAACAAACATTGTTGTAAGGGTAACAACATTTTTTCAAAGAATATTTGTATAAGCCGTTTGCTCTCATTCCAGCGTGGGTTCAGTCCTCCTCACAGCCTACGGTATCCAACTGCTCTGGCGACGAGCTAGCGGCAAGAGATTGGCTGTTATTGGAGTAGCGGTGTTGGTGGCGGCTGGCGCGGCTAGGACTCATCTTAGGAACAGAGATTGGCGCACGAGAGAGACATTGCTCAGGTTGGTATACAACACAAAAACATTGTGTGTACATTTGAATATTACATCAAGATCATCCTAAAAAGAACAGATTGCAAATAAACTAGTCACAAAAACGAAGAGTAAGAACGTGCATGTGCAATACTTACGGTGAAATAAATCGTCAAGTTGAGAAAACTAGGGAAGTAAAAGGTGATGTGTAAGACGAGTAAACTAAACATCAAGAACGAAAGTAACAGAAAAACCAGAACACTCAAGGCTACAATCGTTGCAATATTATGAATTTGACAGTCGTCAGTCATCAATGATTTAGAAATGGCCTAAGTTCAATGCTACACTCTTTTAAAACACAGCTCTTACGGTCTCTCGCAAAAGATTTAGCAAGTATTTTCACAAAAGATTTCACGGCATCGGTCGAAATCCACGAATGTTTGCTCAACTACTTATCGTCCGCTCTGCGCAACTTTTCAATTTCTCAAAGGAAATTAAGTTATAGAGCGATTGTTAAAACTTGAATCTTCATGTTTTCAGAGCCGACCTATCAGTTTTGCCGCACAACGCGAAACTCCACTACAACTTTGCAAACTTTCTGAAAGATGTCGACCAGCAGGAGAGCGCCATCAAACATTATAAGGAGGCTTTGAAGTAAGTTTGCTTTTAGTTGTCGCACACAAACAATCCCTACTAATTGATGACAACCTTCTTTTTACCTAGTATCTAATTATTTATGGCTCCTGATTATTTCTCGGGATCCGTAGCGATTTTTTCGGGCGTATGAATGATATCTACATGTACCTGTAGCAAGTTTATTCGGTCTGGCGAAATTTTCATCTAACATTAAAATAAGGTATTTAGAGGTGTTTGTGAGCTTGCATATTATGGTAGATAGAATCGATGGGGTTTTGTAAAAGTTTTGAACATTTTTGTAGTTATCCTGAAATCCTTGTAATTTTACTGAACAAAAAAATTTTAGGCTTTTTACTTTGGAGTCTGGTGATGAGTTCATTATCATGAAAATCTGCGAAGATTTTCAACGGTTGTTATATTTTTGTCATCATCAATTTCAGTCTATGGCCGAGCTACGCCAGCGCACACAATAACCTCGGAACCCTGATGCTGGCGAGTGGACGAGCTGAGCATCATTTCCTGCAGGCTCTGAAGTACAACAGGGACCACGTCAATGCACATTACAATCTTGCTAAGCTTTACAGGTAAATCGATAGAGATTCCTCATAAAGAGGTATGCCTTTGTATGATCTACATGGTCTACATGAGATTTGCTCTAGTTCTGAATTATAAATCGAATTTTAGTACGACGTCTTTCAAATAGGTCTTACTGTGGTAATCTAGTTTCAAAATCAAGATGGATAGGTACAGTGCAGTGAGCTGACATGACTACCCCAGTGTTTGTTAATGTATATGCAGTATCATTTGTATAGTGTAAATAGCAAGTCTTATCTGCAACAAAGTAAGTTTATTTACAATTGTGCAATGCTTGATGACTGCCTCAACATTATCTCTAGCAAGAAGGATTATGTTCTCATATCTCGTCACAAGGGATTCAAAGTCAATGGCCTTTCGTTTAAGGCTTTGGAAACTCATCTTTAAGTTCTTAGAAATACCATTGCGATTTGTTTTTTTTTTTTTCAGAAAGAAAAACCGCATATCTGAAGCTTTGAGAATGCTAGAAAGGTGCATAGCATTGGAGCCTCGTTTCGTCCAAGCGTACTTAGAACTGCTGATATTGAAGCCTGAGGACCGGAGGTGGATACTGAACAAGCTACTGGAGCTAGACCCTGGAAACTGGGAGCACTACGTGTTGTACGGCAATTGGATGCTAGAGAGAGGTAGGAATCACGACCAGAAATCACACCCCGAAAGAATATACCATTCGTATAAATATCAGGCTTCTTTCATGAAAAAGTGACAGAACAGTCTGCCGAAGAAGTGTCTTTTGTGGCATCGCACTCTGAAGACGAATAAGTGTCTGTAATTGAACCAATTGGTACACAATAATATACCTTTCTAAAATTTGCACACAGCAATGTGAACATTAACTGTGGGGCAGTAGATATCAGTGTTAATAATATAGATTCCTAAGCATCACACATGGTACCACTATACAGTACCTAGGTATTCAAAACTACTAAAGATTTGAAGACATTTTTGCAGGTCTATTGCCAATAGCAATACAATACTACACAACGAGCATGCGACTAGCGTTCGCAAGCGGCTCCACCCGTGGGGAAGTTGTATCGTTGCGTGCGACATCACTCACCCTACGCACCGTCGGACAACATGCCAGAATACTACAATTACTAACTCGGTGGGTATCGATTTAATACAATAAGTAAAATAGAAATTAACTCGATTTGACTAACTATATTTCAAAGTATTCTAAACCACAGATGGCACGTGGTCAGAGACGATGGTCAGTCAGCAGTGAGACGCGAACAAGCCGCACGGGCTTGGCGTCTACGCTCAGAGCTAGCGGAGCGAGCTGCACTTTACGCCAGACCGGCGAGAGATCCATCGGTATGTATACTTGTAGATAATGTACAATAGCACGTGGTCACTGTAGTCTAACATTAATACCACAAGTGGTCACTGTAGTCTAACGTAGGTACATGTGAAACGTACACTATAGTCGAATGTACAGACGAGACGACAAGTCACTGTAGTCAGAGACGATAGTCAACAATCCGACAATGCGATAGTTTGGTCGTTTGCGTCTTAGTATAGCAAAAATGAACTGTTATTCTTTTGTGAATTTGATTTTGTGTAAAAGTGAAAGAAAAATTAAAGTTTAATAACTTTATAATTTCAGATGACATCAACTTGTCTCCATCACAGCCAGCTCGAGGTATCAGCGGAGTCCTACGTAAACAATTTAAAACAAAACCTAAATACTGACACAAGAACACTACGTTCACACAGTGATGCAAAACTCGTGGACAAAGTGAACAAAATCAGTTGCCAAAAAAACTATACAAAAAAAAGTCTTTTAATACCTGCTCAATACAAACACACCCATAACAAATCCGAGAGTGGGCACAAGCAGAAAAGTTGTCCGTTACACAAGAAGAAGAAGATAAAAGATCCTGAAACGTTTCCACCGTTCTCAGACCACTTAATAAAGACTTATTAGATTGTTTTAACGTGTGCAATATTTAGGTTAATATAATTGACGATTAGGAATTGAACGTGTATAAATTAAGCTATGGTTTTTGCCTATTGAACAACGATTATCATCACCTATTTAGTTAAAATCAATTGCAAATTACTACTTAAATGTAATAAAATGTGCCATATTTAAGATTAGAAAATATCAATTAACAGTATTCAATGTTATTGCTTTATTTTTTAAGAATGTAACTGAAATATAAACTGCGACGGCTAAAACTGCAAACTAAATAAAAATCATTTCATAAAATAAATCATTAAATAAGTTTGTAAATAAAAAGATGATAAAATTAATGAAGAATAAATAATAATGAAGAATAATTTCCATTTTCCCATCTCTCATCCTACGGTTTGCTGGAAGAGAACTCTTTTTAGGGTTAAGCTCGCCTATATGTACATGTTTTAAGTTTAAGTTTTAAGTTAAGTTTTTCAGTGTACAATAAAGAATAAAAGAAGAAAATAAACGTAACAAGATGCACGTATGGCTTTAGACGTAAGAATCCATTGTTTACGAACACAAAATAAAATAATTTGATTAACTAATGTCCAGCTTTGATTTGAAACGGATTGACCACTGCAAGGAACAGTTCCCTACGATGACTATTTTTTTTATTTTTTATGTCATTACTGGCAGATATGATACTAATATATGACTATGATAATGATAAAAAGCTCACGACGATGTAATGCTTGCGAAGTCTCATTATAGGCATTATAATGTTTATTTTAAGATCTGTAATACCCTTTAAATTTTTTCTAATCGGTGTCTACTTGAACAAGTCTACATAAAAATTTTGTTAAGTAAAGAATAATCAACTTTATCAATACCTCAGCCACAGAGTTAAAAAAAACTAGGCATGGTAGTAAACTTACAACAAATTGTTACTTACACCACCGTACCAAATTCTACTAAATTACCCACGTAGGTACGTATAACGTAACGACATTACCTAAGCCCTAGTTAAAAGTTAAAACGATTTAATTCCAATATTGTGAAACACGCAATATTAATGTTTGACATCTTTAGATGCATTCATTTGCTTTGATTGAAATTGTTTCGGCTGCGCTCGTGCGTGTCGACGGGGTTATTCTGAATGGAGCCAGCGATATCGCTTTGAGATTGTTGTATTTTGGTACGAAAGGTAACCGACAACCGTGTTAATATCGTGTTAGATGAGGCTACCTAACCAATCATCGTTACATCATTATGATGACAAGAATAATTAATTTTACAATAAAGATTATTCTGATTTTGAGTTTGGTTATGCTGTGGAAAAGCTTGATGTAGATTTTAAAAAACGTGTAAATATAAACTTAGGTACCTACCTAGGTAGATAGTTACTGAAATTGATAGATAATTAATGATGGAAGGTGGTCATTTTTATAGTATAAGTTTTCACGGTGGTCAAGAGCGAAGACTGCAAATAAACGTAGTCCACTTTGAACAATCCCAGAATTAGGCTGCACAGAAATGAGACATTCATTGACTGAACAAAAAGCACTTACACCATCCAGATGTTGGTCAAGGAGTCAGACGAATTACAGAATTTATTGTAATTATAGAGAATTACGACAGTCGATACATACCTACTTAATTCGTGATATTTTTGACCTCGTTGACTTATCCACGAAAAACTGTTTAGGTCAAGTCCAGTAACAAGAGGAAAAAATTGTGAGTAGGCGCTTGGCCTACTGATAACATACAATATTATGTAATATCACGTCTTATAGTAAGTATAAATACAGGCCTAAGAAGCTTGTGAACATTCCGATAAGTATTTATCAAAAACAGATGCAGCCATGATGAAAATCTAGAATTTTCTACAAGTTAAATATCCTAAAATAAAATAATGTTGTCAAAAAAGCTAACTATGCTAGAGTTCATGGGAATGTGTTATCTAACGCATATGTCAACGTTTAGGATGTAAGTATTACCTACGTGCCTATACTCGTAGTTCCCATACTATTCAATTGTTTGCTTGATTATTAGTTAAGTCCAACTAAGTGTGTAGTTAAAACGTAGTCTATTGTTTAGCATGACGTGAAGATGATTGCCTTTATTAGTAGGTATGTGACTATGCTATTGCATACTGTCATCCAAATACTTAGTTTAGTTAAAGTGCTCGGGTGAACTGCACAAGTCATTTCAACAAAAGGCGTGTTTCGAAAAGCGGGTAGTTAATCAAAGTTCAACGCATCACTTTCCCGTACTACGCCATTACGCAAGGGCCACAACGTAGATTAGTAAAAGCCAGTATTCACGGCCGTTTTCAATTCGAAAATTCGCGAAGATAATCAGCGATCGTCGATTTGCATCTGGTGTTTATCAACGCTTTCTAGAGCCGGAGCGGTGGAGCGCAGTGTCGCCGCAACGCCGCGCAAGCCCACTCGTCACCTAACCAAACACGTTATCTATCGCACAGATCAGATACGGGATCCTATAAAAAACTACAGCGTGCACCGAGACACGGAATCGCAATCCCGCGCCGTTTGCAACACATCCTAGAAAGGTCTGATATAAAAAGAAAAAAGTATCTGCGCAGTGGAGTGTAACGAGTTACGATGCGGTCGGTGGTGCTTTGTCTACTCCTGGCTGTCGCCGTCGCGGCCGCGGAGTACGACGACCAGCCTATCGAGGAAGTAGAGGAGGAGGACGTGGAAGTAGATGAGGACGACGCGTACTCACATTACCCGGAAGAGGAGCAAGTTTACTATCGGAGGAAGCGAGAAACATACGAGCCGGGCGAGCACGTCCGCGTGAAACGATGCTGCGAGGATCGCGTCCGGCGATCCACGGACTACGTGCGAACTCCGAGACAGGTCCATCAATACGAGGTGCACGAGTTTAACGATGAACATGATCCATCATCTCCTCCCTACGAGGAGATGCTGGCGGCCAGCGCTGATCACTATCACAGGGTATACGCCGCGCCTGGTGCACCGAAAACTGCGAGATATCTGAATCCAGACGTGAGTCCCCAGAATGTGTTGTCCGCTTCAAATCATCAACCTTTGAACCACGCTCAACCATTACCGAACAATGCGTATTCTGAATCAAATCATCCTAGGAATGTTTTGTCCGCTCCATCAAACCATCAGCCATTCCACCAAGCTCAAATCCAACCAAGCAATATCTTGTCTGGATCAAACCAACCCATTAACGGACAGGTCCTGACCCTTCATCAACAAAACCAACGTCATCTAAACCAACCATCACCGTTCTTGTCTAACCAGCAAGCCCCAGGTCAATTCAATGTGCCTTTGTCACCTGTGTCGTCCCCTCGAGAGGTTCCACTGCCCGTGGCTTCAGCCCCCTTGGTTCCTCTACAGCAGTTGGATGTGGATCAGTCGGTAGCAGCGGCCGGTCATCAGCATAAACATGCCCATGGACATTCGCAAGGTGGTGGACATGGAAACCACGCTAAACATTATAACGAGCAGGGAAGTAAGGTTAGTTGTTTGACGCTTTGTACGTGCTTTTATATGTGGAACCCTAGACATTTTATTTTGATTTAGTTACCTACTCTTTGTGTGACTGTACCAAGCTTCAGAACATCTTTACGGACCGCCACGAGCTTAGGTTGAATCTAACCTAATTTGCCAATAACAAGCCCTGTGCTAACAGATTGTGGCCTCGAACATACCAGTGTTATAAATTGTGCATATCCGTATCTCAAGGATTGAAAGGAGACAATTTGCTTGTACCTAGGTACGTTCCGTGCTCGAGATCCTATTGTGCAAGCATCAATTGATAAATCTGCAATCTTTTAGTTGTAGAATCTTATCTATGTCCTACTCTTCTTTATTCAGCTGTTTAGTCAAACAACATTGAGTTTGCAATGTAATAGGTACCTACTTGGTCTAGTGTCAATGTTAGGATATAGTCACTGTTATCTGTTATTGAAATAACTTTACGGCTGATTTCAAAATGAGTACTTCATTCTATGTATTCCACAGAAATTATTACTATTAGTTACTCTGTGGATTCATTTTTTACCTCAAAACCGTTTACACTGGATTTTTTTATCGTCGACGACCGACCACGTGATATTTGATAGACTATTATTTTCAGTTCGTTTACTTCATACAAACACACACACAAGTTTTAACGATATTATAATACTTTGCTTGGGTAATAAAATATCAGAAAACAGAGAGCCATTTGTGGAAAAGATTCTTCACTATCTCATTGCAATCTTGAACTTCCAGACGACCAAAGGCTTCAACCAAGACCATTACGTAGACAAGGGTGGTAAAGGTCACAAAACCGATGCGCTCCACAAAAAAGAGTACGAGGAGGCTTTGGGCAAGAAGAAGAAACACCACGATCAAGCGGGACACAAGGGCAGTCATGAGGAAGAGGCACATGGCCATAGGGGCGCCAAGTTCGATGAGAAGAAAGGGCATAAGAAGGGACACAAAACCAAAGGTTAGTCTTGTATGATTTAGCTTGTTAAATCAATCCCAGTCATAAAAAACCGTGGGGAAACCAGTTGATATTCCAATAGCGGCGAAAGACTTGCAACGTATGAAAGACCAACTGCTTCTTAGGATGATATTGGGCATTGCTATAAGTACCTATCTAAGTTAAGGCTTCATACGTCTTGGAAGAATCCAAATTATCGTACCTGGGGACTACAGTATTTAATAATGTACGTTCCTTAGTTATTTCAAATCTTTCTAAATTTTCATGCCTAATGCGACACGACTACAAGTAGGTACATATTATAGGTACCTATAGGCAGTTCGAGTGTACAGAAAAAAATAAGAAATAAGAAATAAGAAATAAGAAACATTTATTGTAGAACTGTGTACAGGAGATCTTAACATTATAATAGTTTCAACAGCCTACCCATTCCGGGCGTACAATATATTAATCACATAATACTATCTTAACTATGTATCTAATAACGTATTATAGTACTCTTCCAGAGTATAATGTGCTTTACTAATAAGCCATCTTCTTAGCCTAAGTTTAAAAAAGTTTCCATTTAGTTCTTTGAGATCTGTTGGTAATTTGTTATATATCTTTATAGCTGTATAATATGTACTTTTATAAAATATTGTGTTATTTATTTGTGGGATAGGAATATTATATTTGTGTTTACTACGTAGGTTATCAGATCGACTAGATTTTTTACTAAAGTATATTGCATTGTTTTTAACAAAAAGACAGATTTCTAAAATAAATATACCAGTTAAAGTAAGCAAGTTGTTCTGTTTAAATATAGGTCGAAGTGATTCCGTATTTTGCATATTATATATGGCCCTAATACATTTTTTTTGCATTACAAAGACGGTCTTTGCATTAACAGAATTTCCCCAGAATATCACCCCATAACATAAATGAGGAAAAACATGTCCATAGTATGTACTTTTTGCTATAGATGTAGAGGATATGTGACTTAGAGTTGAGATTGCATAGCAATATGTCGAGATTTTTTGATTTACCTTAGAGATGTGGGATTTCCAGTTCAAATTTGCATCAATTTTTATGCCAAGGAAGTTTATTTCATTAACCTCGTTAACTGTATTATTATTATGGATAATATTTAAATTTAATGAAGGTGTCCTATAGTGTTTAAATCTTAGAAGTTTAGTTTTATCAATATTTACTCTGAGATTAATTGAACCTAACCAGTCTACTATTTTGCTAAGCGTATTATTTATTTCGGTCTCGAATTGAACTATATCATTACTCTCTTGTGGTATAAAAATCGTTGCGTCATCTGCAAACATGACACAAACATGATTAGTTATATCTGGTAAATTATTAATATATATGAGAAATAGCAGCGGCCCAAGTACACTACCTTGAGGTACTCCAAGCTGGATGTTTTCAAAACCGGATTCTATACGCTCAATAGTTTTTGTGTTTTTGTTATATGTGTCTATTACAGTGGATTGACTTCTATCATCTAAGTATGACTGCATTAACGACAACGCTGCACCTCTTATACCAATTTCTTCAAGTTTATCGAGGAGAATGGTGTGGACTACACAGTCATTTAGTAAATACTTTTACTAAATGACCCATTGCTAATTGCCTTCTCGCAAACCAACCAAACTAGAGCAAACGATCTAGTTAGCTCTGATGACGTCGTCACGTCTCGTCATAATAGCAAAAAAAACGATAGAAAAGATTTCAAAGTTATCGAATCTTCAATGGTATAGATAGGTACTTACTTACAGCAAACAACCCAAATAGTTGCGGTTGGAGAAAGCGAACCACTTATTACGTGATTCTTCGTAAGATATTTTACAATAGATATTTGATAACAATATTGATGGATGGCACAAACAAAGAGGCCTATACCCAGCAGGGGTTGAAGTCATCCTGTGAATGATGATGATGATGATTTGATTAAGATAGTATGGATAAAATAGTAGTGCAGAGATGACGGCTAATCGCTAGAGCGAAATAAGATTTTGTTGTGGCAACGTAGACACGATGATTTGACTTCCCTAATTTTGATACACGCAATGGTATTGGAGATATAGAGATGTTAGCCTGCATTTTTCTAAGACATAGCAGAAACGGAGAGTACTATGTAATAACCAGAACAAATTAATGATCACAGATTATGCTAAAACTTTGTCCCACAGCCGCGCAAACTAGGCTAATTAGATCTAGGTACATCCTGACCGATTTTATTTAAAATTATTTCATTCGTGAACAGATTTCCACTAGCTCTCCCAACTCCACCTCCATCTAACCGAAATGTTTCCACATTCCAGGCTACCACAACAAATACCACAAGGACGAGTTCCACAAGGAGCACAAGTTCTACGACGATTACCACAAGAGCGGCGAACACCATCGCTACGGGAAGTTCAACGCGAAACACGCCTCTAATGAAAGCGGCAAGAAGAAGGCCCATCATGTAAACGCTGGACATGACTTTGTTGAGCGAGGAAAGAAGGGATATAGGTATGTTTTAGTTTAGACCAGACTTTAATTGTATCTTATTGCAAAGATCTGTATTACTTGCACAAGATATGACACTTTAGACCCAAAGTAGTGGCTTTGTTCTTTAATGAAGAGTAATGGAGACTTTGCAATTGAAAGCGAAGCGAAAAAGCTTCTGATAGATGAACTAATAAAAGTTACTGAATGTCGTTTGGAAGCGCTCGTGACTTGCTTTATCAGTCAATCTTCACTGATTATCTTAAAGCGACGTTTTGTGCGGTTACTATTTGGATGGGTGACCGTTAGTGGCGTTTACATCTGAGCGCTTCCGTGCTTCGGAGGGCACGTTAAACTGTCGGTCCTGGCTCAAGCAGTCATTAAGCCACGACGGAGGCCTTAAAGCGGGCTAAAAACTCCGTCACCAGAGTTGGCCACTAAATCATATTATTCACTGTCGTCGGTATATAGGATGCTATCCTACGTTCTTCCATTCGTATTTCTTTAACACAATGCTTTCTTATGTTCACAGCAATAAGGGTCATGTTGACGCAGACCACAAAGGCCATGACGGAAAGCAAGGTCACGAGGAGCATCATCAGACGCAATCCTCGCACGGCAAGAAGGGGGGCAAAGAGGGCGGATCTCACTGGGGCTACGCTAAGAAGAACTAGCTCTTATTGTCAGGGATTTAGATCCACTTTCTAGTTTGTGGAGATGCCATGGGGTTTTGTGTAACGAATAAGATCAATAAGATTTTTGGTAAATGGATGAACAGAGGTTTTTCTACTATAGTAACAACTAGTTTTTGGATTTGGATGCCGAATGTTCGGAAGAATCTTTATCTTATTTATATTTATACCTAGAGGACCTCAGTATACCAATTTGTTCTCAAATAAAAATGATAGTAGCTACCTAGCGTAGGTCCAAATATCATTTAGGTATAGATTTAATAATTACTTCGAGATATATTATTATTAATTTAGTGTTTTTACTTTTACTTAGCAGGTGTTAGTAAAAGGAATGCCTTGTATAAATAAAAGTAACATTCCAGTATTTATTTTTAGTAAATAGCTGTAGAAAGTAGAACCTAAGGTTTCGTATTTTTTTAATAAAAATATTCAATTTATATTCAGTATTTTATTTAAAAACTCTTGGACACAATTCGTTACTTATATTCTACTGTTAGTTATTTCACAGGATTATTTCTAAAATGTTATTTAGACTTCATCATAATACTTATAAACTTTATAGGTATTTACTTGTTTGGTTTCAAAGCCCATATTTATTAGAATATTAAACATTTTTACTTCTCCTTTAGGTATTACATGAATAATTTTAATATGTAGCATATTTAAGTATTTTTCAATTAATAAAATATTTCCAAAGTAAAAAAGGTTATCTGCAGAATTATTAATGCCAGTCAGTCTTCATGGCCAGTCACTACATTTAAAGCTTCAAACCAGCGTAGGTATTTAAAAAGTAACTTGATGTGGGCTGGAACCTTGCGTCCAATTCTTGCCTACATTAAACTGATTAGAAGATAGACCTCAAGGCGGCACAATCACTTTAACATCTTCGTGGTACTGCGGCTCGCACGGCATGGTACCTCCCTTGCTCGGATCGAAAGGCTTCACGTACAACTGCACTGTGTGATGAGGTCTTCTAGGGAAGAACACTCGTTGTCCCGCGTCGTCCACGAAATCCGTGTAGTTCATTGACCACTCCTGACGCATGCCGTTGCGCTCACAGCATTTCGAGCTGGTAATAGAACGGTTACAATTTGTTAGCTACTGCTACTGTTAATAGTGATGACTTTGAATGCGCAGAAGTCAAGTTTTATGTCTGCTTGGCTAAGATAAGTAGCAAACCTTCCGAATAAGCAAGTTGAAGGCAATGGGCAGGCTATATTGTTTGCAGAATCAACCGGGTCTAAAGTCCATCAATATAAACAACTTATTCGTGAGAAAATAAAATCTGCTATTCAATACAAGCTGAAGTGGAGATGGGCAGGACACTTGGCAAGAAGGGACGACGGGAGATGGACGAAGGCGGTCACAGAATGGTGGTCAAGGTGTGCTCATAGATCAAGAGGCCGACCATCCACCCGATGGTCAAATGACATCGTACAACGAGCTGGGTATCAATGGCTAAGATTCGCAAAGGACCGGAAAGAATGGCGTAATAAAGAGGAGGCCAATACTTAGCAGTGGGTGCAAACGGGCTGAAATGATAATGATGAATCCATACATGCCATCCAAAAGCACAAGATTACTTACGTGTACTGACTCACAGACACGACCTGCGCGAGTGGGTATCTCAGATCGTGCGCCTGCGCCAGTGCAGTGCGAAGTAGTAATGTGGCCACGCCCTGACCTGTGGCTTCCGCCGCTGTGCCTAGGACCTCGATCTGAAAGGGAAATTAAGCTGTGGCTTTTGGTAGATAAAGGAGATTTAGTGGATTCAAGGGGTTTAAATGTTTTGCTAAAATAGCTTCATGGAATTTGCAAGCAGAACATTAGGTGAGAATTTTGAAGATTTGTAGTTTTTAAAGTCTAGTTTAGATAAACTATTCTAGTCCGTCAGGTAGAAGACTCACATCGTAGATATAGTCCACGTTATATTTCTTAAACAGGTTAGGGCTTTTCAGACAATGAGCTGTGAAGTACATCCGATGCCTCTCGGGCCTCGACGACGTGTAATGTGCCCATTCTTCCAGCTCATCTATCATCCATGGCCAGACCTTGTTGGCAACGCAGACGCCGATGAGCTTTCGCTCGTTGGTTCGCGCCATTCGTTCAAAGGCTAGGAACCGGTCACCTGGAACGAGTACCATGTGACCTGATAGGTAAAACTAAATGCTAGAGGTTTTATAGAACAGAGACATTTTTTTGGCAGAAGAAGGTATTAAAGACTCTTGGTTTCATAAGTGTGCCTTTTGACCAGAGGTAAATATGGCGAAATTCTGGAAAAATCTGGACACAAACAGCACTATATTCTATGACTTCTGCATGCCCCAAAACAGGCGCGGTTTTATACTGTATCCAGTATAGATTAGAAAATTCTTCGGCTAGGGATTTTAGGGCAATAGATCACCTTGATGGGAGTACTTCTCAGTCAGCACATCTAGATAGGGACAGTCGAGTGCCATCCACAGCCCGACGACGCTGGGTTCACGCGGCCAGTAGTGAGTGTACAGGAACGATCTGATGAGCTTCGAGTGGCATTGGTTGCCGCGCTCGATCAACACGTTGCGCATATCGAAACACTGGACAAAATTGTACAGACAAATTACCATGAGAGATTCAAAGTCAATGAAATCGCTAGGATCACTGAAAGTTTTAAACTAAGTAGGTGAGTCTTAGCACGAGTTCCACGCGACCAGCAAAATAAGCTATTTATTGTAATCCAGTAAGTAAAATGAGGTTGCAAATTATCACCGATGGAATAAACTGGCACTGCAAAATGTTAGCATGCTTTTGACTAACCCTTTAGGTAGGTTAGGTATCTTCAATGACTTTAATGACAGAAATCTAGCAAGATAAACCATGCCTGGATGGTTTAGATCCGTTCTACAGATATGGATTTAGAACTCGCGCTTGGCTTAGGTCTAGGTGTACTACCCTACTCCTATTTTGAATGAGGTAAATGCTTACTGGTTTTTTATCTGGAGGAAACAAGCAAACGTCACAGGGAGACGGCTTCCTAAACCTCTTGAACGACTGATTGATGCTGGGCTGGTGAGGTAGCTGGCTCACTCTGAGAGCCCCAACCTTCAACCCTTTCAGGAAATTCATCCCGATCATAGATGATCAAGTCAGCATTCTTACACGGAAATTTTGTTCTTTTTTGCCTTTTTAAAATTTTGCTACATTACCAAAGGGTCAGACAGTTGCAGACAGTGATTGACAGTTTTTTTTTAATGTTGTTGACGTGACGTGATAGAAGAAAGAGGTAAAGTTAGTAGTTCTGTTCTAAATAAGTTGATCAGAAAAGTTTACAATTCATTGGATGAGAGCAATTTCCATCGAAATCGGAGAGAAAATAATACGCCCGCCCAGAAGATAGTGGGTTAATTAAAGCTAGATATACCTAAGTTAATACTGACTATCTATGATATAGTTCTGTTTTGCATTTGCAGCTTTTGCGCTAAGGCTTCAAAAAAATTAAATAGTTATACCTAGAAACCTTTTCAATCTACATCTAAATCCTCTTCTTTTGTTGCTATGGCTGTTCGGTGGCTAGGGCTGCCACGAATTTGCCAATGTCAGTGTTTTTTGGCGTTTACTGGTTTACTAATCTTTTAACAAAAGGCGGAGATCTGAGTAGGTAGGTTAAGAAAAATGACCGGTGAAGAAGGGAGACTCTAAAAAGTTGATTTGTCAAAATAGATACGTACGGCATATAAATAATTAGGTAGGTAATAATAGTAAATCCTCGTTTAAAGACGAAACTCGTTGACAACAAATTCGTGACACTGACGAAATAGTGACGTCTGATGACATCTACACCGTCAATATGCCACCACACTACGTTTTTTGGTTATATACCTATTAAATTAATGTGAAATTACAAAAAAACAAAATGAGTAGGCGGAAATAATTTCAAACCTTTTACACCATACTCATTCTCGGATGCCCAACAATGTCCGTGCTATCCAAGTGGCTGAAGTGTTTCGCGGGAAGACAGTTTGTCACGAGGTCACGGGCCTTCAACATCAGTCACAATCCAATGAGGACTTTTGCGGACACTCCTAAAGATGCCCCCAAGTCTGATGTTACTTCCAAGCAGGTTATGGTAAATTGCCTGGAGACTTGTAACAGTTACTTACTTGTAGAAACCTATCCTGCTCCACCTAACTGAAACTAGGTAGAGAGTAATATTATCCTCTTATCAAGACGGATAGTCTGTTACCTACTTCTTCTCGTATAATGTTATAGGAGGCAGAGCTTCTCTCGTTATATTCGTAAAGAAGACCTTATAAATCACTTCTCTCTAAATTACTTCCAACTTCATAATGCGAACTGCCAAGGAGTGGAACTCTCTGCCATCATCAGTATTTCCTGTAAGATATAACCTAGGAATTTTCAGGAAAAGAGTAAATAGGTAGATTATGGCTGCAGCTACACTTACCATCAGATCATGTGCTGGCCGCCATATGCTTAGCTAGAGCTCAAAACTTCTCAAGCATAACTAGAACCGTTTCCCAGGTGCAGGGTACCGAGAATGAGGAGCGGGTGCGCGTGCGGCGCGCGCGTCCCGGCGACGTGCCGCGCGTACTGCGCTTCGTGCGCGAGCACGCGCGCATCGCATGGCCCGGCCTCGCCGCGCCGCCAGCGCAGCCGCAGATCATGCTGTGCGACTATGTGGCCAGGGCCTTAGCACAAGGTAACCCATCAGACATGGAGACAGACGGTACCTAGAGACGTCATCTTTCAAAATACCTGGACTGCTACTAAAGTACGCGACTAAAACGGCGTAGGCATAAATACAGCTGCTGAACCAGTCATCATACCTTTTGTACCGTGTTTCTTATCTGCGGAAGTTACAACATAAACAGATAACCAAAGCCATATGATAGATGCCATATTCAAGTGTGGTTGGAGTGTCAGGCTCAACTTAATAGCTAAGATTTTTGGTATAACCTTTGCTGATTGCACAGTTGATTCATATGAAGCTTTCCAGATTAACTTCCAACTACTTGGTCTTACTTCAGGCCACTCTATGCTGGCAGAGCAGCAGCAACCACGTCAGGGCTGGTCCCAAATCAGAGGGCTAGCTTTGGGCGGAGCGGTGTGTCCGTGGGACGCCTCGTCTCTGGAAAAATGGGCCAAATGCGTGCGTTGCGTGCGGTCTCGTCGACTCATGCATTTCACAGCGCATTGTCTACGTGCACCTGCGTTGCACGACAAGTACAAAGTGCATAACATACTGCAAGTGAGTATGGAAACGACGAGAACATTAGCAATGAATATCCAGTATATCTCGCCAGTGGCATGCCATTTAAAGAAATACTTAATCAAGATACCTACCTACAACTAATGTTATTTTTTTTAGGTGGTCCTCATCGTACCCCCCGATAACCCAAAAAGCAACGAAATAACAAACGTTCTTGCAAAAAATGCAATAAAAAGAGCAAAGGAAGTCGGCTTTCCGCTTATCAGATTCGATGTAACCAATGACAGCTTGTTAGTATCCTTTCACATCAATAAAACCCGGAATTTAACGAAGTTAAGTAGGTACGAATACGAATCTTACTGAGATATTTTTACAGAGCAAAATCACTGGAAGGCATACATCTAAAGAAAGAATGGCAGCTAACATACGACGTGCTACCTGAAATTCTACGCGACCAAGATGTATCGATCAGTCATAAATCCATCACGAGTGGCGATAAATCTACCGATAGCAGTAAACAGACACCGATTGATAAAAGCTACATAGCCGTGTACAGTGCACTTACAGGAGAGCCTGCACTCACAAAGTTAAATAAGAACAAAATGAATTGAATGGCACATTGATGGATTCTAATAAAACATCAGCAAAATTATGATGAATTTATTTTACAACCAAAAATGTCCTTTCCTCCCTCAAAAGAGCCACCGGGGGCCAAATCTATTAAGCTAAGCTACAGAATGTTAGGCCAAACTATGTAGTAAGTCAAAAAAGTTTAATTCGACGGTATCACATTACCTAAATACCTCATTGACACGATTAACCACGGTTTAAAGCTATTTATCAAACCACTTCTTTTCAAGCCAAATAAACTTCTGTTTTAAATGTCTTATCTAGTTTGATGTTTGCAAAAACTACTCGGGAACCTTGAGCAAGTACGAAAATATCTGAGAAAATATATTATTATGCACGAGAATCACGGTTAATAGAAATTGTTGTACCTAATTGTCTTTGCATAGTAATAATTTTGACCTCAGCAATATCATTACCACAGCAAAACTCAATCACGACAAATTCCATAACACCTTTCTAGATTGATTGTTATATTGCGGTCTCATTCTCAGGTCGTAGAACTATAATCTGACATTGCAGTTTAATTTCATGCTGTATTGATTCTGAGGTCGCATTTATATTGAATAGAACACCCACACTATTTCTTTGAGCACTTTGAGCAACATTAATTTACTGGTAATCACAGGTTTCCAAATCATTTTACTGAAATAGTAGTTGAAGGTTGGATATCAAGACTTTATAAAGACAAAAGATTTTCAAAATAGTTTTATGGTAAAAAACCGTGACATTCCACGGGTGAATGCTTTCAATTTGGGTTTATAAGAAGTGTTAGGTTCAATTCTCCAATAAAATGTAGGGGTCAGGTAGGTTGTGAAAGACGATGTGGTCGCAATATCAAGTTATATAAAACCAAGATTTGTACCAGTGACAAGAGTTGATTTGTAGAGCGAGTGTTGACTGTTGTTTTTGGGTGTACCGCAAGGCAAATAGATTGGTCAAGCCTTTTTTCTGCTAGAATCTTTTGTTACTTTTTGCGATAACCAGCACCGTACCTACAGTCTTGTTTCAGAGATTAGAAATGGCGTTTAGGTTTGTGACGATTGCAACTGCAATGCTGCAGATTGCTGCAGCTTTTCCGGCAATTACTTTAGAGGACATGGAGGTGGCTGATGACATGATGCCTGTCGGTTCGTACATCCGTGAAGCTAGAGCTGCCCCGGTAAGATTTTACATTCAAAACCTTGACACCAAAGGTATTATTTATACAATTTAACGTGTTTTGAAGATTTCACGGTTGCGGTATTTTTTAATTTCTAACTTTTCCCACAGCCGGAAAACTTTCACAAATCCTACCATAGCGACGGAGACGGTGAAATCGGATATTCGCGCAAGAAGAATGGTGGCGGCAAGAAGGGATACCAACACTTCGACTCATTCCACAAAAAGGCTGGAGACAACTACGAATTTGAAAAGCAGGTTGGTTTGTTTGCCCTAGATATACTTTATATGAGCAGCCTGCCCATCTATACAGAGGTAGGTACCTATCTATTCTACCTCTGAAACCAATCTATAATCTAAACATACCATCTTACAGGATTCTTATGGCCAAGATGATGAGGCCAATAAAGGCGGGCACAGTCATGAACAGCTGAAGAAAGACGATTCATACGATGACGATGAAGGAGCGTACAGCCACAACCACGAAAGGAATGGTAAATACAGTTTAGGATTGAAGGTAGGTATACAAAGTTAGGTTATGCCTTTGAATGAAGTTTCAAGGATGAGGCCCGCTATGTAAGTGGGTAGGTACCTACCTAGGTAGGTACCTATTTATATTTTGTCAGCTTTTCGAAACAACAAAAAGCATGGTAAGTTAGGTAGTATTAATCGCTATAATTTACCTGATTGTGTGTTCAGCTAGCTACCGTGACCCTGAATCAGGAGACATCGATGAAGACCATCCCAGAAAGCCTGCCAAAGAAGAAAATAAGAGGCATCAAAACCATGATCACGAGGAGTTGAGGTGGGTACCTACCTAGCACCTACCTGTGCTAGTTTTGATAAAGGGATCCCCTGTGATCATACAAACTTAGCTCCGTGGGAATCAACCCTGCATTCTTGCCTCTCAGTCCTCAGGACTCAGAATAACTGAGGCTACCAGGGATGAGATAGCTTACGACCTAGTTTAGTGCCTGATGAAAATAACATGGCAAAGTTGGTTCTTGATTTGAACTTTTTTTTCAGGGAAGGCGCCAGCGACGGCAACGGAGGTGTGGAAGCATACGGCCACAACCCCAAGGACTATGTGCTGCCTGAAAAGTACACCTACGGTAGCGGGGAGGAATACAACTTTTAGAACACATTAGAAATAAGTTTAAAAACTAGACTGATATTTTTGTAAGATTTTCAATTACCGACTTATATTTTTGCAACTACAGCTACTATCTAGACAGGGTGCTTCGAACTATGAAGTCAGTGGTTTCATGCTACGCGGCGGTTTTAGATTTTGTGAGTAGCTTAGCCGTAACCACCGAACACCTATATCCTAGCGGGCCGTAACTCTACTCAGCGCCATCTATTGTTGCTTGGTGTTACCTACCTACCTGTCTTTATTTTGTAGAAGAGTTTATTATTAGTACTACAAGATAATTTTAGGGTGTTTTACGATAATAAAAACTTCATAGACAAAATATTAAACTATTTTCATTACGTAGGTACCGCCTAATTTTTTTAAAACAAAATTATGAAACGCATTATAGTGTGCGTTGACAGTAGTACGTGACAGCCATGTAACATGACATATAAATCAAGAAGTTGAAGTTGAACATAACATGACGGCCTTTTTGTTTGAAAGATTTGACAGCACAACATTGATTCGACAAAAATTGTTTTGCTCAGACTCGCTCGGCACAAAGCGATCGCTTGATTATTTTCGAAATTCATAGAAACCATCGCGATTTCTGTATTTCGTGTAATGTAAACGTGAAAGCCACAATCCAACTATCACAATGGGACTAAAATACATCGATATCTCCGTGGCGTTGGTTTTGAACCTCATACAATGCGCTTCCAGCGGTAAGTAGACAACACTTATTTAATTGAATCAATTCGTCCGGGTCGTCGTTTCAAGTTGTTTATTTTTAACAGACCACATCCTGCCCTGCAACATAACCGCGATAGACCCGTGTAAAGGAGAAAACCAGATCTGTAATGGGACGACGTCGCAGTGCGATTGTTTCGAAGGATTTGTATTCAACGGGGATGATTGTGCGATACCCTCGACCGAGGAACCCTACAACCGGTCGGCTACAGTACCCATAGTAACGATCTTTGCTCTTGTACTCATTGTGTCGGGCCTCGTGCTTGTAATAAGGAAGTATAACTTGGTAGATTACGTCCGGCAGAAGATTAACCAGAGAAGAAACAATGATGTCATGTACGAGGATGTGATGATCGGTAACGATGATCCACCACTCAGTCCGTGAATGTATTTATTTAGTTTGTAACTTTTGCTATTTATTGTAAGTATATTTACTGTTTATAAATTTATTTTTATGGGAATATGCTGGTCACTCCCAATTCACAGATATTTAGGTCATTCACATCATCGTCATTGTTTCTTTGTTTGGCGTTCTACCAAAATGTATGCTATAGCTTCATGACAAAAATATTTATCTCTATGTAAACAAATTAGGTATTTGCTTTCAATGTTAGTTAAATATTTGGCTTCTCTTAGAGATTATATTCATGTTTACTGGTATAAGAATATGCAGTGTAGAAAAGTGACCCAATTTAAGTAGATGATTGAGGGCAGCTCGATTGGTTAATGTTCTATTAAACTTCCTCTGCAGAGAAATCTTTAACAAAACAGTATATTATTATGTAGGTAATATAGCCGCTCTTTTGTTGGAGTTATCATTGTAGTTAAGTATCATATCTGTTGTAATATCAATGGAGTCATTGTTGTTCAAATTGCCAGACCACTGAACTTGTAATTTATCTAAAGCTATTTATTTTCCTGATACTTCACAGTCATAGACAGTATAGGTAGTTGCTTAAGTTAGGTCAGTACCTACCTATACATTTCTAGAAAGATTCCTTTAATTTCCTATTAGTTCTCATGAGCCAGGAACAATCAAATATTTTAGGATTCTGGTATGGTTAAATGATATTTGGCTTCTTTTTTTGATAATTTTCAACATAAAAAACCTTAGGTATCTCTTTCAGTAGTTTTTCTTTCTTATGCTCAAGGTAGCCAAAGACGGAATGGTGATGCCATTCAAGTAATAATTTTATGCACAAAAGTGATTCTGTATATTTTGTAGTTTAGTTTTAAGAATGTATAAAGACAATTTATTACTCCTTACTTAGAAATCAATTTATTATTGCATGTGTTTTTTTTCTATGTAGTAACTATTTTGTATTAGTAAATGTAAGATTATGTACACAGTGAAGGTTTATTTTTTATAGCAATTAAAAGACATCATCTTTTGCTTTAATAAATAAATAATTATAATTAACCACCTAAATATAATACTTTTGACAAAATACTTTTAAATGTTTTTATTGCGGCACAAAAAATAATCCTAATCATTTTCAAATAAGTAATAATTTTAGGCCAAAGAAAACGTTTCTATGTAATACCTAATTTCAAATAGTGTGCATTATTTCAAAAGTATCTTAGAACAATAAACGATTTCAAAATTAATTGTAAGGTAAAATATAATATTTTTAAATAAAATACTCTGTGATACTGCAAAAATGTTTTATTCATGTAACAAAACTCCTTAGATATGGTGCTATGTGGAAACTAGTTGCATATTTAGCTATATTACTTACTGATAGGATTAATATTGTTACGGCTAGTGGGCACTCATATAACACTGAAAAAGAAAAAATAATAATCAGAAATCGTAAAACACCACTCAAAGTCTGTAGATAGCTCATGGCTTCAAGAATTTTTTTTCAAGAAATGTATTAATACAAAATGTAGGTACTTATCACGAGCTAATGAAACATACATTTTTAGTACACCAGGTAGTCGTCCCGCAAGGCAGGTTTACTGCCTATGTGAGCAACACTAGAAATAATATTTAGAAAAATTACTGAACAAAATTACTGATTCCTACCTAATCAGTAATTTTGTTCCAGATAGGTAGTAAGAAACCGTCTACCTGTTTTATTTGCATTGACACACAGCGTGTTTTAGGAATTAGGTAGGACCTCAGACTATGTTTATTGTGTACTTACCATGAATAAATCTCTTTAACTCTCGTTTGGTTCAGGCAAAATAAACTTACCAGTAAAAACATTGGTGAAAACAGCGAAGCTGTACATGAACACTAGCGCCAGATGCAGCGCGCGGGTTTCTGCAGAACTATCGGTGCCCCACACCAACATCGGTAGAGTGAATAGAGTGCTCACGTGAGCCAGGGAGAACGCTTTTACTAGCCAAATAGTTGATACTGAAACAAAGATAATTAGGTATTTAATGTAGAATTCCCTTTACATAGAATTTAGAGGCGTGTTTTGTTTACAGAAAGAGAAAGAATTAAACGCAAAAACAATTTTTTTTTTGTATCATGGTACCTAGATAGGTATACTCAATTAGACTCAATTACCTTGGTTTTTCAACAACGGCGTAATCAACTTCACGGAGCTTTGTACTGTCAGTATAAATGCAACAACACCTGTAAAAAAATAACGAGTTCTAAACTTTTGATAGGTACACAGTGTAAAATAAAAAAGAACTATCAGCTTTGTTAGAGCCGTATACAGAGTTACATTACGCGGTGCAGTCACGCGACAGCAGTCGCAGTCGAGTTACGTCACCCGCACCACGCAGTGTACTGCTACTTAGCCGGTCACTTGTACATACCTTTAGGCACGTAAATCGTCCTAATAGACTGTCCTCATTACTATTGTATTTACTTAGATAAAACTAATCACTCTGTAAGTGATTACTTGTTGAGTCTCGTAAACTGAATTAAAATGTACACATTGGCCTCACCAACAAATATAGAAGTGAACTTGATGTAGAAGTCTTTCTCCCAAATGAAGAGATCTGCTTCATCACCTTTCTCCTCCCTTGCCCACCCCTCACATTGGCTCAGCAATGCGGTAGGAATAGACATGTTCACTGGAAAACTCCTGAAAAATAAAAAAAATCCTTTATTTAGTAACAGATCATATTTTATATTGGTAAGAACATGCCATAAATAGTCACAATAGATCTTTGTCTATCCGCAGACCATATTATTGGCTAAGGGGAGCGTGGAGCTTGGAGCGTAATGCTTAACTTTGGAGAGACGTAGAACTTCTGTGACTACTGTAAGTACAAGCTCCCACTATGCAAATGAGTGGGCTCGGTGGGATTGTTTTCCCCCATCTGCCCCACCAGTGGGCTGGCCAGTGGACTTGATGGGAATAACCCTTTTCTTGGGGGGTTTTATAAGACTTTCTTTTTCTTGTGGCTGTTCAGTGACTAGGGCTGCCACGAATTTACTAATGTCTGTGTTTATTGGTTACTTATGTTTTAACAAAAGGTGAAGATCTGAGTAGGTAAATTATGAAAAACTAGCCGTCGCCCGCGACGTTGCTCGCGTTCTACCCTTTAGAGTGTGACGTTTCAATATTCCTTTCTTAGTGCACTCCTACACTATATAAGGATACTACCCTCCAAATTTCATACCTCTAGGACTTATAGTTTAGGCTGTGCGTTGATTCTAAGTCAGCTTCAAAAGAGTTTTATATATATTGATGGCATTATAGTACTTTAAAATAGTTGTAAATAATAATTAGACAGGTAAGTTACTTACAAGTGAGTGGTATTAATAGTACTGTTGCTTTGTATCCCGCACATGGTGTTGATGACAATATTGAACAAGCTCTCACTGCGCCACACACCGTATGTCTCTAGCATTATCAAGATTATGAGCAGCTTCCAAAATGACTGGAAACACAAATACAACTTAGTTAGGTAGGTAGTACTTTTCAGATATAGTTAGAGCAACTTAACCAGCATCTTAAATTATTTTGTGATGACTCCATAAATACCTTCAAAAATTAACTCTACAACTTGCTTTGTAAACCAGTGGTTAAAAAAACGTGACTAAAAGAAAAGACATTTCAACACTGCATGACATAGACATAACAGCAAAAGCTGCGCATCTATTTAAACTAATAAATTACTTAAATAAATAAATAGTAACGCACCAGCATTTACCTTGAATTCTGTATTGTAGAGTACATGCCGTTGGGCTTCCTTGGACATCAGCACCAGATCAATCATCACTATAACTGGGTCGTATTCTACATACTTGTCCACTATGCCCTTGCATCGTTCCTGGAATGATAAAGTAAGATACAATAATAAGACAATTGTTTGCCTAGGTAGGTTCTGTGTTCATAGGTAAGCAAATACTGCTATTTATATTATTTAGAACATTCTTTATCGGATTTATTCTTGAATTTTAACAAGTTTCTGATCTCTGTACTGTTCAAACTGGTTGGTAAGTACCTAGGTAATTGAATTTATCAAAACTCAAGTTTTTTCTAGGATACAAAGGATTTCTCTACAAAAAGGATTTAGTGGTCTAAAACCATTCGGCATTGAGTTTAAGATTCTGGATGGACTAACCTAACGAATTACTCACACATTTTGTAAGTTTCAGAGTTGTTGGACCGTAACTCTTGTATAGAGCAGCAGACGGTAGACCACAGTTCACACATTTATAATCATTTTTAGCAGTCATTTTCTCTCACAATTTTATTCTCAAGCACAAGGCAGGCAGCATAACAGGCAAACAAAACTAATGTAAATAAATAAAGTTTTGTTTTTTTTTCTTTTTTTTTAGAGGTTAGGTTTGGTCCTGCCAACTGCTAGCTTTAGAAAGTAGTTGCACATCTTGCAAAAAAGCTGCTGGATTGCCAGCTTACCCCTCTACACCGGTGTTAGATAAAGGTACCTAAATTGTTCCTTAGCCTCTCAGATGGCCTATCTATACCTACCTGGCACGGCCCTCCCCACGTGAGTGGCAGCCAAAGCGAGGTGGTGGAAGGTACGCTAGTTGCAATAATGTATTATACCAGATAACACCAGCAAATTATGGGATTCTCCATAAACCTCTACTGCAAAGAATAAAAATACTCTAGAGTACCTATCAAGTGAAAAAAAGGTAGAACTAAAAAAAATTGGCGGACCCTTTGCAAACTCAAAACCAGCTAGATCTAGCTATAAAGTAGCTAAGTTGGCATCACTGGTGAGGTAATGTCATTTCTCCTGTCAAGGTGAATGTTTTATTTTTTCTGAATGTCAAAGTCAAAACAATTTTGATAGATCCGAACTGCGGGTAAGGGCCTCTAGCTAGTATTGTTACCCATACCTTATTTCAAGTCACGGGTGTTTTTTTTGGATACGTGCGTAGCAATAAATGGAATATATTATTTTATTATGATAATACGAGATCAAAAGACCAATTTATAAAGCACAGGGGAGTGATAAGGCCAAGCAGCCTCGTTTTTTATATTATTCTAAACAACTAAAGCCTTCGTCGTCGTCGCCGCCACCGTCTTCGCTACGTCGCATCGCATTGCTTAAAGACGTAGATAGCTAGGTATGTGGATTTTATTCGCTCAACCTTTAACAAATTCAAGCCGCAGGTTCCATGTTTACAGCATTATAAACATTTTACCGGTTATTTCCCGCACCGGTAATTATACCGGTGATTCCCGCATTACGAGCTCGTGGAACCGGATAAGTGCTTTATCAAACTGTTACTGTCTTTCAAGAATATTTAAATGTGGTGAGTTTTATTAAGAGAATAAACTTAACTTGTACTTACCTACCATTATATTAACAGTGGCCTAATTATGTATGTTACCAACATAACACACCTACAAATTTGGTTCAAAATGTTCACTTTGATTAGGTTAATGAGTGTAACAGAAAGCCAAATGGAATTTGCTAACGACTGAATGTTAACTGTAATAGCACCGAATTATTAAGCCGATAGCAAAATTGGCAGTTGTGGAACACTAATTTGTAGTTTTAGGTCTCATTATGAGATACTCGTACTATTATAACTTTAGTGACATGGTTTCAGGTCACTAAATTTTATCTAATTTCAGGCATAGGAAGCCCAA
This sequence comes from Eulithis prunata, assembly GCA_918843925.1. NCBI lineage: Eukaryota > Metazoa > Arthropoda > Insecta > Lepidoptera > Geometridae > Eulithis > Eulithis prunata. The sequence goes on from OU974012.1 coordinate 9,770,629, forward strand.
TGTTGGACTTAGGCTTAGGCCCACTTTAGGTCTAATTTTTATGAGACAGTGCAATAATGCCTACTGAGGTTTTTTGCTTTCAGTGTTATATTTTATCATCACTGTACATAATATATCTACACAATTCTGAACCTAGGTGTGTGCAGTTTTTTTAAGAGTTATTCCGAATGTTTAATACCGATTGTTATCTGCAGTTTACCTATCAAACAATGCAAAGTAGGTACGCTTAACCGGTACCTAAAGCATTTTATTTTCTTTTTGTCCTAATGTCCTATGTACCAACATAGTAAATTACATACGAGATAACGTGACAGAAATGCTTTGTATGTATAATAATGTTATCAAGTTTAGACACAGCACACGTTATTCCGTCTCTCAAATAAGCAAATCCAAGCTGTAATTGCATTGCCTCGCTTATTGCTTGGGTTTCTCGCTGATTTGCAATTCGTCAGCGAACTAACATTTGGATTTCAGCTTGGAAATAATTAGGTTTTGCATCTGACACAAACTTCAGCGGTGCTTCGGCCCTATAAATACGCATCGCATTAACCATTGTTTTCAATAAATTACTTTTTATAAGTACCTACCTATTTGAAACTTTTAACTCGATTGGTAATGCAATTGTGCATTATAGGTATTTCGTTTCATAAAATTAATAAGTAGGCACTATATTTCATGGTTACGGCGTAGCGCGGCGTAGCACTGTGCTACGCAGGTGACATTTTCACATATTTTAGAATAAATTATATTATTTGCCATGACAAATTGTGTAGAATTGTAGAAAACCCTGATTCTGGTATTTTGCAAGAAATATAAGTAATTACTTAGATGTTCTGTAGATCACTCTTACAAAATAATCCTAAATGGTATTGCACTTGCAAGATTTCCTAAGTTCTTTCATAGCTATAATTTACACTTTGATAAGTGCATGTGCGAAGTGCTAAGTGATTAGCTAACGTGTTTTTGGTGGCAAGTGTTATGGGTATTCAGAACGTTCACACAGTGTTTAGTTGATTCTCATATTATTTCTCGTTACTCGGTATGCACTTGTTACCTGCACTCATCACGCTGATTTTACTTATCGCTTAACACTTGCACATGTCTCTCGCGCTTGATATATAACAAAGTGTAAACCAGGCATAATAACATCCTTAAATCTACAAAAAACCCATACGCAGAAGTAATGCAATAATCAGCGCGCGTGAAGCCAAGCGGCGGTAGTCCCGGTTATTTCTACGAGCTTAGCTTTTATGTTACACTCAACTTTTTACTGTTATAGGCTGGACACAGACCGAGTTTTTAAATCTAGTTCACTTTGTACATTATTAGTGCATAATTGAACTTCATTTAGGATTAGGTCATGCCACTCTTGCAATGTCTAATGTAGGGTGATTTTGAATTATCTGGTTTTCTTTACCAATTTAAATAACATACACCGTAAACACTCAGGTTGTGGAACGATCTTCCTGTTGAGGCTTTCCCCAGTAAGCTCCGGTTTTAGTTTTGTTTTGGAAATATCGTCCTTAGCGCGACTGATTCCCAGTAGGTAATGCAAGTTTTACTTTAAACAAGTGGATTAGTCGTTCAACATAATAAGTATACCTAGTTATAGTAAGAAATTGTACCGTTATACCTTGTAAAATAAAAATATATCTTTATATATCCTTTATCTGCCAAGTTTGAATAAAGATATACATAATTATACATAGGTACCTACAATATATACCTAACTATTATATTAAAAAAAAGTTTCGTACAAGGCTCACCAGCTATAATTTCTAAGCTACATTAGTGTCGAATATCGGTATCGAATAGAACTTTTACGACAGATATACCACACGGATTTTACAGCTGCAGCGAGCTGGACATAAGGGATAAGGAATTATGTCCATTCTTAAAATAATTATCTTAAAACTCATAGATCCTATTTATAATACTTATCTCATACGCCGTGACCCACAAAAAATTATGAACCAAATATCAACGACCTCCAAGAAATCGAAGCCAAAATTCTAGATTTTCAGCTCAAATGCTCAGAGCTCTAAGCTTTGAGTTTCTTTAAAAAAATAATTAATTAGGTATGTTAGTATTCTTTCTAAACACTGATGAACTTAAATATTTCACATGATATTCGCTCAAGGAGTACCTACCCGTGGATTGCTGCCTTTATTATTTAAAAGGCCGTTAATTTTATGAGGAAAATCCCTTTAGGAATTGAACGGTTTTCATAAAAAAAAAATTAAGTTATTTGAAGTCGATCATACTAACATACTAAATGAGAACCTCAATGGGTAAGAAAAAATAAGATAGGAGCAATAAAAACAACAAAATATAGTAAAAAAACTATTAAAAGTAACAATAACTTTAGTATTTTATAGACAAGTGGGTTACTCTCGTAAGTAAGTTGAACTTCATTTTTATAATATTAAAAGAAAATTTATTAAATCTTTTACTGATACAGCGTAGTAGATAAAAAAAAATCAAAACAACAAAACCTGAGGTCTTATGAAAGGAAATATTTGCTAGCAATTTCACCGAAGACATTTATAATTTCAACTGTATTCCATCGCCATAAGGCTCTCGTTAACTCGTCACATTTGCTTATTCAAATAGAATTTCAAAATCGTTCTATATTGTGATTCATATCGCGCACAGTTTGCTCTACGTGACAATCGGAGACAAAATGCTATACAAATAACAACCTTATGTTATACTGATAAACTCGATATTCAAGAAAAAGTTGTTTAGTGTATAACATGTTTTGAAAGAAAAAACTCGTTGAAACGTAAGTTTTTGCTCCTACCTATTCAAAAGGAACGTACTTACAACTAACTTATAAGAACAATGTCAGTCTTTTTCGACTTCCTTCCTGTGCATCGGTATAAAAAAATATTTGCTAAGTATTAATACATTTTTGGTAGGGTACTTAGAGTTTTTTATAAAACAGCACACAACACTTTGTTACACAGCTTGAACGCACTGCAACACCACACGACAAAAAGCACGTCCATGATGTTAAAATTGCTGTAGGTAAAGGTAACTTGTTCCAAATCTTATAACTGTTTAGATCCTGTAACTAAACTAAAAATAGGTATTGTAACTTAATCCAAAAAAGACCTTAGGAACTTATAAAGTAAGTAACGGTTTGCTTAAACACTAACTAGTATGCAGTTCAGGCCGCGAAATGCCACTAAACTTAGCATAAATCTTTATCAACGCTGAAAAACCAATGACGGCTAAGGCTTTTCAGACGAGGACATAGTAACATCACAGGTCAGAAACGCTACTTCAATAAAATATCATCTTAATTCGGTAATAATTAAGTTTATTCAAATGCATGCAAATGCATTAGTCGATTCTTGTCCTTTAAGCTGGTATGGTTATCCTAGAGAAGTCCAACTTCAATTTCTTAGTTTATGCTCTAGAGAGAAAAATAAACCAAGAAGTTGAAGTGGACATGGCAACTAAACTTCGCGCGAGAACTCACAAATGAAACAGGATTCCTGATACTTTTTAGTCAACTCTTGACCGGTGGTCACAGGTTCGTCTAAGTCAGTGTGCATGTAGGCATAATGTGTAGTTGCAGTACTGATTCCACAGTTGTATTGTCACAGTGTTTTGGCCGCGGTCGGAGGCCGCAGTCAATTTACATTTAAATTACACTTCGGGCCACTCACCAACTTCCTAACTTACGCGAACGTCACTTAACGGAGGATACCTTTTTGTGGCCGCCACTGTTCCGGCAGTTTTTGTAGATCACAAATAAAATAAAAGCTGTTTAAAAGTTACTTGTTTAAGTGTTATTTGTTAGATATTAATATAAAACGTTCGGGATGTGTAAGTAAAAAACTTTAGGTTACACTGAATGGCAGCCACAGCTAGATTTAAGAGAGTTCCTACGATGTTGCGCAGTGTACCTACTCTTAGTTTACAGCTTAGAAGAGAACAGAATATCCTTAGCATACGTAGCACTCTCTACGGCGTAGTGGAAACTATCTACGGCGTAGCGGTATGCTACGGCACTCCTACAATGATAGGAAAATCAATTTGTTACTAGTCGCTATCGAGTACACACTAAAACACATAGTAAGGCAACTGTAATATATCAGACCGCAGTAAAAGCCTAGCTTAACTAACTTGCCCGTAACAATTCACAAGTCATTAGTTAGAACTTTTTGTTTCGTAGCTTAATTAAGCTCAGCTATCGTAGTAATAAATTTATTTTTATCTTCAAACGCCCGAAACTGGAATCCTTTAGAGAAATTGCACCCAAATTATGTCACGGCTAGTGATTCCACCAAAAGAGATTTCTGATTACCGGGACAAATGTAACCGGTTGACGGAATTGAGAAAAAATATCGAAAAAATTAATCGAAGCCAAAAATATATTAAAAACTTTTGTAAATACTGGTTGAATAAACCATTTAATGTTATGCTAAAATATATTTGAGTAATCATAGAATGGTTAAATTTATTTTGTTGTTTTGTATTTGCATGCAAATTCAAATGAATTATTCATTTCATGCCATTATGATGCCTAGAGGCGTTGTAATACCTACCACTATTACAAGGGATTTATTGGTTTAACGCTTAATAAGGTAGCTAGGTTAATGAACTCATTCGAAAATCACTAACAGTCATAAAACTCAAACAGTCATAACAATAATTCATCAGCTTTCTAATGAAAAAAAAGTCCCAGTCCAAAAATTCTCAGTGCACATTCCCAGTGAATAAGCTTCAAAGATTTTTTCATCCCACCATCTCGGAAAGAGTATTTTTAATCTTCAATATCTGAGTGGAAAAGCCGTTTTTATTCTCTAGAGGATAAAGTAAATTGAATTTAGAACATCGTGTGCACTAAGTTTGTGAATTAAAAAAAACATTAAACCTATTTACTGCTACCTCTATGGTGCCGAATATATCATACAACTTTTTTTTTATTTCTTAAAAACTCAGACTCGGAACCTTGGTGTTCTTTTTTCAATTTGCTTTTTTTGCATTTAGTCATTTCCTCGCTGAGGTGGAATGAAAAGTTACGTGTTGCACTCGAGTGCAAAGATTTTTCACCTCGTGCTCTTTTGATTCCCTCGCTAACGCTCAGGATTCTAATTTTGAATCACTCGCTGCGCTCGTGATTCAATTTTAGAATCCTTCGATTGCTCGGTCATCAAAATTGAACACGCGGTTAAAAAGCAACTTTGCACTCTTGTATAACAAATAACTATTTATAGATAGTAAATTGTGCAATAGTTTCAGCAGAGGTAACCATTTAAGCATGACATCTGCTTAAAGACCAGTGCCCTCTGAATGTCCGGTTTTATCCGGTTATTCGAACATCACTAGTAGCTTTAAGGCCTCTAAATAACTCAGACACTTGACGGTAAGTAGGCGAGTAAATAAATCACGCCGAAGCCTCCGCGAGCCACTTTTTGCTAGTTTCGGACGGCTGGTGTTGATGCAGGCATGTTTACCAGCTAAGTAGTTTATTGTACACTGAGGGCTTTTTTTAGAACTTCACTATTCTCTACAGTGAAAAAGTACATAGTAATAATTTACGTGTGCACTAGTCGGCCAGACAAACGCCTATTGAAACCAGAGCCCCAAGTCTGTGCATTTTTTTTGACTTTCGACTCGATTATAGCACACGCAAACGCATTCGCAAAGCGAGAAATTTCGTATGAAACCCGGATAAGAGCCTCTACCGGGAGATTTGGGAATATGTGCAATTCCCAACAAAATTTCTCGCTTTGCGAATGCGTTTGCGTGTGCTATAATCGAGTCGAAAGTCAAAACAAATGCACAGACTTGGGGCTCAGACTAGTAACTGTGATCGTGGTCTTCTAGTGCGTATACAATGCACTCGTAGTTCAACGTGGAATGTCTTGCAACCAATATCCAGTCTGAGTAAGATTATCTTAAATTTTTCTTCAGACAAATTTGGCAAGAGGTACATAAAGAACCCTTTACTAAATAAAAAGATGACTTAAAACTTACTGTAGATTTTTGGATGCTGCGTAAGATAAGGCTCTGGAATTCTCTAGAACAGGCTGTGGATATCCCACGGTTCAAATGATGATGAACATAGTTGCAGCATACCATTTACCATCAGCACTGAAATGGATGGTACGCGCTCGCGTTTCGAGTTGCCTGCTCACTAGAGCGGTGGATTATTCAGCGCGACATCGAGACACGTCCACTCGAGTAATCAGCACGATTGTGTCGAACTCACGGCGATATGTTCTAGATAACCACAACTACGAACACTCGACACTTGAAAAATGTAAAGCGTAAAATAAAAAATTATTAAAATATTTTTTAGAAACCGATTTTCAAGAAATTGAATTCGGACCAGTGTTGGGATTGTAACATGTCACAAAAAAAATTCTAACTGTAAACTAGAGTGTACTTATCTACTTTTATTTACCTATTTGGGTTTTTGATTACCCCTGAGCTAGGTATAAAGAATTTTTTTTCCGAGTATCATTTTAGTTGTTACTTCAGCAAAAATGATCCACTAACAAGCGGAGCCTCTCTAGCCAAGTTAATATTATACAATCGCAAGATAAGAAAATCTTCGAAATCAAGACTTTCTGGATACTTAGTTTTTCTTCTCTAGCAACTGTAGGATAACGAATTGGTTAGATTGAGAACCATTTCAGTTCCACTAGTAGTGGTAATCAAAACTCTATTCCAGGTTAACGGATTCGTCGCGCTCGTCCATTGCTCCAGTGATTAAGCATCGAGTTTGAAAAACAGTTTCCGTCACAAAATAACATAAACGGCTTAAGATAAAATAGGTACGTGGCTAATCATAAAATGCTCAATGAAATTGCTGGATGAGAAGAACCAAAGGGTTTAGTGGTGATGTCACATAAGTCTTGGGAAAAAGCAACGAGGCAGTAGACCGTTGGAGAAAATCAGTGGTGGATCCAGCATTTTATAGTATGGCAGGGGCTTGGCACAGGATTTCGCTTAGGAGGCGGGCTTAGGCTAGGCTATTACAGTTTACCCTAACAAATTCTGGTAGACTAGAATTCAACCCTTGAGAAGAAGATTTGGAGGTTTTGTGTGGAGGTAGGGAGGTATTGAGGCATTTCTTGAATCGTATTCTCAGAATTGTATAAAAAAAATGACGTCTGTGAAATAGCGGTCACTGTATCTCAAAGAACGAACGTTTGATTGTTGCCGCCAGCGATGTGGCATTTCATTCTAATGGAGACTCTAACATCGCTCAATGAACAGATTGTCTGTTAAAATTAATAGGCCATTTGTTTGTTTGAAACAGAATATTGGGATTTGGATAAAAGCGTTTAATCGGCTGATAAAACTAATAGCTACGAGTAGATCAGTTTTGCATTTTCACTGAACAGAACAACTGTGTTGTGTTTACTCAAACTGTTGTTCGAACTAAAATACAAAAAACAAATATGCCCCAGTGACTAAAGGGTACGAAGTATAAAGTTACTAAGGTCCGTATGCCGATACTCAAGCATGGATTTGAGTGGAGATTTTCATAAGTGCTTGAGCAGTCAATCTGCATACAGGCCTAAGATTTTGCAGAGAAAAATTCTTTTTCGATATCTAATTGTCCATCTACAATAACAATTTAGTTAAAGACTGTGTGACCTGTATGTGTGTGAAACAGTATTATACAGCATGTTTCTGCAATCGCGACAAAAAATTGACACACGGGTAGAGCTACTTATTAGCATTCATAAAAAAATAATTAAAGTACAGTCAGCTGCGCTAGAATGTGTACAATTCGTAATTTTCAATGTAGAGCCGCAGCATTGTTATGGACTTTGACGGTCCCAATACTAAATAAATAAGTAAAATTATCAACTGTGTTCATAATTTTTTAGTTTTTATCCTGTAAATGTCTATTGCAATACGGTGACACTAGTTTGAAAGTTACGAATTGTACACATTCTAGTGCAGCTGACTGTACTTTAATTATTTTTTTATGAATACTAATAAGTAGCTCTACCCGTGTGTCAATTTTTTGTCGCCATTGTAGATACATGCTGTATGATCTGTTGGTGAAGCTATCAAAAGATTCAAGAAATACTCACCGAGTCGGAGGTGCCAAGTTCTCGCAAAGTACGTTCTACACGACAACACGATTTATGATTCTAACGACCGCATTATAATACGGACGGCGGGAACTGCTCCTGCTTTTTGGATTTTTATTGCTCTTTTTCGAATATAAACATGGCAGAACTCGACTTACTGACATTAGGTAAAGCTCCCTTCGCAGTGCAAGTGGAGTAGGCTTCTCCAGACGATGGAATAGAAACCTAATATTAAATAGGCATAAGTATTAAGAGATTACTATTGATATAGCGAGTTCTAGTATACTTGATGAGAGAAGATACTCTGCAATCGGAGTATGTGAGATCAAAGTATTTGAAAAGCCTGTTGGTTTTCCAATAGAGTACATAATTAGAATAAAAAATAAATAAATATTCTTGGACGTATCACACAACGCTCTCTACCTCTATACATGAATACCTATTAGTTGTATAGATACCTCTAGCCATCATCTGCAAGCCTAGCACGTAAAAAATCCTGTAGCCCTCCATAATATCATCGTTCGGTTACAACTATTAGAAAACTCTTCAAGAAAACAATGTCTATTATTGCAAAATATCATCATAAAGTTGGCAGAGAAATAACCTTTCACATTATCGCCACTAAACGCGAGAGACGCTCCATAAATGGAAAATGTAAATGGGTTTTAAATTTTAATCACATCCTCGTTGGATGGATAACACAAAAACGCGTCACATTCGCGCGATGGAAAATACGTGGTTCTGGATTTGCTCGGATATTACAAGGAAATTGGCCGCAAGCGAATGGATCTGAAACATAGTACTTACAAACTAGTATCACTACCTAGATGATGAGCTTCATGACGTAAATGATCGACTGACTGAGAGTAGGACGCTTAATTTTGAATGTCAAACGAAGCTCTACATCTTTGCATGAGCAAAATATGGTGATATTGTTATTCAATTATGGATGGGGTTTCAGACTTGTTGATCCCACTGAGAAGTAAAAGGCTTGACGTTTGACACTGTGAAGCAAACATAATATATTTGTATCTAGCGTCTGCAAATAATCTTCCAGAGTGAGGGTTATGTCTAAAAGAAACCAAAGCTATGAATAGTATAGGTGTATATTAGCCAGGTCTAAAGAGAAACATATATTTTGCAACAAAATGAGCTACTGCATTTCATTATACAATGCTTGATAGATGAAGCAAAGCTATGTTAATTAGGTAGGAAATTACAAGCGCACGAGGTATTTTCTGCTAGGTACACGCGAGATTTGCAATTTCAATAATAATCGTGGATAGGTTGCTTTATGACGTCATAACCTGAATGTAATGGTTAGAGAACTTTTAGACGATTCTTACCGAAGTATGTAGTAGCAGAACCCATAGTTTGCCCATAGTGCTCTCTTTCAAGAGTAACATTGAACTAAAACTGGTTAGATAATTATGTTTTAAGTTACATAAGGAGGAACTTTTTACTGAAAAAGCCTTTTACATATTATTATGAAACATCGTTTACGACAAGGCAGCTCTTCGTAGAGCTTTACAAGTTGGTGGATATTTAGTCCATCGTCAGCTTCATCGTTGCTTACCATCAGGTGAGATTGAAGCCAAAAGCTGGTCTATTCGCGAGGATGGCGGCTGCTATTCCAGTCACCCGATGTTTTCTAGGCAGGCTTGCTGACGCTGGTGCTGTATTCCCCAAGCCAGCGAACCAATGTAGATATTCTTTTTTATCGTTGGGAATTTTTTCCCCATCGGCCCCACCAGTGGGCCAGTCGGTGGGCTCGATGGGAATAACCCAATTTATTCCTACTCATTCTCTTTTTCATCATTCTAAAACACCAAGTACGTAGGTAGACACCACGAAGTTGAGGCACTCTAATCTGCCTCGCGGTGCGTGAGATGTGGGCGAAATTAAATTTTCATCAATAAGTATTCAGCGTGTAGGGTGAAGCACGTGACTTGTATTGTAACGGCCTTTTAGGGGCTTGTTAGAGTGCTTATAAATGTAGGAAACGGAATACAGTACCGCTAGTAAAACTTTTTAAAGCCACTACAAAATTTGCTGAACAAAATATTCCCATAGAATTTCAACTTCTTCTTCTTCTCTTCAATAATGGCCTGTGTTAAAATTGTAATAAATAAGTCAAGTCATTTGTCAAGTCGCCTGTCGTTTGTTTTGAAAAGAAAATGGTGGATTTTCTCTTCAAAACCTAACACGAATTTTCACATTCAGAAAAACCACTTTACACACATTTATTCCAATGGCTCACACTTTATGTTACGACCTAAGTATTATTGGTTAAAATTCCACTAAAATTAAACAACAATACTCACAATAACACAAGAAAAACTATTGAAATAAAAGTGCTATGTGTCGTTTCAAAAAATGTCAAAACTCGTGTCCAGAATTTCAACTTCAACTTCTTGGTTTGTGGCTTTTGTGGCTAGTTGTCACAATTCTGCCAGTGTGGAGTTCGCTAATGCTAGTGTCATAAACATGAGGGGAGTGCGGACTAAAAATATGGTCAGATTCCCATATAATAATTTTATTGTGGACTCAAGGAAATAGCCTACTGAAATATTGCTGTTTTTACTGATGAATATAATTAATATAGTGTGTAATGTGTACCTAAGTTGATTCATGTGATATTGGCAAGATCTATAATGTAGTTGAAACGGTTACCTTACCAAATCAAAAGACCTCAGAAATATATAAAAACACCGGACCATTCCATCACCGGACCACTAGGCGTACGGAAACGAGACACCCGTTCATGGTGGATATGCCACCTATCCGCACTAAACGCTTTGCGTCTACATTTATTATGCGGACAGCCAAAGAGTGGAACTCGTTGCCGGCGTCTGTGTTCCCGAATGACTATAATTTGGAAGTTTTCAAGAGTAGAGTGAATAGGTATCTTCTAGGTAATCGTGCTACATCGTCGACCACGTCATTGCTTGACATCAGGTGAGATTGTGGTCAAACGGTTGCCTATATTGTATAAAAAAAAAAAAAAACACTTGTAATTATATACCAACTAAAATAATTTTTGTGACACGCTTTAAAATAGGGAATGATGAACGTGCACCATACCGCTAGCTTTTCCACATCGTGTGTAAGAACCTCAGATGTTACAAGGTTATGCGTGCAAATTCAAATGAGGTATTACTCGTTTGCAAAGCCGTAGATCACAAGTGTTAAAGGAATTAAAACTTTACGTGGTTTGATGAATGTCGTATTTGCATACACCTTGCTAAATGTCGCGGTGTAATAACTTGTTTTACTTAGCTTTTGTGGAAGATCTAAAATCTGCAATGGTTTCCAAGATATTCAAGTTTTTATAGGTGACCCGAAATTTTTACTAGGCAAGATTAGCTTTGAAAAGGTTTAAAATATGCGAATGGTCACGTGACTCTCTGTTCAGAAAATGTCATTTCCATGCATTTTGATAATTTCATGCGATTGTAAAAAAAAAGAGTCTGTGTACTAGTATTTATCATCAACGTATTCAAATTTTTATTTGATTTAGTCCTACTAATAATAAAAATGTCAAAGTTTGGATGTTTGTGTTTTAACCACGCTGCAACTAATGGTCCGATCTGGATAAAACTTGGGATAATATATCTTGGATTAACATATAGGCTACTTTCATCCCGAAAAATTAACTGGATCAAACGGGACGCGAACGAAGTCGCGTCTAACTTGTAACACACTTCAATCTTCCAGCAGTTTACAAAACTAGTTAGCTGAATTGCTCTGCACAACAGTTGCAAAGCTCAAGTATCTTAATTTCGTTCACAACCAACTTGTTTCATAACTAACTACACAACTTGACTGAATGCAAGTAAGGCATCTTCACGAACTTGTCTAATTACGTGACGTCATCTCTTTGAGTGACGTCACGGTTGAATAACTTTTGCATGTTAGTTTTAAAAGTAATGTTTCGTAGTTTATATTGTCTTTATTTGCAACATTTAAAGGTCAAAGAAAATTCGTTAAAGAATAGATTTTAACCTTTTGGATTATATTCACGTCTGGCAGCTTTGTGGTGTCCAACTAAGTATGATGCAAAAGGACAAAGTGTTAGTTTGGGACAAAGTGAAGTCATTTTTTTTTAATTGCAAAACTTCTTTACCATGTACATGGAAAGTTGGTGCGGATAGAGGCAGGTTCAAAACTGTTCTTTCTAGAAACCTTGGTTCTCCATAGATTTCCATGTCAACCAGTTGACCAAACTTGCTTCCTTAAGCTGATGATAAACATAAAATTTGAATCTGTGTACTAACTTTATCCTTCGATATCTTACACAATATTTTCATCTAGAAAGGTCTAAGTAATTTTAGACCCGCGTGCAAAATGCAGGGATTAAAAAAATCGTTGAAAAAATTGTTTCAAATTCTACGAACTCAATTCCTGATTTGCTGACATCTATTCTGATTTAGTGCTTTATTTGGTTAGAGGGGGTTCTATGCTCATGTTACCTAAAATCAGAACTAGATGGCGCTGCTAAATTTGTTCGGATCCTAGAACGCGCTATCGAAGCGTTTTGAGTTTTGTGGGAGTCTATCCGTATATTCCGTAAGTGACAATAAAATTTGCTTGCTTCTATTATACCTACTTGTTTTATTACATACCTACCTTGGTTTGGAACTTATAAACCCTTTGATTTACAATCGTTGCTCACTGGTGGTTGTAAATCCAGTTTCAGGTCCATCTGAATCTTTAATACGTACTCCATTAGATGAGGAGCCTATAAATATCGTACGGTACGAGTTGAACTCTGACGTTGACCTCACTAACTTTATTGGTTTTCTTAGAAAAACGACGACCGCTATAAAAACTGATATATCATATCTCGAGGAAGCTCCTCCACTAAAGCTAAGCATAATCTGTGGCTAAGCTATGTAACTAAGGATGTATTTGACATCCACCAATAGGAATCGTTTAAGAAAACAAAAGATCCCTATTGTTGGATGTCAATCACATCCTTAGCAACCTAGCTTAGCTTAACTCACACTAAAATCACAACACACACTAAAGGAACAGCACAGTAAAGTTGGATGACCATCACGACAGTCAGTAACACTCTGAAACTAAGGCTAAATATGGATAAAAGCCAAGCAGCAAAGACTTGTAATAAAACGCATTTATTCGACTAACAAAATATTATGCTCCAAATGAACTTCTAAAATAATACAAGAAGGCTTTAGTACAATAAAAACTATTTTCTACAAAAAATCTTTCATTTATTTTGCGACTTAAACCCGGTCTGTACCTATATCACGAACAAATCTGACGCGCGTCACTGCCAGCTCGACTGCCGACCGTTGTAGTGTCACCGCGCAGTGTATCTCGGATACGCTGGCGTTACGATACGTTTGCGATTGTCACATTTATTCATGATCAAGCCACTGATCACCGCAATCACGGTCGTCTAGTGCGTTCATGTTCTAAAACTAAACGGTAGCTCGCTCGGTGCATAATTGATGAATCTACTCAGTGTCAGAGTACCGGGGGAATACAAACTTTGTAGACCTAATAATAACTTTGTAGCTTCACATACTAAATTGGATGAGTTCGTAAGAGCATAAAAAGTTACCAATGCGTAGGTATAAGTTAGCTGACATCTTCAAGCATTTTTCATGAAAATGTGAGTTTTGGCATTTTTTGGTAGGTTCGCTCTGTTTAATCTCTAACCACGCAGTTTAGTGGCCCACAGCCACCGGCCTGGATACTAAAGTTACATAACGCTATGCGTGGACGTGCCTTTGACTACCTTTTTGACATTAAGTAGGTACACGGTCAGTAGGACAGGTATAGAGGCTGATTTTAGTTTACAGCTTATGTATAATTTTTTTATTAGTCACCATTCATTACTACTATTATTATTACTAAGTGTAACTAAAATATACACCTTGTTAAACATTGATGAATGGAATGCTCAACGTATCCGTATGGATACACAAAATGCATAAAATGCTTTTTTTGAGTGTCCATATGGACACGTTATTAAAAAAAACCATTAAAATATATTCGAAATAATAGAAAAAAAAACCTGACCAAATGAATTAGCAGTAGGTACAACAAATGAGGTACCTAATACGGTATGGGCTTGATGAATCAAGTATTCACTGAAACTAAGCCTAGAGCTATCCGTAAAATAACGTCGAATGTCGATAGTCATCATCAGCAATCCGCTAATCCTGGTACTGTCAGCGTCAAAATGTGATAGTCACCAAAACATGGTATCGAAATGACGTAATGAAAGACAATAATTATTATAGTTACATTCTATAGTATTTACTACTTGTGTATGGAATCGTCTCAGTGCTATACTTTTTCTTTTTTTCAGTGTATTTCGATACAGTCCAAATCTAAACACACAGCTTTGGCACAGTCCCTTTTTAATTGCCTTTATATTGGCTATTTTGCTTGCCATCAAAACATTATTTAACTTATTTGAGCTATGACTATCAAGCTCTACTTGTCCTGTCGTTTGAAAGCCACAAGCAATGTCAAAAATAAAATGTTAGCAAAAAAAAAATTGTGTCAATCTTAATGAACTTTTGATGGCGACTGTACCTGGTATGATTTATTCTGTGACTCTCCATCAAACAACGAGCCGAGGATTAACCAATTCACGGAAATGTAATTCCATTTCGGACACATTAGTCCAGGAGCTGGCGGTGGTTTTGTTACGTCAAACTGTGAAAAGTGCTAGTAAGTATACGTTCGTTTTTTTTACACTGTTGCCAAAATCTTTGGCAACATGTAATAAATTTATTTAACTATCTAAGGAAGCAACCACCACTCAATGTGTCACTATACTTGCTAAGTTTCTGTGTAAAAACTATTGACAAACGTGTTTACTAGTTAATGAATTGAGAATAGACTACTTATACATCATTTATTTTGCCAGCTCTATATCTGTTATGTTTTTAAATTTTTAATTAAATCAGTAGGTACTACATAATATAAAAAAAACTACATTTTGCTCCCGCGCTATTTGAAATTACTTTTGCATGTTTTCGAATCACAAAATATTCGATTCCCCTAAAAGCAAAAGGTGGCTGTTGTGTTTGGATCGAGTACGTATTTTTGTTTAATAAAAATACTCATATTTCCAATAAGTGCCGTTTTGTTTTCATTCAATTGACGGGTTACTAGATCAACAGTAATAGTTTATCAGTTAGTTGATCTAGTAACTGCTCAAATAACCGGACGACAATAATTACTTATCAAAGACTTTCTTTATTTCTTTTTTCATTAACATATTTCGTCCCACTGCTGGGTAAAGGTCTCCCCCAACATCTTCCACTTTTCTACTCCTGGGCCTGCTCCTTTTTCTTCACCTAATTTAAATATTCTCAAGCGACTGTATTTTCTATAACCCTTGGAATGTTATAATAATCAACATTATGAGTCGAGTGGCATCAAGAGGAAGGTCGTGGGTTCGAATCCCACTCCACTCATAACTTGTCTGGTACTTCAGTGCAAGTATGTACTTTGAAGGAATTCTCAGCAAAATATATAAAACAGTATTTATTCATATCAGCAGGTCTCTAGACCCGCCCATCAATTTATATCCACTGCAGCAAAGCCATTACGAAGGCTTTCACGGACTTCAAGTGGCATCATTACCAGCGGCCATTCAGCCAACAAAGGCCATTCAGGTTAATCCTTTTAGAATAATCCAGAAGACCAATTCTCGTATTAATTTGACAACCGATTTTAAAGCGATCCAAACGAGACTGAATTATGAATCTACTAAAATATTTGTATGCTGCGTCACTACTTGTACAAGTTCAATAATTTTGATGATTTATTTAATAATTTTGAGTATTTTTTAGATTTTCCTTTGGTTAGCAGAATATCGAGCTTTATTCAACATAATTTCGACAGAATCACATCGCAGTGTATACAAAACTTATAACTACAATTCTGTGCTACCGAAACTATATCAGAACTTTATTTTGCCAGTACGTTTATTAAGAGAATTGGTTTTTCAGAGCGAACGACGAGCATCCTTAAAATTGCAATTCTAATGAACTAATTCCATTATTGAAATCCGAGGGAAAATGGCGTTTTGTGAGGATAATGGGGATTGCACTCGAATGCATACAGAAGATTAGAATCTCTTAGAACGGAGTATGAAAGGAGCTTTTATGCGGGCTTACAATTCTGTATAACTGTTTTCTTTTATCCAAATTTGACCTTTCGTAGCTCGAGAATAAGCAGTTACTGTTCAAATTGGTTAATCCCATTTGAAATGACGAAAGTAGATTTGTTAAAAAAAATACTCCCTGCTGTCCTGATGTAGAATTTTGCTCTTGCTTGATAGCTAGTTACGACAGAGTCAACAATACAGCATTTGCTTGAGTGGAGTGTGAGAATTTACTTTTCGCATATATCGCACGAATCCGCACAATATTACACACAATATCTTTTAATAAAAGGTCTTTGGTAACAAATGAATGACTGATGATTATGTATGAAGTACATCCAATGTCTGTCTGGATATTGGCTTTCCTCTTCCCGTCGTTTTGTTCGTAGCTTTAATTAGCTATCTTTCACTGAACAGGAAAACTTCGGGAGCTTCAGAAGAACAATTTTTCACGCGACATCTGGCCGTTGTTTCAAATTATCAATTCCATTTCGTTTTCAACAGATTCTTTTGACAAATCGCTAATTGTACAAACTTGCAACGACATTTTGAGAAAGATTTTTCTTGAGGATAAAGTTATTCAAATATTTGGATTAGCTCCTCAACCTGTTTTAATTTTTGCCAGAGAGAAAAGCCTGTGTATGAATCGGTATAGTGAGATACTTTTTTGAAGAATACATCTTAGTAAGAGTAATATTATAATTCAAATTTAAAAATATCCAATGGGCTCCAGTATTCAGTATAGATTTTATAGATAAACTCCTCTCGTTGTCAAAACCTATAACTCACCGGTTTCTTGTCACCAACGGATCGAGTAAAGTGAATTTCAATTCAAAATGCCTCACATTCGCAACATTCGCAGTAAATCAATTACCCAAATCCGGCCGTACAAGCTCTGAGGTAAGTAAACAGGTACCTACCGATGTATTTACTGCCACAATCACTGTGACTTGTAATTCCTTGTCGACGCGTGATTTATGCATACACTTTCTGGTGATGTAATAACTGCGAACCGAATTAGATGCTATGTAGTATTTTATACCGCGATCACACTATGCCCATGCCGCTGACGGCATTATTGCCGCGGACTTATTGCCACAGCAACATCGCCTTTGTTCTCACTAGAGAGCAAAGGCATGAACTTGGGCCGGGACAGAGACATGATCGTGTTCACACTATGTTCGTGCCCACTTCTTTGCCCAAGTCCCTGCCGACTGCGGCATAGTCTGAACGCAACATTATGGTTATAGCGTTAATTACCAAATTATTCTGAGGGTTATAATTGTAAAGTGTACAGCTGCGTAGTGAATATAGATACGAGAAGATACAGTTATATTTTAGTAAAACTTGTATCTCAAGTAGTAAAATAGTCGGATGTAGGTCTACTTAGGATGCTGATGAACTAGTCTCTAAAAAAAACACTGAGATGTATTCAGCACATAGAATAATATCTCGGTAGAGTCCATTATACGGGAAAAAAAATGAAAAGTATCTCATGTACTTTTTGTCTCAACTTTAGTAGGTATACCGGAGTTATTTGTTAATGTGACCTTTGTACATCAAGTATCTAGGTTTATATTACTTTGTAGTAATAAAAGCAAGGTACCTAGTTAGTTTATATGTTATGTTGGCTCATTCCAGTTTTCCCCTGCGTGAGTCCCCTGCGTGGAGAATTTCTGGAACTCTTGGCCAGTAATCCCCTTAGCGACCCCTGCGACTGTCGGCAGGTGACAATTTAGTAGTACAAATAAAGGCTTTTTTATTTTATTTATTTATTTATCCAAGTGAGAAATTCTAACATTTCAAATAAGCTTTCGCAATCAAAACTATAATTCCGTACCAAAATGCCCAGAAATATCGGCCGACCGAGGCCAATCATGCTAACTATTTGACCCGAGCCCGATTAGCCGAACTAGTTATTATACCAGATGGTCCAATAGTTGGTAACCCCGGGCCAAAGTGTCACGTGACACAGACGTAGCAGTAGTTGGTAACCTTTACCTTACCACACACAGTAGGTACGAGTACAAAGAGAGAACACATCAGAGTACTAGAAATATTCTCAGGTACTGAGTAATTGGTCAGCAAAGTTAACCTACAAAGTAGAGCTGTGTATATTTACTTACCTAATATAGAAAAGAATTAATTTACAAAAAATATTGCAACTAATACTTTTACTAACTTTTTAAAATAGTTTGCAAAAAAAAAGCAAGAAGTTAGTTGCACAATGAGAAAAATAAGCAACGTTGTTTCAGCTACAATTCAGCTGAGTTTATGCTTACAAAAAATAAAAGTGTTACTAAAATTACAATTACCATTATTAATTAAAATTGTAATTACAGGCACATGAGACTTCAAGATCTTTACGTCTCAGAGTGATGGACGCAGTGCATTGCCTTACAGGGCACGTCCTCATTAGACTTGCTCTGTGAGGTAATGCATTGTTATAGGCAGAAGTTAGCACTTAACATCAGGTGAGCTATCAGCTTCTTCCATTACTTATATTTAAAAAAAAAACAATTTTCAATTATATTGAATTGATACGAAACTATTGTAGAAGCTTCTTTTCTGTAAGGATTATCATCTGTGCCAGACACAGAACCGGTAATAGCTGGGCACAATTCGCATAGTTCACATTCCTTTGGGATCCCCGCTTAGTAATAAAATATTGCAGAATAATATTATGATGGTGGAAACACCTGTTGAAGACGAGTACCTACAACTTTACTTTCAAGAACAAACTTTGCAAGTTTTATCACGTTTTGTGCTAAGTTTGGTCGAATCTTTTGTTCTATTCAAGTCAAAGTATTTTCTTCTCCCAAAAGTCATATTTTCCTTTACAAATGAGAAAAACACTGAACACTTACTCCCAAAAGTATTTTTTCAAAATTTTTGTTAGGATTTAATTTTATAATTTTACTGAACCGCATTTTAAATACTAAAGATACTTATACCATCGGGTCTGTACTGTAATGAGTACTTTCTCGTATCTCGAGGCAAATTAGTGACCATTCAAATGGAAATCGAGTAGAATGCGACGAGAATCGAATATAAAATGATCAATTAATTTACCCCATTGTAGATACTCGATGGGTGGAGTAATGGTGTATCGCGTAGGTTTTTAATTCAAATGGTTTTTTTTTATTAACTTCCAGTTTTGTGCTTTATTAGAACATGAATGAATAAGAGCATAATGAATGTTTATTGGTGTAGTTTTTTTATTATAATAAGAAATAATGTAAATACTTTCTTAGGCAGGTACTATTTGTATCCTAATCAATTTTGCTCAGTCACATATAAATAGAGTTGGAAACAAATAAAGAATAATCCTTAGCTTGTTTAGTAAAAGTTGTTCTTTGAAAATCGAGCATAAAGAAACTCCAATCATAAAACTATTCAAGTGAAATCACAGCCAAAAGAATTGGAATGCAAAAATACAACCTTTCAATAACCAGTATCAAAGATCACTAACTAATAAAATTCCAAAAAGTAATTTCGTTTATATCAAGTTACTGAAATATACTGAAGGCTCCATAAATTCCAATTTTGTAAATTTTGATGTATCCCTGCTCAATTTATTCATATTATTATCGGATAGAAGAGAAATGATGGCAGTAAAAAAGGTATTTTGCTGGGTTCAATTATTATTAAAAATGACAGGTGTGCAGAGTCGAGCGCAGATGTCACGAGGCTTAGAGCTTGACTCAAGTATCTCTAGTACCAAACTGATAATTTTGACGTTTTGAGTTACATTGTGCGGCGACACGGCCACACGCATATAACGCACAAAGCAACCGCGCAGTGTAAATTCAATATTAGTTGTAAATCTTCGACTATTGTTTTTTTAGAGTAGACGCCCTGGTTTCATATAGATATTAGAATAAATCATGATTTTGTATTCGCCTTAAGGCCGACACGGCTGTCGGCCCTTATTAATTTGCTTTCGCTAGTTCGGGGAATATAATTAAAAGCGATATGGCACCTGGCGCAAACCTTTCTAATATTAATAAAGGATCAAAACCGTAATCTTTATGAACGATAGAAACGATAGACATACCTTCATTTTAGCAAAATATTAAAGTAGACAGGCACAGGTAGACATCCCCTCAAATCTCTTGGTACCCGATAGTCTCTTTTTTGATACTATCAGAATCTGACAAATTGCAATCAAAATAGTTAAGCTACCGGAAAACTGTCATTTTTATTGCTATTCGTAATTCAAAGGAGAAGTAGAAAAAGTAGGGTCAAATTCAAAGGTATTTCTAAGAACAAGTATAATAATAAAATAAAGTTTTTTAAAGAGAAGCCCAATTCCCTAGCGGCCATATATTTTTATTCCCATCTAAATATCAAAGGCTGAACCCTAGATATCCATTAAAAGCGTAAAGCTAAAAGCTATTTAACTTAAGATTACCATAAGCAACTGAGATCATAAATTGCAGACAAATCTGGCCAAAAAAAGCTAAAGTAAATAGAAGCTACACATTATCAAAGCACTTTATTTTGCTTTTAAGGCATTTTGAATACTTATCTCTAATCTCACAATATCATTGGACATTTGAACAATTAAAAGTTAGGCTTGATGTCACAGCCAAAGTACAAACAGATACATCTCACATTTATTTAATTGTTATTATTTTTCTTGTAGTATTTATTTTGGTTTCAATTTTTTCTATAGTGTCTCTAACTTGTTTTAATCTATTTTTAATTTAATATAATTGGTATTTGACCGTTTTAATTAATTACACAATCTAAAGTAATCTGAATTATTTAGGGTTATTCCCATCGAGCCCACCGGCTGGCCCACTGGTTACAAAGCAATTTCACACGTATCAACAGTATCAACGTTTGAGTGCTATGTAACGCCTACGCCGTAGCCCACGTAGCAACTATACCTGCGCAAATGCTACGAAACGCCTACGTTATGTTAAGTTCACTTACCTTTCTCTATCCGGTATCCAATTCTAAATAGATTTTTTTTCTCAAACATGCTTGGAAATTAAAGCACTACTTTGACAACCTTCTTCGAGATAAATCGAAAATGCAGTACTGGCCAAATACATGCGAGCAGCGGCCGGCAATAAATGTATGAAAATCCATTGCCGGCGTGTTTTGCGGCCAAATATATTACATACAAAACTCATATCTGTCGTGTAAATTAAAAATGGAACGATTTTTTACTCTATAACATGGCAACCAAGGAGGTAACTTATCAAAGGTTTTATTCAAATTCGAAGAAAGCTGATTATTGAAAAAAAAAAACAAATGAACACTTTAACTTCGTTGTTCGTTATTGGTTATGAAAAGTAATTGTATTTTCAACTAAAAAGGTTTTGCCTAGGTACTTAGTTTTAATTTCCGCGCAATATTTGAAAAAAGTACTATACAAGCCTTGGCCACAACTAGGCAATGAGGGACTCACATTATGTGTGCCTCGTTTTCGACTCGGCCCACTTTTACACGTTCTTCCCTCATTGCCTCTGTTGCGGGCCGCTGCAGTAATGTACTATTCCAGCCACCAGACTATCAAAGAAAAAGAGAACAATATTTAACAGCATTATTGTATCTGGCCCACCAGGGGGCCCGCCGCGCGCCATGTGGTCGATCGGAATAACCCTTGTATTTGCGTTCAAGTAAAATATAACATGCAAAAAGTGATCCAGTTATTTAGAGTTGTTCTATGCCAGAGTCGTAAATAAGGAAAGCAATTAAGGAGAGACACGTTTAGGCTGAAAACACAAACAAATTAAAGAGGACTTGGAAAAATAACATTCACCTTAAAAAGAAAATTTTTACTTTTTAAGACTTAATTAAATGTTTGTTTAATTTTTTATGGCTTTTTGGTTTGAAGCTTAAACAAAATATAAATTAAAGATAAATAAACGCTTGTTAGGTTTTCATTAATTTTTACTTTTCGGGCAAATAACTTTTGTTTATTTTATTTATCCTGAGTATCCTAGTAGTTTATTTGACTTTTGACGTAGTATTTTACGGAAAACTAGTTAAAAAGAGTTGACATGCAGAAATCAAGTGAGTCATGTCATGACTCAATTTGAACTGTGCCTTGATCACGAATAAATGTGACAATCGCAAGCGTATCGTAACGCTAGCGTATCCGAGATACACTGCGCGGTGACACTACAACGGTTGGCAGTCGAGCTGGCAGTGACGCGCAATATAACTCAAATACGTTAACGCGGCGACTGTCAGATTTGTTAGTGATAAAGGTACTGAATTCATAGCTTACAGCTGGCAAGTGATACTTAGTTATATTTTTGTGTATATAAAAACGCTGACTTACTACTACTATGTTTAAAAAAAAACAATTATCTGTCAATGGAAAGGTTTTACTGAAATTACACAGGAGAGAAAATCCATCGTAAAAAAAAATGACAGAACTTATAAGATTTTTTTATTTTAAACTTAACTTGATTTTTTCAACGCTGCGCTGATTTAATCGGCTAAATACAACCGTGTTCATGTGAAAAGGCAAAAAACAATACTTACATTAGCGCGTCTAATTAGATTCGCGGTTAAAGTAAAGACTAAACGAATAAACAAACAAACAATGTCGGGACGCCATTATGACAATTGTATTCATTAGACACGAAATGGTTTTTGCCAGTTTTGGGCATTAATCACATATACATGGATACAATCACCTTTAACAGGTGTTATGTTTCACTTGACAAGCTGTTGTTAAACAAATAGAAATGTATAAATGTGTTCAATTCTAAGCTATAAATTGAAGAACCTATTCGTAGAAATACTTGTTACTGGTTATAGAAATGCTAACAAATCAAAGATATTTTCGAAATGTAAACAATAAACCTTTTTTCTCGTATAAGCATGAAAAAGTCATAAAACATAAATGATAAAAAGTTATAGCATTTAAAAGAATATTATTTTGGTCTACCTCCCTTCATCAATTTTTTTTTATATAAAACTCCTTTGAAGCTGACAGAGAATCAACGCACAGCCTATAAGTCCTAGAGGTATAAAATTTAGAGGGTAGTATCCTTATATAGTGTAGGGGTGCACTAAGAAAGAATTTTGAAACGTCACACTCTAAAGGGTAGAACGCGAGCAAAGCCGCGGGCGACGGCTAGTTTATTACAAAAGCGTAGCCTATAACAAAGGTGAATGGATATTCTGTAGTGAGGGTTGATCCTAAGTATAATTAGGTTATGTTTGTTCGGTGTAAACAGAAATTAAGTTACGAGACAACTTCACCGCGGCTGAGAAGACTTATTCGTTCACCGTCGTCACTCTGGTCCTTTTGGTACTACGACTATGTATTTAGGATAAATGCTAAGCCGGGACTTTTTAACCCCAAATTTATATATCTACACGTTAAGCAGGTCAGGTAATTTTTTTAAATGAAAATATTTAATGAATTCTGAAGTCACAGTTGATTCTTAGTGATAACTAGCCGTCGTCCGCGGCGTTGCTCGCGTTCTAGACCCTTTAAAGTGCGACTTTTCAAAGTTACTTTCTTAGTGCAATACTACACTACATAAGGATGCTACCCTCAAAATTTCATACCACTAGTACTTATAGTTTAGGCTGTGCGTTGATTCTAAGTCAGCTTCAAAAGAGTTTTATATATATTGATAAAATGATAAAATAATAATAAGAAGGTTACCTATTATTGGAATAGGTAGAGATTATCATGTTTAGCCAAATCAAATCAAATCTTAGCAACTAACTGAGAATGATCACACAATTTTCATTTTATTTTTATCTTCTGGTGTTAGTACACCACCGAATTCATAAACAGGAGCTGAACAGTCCCCCAAACTGTTTCAACCAGCCTGCGCTTGACACAGTGCCTGAATCCCTCTCTATGAGTAAGTAGCCTCTACATTGTGAATTAAAAAGTTTATCGCAATTCTTTTAAATATTTTGTGTCGCGTTTATTGTATATCAGTGCTCTTACATTTTTTTTTGTCATTGATGCCTCTTTCATTTGCCTAAAAGTAAAGAAATAATTATAATTATTTATCAAATTTTACGACTGTTTCATTAAAATTTTATTTTATTAATTCAAATAATTTTTGTTTTTGCCTCTAGCCGCAAATTAACTAAATTGAGTAAATTAACATTTCAGTCAAGAATAGTTGGCCGTTATAATTGAAGTAGAGGCGGTTAGTGGTTACCGACGGACTCATTTATTATGATTTGCAGCTGAAATTTTGAAAGACTAATAATAGTAGTAGAGCTCTTTGTGCTAAAGTATTCTGTATTCCGGCTTAAGGAATATGGTGCCAGTTTTATACCAGCCACATGAGACTCAAAACCCACATCTCCATGATTTTTTTCATCATGCACTATGGTGCAATCTCAACTCACAAACTCATTCACAAAAGTGAATGTTCCAAATGGCATATTTTGTAGAATTGGGATAATATAGAACGGACAAGTGTGTCGCAGTGTCAGTTCTATATTGTAGTAAGTCTCCGCGGCATCGGCCGCGTTCAGCCCCAGTTAATCCTCCCAAGTTTTATGGCAAGTAGACTTTTATTGTCGAACAGATGAGGTTATTACGCTACAATGTAATGTTCTTATGACGGTTTATCGCTCAGAAATGATAGTCGCACTTATTTCACAGTTTTATTCAGCAGTAAAGTTTATGTAACCCTCTGCACTTTGTGTGAACGTTACTTCAAATGGTTGAGGTAAGTTGATTTTGGTGGCTTCGTAAAGTTTTGTGGAGTTTTTATTTGAGTTTTTGGAATTTTCTTTTTGGACCGTTTTGTGAGCGTTCCCTTGTATAATGGCTTTCCACTAAACTTTGATGAGAGATATTTCGATACCTATCCTCTTGTCTTTCTTTTTCACTCTTTATATGTAAGCAGGTGTTGTGTTACTTTTATCAGCTGTCTGTCATTTCACTGTTTTATTTCTCACTCCATATGTTCTCTGCCAAAAAAAATAAAGGTTCAAAAATAGGTAAAATCGGAAGGTGCCAACTCGCGCGCACTCGCAAGTTTCACGCTCGCGAGTTGACGTATGAGTCAAATTTTTTAATAAGTGATGCCCAAAACTTGCGCTATGGTAATTTTTATACGTAGAAGAGAACCATGGGATTTGTAAGCTTGTATCTTAATATGCATCTACAGAGGATTGAACTAGACTGGGCAATACTGGGCATCGTAATGAAGTTAGGAAATGGCTGGCAAGTTGCCTTCAGCTGTTAGCGCAGACGAACTGCCAGTTTGAGAAACAAGTTTGTTGTGCTTCTATAGGATTAGGCAGAGGATATAGTGGTAGGAATTAGCGGGTCTAAAAGTATCACAAAACAATGTGTACTGTAGTTTCTTTCATCGACACTTTACTACTTTGAATAAACATTTTGTTAATTTAGGCAAAGCTATATGCTTAATCCCAAAATCCAATTTTTTTTTAATGTACCGGTTAGCATTAGAAGTTGATTGACCGTGTGATAAGTAATATGAAATCAATCATTTGTTGTATTAGGTCCCAGTTTACTAGTGCCACTACACTAGTGGCTAGTCTCAACTTCAACAATGTTTCGTTTTTGGTAATACTTATTAGTCCTAAATACGCACAAATATTTACTTTGCAATAACACTTCTACGAAGAGTGTTTTAAGCTGTCCCATCATACTCTATAATGGTCTATGTTTTAAAGCTACCTTATCATTTTTAATGATTATTTTACAATCGCCGTTCTTAAGTCACAGTGCACCGACCACTGTGCGGTCGAGTGGTCTGCTCGGACTGAGAACTGTATCGAAGCAGCTCGGCTGCAACTGGCGCTGCAAACTAATGTCACTGGACATTCTAATGATGCATTCACTTGTACCAACCGAACTATATTTCCAAATGCCTTAGAAAATGGCAATAGTGTGTTTCGTAGTCCAAATATCTACAAATATTCATTTGTTACAATTTTCGACTATTTTGATCGAGAGTTAAAGTTTCTTGTATTTTTGCATTATTTTCTTATCCTTACTTTTTAGGTAGAAGTAGCACAACATGTTTTTTCCGCCAGTCTCCTCATTCAGCTATCATCTTGTGTCGTCATCCGAAGTTACTGGTATTAAGGCAAAGTTTTTATCGAAAACGGAAAACAATTTCTAAATAAAAGTACGTAGATATATTTATTATGAACGCCATAGATATTGCTCACCTAATACACGTGCAAAAGTGTTAATAACAAACAAAAAATGCCTAAAAAGTTTTTTAATTTAGCTAAAATGTACAAAACCCCATGAATAATGTTACTGCAGTAAAAACTTGTAGTTCCACCGTTATAAATTCAAACAGTGGCCGACATAATAGCCCAAGGCGTTTATGTGGCCATGTTTATGCGAAAACGCTGACCTATATCAAAGTCTTACATGCAATGCCTTGAAAATATCCTAGGTTTGCGGTTATGTCCGCGGCGAGTAGCCTGAATCCATAGCCCTTATTACGTATATCTTTCAAATCTATTTCATGGGCCGCCAGGAGTGCATTTATTAACAAAAGTTGCATTGAGTCACAGTATTTTCCCAACTCATTTGGATGTAACTTAGAGCACCCATCAATATTACCATCAATTCAGCATTCAATGGCAGATTCATCTTTTGTACGATTTAGAGAAATATTTGTAATTTTACTGAATAGAATCCCTAGTGAACTTGAACTTGAGTGTATCAGAAAATAATATCGATAACACAACGGTCTAGTGGATTTTATGTATAAAAAAAATTGATCAAAAGATTTCATATCGTTTGATATCTACGTCTTGAGCTAGACTTACACAATAACCTTATAATGATCTGTCACAAGGTTCTCAGTAATATTTAAGATTCTTAGTACATTCAATGGCGGGGATTCGGCCCCAGAAATTCCCACGCAGGGGAAAACTGGAATGAGCCCAGAACTCTAGAGTGGGGAGAGTTTGAACCAGCTCTTTACTGCTTTTCCTATTTTCCACCCTTGGGTAGAACCGGAGATTTGGGGGAAATTTGAGTCCCCCCAGCTCACCTGAAACTGCTAGTGAAAACCGTTTGTGCAAATAAAAAATAGTTTTGTTTCAGTGTTTGTCGATACTCGACCGCAGCGCGTCCTGCCGATATGACGGAACTACCACGCCGGGTACTATCGCATCCGATACCGGATAAACATTACTTCCCGTGCCGGGACTTCACAACTTTCACAACAACTTTTTAGTAGTAGTAGAGCTATTTGTGAGAGCTCGTCCGGGGAAGTACTACCACCGTACCTATTTCTGCCGCCAAGCAGCGATGCTCGCATTGCTGTGTTCCGGTTTGAAGGGTAAGGGCGCCGGTGTAATTACACGCACATGAGACTTCAAGATCTTTACGTATCAGAGTGATGGACGCAGTGCATTGCCTTACAGGGCACGTCCTCATAGGACTTGCTCTGTGAGGTAATGCATTGTTATAGGCAGAAGTTACCACTTAACATCAGGTGAGCTATCAGCTTGTTCCATTACTTTTATCATTAAAAAAAAACTCATGAAAAATGTGGTAACTACACAATCTATGCTAGTAGTCTGGTAAATAAAAAAATATTCAAGTACAGAAGATCGACCGCGCTATTTTGAAGCTCAATAGTTGGCGTTGTTTCGAACTTCAAAACCGTTTGAAATCAGCATTTTTTTCTCTGGATTTAGCGCATTTATGGTTAAACATAATATAGTTATATACAATTCTGTGGCTCATAATAATAACGTAACCCTCTGATGCTAAGTTTTACCTACTTCGAAGTGTGGTCGTAAAAGGTATTGTTTTGGCCTCTTCTAAAGTTAGTTACAGCCATGTTGATTTACGCTGTAATATTTTTGTAATACTGTAATTGGTCAATTACCTACTTTTAAATTAGAATTACCTCTATTAAGACAATCGCAAAAACATCTAGGACTTTTCAGAACATTAAAATGACTTTGATAATAATCTTCGGAATTAGAAACATTCTAAAATTGGTTAATCAGGTTTACGTTCAATTTTCGGATTTAGTAGATTTGGGAAGTCACGCGATCACAGTAGGTCAGTGTACAAGCATGCCACATAAAGTAAATAATATAATAATAGACGTGAAACTAGATATTTTGTTGGAAATGTGGAAATTACCTAAAGATGATCTCAATATTTTTCAAATTTTTTTAATTCAAACATTATTCTGCTTCTAAAATATCTTTCTTATCGAAGACTTTCGACAGTCTGTATGTTTAATACTGTCAAGCCATACAATGTACTTTGTTTATGAATGAGTTACCTGGAGTTTCACATCTCTGTACAATAAGTAGTTTTACTACTATACAATTCTTACGAGCTTAATTATTAGTCGACTAATTGTGGACTAGACGGAGTAATTGAAAATGAACAAAAACTTTTGATTGCCGGAAGAGCGTGTCGGTACCAACTTCGTTAAGGAAACGTCCGAATTAGCATAGATAATGCGCATTTTCAATTAACTATGAATTAAGTATTTTATTCAGAGAACTGGGAGTTGGAACTTTGTAGTTCGCTCACGAGTTCCTTTGAAAAACTCTTTACAGAATGAATCGGGCTGACGACTGTTTTTTCCGCGCAGTAAATTGAATTGGATGAATAATTCTTCTCGAATATTTAGATGCTCTAAATATAAAAGAAGAACTACTACTAGTAGGTACAGGGGGGAATCAGTTGTAATTGTTTCTAAGTTAATTAATAATAACTGGAACGATTTTTTTATCGCTTCATCGTTTAGCAGTTTTTTTTTCATCAGAGACGTTTGTGGGACTTGTAAAAGGATGCTCAATGCCAGTCTAGTATCTACAATATTTTTATCCCGTGCTTGGCAGTAAAAATATGTTTCGAGACCAATTTGCATTTAATTAGAGTTTTCCACCAGGTGTAGGAACAATCACGGTTATCTACGGCACTCTACGGTGCTCTCTACAACGTTTACGTTTCAGAAACATTTTAGAAAATTTAAAAGATTTTTGCAGCTAAGTTTTAATAAGAAACCATTTACTAGCGTTTAAAAATAGTTGTTCTTGTCTTAAAGACGTCGTAAATAAGTTTTAAACTAATGAAGATCTTTCTTTCCTTTTTTTTTATTCACTTGAAAGTGCAACTCAAGTGAAACATGGTAACGACTGGGCTGATTTGAAGAAAACTTTAACTATAGTTCATGACTTGAAAGACTACTTCATGCAAATAAAATCAGCGTTGGATAAAGCGTTGGACAAGCTAAAAACCAAATAAATTCCTAATTCCACTCGAAAGTCCAAACGGAAACCAGAAGGTTTTCCGTAAGCTTTATGAATTACATTATTTTCCACTCACAGGGACACGGAACAAAAGCCCTGAAGTTAAACAGCCCTTTGAATTTCCTTGTTTTTAACCAATTCAGTCCGGTCTATGTGCCGGCCCAGAGATTCTTTTCAAATCCACAAAATCCAGTTTTTGCACAATCATATTCGAACCCATGACCCAACGGTCAGAACGGTGGACTTGCTACCAGCAGACCACCCATTGCAGTACTACTACAGAAGTATTTATACTTTTTGTATCGATATAATTGTATATTTATTATATAGATTGTATACCAAAAAGTCGTTATGTATAACTGCTCTAAGTAAACAATAAAACATTAAATACTAATCCTCTAGCTTTAATAGGTACTAGAATTCGGAATGCAGCTTTTGCTACTGAATAATAGATGGCAGTGCTTAGGCTGCCCTTCCATCATAGCACGCTTTGATAAAGCCAGGAAAATAAACTTGATATCTTACTAGGTTGGTTTAAATTGTATCCGTGTATGTGACTGTAGTCCACACGCTTCGCAGCAGCAGTGGGTCAGTCACGTTCAAATTTTTTGAACGAGCTTGTACAACCAAGTGCACTAAGATAAGATTTTGTTTCGAAAGTGCATTACATAAGTATGCAGGTCATATTGCGTAGAAATTAAAGCACTCCGCTTCAGTGGACTGCAAGCTTCAGTGGCAAAGCTCACGAAACATCTTCAAGCTATATAGTAAATTCATTGTTTTTGCAAACGCTTTTATGAGCAAACCTTTGTTTTTACGAGTACGTTGGAAAGCTTTTGTAATTTTATGATCAACAAGTTTGAAAGCTGAGACAGGTTAAGTTATTGTTTCTTATTGAACCGCTACTGTACTTATTACTATTAGTATTTATTAGGCCGATGATGATGATAATGACCTATTACAGCGACTATAACACTTCGTATCGACCCTAGTCAAACTAGCCAGCACAAATTGACATTCTATGATTGCTAGAAAATAAAAAAGTAATCAGAATATTATGATAGTGCAATTACACTTTCTCAAACAGGGCTGAGGTTTAGGAGATGACTGCCCAGTGACTGCGTTGAGCTGTGGGTTCCATTCTCGGTGCGTGACAATACTAACTTACAAACACGACTACAGCGTATATATCACATGGTTTTTGCTCAAGGTCTCGTTGCACTATAGTATCTATGATAACAGTTACAGGTGCATTATTGTAAGATTCCAAGTTTCTGAAAGCATCTGCTCCTCACAATAAACACTATCTAAACACAAAACGTGTTACAACAAAAGTAACTTCAAGACTCTACCTAGAGACAATGGTTGCTTATACAGGCAAGCAAAGTAACAAAAACTATTAAATTACACTCGAGAGCAATAAATCTGGATCAACAAAACTAACTCTGATGCAGATGCTAACACAAAGTTTACCTATGTAAGGCATCAGACGTATGAAAAGTTTTAAAAGTAGGCATTACACATCAGTGCCAAGTTTCTACAAAATGAATACTTTTCAGCTAAAAAGCAATGCGGATGATGCAGGGAAAACTGGTCCTTCTGTGTACGTCTTTTTAGTTCATTTGTCGACTAATTTATAGCCCCTAAGTGTACACCACAATACACAGTAAAAATAATAACACGGACGCAGAACTACAATGTGAACCGCGGTTGGTCAGCTATTATAAATCAGCAAAGCAGCGCTAACTTGATTTAATACCGTTCCTCCAAGCATTATAAGAATTTCAGCACTTACAGCGCTACAGCGCTTAATCTTAAAGTTCCGCTTTGCTAAAACCTTTCGTAGAAACCTGAGAAAATTGCTAGAATAAATTGTGAGAGCTTTGCATTAATATCTCGGTTTGTAGTGAAAGCAAAAATAATGAACATTTGAGTCCGTTTTATTATAAAACTGTTTGAACTCAGGTAAATGAAGATATTTTCTAACAAAAACTCTCAGAAATAATCATTATTTATTCCAGAAAATTGTTCGCTAGAGAAAACAAGGTATCTATCTCGTAAGAATAGAAAAGACTAAAATGTATTGGGATAGTCACGTGACTTTCGTTCAAAAGAACTTTTATCAATTCCTTAAATTTTGATTAGTTTTCTAGTTCATAGCGATTAAGAATAATAATGTACTTAGCTAGGTTGGCCGGTCGCCGCATCTTTGATCGCGTATTGCATCCATGGTAAGGTGGAACTTTTGGCGAAAGTACTAACGTTCAATTTCATTCACCCTCACTTGCACCATAACAAAAGACTGTGCACCCTCGTCACCGGATAACCAAACTGAATCCGGCCGGATCCAGCCGGATCCAACCGGATCTAACTGATTGAGTAAGAATGTAATTTACTGGAAAACGGTCTTACGAAACCGCTGAACTGTCATTTTCCGCTGACTTTGATTGTAACCCTCGTGGACGCTTGATTGCGGACGTCCATGAACTAGCGTTATTGTTTAGAATATTGTCAGACCTTTTACGAGACGTCTTTCCGATTAATATTTACAAGATATTTTACTGTCGTTTGGTAACTCGCTAGAAACTCATCATATTATATTTTCGTGCCTTATTTTGATTTTGATCTGAGTATAGGATCCCTCAATCCAGACGGAGATTATTTTGTAACCCTATGACATCTTAACAAGATCCTAAACATAGTTTTGCAATGTTTTTTTATAAAAAAAAACCATCACAGTAAGTTAATAGCATCTAGGCCTTAAATACTTAAGAGCTCAACTAATCCATACCCAAAACTTAAACAAGTCAATCAGCATAAAACAAATTCCAGACCCAGAAGTTCAGACGCACCTGAAAATCTGGTAAATATTTATACAATTTGAGGGAAACAAAGTAACGAAGCAAGTACTTTAAGTTATCTCGGTCTGAGAACCAACTTAAGTTGACAAAAGTATCCCTAATCAGATTTACTTAAAATACCATTTTACATGGAGATTTGGTCCTTTTTTTAAACAAAAAGACACTAAAGAAAGAAGATACCCACCTTTTGGTGGGATCATCGATCGGGCTAGTAAACTTCAATGACTAAAATGCCCAAAAACTTGGGGCGTTGAAATGAAAATGACCATGACAAGAATATTTTATAGAGTCGCTAAATATGAATAATTCAAAGTAAAGTATTATATTAGAAATTTTGATTTGATTAAGGTAGAAACTTGCCTAATTTAGTCTTGCGTCGATCTCAAATGTAACGTAAACGAAGGTTTGTATTCATATAGCTCTAGCACTGAATCGGACTCAAGCACATATTTTTGAGAAATCCTCTTTGCAGGAACACGCAGGGTAAAAATAAATGCGCCAAAATTTCTACTCATATGGAATACGCCTTAACGTTCAACATTGATGGCGCCGTGAGTATTTGAGACTACGTACGTCTCAGGTTTGATTCCCATGACAAAAGATATATGTATAATAATATAATTTTGATTTGTAAATATTTATATCGTTTATTTTGGCTCTAGTAAAGGGAAAGTAATTGAGCAAATATTCCAGTGGTGTAGTGATGTGTGGCTTCGTGTACCATGAGATTGGAGCCTTGAGATTGAGCACTACCTCTGTAGAATACCTAATGGTGGGTTAACTCGAGCTTACGGGACGTGTCGCGTGAGTATTGCTCTCGGTTTCATCAGACATTAGATCAAACCCATCACTAGACGCTACTTTACCCTTGGTGCGCAAAGTGGAAGAATATTCCACTTTTGCGCACCAATCTTAAAACCGATTGATGAAAGTCAGAACGACATAGCTTACGCTGTGTGTTATAAACGGTCTTTACAACGAAATTTGCGAGTTTCACTACAAAAGATAAAGTAGGCTTAAAATAATGTGCAATTTAAGTTGGCATTAGAATTGTAAATGCCATAAGCCCTGTAAGGTAACTCGCGGAGCACGGTTCACTAGAAACGGAAATATTTAACCGTTTTACATTTTAAATCAGAGGAGTCATTCTCAAAATAAGATATCTTTACCCATATCGTAAGCTCTGAACTGCTTTTGCTGCCCAGCATAATGTCAAGCGCCGTGGCCACAGATACATTATTATTGGCACTGTTTTGTACATTAATGACAATTTCAACGATATTTTCATTAGATTTTATAAAGAGAATTATCCCCAAGAGGTCGAGCGTCCACGCTATTGAGTTCCGTATAGTTAAATTCTGTTAGGTTTCTTTTATAAAATCAGTTGGCATTTTCTTGCTAATACGTATTCTTTTACTGTGCTACATAGTTACAACATTATATTTATTTTTTCCTCTAACAACTTAAAATTGGTCAGCAAGGAGGTTTTTGAACTGCGTATTAAATACGCCTTACTTTTAATACAAACATGTAAAATAACTACTAAATACTTAATTCATTGTGGTTTTACTGTTTCCAAACCATTAGATTGAAAAATAATAAAATCTTGGAAAAACATTAAAAACAGAAAGCATACGTACAAATAGTGTCAAAGCCTTTGACCCCGGTAATAAAACCTCATCCGCGAAACCTTCCAATCACTCAGCTTAGTGTTAATGAACGTAATGAACGGAGGACCGAATGAATGAATGAATTAAACATGAAACACGTGATTAATGCTGCGATTGTGTTCGTAATTCTGTTCATTCTAGTTGTAAATTTGTGATAGATGTTATTCATGGCCGTTGGTTTGTAAGATATCATCATCATTATCAGGTTGTAGAAGTCCACTTGTGAACATAGAGTCCTTTTTGCCAAGTGTGTACTGCCATTCTGCATGGAACATCATGTTTCTTTTGAGATAACTCTGATTGTTCTATAAGAAAATGTGTTCCTATTGATGGGTACTACACACTGTATAGTAACTGCATTTTTCTGAAGTAGGTTCGTATAGGTTCAATCGATTGCAGTTGCATACCAAAATATTCGGGCAAAACATAGGAAATGTGTTGCACAATATTCTCAAAATCCAATTACTAGGAGTTCGATTGAAGTAAAATTCATTTGAATATGACGTTACGATTGAGTTTTAGTTTACACGAATTTACATAGCGAAATTCAATTGTATTTTTTTTGTAAATTGGCTGGAAATGCTCTAAATATTCAGCTTTCATAACTTCTTTCGAAACATACTTTCGTTCCGTGAATTAGTTGAGGCATTTAGCGAAATAAGCTTCCCTTGATGGTTTCATTTTCCCCAAAACATCGCGACTTCGGAGTTGCTGTTAAATTACTTTCTTGGTGGTTTACTGTTTCCGAGTGTACAGTTACAAGAAAAAGTTCTTAGGGAATTTTGTTATGGTTTTTGGGCATAAGCGTCATAGGCAACTAACTGATGTCAGTATTAGTGTTCCAGTGCTCACTTCCTAAAAACTAATAATGTTTGTCAATAAGTGGATTAATCTAAGCTCATGATAGGAAGAGAGGTTTTTCGGTACTTACATTATCAAAATGGGTATGTAAATGGTATGTAGGTATAGTTTTTTCTAATCTTTGTTAGCAGAAATTAATAAGAGTTTAAAGTATCTCCTTAGACTCTTATTTTTATACAAAGTGAAAATGATTCTAAACTATCAATTTTTTTTTTCATATTCCGTGTTTACTTTTTATGTTTGTCTACGGAGTTTTTATTATTTTAGAATTCACTTTTGCGTTCGACTATCCTCATGATGTCTTGCTTAGTCTCCCTGTGACGAGGAGTAGCCTCATTAAAACAAGTTAACTACCTCTCGGTAACGGGTTCGCTTCTATTTGTGAACGGAATGTAGCTACTTTAGTTTACAACTAACTTTATACAACAAACTTTATTGCTCTCAGAGGGTGAGATATTATGCTGGTTTATATACCTAATACTCATCATTCTTTCCATCAACTAAAGGCTTAGCTCGAATATATACTACAACTGTAAACATGTCGCGATAGCGTATCTGAGATACACTGCGTAGTGACGCTACTGCGTTCGGAAGTCGAGCTGGAGTTGACACGCAATATGACTCAAATACGTTAGATTTACGTAGCGGTAACTGTCAGATTAATTCATGCTATCCCTCAGCTTTCAAGAGCTTGCGCCTAGTAGATGATTGACCAAATATTTGAGGACTGCTATACTTATTACACGCTCACTGTAATATGATCTTAGAAGAGTCCAGACTACACCGTCTAGTGCGTTTGTGGAGCAGAGTTAAAAAAAATTGTGTTGTGCACCTATGTTTGTAACTCATTTTGGTAGAGGCCAAAACCAATATTTTGCTTACAAACAAAAACATTTAATTTGGTTGTAACGGTCCAGAAGGTCTGCACACGTTCTTCGGTTATTCCACAAATTATTTAGTTAATTTAACCTTGATTTAGCCAGATTCGGTTAATCTTCAGCAACCGATATCTCAGTCAAACAGCATCTGAAGCATTCGATGACTTCATAGTAATTAGTATGAATAATAATAACTAGGCGAATTAACCTGGAAAGGTTCATTAAAATAGAAAACATCGATGTTCAAAGCTTAGGTAATGTTAAAGGAAAATACAGTTTCAGGAACCAAGTGTAGGTAACTTATGTCAGTAGAAAGCTTTTACATTAAGAAGTAAGTAGTTGTAATAGGTAAGCTATACTCACTGACGTTCATTATTTAGCAGTAATTCACCTTACGGATTGAATTACAATAGCGTTTGGTGTTTGCTCTCATAAAAATATCAGGCGTTTTCCCTCGAGAAATATTCTATTAGATTAGTAAATCTAGATACTCCTGAGAGTTGGAAATTAAATAATATGGTAGTAGATGATTTAAACTATCTATGTTTTGAGTTTCATCTAGATTGGCTTCTTCATTGGGACGTAGTAGGATATTTAAGATAAATACTATATGAAAACGAATCTTAGAATGTAGGTATATTCAAGGAAAGTAGATACAGGCTATTAGTATCCCTAGACATCGTTCTACATCCTGAGAAAAGTCTAGAATCTAAAGTAACATCCAAGAAAATTACAACATCAGCGCAAGAATAATTATACCTATGAACTAACTAGGTACCTATACTTTGAGGTATATGCTAACATTATGGAAGTCGACGAGATGATGGAGGGCACCAGATGGTTGTTATGATACTATTTGGAACCTACCATATGGAGGGCACCAGATGGTTGTTATGATACTATTTGGAACCTACCATGTGGAGGGCACCAGATGGTTGTTATGATACTATTTGGAACCTACCATATGGAGGGCACCAGATGGTTGTTATGATACTATTTGGAACCTACCATATGGAGGGCACCAGATGGTTGTTATGATACTATTTGGAACCTACCATATGGAGGGCACCAGATGGTTGTTATGATACTATTTGGAACCTACCATGTGGAGGGCACCAGATGGTTGTTATGATACTATTTGGAACCTACCATGTGGAGGGCACCAGATGGTTGTTATGATACTATTTGGAACCTACCATATGGAGGGCACCAGATGGTTGTTATGATACTATTTGGAACCAACCATGTGGAGGGCACCAGATGGTTGTTATGATACTATTTGGAACCTACCATGTGGAGGGCACCAGATGGTTGTTATGATACTATTTGGAACCTACCATATGGAGGGCACCAGATGGTTGTTATGATACTATTTGGAACCTACCATGTGGAGGGCACCAGATGGTTGTTATGATACTATTTGGAACCTACCATGTGGAGGGCACCAGATGGTTGTTATGATACTATTTGGAACCTACCATGTGGAGGGCACCAGATGGTTGTTATGATACTATTTGGAACCTACCATGTGGAGGGCACCAGATGGTTGTTATGATACTATTTGGAACCAACCATGTGGAGGGCACCAGATGGTTGTTATGATACTATTTGGAACCTACCATATGGAGGGCACCAGATGGTTGTTATGATACTATTTGGAACCAACCATGTGGAGGGCACCAGATGGTTGTTATGATACTATTTGGAACCTACCATGTGGAGGGCACCAGATGGTTGTTATGATACTATTTGGAACCTACCATATGGAGGGCACCAGATGGTTGTTATGATACTATTTGGAACCTACCATGTGGAGGGCACCAGATGGTTGTTATGATACTATTTGGAACCTACCATGTGGAGGGCACCAGATGGTTGTTATGATACTATTTGGAACCTACCATGTGGAGGGCACCAGATGGTTGTTATGATACTATTTGGAACCTACCATGTGGAGGGCACCAGATGGTTGTTATGATACTATTTGGAACCTACCATGTGGAGGGCACCAGATGGTTGTTATGATACTATTTGGAACCTACCATATGGAGGGCACCAGATGGTTGTTATGATACTATTTGGAACCTACCATATGGAGGGCACCAGATGGTTGTTATGATACTATTTGGAACCTACCATATGGAGGGCACCAGATGGTTGTTATGATACTATTTGGAACCTACCATGTGGAGGGCACCAGATGGTTGTTATGATACTATTTGGAACCTACCATGTGGAGGGCACCAGATGGTTGTTATGATACTATTTGGAACCTACCATATGGAGGGCACCAGATGGTTGTTATGATACTATTTGGAACCAACCATGTGGAGGGCACCAGATGGTTGTTATGATACTATTTGGAACCTACCATGTGGAGGGCACCAGATGGTTGTTATGATACTATTTGGAACCTACCATATGGAGGGCACCAGATGGTTGTTATGATACTATTTGGAACCTACCATGTGGAGGGCACCAGATGGTTGTTATGATACTATTTGGAACCTACCATGTGGAGGGCACCAGATGGTTGTTATGATACTATTTGGAACCTACCATGTGGAGGGCACCAGATGGTTGTTATGATACTATTTGGAACCTACCATGTGGAGGGCACCAGATGGTTGTTATGATACTATTTGGAACCAACCATGTGGAGGGCACCAGATGGTTGTTATGATACTATTTGGAACCTACCATATGGAGGGCACCAGATGGTTGTTATGATACTATTTGGAACCAACCATGTGGAGGGCACCAGATGGTTGTTATGATACTATTTGGAACCTACCATGTGGAGGGCACCAGATGGTTGTTATGATACTATTTGGAACCTACCATATGGAGGGCACCAGATGGTTGTTATGATACTATTTGGAACCTACCATGTGGAGGGCACCAGATGGTTGTTATGATACTATTTGGAACCTACCATGTGGAGGGCACCAGATGGTTGTTATGATACTATTTGGAACCTACCATGTGGAGGGCACCAGATGGTTGTTATGATACTATTTGGAACCTACCATGTGGAGGGCACCAGATGGTTGTTATGATACTATTTGGAACCAACCATGTGGAGGGCACCAGATGGTTGTTATGATACTATTTGGAACCTACCATGTGGAGGGCACCAGATGGTTGTTATGATACTATTTGGAACCTACCATGTGGAGGGCACCAGATGGTTGTTATGATACTATTTGGAACCTACCATGTGGAGGGCACCAGATGGTTGTTATGA
The DNA here is from genome assembly GCA_918843925.1 of Eulithis prunata. Taxonomy (NCBI): domain Eukaryota; kingdom Metazoa; phylum Arthropoda; class Insecta; order Lepidoptera; family Geometridae; genus Eulithis; species Eulithis prunata. The sequence goes on from OU974012.1 coordinate 9,809,603, forward strand.
TACTATTTGGAACCTACCATGTGGAGGGCACCAGATGGTTGTTATGATACTATTTGGAACCTACCATGTGGAGGGCACCAGATGGTTGTTATGATACTATTTGGAACCTACCATATGGAGGGCACCAGATGGTTGTTATGATACTATTTGGAACCTACCATGTGGAGGGCACCAGATGGTTGTTTTGATACTATTTGGAACCAACCAAATGGAGACGACGATACTAACTATTAAGTGGATGTGGCGACGGTGACCATTTAGTACCCTGGTATAAAAGGTAGAACGGGTAGTAGGAGGGGTCTCTTTGCTTGTGCGGATCTCTAAATGTAAAGTCATAAGTGTTGATTAAATTTTAGATTTTCAGAGGAATAAGAAGTTAGCTAGGGTCAAGCAGATGCTAAAGGAGTGAGCGAGAATCAGGCAGTCGGTCTTGGATGGACTTAGGTCCATTGCACATGTCTTGAGCAAAGAGGATTGCTAAATATTGTGCGGAGACTGACTGGTTGATACCTTGCATTTTTATAAGTGAGTCAAGCAGATGCTATAGAAAGGTTTCTTTTCTAGCTAGGAGTGAAGCTAAAATCATTTTCTAAATTTAAACATTTTCTATAATTTTCCTTTTGTTAGGCAAGTGGAAAACCCTGGTGAGTACCGTACAAAGGTGTAATGTAGGAATTAATTGTTTTAATTTAAATTAATTACTTACTTTATTGTGTTCTTGAAAGTTTCCTTAATTCTTTGCTATTTTAATTTACTTAGATTACCTTTTATTAATGCATGTAATAAGTTCTTCTATACTGAATAGATCCTTTAGAGTTTATAAATTAATTTATATCAGTTTAGCTTAAAGTAGATTACACCTTTATTTCATTTAGAAATCCAGTGGTTTATCTGGTGAGGTGGGAAACTTAACGGTGCCATTACAGAAGCCTCTATGTTGATAGGTCCAGATACCTTGGATCGGGCTGGATGTTGACTATTCCTTTCATAGGGGTCAACACAGATCCTCAGGTTAGTTTGATCCTGAGCTCCGTCGTGAGGATATCAATTTCTGCGTATCACGTCATATTGACACTTACTTGTCTGAGAGCAGGATCATCTAATTTGAACCTCTATCTATATATGTATATGTACACACACTGAAGTATTGACCCTGGTCCGTCTTGAAGTCCAACCCAATCCCACCGGACAGATAGACACGCACACAGTTATAGGATTAGGACAAAGCCAAGGCTTACTACCTTGCATCCCCTCTTTAGAGTATTTAGGTAATCCATCATTGCACTTCGATGGACTACACACACGTTTAAATGTAAATATGAAGCTTGCTTCTAGACTTGAACTAAATTACACATTTAGCTAGAATAGGGGGAAGATAGGTACATAAATAGGACAGGGCGGGCATTTTGCAGTAGGGAGGTAGGAAGCGCCATCCTGTGCGAGATTCATGAAAGGATTCCATCATGAAGGAGATAGGAATTGTATCTAGGTATATAATTAGGATAAGGCGACATTTAGTAGTAGAGAGGTAGGAAGCATAATTCTGTACGAGTTTCATGAAAGGATTCCATCATGAAGGAGATCAAGGTAAGTCTTTGATTTTTAACTGTGTTTTGTTTCAGGTTCTCTCTTGAGTAGAATTCTAGTGTACAGATTAGTTTTGTACTTGTTCAGAGTAGATGCCTAATACAGACAGCAAGAAATGAATAAGCAGAGTTTTCTAGGATAACCTTAACCTTGTTCGATCCAAGTGTTATGTTTATTCGATAAATAACCTTCACTTAAGATAATTTAGGTACTTTCATTTACAGAACTATTTTATAGTGCTAGGTTTTAGGTATTATTCCTCCTAGGTTCGTCATAGGCTGAAGATAGTAGGGATAGGACAGCCAAAGATCTGGAATCTGACGAAGACCAACATGAAGAAGGGAATCCAGAGGGGGGTTTTCAGGTTCAAGATTTCCTAGATATGTGGACCAGAAGAAGATTCATCGTGGGATTCTCCGAGATCAGAGATTTCTAGGTTAACTTTAACCTTGTTCGATCCAAGTGTTATGTTCATTCGATAATTAACCTTCACTTAAGATAATTTAGGTACTTTCATTTACAGAACTATTTTATAGTGCTAGGTTTTAGGTATTATTCCTCCTAGGTTCGTCATAGGCTGAAGATAGTAGGGATAGGACAGCCAAAGATCTGGAATCTGACGAAGACCAACATGAAGAAGGGAATCCAGGGGGTTTTCAGGTTTAAGATTTTTCTAGATACGCAAACCAGAAGAAGATTCATCGTGGAATTCTCCGAGATTTTATATTATCAATTACCTGCATTTTTACAAAGTTCTTTACCACTGTGTGCATGTGTGTTCTTCCTTATTTGATTCACTTGAGATATTGTGTATTTCTAGTACTTGTTTATTTTCCCTAGAGTGTGGTGTTCAATTAATATTGCGTTAAACATTGGTAGTAAAGTGAGGTAAAATAATCTAACACAAAATATTAAGAAACTAAATAAGAGAAACCATTTGAAATACAGATATAATAAAGAACTAAAATAGAGCGAAACCGTTTAACTAAGAGTCTGCTTCATATAAACTATTAGAGAAGTTAGTGATTTAAACTTTAGAAGGTTTTATTAAACTATTTTAACCATTCCTACTTCTAGACACGGATTAGATAACAACAATGCCTAGCGAAGAATATTTTACTCTTACTTAGGTTTCATACCTTATACTCCTCAGTTTATAGAATTATAATAACTAATTTGTTATTTAAGGATGCCTGTTCTTACATACGTGGTACATTTATAAGTACAGCTACTTACCTACCCTTTATTTACTAAGCGGTTACTATTTTAAGTTATTACAACTAGAGCGTTAGGTAGTTTAGACCCTAGACTTAAACTTTAGGACTTAAGAACTTTAGGACCTTTAACCTTTTAACTTGAACTTAACTTTGAACTTTATCTTTGAATTTGAATTTTAAACTTTGAAATTTTTAGACTTTGAACTCTAAGTTTAAAAGACTTAAGCTCTTATAATCTAATCGCTAATTACCTTATTTTGCCTTCGTGGCGCAATTGGTTCTGGACGGAACAGTTGCCTGTATTATAGATACTGATAGTTATCATATCACATAAATTTTATCAGATTACCTTTTTTGTTCAACTTAGAATTAAATTATAGGGAAGTCACTTAATAGTAACATATTGAGACAGCTTTGATAGCTCTCTCTCTTATATCTTTCAAATTCAGTAAAGTAAATATTAATTTGAAGGAACAATTATTATTCCTACTAGTTTTGAAGTCTTGCATTTACTATTTGTTTAATAGTGACATTTAGCTTCAACCTTTGTCTTTTGTTGACCTGTCTGAGTGGTTTCTTCAACCTATGTGCTTAAAGGAATAGTTATAAAGATAAGTTTGTTCTTCTATTAAGGTCTGTACTTGATATAGTTGATCTTACTCTAGAGCGCGTGTCTTGTAGTTTTTCTGAACTTATGGAAAAGGGATGATAACTGCCATCAGAGAGTTATAAAGATCTATTCTATCTAGTCTGATACCTAGTAATGATCATGGCGTATGTTCGGTCTAGCTAGACACTTCCGATGTCAAAGTATCCTAGGCTGATTTAAGCTAGGGTATCTTTATATAGCTATGATATGACCTTACCTACTTCATTGACTTTGTGACTTTGATTTAGGCTATCCAGAAAGACTAGTTTGAAGGAACCATGAACTAAGAAGGTTATTTAATATTAGATTCACTATACTATGTTAGAGGTGGTTTTCTAACGGCTGCTTCTTTAATTGCAGCATATTCAATCACACTTGTATGTGATTCCATGGACTGTCTTGACCTTGTGTAACATAAGTTATTCAAAGTGAATATAGTTCCATAACCCTTTGTAATCCATAGTAGCACTGATGTAGAATATAGATTAATGGAACAGTAAATAGAAATTACTTGTTTCTTTATTCTTATTCATACATCCGGAAAAGAATAGTGTACTATGAAGAGGAGGTTTTATTATGGTTATATGTGCATAACATATATACATAAGTCTGGTGTCGATAATCACTGGCAGGCGCGGATGGTGGTGCGTCTTCCCTAACGAAACACGTTAGCTTCATAGTACACAATCTAGTATCTTCTTAGTAACAAAGCTATATACATTTATATTCTATGAAACTTTAGAATCATTTATATTATACTGAATATTAATTCTTACAAGTAGTTTCTTCAGTAGGAAATATAGCTTATTATTTACATTATATTTCAACATACTTCTAACTAAGTTTATACTTGATAAAAAACTGACGTTTAGATCTTCAATTCTATATAAATTTCATGAAAGGATTCCATCATGAAAGGATCACGTTAATAATGATTCATTCGTACCTACTTAGGATATCTTTTGTTACATCTAATAATTTAGGATTTACATAATATTATGTACCTTTAATTATAATCTATTCTATTTTCCTTACTAGGCTACAATAGCCCGTATAACTCTCACGACTAGGTTGACATCTGCTTACGGTTATTTACAATTAGCAACGTTCAGATAGTTAATAGAATTAGGATCAATAGGAGGCATTAATTTAGTATTAGGTAGTTTCGTACGTTAAATAAGAGGTCTCAACATAATTCTCTTAAAGTATCTGAGTTACTATCGGTTCATAATAGTAGGCGTCCTAATCACAACCACTATACGATCATAAGGCCATTAGAATAAGTTAGTTGATAAGTTAGTTATAACTCATAAGATCAAAGTAACACAACAACAAATATAGGTAGGTAGTTAGGTAGGGTAAATAGTTATAAGTTTAATATTAGTTAGTTAAGGTTAATTTTAGTTAAGTTGGGGGGGAGCGTTACATGGTTTCAGCATTCTAATTCAAATCGATACAAAAAAATGTCAAATCATTTCGCTCTCGTTTTTTCGACATTTCGATATTGCGTGATATCCTCGATATCCCACTTGACCACCGGAATTGAGCCGAAGGAAGGCTTCTATTACTGAGATTTTCCTGTTATTGCTAAATGAACTGTAACTCCCTCCAGTAAGGTTTGAATTGACTGCGCCAGTTTTTGAACAAAGCTAACCCACACTGATGCTTGGTGGCTCCATCAATTGTTTTGGTCTTGACCAGACTCAAACCGATTACAACCATCTTCCGTTTGCATGCTTTTCAGAACCCACTCTACGTAGGTAAAGATTTCGGGCAGAGGCATAGAATTTCTGACCACTCAGAGAGAAACTTTAGTATACAATATTTTCTTTGCGAGAAAACCAGAAAGCCGTTAGAAATAACATGGGCCTATCCCGAATTCAATTTCAGTTTTCATAAGTGATTCCCTAATCCCGCGGGACGGCCGACCAATCTGAATAAGCAATGAAGGCATATGCCTGTGTGCTTAATTCTGGATCGATTTTCTAGATTGCTCTGCTGTCAGTTTTGGTCAATAACTGTGCTATTTTGTTGATGAGGCAATGAATTGACTTGCAGTAGCTAATAACAATCTTTATTGAGTCCCGTGAAGATTAGCTTGTTTGTCTGTGCGTGCTGAAGACAATAATTACTCAAAGATATTAAAAGAAAAAGGTTTGCAGCTATTGTAGAAGAAAAGTTATGGAACAGATTACCCACGCGTATATTAACAACCATTCTCTATTTTGCATTAAGTGAAATATTTATTTCAATAAATAAATATTTCAACATAACGTCCATATTTGATGCACTTATAAATCCTTTTAAGATAATATTATCAAACATTGATATTATCATCTAGTATTCCGCCCCACTCACCGGCATCTGCCGGCATCATGACTGCCCTTTCAATTTATGGTCAATTTCTGACACAAATTCACCAAAAGCTTTGGGTTTTTCTTTTCACCTGCCAACTTTCCTCCTTGGCGTTTCACACAGATTTGAACTCTATGCTGTTGGCTTAGGGTTGGATGGAGGGATTGTGGTGTGTTGGTAGCTAGTGACCCGTCATAAATTGAGTGAAGAGTCCCATCTGTTCAATGATACCCGCGTAACTCTCCTCGTGACGGATGGCCACGCGCGAGCTTACGAAAATACAGACAACAATGACTTGTTTATGAACTTGTCAATATTTCAAAAAGCCCGGAAAATGTTTATTTTGACCTATTGTACGTAGACATAGACTAAGTAATACTACTAGTGCCTTTGTAATATTTTATTAAAATTCTATAGCAAATTCCAGCGTCGTAGTCAGATTTTCATCAACATACTTGATGTTTTTGTAAATACCAACCCTAGTAAGTTTTTCTTTACAAAATATCTGGAAATTGTTTTCCTTTACAGCACTCAACTGAACGTATTCCTTAAACTATGCTTCACAAAACCATCATTTTATTCGGCGACCCTCATAACTTCTCTTTGCTACATTCATGGCGAGCCGTGGGTGCGCGGGTACCCGGTAAATAATACCCAGTTTTGACATGGATGAAGTTATAGTTGGCTACGGAAAGATTACTACGTCACTAAAGGCAGAAACATACTGGAAACGCGAAGTGACCGGCTGAAATATAAGGGTTGTCCAGTTTTGCTTGACAACACGCAGAAACTCGACACATATTGGTTGGTGATGATGAAAACTTTCTTTTCCTAAATAAACCATGAACCATGTTTACCAAAAAAGGTTCGTTGATAGCTACTCATGTACAAAGTTGCTTGTCGCAATTAGTTTTTCACACTTTTGCTATGAACGTAATCTTTTTTCCAATTATGAATTTCAAAATAGCTGATTCTCTGAGTGACATAGGCCTCGGCATACGCGGAGTGGCAAGTCGCCAGGCCGTTGTAAAGTAAGCGATAAATTGCGGCGCAGGTGCCCGAGCCGGAATTGAACCCGCTACCGAAATAAGCAAGGGTTAGATTGCATAATGATTGAAATTTAAGCTCAGCTAGTAAAGTTAGAGTAGGGTTATTATTACAGTTTTTGTTTATCTAGATTAATAAAGGATATAAAGAAAAAACATAAGTATCTACTTTACATTTTGCAATATTTCTATGTCACAAGAAAATGCTAAAAGGCCTTTCTAGATTTCAAGTAACAACATAGTACCTATGTATTTTTTTAGCGACTCAGCTGCCATACAATTTTGTAAAAGTATTTAAAAAAAACAAAAGAATACGTTAACGTACCTATTCATTTTGACAAAAAAATTACACAAGGATCGTAATGAACTAAAATTCCCTTTTGAACATTTTGTAAATGTATAAAAGGGAACATCTAAGCCAAACATCACAATACGTATTCAGGGCGGCTACATTGGTTCGCGGCGCAGGACGAATGAATTTTAATTCAACTGGGTACGACTGTCAGCACCAAAAGTCTTTATAATGGATACCTAATATTTTATTTTCTTTGATTTTTCATTTATGGACTGCATTCATGGTTTATATACATAGCTTAGGCCTTAGTTACCTAACGCTATGATCTCTGGCTAAAGAGACAGTCAGTGAGGTTGAAAAAAATTACTCCAATTTCATTCTCGTAATTGTTGTGCTTCAAAAAACTACTATGGAACAAAATATAAGTTATATATAAAAATTTTTTTTGTTATTAGAACTTTTGAAATTTTTGTGTTTAAAATCTAAGCACTACAAAGTCTACTTCTTCGCGATGATGGTGTTGATGACTCGAGTTAAGTAACTTTTGACGGTGAGTATACCAACCTGTTGCAGGGTTGGACCAATGTCAATGGAGATGTTTAACCATCGCTTGACAATGTTTGAATTATTTGAATAACTTTGGTTTGGATGTTAGCTTATTGTTTGAAAGAGGAAGTTTGTAAAAGATAAAGTTCGTAACTCGTAATACCAACGGAACTCGGAACCCTTTTGTTTTAATAACAACAAAGAAAAAGCTCATTTCAAAGTTTTTATTCAATATACGATATTTCAATTTCATAGACTGTATTTGAGACCTTTTTGTTTCTAAGGCCGGCTTCGACCGACATATTATAAAGACCGGACATATTATTATTATAATCTGAAGAATAACGTTACCTATTTGGAGTTGGTCAAACCCGGCCTAATAAATCTAACTGGAAATAAGAAAAACAAAATTGTATTCTTTTTTATTTTTAGTATACAAAGTTATGTTGTAGGACTTGTTAAGTATTATAATAACGTAGAACGTAGGCACTACAGTGTCCGTTAAGTGTAGGCATAGGTTGCCTCCTGACGCTGTATATATCATCTTCAATAGATGTAAAGGCCTATTATTAGTAACTAAACTTGTACATAGTTTCTTTTCATCTACGTTTTCGAGCAATATCAACTGTTTGTATTGTATTAGAGTATTTTTGGAAATATAAACCGTACCTGGTATATTTTCTGGCGTTCCACTGAGATGGGCTATTTCAGATTTCCCCGCTTCAAACCGCTGGTTCCCAAACTCGGTGTTTGTTTTAAAATTGGATTTCATACTTCACTGCACCGCGTTCTAACTAAAGTGTGCGCTGTGCAATACGAACCAGTGCGGTGTTAGAAGTAGATATGTGAAGTTTGCTTCGCTTTTACTATCATGACACATGAGTAAAATATTTAATTGGTTTATTTTGTTCTAACATGAAAAACGATATAAATAGGTAGTAGGTAGGTACGTAGTAAATAATTAATAGATGAATAATGAGAGGATGGTATAGGTGCTGGGCAAGCCTACTCCATCTAAACATTGTCCCAATCACTACAGTGTCCCGTTAAGTGTAGGCATAGGTTGCCTCCTGACGCTGTATAAATCATCTTCAATAGATGTAGAGGCCTATATTATTATTATTATTATTAATAATGAGACAAAGTTTCATCTTTCATTTCATTAATAAAGATTACTTATCTTGATTAATGAAATGAAAATTGAATACCTAGGTATACCATAAATGATTTTGAAATTCTTAAAAGGTAACCTATGAAGCTCACTGGTAGGTATGTAGAGTATGAATAAGTGATTACATTTTTTCAATTTTTATTTCATACGTAGTCATTTTCAGTTAGTAACAAACATTCAGCAAACCTCAAACTTGTTACATAAAGCAATATTAGATTTATAGGATCCATTTTGACTGTACGAGTAAAGGTAAACAAACAGACCGCTCTTATGCAACAAATGCCGCTATATTTTAACTTTATAACTCCATTAGTTCATCGTGAGCCTCACGGAAATTGGCAAGCTTTCTCGAGCACCTAGCTTGGTCAGTGGATCTCAAACGTGAACCTTATTCATATAGTAATATGTGATATTAAATGTAATAAAGTTTTTAATAATATTGTAGCATGTTTTAACTAGAGCTAGGCGTTAGCTTTGAGGTTTTTTTTATCTTATTCGCTGTTTTGTTTTGGATTGTTATATTTGGTTAAACTTCATTCAGATTAGACTAAAATGCCACAAGTACTCAAAACATAAAAAAACATGACTTATTGTCTTTTTACTTTTTAAGTACGCGCTTAGCAAAAGTTTTGTGAAATTAAAACGTTTGCTAAAGTATAATCTCTACTGGTTGAGCGTTCTCCTGAAACTGCATTCATATTACAAGGATTTTGGTTTTGGTAAGTTTTTTTTTTTTAATCATTAATTTTTATATTGCTTGGAATAAAGTTTGAGCACCACCAGCCGAGGTGCAGGTAAGCCATAGTGCTCGGAGTTTCCTCCACCATTAGGAGGTAATGAAACGAGAGCTGGCGGCGATCCGACGCCTTTTAATTGCGTTTCAGAGTGCAGCCTCTTTATGTTATTTAAGAGTATTGACTGTGATACTAACATAATCGGTCTTATTCCAGAGCGGGGACTAAAGAAAGTCACGGTTTAAACGTCAAGGTTTATACAACCCGGCCGAATTAACATGACACCTGGCTCGGAACTCGATACTTCCCCCGCTACACCGCTTGATTCGGCCGGGTTGTATAAACCTTGACGTTTAAACCGTGACTTTCTTTAGTCCCCGCTCTGGAATAAGACCGAATAAGTCTATATAGGTAGTCATAGTAGATAGGTATCGTATCGGTTGTGTATGTCAAACATAGATGCTTGTTCTATGTCTAGGTGTTATATCATAAGTATGTATTTACAAAAAAAAATGTATTCTATCAGCAATTTAGTTCCCATAGTACAAGCTTTGCTTAGTTTGGGACTAGAGAGTGTTGTGTGTTCCGAAATATTCTCGTTACTTTGACGCAATGCAAATGGGAGTACCTAGATACTTATCTACTGAGATAGCGTTACTCGTCGTATTTACTTAATTACTTAAGTATATTTACTTCAAGAAAATGTACCTTATTAACCTTTGTAACTTAGGTACATTTTCTTAATTAGTTGCCTACCTTTAGTAATTAATTTAGAAAAAAACAAACCAACCTCAAAGTGACTAATCAAGGTTTTAACAAAAAAGTCATGAAAAAATTAATGTGCAAATTCACTCAAAATAATAAAATCGTAGCCCGGAACCCCTTTTCAGGGGTTCTCCGAGGTCAAAACAAAACCTTCTTGTACGGCCATTACTTTTTCAGAGCTGCGTCGTAATATCCATCACCCGTTTCGTGAGAAGGAAAATGAGGTTGTTTTCTCGAAGAATATCTCAAGGATAACGCTTAATACGTCTTAATTATTCTTTGAATCTGTTCATAAATAAACGACGGTTGTGGCCTTATTTTCAAAATCTTTTTCAAAATTTTTAAGTAAGTACCTACTTATATCAGAAATTTACCACAAGAATTACACAATTATCTTAAACTAGCCGTCGCCCGCGGCGTTGCTCGCGTTATACCCTTTAGAGTGTGACTTTTCAAAATTCCTTTTTTAGTGCACCTCTACACTATATCCTTATACTGCACTCCAAATTTCATACCTCTAGGACTTATAGTTCAGGCTGTGCGTTGATTCTCTGTCAGCTTCAAAAGAGTTTTATATATATTGATGATCATGATCATAGATCTATAATCAAGTCGGTTTAATTTATAGCAAACTTTAGTTTGGTACCACTAATAAAGCTACGGTCATCATGAAGGTACAGTCAATCAAGTCTTTAAAAGCTAGCTATTAAAGCCTCTATAGGAAGGCGAGACTAATGACCTGCTCACAGTGAAACTACCTCTTTATCACCGGAAAGGAACTCACAAGCATCTGTATACGCTTTTACTGTTCGTGAAGTTTTATAGGTTTGTAAAGAAACAAACACACTTCACACTTATTTTCATTTCTCGAAAATGTTGCAAACCGAGCTGAAATATAGAAGCTCAATAACCACCTTTCAATAACAGGTATAAGTATACTGTGCGTCATTAGGCGTTTGCACACTAGCCGATACCGACACGATATCAACAATTACCGACATTTATAGCTCGAACGTGAATATGGCGTGTCGACGCGGCGATGACGCCAATACAGTATAAAAGCTTACTAATACTAGTAAGTATATGAGATTCGTTCTACACCGATATCGTGCAGAATTAAAACAGCCATTCAGCCTCCATTTACTCCTAACACACCTGTTCCAGTACGGCTTTCAAAGCAGCCTTCCAACATTCAGAATGTGGATTGTGAATGAAAAACATTGAAGTCAAAAGAGTTTTTTTTTTATTCAGGAAAAAAAGGATCATTTTGAGTTATTAAAAGTATGTGACTTTATTACTTTTGAAGAACGGACAAAAATTGCAACATTTGTAGTTTGTTTTGCGATATTTTAAATACTAATAAAAACTTTTAGCATAAGCACTTAGTACCAGACCAGTGAAGTATTATCTGTCTTGTTCTTCAATTCATTTTGTTATATGCATAAAAAAAAAATAGCAACCCGTACATAATAATATGACTTAGTGACGATTCGGACAAAATATACGGACAAAATTGTCCCAATTGTCACTTTTGATTTTAATCATTTTTGTTGTGACGACTCGGACAACATCAAATTAAGGAAGCCATTGAGTACAGTTAGGTAAAAAAATGTTAAGCAAAATATGATATAGCTATTTAAATTGCTTTGCGAGCATGTGGTTACATTAAGGTGGTTATATAAAACATAAAAGCTACCAAGTTACGAGTAGGTACTTATCGAAATCTGTTAAAATCTTGGTAAAAATCTGTTTCAAATCCCACTCATCTTTTGAGATGTTTAAAAAAATATTTGTGATAGAAAGCTGGTGTATTGAGTAGATAGATAGATAGATACATTTACATTTAAGTAGGTATCAAAACATTTTTGTTACTCAACAGAAGCAGCCATGCGAAATGAATCATCGAATAATTTATTATCTTCAAACTGTTGCTCGTAAATTACAGACTGAAATATCTCAACAAAAGTAGGCGGGAAAAAGTGTAACTAGGCCGGAGGACCAAAAGTAATAGTCGAGCTTTTTTTTATAAAAAGAATGAGCATGGGAAAGCATTAAAAAAAACATTTGGAAAAAGCTTATAATCGTCTGTGTTAGACGTTGCCTAATTGTATAATGGCTAAAGAGTCTTTTGTACAGTGAGATCCTTAGCGAGACGTAAATAATTTTTTTTTAAATTTTTTTGCTTCTAGTGTACTAGAGAGTATTTATTTTTTGAGTACTCTCCTATCTATAGAGTGCCCCAAACTCAGGCCATTTTTCATAAAAAAAAGGAAAGGAAAAAAAAAGAAGAGAAAAAAGACATTCCCCTAAAAAATATAAACAAAACAAAAGTTAAAATGGTTGTTATAATGTTAGTTTTTGTGTTATCCAAAACGGACATGCGCTAGAAACCAATATTAATTTAAAGTTCGACCGCGTCCGTGCTACAATTTAGCTTTGTTTTTTGTTTACAAACGTGGAGTTTACGAAACGAATAGAATAGGTGATTGAAAATACAATTATTTGACTTGGCAAAAGATAACTCTAACACGTAGGTACGTGATTAAAACTTACTCTCGGAACAGATCTACTGAACTGGCACTTTGGTAGAACCAAGTATTTGTTTAGAACTGCGATAGGTTCATTTTATTTTTAGAATCGTTGTAAAAAGTAGATACCATCAAGTGAGCCATTTGCAACCAAACCAAGTTGACTACCTCGTACAACACATCCAGCGAGAACGTGCCGGTTGTAGCGGTGTTGGTTGTACTGCGTTGAAACATTACCTACCGATAGCACAGATTATTATTATACAAACCTTGCATCCGAAGAGATTTATAATTAATAATTAGGTATTTTATTCACTTCGTAGTCCACTCTTTATTGTACTGTGCACAAAGCACAACTTCAGAGCCAAAAAAAAATAACAAAACAATTGACTCGTTAGTACCACATCCGGTCATAGGTGGCACCCTGCCGCACCAAACGTCACAAGGTAAGTTTGTTTAACCATCAATAATACTAGCAATTCTCTTCAAATCAACTCAAGCATAGCTGCGAGGTGGTAGTACTTCTCCGGATGAAGACTCCGGACTATACAAAATACAGTTGTCGAACTGAAAGTCTAACAGACGACACCTATTTTTGAAGCTGCCTGAATATGTATACACAAGTTATACAAACAAACACGGTGTATGTGACGCAGCGAGTTCCGCCCCGGGGCCATTATTTGTAAAGGCTGAGTAGTGGAAATAATACCTTCGAGAATACCTACTGCTGAGTCAACATGTACTTAGGCATGTTTGCTGATCACCCACGTTGGTACGCAAGTAAACTGTGATTATAGTTTACGAAACTCTGGGCCGATTTAAATAAGACACCGGCCCCCTGGCCTATTGACATTGTATGACTTGGATTCCTCATACGTTGATATCGGCCGCGGATGTCACTGCACACTCGGTCGAGAAAAGTACCACTGACTTCAGCATCGCAGTTCCGTAATTTGGCATTATCAAAATCAAAGGCGTAATTTCTGTAAAATTGAGAAAGTCCATTGATATGGGCAAGAAAGGAGTGACAACTGAGATGACGGCTGATAGAAGAGCATGGAAGAAAAACACATGTTGTGCCGACCCTACATAAAGTGGGAAAAGGGCAAGGAGATGATGATGATGATGAGAAAGTCCATGTGAGCACTAGGCGGCCAGACAAATAGCAAATGAAACATGACATTCAAGCAATGCAAGTGCGTTCCTGTTCTTACGCAAATTGTTAGAACCTACAAAACACTTTCACCCTTAAAATAAAGGAAAAATAAAAAACACAATTAAAACTTGATCTTAAACAGTTAACAATCATTCTGTAAGTATAACTTTTTAAACATCTTATCAAAGGGCACTTCATACTTTGAAAAAAATACTTTAAAAAGTATTTTACAAACTTTCCACTTTGGTAAAAAATATTCGGTTTACTTCTTTTGTCAAAACTAGGTTGCGAAAGTATATCAATATTTTTGAGGCTAATTACAATATCATATGCGTTCTGAAAGCATAGCTAGACAAAACACGCCAAAAAACAAACCAAAGTCATAAAAATACAATTTATTCACTATCGAATAGTGTAAAAAAATCCATAAAATGTTTCAGAATTGTTCCAAAGAAATTCAACATTTCGTCACACATTTCTCTGAGTGGAATCCCCTTCTAGATTCAGGGCGCTGTGTAACGAGCACCCTCGCGTCCCGATTGTCCATTTCACGCCTATAAAACAATCGTGGATGGAGAGAATTTATTTATACGATGCGAGAAACTCACGAGTGAATTGTCTCGCGCGCTTGAGGGCGTGGAATGGATACCTCGGAGTTGCGTTTCACTGTATTTGGTGAAAGGCTTTCTCAGCGTATATTCTGTTTTACTACATTTTTACTGAACCTTACGTCGATACTGCTAGGTTAGCGTCAGTTTGGTTACTATTATATTCTTGTAGTGTTTTTGAGAGACAAAACCAAGAATTGTGCTCAAAATGTTCAGACAAATTATTTTTCAAAAAATAGTGTGTGTATAATTAAAGATATAAAGTGGGTAAATATACAAGCTATTTTGTTTTACAAAAAGTCCTACCTCGCCACCCAAAGCAAGGTAAATAAAGTTTGTTTGTTTCACACCGAGCTGGTTCCACTGGAATGAGTCAAAGCACACGTGCAGTTCTATTAGCAAACTTTTATTCATTTGCCTGAGCAAGGTAACGGACGGCGACAATAGTTCACACTGTACCGAAAAGAGCAGTACATCAATTTAATCTGAGGATCAAGTCTGAGTTTTGTTTTGTTAATAGTAACGAATATCGAACAGCGACTTCTGAGATATTTCGTATGACAACCGGAGACGCGCCTCTAGTGGGAAGCTGGCAAACTATTTTTTTCCTTTAACTCAATCTTTAAAAACTGCGAGTTTCTGGATTCTCACTTTTCGGAGATAAACAAAAAAGTAGTAAAACGCAAACTACGGGCTGTGCGAGCCATTCGCGGACATCGATAAGATAGTGCATCCCTTACTCGTGATTCACGACAGTAAAATAATTGCATTACTCGTGATTCAAAAAACTCTCACGCTTCTGTAGGCAAGACAAGTGATCAAAGTGATTGATTTATAGTCTGCATCGTAGGATTTGCTACGGCGTAGACCCATGGCGTAGCTAAGTGCTACGCCATTACGAAATAGCTAGATTGGTATGGATCGTAAAACTGGTTTCAAAACGAAACGACGTTCTATTGCAAAGAAGTACATCGTCAGAACAAATAAAGCTAGATTATGCATGCAGCAATCAAATGAACATAGCATTTTTATTTCTTTCGAACTTATTCGTAATTTTAAAAATTATCATCTTCTTCCTTTGTGGTACAAATGGTATCCAGCTGTTGAATATCTGGATAGTAGTTACTATGCCGCATCACATCGCAAGGCGTGTGTTCAGTTAGCTCGCCGCACTTGTTTGTTTGTTTGTCACGACGGAAACGAAGTACCTCGATTCATGCAGATGAGTGTGGCGCAAGTCATGGCGTTCTTGCAGTTAAATTTGGAGAATAAGTTTTAAATCTTTTTTTTTATTTATGAACGTGTAGTCCATGTACTACCATGTGAGTGTTCGATCGAGTTCATTGAGAAGACTGAAGTTCTTCGACAAAGAAGAGTTTATTATAAACTGTTTACTGGGACTTACGAATGATCCTTTTTACAACATAAAAATATCTTTGCGAGAAAACCATTTAAGAAGAATAAGAAGACAAAAAACTTTAGATTATCATTTTGCAAAAAAAACTATTTTTTTATCTCTCGCCATAAGCTTACAAGTTAGTCTTTCCCAGGACTAGTTTACTGTATCGAAGCATCTGGCTGCGTCACCAATGCTGGCTTTGTTTAGAGCGCGGGAACAGACGCCTCTTCTAGCCGGAAGACGACTTGCGACAACTCGCATTTGTTTGTAAACTACTGAATGCGATTTTATGGAAGGTATCTCTGAATCATTGTTAAAGTTCCAGTTTGGTTGAGCATGATGTTACACTATTTAGATACTATATATTTTGAGACATTTTTAACAGAAACTATGTAGGTATGTAACAAAAGTTTTTGTAAATAATATTTTTGAGTTTTTTTAAACTTAATTAAACTGGTAGTAATAATTTATTGTAGATGTTTGAAAGGTTTTTTGGTTTAAAATATAAAATGATTTAAATATTGAAATGAATGCTTTCAAAGCCAATAATGAACAATCACTGGCGAGTAAATATTAATTGAGCTACACTCGAATCCAACGAATCTGTTTTGAATAATTTACATTTTTATGATTTTCACTTTCTATTAGGTATTGTACCTAACTATTTAGTTAGCTATACTTAATGGAAGATAGGTACCTACTACCGAATATCAAAACTGTTAGTCGTTTCGAAAACAAATATAGTGAGCGACTATATAATTCTAGTCCATGTAATTGTAGGTACCTACACTGATTTGTTCGAGCCAAAACCTACATTTTTTGTAAAAAAATAGTTTTAAATTTGTTTTCACTAGAAAAGAGCAACACAAGGTTATATCATTAAAACTTTGAAAACAGAACATCAAAACTTGAAGCACCTGTAGCTGATATTCCAGAATTCTAAAACAATACCAGTCCGAGCAGTAATAGTAGCGGTGAACAAATAAAAAGAATAAAACTAAGTAAAATAATAAAGTTTGCAGAAATCACGAACACGGCTACAGCGGAGATAAGTGAAGAGTCCTGCAAAATAATGAGAGTTCCGTACAGATAAGAAGTTGGCGCTAAGGGGCTTTCATTAGTCTGCTGTTTTTTCTACAAGGGATCTAGTCTGCTGGTATTTAACAAACCGTAACAGAGAAATAAAAGGTTTTTTAGTCTGTGAGCTTTTAAGTCTCGTCTAAGTTTTACAACTACGGTGGTTTACAGAATAGAAGTGGACCTATATAATGTAAGTCCTCAGCAGGTATTTAGGTAGGTACTAGGTATAGATAAAAAGAAGAAAATATTCGAAGTTTGAATACTTTACCCATGACCATTGTTTTTGGAGACTCATAAGAGTACTCAAGTACATTAGTAGTAGCACAGAATAAATTAAAGTACCTATAGGTACCTAAGGAGTAGCTATGAAGCTACCTTAAATAAATTCACATCTAACTTACAAAATAATTAAGAAACATTGTGAATAACGCGTTCAATGAAGCTAGGTACTAACTTCGTAAAGGATGCAAATGTTCGTCAAGACCTTAAGTTAGCGCATACTTAGTACTAAAACATTTTACGATTCTCTCTCCGTTCACGGATCCCTAAACCTGTTTTAAAACTAGTAAATTCTGAGGTATTTTTTACTCTGCAGTTTTCTTTATAGTCGACATTGTGGAACACCTTTATACATAAAAATGTTTAACCTATTTTCACGTATATTTACGTAAAAACGTTGTTACTTGTTGTTAAAATGGCTTACTTGATATTATGCGGTTGCTTTTGCCTAACAAATCTACCTATACGATCTTAATGGCTACCTACTCAAAATGGCCCAGACGATGTTATGTGGTTTGCCTAAAGCAGTGGCACAAAACCACCTTTCTATAGAGGCCGTGCTCTACATGTCATTTTCACGTGCGTTCGTCACTTAGAGGAAGTATCTCAAATTGCAAAACTCTATTTATTATTGGAACGATGAGTACCTACCTAAATAAATGGTACCTAATGTTTGCATGAAAAAGTCCGTAGAACTAATTTGAGGGCGTTCCATTAGTATATTTATTATCGTACCCCAAAACTGTAACACAAGTTTTGTATTATTCGTAAGCGTAGTTATTACTTCTGTAATGTATGGCGCCTAAATATATTTTTTCCGACACGCGGGCTCATACAAATCACACTGCACTGTATTTATCTAAGCAGTAGTGTCACTAACTTAATAACTTATAGCAAATTTTTACTTAATAGGCAGCTATTACTTTTATGCCTTGTAATCAGTCAATTTGTTTGACTAACGTGTTCCAACGGATTTACTTGTTTTAGAAAATTAACGCATTTTTTGGTTTATGCACCGTCAACCAATACTTGACAACAGGAGTAGTTATTAACCAGATAACTGCTAGCCAAAAGTTTGTACATAGATTTTTAGAAGGAACGATTTTGGGCCTTTCTGATGCCCTGACACACCACAAACTGAAAACTAATGACATTGGTTTATCGTTTTTCTCCACCTCATCTTCCCGCTCTCTGTACAATCACAATCTGAAGATCACATTTACTGTTAGCTCTATGCATTGTGCCGCATGTTATAAGTCACAGAAGGGGAGAGAGGGAAAGACCGACATAAGTGCATTTACATAATAGCTGCAATTTCGGAAGTGGGCCGAGCCTCCCCGCGTTTTGTTTATGGTGAAGTTATACGCGTATTATACGCTATACATACGCTATACTGCAGCTTCGCTCGGAAGTGAGCGACATACCGGAAGAATAATGGTCGGGTCACATGTTTGAGTTGTCTTACTTCGTTTTCGATCTGTTTTGTATTTCGATTTTTTAGGCTTTGTCGTGAAGAACAAGTAAAGTTGAACGTGGTCAAACGTCTTACGAAAAATAAGCTTCAGCAAATTGTTGCCCAAATCGTGACATTGCAAGACGTAGGTATTTATCGGTTCATCAGGTTCTATTAGTAGTATCAGATTATTTCTACTTTATCATTGTACGGGAAAGAGTTTTTAAATATAAATCCTCCTGACATATTTTAAATTCAATTGACACAGTTGAAAAATTATTTATTTCGAATCGAGAAGCTTTTGACCTAAATTTGAATTTAATAAATCCAGCATTGTTTTATGCACCGATAAATAAAATAAAAAAGTTGGAAGCACGCTCGTGAACCCTTGCTTGTTAACTTGTAAAAGCAAAAATAATTTCATTTTTGAGGAGTCATTGTATAGCATTATTCTGTAATCAGAGAAAGAGATGGGGGAATAATGCTGCGGTTTTCTAATAAACGGTGACTGTCTAATGTGACGGCTTTGGGGTGTTCACACTGGCTTCAGTGACGTACGATGACGGGTCCATGACGGTTAATCATCATCATCATCCATCAAACAACACTGCGGGTAAAGGTCCTTCCAAAGATCAATTATTCTAAGCCCTTGAAATTTCTCATTCTGTCTCAAATTCAGTCAAATATTAACTTTTTTTTAATATATCCATGTAACTCACACTGTTCTCACAAATTGTGAATCACGTCCGTATTACGATGGTGGTTTTACAAAAAATCTAACCATCATAAGGGCTTATTAAAATCATAAATTCCCTTTGTGCCCATGAAAAATCTAACGAGGCCTTTAAATCTTATTTTGTAAAAAGCGCTAGCCGTCATAAAGCGCTCGTTAATAATAAAAATAGCTATATTTTATGTCATTGTACAAAATCCATCGCTACTTTGGAGAATCATCAGTTTTGTAAACTTCTCGCTAGAGGCGCTGCTCAACCTCTAGATACTATAAAAAAATTAGTTTACGTAAACTTTTTAGTAAGAAGTATACGTAAAACGAACACACTAATAGTAGATATACTTAGTAGTTTCAAAATGGTCCAGTTTTACCTTCTTTACTCAATAAGTAGGTACTAAGGCAAGTACTAGGCGGTCTAAAGGGGTATCTACCATGACTATAGCCGATGACCAAATTAAATTTAATATTTTGAACAATTTTGACCGTAATATAACCGTCGCCATTAGTTTCGAAGGCAGAGCTTAAACCGATTGAGGGTCACAATCCACTTAAGCGAAGCAATAGAAATTGTTCGCATTTTTATCGCAGAGATATTAATCTTTATTTATTGGAGCGAGGTTTGGTAAAAATCACGATATAAATCAACTAGTCTGCTTCTTTCTTTATCTTGTTTATTAGAGCATGAATTAACAATAATTGATGTACACGGACACCTAAGTAACCTACGGGAATAAGATATAATAGATTGATAGAATATAGAAAACACTTTATTGTACACCACTTATAAGAAAACTAGCCGTCGCCCGCGGCGTTGCTCGCGTTCTACCCTTTAGAGTGTGATGTTTCAAAATTTCTTTCTTAGTGCACCCCTACACTATATAAGGATACTATCCTCCAAATTTCATACCTCTAGGACTTATAGTTTAGGCTGTGCGTTGACTCTCTGTCAGCTTCAAAGAGTTTTATATATATTGACTAGTGGTTGCGTTGCGCGCGAGCTGCAAGCAGCTCGCGTCTTTTTTTTATGCCGTATTTTTATCAAAAACCCCTCAATCTCATTCGGATACCCCGTTGGAACGAAGTCAATCGGTTAAAGTTTCGCAAAAAAAATCTACATGGCCGCCATCTTGGAATACCAACCTTTTATTGCAGTAAAAACGCATTTAAAATTTAAAAAAGTGTAAAATTCCATTCAAACCCCTCAATCTTCTTCGGATACCCCGTTGAAACGAAGTCAATCGGTTAAAGTTTTGAAAACCGGAAATGACACGGCGGCCATTTTGAATTTCTGAAATGTCATAATTTTTCTGAAATATACAGGATACAAGCTACCTGTCAGTGAAGGAACGGTAGTCATACCTTAAACTTGGTAGAACAAAGTAAGTCGCCAAAGTCGGGTCTGACTGAAAAATTCAAACTCCTATAGCATGCGGGGTTGCCAGCTGCGGGGAACGAAAATGATCAAATGTCATTTGGGTGGCCCCAATCTTGCCAGCTAGTGGAAATTTTAATTCAAAATGTCGTTATTTCTACTTTTCACGTTCCCGAGAGATAGCGGGGAAACTACCCTAAAAATGGGGAAAATTTTTCAACCAGGCAACACTCCTCTACCAACTGCACAACCGGTCCATACAATTCATCCAGGTAGGGGGTTGCCAACTACCCGATATTTCGGTTTGAAAATCGTGATTTTTTCGAAAATCGCAACTTTTTTACAAAATGGCCGCCACGCCGTCCGCCATCTTGGATTTTTGAAAAGTCATAATTTTTCTGAAATCTCAAGGATATAGGCTATCGTTCTGCATACTCGGTGTTGCCAGCTTTTGAGTTTCGTAGAACAAATTAATCCGCTAAAGTCAAAAAGTCCCAAAAACTAAAAAGTTGCAAGTCTCTCGGGGTTGCCAACCAAAAGTTACGAAAATGGTCAAATGTCATTCGGGGGAGGCCAACGCTCCTATGCAGCCCAAGTCTCTATTCAAAATGTCATTATTTCTACTTTTCATGTTTTTGGGGAAAATCTCGGAAATTACCCGAAAAATGGGGAAAATTTCTAAACCAAGCAACACTCCTCAACAAATCACACAACCGCTCGCTACAACTCAACCCTCTAGAATGTTGCCATCATACATAAAAATGGTTTTGAAAATTTAGCAAAAACCATGACTTTTACAAAATGGCCGCCACAGCCTCCGCCATCTTGGATTTTTGTAAAGTCATAATTTTTCCTAAATCTCAAGGATATAGGCTACCCACCCCTATACTCAGTGTTGCCAACTTGCGAGTTTCGTAAAACAAAGTAATCCGCCAAAGACAACCCTAAAAAGTCGAAAAATTCAAATCGAAATAGCGCGGCCGCCATCTTGTTTTTTTTTTTTTTTTCACCAAGTCCCAAAATCCCAACCTACAATCAGTCGGATGACACGCTCGGACGCCCTCTATCTGTCATAGTTTGCGAACGCGCAAATCAACACCGACGCCATCTTGGATTTCGAGAACCGCTATAATTTTCCTCTACTCGTTTGGTGTTGATACACATTTTCGTAGAACATTATTGTGGTGTAGCTCCACTCCTTCTGTCTCTCAGGGCATGTCAATGAGTGAGTCAGTGAGTGAGTGGTAATGTAGCTTTATATAACTATAATTGATGATAATAATTAGAAGTAGCCACTACGGTAATAAGATAGATTAGATGGATAGAATAAATAGATAAAAAAACTCTTTATTGTACACTACTTTAAAGAAAATTATTGATTAAAGACAAGAGTTCATTATTTTTACGTGAAGTATAATAGGCGGCCTTATTGCTACGAGCAATCTCTTCCGAGCAACCTTCCCATACGAAATGAAATTGCAAGGTAAGAAAAACAAAGTAATTCTACTGGTATTTTTTGCAGAGTGCTGTTGCAAAGTTACCTTTATCTAGCAGCTGTGTCCGATTCAAAGTGTAAACTTTCCTACTCTTTGTACAGAACTACTAAAAACCTTATTCAGTTAAGAATAACTTTCTACGAGAGAGTTTAACAATTTCCTTCTTTAGAAGATTGCAATCTAGAGTTCTACTCGTACTCACTTACCTAAATATTCTTCTTTTTTTATTACATAGATGTTGGATTATATACTGGACTAGCTGTTACCCGTGACTTCGTCCGCCTGTGTTTTGTGACAGTGAATTAAACAAATATTATTTGCTCTATTTGCTTCTAAAATTATATCTTTATAAAATAATAAGGTGGTTACGTTGAGCCACTGCCGGCTAGTGTTAAGTCTAACCGGGTCGAAGTCGCACAAAAACTGACGATAGGTAGCCTACAATCCTTCAAGTAATGGAAGTAGGTATTGCGATACCCCATAGGGCTCATCCATAGACGGGCGCCGTAAGGTAGGCTATTATAGACAGAGATAACCGCTTGACATCAGGTGGCCAATGTCACTTCGGACCCACCATACAAAGTGCTTCTTCCATCGATTCTTTTAAAAAATTCTTTGATGTTTTTGATAGTCGAGGTTTTGCTAGTTATTTTCTGAAATACAAACTAAAAGACAAATAAAACTTAAAGTGCCCCTTCACCAAACAGATAATGCATCGTTAGTAATCGGAAGCCAGTATTGTATTATGTAGTTTTGCTGTAAACAGTTTGTCAGCCCTGAGGTGTCGCAAAATGATTCCAGAATATTCTTGTGGTGGAATTAAATGAGCCAGGTTACTTTCTCCATCGTACTAGGTTTGGGCGTTTTCAGACGACACGATATCGTGAGAGCTAATCTAACGAACATGAACAGTGCGTGTCACGCGAGAGTATGTTTTGCGCGTTATGCCCTGTTCACATGATTCTAGTAGTCGAATCAATGTTCGACCAATTTTCAGTGTAAATGCGTCTTTATAGCCCCACTAATACCGCGCTCGGGTTTATTCACCATTTGTATCGACTTATCTCTTTTATTGCACATCGCGCTAAACGCGGAATGGCCGCGGATGTTCAAACGTATTTGAAACTAATTTTATATGGCACTAGGTCTATTTTAGCACTACTAATCTCGGAATTCTGGGGCAGATGGCGTTTACTTTGTCAGTTTTGTGTGTATGCCTTTATTCATAAACCACCGTGGACAGTAAGCTGTGATTAGTATAGTCAATTTAAATTGAATGTTGGAATATACTTACTACTTTGCCTACACCAATTTTTTCAAAGATATTCTGATATTTTAGAATTTAATTTAATTGGTATCGTTCAGCCATTAAATACCAGTTGGACCAGTCGGTACCAGTTAGACCGTTAAAATCATTCAGAATAGATTTTACTAGTGAGTGGATTTTACTAGCAAAAAGTAAGCAAAACTGAAATGAAAATGCTCACCTAAGTTTTTACACTCGACTAGACTTTCCATTCTATGTATAAGAAAGAGAGAAACAAAGAGCAAGGACGATGCAAAATGAAATATGTCATTTCTGTGTAGGTACCTCGGCAGGACAGGAATACAAAGTGTGCACAGACACGACTGTCCATGGTTACTTTAGAATGCGCTGTCTGATTCTAGACTCTACATCCGGGCCGATTATACACCCAATTTGCTTTTTAGGTAATCTGATTAAACTTAGTATTTTTTGGACAATAACATAATTGGTAATTGCACTAACATGAATAAAACTAAATAAATCTTACTCAATTTAAAAACAGAATATTTACAAGTTTGACTTTTTTTTCCTTTGGTTAAGATTAACTTTATAGAAAAAGCCTCAATCAGTAATTCCAATGAGTTTACCCCTTCGGCCGCGTTTTATTTGATATAAAAGTTATAAGTAGGCACTTAATTTGTAAGCGGATTACGTTGCTAACAAAATTGGGTCGTTTGTAGAGTCCTAAGAAATTTCAACCCTTTGTTTATTCCGGGTCCACACCGCAACGCCGATTTAATATCACATCGTGAGTCGACACCACAAGGGGAGACAATGAGATGCAAGAGAGAAGCAAGGGGTTCCACAAATGAGATGGAAACTTGTAATTTTATGATCTCAAAGCTACGAGTACTTCAACTCTGTCGCGGCAACTGAGTTATGAGTTTTGTTCTAAATCTACTTGTAAAATGTTCGTAAACAGATTGTTTGTGTAAATTGTTTTGTGGTGAAACTTGGACGAAGCTGAGAAGCTTCTTTAAAAGATGTACAAAATAATCAACTTTGCCTGTATTTTCCTTATTTTTGTACGTTTTCAGTTACAGTCAACGGAAACCTTCAAGTAGGTTAAAATACGCAAGAGTTTTGTAGCCATTTATTTGGTGTACAGAAAAGATGAAAAGACCTGCTTACTTTTGTGGAAAGATATTCTTTACTTTATTTATTTGCGCTGTTACTAAGCTGAGTTTACTCAACTCAGCAAACCACAGGTACTAGTACATACTTATATTTTTTTTTTTTAAGTATTCTTCGTACTTCTTATCCCCTCCTTTTGGTTTTTTTTTTATGAGCTATAGCTAAGCATTTGGCTGCCAGCACACCTGATGGTAAGTGTAGCTGCAGCCTAAGGTGGAGCACGCTTAGCTATAATCCACCCATTCACTCTTTTCTTGAAAATTCCTAGGTTATATCATAATTTAACAGCTATAAGAGTGAAAGTAATTAGTGAAAGCGTCATTTTAAATAAATAACTTACTTTCAAACAAAAACACTCGTTCAAAGCTTTAAAAAGTTTATTTAAACTAGTAAAACTTCAAGTCCTAATAGAACTTTTTGTTTTCTCGTTTCCGGGGAAACATAAAAAGTTTAGTTCTTAGTTTCACTGCACTTTTTACAGCAAAGTGGTAAAAAACAGCTATTTCAAATATAAATACTTAAGTATTGAATACTAATAGCATCTTAGTCACCATATAATTTGTTCGTTCGTAAAGTATAATGATTCTTTTATGGCTAGAAAAAATTTAAAAAGTCGAAAGTTGAACTAAAAAATTCTCCAAGTATTCATAAAATGCTGTAAAATTCCTTTAAAATCAATGATCGCAGTTTAATCCACTGCTTCGAAGTGTTATATTTACAAGTTTATTTACCGTTGCATTGCACATCGTCGGTTCTTGTACGTCCTAACTGATGCAAGCACCCCAGAGTTTTCAGCTTCAGCCGTTTTTATACGCATGGAGCATTCACACAATAGAATACAGATCATTGTCATGATTTAGGTTTTTAGATTTGAGAACTTCATAATTATTGACCCTTTCATCATATTACCTTGACGACTTCTGCAGAAAATACGTCATACATTTTATGAGCTAGTGTGGCACCCCTCGGCTCCATTCAATCTTTACTTGATTTTTTGAAGATAAAAAAAAGCGGTACAAACAATCTCTGGATCGTCTTTCCTTATACTAAGGCTACCTATAGTACCTATACCTACGTCATGTTTTCCAATTCTTTATGTTCCTGTCTACGGGTCTTCATACCTTTCTGCTTCGTAACCTAAAATTTTACGAATTGTGATTGCATGCAGACAGGCACGGGTCAGAGCAAGTTGAATATCGAATGTCAAAGTCATCTATCTTGTCGTATGCTTCGAACTCACCTTTGCATATGCAATCCATTTCCTCTGTGGCAGGAACTGGCGGAAAATGAACGAACTCGGGACACTTGATATCGATTAATGATAGAGTAGCAGGGGTTATGGATGCAAGCTTTATGAATATAAAAAAGGCACAGTGAAACCGCCACTGAATAGATTAATTTACTTTACTTTAGACTTTACAGATTGATCAGTTTCTCATTGAAATGGGTCGCCAAAAATACGACTTTTTGTTCATTTCTAAAATACTTAGGTGTCAATGTTTGGCTCCGTAACGGAACAAAATTCAGTAGCATAACGCAATAGTCTATTAATTAAATACTAATTCAATTAGTAATTAAGAACGTTTACACAATAAAGCCTTTGATTTACTTAATTTGTTTAATCACTTTCCACCGTTATTAAATGTGGGTTTACCGACATTACATTTAATTTCCAAAATACAAAATTTAATTAAAGTCGTAATTATAAAATACGAAAAGGCAAAGTCAACACAATTTCAGCGTCTCACGAGATTAATTTGATCAACAAACAAACAAAGCCAGACATTTGGAATCGTAAGAACTCGCTAAATAAATTATGGGAATCCAAATAATAATATGTTAAATTATTATTTGGGTAACGTATACCAACAATTCCTAAATGGTGAAGGAAAACATCAGTACCTATGAGACTAGCTAACGGAGTATGTAGAATAACGGGATACAACTCATCATGAGTTAGAACTGCAAAAAGTGGGTATGTTAGTTTACGTCAAGGTGATCACTGAATTGATTAACATGACCATAGGATCACTGATCAGAGTGATACTCGTACAATATTATACTAAGCAATAGTATTATGAGAGTTTAGGACAAGTCTATGCCTGCGCATACGCCCTTAAACATTTGTGATACAGAAATCGCCTCTGGATTGGTATTCGCATTTATTCCATTGTTATTTTTATTTCAAAAATAAATAGATGTTACTCGTACATAGTTCTTGTAACCCGTACAGCAGCAAATAAAAGCAAATAACTCGATGTACCCGTGGAACGAACAATGGGCAATCAATGGGAACGGAGCGATCACGGCTGGATCCGGCGCGCCAGGTGACGCACAATACTGTGGATCGGCAGCTGTTACCTTTTTGTGCATGACTGTTCTAGATTCCTGAAAAGTGCTTGCTGTTATCTCACGGCCGTAGTTTTCAAAGTATGACTGCGTGAAAATCCGGCGGAAGGTGGTATGGATGCAATTACAATGTTCGCCGAAAATCTAAGAATAAATAAAATAGTACTTATTTAAGCCATTTAATTTTGCTTATGGTTTCACTAAATAAGTAGTAATTATTACATCTTAGATGTATATGAAAAGTTTATATTTCTACATAACACATTCAACTCTCCTCACACTTCAGCACCTTTATTTATATTTTGTTTCAATTTATCTACTCCGCGAAGCCCCTTTTGTTATTTCGTCAAAGTATGCAAAAACACGAGTCCCCAAGTGCCATCGAGCTCGTTATTACTACGCTCCGACGAGCCATGGAGATGCTACAATCGCGCTGGATCTGAATTTTTCAATGAAATTGTCATACGTAAAATCTGTTTAAAATCAAACTTTATTTAATGAAAACATGACCAAAACGTTGGGTAAGTTAGACAGACAGTAACTTGGTAGCAGATATTCTACTGTTAATTTTACTTGGAACTTAGCAGCAAAACCGTTCAAGGTATCGGAAACAATGCCATCGACCCCATCGACTATGAATTTGCCTAAGTCTAAACTGGAAGAGGTAAGACATGGTGCTTGTGGAGAAGTTAATGGATAGTGTTGTCCAAAACATTAAAATTCGTCATA
Source organism: Eulithis prunata (assembly GCA_918843925.1). Taxonomy (NCBI): domain Eukaryota; kingdom Metazoa; phylum Arthropoda; class Insecta; order Lepidoptera; family Geometridae; genus Eulithis; species Eulithis prunata. The sequence continues at coordinate 9,837,590 of OU974012.1, forward strand.
ACGATTGTGATGGGTATCGAGTTCTCCATCAAGAAACTCGAGATTTTAAACTTTGATGACATTGCATAACCAGGTAGTATATTTTTTACAGAGAGAATATAGCACAGTACTTGTGGCACAGAGATGGCTGCTCCACTTCAGAAGCGGGATCCAATATCCGCCTCCACGCGACTCATTTCCGAAGCGTGGAGTAAGCCTACATGCGCTCCAGATGCAAATCAACCATTTCTAGACATGGATATTTACGGGCGTATGTTATAGACAAAGAGCTAGTACAATGACGTACTATAAATCCGTCTATTTCAGCCAGCAAGTACCTGGAGGTGACTCTCGTATTGTTCCAATTTGAAGAGGGTGACAATTACGGACTGTATTCCCAATGAAGACTACCCTTCATACATACATACATACATATACATTGAGAATACAGTCCGTAATTTTCACCCTCCTATTCCTATCAAAAAGAATAAGAAAATGATGCAATGCGCTCACGCCTTCGTCTACGTCCTTGGTATTCCTTATCTGCATTAAGAAGTTCAAACTCAATATTTAAAAAAAAACCGTTTATTTTACAAGTCTCTTTAGTGTGTTCCTGGCGTTAAATAGATTCATGGATGAAAACTTCCACAATTAATTTTTAATCAAAGTTTTTCAGTCGTAACTGATTCTTTTGTTTAAATATTAAACAGGGAGTGATTAATCAGAGTGAGCACCGCGCAATTATTGAAAAATAACTCATCACTGAGGCGGAAAATTACACCGCGCTCAGGAACTGAACCCTGGACCTATTTCACAAAACCAAAAGGATAAGTTCATCACTGATATTTAAATTACACTGCGCAGCCAATTTGTACGTTGTGTGAACTTTGTCACTTTGCCCCCGTATTGTACAACGCGCAACGTAGTGTACCCAAAATGCAGAGCCCATTTTTCGTTTTTCGTGGTAAACCTCTTGACCGTAACTGAAAGAAGGCGAAAGGCCTGAAAAATAATTAGTAGTATTGTTCTGCCATGTTGTGTCATGGTAGCCCATCTACGACGTTTTCTTTTTATTCTCTAGCATTTATAGAATAGCTGGTTCTTGGTGACCAATCGTTGCAGTAAGTTCACTGACCCGCTGCAGTTGCCTGATGAGAAAACTTCTGGAAGTTCGTTTATTTATTTACTTGATATAAAATGCCATTTCCACAAGCTGTGTTGTTTTAAAACAAGTTAAATTAACTCGTATGGCTGAAGATACGATGTACCTACAAAACTTTGCAGACAATGAATGTTTTGTAGGAAAGTCTCATACATTTTTAATTGGAAGGGAAAAAATATATACGCTACACTAGCCCACGGCTTTTAAAATTTCTAAACGAATTTCTTTTGTAACGATCCCCGTAAAATAATAAATATATACCCAGCTATTTTCAAAGAGAAGACGACACAGCTTTTATGTTCAAAACGCTAAAACTGATTCATTCATTTACTTTATTCTCTCATAAAGTTCCAGCCTGGATTGCAACACATATGAGCGCATGGAGCCGCACTTTGCAAATTAAACCTATGAATTAGTGATGGATGCAAATACTCGCAACAAAAACCGCACGTCGGGAGTTGCCAAATAAAGTATGAAATGACAAGCAACGCGGTTGCATGCAGGTTTATGTGAATGGAACCCTAAAGTTCGCATCGCCCTATAATTTGATAGACCTCCACCTAAACTCAGTTTACTTCTAAAATATATCTTGTAAAATATTTATTACAATACATTTTACGATGCAAAATTCACACGTCTCGCGTACCTCATTAATTATCCATAGTAAAATTTAAATCTTCGCTTGAAAATAATCTCTAATACGTTGATAGAAGGTGCAGTAAAAGTGTGGTTGTCTATATGTGCTGCTGCGTATAGTTTTTCGTCTTGGTTTTCTTATCACTAAAGTAACCAGGGCTCCGCCTTATAGTAGCAATGATACATCTGAATGATGTAATGAATGATGTATAAACGGACAAAGTGTTTGAGGCGTGATTAATTGAATAATTAAAGTTATTATTTTCTCCAGTTTTGTTTTAATCCATGGTTTCATAAAGTTGCTATAAGTAAACTAGTTTTACCACGTTTCCTTTTTATCCTAGAAAAACTATTTTTGCGATTGTAATTTTTTTTCAATTTTGAAAGCATTTGTTTTGCAAAATTATTATCCTGTTAACTTTAGAACAAGGTTTTACATTTACATGCGTCTTATCTTTATATTATTATACGAGTTTTTTCGCGCGTGGCTAAATGCATTAAACTACAGTGCTATTATTAAATTAATTCATAATTTTGCAGCAGTTTTGAAAGTGCAAAATGGCTATAGTAATGATACAGAGTTCGCGATGCGCATTTCAAAAGCGGCCAACTTTCGGTAAACCAAACTGTGTCCTTGCTTGAGCTTGTGGCCTGAACTGTAAGCTTTTACGGGTTATATTAAATTCTGATTTCATATTCAGATAACAGGTGGCGCTATGACGGGTGTACTCGTACACAGGTAAAACCGTCACTAAGCTACCTATACTGTTTTATTTTTTTGTATGGACCAATATTAACAATAAATAGTAATTTTAATATCAGTAACTTGAATAGGAACAAGGTATTTTACAATCTCATAGTACAAAAACTCATAGTTGCACGGGAACTGGGTAACGTTACCCTTTTTATCGTTATTTTTCCAACACGGTGCAAAGTTACGTTCCGGATGAAACTAGTTACCTATTTGTGTTTCGAAGAGTAAACTTCTTGATTACTTATTTAGAACTTAATATAACATATAAGCTTATCCGCTCATCGCTTTGGACTTCATAATGTAGCAGGAGTTTACAGTTGGCGACGTATAGGATCAGAGTTTCTAGCACTAGTTCAGATTTTATAATGTTTAAGTTCTAAAAGAACCAAAGCCCCCTTACAAAAGACTATTAGAAATAACGTGCGGCTATCTTCAATGTCCGTCTTTTATTCTCTATAGTACTGCGGAGAAACGTTATACATGAAGAAAGAACCGATACTTTTGTAACGGTACTAGGGAAAGAATCAGTTTCATGCTAAAATTTGTAGAACTGGCTCTATAAAGAATTTCGGCGAAACTTCGGCGATATCAGTCGAACCGAATGTAAAAAGTATCGGTAATCCAAGCCCTGTTCGGAAGCGTCAGTTACTTGTGCCAAGAGTTCTGTCCTTGCTGCCGCGGGCAGTGCTCAGTGCTGTCCTATTTTACGGTCAGTTTCAGACGGACAGCTGAATGAATAAAAGCGTTGCACTACGAGAGAATCCTATCACTTTTTTTTAAGCGCTATGAATTGAAGCGTAAGAATCCACTGACTTATTCAGAGTTTGATTTAAAAAATGATCTCGTAGACAAAGATTGACGAGTAGGTAACTTATCTCAACAGAATAAGTCGATGTCCTAAGAATGTTTCGAAATATACTATTTATTGATATCTTCAGAGATTTTGGCATTTTGACCTATTTGCAAAAACCAACTTCTATTTTGAGCTCAAATAATTATGATAAATCACGACAATGTAATATTATTTTCCCTTTGAAGTTGCAGTTGTAAGCTTTATGAAAACAAATGATGGAACTAGCAGACTCCACCAGATTCTGATGTTAACTGATAACCTCTGTCTAAAACAATTATTGGATCACTGAGCACGTCCGTTAAGGACGTGTCCTTTTAGGCACCGACTGCGTAGTACCTTTGTAACCATCAACTTGAATTGTCACAGCCCGATATCGTATAGAACCATCCTCTAAGGACACAGCTACGATCTATCTTCATAGTTCGAGTAGGCGTATGTCAGCGGCCGATAGATCAACCGATCGACTGATAAAACCATTGTCGTTGACCTAGACCTTGTTGGATAACATTGGGAAATAACTTTAGATACGGATTGATCGATACGTTCCGTTCAAGCCGATTGGGAACTGATTAAGTGCAGATTCTAACTTCTGCCCTCAACTTCTGTCAAAGGTTTAATCACCGTTTATCTAAATATTGTGATAGGGCCAATTGTAGGTGTTTAAGTTCTGAACTGTTTCTAAGTAAGCTCCATTCATTATGTGTAATTTACTGTGTTAATTTCAATGTGTGTCAAAATTAGGGTCAATAGGCTCTTAGGACATCTAGTTGGCGTCTATTTTCTATTAAATGCTTTATACTTTGGAATCAAAGTATTTATATTTAGTTGAATATCTAGTCTCCAAAATAATGCTTAGTATACACTATCCGGTAGGTATAGGCTTTTATTATGCTAGTTTCTTCTGCAGCCTGAAAAAATAAGAAGAAAAATACCTTTATTAAAAAGTTAAAAACAGTATTCTTCGCATCCGTGCGTAGGAGACCCCTCAGATGGTGCGCGTCTTCAAGAGTCATGATCTATTAATTATTCTAAGCTTCGAACTTCGATCATTTTTTACGGTGTCAGCGGGTAGCAAGCTGTTGTGAATTATCGCGCCCGTGGGAACAAAAACCATTACGTTAGTGGTACCCGTGGGTTTTAATGGCATTTAATGATCTTCAATATAACGATAGATCGTCTTATATCACTGCAGAAAATTGAAGTAGGTACTATATCTCAAATACAGTGAGGAGGATTTGGTGGAGAAAATCCTTCCTATTTCTTATGTATGGATGTATGTTTGTATGTCTATGTATGTTTGTTCCTCTTTCACGCAAAAACTACTGATCCGATTTGGATGAAACTTGGAATATATTATTGTCCGTGACCTGGATTAATACATAGGCTACTTTTCCCGGAAAATCAACGGGATCCAACGGGACGCCAACGAAGTCGCAGGCAGAAGCTAGTAAGTGATTATTATGCGGGTGTTTTTCATTGTTCCTTATTATACAGGGCCAGAAAGGCTTTCACTGACCGTGATCTTTAGGTACCTAATGCAATTGTTGTAAGTAGATCTCAAAGTAGAGTGCATTGAATCTGTCAAAAGGACAATGAATCCCAAGGAATTAAGAAATTAGGATAAAAACTGATGAACCCTGATTACTACCACCCGGAAACTTGCCTGTGACGTCAAATGACGAATGAAGACCTCATTTGCCATTTTGAAGTGATATTATTGGGTAAACGCAGCCTAATAAAAGCTCAATAATGTAAAACCAATTCTTTAATGATGCAAGAAGTTATATTGCAAAGTAAAACTGTGATCACAAAGCTTGCTATCGCCAAATTGAATCGGAAAGTGTCGGAAGCCGTGCCCTATAAATTGCCAATTTGGAGGCAATCAGTTTTATTAACCATCTCACTGTTGAGTACACTGAGCTACTGAGCTGCTTACGGATTTACTGTGGTTTCAATTAAAACTTTTGTAGATGAATCAGTCGGTGGAAAAGCCTCTTTATAATTACCCTGACAAGTTGTATCCGGGGCTCTTTTTAATTTTGTTCCTTTATGAATTGATAAAATTGTGCCTTGTAGTCAAATGTGCCCGAACCGGTCAATTGCACTTTTTCTGCAAAAATACCGATATTCAAACCGTTTAAATGTACCTATTGGTTTAAGACGATTCGAAAAGATCTGTGTGATTTTTTAAAACTCAAAATAATTATTGACTTTAGTTTTTGGTGTAAACGTTTAAAAACTTTGATAAGTAAACACGCCAATGGTTTTATGTACTCTAATTATTTTAGAAAACATTATACGTATCCTAAACCAGAGAAAATAAACAATAATAAACCAAAGTGGCTTTCCTAAACTTATTCACCCGATTCCGGAAAGTAACGCACGAATACTGAAACGCTACTTGGGATTTAATGAATCTTTAAATTATTACCATCTCTCAATGAGTAAAGTCAAACAGAGGCAGGGCCTTTTTAAGTGATGTTTCAATATTCGGGCGTAAGACTTTGTAAGAATTGGTAAGTTGAGGCATTGATTCTATTTATCAATGCCAGTCTCAACTTACCAAATTCTAAAATAACAATGGATGAAATTAATATAAGGAAACTCAAGTTACCGCCGCGAGGCTTTGAAAAAATATTAAATCTCAAAGAAAATAATAAAATACCTCGACGAGTGCTCGGAATAATACATTTTCTAACCAATTTCGTTATAACTAGGCTCTCTTCAAACATGAAATCATTACCTTCGAGATAGTAATTTGATAGGTAGGATCTGCAAGAACCTAGGTATTTATGACCAATTAGCTCAAATAATTCTCGCTACGATTTGACCTCAAAATCGTGCTTTAGTAGTAATTTTGACAAACAACCAAAGCACGATTTTGAGGTCGAGTCGAGGTGAGGATCATTTGAGGTAACATGACTAAGAAAATGGGCCTTAGTCGAATTTGTGGGTCGCAACTATTTTGAAACACAATCCACATCTTCTTTTTTTCAGTACCTATTATCCTTTTACGTAGGCTAGTTTATTAGCAGTTGATATAAAGAAAACCTAAACGAAGTAGATGGATAAGTAGGTACCTAGTACAAATGCAGAACATTTCAGCAATCAACAAAAAATTTAAATCGGAGCAGAATTATGTACCAACTACTCGCAGTAATTCTTTTCTTTAGTGTAATTAGTTTTCTTTTTACCTGGAGAATTAAAATAATACAATATTTTCAAAATAATAAAATTAGGTAAAAAGGTCTTGAAAAATACAATTACCTGCGTAGCTTTCAAAAAGCATTAGCGATGAAATGAAAGTTATTTTCCAAATTCATATTTATTTACTTATTCCTGGAAATTGGCAATTTTATAGAAGCCATTTAGAGCTTTTCAGGAACCCGTATTTAATCAAAGTAAAACATTTTTTATTAGTTTTATTAGTGGGGTGTAACAAGACTACTCCCGAAAACTTCAAGGGGTTAAAGTAACCATCAATATGAACCACACTTGACACTGGCAAAATTGACTGTCGAAATGACGAACAGAGGCCATAAATAAAATAAAAAATAATAATATGAATCACTTTTCGTATCGAACCATACATGTAAGCAAAAAAAAACGCCCCATACAAAATGCAATACCAAAATGTATTAAACCGCTGATTTAGTTTTTGTGCTAACATTTGTGAAAAGGTCATTTTTGTCACTGAATCATAAAATTACTTTAAAAAGTTTGAAATGGTCAATTAGCGAGTCAACAGATGGATCTAATGTCCGTCATTATTCGGCGTCAATTAACGACTCAAGTTTGCGGAGTCTTCTACTTCTCTTATAAGCAGTCTCGTCGGAGTGTGGAGCGAGTGAGACGCGGAAGCGACAAACACTCAAGGCAATGAAAAATCATGTTTATAAAAAAAAACACTGAAAAATAACTGCAAGATGAGGAGTTTTTTTTCAGAAAGAAATAACTTATTCTTGAATTGATAACGTGGTACTAAGTTTCTGCCTGGTGAATACTTTTGAAATCAAACGAGTGGCTTGATCCTTAGTTTCCACCATTTTGTAGTAGCAAAGTTTTCTTTCAAATGGATTTCAAGCTTGCTCGATGCTTAAGTCTTGAATCGTCTTGAAGCATCGAACTCATTTCTTATGAACGAACATACTAACCACTCAACAAAAAAAGACGCTTTTTTTACATGATCATTTTCGGACACCTCTTGAACCACACAGCCAAAGTCCATTTGCATAAGACTCGGCGCAGGCTTTTAGCTCGAGCCAGAGATGAGTGTTTGTGCTCGCGAGTGTACGCCTAATCATATTAAAATATACGACGAACATCGAGACATTGACTTTTACAATGAAATTGTTATCTATCACCGACTGCAGAAGATTTCTTTTGATTTTTATGCGACCTTATAAAGTTAGACGTCCACTGGTAGGTATATATAGTTCATCCATCTTTAGGTGTTTTTTATGATGATGGATTTTGAACCCTCTTAGAAATAGTTTAAATGCACAGCAGACACGTTCTTGTATATGAAATAAAAAATGTAGAGGTGAAAATTTAATGATTTATTCAGTAAAACCGAAATAATTTTTGTTTATTTTTTATACAACTATACGATGGAAAAAGCTGATCGCCCATCCGATGTTAAGTGGCTACAGCAAAATACAAAAATTTGCTAGTTTGAACCTGGGTAAGGTTCAAAGAGGAATAAGTACTTTTGAAAATTACCAACAACTCCAGTGTTACTTTACTCTTGCTGTTTCACTAATAAGGTTTTTAAATGAACTCCATTTTAAAGCTCTTTAGAGTTATTGAGAGAAACTTTCAACTCATTGAGACTAAGTAGTAGTTACTTTAATTAAGTTTTCAGTTCAATTCATTTCTCTAATGGATTCAATGAGTATTTTATAAAATTTTACGCGCAGTTGAATAATAAATTGCAGGTGTTTACATAAAGAATGGCTTAACTTTAAATTAAAATACAACTTTGTTCATAAAAGGTTCTACACTACCTCAAAACGTAAGTCCACAATGCCGGTGCTCTCAAACAATTGTTACTAAGTATACGAAGTAAACTGGGGGCTTTTCAGGAATTTTGATGTCCTAGGTAAAAATTTACGTGCTTCCTAAGTGTACGCTGCGCAACATTGTAACAAAATTGCCTTACGGTCAAGCACTCTTTGCCACGTAGTCACATTCTGGACACGACATACAAAAATGTGTTACTTGTGTTCCTGTGATTTCAATTTTCTTCAGCCATAGATCGTATACACGCGGCACAAGACGGCATCTATCTGTACCACAAATAAGTAAAAAAGTAAAGTAAAAATTAATAATTTGCGTAAAACTGTTGCTGGTAGGTATATTTGGAAGCACATTAAGGTTTTGGATATAATTGATAGCCAGTAGTATTCCCCACTCTAGAACAAAAAGCCTGTAGAGCGGGGTCACAGCGACTCTCAACGAAGATATATCACATCGTTCGCAGAGCATGTGGGGCGTGGGTCCGTTGACTAGGGATATTCTGTAGCGCAGTGTAACTCGTATTACACATTAGGGTTCTTTACCTTCCCATCACGATTTTATAATCCCTCCGCATGGTAACTCGTGACCCTATTTCATTTTGTTTACGATATTCGTTCCAGTAAACACGGATATTAAAAGTTGAAACCGGGACGACACGTAGGGCCTTAATTTGCGAAAAGGATAATTAAACCTCGTCACACGATGCTTGGGTCAAAGTGCTTTCACGCATTTTTTGCTCTTTTATAACATTTTAATTATAAAAATTCATTATATATTTTAAATACGTTTGTTGTCGTAACACAGAAATAATGAGTGTGCGGCTTGGACGAATAAACATGGTAATCTACATACTTGAGGCGCCCACGTATGTACCTAATCCCAAGACGCGCAACCTCTCAATGTTCATGTACATAACATAGGTACCTACTATTTTCGAGAATTTTTAAACGAGGTTGCACGAGGCACCTCTAAGCCTTACATTTTCATTGGTACGGGCCTAATTTTTTTTATAAAACAGAATCGGTAACTTCGATTGATACTTAGTTACGCCTAGTGCGTATGAAGGTACCCATAGATACTTAATAGATAAAATGTCCAACATGGGAGAAGGAATTCGCTCTTCCTGAAAATCTATGGGGAGGTGTTTAATGTCCAGTAATGAACTTCTACAGGCTGGTATGATGATGATGTGTTATCACATTCAATATAACAATTTAGTGATCTACATGAATATTAAGGCGATGGTAATTACAAGGACCCCGTTGTTTCCTGCGTCATTCGGGACAGGATTCATCGATATTGCGAAGTTGTGTCCATCGGGGTTTAATAACGTCAACCGTTAAATTATTGGCCTTTTAAGCCACCTTTGTATAGCGTGCTATAAAAGCTGATTAATACTACATTTTGAACGTGACTATTTGCGTGGGCTTTTTCATAGAACTAAAGACTCTATTAGCAATAATTATTACAAAAATATGGTTACGCATCTCGAAAAACACGTAGGTACGCATTATTCGCCGTTTGAAATTTTTTAAATACTTTTCCAGTTATATTCCTGCTACTGCTTTTTCATGTTCATTGCTTTTGCCTCACGGGTAATGGTTTCTGTGCGTGTCTCTATTTCGCGGGAAACATGGATTTTTTTATTATTTTAGTTTATTCTGAGGCTATCAGTTTAACACACCAACATATAAATCGGGAACAAAGATGACGTACATTTTTCGAATACAAAAACATATCGAGCATTGCTGGGATTTGAACTCGCGACTTCAAGTGAAGGCCAATTAAAGGGGCCTTTTCGATAATTCATCAAATACAATGGCCTATCGAAGCTGTCCGACAGTGAGTGGCGTGTCGGGTGCTGTCGGGTGATATCGGGTGGTGTCGGGTCGAGGCTCACCCGCACTTTATCGTCACGTAAACTGTTTTACAGGTTGTAACTCGGCCGCTTCTAGCAGATTTATAACTTTACGATACGCAGGAGCCGTCTGAGGTAACATGGAATAATTAACTAACAAAAGTGAGGAACAACTTACGAAAAATATAAATTAAATATTTGCATTTACGGCCAAGCAAGTACATCTTCTATGTCCTGATGCGCAAGGTTCATAAAAATACCACAACTCTGACCAAAAAGAAGAGATTTTTTCATGAAAGCACTAAAACTGTCATACGTTTTCCAGAAATATTTTTCACGTAAAATAAAGCCATCACTCACAGGCCACAATCGAGGATTATTTCAAAAGTTTTTCTTTATTTGCTGTCGTCGGTCTGAGTCCGCTCGCGAGTTTCCATATTTTACTGCGAATACATTTTTATCGTTCGCAATACAGTGGTAATAAACGAAACAAAAGAGAACGTTCCGAAAGTTTCAGCTTTACAAAAAAAGCTAAAAGTTTAATTTTCTATTGCGTATCGTACCAATATGTTATGATGCGAATTTATTACTAGAGTGTACATACTAGATAGCTATTTATAACTATTTGGAACTTTGGAACTACAAAGGTAGGTACCTACTATCTGCGGAATAAATTTCGTAACATAAATACCGAATTTTCGGTTATTTCGGACTGTTTAATCGGATTTCGAAGGCTTCTGTTCGTTAATTACGAATATTAATTATTACATACAAAATTTCCATTTTGCCTTCATAAAAATGTAAATCTGGCATTGAATATCAAAAGAAGCCATTTTCAAATCATAAATTTTGAAGCACTATAAATTTTGGAAACCATAAGCTTTTTAGGTGTACCTATACATTAGAGGATCGGTATATCTACTTATTTTTTGTTAATAAGTTCCTTGAAGTGTTTAAAAAATTGGTGAGTAATAGGCGCCTGTAGCACAAAACAGATGAAGGCTGTGGTTAAAACTTAATTAATTGTGGAGCACCCTGCTCATTATAACTTTTTAAATTGAGCTTTTGATTCGACACTTAAAAATCAATATTTGAGCTTATTCTTAGTTTGCATGTTGTAGCACATTTGGCGGCGCGGCACGGCTCGGCCTGTGTCAACCGAATAAAAAGTTGAAGTTGTCATGTGTTTTGACTACAAAGTGGCGGCAAACACATTCATTTTTTCAACATGGCTGCTTTTGTGATAGATTAGTTTTTACGAGGTACGTATTACGCCTGTATTGTTATGAAATAATAAACCCTTTGAACTGTTGAATAAATATAATTATGTTAGTGACGTATTTTGATTTATGCCGCTCACCATAATTTATGAGCAAGTTAGCTTAGATCTTTTATTGATAGGTACATTATTTTAAAACACAGTAAGTAAATAGGTACGTAGTCATAAATCAAAGAAGTGTATTTTATTCCTAACTTCTGGATTCAATAAATAGTTAAGTGGCAGTAAATTAAGATTAATATTTTGTCACCGTCTTCATTTCTCGCCAATTGGTGGAAAATATGATCGTAGCATCCCAAACCTTCGCTTTAATACGGATATTAAAATTTTCAGCTCATAAACCTTTTAATGCCGGTAATAAAGTGCCCCGCGTGTGATCGGACCCGATAACCAGATAATAATTATAAAATTAAATTACTGAAGCCTTTATTCACGCGTCAGACCCCACGGGGCGTCACTAAAATGTGTGAATACTCTGTGTGAATATTTCATTATTCGTAGAAATATGTGATTGAAACATCATTCGACCACATTATTTGGTAATGATTTTATTTTCACGATTTTGTTGAAATAAATGGAGAATTGAATAAAATAGAAATTCAGCTAGAAAATCAAACACCAGGCGTGATATACCTACGACCGTCACAAAACTTAGATATTTCTTTTCTATCATCTTCAATACGCCATCGATAGCGGATTGTTAAAACAACTTAAAGCACTTTTAGTGATAGTTTAAAAGACTGACGAAGAATACTTATTGGTAAAAGAAGCTTGTGAAAAAAAAATGCTGTAGACAAGCAAAGCTAATTAAGCGAACATGACTTCTAACCCAACTGAGACTAAGTAACTTTTTCACAGTTCCGTGATTATGATTTAATTTTGGTTACACAGTTATTAACGAAGATTTGCATTCAAATTGAAAAAGTAATATTAACATAACAAACAGTCGCTAGTCGGCTTGTTCCCTCACGCGACTGAATCCTAACTAATGACGTCACTTATTTATTTGGAGTGCTAAAAGTGAAGGAGCACGCACCAAATATTAATAAAGAAAAAATACGTTTTTACATCAAACTGTAGAGACTCACGTCCAGATTGATGACTGATGATCATGAATCCACGCTTAGTAGATTGATGGTGAATAATTCATTAGATTAATTTTATAAACGGGTACTTAGAGGTACACCTAAACATTGAATTTGATACAATAGTTTCAGGAATTTGAAATACAAAACGATAAATTTTGGCTTGTTCCATCATTTAGTAAAAATACTGTATCCAAGCAGGGACTGATTTTTCATTGTACGACTACCAAGTTTAATGTTTTCGATGACGTGTCATAGTATCCTAGTTTTAACTCCAATATTATTGTACCGCACTGCGCCTGTCGCGCGTGCTTTACAAATTCCTGAATTTGTAAATAGGATGATAGTGAAGTATCCTGCTTATATCCAAGCTTGAACGGAAATAAGCCGGAGTTCACATTAAGTAAACTTTATAAATTCGTATTAGCTGCTGGGCTGCTTTTAAACTGGCGCTGATACTCTTGTCCGAGGTGTGTCCGAGCCACTGACATGTCAGTCGATATCATTGAAGTGTCAGATCGGCTGTCTTGATAAAAATGCATGCAGATGTATGATATCACTACCTATATTATTTCAAAACTGTAAAAAAGCCAAAACCTTAAATCAAAGATAAGATAAACTAAATAATGCAGATCTACTAAATAAACGATTCTGATTCCGAAAATTGAGTTTGTCTGTTTGTTTGTTCGCAGATCACGCCTTACCTCCTGGACCAGTTTCAACGAAACTTATACCATTCGGAAGTTCTTTTTCCGGATTAAAACATAGGCTATATATTATTGAAATGAAAGACGTGGATTCTTAGATACAGCTTGAACTCTATAAACCAAAAGCAGCCATTTGCTTCGTGGTTCATCATACGAAGTCACGGGTATCAACTAGTATCAGATACAATTAATCAAATCTAAAACTAATATTATTTAGAAGTCTTCAAAGCAAATACAAACGTAGGGACGTTTTTAACCTTACCCGTCATAAGTATTTAATCTCGCTCTCCCAAGAAACATTGTCTTGTTTCTTGTTGAAATTTTGAAAGAGAAATCTCATTATTAAGTATCTTGTTTGTTTAGATTGCCTTTTGAATTTCTTCCACTTGTCATGTCGAGAATTGGTTGATGTTATCTTAAATTAAATTCCGAGGAATTATCATAAAGTACCTTAAGTACACAGTAACAAGAATCTGACGTGATGAGTTAAAATACTTCTAAAAATAGATAACTCAGAGTTTGTATAAAATTTTTCAGTACCTACTTACGTACCTATTTATTTTTAGAGCAATCGTTGCCCAAAACAATTAAAACCATCACACCCACACCCAAAGTCACAGTTAGGCAAAGCATTTTATACGTAAAAAACGCTATTTCATACCTAAATTAAATGACCAATACGTTCTCAGTGTAATGTTCTTCTGGTCAGATGACACCCGAGGGCAAAGGGCAAAATAATTTATCCCCGAAAGTCCGAGCGCCGTTTTTCACGAGATTTTGTCCATTTCGGCCTAATTTTGTCCGTAAATTGTCCGTTTCTTTGTTGTATTGTTATATGAATATCTATAGGGACCATAACAATGATATCTGGGGGTATTATTTAATTTGGCGCACAATGAGTGCGGCTTTATGAGAACTCTTTGTTGGCCACACTCTTTTGGAGTGCGGTGGACCACAGCTGAAGTAATATCATCTCTAGATTATTATGGATAAACAAAGTTTCTGAAAACGTCTCAAGGCACAATGGGTGAGTTATTGGATTTGTAGATGCTGGTTTGATATCCACTGGGAGTTTATCTCGCTCAAATCTATGTACGTTAGCCTATATTGACGAGAAACATACTTAAGTGGCTACAATCAAATGAGTCATAAATAGTGCACGCGATGCTGAGTCCACACACCGAAAATGGACCAAAACATCTGTAAAATACTGTTTATTTTTCAGAAATACTAGCTGAATTTGAAACAGTTTCAAAACAATCATAAATGTTTTAGAATTGGATACGGAGCCTGTGAGCCGTTGTTCAGACGCAGTGGCGCTTGAAATTGCGTGCGAATATTTCAAATGGAAATATTCAATTTTACCTACAATCTACCAGCTCTGTATAGGTGTTTACAGTCGGTTGGAACTTGGTAGCTTACGTCGAGCTATCGACTTGCAAAGTGCAAGTTTGAACCACTGAATAAATAGAACCAATATTCAAAGATATGCGCAGGAAAAAGGTGTTTGATATTGAACTGTAGTAAAACCAAACCAATCAATCGTTCTTTCTCTGTTATGGGCCGGGCTATGTCCAGCAGTGGACTTAAATAAATAAATAATAAATAAATAAATATTCACGGACACTTAACACAACGCCTTCTAGTCCCAAACTAAGCAAAGCTTGTACGATGGAAACTAGATGGCTGATAGAATACACACATACATTTTTTTTTTGTAAATACATACTTATAATACATAGAAACACCCAGACACAGAACAAACATCTATGTTTACAACACACAAATGTTTGTTCTCAGTGGGGATCGAACCCACGACCCACAGCACGGAAGGGTACTTCTATAGAGTGAATGAATGAATGAAGTCAGGTTGAGTGAGGATAATAATGGGTAGTACTTTACGCTAAAATGAGGAAAAACGCTGGTGTTATAGGCGCTTGGATCCATGCCAATAACAATGTACCTACGAGTAAGGAACAACATATGGGAGCCGCATTGCAATTTGATTTTGCGATGTGCATGGAAAATGAAAAAGAAACTGGACATTGTACGTGTAACAACCACTAATAAGTAGACATTTTGGTAGTCGAAGTCGAATAATTACTGTGTATCTGTCACTTTTGAAGACTGGAAATGACGCTTCTAGAGTTACTAATGCGTCAGTTTTTTTGAAATATTTTGGTAGAGTTTTTTTGGTAGTAAGATAATTAGGATGCAACTCTAATTTATAAACTAGCAAAAGCGGAATTGTTTCTACCTTTTAACTGTCTATCAATCGATTCAACAGATAGAATAACCATAACAAACAAAGCATTATTTCTAAGCCTGGAATATCAAAGAGACCATTAAGATGAGAGTGCCATGAGCAGCGAAACAAAACAGAAAGCTAAGTCCAAGGCTTCGATAAAAAACTGCTTTACGAAGTAGGCCGCCCCTAAAAAGGATTTATTAGTACATCTAAAAGGCCATGTATCCCAAATAGTTGTTTACCTCCAAAAAGGTCCGTAAGGTGGATTGAATATATTTTATGGTCTGTGAATTGTTTTTGCTACGGGTCAAACATTTGATGGGGGTCCGAAGGTGCCTTTTATGAGTGGTTTAAATGTTATAGAGTGTCGTAAAATCTGTTAGCTTTTCTGATAAACGTGTTCAAGTTACCTTTGCTGTCATCGTTACCTTAACTAAATTATACAGAATAGTTTGATTAGTAAAATAAAATTCGAACTCAAACTTTAGTTAGACATTTTGGAAATAATGTTAGTTTGGATTTTAACAAGAAATCAGAGTAATACTTATTCGTGTGAATCACTGCTCGGGAGTATTCGAGCATCTGTTGAAGTGTAACTTATAATTAAAAATCACCAATAAAAAATAAATAAAAAAAAAGTACTACAGATCATCTTTTGTCTTTGCTAGAGTAGAGTGACGTAGAATGAACCAGGGTTTAAAAATGGTAATTCGAGGTCTGACAAAACATCTAACCTGTCAGTATACTCGTCAGACTGTTATTTAAAAAATAATCATGAATAATGCAAAACTGTTTGAAATATTCAATGCTATAAATTCATTATGTGAGCTCAGCGTGTACTTTAACCCTTAATGTGTCTACCTACAGCCTGAATGAAACCCTAGGGTAGCTAGAAGAAGCCATAAAACTGTTAGTACCTAATTTAAAGTTACTTTATATCTTCTTTAGGATGAGCTAGTGAAATGCCCGTGACTTTGGTTGCATAGATATATTTTCTTCCAATCTTAACCTTCACAAAACGATAAACAACTTGTTTTATTTGATTTCTATTTTCAGAGTTTTAGTAGGTACGGGTTGAGTTTTAACTGTAAAAGTATTTTTGTAACTTTGTTTTTTTGGGCCCAGAATAAGAAACGGCCAGAGGCATACTTATTATGACCTAGGCACAGATCATTAATACTATACCTAGGTTTAAAAGTTGCATGACAGCGCATTAGACAAAAGGCAATCTTGATTATTGATAGTCTTTTGTTTTATATAAGTACTTGAAATAAGCAAGATTATCCATTCATTATTTAGACAGAAGCCATTAAAAGAAGAAGAACTAATATCTAATTCCAAAGGTTAATCATGATTGAGAAAGGGTCTGAACCTTCATCAGCTTAATTTTTATTAAAAACGTGATCTTAGATTAGATTAACGTAGACCCTTTTAGTCAATAATAGGTTATTTTGTTAAACTCTTTCATATTAAAAATTTACAGTGATTGGAATAAAATCTAATATTAATTGTGCTTACTGCTCAAGTGTTTAAGACTCTTTCTGTTAAAAAGTTTATTTTATGTGAGTACTTAAATTAATCTAAATTTTGTAAGAGTTACTTATTTCTACGCTATTTGATCAAATCCGAATCACACGTCTAATGTGATCTAACAGTGATCCAACTTTATCGTTACTTTCAGAAAAGTGATATCAATTAATTTTAACCGCAAAACTACAAAAGTCCTGCTGAATTCACGTCTTTTTCGAACAAAAACACGCAAAAAAATAGGCACGTAAACCCATTCCATAAAACGCTTTGAAACGATATTTCTCACGAACGCAGAAAGAATCGCAGTAAAGAGTATAAAACGTCTCAATTCTAGATTAAACAAGACTGTTATCATAAAATTACTCGAACTCCCTCGTGACTCGATCGTGATTCGATGGCAGCTCAATATCGGGACAACAATAAAATTTTATTAAAACGATTCAATATCACTGTATTCTCAAGCGAACTTTTTCTAACACCCGTATCTTTAAACAACTCAACTTAACTCATAGTGAAATCTTATCCTGGAAAACATTAAATGGTTCCCTCTATAGCCTTAAAGGTGTTTTGGAATTACAATTTCTCTTGTATTTTTTTGGTATTGTATTCATGTTTGTTACTCATTCATAAAGCTGGTATGTATCTACTTTAATGAATGAGTAACACAAGGCTCTACTTTTTCATCCTTGTTTTAATTTTGAGTGAGTTTGAATACGAGTAAGTGTCCATAAAAATCTATTGATATTTTTTTAAGTATTTTTTACAATGGAAAAGCGTGAGCCTAGATTATCATTACTTTAGTCTTTCTACTTTCTTGAAATACTTTCCTCTGTATTTATCCTGAATTCTGTATTACAGATCTGAATTAATCTATCATCATATGCTATATATCATCTAAAACATAAATGCAATGGCCTAGTCATTATTATAACGCATATTATTATGGGACATGGATGAAAAGTTACCCGTAACTTTATAAACCGATGCAGATTTTCACTTCGTCCGTGTTCCAGCTACAGTGTATTTTCACCTTAAAATTCACGTGAAACTTTCAGAGTTTCAGGCGAAGTAGGCTTTGATTTATGCGCATATGTTAATATATTTGGGTTGCGATATCCGAACTCTTGACTTTGTGAAACTTTTGGAGAGCTACAGCTATTCAGAGGTATAAGTACAGACTACAGGTATTGCGGGTAACTTATTCTGTTCGGGTTTTAGAATATACACGCGCGGGTAATAATGTTAATAGCTACCACAAAACTACCACCACACTATTACTAATACTAAACTCCCATTACGAAAAGCTAGTCTAGTCAGTCACCACGTGCTACACGTACTTATTATGCTATATTACCTAAACCTCATACAAACATACATTCCATACCCTCCATGTGACAGTGAGTTTCGAGTACTAAAAAGTAAAGTAAAGTCAGGTAACCATGGAATTATTTTGTCTTGATAATCGAACCTGATCCTCATGCGTCTCGATCGGGCAGTTTCTAAAAAAGTCTTAAAAAGTCTGTCATAAAAAAGCCGGTAGCAATTTGGTACTGTTTTCCTGATGAGTTTCTAAAAGTCACTTAGATTACGGCTTTCAAACGATTTTGAACTCTAAAACCGTCGTATTATTGCGTGTACAGGAGATAGTTCCGAATGCTCTCCGTAAAGTGGATGTAACAAGCAGGTAGTGCTAACAGGTTCCAAATCTCAGCACTAAAGCTCCAAATTCCGTGGATTTCTGCGAAAATCAGCCATAACTCAGGGGCTTAAACCCTGCATTCCTATGAAACTGTCTTTGTAACAGCTTCAACTGTAAGTGACATGAAGTGGATCAAGGTTACCGATATAGCTTTTAGAATTAACCGCCTGCGTAGCTGGAATAGATATGACATAATAAAAAAAGATCGCAGAAAAAAAATATCGATCCTACTAATATTATAAACGCGAAAGTTTGTGAGAATGTATATTTATTTATTTATTTATTCAATAGGCAACGCCAACAGCGCACATATTATAGTTTACAATACAATAATTACTTTTGAAAACATTATTCTATAAAATGTGTGTCAATTACAGGCATGCACAGCATTTGCAATAATAATATTATTATGACTACTACCGGACAAAAGCAAAAAGGATGCTTAAATTAAGTATTTACTATTAAATAAAAACTAAATGAACAAAAGAAGAAACAACAAAAAAAACTACTTCTATTATTATATATAGATATTAGATGTTTGTTACTCTTTCACGCAAAAACTACTTATCCGATTTGGATGAAACCTGGAATATATACTTATTGTCCGAGACCTGGATTAACACATAGGCTACTTTTTATCCCAGAAAATCAACGGGATCCAACGGGACGCGAACAAAGTCGCGGGCGGAAGCTAGTAGAAAATAAAGATTCTCGCATGGGAATTAGACGAATCCAAACTTAAGACGTTTACCTGATAGACCAACGCCTGTGGACTTGATCTGCGGCCATGACATTGAAAGATTTCTTTGAACTTAAAGTAAAATGCTTGATGCAAGTAATATTACGGCTGTAATACAACGGTCACTGCATCTCAGAAAGCCAGAGTTTAGAAGTAATTCCAGTAACGGCGTGAGTCACGAGTAAATCAGAGCGTACCAGTTTATCAGCGAGATTAGCTACCGGGGCCTTCACAACTTGCTCACCGCTGTAAAGGTACCTTTAAATGCTAAATTAAAGCGATAATAACGCGTTTCATCTTTATCATCATCATCAGATGAAGTACATTAGAGAAATAGGACTACTCTTTGGAAGATGGTCGAATTTGAAATAAGAAAATCTGTAAAAGAACCAAAAGTACTGATTGAACAAGTTAAAGTGGCAGTGGACTGGCCACATAGCTCACAGGACTAAAACCCGCCTACCGCTAAGGTTTTCAACCACGAACCGGAAAGCAAGGTGTAGAACAACCCTGATCTGATGAACAAACGAAGGAATTAAGTCGATGGATGGAATAGGCCTAAAAAAAAATCTCTACAATTCTGTGCAGTCCTATGTCCAGCAGTGGACTTCTACCAGACTGTTATGATAATGTTCTTCGCCTACTGCGCGTAGAATGTCGATTAAGCCTCGTAAAAAGTGAGTATTCCCAAAGTGTCACGCCGTACCAGTGATCGGGCCAAGTTACCGAGTTTGTCTCGAAAGGTATTTCGTTCCACTTTGTTTGGTCCCAGGAGAAGAAACTTAACCCAATAATATGACAAACTTGTTTATTGAAAATGGTCGATTACATAAACTTTCTTTTATGGGAAATAATGTGGATGAAGTTTTTTGCTAAATTATGTCGGGTTTATTACTTTCAGTTATTTTTTCGTAGATAAAAACTTTGAAATGGAAATTATTAGTAGGTATTAAGCAAACAATGTTTGCGTACAGAGCAGTAGAACGCTGACAATGACACGCATTGTATAGGTACAACGAGTTCTGCAATTTGCGATACGATTACATTTTATATGATACGAGCAAAACTGCGTGTTGGATCAGATTTTTGTATAAGAAATCATATTCGCCCCACCTGTGGGACGACCCAGTGGAGCGAACGGGAATAAAAGGTAAATGTACTTCATATTGTTCCAAATTATACACCGAAAATATGCGCGCCCTGACGCAGATGTAATCAAAACGAAAGTCAAAAGGTTTCGCCATGAAGCAAAATACAATATTTAATATTGAAAAACTCATGAACGGAAAAGGAAGGAATGTTGATAATAATTTATTCATAACGCCGACAGGGGTGTCAAACGAATTCCAAGCCTCCTCGATACTCAGATAAGAGTGAATAGAATCGATATCGATGATTTGTGTTACTGTGCCGCTGCTCTTTCAACTTTTATTGAGATGAAATCAGTTTTTAGGATATACCTGCTGTTAAAAATATTTCTAGTCAATGGTTACTTGGCACGTGTAGACGTTAGATTTATCATTAGCCACTTACAGCTATGACAGTGGTCTAGTTGCGGATTTATAGCTGTGCACGTAAAATAACATTAGCACTACACACACATACACTGTCTTTTTTATTAATTAGTTAATGCTGAATAATAATTACGTAATCAGCAAATCGACTGTACTAAAAGTATCGTAAATATGTGGTAGTTTATATTAAAGAATAATCGGTTGAATGCTCCAGGATTCAATTAGAAACTATAATGTAAAATTATCGATATTAGACAATAATAACCGATACACATCACTCGACTGCATGGGGAGTCAGCCGCCTCTCCATTGGCTAAGTTTCTGAAGAATGTTTTATGAATCAACCATCCGGGAGATTCGTATTTTAAACACAAAAATACAAAACCGTTTGAACGAGGAAACTCAAACCCAAAGCGACGTTTTATTCGGATTTATATGAATAACTTCTACAAAATTCTATGAAATAGTTTCAAGAGTGTATGTATGGGCCACGAATGATTTATAAAGTCGTCTTTAGTTTTCTCACTGTTTTGTATTCAACTTGGTTTGACATACTTTGGTATCATCATATTCTTAGCTCTCATATTTCCTTGCATGCATTGGTCTGTCAGTGAGTCAGAAAAGTACAGTACAAAAGTTTGACATTAACTCCTAAAGCCTTCTAAAGTAGCTCGGAGTCGTATTGTTTACAGAAACTCCCCAAAGTAGATCCACGGAATACCAGGTAGTCGGTAAAGAATATTTTCTGCTTGGACACAGATGATATACAAATAGTGCTTGAACAATTTCACTACAGCACTACCTAGTTCATCGAGCAGCGGTGTCACGGGGGATAAACGGAGAAATTAAAACAAAAGTCACCCATTTTTTTGGAGTTCTTGGGTTGTGCCCAGACAACCCTACTGTTTAGTTGGGTAACTCAGGCCCGTATTCTTATTTACTGCTCAAACGCAAGCACTGATTTGGACTCAAGCACAGATTTTTGTATGAGAATCTCAAATTTGAATACGAGGAATATGTCTATAACTTTATAACGTAAGAAAGTTTAGAACAATAACGAGCCATCTTTGCCACGTAGCAAGATTTTTTCACAGTTTCAGTCGTAATAACTGCGAATTACAGCTCATTTTGTATAAAAAACCCCATTTGAGTGACTCAATAACAAGAAGTGCAAAGTTTCAGAGTGTATGGAATACATTTCAATTTCGCACTGCGACGCGACGCCTGCGACTGTTCCTCGTGAGCTTAACTTTCCGGTAGGATTATTGTCAAAGTTGGACAACTGTCTGAAAACTCAATGCTTATAATTCCTTGTTATTGTGATTTGTGTGCGCATTAAGTTGTGCTCAATATTTATGAAGAAACATCATGGGCCATCTGTTTTTGTAAAGTTAATGCCAAATGCACAAGATATTATTTGCTCTGATATTCTAGGGGTGCCCAGTAGTAGATGGACGTCATAATTATTATGACTGAAATGTTAATAATGATGATGATGATAATAGCGGCAGTATTAAAATCAAGCTCGATTTCCAAGGGTGAAAATGTACTGGAATTCAATGATAGAGCATAATAATTTCTAAGCGATATTTCTCTTTAAATTTAACCTTTGTGGTCCTACCTTTTTAAAACACCGAAATTATAATGAGTATTTTTGGTGTAATATCTTCACTGAAAAACAAAGGCTCTTAATTTTGGTTCTGAGAGGAATACAGGACCTAGATCAAGCTGGAAAGCTTAATTGAGTCAGTGCAGTCAGATCCAGACTCATCTAATGAATATTAATCATCTGCTAATTTAAAGCTATGTAAATTATTACTTACTACGGGTTTTCGACCATAACTCGCATTTGAACTAGAACCTAAAACTACTTTTGCCTTTACGAATTCTTACCTCATAGAGTATGTCTCCAAGGCAGTGCTCTAGTACTGCATCCATCACTGTGTCTCATGTAAAAGTATCCATAATTCATTTATAGTTCATTTATGAAAAACAAGTTTTTACACGTCAATACAGTCCATACCCGTCAAATCGTACATAACGATGTTACTGAGTACTTGGTGGCAGAATAAGCTATAGTGGTTGTACCTAGTTAGCTGGGCTGGTATTAAAGAAGATAGGGAAGGCATTGCTTCTCTGGTAATTTTATCACAGCCTCGGTCATAGCTCACCTTTGCTTATTGATCGAGTAAGAACATACAAACTCGAGAGCAGGTGGTAGGAGCCCCGAGGACACTCCGCACCGACAATTTATATCAATTCATTACCCAAGCCACCATTAATTGTACCCTAGCGGTGTATTATTAAAATTATCTACGTAATTAAATTATTATTTTCGCGCCCAAACCCCGAAGGAGGCCGAATCTGATAAATACGCATCGCCAAATTAATTGATAAATCTGGTGGGGATTAATTTTCGGTTAACACAGAACAGGAAGAGCTTTGGGAACCAATTAAAATAGATTTCAACATGGATTCATTATATCAGTCTGAAAAATTATCCTACAATTTCCATAGATTTTCAGAAAGAACTTCTTAGAGGTTTCTCCTTCTACTGACTTCCGGCTATCTTTACAATGTTGTCCTTGTCGGTACTTTAAAGTCGTTGAGCGTTTAATCTTACCTATTTAATCGAGATCTTTTGAAAATATCGAATGGCCAGTCGTAATATTCAATCTACCTCTAGCAGCGATTTAAATATTTAGCCCTTAAAGAGGGTTGAGTATTAGGGTCGGATGGACGGAAGGTATTCAGAAGCATGTCTAAACCCTTGGCACTCACATCTGGGCATCATATTCAGTTGTTTAATATTTGGTCCAAATTCATTTTACAATGTCTAAAACCATCAAGCTGCAAGATAAACCCATCAAATGAAAATCCTCCCTCTAGAGTGTAGTTCCAGTCTCCGACCGCAGCAGATGTGTTTGCATTTTGCGCTCTGCAGTGTACACTTAGTGGTGCCGAAAAGCGTAGAATCTCTCTTCATCGCCAATGCTTGCGAGTACTTTTACACCCTCCAACACTTATTCTTAGAAAAACATTCTCAAGCTTAGATTTAAAAGTGAGATTTGGAAGCAGTTCTTATACGTCATGAATCTACTTAGACCTCCGCAAAATATTAGGTAAGTAATAAGAGGTTAGTAACCATACTGGATTACAGCAAGCTTATTTTCCAAACTATAACTGTTGTTTTAAAATCGTATCGGATACTATAAAGAGTGTCCGACACATCGTGATCCCAGCGGACTGTTTGGACAACTAATATTTGCAGTGTGCAAACGTCGTCTGCTGGCGCTGCGGCAACTGTTCGCAGCCGACTGACTATGAAAGCAGGAATCTCTACTACTCAACTATTTTAGCACACGTGAGCAACTATTTGAGTCAGCGACGACGAGCAAAGAAATGCTTTCACACTTTCAATTTGCATGAGTGGACGTTTTTATTACTCGTTCAGTAGGAAGGTATTTTCTATATTCTAAATAACAGCTACTGGAGATTAAAACTTTTAAGGCTGATATTTTGTAGCGGTGTTTATTTCACCATCTCATGATTACGCTATCCATCAGAAATATATGCATCTCTACTTTAGACTAGTTAAAAACAAAGATGTAGTCACTCAGAGATGGTGATATAAACCGGCTTTTGCTACAAAAATCCCCAAAATATTTACCTCATAAAGTTTTATGTCGCAACTAAAGCAGAGTATAAATAATACTGCGTTGTGTTAATTAAAACATAATTGAAAAGTAAATAACAGATGTACAACAATGGATTATTCATGGTCCGACTTCTGAATTATTCATTAAATGAACTGTTTTACTAATACTGGTTTAAACATTGCGATAAACTCCGGATTTGCATAAATATTGATAGTATTTTATATGAGTCAATTAAAATAATAAAGTACAGAAGTGAAACTAGAAACATTGTGCAAAATGTTTGTGCAGGAAGTTATATTACTTTATAGTAAAATTATTTTATTCAGTTTAATATTACATATCAAACATTGCGAACTTAATTCAGAGTAACTGCTTCCAACCAAACAAATCTGACATAGTACAACTGGTACTAAGCAGTATTGCAATGACAACCGAACCATAATACCAAACTAATCTTTTAGTCAAAGATCTTATGGGAGATGGTTGACATTTCTTACTTATTATGCTTCGATATTTTGGTCTCTAAGATCATAGATTGTTATTTCTAAACTACCTTTTTTACACTCTGTGTAATGTACATAGCTAAGGTGACAAAAATGAAGTGAACGAGAATTGTTCATCTTTATAGTTTTGTTCTATAATTTCTTCGATAATGGTAGTTATTTAAGGGACGTCGATCACTTATTATATCTCTACTATGGATGGATCTGCACCTCGGTCGAATTCCCGCACGTCCACACCTCATAATATAATTTGGTTTGGTATTCACGGAACTTTTTCATAAAGTCGGATTAGTTGTGGCGTAGTGCCGCCTTCTGATATAGTACGAGTAATCCAGTAGGTGGGTTATAGCGGATTCGTACCTTCTATTGTTATGCAAATCATATACCCACCCACGCTCGGACCACACGGTTATTGACCGACTTAGAGTATCAATGTGGAAACGGAATTTCAACTAAAAGATACAGTACCTATGTTTAGGTATTTTATGGATCCCATTTGCTTGTTCAATTATTTATTCTCATATAGAAAAATTTCTACGTCACTCTGTTTCTATGTAAATAACTTTGATTTAGAGGTTCTCCTTCTGAATCAAACTGCACTGTGTAAATGTCGACCTAATGCGAATACGTGGGAACTTGCAAATTAAAGTGTACGACTTGCAAGAATAAGAATTCATGGCGCGGACTCGGATTCTGGATATTGGCCCTTAATATTTATTATTACAGCATTTTATGTGACGTCATTAGTGTAGTCGGTAGTAGAATTGTGTGGAATGTGATCCCGGGGTTCCGTCAGTACTAGGGCGGGCCGAGTACGATGGTGGTAAAACACGTTGCATTATTCTATTTTCATGCACAAACGAAAGTAATTTTTATTTAAAATCGTAACCTTCCTTTTTGTTTTGCCGCAGTAGGGTAAAAAGTGAATTTACGCGAATCTAAGCTTCTCTGTTGGTTGACGCCGCACACAGATGTTCGTCTAACAAATAATTCGTTCTCGATGCCTATCGCTAGTAATAGTACACAAACACCCCAACACATTAATTACTCGGCAGACCACATCCATTCGCCGTTGTTATGCCAACTCCGTACATGATCATCATTGATTTGTGACCATTACGCGCTGAGCAACAAGTACAGCCTTCATACCTAATACTCTCAGAATATTAAACTCTCTAATATTATCTAAGCTATTACCTACTATGATCTTACTATTATTGATTATTATTATTGATTATTATTAAATGCATTGTTATAGGCAGAAGTTACTACTTAACATCAGGTGAGCTATCAGATTTTAATGATAAGAGTATTTCATTACTCTTATCAATAAAATCTAAACATACAAAAGTTGCATTTTTTTAAACCCTAGTGAACAGGATTTATAGAAGGAAAATAGGGTCAGATCCAGATTGAAGAAATGTCATCTTGGCCTGGCTACTAGGCATAACAGTGCATAAGTTCTATCAAACTTTATTGGCTAGATTACGTCATCAGATCGATCTGGATAAAACAAAGTTAAGATGGACCTAAAGCTGTTATCATTTAGCTGACACATCAGAAAAGTTGAAGTACAAGGAAAACCAGGAAGTTTATGCAGACAAAGTCGCTAGTAACAGCCATTTAGTAAGGAATATAACTGAGTTAAAAATATTTCAATGCGGTGTCGGAATATTTGTGCGTGTAAAATACACGTAAAAATGGTTCGAGAAAATGTTAAAAACTTTTAAAAGCTGGAACATTTTATTTTAAAATTTAATTTAAGAATTTATCAATAATTTTATTTCATTTAATTTCGCAGGTTTTTTGCCATCGAATATTTTGAATCAGTATTTTTTTATATATTTTTGATCGTAGTCATGGATTTTTAAAAAAAGGTGTTTTAAAGATTTAAGTGACTTAAAAATTTACCATAGATATGAGGATATTCATCAGCTCTGAAACCCAATTTTCTCAACGATAAACCCAGAAAAGAATCACAGGCATAATTGCAGTTTGAAACATTTGGTTCATCTCATTGTATTGTTTTAGCTGGAATTTTAATTGTAAAATAATTTACCTGTCTTTGGGCTGATTCCCAAAAGACTAAGCCAATAAAATTGAGATAAATTAAATAAAGCTGTCCCTATCCATACAGAATACTCATAGGTACTTTACTTTTGTATTATTTTGACAACTTCTCTACCGCGGTGACTGCACGACTGAGATTTAGGAGAGTTTGTTTGAAATGTAGAGCAGGTGCCCACTCAAAGTCAAAGCTATTTTCGAGGAATTTAAGAATCCTCGCTTTACAAGTACTTTACATTTTCAAAGAGACGACACACAAAGCACTTCTTAATTCGAGTATGTACCAAATACCACCCTCATACATCATATTAATAAATAGCTTCGCCATAAAAGCTCCCCTCCTAATATTTCTAAAGAAAATAATATATCAACGGTTTCCTAAACGTATTTCTCTGATAGGCAATTGTTCGGAACGGCTGATCTACATAAAATGATTGCGCGAATCCAAGGGGTCCTCAGGGGGGTCAGCAACAAGAAATGTGAAAATCGTGAACATAACGAAACGGTGCCATATCCGATTTACATCGCGCGGCGTCGCGGTAATGCTCCTCGGTCGACCTGTCATAGCTACGCAGTGTAACTCAAATATGCTACTGCTATGATACGATTGAGATTGTCATATTTCTCAGGACTCTTATTCCCCATAATATGAATTCTTGTGACAATTTATGGAAACTTGTTTCATTCGATACGTTTCGCGTTTCTGGAGTTATTGGAGTCATTATTTCATTTCAGTTATTATTAGTATAATAGTTGTGTTTTTTGTAAAGATCTAGGCATGATCTCTGTAGGGTGGTTAATAAAAAATGTAACTTTGAACTTGATTCAAACTCACAATTGACATTCACCAAGACTCGAGCCAAGATTAGACAATTTTCAATAAAAATCTGTCAAAAAAACCCACTCTGGAATCTGAGTTTTTTTTTCAAACAAAGCCAAGTCTTTGGATTTAGTGTTCTGTGGTTGAGACCAACATGAGATAAAAGGAAGATTGTTGCAAAATGCGAACGATAGCGGAGACAGCCGGTAACAATGTATCTGACAACTTGTCACGTACATACATACACCGGCAGCTTGCGTTTTATTGGCATTTGTAGATGACACTCTACACGTTTATTATGATTTGAAACGTATCTGTTTAGAAAACATCTTAGAAAACTGCTAAAAAGCAAGCTATGGCTGCTTGTACGTAGAATGTTTGTACAGAAGGTTTTCTTAGGATTACTTATTAACTTTGCCTACAGTCTACCTACACAATGATCCATAACTATACTATAGGTAGGTATAAAATAATATTACCTAATTGGTACAAAATACGCTTTTCAAAAGACACAGTTAGCGGACTTGTACAAAAATGAGCTTTAAGGAAAGAGGTCTCATTCGGCTGACCTATGAAAGTAGACACATCGTCGTGCATTTAGAACAGGTAAAAAGACATTGTGCCATGCCATCCAATTCACGGCAGCGCTCAGATGCAACACTGGTCACCTGGAAAAAGTGATAACCACACTAAATATTGATCAGGTAGTCGATGCGGGCTGGTTGTACGACTAAAATTTAGCAGTTCAATGTTGAAATCCTTATCAGATAACTTTACAAAGTAAGTAATCGAATAGACCAAATTCTCCCCACGGCCTTACCGCAAATCGCGTAGTTCAGCCTTTCGAGTTTGCGACGTAAATAGTGAATTCAGGAACACGACTAAATTGTTCGTATTCGCGACAAAGCCGGCGCTGTACGAGGCAATAACGTAAATAAAAGCCACTCTCGGTTTCGGGTACAGTCGGTGACACAAGCTGTTTGAGGTAATACATTCGTCTTACGTCATCCCGCCCTTGTCGGGTGGCCGCCGCGGCGCGACTTGTTTTTTTCTTACAACTTCCTCTTTCAGCTGTCGTCCCTCCACCACACACTTATTTCATGGAGAGGTTGTCTTATTATTTTATGAGTAACATAAGATCCTGATAAGAACAGAGGGATGCTGAAGACGCTACTATTTCAATGACAAAAACTTATGTTATTTTCTGTATTCTAATTTCTAAGTTAAAAATTATCACAATCACAGAAAAGCATGCAACTTAGGCGCTAGTTTCTACCACGAACAAAACCTATTGAATAGCCCAAATGGCTTCTGTTGAAGACAGTACATTGTACATCCGAATAGGCATGTTCATTACCATGATGAGAAAACTTGGGTGGTTACACACTCCAACTGCTGATGGTACGGCCATGTCGCTGCTATATTTGGGAAGTTGAGGCTTCACGGCGGATGTCTCGACACAAATAATATTACTTAGGTTTATCCTTCAAGCCTGGATAATCATTGTGTAAAAAATATTTGAAGTGGAGTTTATCGTTTCAGATTTTTTATTCAGTGTACTTTTAGATAGGGCTTTTAAGACGAATCTCTTGGGACAAAAGTATTGACTAGTATCATCATCATCATAATCATCATCATCAATATATATAAAACTCTTTTGAAGCTGACAGAGAATCAACGCACAGCCTGAACTATAAGTCCTAGAGGTATGAAATTTGGAGGGTAGTATCCTTATGTAGTGTAGGGGTGCACTAAGAAAGGAATTTTGAAAAGTCGCACCCTAAAGGGTCTAGAACGCGAGCAACGCCGCGGGCGACGGCTAGTTAAATATGCTATAATGGGAATACAAGTTTTTTAGTATCTATTTGTTTGACTACTGCAGTTGACCTATTTTATTCGACTCTCTAGTCAGTAACGGTCATGATCTTCCTGTATTATTTTCTTTTATACCAGGGGTCTGCAGTAACCACATGAAACCCTCATTTAAACCCATTCAAGTCCCGAAATACGAGTAGGCTGCAGAGTAATACGCTCTTCCGTCTAATAATTACAATCCAGTACACTTCCCACAAACCGCCTTCGTTCTGGGTCCCTTACTACGGGAGCTAGCACGACCTTTTCAAAATCTTAATTTTTTTTCACCTCCGTGACACAATATCTTGACAATTGGTAGTGCTATAGAAAAATTGTCTTTCTGATGACACTATTATTGTCAAAAAATGGTGGTCCATGGTCCATTCATAAAAGTTATACTCGTAGTTTTGGTAATTTTCCATTTTGACTCTACTGTTATTCAAAACAAAAGTTACTTACCTATAAAACTAGGAAGGTTAGACCAATGGTTTAACAACTCGATGGTGTAAGTAACTGATGCTAAGGGTGGTGTTTGCCCACCTCGAGCTGGAGCTGGACAAAGCGATTACCGTCCAATCTCAACTGAACCCTTCAGTAATTGTTTTCGCATTCAACAAAATGAAACCGCCCGCTAATCTGCGATTTGCCAACGCTACCGACTCGGGTTTTACGAGTATAGCTAACATATAAAAGGATGTTTTTAAATTTAATATAAGTACTTACTAATGCAGAAGAGCTTTTAGTAAAAGAGTTTGCCCGGGCGTGTTGCCTAAACAAAAGGCAGTTACCCTTTATTATACTTATCACCTTTACTGCTCATTGCACTGTCTGTTTTTTGTTATTTCATGTACTTATGTAATTTCTCTTTGTGTACAATAAAGTGTTTAACTATCTATCTTTACATTTCAAAGCTTTGGGATAAAATAGTTTTAAAAATTTGTCTAAGTGATGTTACAATTTGGAACTAAATAGAAGAATGTTAAAAAAAAAGTCGACATTTTAGTGAACTACATACCACTAGCAGTGGGAGCCTCATCGCCCAGTGCTCTTACATCTGCCTATCCTCACACTTGTAAGTAGAGTACCCATCGTTTTCATCTTACAGAGATGTGAGTTTTAAAGTCAGGTATAAAAATATAGTCAGTAAGTATAGCTTACCAAAATACAAACCATGTTGAATTTTGTGTACAAATTCATTTATTTATCAAAGGAACATTTGTACGCAAACCCTTTAGCGTATTGCGAAAAGATAACACAAGCAGTGAAATTGTAGTTTACAATCGAAAACAGCGTATTTTGTATAAAAAAAACCCATTCGCTCGTAAAAGCTGTTTGCGGACCGAAACAAGCAATATAAACATTTTAATTACAAATATATTCAATTTTAAATATTCAGTTTTACAGGGCCGGGGCCCATTGGAGATAATTAATTTATATTACGTGCCCTTTCGTAACAAAGCAGGGGTATGTCACTCTTAATTCAATTTTAATGAAAGTAGACTTTATTTTTCTTCCATTTAGTGTTCAAATTACGGTGAAAAAAAAACTGTAAAAAATCACCTAACATTCAAACAGTAAAGAAGTAGGCACTTGCATAGATCATTTCTACTACTATTGGCCAGCGACACCTGGTTTTCAACATTTTTAAACAATTCGTAGGCGTTCAACATCGTCGCGTTTAGTTAAAATGATAATTAAATAAATATTCACGGACACTTAACACCACGCCTTCTAGTCCCAAACTAAGCAAAGCTTGTACGATGGAAACTAGATGGCATGAATTGACAGTCTTTAGCCACTATAAATACACGAAGCTACAAACTAACATGCGAGTAGGTGTAGAAGATCTAAAGGTGGAAATGCTACAGTGCATTGTTACAGTGCTATTCTGTGGCAGACCGGTGATAAAACGTATTCTAAGCGTACCGAGCGGCTGTCTCGTTTTTATGTCCCAGCCGGGCCGTGCCGTGGAAACGTGGATCATTCATTCATTTGTCAAGCCTTTTCCACTGACTGCCGAATACTGCTGATGCAGGGTTACTGCTGTCTGGGGGCGTTAGTAACGCCAAAAGGGCCATTTTATATTTATTGGTTTTTAATTTGACTACCCTTCAGAACAGCTCCATGTATGCTTTACCTATAGCTTAGGGGAAAATCACGGTGGTTTTATTTAGCCGGAAAACTCTTTCACAAAGATTTCTAATATTACCAGCAACGTCGTGTTATTTGTATGAATTTTAAATAACCGAATATCAGTAGGTAGAAATTATATGACTCTTCCGGATTTTGAAGTAACTGCAAATTAAACCTAGCTATCAACTCATTTTATCACACCATTAGCCAGCAACGTATAAATTCGCCAGGTGCGCTACTAAATGCACGTTACAAGCACATCCAAGAATGTTATAGTGTCGTAACTCCCCGCTGTACGGAGCGTGTAAACCACGCTTACCAGACGGCAGGATAATTCATTCATGTGAATAGAGCCTTAAATCATCGTAGCCGCGGTGCTACGTGCGTAGCTCGTAGATCCTACTCGTAGCACTTACCTCTACGGAAGGCAGCGTAAATCAAACATCTTAGCTACGTACAGCCTTGGCTTACTGCCGTGAATTTCAGGTTTAGGTCGTAAAGTAAGATACAGGCGAGATACAACTTGAAATATTCTGAGAGAAATGCTTGTGATCTAACAGAATTTGAAATTGGGTTAAAAAAATAATTCTGTTTTGATGATGGTCGATGAAATAAAATTAAAAGTGAGTTTGGGCTATTAACATACTATTTTTGAAGAATAACTTTACATCATCAAAGATGTTTCCTTAAGTAGTCCAAATTCTTGTCTTCCATCTAAATAAGGGATATTTACCGCCGTGTAAATTGTGAGTACAAAGCGGCAAATGTTTGTATAATGTTGTTTATACCGGGTGAACGAGCAAACGTAATAAAACATAGACCTTTTCATAGAGTCATAAACACCCCTTTATACCGTGTATGGTAGAAAAATTGTGTTTTTCTTCTTCTAAGAACACAAACACATCGTCGTTTTATAAACGTTTTATATTACGTTAAACGTAATATTTAACGGATCCAACCTCTCCAAGTTAACATTCTTGGTCAGCAGTTGGTAGTATTTTTTTTATATCTGTTTTGGCATAATATTGTGATCGCCACTCGTGTTCGTGTAGAGGTTGGCTCAAGTAGTGGGTTCATATTTCACCACTAAACCCTGCAGCTGCTAGAAACTTCCAGGTGAATCCAAAAGTTTCCAGCCATCAATCCTCATAACTCCAATCAAGATGATTGTACCATCTGGCGGGTAAATCCCGGGAACCTCCGGCTCTAATCTCACCTCCAATATTAATTCCATAGAAATCTGTCTACCAAGTTGTAAATCTACCTTATGGTATTACCTTACAACCTTATGGTATTACCTTACAACCTGGCTGGGTTGGTACACCCAGCCAGGGTCTACTATGAGATTTCATTAGCTCGATAGTTACGGTATTAAGAAGCCGAAGAAGCGATGGCGTGACGATCTCGACACATTCCACAGAGCCTGGTGGGAGGCAGTCGGTGATCGTAAGAACTGGAGGGATATGGGGTTGACCTTGCCCAGCAGTGGGAAAGTATGGGTTGATACAAAAAATTGTATTACGAAATAGGTAAGTCCTGTGTGGAGCGTTGGATTTGCCTAAGTACCTTACCTAGATAGATTATTAATTATATTAAATTTAAACCGTGAAAATAGTTCAATTGCTTTCTTTTACGTTGTTCTAAAAACGTAAGGGTTTTTTTCTTTATTTTGAGACAATAAGTCTCAAAATCCTTTTTGTTGGGTAAAAAAGTTCCAACAATAATTTTGCTCCGAACTATATTTTGTACTAGAGGCTTTCGAGTAGGTATAGATTATGCAAACTTATGGTAATCTCACTAAACGTAGGTTAAATACAGGGAGGGATGCAATCTTAGGGGTGATTTATCACTGGCTTTCTAAGATAAAGCCGAGGATTTTACAATATGAAAATGCGGAAGAAAATTTAAAAACTCCCCCTATACTTTATGAAAAGTGATTTCTAATTATATTCAAATAACTTCTAGTTAACAAGCGTATTTGTTTTATAACATTATCAAAATCAATCTAAAACTTTTCTATGAAGTCCACGAACTGGAAAATGCAGCGTAGGAGCCCAAACCAAGACATCAAGTAACTCTTGTAAAAGATTTCATCCGGAGAAATAGGTTTTACTACTATGTTTGCTGAATGTAAGGTTTCTGGTAATATAACTATAGGCAGAGGTAACCGATTAACATCAGGTGTGTTATCTACTTATTCCATCACTTTCATAAAAAAGTAATTTGTTTTTTAGACCGGTAAGTGACGTTTACCAGTAAATCCGAGTTGTTGGTATAATGAGTTCAGTAAGTACGGGTGTCACGGGTTGATTCATGCCGCAGAGCCCGTGCGCCTATAAACAAGGCCGTAACCGGCGCATTTGAATGAAATGGGCCGTTTTGTGCCCTTGCGGCTCGAGACATGCCTCGGAATTGAGTGCTACTTTTCGACGAGACATTCCTGTAGAAAGACGTTGATTTTTTTCGTTGATTTGTTTATGTTTGCCGCTGTAGCTATTTCTGCAATTTTGGCACTCTTCTCGGTTATTTTCGAGTCAAAAATAATTAGGATTATTATTTACCTATAATAATATGCATAGTATTTTGAATTTGTTCATATTTTTTATCATCTCACGAAAATATTGCGTTTGAAGAATGATTTTATTTCAAAAACAATATTACACATTAATTATTATTTATTAGCAGTTGTCTTGTATTTATGTAATTTGGTTCCATTCATCAGGTTGTAAGCTCGCTGCCTGATTCGTCACTTGACGCTTCAACCCACGTCTCATCCATCGACTGTTTCATTTGTAACAACCCTCCCCTCAATTATTCAAAAAGCCATTCCGAAAACCCAAAACAGCAAAATACGAAATACAACGTTACAACAATTCGTGCTAATTGCATTACGGACGCGAAACTCCTGAATTTTCGCTGACTTTTTGCGTTAAATTTATTTTTTTCTTGTCACTTGTTTACTGAACATTTTCATTTAAATTCAGCTGACTCGAATATAATCTTTGTAATGGAGGTTTTGCATGGTTTGGGGCAAATGGTAGTGCTTCAGTTAGTACAATTTAATTCTCAGCGTATTTTGATGTACACTCAATGCCAAACAATTTATTTTTTTGTTTTTTTTAACCCATTAATTCAGCGCTTTACTGACAGCTTCCCGTCAGACTATGGAAGTGCTAACTCTCAGGTGTGACGGTGACGGTGATCAAAAATATGACCGCACAGACCGTAACATAGTTTAACATTGTAAGAGCTATTTAACATTTGTTAAGAATTCAATATACTTACCTTAGCACTGGTAATTAACAAAAAGCTTCGTCCGTCACGGCGCGGCCGCCAAATAAATGAATGTAGGATTGAAAGGCTGTGATTAAAACTGTAGTGTCAATAGTTCTGTTAAATCCAGTATTTCAACTACATCATCTGGGTGTACCGACACTTTTTGGACATCATAAAAAGTTACGCAACTTTCAAAATCGAGTTGGATGTGCGAGTCATCTTTACAAAGCAAAGAAAGTTTTGAGCGTCAGGGCTAATTAATACTACAGACCAAATCTATTTCTTATTTTCCATTACGTACAATATTATAGTTGTGACAACCATTTTATCAAGTCACCCTATCCTTTGAAAGCTTTTGAAAGAGTCTCAATTATTACGCCTGTGTAGTCTACGACTCTAGGGTTATCAAAGCATGAACTCTTTAACCGAGCCCGCAGTTTTTTTTTAACTTTTTATCAAATTTGATATACTGCTTGCTCACACCTGCGTGGTATGCTAACGAGAGAGCTTGTGGACACTTCCGCCCCAATTAAACGCAGCCTTTTACACTGAGCTATCTGTGAATCGAAGCGTATTGCGGTAAGCGCTTCAATACTCCCCATTCAATTTATAGCCTCATGTAAAAAACCTTTACAGGATCGCAGTATGTAGATTTTTTTTTTTAATTTTAAATTCTACTGGTACTTTGTTCGAATGCTAAAATCCGTGAATTTATTTATTTTTCGTATTTAATTTGCACATTGCGTGTTGAACACTTCTACAGTAGCTTCAACTTTATTTCCATTTTCTTATGAAATAAACTCGTATTCACAGCAACAATTGTTAATTTTATCATTACCAGCACAAAGTAGATAGCACGGCACATTATTACGGTCGGAATCATAAACATAACTACTGATTTGTGTACTAGAAACAATAGCCACGCCGTTTTGGCAACAAAAAGGCTTTTACGATGCGAAACACAATCATGCCACTGACCAGAAACAAACGATTCTGAATCTTAGCTACGAGAGAATAGGGGACGAAGGAATGCATGGTTGATTTTGTGCTACATTAGTTGTCAGAGCAATGATATTGCGCCGGCTATGCATCATACTGATGTATGATATAATGAGGATAGGAATTTACTGACATAAAAAGGCCTAAAGACAGTATTTGGGGCAAACGTAATTTGGTTCTAAAGCATGTGTTACGTTACGGCGGACGTGATGAAGACCTCATTTTTACGGTTAATGCTGGTTTCCGTAATAGCTTGGTATGCAACGCAGCTGTTACATAACAATCTTGACGTTACACATTAAATAAAGAAAAAAACATTTTTTCATGAGAAATACTTGTGCATGACTAGTACTGCGAGTAGGTACATAGTTTTTCAGGCATGCATATAGCCTTCGTATCTACCAAAGCTATATTCAAACTTAATTTTTTATGAATTTTTTTTTAATTCTTGTTTTTGTATTAAAAATCTACAGCTAAAATCGCTTCCCATTCGTCCCACCGATGGGACGAACAAGAACTAATGTATAAAACGCAATGCCAAATCGAATGTGTTCTGTAAGGCTGAAAATGTCGACCGCTATCTCACAAGCGCCATAATAGCATAAACAAGGGAGTTATGAGCCAAGGGATAGATTAAAGGCGTAATCTCCACGACGTGCTCATTATTTCGCCACTCAGTTTATGATTTATTGGGGATAAACTGTAACGATGAAAAAGACCCACCATTTTGAAGAGCGGACAGGATGTTAGACCTTCTGACACTTAGTCTGAGATAGCCTGTGACTCGGTGGAATTCATAAATTGTTTAAATTCATTGCCACTTTGAAATAAGTATCTACTTTTCAAGTGCTGTTAGACTGGACTACACGAGCTAAAATTATACACCTACCTATGTAAAAAGGCCAACTAGGCGGTAAGCAGATGACATAACGTCTATAGCCAGAGAAGATTGGATTAAAGTAGGAAAGAATAGAGAGACATGGAAGCAGCTAGAGGAGGCCTTCACTCAAGGAGAGGTCCTTAATTGAAGAAGCACTACCTAGTTACATATTCAAAAACCTAATGCCACTAAATTAATTTTTTTACCTACTTTTACTTTTGCACGCAATGTTATTTAGAAATATACGGCTTTTTATTTTATTTTATTTATGTAAAAAGTTAGTCGCTGTCTCCTGTGTCTTTCAATTCAATTCGTTTCGCAGGTTAGCTAACACTGTAACATTGGTTTGGATATCAGTGAGCCTAGTTTTTCTAGGGATCCCCTCGTTCCGGATTCTATCACGTAGTTAAACCTTCAGCGACATAATACCGTTGTATTACGAATCGAAATAACCCTGCACCTGCCCGAAAAAAACTTTCCCATTGCGAGTGAAAATTAAACCCTTTTTCCATCCGCAGTCGTCATGTCGCCCTCGGGATTCGAAACGATCCTATTTGCACTCGCCAAAACCGTATTCAAGTAATTTTATTTGCCTGTGATGGCATGAGGCTACCAATTTAGTGGCGCTTAGAATTACATGGCATGCGACGGAACTGCCTGCATCAAGTATTCATCGGGCCAGTTGACCTATATCTCTCTGTCTTTTCACATTCACGCGGTCTCTTGTTTCACTCTTCTCTCGTTTCGAGGGTTTTTGAAGACGGCCCATTGTAACAGCCTATTTGCATACACTTTGTGGGGTCGAATAGCGAGTAGCGATCCCTCGCTTCTTCAGTGTGATGTGTGAAAAGTAGTATTCACTGGACTACAGCGATGGGCGTTGTGAGAGAGAGAGAGAGAGAGAGAGAGAATGTGAGTGGTCCATTACTCGACAACGCTAGTAGAAGAACTATAGCTATGATATAGATTATAATTCTCGTAGATGCCTGCACCACGAAACTAAGCCAGCTAAACCACACAGCAGGATATTGCTGCTGTGTGTTTTACTGTCTCGTTACTCCTCGAAAAATGTGAGCTCAAAAAGTCACTAAGTATTTTTGTATGCCGTTTGAGCGGCAGCTGGGTGCATGTAGAACGGCTTATGCTGCCGAAACGCCCATACCAGCAATTTTTTCGCGAGAAATATTTGCTAGAAAATTCCACGGCTTTTTCCTAAAAAAAAACTAACAGTGGCTTTTTACGTATTCAGTCAGTCCCATAAATTTCTACGTGAGTGCGTTTTGAGAGCCGCAAGCAAAACTTTTCATTTCGACTAAATTGTTAGAGCGTCGAGTATTTTACCAATAAACAAAATATCACAAATTATTTCGTAAAAAATCAACACCCTTGGAAATGTTCCGGCAATTATAATAATGATTGTAATTTCAGATGAATAAGCATCACAACGGTTTCAATATCCGTCTTGGAGCGTTCAGGATGCGTGATCAAACACCAATTTGCTGAAGGAAATAGAATACTCCAGAACGTTTGAATTACGCCATGTTTGTATGACAACACCATTATTATTATAATTGCTCATTAAAAAAAACCAGTAAACTAAGGGCTTACACGCACGAGTCCCTTTCGATCTCATGACACACTAAAAATGGCTCATCAGAGATCTATTATTTATAGATGAGATACGAATATAAAAATGGATTTGCTTTACCTAGTCTTCATACGTATCGAATTAAATCGATCATTGGAAAATATTCGTACTTTTATGATTTCCTCTTCATCTATCAGCATTATTGATCAGTTCAGCAACCACTGTGGCCGTCAGAAAACAACTACCTTGTTTTAAGAACGTAGAATAATACCTGGCTGTCTTGTTTACGAAAGAAAGTGTATAAACCCAAGAATGATGAAAGAATAATGTTGTCTCTGAGGGCTGCGTAAATATTTGAAGGGCATTATACGGGACCGAGGACCCACTCGACTGAAGACACCAAATATAATGGTACCTTCAAAATAACTTGTCTTTTATTTAAAAGTACCTAGGTCTTATATTATTCTTAAAACGTTATGTAAAGTTTGATCGACAAAGCTATTTTATTCCACATAATGTTTGATATTATTAGCAGGTTTTCATTCGGTGTTTTCTTTCATTGGATTGTTTTGATCCGCTTTACACTTGAATGCTTGTTGCTTAACTCAAGGTACGGACAGATTATTTGCTGAGTACCAAATGCTTTTAAGAGTTCCTCTTAGATACATCTATGTACCGGAATCTGTGATGCACTTACAAAAGCTTTGGAAACACACAAAACTGAACTAAGCAATCTGTTGGTTGTAAATTGCTGACCCGTGAGAGAATCTCATTGTTTTGGGATTTTCGAGTCAGTTGGTACAGCTTTTAGGAGATTGCACGCTTTAGATTGGATTCACGCTAAAAAAAGAGCCATTGATCAAAATAATAGCATTTATTTACAAATTTTTTGAGAGCAACCGGCGCCGTTTTTCTCAATTGCTTTACCAAATATATCACATTTACAAGTATATCACCTGCTTTACCAAATTGGTATAACAAAATGCATTGTTGTTGGACAGAGAAAAGCACACGATAAATCAGGTGCGCAATTTCTTTCCTTCAGAACTAATCTTCATTAAAAAATTGTCCATCAGTTCCAGTATGATCAGACATATCGTGGCAGGCATCATAACATCGCAAATACATCTCCTGTAACTCATACCTACTCATAATGTTCTGTTCATACTCATAATGTTCATAATTCATTCTTTCGATGTATTAACTTCTGCACTGTTCACCTTTTTCTTATCCAGCTCCATTTCAATTTCCTCGACACTCTTCCCCTTGGTCTCCGGCAGCCAGATCAGAACCAAACACACGCCAAGGAAGTTTAACACGGCAAAGCAGAGGAACGAGACGTGAGGACCGAAGTTGTTTGTGATTGGCCCAAAGGCGAGCAGTTGGACGAATGAAAAGAACCAACCTAGGGTTACCAACACACCCATTACTTTGGCACGGATCTGGAAAAAGAATGTCATTTAATTCTCCCAGAACGTAAACTCCCCGTAAACATTAAGGGGTCTTACTTATGACGCCCTCTCAAGCGTCTCTCAAGAGTTGAGAGACGTATAAGCAAATGATTAAGAAAAAAATTACCTATGAATCCCTCTCAACGTTGAGAAGCGACTAAGTAGATGTCAAAACTAAACACTGCGGCGACCTAGGCAAGAGCGTGTTGAGAGGCAAAATGGTGGGTGAAAATGGTTACGGTCCACATCAGCTGGACCACTTTCTTTTACCAGCACTATTTATCTTGTACTTACTTGGAAGTTGAACATCTCAGACATGATGATAAATGGCATGGGCGAGACTCCTCCAGCGTATACGTACACAGCCAGCACTATGAAGAAGATGACCATCCACTCTGGCACCACCACTCCTCCATCCTGCAGCATCAGGATAGCAGCAAGGCCGCAGAACGCGACCACTGACAGCATGAAGGATAGTGCTAGAAGCAGCTGGAAAAATAGAGGATTAGAAAAAGCATGCTCGAACCTACTCCAGGTGGCAGGTGTAGCTTAGGAGCAAACTACTCATATATATCGAGGTTTACTATCAAAAAGTTCTCAAAGACTTAAAACATCCCAAAAAAAACGATCTTAAGAGCTGGTGCACTAAAGTTGCAGTTCAGCTATTATTATAGATCTTTCCTTACCCGTCTCCCTAGTCGTTCTATGCACACCATAGATGTCAGAGATCCTAAGATCATAAACACTGGAATGCTGAGGCCTTGCAGCTCCGGGCTCACTGTGATTCCTGATCGACGGAGGATAGTAGACGCGTAGTTCACGATGCAGAATGCACCGTTTAGCCCATGCATTATCATCACACATATCATGCAAGAGAAGCCGTTTCTCCAGGCTCTGTGTTTAACTGCAAATAAAAGAAATTTTAATCGTCTTGAAACCTAGGTTCATGTCAAAAAATGGTGGTAAATACTAACTGAAATAACTCATCAGATGTGTTATGTTGTGAGGAACAAATCATTTTCATCGGCAAAGAATCGGCTTTACCGTATATCTGATTATTTATCTTCTGAGAAGACGCTGAATGAAACTAAATAAATACTCACAGATCCCTACAAAAGAGACATTGGGGATGGATTTGAATTGTTCGTCCTCGTATTTGATTGAATCGATTTCGTTTTGTATACGTTTGTCATCGGCGCTGAGGCCTCTAAGCGACGCTAGAATCG
The DNA here is from genome assembly GCA_918843925.1 of Eulithis prunata. Lineage (NCBI taxonomy): Eukaryota > Metazoa > Arthropoda > Insecta > Lepidoptera > Geometridae > Eulithis > Eulithis prunata. The sequence continues at coordinate 9,879,108 of OU974012.1, forward strand.
AAGCCGCCTCCTGAAATTGAACAGAAATTATCGAAATTTAATTTCGAAAAGCTAATAGCAATTCGATCCAAATTACAGGACAGTTTGAAAGCATTCCGATTCTGTATTCAATTCAATTCAGCCAGCATTTATGATTCAGCTAATTAACATAAAATTCACTGAAACATAGAATGCTATATCGCAGGAACTCACTTCTTCTTTACCAATCTTCATCAGATATGTCGGGGATTCAGGTGCTTTGATGGCGGTTAGTAAGGCAGTCGCCACGGGCATTCCGACTACTATGTAAAGTATTGTGTAGTATTCCAAACACCCTCCCATCGCGTACATGGTGAAGATTCCGATGTTCTGACCCAGGATAAGGATCGTCCCAAGGATCCCCCTCAAGTCTACTTGACTGATTTCTTTAACATACATGGGGATGATGTTGAAGGCGCCTCCAGCTCCAAGGCCACTGAACATCCTGGCGATTACGAGGCTAATGGTGCTTGCTGGGCATATTGTGATAATCCAGCAGATCTAAAAGTTGTAGGTAGTCCAATGTTATAAGTACTATCTTGAAACTCATTTCAATTGGTTTAGCTGCACACTATCAAACCTCATAAGCAACTCTTCTAATTGACGTGCTTTTCAATCCACTCTTCTATGGAAAAGTTCATCCTAAGACACATGCATGACAGCATAGAATATCAACTTTATGCATATGCATGGCATTTATCATTCAAAAACTGGTTTAAAAGAAAATCTTACCGCTTGCATCACTCCCAAGCCAACAATACAAACTTTTCTACCCCACCGGTCCACGAGAAAGGCAAATACAATAACACTCAGCACAGCAGAGAGACAAGGGGCGCTGGCCAGCCAGGATATCTCCTCACTGGTCAGAGGAGTACCAGTGGGGGACTGATCTGACTTGAGCACTGGAGTCACGGACGAGATCCATCCGCATTGGAACCCGTAGGTTAACATTGTCATGTTGGCTGGAAGTGGTATTAATTTTAACCGATAGAAAACAGAGAAGTATGGCGAATATACAATGTGGAAAATGACCACGTCTAAACTGCCCTCTAACAAAGTTGTCATTTACATTGTTGTTGGACTTTGTCAGACGTTACAGCATCTCTAGCGAGAGAATAACGCTAGAGAAAACCAATGATGAAAGTCACATATCTCTTCGGAAAATATTTTATAAGATATATTCATCCTGACGTTTTTTAATTTTTTAGAGGTAGAATAAGATTTTTATTGGAAACCTAAGTAGAGTATGGTAGAGTATTGGACCTCGTTCAACATAAAATGGTTTTTCCTTCTTGATGGATTCGAAATACTGCTAAGTAACTACAACATACCTACCTAGAATTGCATTAAGCCATTGTCTGTAAGTGTGTCCTTGTTGTGAACTGTTCCCACTTTTCATTTTGTTGCTTTGTATAACTTCTCATACATCAATACATACACAAATATATACCAATACACTTTAAGGATAATAAAATAATAAAAATCAGAACCACTTCAAGCTTCTTTTTACAATCACTTTCTGACATGTGAATGATAGTGAATTAGTTTATATTACCAAGTGGGCTGTTAGGGCTGTGTGTGTACTTAATTTACAAACTAAACAAAGTACGTACCTAAGTACTCTCCTCAGCCTAAATAAAAACCCCGGTAAGGAGCTATTTCTGCCGCCAAGCAGTAATGCTCGCGTTACTGTGTCTGTCTGAAGTGTATGGGTGCCGGGGCAATTACAGGCACATGAGACTTAACAACTTTATCTCTCAGGGCGCAGTGCAATGCATCACAGGGCACGCCCTCCAGTGGATGTGCTCGTTATAGACAGTGCTTGTGGTGATTTTAGAAACAGGTGCAAGTAAAGTTCTTTGGCACAACCCTATTTCTGAATGTTTAAAAATAAACCCCACATGTCGTAAAATAAATTTACATTGCATCACAAAATTGACGCAATATGTTTGTGCTATCACAATACAATTAATTGTTTAAACAATTTGAGTAAAATTTGTTGACATTTACTATCATGTTCATTTTATATCAATCATATTATTATCTAAAAACTGAATTAATATGATCACGTTCTCGTAAGGCGGGCGCCGCCGCCGCTTGACAACAAACTGTCTGCGAGTCTTAGAAACGGGTTCGATTTCCGCAGGGAAACTTAATACTTACTTACCTATTTGTCGCTTCAACAAAAATATCAATTTAACAATCGGTGCTCGAAGAATATAAAAAATTACGGAACAGTTTTGAATAATTTGAACCTTGAGTTCAATTGATTGAACGCGAGCAACATTGAATTCATTTGTTCAGAATTGCTTACATAATGTTTCAGTAAGTACATACACATCGGTACTTATTTAAATAATCTAAGGTTATTATTTTATTTAGATCTTTTAAACAATAATTTGCAAAAAAAAAAAATTAAACACATACTACGTAGCAAAACGCGTTTTTATTTCAATATGTTTTTATTTGTTTCATCCAATTTCAAGAGAAATAGAAATAATTTTATAAATAACAAATCTAGTATAGTCCCTGTAAATCTCATGAATCCCGCTTCCCCACCAACGCATTTTCAATCTGTTCAATGTTCTTTCCCTTCGTCTCTGGCAGCACTGTCACAGTGACCAGCAGCGCCAGCAGGTTCACCGCAGCGAAGATAAAGAACGACACGTGAGCTCCGAACATATCGGTGACCGAGCCGAACACAATCAGCTGTACAAAAGTCATGAACCAAGCCACACCTGCGAGGATTCCCATCACTTTTGCACGAATCTGTGAGCCAAAAATCACGTAGGTAAATATTAGGAAAATTGAAGCAGCTAAGAACTCATTTCATTTTGAAAATAAATTGCATTCTTTTATAGATCTTTTACTTAATCAAATAAATTGAATAAACAAGAAATTTCCACCGCATCACATAAAGACAAAGATTAAACGATACTTTTCTTATGTTTGCTAAAACGTGAGCGAAAACTAGGTACCAAATAGAAATCTAATATTTACTAAGATACACGCGGAGAACGCTCTGCAAACTCAACGTGACTATTTATTTAATAAAATTAAAAACAAATTAAGAAATAATAAAATGGAAATGTTATTCATAGCTTCTTTTACATTTATCACATGAATAAATTTAAGATCTTATTAGTATTCATTGTGCGGGCAGACAAGTGTTTGTTATAAAAAAAAGAATCATAACTCGTGGAAAAACAACTCGAAGATGAAGAAGAATTTTTATACTAAGGTTTTATAACCGGCTTCAAGTTTTGATGGCATTGTGAGTGCTAAAGTAAATTATTTAGACCAATTATTTTGTTTACCTGCGACGTATTTCAATTGAAACCTTCAACAAGGCTTCAATCCAAACTCTGGTATCGGGTTTCGTAACAGAATATTATCCACTATCATGGCACTTGAACTAGATGCATAGCTTTGATTAACTGAAACTAAACGAGCTCTGTAGAATCAGAACTGTAGTATATAGGTAGTAGGTAGTGAGAATAAAATATCTCGTGACAAAATGACAAGCTACTCGTATCTAAAAAAAAGAGGTCACTTCTATGTGGCACTATAGGTGCATAGCACTGACCTGAAAATTGAACATCTCCGACATGATGATGAACGGCAGAGGAGACACGCCGGCTGCAAACGCAAACTCGCCAGCCACCAGCACTGCGACTGGTAACCAGGCTGGCACCACCCCGCCCGCAGCCTGGACCATGATGATGATGGCTAACCCCGCGAAGGATACTACTGAGATTAACGAGGTGACTGCAAGGATCACCTGTAAAAGAAATAGAGTAATTAAAAACTTAAATACAGATCTCGAAAACTATGCTCTGCTAAATACTCCGTAGTCATAAACTATTCAAAATATACCTACACTAGAGTTTTCTGTATTGTATGTGTCAAAAACTATGAATATAACTAACAGTAGATCCTATCATAAAACTTAGATCTTGAACAAAATATTTGGAGAACATTTCAGTGAAAAAGTGTCCGAATAACATCAAAAGAATTGAGCCTAATATGCGCCTTTCAAGTCTGAGGCGGTCACGCGAGAGATCATAAAAATATCGAAACATCTTGAAAATACGAGTGGTAGGTACACGCAATTGTATTTTTTTATATCTTCTATCAAAATACGTCGAGCGAGGTGATGAGAAAAAAATCGGATTATCAGTCTCAGCTACAGCCAACTTGACATTCTAAAACCACTAGGGCACCAGTACTGACCCTTCGACCAAACCGCTCCACACACGACATGGCCATGAAGCAGCCAACGATCATGAAGGTCGGGAAGCTGACACTCTGCAGCTCCGGGTTGACGGTGACGCCGGACTGCGTGAGGATCGTCGACGCGTACATGATGATAGCCATACCTCCGTTGAAGCCGCGGAAGGACATCAAGATAAACATGATGATGAAACCGTTGCGCCAGGGGCGATGCTTTACTGGGAATAAAGATATTGAAATTGGACAACAGCAGTAGAGTAGATGAGTAAGTAGCCTTCTCGAGTTAGATCCAAGCTAATACACTATTACTCGTTTGTATACTATAGACTACTAAGGCAAACTAAGTATGTAAATGCCCAACTATTGTTGACCCATTGAAAGTGTCGTTGTAAAGTTACTTACAAATCCCAAAAAAGTTGACGTTTGGTATCGACTTGAACACTTCGTCTTCGCGCTTGAACGCCATCATGTCGTTTTGCACGTTCTTGTCATCGACATCCACTCCTCGTAGGTGTGCGATTGTAGCTGCCGCTTTCTAGAGGACATTGATAACTCGAGTCAACCAAAGTTTACCAAAAAAATCATCTACTGCAGATAAATGCGAACTCGTTTTGGACCTAATATATAAGCTTCAATATTCTAATAGTTAATGTCATTGTAGTTTAATTATCCTGTCACAAGGCACGACTTTACATATCCCTAAAAGTATTTTTTATATCACCTCAGTCTCTCCAATCTTCACCAGGTATACCGGTGACTCCGGAGCCATCAGCATCATCAGCGCGTTAACCACCGGGATCGGAGTCAGGATCCACAGCACTAGGTGATAGTCCAAGTAAGCACCCATCAGGTACATTATCAGCACGCCGACGTTTTGTGATAGCATTACTGTGAAGCCTAGGATGCCGCGCATGTTGTCTTGGCTGATCTCCTGTAAAAGGAGAAGATAGGCTCATGACTGTAGATATTTATTCTAGAACAGAATGCCAACAAAGATAAGGATCGTGGTTCGACTACATCTAAGCGTGATTAGGATTGATGGTTGGGTAGAGATGAGTGAGCTCAAAAATTTGGTTGTTGGAGAGGAAAAGAAAAAATTCCAGCATTTGTCTTCTCCAGGTAAAATGTAGAAGTTGATGGTAGTTTAGAATACCTTGATGTACATCGGGATGATGTTATAGCAGGCAGCAGCCGCGATGCCGGTAAAGATACGTGAGATAATCAAACAGGTCACGTTGGAAGTGAGCGTGAGGATCCAGCATAACTGAAATGGAGATTAAATAATTATGAAAAATACATTTTATCATGGTACAAGAAAATTATGAAATTACAAAAACATTATGCACATTTTTGTCTTTAAACCAAAAAAGGCTAGTGACAGAATTTCTGTTAAACTTCTACTACGCTTCCATTTACTTTTGCAGCTCTCAAATTCCGTATAAATTCATAAGCAGCTTATGCCACGACATACTGCCTGTGCCACTCCAATGGTCGCGATCCCGAATCTTCTCCCATACCGGTCAACCACCCAAGAATACGGGGAAGCACAGAAGGCTGACAGCAGGGGGGGTAAGCTGGCAATCCAGGAGACCTCATTGTCAGTCAGAGGTCGACCGGTCGGGGACTGGTCGGATTGCAGGAGTCTGACTACTGGAGATATCCAGCCGATTTGAAGGCCGTATGTGATTACTGATAGGTTTACTGAAAAAAAAGATGCATTTTTGAACTTTTTGATAGGTATTTTTGTGTCTTGAAGTTGTCGGAGGAAGCACTACCATCACACTTTATATCGTCGAGTTGAAATGAGCATTGTTCAAATGGATGTTATATTTACCTAACAAAGCGATACCCCACTGCACGTATGTGTGGCCTTGTTTTACAGTTGCCTTATTTATATCATTTTCTTTCATGATTTTACTCTTTTGCAGGTAATTTCACAAATACAAAATGTTCTCGTTTCACAAAAAGTTATCACGTAGGTAAAGATATTTCATTGGCTTCACATTTTAATTTTTAAATCAATGCACACATTCCACTTTTGTAAAATTTTGGAAGTTAAACAGCTATTTTTTATTTATATTTCACGTGACTAGTCATAAATTATAGATGAGTATTCAATTATTTGTATTGAATGGATGCAAAGCCAAAGATGTTGATATCACGACAAACCACATCCAACAAGCATACTACTAGTTATGTAAGCCTAACAGCACTGAAGATAGTTAATTGAAGATTCATTGGCTTACGTCATGGCAGATTGTATTAATATAACGCACACAGGACTCCTTGTCAGTTTTACAATATTTTGATTGTGAATTAACTTTAATTACTTGCTTGATAATAAATACTCACTTACTATCACGTGTAGGTACATTTTTATACAGTAGGTAGGTAGGTATGTTAGGTACTGTATTTTTTATAAGTAATTTTATGATCAAAGCTAATAACTAAGATATTTTCAAAGGCTTCTAACTTTCAATACCTACCTGTAGCACCAGTTTCAAATATTATCAAATTAAATAGACAAGAAGCTAAATCCAGAGTTTCGGTAAATAAAGAAAATGAAAATTTGCTTGGCAGTTATTTCAATCAACATAACTTCGAATCAGAATCGGAAAAATATTTATTCATTAAAATTAGAAGCATCATTTAGAATCATCTTAAATGCCTTTAGGTAGTCGTTTTAAAAATTAACTAATTATCGCATAGACCGTAACATTGGTTTGAAGTGTTATCGGTACTTCAAAATAGCGGTAGTTAATTAGTCAAAAGCAACAAAAAGTTAGTGCTTAAGGTGCAGTCCCAAAAGAGCCCTCAAACATTTCCAATCACAAGATCTCGACTCTCGTACATTTGCAAATGAAGCATAAAAAGCGTTTATAGCTCGATTCGGATCCGTTGAAAAGAACCAATTTGTTCATATCAATAAAAACTCGTGTTTTCTTACAAATGAGTGAATTTCGAAACGGTATGAATATACTTTTTCTCATTTATTTATGACTGACCTCTCAGTTCAGTTCGTTGTAGCTTTACCAAACTGACCTGTGGGTTTGGGTTTTGTTTCCAACTGGGACATACATTCATGTGGGATTAAAAATCATCGTAAAATCAGTCAGGCTCACCAGACCATGGCCTAACCAAAGCCTTCTCGTAGTAGTGCTCTTGTGGTAGGTGTGGAGTGGCAGGCTGAACACCATACTATGTTTATGATTGTTCGGTAGATTGGCGCTGTAGTTAAAACCCAACGCAAGATCATCCAAATCCAATCCCCTTAAAAAAGTCAGAAACTAGAAGACATTTAGCATAAAATTCAGTTAAGTTATTACTCTCATTTCTCAAATTGGTTTGTAAAATAAGGAAGGTTTGTTGCAATTAATATTACGTCACTTCATTCTTCAGATATATGTTTAATTAACAGGTAGTCATTTAAACCTACAAGGCAGTCGCACGTTTTTTAGAGTTGGCAATCGATCTACCATCGATTGTTTTTTTTTTTTTTTTTTTTTTATCTGTGGGTATTCATAACTTTCCTATTGTCTGACGAAGTGCCTAACGTTCATTTATTTTTACGTGCGAGGCAGCGCGCGGACGTCTCACTTGCTACCAAGAAACATTATTATTATAAACAAAGTTTTTTCCAAAAGTTTTTAAAATGCCCAAAAGAAGTTACGCCGAAAAGATGGAACGTTACAACTATAAAATAAGAAGACTTGAAGATAAGGAAATGAAGCGACGTAAGCGAATTATCGATTCGTCGGATTCACTGGAAGAAAATTCAGGTTAGTAAAGTGTTTCTAAAGTGCTTTACAAAGTGTTGTGTTTTTGTCTGTCATGATAGTAGTTGATTTTAACCTGGAGGTTGTCCGAGGGGCAACACGATGGCAAAATTATTGTTCTATGCTTAGAGGATTACCATGGGTAATCACAAAGCAATAATATGAACGAAAAAATAACTATTTCGGCTGACTATAATTATTAAAACTATAATTATTATAATAACTAAAAACTAAAGGTTGACCGCGGGTCAACACGATGTTTAATTTTTATGCTTAGATATTAACCGTGAGTTATTACAAAAGCAATCCTTATAAATACACCTGGGGGTTGATCGAGGATCAACACGATGGTACTAATCATATGCTTAAAGGCTAACCGTGGGTTATTCTAAAGCAATATTCATCTAACTAATGAATCGAACAATAAATTATAATTATAAAGTTATGCTTATAAAAGCCAGCTTTAGTATAAAAGACATATACCTAAATATTATATTTTTTTCACAACTACCCTCGAAATATTATTTCTTCGGAAAAGTAGTTTATTATCTAAATTCTTGACTGCTTGGTAACGCATCTCGTTTTACTTTTAGACAACGAGTCGCAAGCAGCTGTCGATGATCCGATGCCCTTGGAATGTGCGATAGAAAACAGTCTCGATAGTCTGGCACCAGAGCAGGCACCAGTAGAAGGCTCACAAGAATTAACACCACTTCCGGATCTTGATCCGGATATACTATCAGCTCTTGGAGAAGTTGCTGAAGACACGCCTAAATTCGGTGAAAAAATTCATGATAATTTATCAAAACTCTGGCTTCCCATACTCCGAAAGGGGATAGAAAAAGAAGCCAAAGATAAGCTGATGAAGCAGTATCAGATCCCAGAAAATTGCACCCTTCTGCAAGCGCCAAAGCTCAACCCTGAAATAGCTGCTACGATTTCAGATACCACCAGAAACAAAGATAAAAGAGTTGAGAGCGCTCAGCAACAGCTAGGCCTCGGCATCACCGCTCTAAACAAGGGGTTGTCGCTGCTCCTTGAGAATGGCACAGAAAGGGTAAAAGCAATTAAGTTTCTCAGTGACAGTAGTCGACTCTTATGCGATCTTCACCATGTTGAAACCGAAGTTCGGAAAAAGTTTATGACACCTGGTCTGGACAAGGCTTTCTTAAACTTGATCCAAGATGTAGATAGGGATGACACCCTATTCGGACAAAAACTTTCTGAGAAGATTAAGGTGTCGAAAGTTATTGAAAAGCAGGGCTTGCAAATAAAGAAGCCGGCTCCAGTAAAGACACCAGCGTCTTCTGCCCAACCGTCAACTAGTAGACCTCGGTCTCAGGTAAACTGGTCGGGCCCCTCCCGCTACACTTCGAACAGGGGGGGGCGGGGCGGTTACAAGAGGACAGGTCCAGCCGGCCGCAAAGCTTTCCAAGCATCAACGACGAAGCAATCGTCGCCATCGCAGCCTCAACAGAACCAGAACAAGTCACGTGCTCCGGCCCAACAACGCTAGAGGTACATGCTGGCCGTATACATTTCTTTTATGATTGTTGGCTTAAAATAACTGAAAATCAGTCAGTTCTTAAGTGGATTAAGAAGGGATACTCTATACCATTCTGCAGTAGAGTAATGCAACATCACGTCCCTTCTAATACATTAACATGTCATGAGGAAGCCGATATGGTAGTAGCAATTTCTAAGCTAATAAGTTTAGGCGCTGTGTCAGTTTGCGAACGCGCAGAAGGAGACTTTATATCTAGCATATTTTTAACTCCTAAACCCAATGGTGGAAAGCGCTTTATCTTAAATTTAAAACCACTCAACAAATTCATTGAAAAGTCTCATTTTAAAATGGAAGACCATAGGGTTGCTACAAAATTGATACCAAAAGACGGCTATCTGGCCACCATAGACCTCAAAGAAGCTTATTTTTCGGTACCAGTCTGCAAGACATATAGGAAATACTTACGATTTGTTTTTAACAATACTGTCTATCAATTTAATGCTGTTCCATATGGCCTATGTGCAGCACCAAGAATTTTTACAAAAATTATGAAGGAGGTTATAAACTACCTGAGGCAGAGAGGTCACAAATCGGTGATTTACTTGGATGACATTTTATGTATCGGTGACACCTTCACCGAATGCCATACAAATGTAACTAAAACTATAGAGCTATTACAATGTCTAGGTTTTGTAGTTAATTTTGATAAGAGCGTATTAACACCTAAACATTCTTGCAAGTTTTTAGGGTTTATCCTTAATTCTGCCGATTTGTCTCTGTCTCTGCCATCTGACAAAAGACTTAATATTGCAAAATTAGTCAAAAAGTTTTCAAAACTACCCCATTGCACCATAAGGGAACTTTCACAACTTATTGGAATACTAGTGGCAGCCTGTCCAGCAATAAAGTACGGCTGGCTGTATACTAAGGAACTGGAACGTGAAAAATATTTGGCCCTTCAAACATTTAAAAATTTTGAAGCTAAAATTAAGTTATCTTCTGTAATTTTACCTGATTTGCTTTGGTGGAATCAGAACATTCTTTTATCGTCAAACTCCATGAGACCGGATGAGCAATTTTCCCTTGAAGTGTTTACAGATGCTTCTAGAACTGGTTGGGGGGCATACTGTAACAGCAAACGCGTGAATGGCGGCTGGAAAGATGTGGAACTCTCTTTCCACATTAACTACTTAGAGCTCCTCGCTGTATTTATGGGGTTAAAATGTTTCGCCTCTGAGGCTACTAATTGTGCTATTCTACTGCGTATTGATAACACCACAGCAATCAGTTATATTAACCGCATGGGCGGAATCCAATTCCCACACCTCCATGGCTTGGCTAAAGCCATTTGGCAGTGGTGTGAGAAGCGAAACATATGGCTTTTTGCATCATATATAAATACAAAAGATAATGTCGAAGCGGATGAAGAATCTCGCAAGATAAATGTTGACACAGAATGGGAACTATCAAACCGGGCCTTCCAGATGATAGTTCACAAACTTGGCCAACCAAACATAGATCTTTTCGCTTCTCGCACCAATGCGAAATGTGAAACATACGTGTCTTGGAAACAAGACCCGGATGCCTTAACTGTAGATGCGTTCACGATAAACTGGCGTTCTCACCTATTTTACGCATTTCCACCTTTCTCACTTATCCTTAAATGCATTAGGAAAATTATAAGTGACAAAGCTACCGGCATATTGGTTTTTCCTTATTGGACGGGACAGCCTTGGTTCCCATTACTAAAGAATTTAATAATTTCAGAAATCATATATTTTAATCCTAACAAAGACCTCTTGCGTTCTCATTACAGATCGCAACACCCACTGTACAGGAGTCTTACCCTGGGAGCCGCGATGCTCTCCGGGTTGCGTTCACTCGACGAAACATCCCTTCAATAGCATTAGATCTTATGTTATCTTCCGTCTCAAGTAGTACCCTCAAGCAGTACAATACCTCATACAAACTCTGGTGGCAATTTTGTAATACCAACCACATCAACATCTTTGATCCCCAATTGGCTGACATTTTGACGTTTCTAACAGAACAGTTTAATAGAGGAGGATCTTACGGAACGATTAACTCGCACCGATCAGCCCTGTCCTTGCTTTTAGGTGGTAATATAGGATCTGATGATAGTATCAAACGCCTACTCAAAGGAATTTTTAAACAAAAACCTTGCATTCCCAAGTACATAGGTACTTGGAACCCCCAGATAGTGCTCAACTATGTTGCCAATTGGTTTCCTAATAGAAGTGTGAGTTTAGATAAAATTACCAAAAAAGTCTGTGTTTTACTGGCAATTTGTACTGCCCATAGAGTCCAAACTCTATCGCTTATTAAAGTGTCAAATATAATTAAAGGTACAGACTCAATACAGATCCCAATCTCTGACATCATTAAAACTTCAGGGGTTGGCAGGGACCAACCGGTGTTAATTTTACCCTATTTCAAAGAAAACCCTGCAATATGCCCAGCCACAGCCGTAGAGGATTATTTATTTATGACATCCAGCCTAAGACCAGACAATATAGACCACCTTTTAATCACCTACAAAAAACCTCATAAAAAAGCTTCTTCTCAATCCATTAGTAGGTGGATAAAACAAACTCTGGCGGAAAGCGGCGTAGATGTGGGTGTGTTCAGTGCTCATAGCACCCGACATGCTTCCACATCTGCGGCAGCCTCTGCTGGAGTATCTATTGATACGATTAGGAAGATGGCTGGCTGGTCCAGTTCGTCCCAAACCTTTGCAAGGTTTTATAATCGACCTGTATTAAATGAAGCAATGTATGCTAGATCAGTTTGCTCATTACCTAATGAGCATCCAAAATGATTTAGAATGATTTATTATCAGTATCTAGTTAATAAATAGATAGCAATTGATTGAATTTATATTGTGATTTATTTCATAAGTACAAATATTATGATAAAATGATTTAAAAATGTTATGGAAATTAAAAAATATATATTGATTTCATAAAACATCTTTTATATTCATATAAAAGTTCATACTTACTCTAAACATCTACCTGTTAATTAAACATATATCTGAAGAATGAAGTGACGTAATATTAATAGATGATCAAACGAACTTCTAAGTGAAGTTCGATCACTATTATATGAGTCACTTCATTCGAAGATATAAAATCACCCTCCCAATAATTAAAACCCATAACCCACTTATATTTTTAAAATTTCCTCTCTGAATGAATGAACGTTAGGCACTTCGTCAGACAATAGGAAAGTTATGAATACCCACAGATAAAAAAAAAAAAAAAAAAAAAACAATCGATGGTAGATCGATTGCCAACTCTAAAAAACGTGCGACTGCCTTGTAGGTTTAAATGACTACCTGTTAATTAAACATATATCTTCGAATGAAGTGACTCATATAATAGTGATCGAACTTCACTTAGAAGTTCGTTTGATCATCTAGTATCGAGTGCACGGGGAGGCAATAGAGGACCGTTCCACTGAGTTATTGCGCCGAGGCCCGAGACTTCAATCTAGAAACGATTTCACCTCCCGAGAGCTTTCCAGTCGATATTTTACAACACATTTTGTATTGTGAAATTTCTAGCAAATCGGTTGAATTGCCTTTACGCTCAGATTGCTTATTTGCTTAGCCCTCTAATATTCAAAGTCATCAAATGTAGGTATAAAAATTATATAATCTTGATTGGTCTCGTAAACATTCCATCACATGCACTTGGGAATCAATATGTGTTTTTTTTTATTTCTATGAACATCGCACTGCCACACAGGGCACGTCTTTAGCAAATGTGCTAGCTGAGATAATACATTGCTATAAGAGGTTGCTACTTATCATCAGGTGGGCTATATGGTTGATCTCATAAAAAAACTGAACCAATGTCAACCAATTTAGTTAAAATACGTGAGCGTTCTAAGGTTACCGGTTCAAGGTTATTATTTCTCAAAAGATAAATACTTACCCATAGAAACCTTTATCTTTTTACTATTCAAGTATTTACATATGATAAAAAGCGTAAGTAGTATTAATAATGTCGGTTACAATGTCAAATAAAATATTTACACTCATAATATTGAGTAAATATATTCACGTGCAATTATAATAGTGCTCCAAGATAACACAAGAGCTTTCTTCTGGATCCATTATCCATTATTTTATTAAAATTGAAACTAGATCATTACTTATCAAGGCGTATAATAATATAAAATTCCAGATTTACTACTTTGTATATAGAGAAGTAATTAAAAAGCCCGTGTCCGGTGGGTACCAATGAAGAGCAATGAAACAAAACAAAGTGCCAAAGTAAAGTAAGTTTTACCTTCTAAGTAAGTAAGTTGTTTTAGAAATAACATAAAACTTATACTAGTATTCGTTGTCTTGGAACTACTTGGAAGAGACCTACGCGAACGTTCAGTTAGTAGGGCGTTATACGTTGATGATGATGATGATGATGATACTACAGTAGTATCTACTGAGGTATCTACGAGTATACCTAACTACGTAAGAACTCTCTCACTCACCAAATTGAAACACAAAGTAAACAGAACTTTTTTAAAAGCATTACGTACAGTCTCCGAGTCTGAGTACTCAGGAAATTAAAAGAGAATCCGAGATAAGAGGCTGAGTCGCTAGTTCGTAAGAAAGCACTCGCGCAATGTAAATAACAAGAATAAATTAAAATCTGTCTGTTGCCGCGGGGCTTTGCGACTGCAACTACTTTACCTGTACTCCGCGTAACTAGGTGTTTTTATTTAATGCTGCACTATCCTAGATAAACCTAGAAAACCGCGGGGAAAGCTCACAATTTTTATAAGTACCTTTTTTCATGTCTACCCTCTTCACATAAAATTTGAAGTTCCACCGGCTCTTGTTAAAAGTGGTGCAGTCTCGAGCCGAGACTGCACGTTATGAGGTCGCTTTTACAGCGAGGCCGTGAGGGCGACAAACGAGCTTACTGCCCAATTTGTAAGGTCCTTTAGTGCGCGTATAAACACGGTTTACTGGAGCAAAATATTGAATGTTCAGTAGCAAGATTATCATGCAGGCAGTTCTATTATTAACTGGATGCTGTTGATTTTAGATGTATTAGCTATAGCTTAGCCGGTCCAATCAGCAGTAAATAAATACCCACGTCATAATATTGGGAGTTGACTCTCTCGATGTTTTCATATTTGGCGACATTAGCACAGAAAAGAAAATGATGGGAAAGAAAAATAAGAATGTGCACAACATTTTGAACCCTCCTCGAGGACTGAAGTCGCTACTCGGTGCCATAAGCCATCTTACTTTCCCCTCTCAGAATAATCTCTTAGAGAAAGTTAAGTTGGTTCTGCTTCTGCCGCGAGCCCTCGCAATGTTATTCCGCTATTTACAAGGCAATCTACATAAATTTCTCAGTAACCCGTTTAGGGTTGCATAGAAAAGGGTTGTTTAGCCGGATGCCATTCGTTAATCCGGCTTTTATTTTACGCTACAACATCATTCGTATTTATGGTCCTAGCTTATTCAAAGAGTTACTTTTGGCTTGGGTTTAGGATTTAGTTCTTAAACCCAAGGCAGAGAGAGCATTTTGCATTGCCTTATAAAATGCAGTGTTTTACCTACTCGTAGTTCGATGTAATTATTTAATTTCGCCGTCTTAATTTGATCCAATTTCTCAATCCTGGTTAAAATTTTTGACTACCGCCAGCTCCCTTAACCAGAGGTTAAAATACACAAAACTATATTCGTTTTTATAATCGCTTATGATAAAAAAAACATACAGAAACAATGTGGAAAGTATACCTAGGCTTCCGCATCACACAAAACTACAACTGTTACTACAAGCGTAAAAGTCGCGGGTAGCAGCTAGTGCGGAAATAAAATCCAAACCCAAGCTACTCCTAAAATATTGATAGGAAGGTTTACTCGTAGGGTGGATAATTTAATAATTTACTTGTACAAACAATGTGGTCGGATACCGGACGCGCCTGTATTTCCGGCTTTTCTAATTTCCCAAGTAGCAAGCCTATTAGAGGGATGTTTGATAGCACCCACATTCATCTTTAGAAGACAGGAGGAGCTAATGCGGGGCCCCAAATATACTTAATGTGCTTTTTATCGCCTCTCAAGCTGTAGATGCTCTTTGTTTTAGTAGGAAAGGAAGTTGAAGAATTTAATGGAGACCAGAATTGGCCCCTTATAAAACAAACAATATATTTTTTTAATTTTCATGGTTCGTTGTTAGCATATTTAAGGGGTATTTTGAGACTATAAACCCTTGTAGGTCATTGACCAGAAGGCCCAGATGGACCAACCATCTTTCGCAACCTAATTATTCGTATTTCTAAGCCGAAATTTATAAAGCATCTAAGGACTTGTATTTATTTATAAAGGAACCTAAATAAATGTTTTACTCACCGTCTTCATCTTCTGAAGTACTTTTCAATAACAAAAGTAAAATATTCCCTTGTGGTTCAGAGCGATCCTGAAATATTAGTTACCAATAAAGGTACCTATTCTCAAAAGCCAGGTAATGGCGATAGTAGGATGTGGGTTGGAATCGTACGCTCTCTAAGATATAGGGGCAATTGAAAACGTTTAGATCTGTCGTCGAGGGAATAGGGTTGTCGAAGACATTGCGAAATTATAAAGAAACAAGTTTATTTTTCAATTCAGTTCTTGTCTATGGCCTTAACAATATAGTTATTATTATCTAGGTATTGAGTTTGTTGATGGGCTTATACAACCCACGAGACGAGTGTGGGTTTGAATCCCAAAATGACAATATTTTTTTACATTATAGGTGCTTTATGTCTATGGCCTCCATAAAAACTAATAAAATTAAACTATTTAAAGTCACTTAAATCAATGTGTCTAACAATTAACACAAAGTTATCAGAGATTATAAGTAAGGCAGTAAATGCGTAACTTTATTCATGTAGTTGAACTTAGTAAAGTAGTCCAGAGCTTTCTAAGTAACAAAGGAATAAGTTTTGAAAGTTTTGAAAGAAGCTAGCAACAGATAAGTAAGTACCTACTTACAAAGGCGGTGATTTTCAGAATATTCTGTAAGAAATACCAGACGATTGAACACGTTTATCTGTCACCGACTGACTGAGGCTAGGGTTGTCACAATGATAATCAAAACATTATCAGCTTTCAAAAACAGTTTTTTTTTGGTGAGTACAGAAACCATTTATCTTAAAGAATTTTATTGTTCTTAAATGAAACTGTGTTCATCCATATTTTAATGAATGAAGGAGTAACAACAATAATTGTATTATTATTTTACAAATCTTGGTATTCAGCCAATCACTTTCACATATTGAGTGGCAGATGTCAGTTATTATTTGATTCAGATTCTCAGAAAATTCATTTATTTGGAGCCTTGTTAGGTAAAGCTATTTGCAATACAATAAGAATTGATTGATTGAAGCCCAAGTTCTTGTGTACCTACTAACTTAATTGACTACTAAGTTTTTAACTTAAGTATGGAAGGAATTCACTAAATTAGTGATGGATGGAGAAGAATCGTTCTTTCTAGAAACTTATGGGAATCGCCTCTGTCCAGCATAGGACTTCTAACAAGTAAGCAAGCCCGTATGAGTTAGTGGCCTACTGTGTTGACGGAGTTTTTAGGCCGCCTTAAGGCCTCCGTCATGACTTAACGACTGCTAGAGCCGGGACCGACAGTTTAACGTGCCCGCCGAAGCACGGAAGCGCTCAGATGTAAATGCCACTAACGGTCACCTATACAAATAGTGACCGCGCAGAACGTCGCTTAACATAGACAATCGATTAAGATTGACTAAGCAAGCCTACCCAGGAGCGCTTCTAGGGCTTATAGAACTTCTAAAGGTTGATAATATGAGCAACAAGTTGGTAATAAACGTCAGTACGCCGCCGCGCCGAAACGAAAAGGTATATCACCAAACGTATGCAATCGTTTTCAAATAGTTCAGTGGCAGCCCTGTGTCCCGAGTGCGGAAATGCTGCGGTATCGGGGTATCGTGCGCGTCGTCACGCCGCCGCGTATTACCGGCGCCGCGACCTACGAGCACGTCGGAACGAACCAAGCCGGAAACACGCGTCTAGATTGCTACAATTTAGGATACGGATTGTACTCGCTCTAGTTGGGAATTTGGTTGAGTGGAGCATTCAAACACTATTCAGTACTAGTGGGAAAGCGTAAAGCGTATGTTTTCCTAATGCTAAATTTTGAACTGACAAAAGAGTGATTATTTTCAACACGGACTAGGTGTTACTAGTTGCTGTAGGCAATTTTTAGAACAGTGGTTTTACAAGTATATTACTTCGCTTGGGTTTCATAAAACACTTCGTAAAGCTCTTAAGTTATATGAGCACCGCAAGGTCAGTGAGAAAAAGGCAGTATTTCATAACTTTATCATAAAGGAACCCTCACTGAAGTCGAGGCTTCTGAGCCTAACCGATTTAAGTCGCTATACGAATCCTTAATGCCCACTTTGATAAAGCAATTACTAACTTTTAGTCCGAGGTCAGTGCACCCATAATACTTACTATTGTTGAAAGATTCGTAACCGACGCAACCCTAAATAAAATGTTAGGTATTCGGTGTGTATGAAATAATACCTTCTGACCATTTGTATTCACTACAAGAATAGAATAACCAGGATCTGACAAAATGTCAATAAAACCTCATAAAAGTACTTTTGTTCATGTTACTACACAATATTGAAGTCGGTTTGTGGAAAGTTTAACCACTGCGTTTTCGTGCAATTGAAAAATGTGAAGATGTCGTTTCTATGAGGAAGTAGCCATGGACCGGCAGTTTTATCAACCCACAGATACAACATAGTAAAGGTTTGGGGAACGCTCAAAGCTTTTTTAAAAACTAAACTTTAAACTTTGTTTCAAGAAATATTTAATTCATTGAAATTAATTACATTAAAGTGATACGTCTGAGACAAAGTTAATTCTCTAAACGAATGAATAAAACAATCTTACTAACTAAGAGCCACAAGGCACAGATCGCGTGGGCGGTAGAGATAAGCAACTCGGCGACGGGCTGCAGGTGTGAGACTGCAAGCTTGCATTTAGGCATTGGGTGTTGTTATGATGAATGCACTGGCCGGTTGTATAACTCCTCCCTCCTCAAGTGCGAAATTATCGGTTCTCACGGAAGCTGCGATCCGATCATTTCGCATAAACATAAAACGGTACACAATAAAAACAATACAGACAATAATTAAAACTAAATACAATAACAGAGTGCCTAAACTAACACTTTTAACCGTTACGCCACTGATCTCATTTTCACTTTCACTAAACGCACTTTCCTTTAGGTTCAGGATACGTGAAAAATGCTTCAGCTCCTCCAGATTGATGTTCTTGATATTGACAGTAGCCAGTGAGGTCGTATTCATTGATTTTAATTCTGGTAGAGCCACTATCGGTTTAATCTTAAAATGAAGATTCTCTGCAAACGTTCTGCGATAACTTAATTTATACTCGTCAAAGTAAACCTCACAACCTTCCGTAGTAGTCAGCAAGTAGGTACCATAGAGTGACTCTCTGATGTTATCGTGGTTACATTTTTCCACTACTACTGTTGGTTTCCGAGTAAAAACAATCCAAGTATCTAAGCTGATTCTATGAATCTTGGTGTCCTCGATCTCAACAGCGTAAGGTACACATGAGGTTGGATTTGCCTGGAACTCTAGAAGCTGCTCTGCACAGGTCAGTGTAGGAAACTGAGCTACGTTGTCGCTATCACACAGGAAGTTGTTATCCGCAGTGATTTTCTCACACGCCTTAGTGACTGGCAGGTACTTCGAATCTTTTGCCAAAAGGTAAGGGAATTCGGGAAAAACTACTACAGTTTTGTTAATGGAATTATTGTAAATTGGTAGAGAATAAATTTTAAAATAATTGTACGTATTTTTATCTGTAAGTGGTACTTCCAATATGAACGTTATCTGGTTTCCTTTCACATAAGTCTTTACTTTAATAAGCCTTTCTAATTTCAATAGATTACCCTCATTTGCTTTATAAACTAAATTATTTACTTGCTCTATCGATTTTAATAAGCATAACAGTTCGGTAGAATTTATAATCGACTGATGTAGTACCGATACCTTACTAAATGCCAAAGCGGTTTCCATTTCATTTAACTTTACATAAATGGTCCTGAACATACTTAAAAACATATCAAACATACTTAACACGTATGTTAGATATAGACACGCGTTTTCTTTAAATTCTTGATATTTAATTAATTCTTCAATAACTTTCAATCGTTTGTCCAATATTATTGTATTTTCATGTAAGGTTTCCGTACTATTCACAAAGCTATCCAACATTCTGGTGATCATAGTTATCTTTTTATCAATAGCCATTTCTTTCGAGCCGATTTGTGAAATAAGAGAATCGTATCGAATAGCGTCATCGTTATCTAGGTTACCTGAAATTGCCTTAATTAACGACCCAAGGGGATTCACTAATCCTCTCTTATATCTATGTAACGAAGGCGGAACCAACTGCTGAAGTTTTACTACAGTTGTGTCACGTATGTAATCAACTTGAGTTCTTATGCCCATAAATTCATTGACAAAAGGTTTGTGCCTATCTACTAAACTTATAAACTCGCTATATTTTAATATATGATAATCTAAATCGCTACTTAAGCCGCTTAAATCTAAAATCTTAACAATTAGCCACTTATCTTCTTCCTTAAACGCTTGCCCTTCCTTTACAGGTAAAATCCCTGGATTGTTGTCAATTTTTTGCAGATGAAGGGCCTGGTACAGGGGAAGTAGAGTCACTACGACCAAGCACCACCTGTGGAGGGCGTTTGACATTTTTAATTGGTACTTTTGTCTCTCTTTTCTTTATTTGCATAGAAGCTATATTCCGTTCTATCTTTCCTGTTACTTTAGCTATTTTATATCTTGGCTTATCCTTGCTTTTTCTTGTGTTAATATCTTTCGTATAGACAATATCGCCTGGCTCTAACTCAACATGTTCTCCTAAGTTTTTCTCCCTAATTTGTTGTTTTCTTTCTACAATTTTATCTGAAATATATCTATAAAGAAACTTTGTCCGTTTAGCGTGTTCGTTTAACAATTGCTGCATGTATGTTCTTTCAAAGTCACCGTCAAACAGTTTATTGGAATCTGTATGCCCAAAAACTACCTCGAATGGCGTCAATTCTGTTGTTGAATGAATTGTGTTATTATAAGCCATAATTGAGTACGTCATTACCGATGCAGCGTCTGTGCATTTTTGATCATACTTAGCCAAACGATAAATTTCTATTAACGTAGAGTGAAAACGTTCAACAATACTAGTCGAATTGGGGTTATTCGGAGTACAAATGTGTAACTGAATCTTATACATACTAGCAAACTCTTTCATTAGGTCGTTGTTAAATTCAGATCCAGGGTCGCTACTAATTTTATTAGGAACACCGTACATTGAGAAATATTTTATCAATGCACGAACTACTTCCGGTGTCGATTTGTTCTCAACTTTTAACGCTTGTCCTAGTTTACTAAACGCATCTACAATGGTCAAATAGTAGAGATTTTCTATTGAAAAGATGTCTATAAAAATTTCTTGAAAAGGTGCTGATTGTGTCTGGGTTAATTCTATGGTTGGTTTTATAGGTTTTCTATCATACTTCATCTTTTGGCAAGCCTTGCACGCATTTATTACAGCTGATGTCATTTCCTGCATATTGTGCCAAAAGTAGTTTCTCTTTATCCTAACCATGGTCTCCTTTATTCCTCTATGACATGTTTTGCCTTGATGATGTTGTAATACAATCGCTTTTTGCTCGTTTTCATTTTCCACAAAAATAACCCTTTCAGTACATTCATAAAACTCTACCATACCTTCCTTGAATAACTTTATAATGACTCGGTTGAATATTTTTCTATGTTTACTATCTTCAAAGTAAATGAAATACTTTGTTTTTGGCTTGACGTATTCTTTTAGGAACTGCTTTACTAAATCGTCGTTATTTATAGGTAAAAACACTTCAAGAACTTTCTGCTTGTCTCTACTTATATTTTTAACTTGTAATTCTTTCCTGAACCAAGTAAATACTAAGATTTGATTTGGTTTGGTGTCAACGGCCTCGTTCAGAATAGGAATCCCTTTGGACTCTAGGTCTTCTCCTGAATGAACAGTTCCTTCTGTACTACTTGATAGAGGTGGTAGTGGGAAGTTACACTCTAATTCTGAGGTGTTGCGAACCGTTTCTGTGTCAGAAGTATCTGATAAATCTATTGTCTCTATAGGTGGGTCATCGTTGCTACTATTTTTGCTGAAAGCTCTAGTTACAGCTTGAATGTGTTTTTGAAGTCTCTGCTCTTTTTCATCTACATTAACCTCCATTGATCCGTCGGACGAATAATTGTCCATAGCGTTTACCTTAATGCGCGATAACGCATCAGCGTTCGTATTTTGCTTACCTAACTTATACTTGGTCTCAAAATCATACTCTTGCAAACGAAGTCGCCAACGAGTTAATTTACTACTTGGTTCCTTTAGTGAATCCAGCCAGGCTAAAGGACGATGGTCTGTGTATATAGTAAATTTGTTACCATACAAGTAAGGTCTGAAGTGCTTAACGGCCCACATAACTGCTAAGAGCTCGCGCTCTATAGTGCTGTAGCGCATCTCAGTCTCACTGAGTGTCCTACTCGCATATGCGATAGGCTTATCCGTCCCTACAGTACCTTGCGATAATACGGCGCCTATTGCAACGGCCGATGCATCTGTTGTTAATAGATACGGTTTTGATGGATCAGGATACTGTAGTATTGGTGAATGCGTCAGAAGCTCTTTGCATTGGTTAAAAGCATCTACGTAGTTTTGGTCTATGATGATCTTGTTCCGCTTTTTCAGACAATTTGTCAAGGGTTTCGTTATTTTAGCAAAATCCTTAATAAAACGCCTATAATAGCCTATGAGGCCGAGAAAGCTCTTAATCTCTGTTACTGTCTTTGGCATTGGGTAGTTTAAAACTGCCTTTATTTTGTCGTCATTGGGCTTAAGGCCTTGGTCGGTGATAGTATGGCCTAGGTATAACACTTCTTTTCGTAAAAATTCTGATTTATCGAGTTGTACCTTTAAATTGGCTTTTCTAAGCCTGTCGAAGATGGATCTTAAATCTTTGATGTGTTCCTGCATACTTGAACTATAGATGATTATGTCATCCATATATACTAGACAATGCAACCCCTGGAGTCCCCTAAGGACATTGTCCATGGCTCTTTGGAAGGTCGCTGGAGCCGTCTTGAGCCCGAATGGCATTCTCAAGAACTCATAATGTCCTGCTTCTGTACTAAAAGCTGTCTTCTGTCTGTCAGTCACATTAATTTCGATTTGGTGGTAGCCGTTGGCTAAATCTAATGTTGTGAAATATTTACTTCTTCCCAATTTATCGAACAAATCTGTGATATTAGGTAGAGGGTATTTATCGTCGGTCGTAATGTCATTTAGTCGCCTATAATCAATGACCATACGAAACTTGGCTTCTCCTGATGCATCCATTTTCTTAGGCACAAGATGGACAGGTGCATTCCATGGCGAGTGAGATTCTTGAATCACGTTATTTTTTTATAACTTCTCTACTTGACTTTTTATTTCTTGCGTTTGAACGGGGGGCTGCCTATATGGCTTTACATAAATTGGATCTTCATTTTTGGTGCGAATAAAATGCTTTACTTGACTTGTGAAGCTTAGAGGAAGCTGATCACAATAAAATATATCCTTATACTCTTTACACAAATCGGAGATGTACTTCCGTTCCTCATGATTCATATGATCTAACCTAAGTCGCTTCAAGTTTTCTTCTAAAATGTTATCTACTTCCATGTCTTTCATTTCTACATCGTTATAGCAGTTAACTTTTACTAAACCGTCACTATCAAATTCCTCTACCTTAAACGGAGCTGTAATTGTCAAGGTCATTCGCGTCTCTAGGGTATTTTGGATAATGGTGGTAGCATATCCATTCTCACATCTAACAATAGCAGCAGGCATTCTAATGCCTTCGCAGAATTGTTTGTAATTCATAATGGCTTCTCCAGAATACAAATCCGTGGGTAGCTTTACTCGTTGTTCGGAACGAGGAGCTAACTCTATAACGTGGTTGGTTATACGTTGCACTATAGGTAGAGTTGCTGTCTTTGTCCTGAGCTTATTCTGTTTTAAGTCGATTACAGCCTCTAACTGTACTAATAAGTCGTTTCCTACAAGTCCGTCATATTGGGCATCTACATCATAGACATAAAACTTGTGACTCTCACCGCATTGAAAAGATGGCATTAACGGAATTTCAATAACCTCGTTATGACTACTCGACGCATGCGTACTTATAACCGTGAAGGGTTCACAGAATATAAACTCACGGAAAAATTGATGAGCTTTTCGTGGGCTTATAAAAGATCGCGTACTTCCCGTATCTATCATGAATTTTCCGTTAATTTCTGGTAGATAGATATACGGCAGCTTAAGCTTTATGTTGCAATTTAAATTTATCACCTCTCGTCTCCTATTGAGGCTAGGACGTGAAAATTTCCAATTTCCGTTGCATTTACGGTTTCATCAGTCACCAAATTTTCCTGTTCATTTTCCACTACACAATCCGATTGAGGTTCATAGTAGTCCTCATAACAACCTTCTTCATAGCCATAACCTTCCTGATTTTCATACGCGTCATATCCGTAGCTTTCGCCTAAGTCTAATTCATTTAACCGAAAGCCTTGAGGCTGATATGTCGGTGCCTGTGTCGTTTGTCTTAGAGGAAGTGCGGTCCTCATAGTAACATCATTGCTACCTAATGGATTGGTGGGCTTGTATCCGAATTGGTTTTGGGGCCGATAGCCGAACTGTTGTGGTCGATAACCAAACTGCTGTGGCCTTGGGTTAAAACTTTGAGGCTGCGTAAGCCTTGGCATGCCGAACTGTTGTGACTGCATTAACTGTGGTCTATAACCAGTTGGAGCCTGGGGTGTGAACCTATTCACAATTGGTTGCCTATACTGACTGTTTCCCGGAATACCAAACTTGAAACTAGGAAGTGCATTAAATGTAGGCCTAAAACCACTGGGCTGAAAGAAACCTCGAGGCGGAGGGTTCTGCGCCGATGATGATGATGTTGCTGTACCCGGTGTGGGCTGAGCTTGAGCCTGAGGTCTGAGCATTTTACTACGAAGGCTGTACTGCTCATAGAAATTAACATCCTCCAAGACGTACTCTAGCGCCTTTTCCAGTGTTGTCGGCATTTTCATTCGAACTGACCTAATAAGATTCTCGGGCAAATTGTATAAAAATACATTTAGTGCCAGATTATCATAGATGCTTACCTTGCTATTTTTCACGCTCACGTCTAACAGTTGGTTCACCTTTGATATCAGCACTGATCGAACTGACTGTACCCGATTACAGAATTCTAAATAGCTCTCCCCCTGTTTCATTTTTAAGGTTTCCAGTTCTATCGCTATGCATTCTTCGCTCCTAGGATCACCAAAGTGTTGAACTAACAAAGTCTTAAGTTGTTCCCAGGTTTGAATGTCATTTCTCTCACTAACTAAAGCAGAGGCCTCTTCTGTCAATCTACTCGTAATCGTATGCAATACATACTGATCTTGCTCTGCATTACCTCTGTATTTATTTATTACATAATCACATTTCCTTATAAATAAGTTTAAATGGCGTTTGCTGCCATTGAAAATTGGTATAATGGCCACAATTTCCTTTGGAATTACAGTTACTGTCGTCATTTTGAATACCTACTCTATTTACTCTACAAGACTCTACATGCGTGAAAAATAATCACTTATTCATTTAAACACAGATTATATGTATCTAAAACGTATACACTATTTCAGAATTTCCTTTAATAGGAACTCAGAAAACGTTATAAAGGAAAAAGTTCGATTCCGTATATAACAAAACACAATAAGCACGAGAGGTAAGAAAGGATGGCAAAAATTCTACTCACCAGCCAGTCACCATCATGCTCGTTCGCCTCCCGATCACTTCACAAATTTATTTGGTTCGAACAGATCCGATTCGTCGGAAAACTCGAGAAAACTCGCGATAAATCCTGTGAAAACTCGGAAAATCTGCCCCGGCTGCGCCAGTAAAGGTTTGGGGAACGCTCAAAGCTTTTTTAAAAACTAAACTTTAAACTTTGTTTCAAGAAATATTTAATTCATTGAAATTAATTACATTAAAGTGATACGTCTGAGACAAAGTTAATTCTCTAAACGAATGAATAAAACAATCTTACTAACTAAGAGCCACAAGGCACAGATCGCGTGGGCGGTAGAGATAAGCAACTCGGCGACGGGCTGCAGGTGTGAGACTGCAAGCTTGCATTTAGGCATTGGGTGTTGTTATGATGAATGCACTGGCCGGTTGTATAACTACATGAACAAAATACAGCTGTTACAGAGTAATTTTGTCTAAAGGGGATTTTGAATCTGAAGTGTATCAAAATCACCTTGGTTCTGAATTTAAAAAATCTTTTTTTTATGATAAAAGTAACCTCACCTGATGTTAAGTGGTAACAATCAATCAATCAATAATCAAGGGGATTTTGAAATCAAAAACTTCAAAACCTTTCCAAAAAAAAAATTTAAGAGGATTTTGAGTTAGTTTCTATAAATAATACTACAGTACACAGTGGGAGAAACTTGTGTAGGTTACAAGTTTGTAAACTTTTTTACAGAATGTACAAGAGTTTGACCAAAAATGAAGTTTTACAGCAACATTCACCTTCCATTAGAATGCAAAGAGAGAGCGCGAGCCCGCACGTAGGCTCCGTATCTGTGGATGACGGCTATCGACGGGCCATGGGGCACACGGGGTTTTATAATAAATATTTTATTGGTTTTTATAGGCCGGCTTTATCGGCTTTATCGGCTTCGTAACGGAAAGAAAAATGAATAGATACAGGCCAGAGTTTAATTTGTTCAGTCCCGTTTAAGGTTCTGTTTACCAATTACATGTCATACCAAATTAATGGAATATTTTGAGTCGAAAGAAGAGGAAGAAGGTACCTACAGCTTGTGGAACCTGACTACTGATATATTCCTAGTAGTTGTCTTTAGAGGCATGGTAGATATCCCCTCAGTTCTATCTGTAGCCAAGATCTACAATCTTGCTCTAAATTACCTATGCCCGCTCAAAATTAGTTTCTGTGTAAAATTATAATCTAGTTGAATATATTATTTGATAACTCAATACTGTAACAATAACTATTAGATATTATCTCAGAATATTGGACTATTTTGGTATTCCGAAGATTATTATGAAATTTTTCCAAAGTTAAATCCAAATGTCCAATTGCGAACCCCTGGTATATTCCATGTATTTTTGAGACCGGTGTGGTGGCCGGCACGTGCACCGGTTAGTATTCAGCGATCGCTTCATCGATCCGATTACGAGATATATAAAGTACTTACTCCTCTCAGCTTTGCTCATTTACCATTCAATGGATGAACACTCGAATACGATTTATCAGAACTTCAGTACTAAAGGAAGCGCAGGAGAACTTCCATTTTTTATGTGAAAAACGTGCCGGAACACGCGTATTACCCACCTGATGCTGAACCTCTATAATAACTACATTATTCCACAGAGCACGCACGTTTACTATAGACGTGTCTTATGTGTCCTATGGCTTACTGCGTCCATCTCTCTGATGGGATGATTAAGTCCCCTGTGTGAATGGCACCGACCGGCGGCAGCGGGAAACCTTCAGTTGGAACAGCAATGCAAGCTAGCTCAGGTGATTAATTTGTGCAGCCTTTCACAGAATGTAGGTACAGCTATCTTTAGCATGCCGTCATTTGACCTACAAATAACGGATTTTTATGAAGATTTTTATGTTATAGTACCGCAAAACTCATGAAAGCCATTCCATCTGACCCAACATTTATATCTAGCAGATATTAATTCACGTTATTCGTTCCAATAACATATCGGAGTGAGCATAGCTTGTTTATTTTACGGCAATCGTAAAATAGCGCAATAAACGCCGCAATGTGATGGATGCCCAATAATATTATAATGTGAGTATGGTTCGACTTACTTCTCAATTCGGGTCAATGGTATGGAAGGAACTTTGGCTTGAAGAAAGTGACGTATGAATTCATGTTACAAACTGAACAAATCATCATCATCACATCAGTCTTTATAAGTTTACTGATGGACATAGATTTCTAGAGCGATTCTAATTCTTCTCCTCTGGGCTGGTGAGTCCTACGCGTCACCTTCTACTTCGTGGCCACCATTCGAAAATCTTCGTTCCCGATCAGCTGTCAGTTCTGCGAGCTATGCGGCTTGCCCTTTGCCACTTCAACTTGCTAATTGTGAGCTACGTCGGTGACCTTGGTTCTTCTAGGGATCTCCTCGTAGTGAAACACCAAGCATAGCTCTCTCCGTAGCTGAGCCTTTGAGGAAACCTAACCAAGGCTTCTGTATTTTAAAAATATGACATGGAAATAAGTTTCTGCTAAAATCAACATGAAACCGGAGTTTCTCCAGTTTCAGTCTATTAGTATCAAAATAATGAACACCCAGTAGAACAAGCAATTTGTGCCATTCGAAAATGGTGTTTTGAGCAATTTCAGCAGCGCGCGTTCAACTCAAACGAGACTTTACAATATTCAGTTTTCGATATTCCTACTAACTCCTTTCAAATTCCAACACAACTAACGCTTAGAACTAATCCTTATCACGTTGCAATAAAGTTTTATTTTTGGCGAACTCATCAAAGTTTGTACAGATGGGTTTTGCATGCAGTTTCCAACTCGTAACTAATTCGGACATTGTTTGAATACTTCCACTTGTTTCAGATGAACTTAGTCTGCGGATAGTAAATTAAGAAAATATGCAGAATGAGAATGCTTTATCAATGCGTCTAAAATATTGAATACCTAAAAATATGGTGTCGTCGAATCACCTAGTTGCTTGTTTGTGTTGCCCGTCCTGTCTTTCTTTCAGTGATGTTTCTCGTAAATACCTTTTATTATTCAATTTATTTATTAGAACAAAACGATCTATCATCCAACTATTTATAACAATCAAACAAATTTGAATAAGACGATTGATAAAGTTCTGGAAGTCGCAAAAGCCTCTATAATGAAAAAGTTTCCAACTGCCTTTGTAGTCAATAAAAGTTTATATTCCAATCTACAGTTTGAAATACGGCTTTTCTTTCTACATTAGCACAATATACCAGCCAGTAGAAACACTATCATAAACACAATAAGGTTAGTTCGCAACAAAAAAATAATAATTTTGCAGGAGTCACAGTCAACTTTCTAATTGTGCTCTACGTAGGCTCTAGAGTATTTATTTTTTCTTATTTGTCCGAGTCTATCGTATCTTGGGTACCATTTCTTGTTGGTTTTGCTACTGAAGATCTGAATACCTAATCATCTATGTAGGTAGATCTATGTTTAGCAAATCTTTAAGCATATATCTTATGTAATAGATAATCTGTCGTGTGACTCGTGTCTTTTGAAAGCTACAGATTAATAATGTAGTCAAAACTACCCTGCTCTATCAGCTTCTGATCATAATATCAAAAACTACAATTTTAGCTGTATTTTCTGAAAAAATAAACTGACTTTTATTACTGGTTGTAAATGTACCGTGCTGTACTATAGTGGTTGAAGAGGCTGTCTAGACAGGAGACGAGTACAGGAAGGGGACAAATACAGGGGACCAAAGTACGCACTTGTCAGTTATTTATGGGAAAAGGTTTAGCCTCTCTGCGTACGTACTTCTGTTTATGTGAAACATATTGCCAACCTAAGACAACAATGTCCACTGTACAATGTCAGGGATTTTCATTTAATATTATCTTGCTGATCAGTACAGGTGCACTTGCAGATGACGGCAGCTGGTCGTAGTGGCCATGAAGCCACTACGACCAGCTGCCGCCGCCGCCGAGACGGAAAATATAAACTTCAGAATTGACCCCTTGATAGATGGGCGCTTGTTTGACTGTCAAGCGCGTGTGTCGGCTAAAACAGTATTTACACTCATTATTACCAGTGGCGAGTTACGTAGTCACGACAAAGACGAAACGATTGAGCATTCTTTGATTCGTATAATTAACGCTATGTAACTCGTCACTGCCTCTGTGTAAATCAGCATTAAGATTATTTAGGTGAGTTTGTAAAGTAACGTTTTGCTATTGGAAAACAAATGCCTTCATCTACCCAAGGGTGTAATCAGAGGCACTGAAACCTCAAGAGAATATCTACCGTCAGCTACAAACAGTCGAGAACCTTCTCTCTTTTTCCACGAAACCGTGTGAAACGACAAGGTCTTTTGTGTGCAGTAAAGTGATAAAGAGGTTACCGCGGCGACCAATCGCTCGGGAAATGCAATAAGCGCCCAGGAGGTGAGGAGGTGACGGCTACAGGGCGCGGGACACGAAGGGAAACTGTACATTGAGGCAAAACTGAGCTTTTCCTTATATGAGTTGTGACCTGAATTGTAGAGCACATAGTTTATAGCCTGGTAGGAGTCCATCAAAATAAGTCTTCCTCGTAGTACCTTAGACTTTTCCATATAAGCTATGATCTATACTGTAGAGTGCCATCAACAAATCGGTATTTGGTTCAATTCAAACCATTGTAGACATTTTTTTTCCCATCGAGCCCTCTCATTTGCATAGTGGGCTCTTTAGGATTTTTTTCCCATCTGGCCCACTAGTGAGCCGACTGGTGGGCTCGATGGGAATAACCTATCATCATCATCATTTAACAGTTCGACTTTTGTCTCCCCCATAATAGTAACTGTTCCAGAAAGGGATATCTTAAGCCTTCTCCATCCATCGACTTCCTGTGATCTTAAGAATGACGTCGGTTCATCGGGTGGGTGGCCGTATACCTTAGAAAGGTTACTTAACTAAAGAAGCCACACTGGAGTTGGACCTCTATTTTAAGTCAGGGGTTAAAAATAAATAGCAAAGGTCAGACGCTTTGACCGCAGACTAGCACCCACTTACCGAAACTACGAAAAATGGATGCAAAATATAATTGGTTTCAAAATAACAAACAGTTTCGCCCGAAGCCTTTTCGCTAAATATTCAAATTAAATTACAAAAAACTTTTAAATGAGAACTTTTTGAAGTGCACGTTTTGTAGCCACGCTTGTAACCACACGCTAAACAGTACGGCGGTCAAGTACTTACTTACTTTTGTAGTCGTTAGTGTTTGGTTTCGATTTCATTATATGATTTCTTGAAAGAAGAATTATAATCAATTATAACTTTGAATAGCTTCACAGCAATAGACAAAATTTATTTCTTTCTCTTTCAAAATCTCCTTTTACTGTTTTACTTGATCATGATCTGTTGTCAACGAGCTGCCAAGAACTTGCATCCCCCTCGTTCCATTTGTAAATAATACAAAGCCTTATCTTGCTAACACTCTGACAATACTGTTTTGTCCGCAGCCTAATCAGCCCCATCGACATTGGACCTTTATTTATTCGGAGTTTCGGACCCCTTTGCCAAGCTTGTGTCATATCGGGATAGCTGCAATGTAAATTAGACTTTATTTCAAAGAGTTACGTGCAAAAATGCTCGGATGCTGTACAAATTTAGGTTAGTTGAAATTGGGATCTGCTAAAGAGGTTTGGTTTTGAAGCAACCTTTTCAAAAACCTTCAAATCCTATACAAGGTTCTTACTTAGCCTAGTGATTGCTGGATGAAATACCCTACTGCAAAAAATACGTGTGAGTAGGTACCTCCACACATATTTTCTAGATCAAAGATTTACTACAAGTAGGAGTTCTTCAGGATTATTGTTATCGAAGAAAACTCATACGCTGTCTTTATATTTCTTGGGTCTTAAGATCCTTCGGTATACTGCGTAGAGTACGCATAAAAACTCTTAATCTACTCACTGATTGAGAGCTTTGCGTACTTTGTGGCTTTTTTGTTTTGATAATAATTAAGTATGATAATATTCCAAACTTCGTATTCACTTCGTGCTTACCAAATTGAAACCAAGTACGGTGTAATAAGACCACGAAAGTTTTTCCTGAAAGTTTTCGAGGGCGGTTCTATTAACCCCGTAGATAAAAAAAGTTGGGTTCAAGTTTGAAGTGAACTTTTTATACAATATCTAGTGTAATGTATTCTGCGTCCTAGGACCCCTTCGCCTTTGTGGGCACCTATTTATCTAAATAATTCAAAGCAGCTCTCAGCTGGATGTCGTTGCTTTGTGTTCCGCGGTTCTATTGAGAGTGATCCTTGAGTTTTTGCGAACTTTTTATCAGAAACGAGGAAATACTTTCATCATTTCGCCATTCGACGGCCGAGATAAGTACCAATTATCATCGTCTAGAGACGACATTGTTATTGAATTGCTTAGTTGAGTAGATATTTTGTCGAGTGATGAAATATATTGATATAATAACATTGAACATAGGACATCAACATTTGTGATTCCGGCAGTCTGTAGTTAATTTTCAACAATATAATTAAAAAGTTTCTGTTTTCTTTTGAGATTTTTTTCTGGAAATCTTTAGAGAGCTATGTTCAGCAGTGGACTGCTACAGATTGATGATGAGGATCTGCTGTTAAAACTCAAAGCTTCATTTTGGAGACAATTTTTCTAAGTCTAAAACTATTCGCATACATTTTTACGACTAAACTTGTTTCAGTGAATCAATAAATGAGAATATCAAGATTCGATCCGCACGAGTAGTTTAAAATAACGCCCATTTATCAGAGGCATTGGGGCAAGAGGAAATAATAGATATCGATGCGACCCGATGGACAGAGCGAGGTTAAGCGACCTTGGACCTTTGTGAACACTGTCACACCCTGAACGGGAAAACTGGATGTAAAAAACTACTCTATAGAAGAATATCTTAAAAAAATCATAAAGTAATTGTCATGTATTATCAGAATGGCTCATTCCAGTTTTCCCCTGCGCGAGTCCTCTGTGTGGGGGATTTCTGGAACGTTTGTCCAATAATCCCCTTAGCGACCCTTTAAGCACGTTGAATTATGCAGGACAGGTACCAGTAGGTACATCCTTAATTCTGAAATCTCGAAAGGTGGACTAAAAATCGAAGCGTAGTATAATCCTCCATGATTGGGAAGTCAGTGAATGGAAAAAGTCGAAAATCTATCAAAACTACTAACTCTTAATTCAAACTTTTCATCCATTAACCAGCTCGGTAAATGTCGTCGTATACTGGGATCCTATACTATAAAGACATTATATGAACAGTCTGCAGACCTCCTATAAAGGAGAAAATATCGAAGCAATTTTAAAACTAACTCCAAAGCGATTTTCATTTTCCCCTGCAATTAGGGGCAGGTAAGGTACACAAATTACCCCATCCTTTACCCGGTCAAGTATATTTTAGGAATATTACGTAACGACTTCTCCAGGATAAACTTTCATTATGAGGTCTTTCCTAAAGAATGGGTTATTGTAAGGCTGTAAGCTCGAGGTAAGTACCGAAGACCTCCACAAATTTTTACGAGGACGCCGAAGCCGGTACAAAAGGCGCAATTAATGTTTTATCGTCACCTCAGGGGATGCTCGTAAACTGTTTTTATATTTTGTTCTGATTTTTTGATAGAGGCAGAATGGATTTAGGAGATAAAAGTGGACGGACGACACGTGTGGTATCAAAACTATCTACTGTTACGTTTGTAAGTAAAACAGTTTGAAGATACCTATACCTCTAGATCTAGATTAAATCATAGAAAGTACTTACTAGGTAACTTAGATGAAAGACTTTTTTGTATGCTTTCAAGAGAAAGTATTATTTGAAGTTCAAGCTAATCCTCAGACCACAACAAAACTCACAACTCAGCTCTACCAAAAAGCAACATTTCTGTACATAACAAGCCCCAGGACTCAGTGATGCGAGAGATGTAATTGCAACCAGAGCCACAGCTCACGTTACAGTTACTACTGCACCTGTCACAGATTATAAAACACTTAGTAGAAACCAGCCAAGGATAATGCAACAGTTAGTACGAATCCTGCCATAGGGTATGGGATAGTTAGTAAGGGTGGTAGTCGTCTTGAGTGCGCGTCTTTGTGTCGCGAACAAAGCTCCGTCGTAATCCGCGAAAGTCCTTCAGTAATGAAAACTCGCGGAGACGCTCACAGAGTGTGCAGAAGCGCAATTACGTGTATTTTAAAACCAATGGGAAAAATTGTAGATAAATAAACGTTGGAAATCAAAACTTTTTATACTTAGCTGGATCTTTATTTATCAACAATCTAGTTCCCATAGTACAAGCTTTGCTCAGTTTTCGACTAGAGAGTGTTGTATAATATGTCCAAGAATATTTATTTTTAGATAAGTTATATTTTTAAAGAATTTAATTTCGAAAACACCAACTTCATCTGCTAAAACTAAATAAAAACACGTGCTGGCTAACCTACTTTCTTATTTAAGTTTGGGAACTTTTGAAACTTTTTTTTAAACAACAGCGTCTCGCCGGAAATATTCGGTACAAACTTTTGAAAGATTGAAGGCGCACAATGTGAACATAAATGAACTGTGTTGTCTTACTGGTTTATTGTACAATGTGCATTGTGCTGTCGCGACGCCCTTGCTTCTTACGCCGTGTAATCTGCAACTTGCAAATAATGTTTCGAGATGTCAACGACCGAGAAGATTAAAACCTACCTACTTTCATGCAAAGTTTCATTTCAAAGTAGATTTCATTATAAATGAACATCCGGCCCAGCAGTGGGCCAGCCAGTGGGCTCGATGGGAATAAGCCATCTTTTTGTATACTACTTATAGGCAAAAAAGGTTAAAGGCCCGACTGATGAGAAGCGGTTTATACATTATATCTATCCTCGCTTTTATACCTGAGACAATATGAAATGCGCTAGGTATATACTATGTAGGTATTCGTTTTTAGAACTCAATAAGTATATACCTTGATCACGTAGCACTGTTTGAGCTAGTCTTTTAATTTCCCTTTTACTTGAAAACGAGAGTAATAGAACTGCAAACCTCTCTCTACAGTGTCTATGTGAATATGAATCCCCTACGGAACAGGCTTAATGGAAAACTAAAATACATACAAAACATTGAAAGTCGCATTTCAAGTCCCATACGAATATAACCCTTATTTCCCTGACAATAAAGTAGATAGATTCACCTTGTTAGGTTTCTAGAATGAGATTCCCTGAAACTCCTTTGGGGAATAAAATGGATCTGATTTTTATTGGATTCAAGGAAATGTCTCTTTTGTATCGCGAGAGGTGGAAATTGTTTCTTAATGCCTACTTTATAACAATATTTGAGTTATCAACCGTAACTAATGTTCAGAAACATTGATAAATGTAGCATTAACAGAAACATTGCGAAAGAATTGGATGCTTTTTGACGAAAATGATGGAAAAAGAAAAAACAATCCCCTTTTATTTTATTTCCTATCGCTCCCGGCCAGTCACCTCCAACGAAGTATGAAAGACAAAAGTATGTGAGAACGGGTACTGTGTACCCAACATTGCTTTTTTTGACTTGGTGAGGATACTGGTCAAGCCAGTATAGAATGACCTCAGAGGATGTGCAGTATGATGTATCTTAAAGGGACATTTCCCAGTTCCAGTTAGTACATGTGCCGCTCACCAGCGTGTGCTTCAGTTGCCATAGGTTCATGTGAAGCAGGATCCAAATGATTGTAACAATTCAGCGCTAAAAGCTTTGAAATCCATTGAATTGTATACAATCACGCTAGAATAGAAACACGCCTGCTCTCCGCTTATCCTAATTGGAGGAATCAATCGCACCGTCCCTGGGCGGCACAGAGCGACTATTGTACGACACCGTCCTAATAATAATGATCAAAATGGCGAGATTTCACGCTTTGATCTGCTCGAGTGTTTTCTTGGCATTCACATATTTTACAGCTGTCTGTGTGTCATTATTAGATTATGAAAGAAAAAGAATATGCAACCAGGACCAAGGAACTACTCTCCAGGCAGGCCGTACGCTTATTTGCCAAAGAAAAATGATAAAAACTTTTTTTTCAGGTTTCATGCACAAATCCATAAAAAGTGCAATGCGTTTTGATTTATACGTCCTAGTTCAGGGTTCGTACTCTGATCTACCTTTGTGGTAAAGTTTCAATTTAAATATATTTATCTTGAGGGTTGGTATTCCGAGCCTAAAGTATCTATCTACCTACGTAAGTAAGTATTAATTGATTTGTTCACAATCGCTTGATGAGATCGCGTTAGTTATCAGACATTTATGCAGTCTTCCTTTCCTTTGTTCAAACTCAATAAGCTTTTATAGAGGTAGGTACAGTAAAAGCCCAAGTATCACTTTGAAACGTTTTACGAACTACAGGTGAATCTAGGTCACAGAGACATAGTACTCTCCAGGCAACTCCTTGTCACCAAGGGTTATGGGAACTGCAAAAAACTGGGTTCGTAGCGTTTTTGTATGAACTTTTATACAAACCAATGAACTTTGTTTATGTTACTGCAGTCGTACAATAACTTCGGAATCCTTCGGAGAGGAGGTTGACTTAGCTATTCAGTATTTGCGTAAAAACCCCCGGATGACACCCCCTAGCTCCTTTCCCCTAGTTCCGCTAGTACACTAATTGAGATCACTCTCCAATTGGAGTTTCCATTGGATTCGAGAGCTTTCAATCAATCTCAGAAAGGTTTGACCTCTGTAACTTCGTTTGTCTTCTTATCTTTTGGGGTTGTTTGTGAGTTTGCAGAAGTCATTATCAGAAGAAGCTTCTGTAAAGCGGCGAGTTACCAGCTGAGTGAGACGTACGTCATAAAATGTGCGATTGAATCCTGAGATAGAACAATAGTTATTGTGTTTAGTTTGTGCGTCTATCTCGTACTAATTTATGCAATTAAGGTGTTTTTGTAGTGGGTCTATCAAACTGTTATTTCTATGCAAAAAATTCAAAATAGAAGTGTCAATTATAGTGTTTTGCTCGCAAAAGCAATGAACAGGGGTTTTATCGCCAGTTCGCGTGCATCTACACCATGACACTAATGTCAGTACAGTACCGACCACACTCGACACCTGAGCACACCACTTACTGTAATGTCATTAGATCTAAGTATAGACGGAGTGGTGCCGAATAATAGCGCCATTATGATTCTCAAGAGACTTGACGTAACAGGTACTCGTAGGTATACTTGTTCGTTTATTGTGTCACTGTGTGCTGTGCTGATACAACTACTAAATGACTACTAGATTTCTACTTCAACATTTCTACTCTACCATTCGTATATAAAACGCGGATAGACTCCATATTAGCATCTAGCTAGATTGCTCGTAGCATGGAAGCCTTAAAAATAAATTGTCGTGAATGAGAATTGGTTTTTTGTGCTCATGATTGTCACCAGAAAGATCATTTTCTTTCCAAGTACTATGTGCCATTAAACAGCGTTTTGTGACTGTAAAGAGTTAGGTGCTAATAACAAAGGGAGTGACTGTCATCTGAGTGGGCTGATAAGGGAGTGAGAAGAAAAACAGGGGCCACTACATAAAGTAAGATAAGGGCAGAACGATAATGACACTGAATATTTTCACCAAACAAAAAAAACCTGTCGATTAATCAGGAAGTCAAGGCGTAATGTTCTTACCATGGTTTCATAGGTAATTACTGGCATCAGATGCGCCCCGAATAACTAGACAGACACCTAGACACGTATAATTAATACTGAAACCATGTGGGCAGAATACGTCGAGGCTTGGCTATTTCCTCCTTGCAAAAAATGCCGTATGTAAACCCCCGAGCCAGTCCCAATTCAACCTTATTAAAAGTTTACAAGGTATGATTTGGCTTGATAGATAATTTTTGTAATGTTGTATAGAGGAAGCAGTTTTGTACGTGATAATAGCCTCGTTAGAAGCAAAAATCCCTTTTTGTTTACTGTATGAAGTTTCGCGTCGCTGAACGCTGGAAATTATCCTAAAAGAGTCTTGGATTTTGTTTGGACATTTTTATTACAAAAAAAGTGTTTTGTCTTATATTTAATTTTTCAGTAAGCTGCAAGGCCTGCCACGCGTTTTTAATGATAGTGTTTACCAAGAGGTTAGCATCAAAATAATGTTTTCAAAAAAGTTAATAGAACATGCAAATGAACCACAATAAATTTCATAGATCGTTTTTAAGCATTAGCAAAATAATTCTATAGAAAACACGTTAACCGTATTTTTTATTTTAATCAGTAGTTAATATTTTATTAATAGCTCTACCTTTGTAACGTAGGGTTGTGACACCGGGAACCCTAGTGTGATGTGATGTGAGCCAGTAATCAGGGCTGTGTAGCCAGTGTCCAAAGGTGAGGGTGTC
The DNA here is from genome assembly GCA_918843925.1 of Eulithis prunata. Lineage (NCBI taxonomy): Eukaryota > Metazoa > Arthropoda > Insecta > Lepidoptera > Geometridae > Eulithis > Eulithis prunata. The sequence continues at coordinate 9,916,971 of OU974012.1, forward strand.
GCATAAAGGGCACGAGCCACTGAACTGTAATCAACACCTGGTTAAGGCCGCGCGCTGAAAAAAACATTTTACATCGGCAGTTTTAATGAGTTTACTTAACTTTACACTTTAGGTTAACTACATTAAGATTAAGTTTAATTTTAAGTAGTGGTAAGCAAGCAAGGTCGTAGGTATGAGTTAGTGGCCAACACTGATGAGGGAGTTTTAAGGCCGCCTTAAGGCCTCCGTCATGGCTTAACGACTGCTAGAGCCGGGACCGAGAGTTTACGTGACCTCCGTAGCACGTAGCAAGAAGTGTGTCCATCAATCTATCTACTAAAAAAAACTAAAACATGCTGCAAAATCTAAAAAAATGGTTTTCTTGATAATAGTCTACTTCATTGATAAGATTGAAGCTAAATCATGGTAAAAAATTTAAAAAAGATTAACTTTGTAATGAATAACTCTGCATGCAGTAGTAATAAAGTAACATTTAACCAATAACTACCGCGATTGAAATTGATTACAATTACATGTACAAATTATGTGTTTGCGGTGATTGTGGTCAACAGCATTCAGCGAATGACGTGCCAAGTACCTACCGCTGGTAGTGGTCGCCACTGAACTACTAATGTTTGAACTGGGTTTATTTTATAGTCATAATTTATTGAGCAAAGCAATAATTACTCCAATTTCGGGCCTTTTTATATTAAAAAAGTAACCATGTCAAGTTAGGACGTGCGTTTGAATATCTGTCTACTTACTGCCTAAGGCTGAATTACTGGAAAATCATCAGATTTTGCAATATACAAAGGTTTTTTACACAAAAATGCGTAATAGTTAAAAGTCGCTCGAGGGGTTTGTGTCGTCCTAGCTACACAGAGGAGAAAATCTATCTTTGTATCTAGTAGTTTATTTATTATTATTTATTATTAATTTTTAAATAAGATATTACAAAATGATAAATAAATAATAATCATATTCTTGAACATTTAACACAGCGCCCTCCAGTCCCAAACTAAGCAAAGCTTGTACTATGAGAACTATAGATTCATAGAATAATTCTTGGTCTTATTGAATAAATACCTATTTCTAACGTCACTTTTAGTTACTTTCGGTAGCTCGCGGTGAACTGATGAGCTATATTTGAAAGCTCTGACTACAGCGAGTCAAATGAAACTTCGACACCTAACTACAACTTATACTGAAACTAAGAGTATTCCAAATTTTTCGCGATTACACATTGAAGATCGTGGTGTAGGTGTAAACTTTTATGTCAGAGTAAATCTAATAATTTCTAATAATATCTTGCTAGAATAATGAAAATATACCAATCTCATTGTAGGCATTGTAGGTATCTTGCCAAGCATGTCAGAGCACGTTTTACAAAAAAAACCTATAACTAAATAAACTAAAAATTAAAACAGAAAAAATCATAAAGTTTCAGCTTATCCCGAGTAAAAGAACAAGCCTTTAAGCTGTAATAGCTTGCTCATTTTCAACTAATTAGAAACGCTTCATACGGCACGTGTGAGGCTGAAGCTTAATTTCCTTATTATTAGCCAGGTAATGCCGCGGCCACACCAATAGCGGTAACCGTCCCGGAAGCAACTAATAAAAAAAAAGAGATTCTTACTAACGTGTAGATTGTGTAGGTGTACCTCTCATTATCCCACAGGTTGTTAGGTATTAGTACATTCATACAGTATAGCCACGCATTGTACAAAATAGAAATAAGAATTCTCTTAGCAAAATCACAAAAATACTACATAAATAAATCTTTATGCTCGAGTCGCCATTAGTGTAACCACGCCTTTACTATCACTTGGTTTATTGCACGCCTCCATCGATTTTATTACGTGGCCATAAGGTTTATTTTACTGCGTTTTCTTGTAACACGCAGGAGTAATGTGAGTAGTTAGCTGTGTAGCTGTCGAGTTAGCTAACAGGCGGGATAATTGTACGTTCATTCGTGACGATACAAACATATCCTCTTATACTGATTGCAAGGAAACAGTGATTTCATAATACGTGATAAGGGTTTGTATTTCACCTTACAATTTATGATCTAAGGATACAAATTTTCTTATCAAAACTACTTAAAAAACCCTAGCATTTACTTGCTTGTTCGCTTCACAGTAAAACCACCAAAAATAGTACCAACTTGCGATGAAAAAGGCCGAAAGTCGTTCTTTTGGGAAATCTATGGGGTATACGTTCACCTCAGTGGAATTTCTCAGGCTTATAATGGTGATGATGGTACATAGTATGTACGCGTTAGTACCTACGTCCACATTCGTGGAACTCTCGCAGTTTGTCACGTGCGAGGTCGGCTCCGCGGGACCCTCACAAATCGCAGCGGCGGCGGCCCGGAACCAACGCAACAACCCACTCTCACTTGTTTTACAAAGTATCTGAAGCTAACCTACTTCAAATACTACTCTCGAACCAAAAACAACAACTTTAGTAATAGTAGTTATGGTGTTCTTTTGGATCAGAAAGACATAGGTACTGAAACACTTTGCATTTATTTGATCATTTCAAAAATATAATAAGCAACGTGCAGTTGTGCACGGCTGGTTGTTTTGTTTGCTTTCGAAAAACGATTTCCTAGATTCTATGTGTGGCTATGTTTTGAAATGGCTTTATTAGATTATATCTCGACAATGGTCCGGAATTTCAAGATCTTCGTGGACGTGGAACGAGATTCCTCCATTCGAACGGAATTCGGTTTACCAACTTTATAAAACTTAATTACTAACGTAAGGTTTCGAATTTTCACCCGAACGCCTCATTACCGAGCCGACGAACCATTCCAACTTTACGCCAACCCTTTTCAGAAAGTCATCAAAGTCTGGATGTGATCAGCTAAGCGTTTTATGGCTTCTGAGTCTGTCCGTCAGAGGGAACGGAGCCTGTTACAGCGCGCCGGCCAGTGCTGTGGCACTTCTATTCTTGGTACTTGTTTACGTTTAGCTGTGGACTGGTAAAGGTACCTGAACACGCTTGGCCACTGCTCCGTTGATGACTGTGGCATATAACGACTGGCGTAAGACCACGGAAAAGCAACCACGGGAGGGAAATGCGAACTGAAAGCGTGTTTAGTTTTTTCCATATTATTTTCAGCCGAAGAGGCTTAAACACGGAAAAGTGAAGGAAAAATAATATTGTATAAAATGTATGTTTCTATATTGTCGTGCTGTTGAGTTTGTTTGTTGTGTCGAAAGGTAAATTATGACGTAACATAAAAGTGCAATGTCCTCGTACTGATTTTCGTTGTACAAATCAAAATCGTTGTGAATACGTTGTACAAAAAACTCTACTTATTTAGACTTAGTTTATTATCAAAATTTGCCATTGCAACAGCCATGATTTATAAGATAACGTACTAACTCTAGGGAGTTAAGTGCGGCGTGTAATTTGCCCTTAGCATCCGCAAATTATTTACGGATCGCTTCTTTATAAATAACTCACCAACTCACTTTTACTGTAGCACTTATCTAGGAAAATATATTTTATTTACGTACCTACTCCAATTTTTTTTACTTATGTTATTTCAAATGGGTTAGTACTTTTAGATTCATATTCGCATTAACGTTGTTTCGCACTCAAGCATAGATTTTGGTGTGAGAATCTCAACTCGTATCTATGCTTGAGCAGCTTGAGTAATGAATTCTGTATCAGAATACGAGCCTTAATGTCCCAAGTATTCTAAATGCAGACACGTATGAATCCTAATGGTTTGAGTATTCATAGGTACTTGACTTACGCTTTAATTAAATAGAATTGCGCGAAGAATAATAATTAAGAACTTTGAAATTAAATAACTTTGTTACGTAATATCGCAATACTGTGTCTAAAGTACGCCCATTTATAATTATCTAGTATAATGTACACTCAAAAGATTTTACTAACACATATAAGTAAGCTTAACCTATTTATAAAAAAAAGTTCATAATGGCTTTAAAGACCACTCGCTGACTACCACTGATGTTAAGTGGTTAGTTCTATCTATATAGATTATCTCTTATTGCACGTCCAATGAGGTTGAGCTTTGTAAGATATCGCACTACGTCTAAACAATCTCATGTACTTGTAGTGCACCGGTACCCCATACTTTTCAAACCAGTTTTAATAGTTTTCATACAATTAGTAAGCAGACGAAGCCGTCGACAAATGCTAGTAGTGCGTAAGGAGAGGTACATTTTCTTTGGCAAAAACAGATCTAATAACTTTCAATCTAATTCCATTTTCTCTCACAATTTATTTAACTTATTCAGGGAGTATTATGTACATAAAATATGATAATATGCAAAGTGACATTATCATACTTTACCCGGTACTGAGATCCCAGGCCTTGGTACTGTCACCAGCATCAGACTTAAGCTCTTATTCTGAAAAACAGATATAAAAAAAAACAAAATAGTTGAACTCATTTAGTAGCATCTAGAGTTCCTTGTAAAAAAGCTTATCCGGGGATGCTGACAGTTTTCAGATAATTTCAGTTTTCATAATAATTCATTTTTTGCGTCCTATTTTGCACAACCTTAAAGACCCTCCCACGTTTCCTTCATAAAAAGTATTGATAGAATAATGTGTGTAGAGTATTCTTTAAGACTCTCTATCTCGCTATTGTATGAAATGGAGTGTGTTAAACTAAAGAAGCTATTCATATAAAGTTATGAACAAGACGTCCAGAACAACTTCAGTAAAGTTTTTTATGGAGCGAATCGCGATTTAGCTTATTTCTTTTTGCTGACGAGTGTACCTAAGTTAGTAGAGACTGGAATATAATCTGTGGCGTTCGCAAGAAACAAATCCAAGTTTATGGCTTACGAGTTGCTTTGTTTGACGTTTTCGATGTTATAATTTTATGAAAGGGATTGAATGACTTTATTTAGAAAATGCACGGTTTACGCGCCATTTCACGGATTTATCTTTATGTTGATTTGTTCAAGTTTATTGTTTGATATCTTCGTTTTGTGTTTCAATCAAAATGATTTCATTTTGATGTGTTTCAATACATAATTACATAGGTACAAGTGGCAGCGCCCAGTAAGTAAATCACAGTACATATTAGTCTGTTGTTTAACTTGCAGATTGTACTAGTCTCGTGACGGGATTCAAATTTTCGACTGACGCTTCTTAGCTGATCAGAAGCGATGTCTTTTGGTTTTAAGCATAGTTTCTTCAATTCTCATACAATTTTTACAAAGATAGAGGCGTAGATTGCATTGCGTTCATCTCGGGGATGTTAATATTTGAGCCTGTTGGCAGGCGTTCCTTGCAAAGTCCAACAATTTAGTTAAAGCCTTCGTAGATTAGCAAAAACTTGGCACATGTGGTACGTTCTCGTCAGATAATGCGTTTTATTCACTTACTTTTAATCATGTCTAGAGCCTTACGATGATCTTGTTTTTCTTCAAATAACTTATATTGTCTACGTGCTGGACAAGACACTCATCTAAAGATTTGTAGTTCTCCCTCCCCCAAACCCCACCATCTCCTTTTTTTAGAATATTCTAAAACGTGAACGCTCCCTGGTGTAGATTCCTATGAAAGTTATCTTATCTTTCTGTTCATCAGAGTAATACGGATATTTTATTTTATTTTATTTATTTATTTTCGGAAAACTTACAGCTCTTAAGATATATTTACAAGTACCATTAACAAACATTTTTGTCCACCTGAATGTGCGCCCAAGTAAGAAAATGATAAAGCTTAGAAAGGCGTGTCACTAGTTATTTGTATGTCGCGTTAAAGCTAGTGCGAAACATTTGAGTAGATAGCGCGGAGTGCGCGATACATCCCGCGCCTGGCCCGGTGCCAGCGTGCTGGGCCAGCGACCACTACTGCCTGGAAGATGCAGTGCCGCAACACCTGATAGAACATCCATTCATCCACATAACGATGTTTCACAATTATCCAGACAAATCTCCGTGTACACTTATGATCTTATTCATACTGATCTGTTTAAGCTTCGCCAGCTAAAATGGTTTTGTCATAAATTGCTGTCATGTTTTTAGATGCTGTACTGGAGAACTGTGTACTATGTTGTTAGCTCGCTTGTTCCAAAACTCACTTCGAGTTTCGAGTGTTGATTTTCGAAAAGCTATTCGGTGATTGAGATAAAATACATATTCTAGCCAAAAGTAAGCGGAGAAACTGCTTACAACCTGAAACAGCAACTATGGATTGCCAAATTATGTTGGTGGTTATGTAAAACGTCGTATGGCATTTCTGATATCACATTCGGAGTTGTCAACTGATCGCAAAGAGTTTTGGCTTCAAAATGAGAAGGATTTCTCGGGACTAGCAACTGGGGGAATAAACCTTCTTACAGTACCCATCTTAGCCAGCTCAACTTGTATCCAAACATGTCGACAATTTGAACGTCTTATTCTCCAAAGCTCGTTAAAGCTAAGCTGCAGAACATAAGCCATATAATTTAGTGTCTAAACTCCAGCGAAGTCATTACAGTCAAGTTGTAGTAAGTATATTGCGGGTGATGCAATGCAGTGTATACTTGGCCTTATTTAATGCAAGTACTAATGATGCTTATAGCCAGAAAACAGAGTCCCCTTAACTATCCCCTCTGAGTTCCCTAAACTATTTCTACAATTAGCTGTACAGGGAATATCTAAGCAAGGAAACTGTTTATTATTACAAGGCAGTACCAGTGAAGGCAGTCGCTCCTTCAATGTAAACATGAGCTTTGCTGGGGCGAGTGCAAACAGGTGAAACACGCAGTGTACCCAAGACTTACTGAATAAAGCCTTGATGGTTCTAAGAAACTGTGACCGTCATAAGACAGTCGCTAATAAGATATTGAAAATACGAAATACTGATATTTGTTCTTGATTGATCCTAACCGCAACCTACAGTTTCGGTCTATGAATTGTCTATTGTTATCTAACATTATATTCAATAGACCCAATGACATCCGAGCGGCTGTGCAGTGTGCATGGCACACAATATGTAAGTATGTATATTGAACGCAACACCAGTGTGTTTGCTCCTACTGTCATGGATTTGGAATTATGTGACTAACTTTACAGGTAAGACGGTCGCCGCTTCTAAAGAACCAAGGATTAATCAAATTGATGCGAGTTGTGAGAATACACCAGACTGCAGTACAGCGAGGGTCGGAGCAAACATTACATCTTAACTCTGGGTTTGGTGCTCATAGCCATACATTACCTACACGTGAACGTGACGTGAGAAAATACATTTTTTCAACACACTTGCTCATAAAGTGGCTCTATGGTCACCGCAATTAGGCACATAATGATACCCATAATCAAACTGTGACTTTTTCATTGCTATAACTCACTAGTGAGTTTTTTTTTTAAATTTTATTTGTTGAGTAGCTTTGTTACTAAAAAAGTTTTTATTCAAAAAAAAGATCGTGTTCAATAGAACAAATAAATGAATGTTCCTATTGCTTGCTCATTTCATGTAACTTCTTATTTAAATAGATAATTTTAACTCGTACGTGTTTAATAAATAAAACTTTCACTTAAATATAACTTTTGTTTTCTCTGTAATAAAAGAAAACTTTAAATTCCCCATTTATTACGTGGCAGAATAGGCGCAAGCCCTAAGTGCGGAAAATAAATAAAAAAAAAACCTCATCCCTTTAGTCTGTGGCCGATCGCAATGCGCGCGCATAGGAAAACTGATTAATTTTTCCCGCCATAGCGAAACATTTTTCACAACGCGTTTTCACTGTTGAAATTATAGTTATTTTATTGTTATTTTATTCACAAGTGTGTTGAAAAACGTCGTATGATACACGTGTGTATTGGTGATTACCGTCCTCGGCTCTCTTAAGACCCTCGCCTACGGCTCGGGTCTCAATGGCACCTCGGCGGTAATCACCAATGTACCACACTAGTACCATAATGTACTATTTTACTCACGAAAGACGACACATAGTTTGTTATTCCTACTACTCATAAGGTTAGCTGGTAGATCATGCTCTACCACCAGAATATTCTTTTTATGTCCAAAAAAAAAGTTATTTTAGACAAAAAAGCTCAGTTTTCTAATACACTTTTCTTTCACAATAGCTAAGTCAAAACCAAATACTGTGGTTCAATGCAATAATTTTGATGAAGAGTGATCGATATAAAACTTGAAAGCTAGTGTGTGGGAGGCCCGTAAAGCTGCGGTTGACTGATGGAAAGAATAAGTGAGGTGGAGCCCTAACAAAGGGTGCGGGATAGGTGCGGGCTATTGATAGCACGCAAATTGACGTTGAAGTGCTGAGTGGGATACAACCTGCTTTTACAACCTTCGGTCATTTTGGGATCAAAGGTGTGCGATAAACAAAAAAATATTCAAGACGTAAATATTTGAGAGCATGGAATAGAAACACGTGTTTTGCCGACACGACATAATGTGGGAAAAGGGCAAGGAGATGATGACGATGACGTTGTTTTTTCTTGCAAGCTAATAAAGTAAGTAACCGTATTTCCTAAAAAAAAAAATTCACAAAGAAAATAAAGACTAATACAGTATTTACAATATTCACAATATTTACAAAACACAGGTGAAACACTAATTGAACTATCTACAAGCCGTAAATTTTTCTTATGGTTTGTAAATATTTTCAATTTAAAAAGCTTTTGAAAATTCTTTATTTAATTACATATCCAACGACCGGGACCAGTGGAAGACTTTGGGGGAGACCTTTGCCCAGCAGTGGGACACAATAGGGTAAATAAAAAAATAAAAAATAAAAATTACATATCACTAAATATTCGTTTTAAGTTTTCCAGTTGTAGAATTGCACTTCTCAGGCAAAACGAATGTTACAAAGATACAGGCAGTTACAATAGTAACATCATTTACGACATAGATCTGCTGAGGTAGTAAATCTTGAGGCAACCGTGCGAGACAGATCCGCTGGTTATTGAGGTCATTCTTACATCAGAGCTCCCTGTCTAAACATCACCAGCGAAAAGTGAGCTTTCAAAATCTTTCCACAACACCTCGAAATGACACAACCTCCCAAACATAACACGCTAATCTCAACCGTGTTTCAAAGCTGTAAGCGTGAGTTCTCTTTAGATGTGATTTGGTATATAAAAGACAAGGTGGTAGTGGTGATACTAGGTATTGCACCTTTGTGGAATATGGCTCGGGTGCGAAGTTAGGACGCTGGTGATATTCATTGTTATGAGAACGTGATTTGGGTTCGCATCGCCTCGAGTTTGGCGGTGGAATAGAATTAGACTCGGTTTGCAAATTTTTACGGTCAGAGTTGAGAAACATGTTACAGAATATTTTTATATTAGCAACACTATTACTTACATAATTAGCAACTCTATTACATAATTATTCCCATCAAGCCCACTGGCTGGTTCGCTAGTTGGAACACTTTTACTTAGAAAATGAAAAAGAGAAATATGCCTAAACTATATTCGATCATTATTCGTATACAGTTTCCGGTAGTATATCGTATGTACTACAATCGACACCTGCTTGCTTACCATCGGTAGTTTATTCACTCCCCGTGGGTAAAAGCTAGTAAGCAAATATTTTGATATCCTCAAATTGCTTGCCTCTACGGAGCGTTGCAAACTGCTACGTTTCGTAGACGTGCTACGAGCTCTACGGATTACCTTGTGCTCGTAGCTCTCGACTATTTAGTTTGCTTACTCTTAACCGCTCGTATGCGCTTTAATTCTGTAAATATGCTCCTGGATTACCCACAATCGTGAATACTGAACTTGGTGCAGTCAGGGCGAAACTTTGTAAATAGTTATAGTTTGAATAACCTTTTGTGGTACAAAAATGTCATGCTTGTGAAAGGTTAATTTTGTCGGTACAGTATGCATAACCTCTCAATGGGCACGAAACGTCAGTTGTAAGGACGTCACTCGCCGATAAATCGCTCGCGCGGAAATAAACCGCGACCCACAACCCCCTGCCTAGGGTTGTCAGTTTCAAAAACCGCTTATTAACTAGCTCCTAGCTCCTAGTGGGGTGATTTGCAAAAGTGGTCTACCCCCTTTATTTTTCCGTAGTAGCGAGTGATCACTAACTGCTGTCAAACATTAAACATGCTGGAAGTGGACATCGCTGGCCATTTTTGCTTTTATAAAACCTATCATAGCTTTTAAATAAATCTATCATGTCTCGCTAACACGCTAGCGAGACATGATAGATTTATTTTGTGTCTAAAATTCTAGCAAGCAACAAGAATAATTTACAAAATATCATGAAAATAGTTCTGAATTCCGCTGAATCGGCTACTTAAGACTTTCAATGTAGGTTGTTGGTTTAGTTGTCAGATTAAAACTGACTGGCAGCCCTAGGAGTAGCGTGACGTGTACAATCTCTCGTCTGTCCGTGACAGAGCAATGGTACGACCCTTTACTTGTATTTCTTCCTACTGTACACAATACAAATAGTTTTATTCTATTTATCATTTCTTTTATAAATATTTCCCGGTTTATTACTAAGTATTGTATTGAAACTCCAAAGCATAGTTACTTATTATTAATCTAAATGTTTGAAATCGATGCGCTGAAGTTGTGTATTAGAGTTTCAATCTTCAACAAGTTTATAAACGCTTATTTGGTGCGCAATTTTCAGCAAAAGGTTCCAATATACTAGTGAAAGTTTCCAAAAGTAGTTGTCCTCGTAATTCTTCCGACGTATAAAATGACGCACAGAAACTTTAATAATAAAAAGTTTGTTTGATAATAAAAAGTTGGTCGCGCGGCCACTTGTCTACCACTCGAGCAAGTATTTGACGATTTTATGAGTATTATTGGAATTCAGAGAATCTGTTCGAAGCTCAACTTACTGAACTATTCTCATAAGATAAGTAGAGCCGTAGGACGGACCCCTTCACTGAGATGAGAAATATGAAATTCTTGAAATAGTTTTATGTAAGGACAAGTGAGTAAGTTTTAGTAATAGAGCCTCTTGTGAGAGAGCTTGTCCTGGGAAGTATATATTACTTAGAAAAAGATTTTAGCAATGGGAATGGGAATGTAGTTTTTTATCTGCTGTAGGTGCAAGTAAAATTAAGTACGTACGTATCTTCTGCGCCAACTTTAGTGAAAGTTTTGCAAACTGAATATATTATGAAGTGTGTTCTATTAGGTAAAGTTATATTACTTTTCATTGAAAGATTTATTTATATCAAAATTCTTACTTTTGTGTTTAAAAAATATATTGGCAATTTTTATTATATTTCACGGAACTAGCTTTTAAACTACAATAGGCCCCTTCAATCGCAACTCAATCGAAACTGCGTCTAGAAACTAATCTGTCTGTTTATCTCGCGCCACGACAGATCTGTGCGGCTGACACGCAATTACAGCCCTATTACACCCTTCTATCCACAACCGCATGCGGTTTACAACCATATATCTAAGACCATACGGCTCCTTTTTATTCGAAACTAAAAATAGCAGGTCGCGTTATTATGCGGAGTGTTAAACCGTATTGCTTAGAGCTTAAAGTTGAAAATGAAAAAGCTTTGGGTGTTAGGGTTGGTGCCAGATGTTGTTGTAGATAGTGCAGTCGGTCGCTCGACTGACTCCTTTAAAATGAAGTGAGACTGTCTCTTAGATAATTGTTGTTTTCTTTTGTCTCAAAAATCCATTTCGTGAAGAAATCTAGAGCAAGTCTTTCATTCATTCTTTAAGAAAATAATGATGGAAAATATTTTGCGCGTGGCAACATTATCTTCAGACAGGTAGGTAAGTATTTAAGGCATATTACTTGAATATCTTTTGATCTGCATACCTAAAAAATATACATCAGACAAAGAAGATAATAATATTTGTAAATATGGAGTCTTAAAAAGGGCGCCTTCACAGCATTTTGAGCACCAAACAATACGTTTACACAAACTCCTACGTTAAATTTCTATTTTTGGATTTTGTAGGTAAGTACTTAAATTTATACTTTTATAGATTAGCCCACTTTTGGAAAAAGTGTAATAAGTGTATTTTATCATATTTAACAGAAAATAAATATATATTACAACACGGTTGGATGAAATATGTCTTGAGAAAGCTCCTTGAGAGCCTTTATCAATAACTGATTCGGACTCATTTCGTTACTCACTAATAAACTGCGTCTTTTTCACAGCTCAAAACCAACACTATCTCAATTGAACAAGGTCTATTTCAGAACCATAGCATTTTTATAATTTCGTAGATTGGTACAAGGTAAAATGAACTCTTTATTGTAAGTTGTAACGCTCAGTGTTGTGTGAGAATAGCCTTATTATTCAGAGCGCATATAGATTTTTCACGCATTTCCCTGGATTTCTACCGTTTGACGCGACAAATAAACATTCATCGTGACGTTTATTACGTGACGTTGATTTATGAAGGCTGTGGGGCGAATACATACAGTTTTTCTTTACAAATATTGCCATTGGAAAAACAATAGAGGAATGCTTGGAATATGATATTTTTACATAAATATCACAACAATAGTTTAGTGATTCCAAACCTGCCTTATGTGTCTGCCGTGAATGTCGCGAGTCCAAAAATATATAATTTATAAAGATACCCATACCGTTCACCGCAACATGCAACTACCCAGGTCGCGGCCGCCTACGCACTTGAGGTGTTCTGTGGCCGCCTAGTGCGTTAGCGTACTTACGGAAGGTATTCAATTTAGTAATGAAAGTTATGTTTATTCAGGGCTTTGCCAGATCAAAGCGACGATGTTGTGTGAAAGTGACAGTGTTCTCTCAACTGTGATATAACAATTTGGAAACCACTTTACAAGTTTGCGTAGTAGTGGAATTAAATAACACAATTCCTTTAAAATCAACCTGCTCTTGTCTAAGCGGAAGTTCTAAAGTTACTCAATATAAGAGGAAACTTGAGAACATCTTGTCTCAATTGTACGCCTTTCCTACACATTGTTTTTGGGCTAGCAAGCAGACTGTTGTACTGACCTCTGGGCTCGAGGAAAAAAATCACATCGAGGCCACTCATTCGAATAGTAAGTTCGTTGGGATTTTTTATCCATCTGGCCAACAATGTATAATCCAATTTTATACGTTGACGTACATAATTTTTTTATTTAAAAACGAACTACCTAAGTACTATAAAACACATACGTTTCAAAATAATTCCAGTAAAATGAATAAATCACATTTCACTCTAGGTATAGGTACTAGGTATAGAAGAGTGCGTGCTGTTTTAGGTCGATTTCGGCTTACTTTTATAAAAGTGCACCTTTACACCAGCGGTAACACAACAAGCGCACAACATCCCGTAAAAACAAGTTCCGGAACTTGTTCCCGCGTCTCGCGAGAATAAATAACACGGCTCGTTGCCGGCCGAACTTGTACTTTACACGTCCTGTGCCGCTTCCGACCCGCAAGCTACGACTACCGGGCTACCTTTCACAGACTTCGGATTTGTAGTCAATTATGTTGTTACGTGTTTGACAGAGTTGTACAAATTTCTTCTTCTCTTCAGTAATGGCCTCTGTCCGTCATTTCGACAGACAATTTTTCCAATGTCAAGTAATAAAATTTTAATAATATAAGTCAAGTCAAGTCATTTGTCAAGTCGCCTGTCGTTTGTTTTGAAAAGAAAATGGTGGATTTTCTCTTCAAAACCTAACACAAATTTTCACATTCAGAAAAACCACTTTACACACATTTATTCCAATGGCTCACACTTTATGTTACGACCTAAGTATTATTGGTTAAAATTCCACCAAAATTAAACAACAATACTCACAATAACAAAAGAAAAACTATTAAAATAAAAGTGCTATGTGTCGTTTCAAAAAATGTCAAAACTCGTGTCCTGTACAAATTTTACGTAAAAATATGTTTTATAAAAATCAAACAGTCATGTTACACGGTTCGGTTCAAATTAATTCTTGTACATTTTTTTGATCTCTCAACACTTTTCATAGGTCTCTGAGTTTCACATTCTGGTTTGACCAAAAATAGAGAAAATAAATTAAACCTGGGTGGCGGATGTTGTGTTGATGGTAGTAATAAAAAATAATTGGCTTGTAGTCGTAATCCTGACGGAAACAACATGTTTATAACTTTTTATGAAAATAAAAAATTATGAAAGAGCTTTGGAAAAGTGTGGAGAAACAACCGTGACTTGTAAAACCACAAATAAAAAAATGTAATCAACGTTCATAATTTTGTTGCAGCACTTCCAGATGAGATTGTATCTTTGAAAGTTTACTCTTTAAGTTTGTACTTAGTTATAAAAGCTGAATCGCTTTCAAGATTTTACTCAAAGTAATTTAGTTTTAAAGTAATAAAACTGATGAGTCTCATCCATCCTCATTCCTTTTGTTTCGGAAGTGCGCTCTCAACTGCACTTCGCGTAAAAACGAATCTTAGCCACGTAATAGCTGAACTTACAACGTTTGTCTTTCCACAGAACATGGGCTCGGGGAAACAGTGGGCAACTTTTGCTGCTCGTACACATTACGTCCGCTTCGGACACAAACATACTTTTGATTTCGCTCACGTTTGTTTTAATACCTACTTTATAACAATCAAATACACGTACCTAATTGTGACTGTGGACTGTAACTTTCAAAGCAAGAGAAAGAATAGTGCGTCACGTATTAAGAGTTATATCAAGCAGGCCCATGCACACTACACAAGTTTAGGTGCTACGAAGTTACAAGTGTATTACGTAGTTGGTCGAAGTGGCTTCTAAATTCAAAACCAAAACTTAGCTGACTCAAGTAACAGGTCGTAGTGGCCCACTTATTAGCATGATCACCCAATAGTTTATTCATGCACGATGTGAACTAAGCGTGTACGCGGCCGAAACTCAACGCTGTTTGTTTGTGCCCACGTAGCTGAGAATTAAACGACCCTAATTAAATTGTCACTTACCCCGTCGAGATAAGGTCACGTTTTCGTTGACAGCTTCGAACACACTACTTTGCTTGTCGTCCGTGTGGAAAATTTTAATTCTGGATGTTCGTGAAGTTTTGGCAAATTAAAATACTTGCACGCTTCGCTGTTGAATTTGAGACGAAGTTGAAATTACACTTTGAGTGCTTTAATTGCAACATTTTAGTGGCTTTTTGGGTCCAAAAGAGTCTGTAATGACTTTGGTATTAGTAACTGCACCTTCGTGTCGACTGCTGCTTACTAGACATGGAGTTTCTGATAGAGTCGTTACTAAGAATTTTCGCATTTTGTAGGCTTGAAAACATTCCAGTTTCCAGCGTCATCTAAAGTTTTACAGGGTTGGTTTGTTCGTGAAGTTAAGTAACTTTCTCACCCAAAGCTTTGGAAAGGAAGCTCTTCGAATATTCGAATGTTATATTCGAATATTCGAAGAGTTTAGAGAAGTGGATTATACCGTGTGCTGCCAGCCAGTTCACCACACAACCAGTTTACACCAAACGCCTTTGGAAGGTAATTTTATAAAAAAACAGAATATGAGAACTTCTGTTTATTTTATGGGAGTGTACCAAGAAGACCAACAAACATCAGCAGACAAAAGGACAGCGATGCACAATGCGCTCATTGTGCTCGCTGCGGCTAGTTAGTCGCCATAACTCAGCGGCAGGAGTTACGGCAACTCTCATGCTCAGTCTGCGGAGAAAACCTTGCTTTAATTTTTGCCAGGGAAAATGCTAATTGAGGAAAAATAGTACTTTCCTTTTAGAATTGCCAGTGTTACTGTGGGCCTGATTCAATCCTTCTATTTTCTATTTTTATAATGTAGCCATTGTGGACAGACAAGCAGCATGGGATCATCGAAGTATTATCCGATTCCATTTTCCGTCTCAAAGATTCAATGTATAAGTTTTAAGACGTCGTGATATGGACTGCCGTATTATGTCTCGATTTAGTCCATATCATTCTGGCTCGATTTATGACAACTAAGCGTTTTAAGCTTGCTACCGTATAGTAAGTGGTGTCGCCGCGACCGTGGCCGCCTAGTGCGTGCGTCAACTGGTTTCAGTTTGATTCGCACTGCCTACAGACAACGCATTAGGTAATCCCCAGCATTAACCTACAAATAAAGTAGAATCCTTTCCCAAACAAAGCTTCCTAAGAGCCGTAGTTCCGTTCTGACAGCGGAAGGGATTAGTAGGTATGTGCCGCTCAAACAGGCTCGCATTAAGGCCAAAGAATACTTTTCAGCTTCGCAGCAGTAGAATTACTACGAGTAGTACCTAGTACTGACCCCCGCAGTACCCGTATCCAGTGGTTAGTCAATTGGTGGGTAAATTAGTTCACTGGTGCAGTGTCGAGGTTGTACTCAAGTGCTCATGAGTCTGGGATGAGTTTTGATGGAAACGATGGTAAGGAGTTCATAGCCAATAATTACCGCACCGCACACCTTGCCTGACGAAAGGTTGAAGTATATACGTTTAGGCCATATAAACTTGCATATAAAAAGGCCTTTGTACGACCCTGTATCTGTCCAAACAAACTTGCAGATCCACTTTTAAACTTAGATATATTCTCCAGTGTGACTCAGGTTTGGGAGTTTTATCTGAATCCGAAGAATAGACGTGTGATTTTAACTTTGGCATATTTGAATAGAAAATTTTTCACTGAAAAATATTGAGTTCTGTTTTCAAACTGCTGATTTTTGATTTCAAGACCTACTTTTGCTTGAACGGTTCGTGCTTCAAATAAAATTACTTTAAACCTGGCCACTTTCAAATATTAAAATTTGTTTCTTTTAGCTTTTGCATTTCTCTCATGATTCTTTAGTAAAATCATGGGTAAAATCTAGTAATCTATAAAAATATCACTGCAATTTTAGTGGAATGTCATAAAAGCCACAGAGCTACTGTTCAGTCAGAATATAATTGTTTACACAAAGCCTCCGGAACACAACACACTGACACATTTTCCATGATCGTTTTCGCCTTTGATGTAGGTGCTCATAATGTAGGGCGATGTAAGCGGACACTATGCATACTCTGCGGACACTATAAAGCCGTCTTGATAAGTAAGGCGGCTATAAAATGACGCAGGTGGAATTTGTTCCAAAGAAATAACCTAAAAACACTCCTTAAAATCACACATACCGCTACCTCTTCACTAGGTTTCTTTTTGCTGTAGGTATTTTTGAAACATGACACCACGCAAACCAACCATGGAAATCAGCTGACGAAAAAGGCTCTAAATCGTACATACATCGAAACTATATATCCGAGAATATATCCAGCCCTAATTTACATGGTTTCTCTAGATAATTACCATTAATTTAGATCTCTTTTATCTTACTCGATCAGCAAAGTTGGTCGACGTTTTTCAGAAAACTGTACTTCGGAGTATCGCCACTGGCAGGGGAGGTCCGTGGGAGTTTGACAACACCTACTACGTGTTAGTACATCGAGTGGTCTGAGTCATAAGAAGTTTTTTTGAAATAGCATAAATGTGTTTGCTCCTTGAGGAAATACAATTGTTACAGACGAAGGGTAACCTAACAACTAAACGATCTCTTGTTCTTAAAAAAATTAATTAATTGCCTCACCAGTGAGCCAAAAGTATAATACTAGACTTGCTCCCTCAGCCAGTCTTTAGAGTAGGTACCGAGAAATCTAAGGCTGCAGTCTGCATAAAAAAAATAAACTAAGCTGTAAGCCTACATTTTGTGTAACATATTAATAAAGCTACTAAGTAAAGCCTCGTCTAGAATGTAGGACAGCTTATTACTCGAGCCTTAACTAGAACCGCTGCCAGTGACATCGTCCGCGCAAATATTTGTTAAGGCGAGCGGCGATTATATCTTGCGATCCAGCGCTGGTGCAGAATCACTAGCAAACCAACAGCTTGAAAGTTTCCACTTAAGAGAGTAAGCTACTTCGTCGACAGAAAAGAATTTGTGAAATGGTTCATTCGTTTCATTATTATTTTCGTCGTTCATTACTCACTTTACAGTCCCAAGTTAAAATGCGTCTCCACAAATAGAACAGCAATTCACTTCGATTGTTATTACCGTCCATAAAGTTTAACTTTGTCTCTTTGACTAATAGACCGGGAGCTCGGGAGTTGGTAAACAGTGTTGAACCAAATAATGTCAACGGTTGATTTTAATAGACTCGTTTTGGGACTAAAATACCGTGGAATCGGTCCGTTGAGTGAGGGGTTGGAAGTGGCTAGGGTGGCGATAATAGAACGTTGGTACTTACCTGAAGCCAATTTAGGGTTAATAATGAAGATAGGAATATAAATTAAAGTTCAGTTATACGTAGAACCTGTTTGGCTAAAAACTTCTTTTTGACCGTTTTTATGCGGACATAATATTTAGCGACGTTGCTTTACTAGGCTTTGGTCTCAGAATATTTTTTTTGCTAATGGGGATCCTACTGCGCCTATGAACACAGGTTAAAACTATTTGATAAAAACCGAATGTACCTTCCTCGACAGCGCGATGCAATCTAAGAGATTTATTTTTATGTGCCTCCTAGTTTGTGTTATTTGACATTATCGTTGGGAACAGTGTAAAATATCGCCGCCATCTTGAAATATAATCTGTGGCTGCAATAACTGTCACTCCGTCGATACATCACGGGATCGGTACCGGGTTTTTACGCGGCAAAATGTTTTTACACAGTTTACCACATACAAAATTAAATAAAAGCTTTCGCTATATATTATATCAAACAAAGAATCCTATCAAAATTAAAAAAAAAAAGTCTAAAAAATAGTTTAGTACTTATTTTGAACGTGTGTTCCTAGTCGCGTCGAGGTAGAAACCTAATGATGAAAACTTCAACCAGTCTAATAATAAATAACATTACTAGAAGTGAAATTGGTTTAACCAATCACCTGTTTCGATATTTGGATTTCGATCTCATTAAGCAGACGTTGATGAACGATCCAAATAAAGAAATGCTTCAGCATTTATTACCAGACGATAAATGACTAATGAATTATTCCCCCTTTTCTCATTTCGTTTCCTTCCTTTCACTCACCGCGACCCAAATTCAGATATTGATAATTTTATTGACTCGTTAGCAGAGACATGACGGCGCGTATCTTGGATCATTGTTTACCGCGGCTCTATCTACTTGACAGGTATTTCATTATGCTAAACAGGAAGTCAGCACCAGTTTGCAGGTTTTCAGAACGCGATTTGTTTGAACAATAATTAGAGCTTGTCAAGAATCTAGTCACGTTGCGTCGTCGTCGACTTAGGGTCAATACCCACCGAGACGTCGTCGTCGACAACATCTCGCGTCGCCGTGTGAACTGACCCTTACAAATCGTTTAAACTAGTGCTATAAAATACGTTATTTCATTGAATTTTAATTACAAAAGTTATGGAATTAATTAGATGAAAGTTAAATTAATATCCTCACATTCATAGCATTGTGCCTTTGACTTGAAGGCTGTCATCTTCTCTCGTTATTAGAGTTCGTAGCGAGGAGTGAGCACGTACTTTACCTAATTAAATTGAAATGGATATAATGATTAATATAATATCTACCGAAAGAACACACAATAACGAAATGTAAGAGTGTAGTGTAAAGGTGTAAAATCGATTTTTGAAACCTTTGCTAAAAAGTAAACAAATTTATGATCAAGTTAAAATATAGTGCGAATCCCGACAGTCAAAGAGATTGAATAACAAACTAAGAGAGAGCAACCACCGTATACTGTGCTTTAGTTCACAAACGTTTGCTTAGAGTGTCGCCTTCATTGAGCAGAATTACCAACAAACCCACAAATAGACAGCAAACCTGCAAATTAATCAGCAATCGACTCAGTTCAATATCCTGTGTTTGTATGGGCCCGTATTTGATGGCCTTCTGAGAGGGCGGTGCTATGTCGTACTGCAGTGCATCGCGTCGTGTTGACTCTCCCCGATAGTTGACCCTGTTTGCCGATCGAATTGGTTTATACGCTGTTTATCTTATCATTGAGGTAACCAAAACAAATATTGGGGCCGATTCTGAGTGTCAACTCGATGAGAATACTAACAGCTCGATACTAACGATAGTAGGAAATTTATATTAAGAGTAAGGGGCTATCGTCTCATAATTTTAACAATATAACAATATAAAAGTCACCACTTAAAAATTTTACCTACCATAAAAACCTAAAGTTATCTTTAAAAATAGAAATTTAGACGCAAAAATACCCACACAATGGTTTAGACAACCTCGACTTTTAAAGTTTTCTTTGAACAGCCCACGTCGGAGCAAATGCACCTGTTCTATTTCACAAAATTACAATAAAAGATATGAATACTAACAAGAAACTTGACGAGCCGTTTTTTCAAACTCACTACAAATAACATTGGCGCCTAGGAACTACCACTTCTTTTAGAACAATATTTTATTATTATGCTTATACGACCAACCCCGTATTATACGGACTTCAAAATCTGTGCCATTAGATTGTAGAGAGATACAAACACTGTATCACAACCAACATCAGTATCATGACCTAATTTCTCTTCATTTTTGTCCAAAATGTAACCGACATTGATACAATCATGTGTGATATCCTTACAGAGGGAACATGACTTTCTCATTTGGCATTGATGTAAGGTTTGCGATCGCGCCTCGCCCTGAGTTGCTCCGCATCTGTGCTAGCGCCGGCACAGAATGTATCTAAACATTTACTCCATCCGTTGTCAAAAACTTATTTATTTTGACTTGAGGTTTTTAAAGTTATGCCAAATACTGACTGTATTTGGGATAACTGTAAGAATAACGATAACACCTGAACATCTGATAATCTATTTATCAATCGCATAAAAAAAAAAATTGGACGGGTCTATGCATTGGTTTAGGTATAGAAAAACGAAATAAAAGTTTTATTAGGGAACCAGTATGTCAACTCATGCTGAGTAGTTCTATCTTTGTTTTATTGTAAAGTGCAAAGTTATGCTACTGCTTAGACTGAATACACTTTCCGTGTCCCAAGGGACTTTCACAAGCTCTCTGTGACGTCACAACGACAAAGGGCCTACTTTTATTATAAATGTTTAAGCACGTTTGTCGAGCACGAGCATCACAGTTGCTATAAAATCTACCAATCCTCTGGGACTGGGAGTAGGGTTTTGATTTGCGCAAAATAATGGGTCACTAATTTTCATTTCGTGTTTGTTTGGTGTATCCCATGTGCGTGTTGAGCACTGTTTAGTTTCATAATTGCGAATTAGATCGACTAAACCTTATAAAGTTTTTTTTTTTTATATTATGTATTATTTTAAGCTTAGGGGCAGCATTTCACCCGTGCCCATTACCTACGTTAACAAAGAAAAAAAAACTTAAAATGGTAAGTTTTTTAGTACTTACAATCGTAAAGTATATTTTGCTCTACCAACTAGACTTTTTTTCGTCTATTTGATTTTTATTTTCCAAATTGTAAAAGACAGTAAAAATCAAATAAATACCTTTTATATATTTATAAATCTATGAACTATATTCAGTTTATAGATTTATCTACAACTTACCTATGTGATAGACACCGTATACTTAAGTTGGACATTATAATACAGTACTTCTTTTGACTTCCCTTGAACCTAAGCAAATCTCACCAAATCACTTCCAAACGTCTTTATAAGCTAGACACAAAAGCTCTTTAAAGGGAATAGTAGAACAACGAGGGTCTATCCGGGGGTCGGTAATGCAAATCCCGCGCAAATGAACTGTTCCATCCAATTAGACATTCCTGCCCCCCTTCTGATAGCGATGCAGGGACCCGGACACAGTGCCCGAAAAACCCAGTAACACTTCTCCAGGGTTTAGGACATACTCGTAGCTTGCTTATTAAAAAAAAACTGTTGATTAACATGACGTGATATAAGAAAATAAGCAACCACGTAATGTTAATCAACAGTTGTTTTTGTAACATCAACTATTTAAATCAATGTTATTGCGTGACAATGATGATAGGGCATTTTCTAAAGCCGCGCTAAAATGACAGTTGAATATGAATAAAGAGGTAAATTATTATGCAACTAGATGATGAAGTTTACCTTCTGTGAGAGCGGGTGCCTGTGTGCACGGGACTGCGCCATTCAATTTGCGGTCACGGCCGACGAGCCGGCCAGTTACCGCCTGTTATTGAAGCGTTTTCACGTTATTATTACGCCAAGGGACCCTAAAAGGCGTTTTGGTAAAGATAATTTTGTTGCTGATGTAATTTTCAACTTCGAAGCATGAGGGTTCCAGCTATTGGAGCTAATAAGGGCTGGGTTGTTTTGGGTTACGTGTCTTTTCAATTTGGTTCAAGGCTCATGTTATTAATTGGACTAGACAATATATTATGTACAAGCTATACTTAGCTAAAAAATAGTCTCGTATAATGTTTATAACCATTTTTTACTTGTTTTCTTAAATATTAAAGCCAGCTAGCTCGTAAAACCATCACCTGATACTCCCCGATAAAGGAAAGTTCGGCAAATGGCAACCTTGAACCTGAAAATATATCGTTGAAAAGCTTCTCCCTGTAAACCGACGAGTTCTTGAACGCCGCGGGAAGTTGGTGGATTTGTAAGGCTTCTGGAAAATCGGTCGGCAGTAGCAGTGACTTGCAGAATTTTGAGCTGGATTCTTGAAGCATGACATTCACTTGTTTTAGTTTGATGATGATCATGATGGGCGATTTAAGGCACAAATGAGACCATATCCACCACTTCTTCACTATAACCTCATAAACATAGGTTAATGATGGTGAAAATTGTATTCCAGGTGCATAGATTCACAAGACTTGCTCTAACTGCTTATAAAAACGTCACTGTGTTGTCACTGTCACCAATTGAAAATAAGTAATGTTGCCTAGTGCAATGGCCTGTATTCTCACGAACACTGTTAGCTTACTTACTCCATATTTTTACCTTTTAGTTCCAATGTCATTCTTTACGTGTTAAATGTTCCGTTTCCAGGTCCACAATCAATTTATAGCGCCTCTCAATCTCCATATTGTCTGATTCTGTAATTCACTCGTTGTTAGTGGACCAGGCTGCAATTTATGGTACATCCGGGTACGGAATGGTCACACGAATCAATTACTAACAGAGGAACCACTCTATAGGATGTTAAAAAAATTATATGCCTAAAAAATCCTGAACCAACGTCATTTTAAATGCAGGAAGACCAATGAAGAAGGTTTCAAATTGTTAATAGTGGAAGACTATGGGTGAGGCATATATAACATCCAGCAGTGGACTTCTACAGGCTGATTATGGCAGTGATGATACCAGGTAAATAGTGAAGCTCCCTGATCACTGGCTTATTACGGTAGTTAGCACTCTCATTCGTCAGTCGGTTGTGCGGCTGGGACCCGTCTCAGGCGAGCCGGTTCAAATGCCCACTGAGCATGAAAATAATAAAAAACAAGTGAAGCGTGAAACAGTTGCCGTGACAAGGGTTCCGTGTGTTTTAGACTTTCATACCTATAAAACAAAGTGTTTTTGTCTGTTTTAGTTTGCTTCTTGACTCGCGTCTGTCGGTTTTACAACTGACAAGCATTAGGATAGGTAAAAACGTTGTTTATGTAGGCAAATGTAAATAAATATGGCTGTTTTTACAAACGAAATTTTTATAAGAATTTTCCTTATACCTTTTGTTTCATCATTGAAACAAGCTTTAACTTCGGCATAACATCCCGGATAGATACACAGTCGGAGAACCGTACTATTGATTGTTTTTACTGTTTGCTTAACTTAGGAAAAGCTTTGTCTATACGGTACGTTTATTTTGGCTCACGTAGCAACGATAACCTGCCTGCGTAGTTATACATCGAACCACAATGGCATACTCTTCTTGCACAGAGGTGTAAGATATTAAATCTGTAAAATTGACAGCTTATTTGAACCCGTACAACACGACAGACAATATAATTGCAGATGCTAAAAGAGACTGGGTCAAATCCACAAAAAACTAACAGAATACGGTGCAAAAAGGCAAACAAACGTGAGCAGCAGAACCGCAGCCAGCATTGTACACAAAGCGAACAATGTTGACGTTTGAACGTGAGCAAAAAACAAGGGCATTATCGGCTCGCCACAGAAAGAGGATAGGACGAGACCGGGGTAGACGAGCATCGAACTATTTTGTGGAGAACACGGTTTTACATTGAGGACCGGTCGGTAAAACTCAACTTCAAAAAACGAGAAGGTTGCTTGCGTACTTGCTGCGTATTTTTTTCATGTTGGCGTAGAAATTGTGCACCTATTACTTGTGACTAGGACTTTCATTAGAGTGCCCTATGAATGAAGGTTCCTGCGATTCAGATTTATGTATTAGAAATGTTTTTGCATAGTATCTATCACGATTCGTGGGATTGCCAACTTTTTAAATATGAAAATACTTATTTTAAAACACATTGCTTTTCTATCTAGGTAAGTATTAGCCTAGCTACTGAGTTTTTATTTTTATTTCAGCTCTCAGACTAAGCCAGGAAGCACAGTCCCAGAGCGTGCGGCTTTGTTAGCGCCACAATTATAGGTTTTTATTATAATCCTGCGACTGGAAAAAAACATTTTGCTCAACTAAATGTAAGCATTTCCCAGATTTGGAGCAAAACGGCGCTTATGGTAATCCTCGAGATTTTCCTCGTCATGCCGCGCTGATACTGTTGTTGTCACGAATTACAGATATTCTGATATATTTGGATATAAATGTATGCGAGGAACATGTGGCGGGTCGCAACGCAACAAGAATTGAAATGAATATAACTGAGGGGTATATCTCTTAATAATATTATCTAGTTCAAATATCATTGCGATTTCGTTGAGATGCTGGCATTATGTGAAATGACATCCCAACAAAATCCCTAAATTTTTTAAAGAGAATAAACCCTGTGTTGTCAGGCTGATGTATAGTCATACCCTAATACTTATCTATCTTCATACCTATATATCCAAATTTGCTTACGATCACCAGTGCTGGATACATTGGCCTCGACTTTCCACGCTCTTCCTTCTATGCAGTGCTGTGAAAATGACGTTCAGTCAGGCATAGGTTAAAGTAGCCACAACCTGCTGGTATATAAGTTACTCTAGTTTGATGAAAAGGCTTGTTTATTTAATAAGGAACATACAATTCGTACACAAGAAAACTGGCCACAAGAAGCCTGGAAATAAAACCCGTAGTAATTCCAAGAAAACTGACGTTATTATACCGACTCTAAATAATAAACGATGATACAATAGAAGGGTTATTAAAATGAAATGGTCCCGCAGGCCGCATTACTTTACTCTACATTATTGGGTTCTATTTGCTTGAAGCATACAAAATATATTTTTTGTTGCGAAATAAATTGTTTAATTTTGAAAGTATCAAACGTTAACATGTACTCGTACCACTCATGATACTCTCAAACACACATAACATTTGCGGCTCAATAGTATTCAACGCATGCTGTGCTTTATGAAAACGCCTTTTTTTGAACTTATTAAAAGTCTATACTTATGAAAAGACTACAATCTCACTTGATGATGAAGTACAAAAAAATACGTTTTTTTTCAAACACGGTTAAAATAATCTCATCAATCAAAAAAATAAGTTATGTATTTTCATGAAACCTCCAACACAAGATTTTGTTTCACGATTCAAAAGCAGCTTTGATCCGCGCTCTATAATTAGCATCCATGTAAAACAAAACCGCGGGTAATTAGTAATTAGAAGTTATGCATTGCGTCACCGCCAGGGGTAGGTACCTACTTTACACTTGTTTCAAGGGCTTCATTTAACTTTTGGGGGTTTTCGAGTAGTGCCTTGTTTGCACGAGTCGAGTGCTTGAGATACGAATAATAAATAAAAGTCCTGTTCACACTGGCTAAATAACTTGATAAGGAATCTTGTAGTAAACTGTTTATTTAATTTTTTATTTCTGTCTTGGTTCAAACGTATTGACGATGTTTTTCCTGTGAATATGGCTGACTAGGCTGAGAGGATGGTATAGGACCTATACCATCCTCTCATCTATACTATACTATGGGTGCTAGGCAAGCCTACTCCATCTAAACCTTGTCCCAAGCACTACAGTGTGTCGTTAAGTGTAGGCATATCCTGACGCTGTATAAATCATCTTCAATAGATGTAAAGACCTTGGTTCAAATCACAAATCCTGATCAAAAAACCAATCCAACTACCTGGTTGGATTTGATCATTATTTTGTGAACTAAAGATAACTTCGTCACTTAAAGATGAGGTCTTCTGGACCACTGGATGTAGCAAATCTTAATCTTGTCTTAGTTTACAGAGACCTATGTGAACCTGGGTGCTAGTTTCTCACTACTAAAGCATAGAAGCTATAAAGTGACTTGTACCAGTGTGAAGGCAGCATATACCAGCTGTCGGTGGGAGCAGCCCGCGGCTGCCACGCAGAGATAATATTAACTCATGTGTCACGGATTTTTTCAGCAAAACGGATTTATTTGCAGCACGTGCTTCACCCGTAACAGACATGTTTTGACTTTACTTTTTGATGGCTTTCACACTGTAGAATAAAGGCTTACTCACTATTGTAACCCGCACATGGTACGGAATTACATTTAGTATTTATTGAACAATTACTTCAGTAAATGATTTTATTTCTCTGTTTTATTTTGTTAGTACGAATTGAGATAAATTGCAATTACTTAGAAATTTTGTTCCTTTAGTTTTACTGAGTTCTAATTATAGCAGGCGCTTAATGACAGACGGCACAGTTATTAAATTGTGCATTTAGAATTTCTTACAAAAATGTTTATATAGGTTAGTGAGCCACAAGACTACAAGTACCATTGTGTTTCATCAATAGGTACAAGTAAGGCTCACCCTGTTTTTAATAAAAGTTATCAACTTTGGATTCTTGAAGCATTTTATGGTTTCCCATAAAGTTGCGACCGAATACAGACATTTGTGACGCAACCTCTTGAACTACTGTTTCTTACTTATCGCGAAACTCATTTACTTTTTACGTTGTTTGATCGTTCACGTGAGACCTTTACGATAAACGTAATGTTTATCGTAAAACTCCTATCTACACAAATATTAACGGTACATCTCTTCAATACAAGCTTTAGATAAGGACATAAAACCTCCTTACTTATAGAAGCTGCAACCTTTTTTTGTTCGTAGTATAATTTTTTTTTTTTATTACAAACTTGTACCATCCGATTCACTCAAAATACTCATTGCCTGGGTCACAGATCATATAATACTATACTAGTGCCTGGGTGAATCCAAACCACTTCTTAGCTAGTTAGTATAGTATTAATGTATAATTGCCTATTTTAGGAGTGGTATTATTAAGTTTCAAGCCAAGTTGTTATACTTAAGCATTGTTTTGGCGTGTGGTCTGTTTTTCATGTTTTATAGCCTCCTTGTCCGCAAGTTAGCGCATTTCTCCCGTTATTTATTCTCATTAAGTTTGAATTACTTTTCTTTACTTTGTCATAAGAAACATTTACATTTCTGAAGTCCACGACTTTCGGAACGTTTATAACTAAAAACCATTTTGCTTCATCCTCAGACATTAAACATTCCTCTTTGCTTTAGAAAAACTCGAAATATAAGCTAGAATCTGAAACTGCGTACATACATTAAGAAGTGTTTACTCTAGCTACAGTTTTCTACTGAATATTCTAAAGTATGCAGATTCTGAATTACACTTGGCTCTTATTGCAGCTCTACGAGCTACGAATCACTACGAGATCGCTACGCCATTGCTACGGCGTAGCTAATTTGCTACGGATGTACGATATGCGGCGTTTATGTAAATTCGAGAAGCTACATTACAACCATAAATAAGTACGAGAATGTTGTGGACCATAGAACTGAAACTATATTACGAGGTACTCGTCCATATTCGCTACTTCACACATGGAATTACGCACCTAAGCAAGATGTGGGTAATCGAATATAATTTTTTTCAAGATAAAGGGATATAATGGGACGGAGATAGAGGTCTCAAAGTTATCCTTATTATGTTTTTTAATGTGTTTTGGCATTTAGAAAATAATTACTGTCGTAAGCCTATTCCATTCCATTTGGGGATAGAAAAGAAAGAGAGAGAAAGAGAGAGAGAGAGATAAGAAAAAGGAAAGAAAAGTGGCATATAAGTACTTTCCTTACCCGTACTTATAGAGAATGAGTTTCACGTCTAAGTTTAAACATAAAGTATTAGTTGTGGATATGAGAGTACAGTTCGTCTTGGTAGCGTTTAATATTGGAGCGGGTAGGGCGGGCGGACTCTGGGCGGAATCAATTAACGGATTATGTAGACCTTGATTCGTTATTCATACTGGGCTTATGTTTGTTAAGTGGAGCCGGATTCTATACTAGACAAGAAACTAATTGCTTTTGCATGCGATTTCAGGATTAACTAATGGTTACGAATAGGAGAGCTAGTGTTGGACACTGGTTCATATAAAACGTAGTGGACACTTTGAACCCACAACCTACAGCGCCAAGAGTTACAGCAACCAACTGAGCTGTGGAGCCAGCTCTGCTCACAAGAACATGACCCTCCATCTAGTATATAAGAGGATTTTTTATTATCCTTGTGATTTTATTGTTCTTTTTTAATTTTTTTTTTAGTAACTTTAGCTAAGTTTTGTAAAAATAGACAAATAATTTTTCTCATTTTTTATTGTTTGGAAGAACATGAAAAATATGAGCAAAACTGGAAGAGGTCACTTTTATCGATAAGGCCGTTCAGCTTATCTGTCGTATCTATGTAAAACACGTAAAGGTTCTAGCTATGTGCAGTATGTATGTGTGGATGTGATCATGTGAGTGAGATGATGATTTATCTAATCTCCTCCAGCTGTCCGCAATCTGCTCACTGATTTATGTTCACTAAGTAACGAGACCCGAGGTATCGACGCCTTCACTATAAAGTGTGATAAGTCAGAAATATTACAATTTAATATTCAGAACCTCCGGTTCAAAATCTCTCTCAGTTTATTCTGTCATATTCAAGTCGTTTGCAATCTGTTGTACAAACAATAATATTGAAATTCTCAATGTTTATTTCACACTTTTATAGGAACAAGGGTTTATTGGTCTGATCGAAAAATTGGAACTATTTGTATTGTCATAGTTTTGTGCTGAAGAAAATTTTTTGTTTAGAATTACGTATATTCCTATTATTTCAGATTCCACGCGAGTTTATAATCTGTGGTATTTGAAAAACTTTACAAAACGGAAGCAATTCCAACACGCAGCTGTCGTTAATCACGTTTTACAATTTATTCTCCAGTTGAATGCCTTCAATTTGAAAATGTAAATGTTTTGTTCTGTGACTTATAACACTATGGTCTAAGAAGTGAGTGATTGTGACAACATGGATGGCATTCTCTCGGTAGTTTATGTTCTAATTGAAGTTGTATGTATGCTACACATTATTGGAATTGATTGTCTGTTTGTGTAGGCGTGTATTCAATTAATTGTGTCGTCTATTTGAATTGCCTTAGCATGCATGCATAATCCTAAGGGGCTTTTCCACTAGAGATAAGCTAAGCTACGTTGCTAAGGATGTGTTTGAAATCGACCAATAGGGATCGTTTTTTTCTTATTAAACGATTCCGATTGGTAGATGTTGGTGGGCGGTAGTACCTACTTTGCTATTTGCGACAGATCTGTGTAAATGTTAAATACTACTCTCATACAAAACAACGTTTCATAGCAGCAGCAGTAAGTCGACTGAGGACGATTCCTTTGTCAGATAATTGTATTCAAAAGTTTACCTCCACTACCGTCAGCAAGCGACAGGCGACCGACCGAGCACTTACCTATTTATTTACATAGGTACTTAGTTTTTTCAACTTCACTTTCACGGCTATTGTTATTGCTTATTTCTTGTTTTTCTACTTCTAAGAAAAAAGTAACTTATGCTTAAAATCACTTGAAACCTAAAATATGAATAATCAATAGAACATACATCTTGATAGTATTCGTATTGAACAGAAACCAAACTATCCATCAAGAAACATCCTGCCTAGTAATTGTTCTGGTTGACGACATTTGTCCAAGCCGGGATTGATCATTTCCGGAATCGGTTCGTAGACAGCTGGATATATGTACCTAGGCTGTGATAGAAGCGTGTTAAAGCACTCACAAATAGACCTACTACTTAATGATCCTAAATTCTCAAATTATAAAGTCTTTATAGGATTGTCTGGTAACAAAAGACTGAAACCATCTAAATAAGTTAAACAAGTCGACTAATAAAAGCCGCTAGATATAGACGATGAGTAATCGATAGCAGTCTTTTTGTTAAAGTCTGTTAAAACCGTCGCTAATTTGGCACGTAAAAGGCGTTTGCTAACAGCGGCGAACATTCGGACTAAACTTTCGCACCACTGTCCTACCACAGAGAACTTTGCTACATTTCAAAATGAGCTCTCTCGTTATGTAGAGATGGCTCAAAATTGTGTAGATATTTTTCTCGTATATTTCAGAATATGATGTGACAAGGTTAAACGAATTTTACATGGAAACCCCAAATATAATCTCATCGACAATTTGACGCCGTGAATTGGTCGCGCAAGGCGTTTTCCGCCTTTTAGCCTCCGAGAATGTGAAAGGCCTTCGAGAACGGCGGATGATGGCGCTCTTTGTGGCTCAACTGCCGTCGATTGGCTTCTAAATAGCGGTCATTTTTGGTTTAACCCGCGTACTTGTCTTACGCTTGATATTTCGTTTTCAAATAAAAATAAATCCTTCGATTTGGATCAGAACATAAAGCTCCATCGTAGTTTAATTACATTATTGTTGTTATTGTTATTGTCATAACAATCAAATATCTACGCATCATAGAAACATAAACCTTGTTATAGAAATTGGAAAAAATACAAAATTGATTCGAACTTTTCTTTGTACTTACCTAACCATCCGTTACAACAAAAAGATCAAAATGTTTTATTTCTCGGCTTTAGTCGAATTTCCAATTCCATTTATCAATTTTCAGTATCTCCACGGAGCACGCATGAAGGAGAATGTCGAAGTGACGTACGGGACTCAAACCTGTTACATAAATACTGTTAAATATTGGATGGTAATAATTGATAACTATTATTATTGTAGGACTTTCCATTATAATTTTATCTTAACGATAATTCTTAGTTAGCTATACTTAGGTGTTTATAATTTCGTGGTTACCGAAGCACATTACTGGTACCGGCACGGTCTAGTAGCGCTGACCTTGAACGCAAGGCACCCCCCCACCTTCCACTTTGGCTGAGATAACGGGACATTATACCTACTCGATAGAAAATTAAAAAAACCCTCTTTAAAAAAAAACAGTAATATCGGGAAGTGAAATTTATACCGATATGCCAACACAACCAGATCATAAAATGATATTCCATGACACTTTACCACCTCAACATCCTGTTCACTAGTAAGTGTAGTGAGGTGCCGTAAATCAGAACACGCCATAAAATACTCCAATAAAGTGCTCAATAAGAAGGCCACAGACTACGGAACAGTATTTTAAAATTCAATTTCTATATCAATTTATAGCTTCGACAACGGGCGTGAACGCTGGCTTCCTGTCACTCTAAAGTAGACTTTATCTACCCGCGTGAGGGGTTAAATCACGTGTGTTGGTGGTGTGCTCGTTGTGGATATATCGATAGCGGTAGAGCTTAGGGGAAATGGGACACTCGGTCCCCTTCATGCTGCTATCGGTTACAAAGCAACTGAAAGTGTACTCGCACACGCACTGCGGTTGAAAGTTCTGTGGCCTCTTTGGCTTGGGATCAATGCACAGTAGGTACTTACACCCTAGCGCGGGAAGTCAGTGGATATTATTACTTACCCCACCTTCAATTACCGTTACATTTTGGATATAACCTAGGAATTTTCAAGAAAAGGGGGGATAGGTGGATTATGGCTAAGCGTTCTCTACCTTAAGCTGCAGCTACACTAACCATCAGGTGTGCTGGCAGCCAAATCTATATATTATAAAAATGAGTTGCTGCTCGTTAGTCCCGCTAAAACTCGAGGGCGGCTGGACCGATTAGGCTAATTTTGGTCTTAAATTATTTGTGGAAGTACAGAGAAGGTTTAAAAGGTGAATAATAAAGTAATAATAATACAAAAGTTTAGGTCTTTTATTTATCGATTGAGGCAGTACGAAGTCTGGCGGGTCACTAGTATTATATAAAAATAAAAATTACGTAGACATCAATCAGTATATTAAAATTGTAACAGATAAGTTACATACTCGAACACTTGCTCTGGTAGTTTCAACTGGGTACAAAAATAAGTGTTACAGCAGCTTCGGCTTATGAAGCCTGAATGTGTTTTAAATATTAACTAAACACAAACTCAGTCATTCTTTAACCGGAAACCTCTCTTTGATACGAAGCTTTTAAAGTATACAAAAACGCTTCTTAGAAAACTCATTTTGGGATTAACAGCGCAATTCCGGATACAATTTGGGATATTAAAAAGCGGAATAAATTAAATTTTCTTTTAAAATGGGAAGATGGTCTGCAATTACATTAGACTGCTTGCTCGCTTTATTCCAACAAACAATAGTAAACTGTACACAGGCCGCGCAGTGAGACGCTAACAGTCAGGCCGAGAAACACATTTCCTACGGCTATAGTTCAAATGGAATTATTGTTCACTACAAATAAGGAGAAAGTGTAATCCTGACTTAGGTTACATGCGCACTATATGCCCGGAAAGAGCAGCCAGTGATCACAGTATATATACTTAGCTCAATAATACCTCAATAACTTTTAGTATTGTCATCGCACTATAGAGTACCTACGTGGAGAAACGAGTCGTAATGTACCCTAACTAACTACCCTACATTTTATTGGTAATGTAAGTTCTGTGGTTGCCCTAAGAATACTTCTGTCTCCTCACTCCAACTATAACCACCCATTGATTATGATCAATAATCGGTTGTTTCATAAAGAGTGACAATGTTATAAATAACCAATTCTCATTTAATTTTCAACTGGAAAGTTTCGTCTGAAAAGTTTTAGGTAGATAATCCATCCCAAGCTTTTACTAGCACTCTATATTATTCCGTTTGTTTATCAACCTCAAAATAATACCCACGTAAATATCGCTTAAGTAAGCACGCACCACCTATCAATATTTTGTATCCAACTCATTTTTTACTTTCACCACGTAGCACGTAATGCCTGGCTAAATCAAAAGGAAAATTATCTGAACTATGAAAAACTCTTAAATAATGTTGGTATATTTTCATAGAAAATTCAGAAGCTTTTACTTGTACCTACTAAGGAACGAAAATATTAATATGAATGTGTGTTCACCGCCGCGAGACGAGTTACATCGCCTGGGTAATTTAATAATCCGCAGATCAGCCTCCCGGAGGACACGCGATAACTGTGCCTTGCTACTCTAGGTTTATATTAACAAACATTTTCAGTTTCACATACAAAGAAACAAAATGAAAAAAAAAACTTTTTTTTCAATCTGGGGAATATAAGTAGAGGAAGAACTTCTAACAAAGATAATACAGGAAAATAGCTTTGAGAATATAAACGAAAAAAGCGTGTGACGGATATCCTACTCAACAGACCAACTAAGACTGAATATTGCGGAAAGTTGGTAGACAGAGAATGCTCAAAATCTACTAGATCTATGTAACAAGACAAACAATCAATCGACGGCACAAATGATTCATCTAGCAATCGGAAATGATTCATCTAGCAATCGGAGACGCCCTTTGACTAACATTCTATTGTAACTCGAGTGATTCGGGACTACACAGTCGTAAACACATCACACATGTTGTGCCCGAAGTTAATGTCCGTTTACATCTACAGACATTCAAGATGTCAGACACAAGCCGAGGCAGACAAAATAATTTTCTTGCATTTTTTTTACCGTTCTTTCCCGTTCATTCCCCTGGGTTGTTCCACTGGTGCGACAAACGCGGATAAAAACAAATTTTGCTTTATAACTGATATTGCTTTGATAATGACAGAAACGCAAACTGACAAAACCAAAGTACATGCAATGGAAGTGACGTAATATTGTTCACGAGTGAGCGATCTTGTCACGGCACGTGTCTGGACGTTCAATATCTGTACTGTAAATGCGAGTGTAAACGGACCTTTACTCCTAGCTCCGGCAGTTTGTACAACAACTAAACTAACTAGCGTCTTGTTACTACGGTCTTCTCGACACACAACGGCTCCCTTGTTTGTGAGAACACTCTGTCGACTAATTGAATATCTTTGTTTGATAACTCGCTGTTGACGAGAGGTATCAAACTGAAGCCATATTCATTGATGCCTGAGGGATAAACTTCTACTTCTGAAGGCTAGTAGAGTAGTATCTGGTAGTTCCACTTGTAACCATGGGTATAGCTGACTGCTAGTCGTAACCTTGCTTTGACTGACAAGATAAAATCAGAAACTTTTTGTCTTACAGCTTCATCACTCAACCACTACTTGCTAAAAAGCAAAGGTTTGATATTTACTTTTGAGTTACCGCACAGTGTAACTCGAACATAAGCAAACTTACATTTATAGTTTAGCGGAGTAGTCGTAGAACTCTGCATTAGAGTGGGAGTTCCATCTGTTCTCAAAGATCCACAAACTTTTATCACAAAGTAAGACGATTTGATTAGATTCTGCAAACTAGATCCATTACTTGGATAAAATAAAGAAAGTTAGTGTATCAACCGCGTGAGACGCCTTCGCCCAAAGTGTTTAATCCTTTTAGCTCTTTGTGATACTTCTTTGGCGGGAACTTCGCGACGGTATTGAGTTTGCGAGTAAACCGTGAACTTTGTTTGTCATCTGCTTTGTTTTATATTGCATTTTATATAATGTTCTTTTTGATTTATCGATGTTTTTATGAGTTTGTATGTTATGAGTATTGGTTTCACGCCATATTTAAAGGGTAACTGAAGAGGTGAAAAACTATTACCTTTTTCAATAAAAGCTGCTGACAGTTTATGGCGGTAACATTCTCAATAGGCACGTTTCAAATAAAAAACAGAAATGGTTCCACAGAGATGCAAAGCTTACTCAAATTATAATATTGAAATTCGATGCACATTTGAAAACCGAACATCGCTGAAACTGAATCCTTTCCGAAGCAATATCGAGGCTTTGATTCTTGTTGATTTCACGACGCGACTCCGAGACTCAGAGCGCACCGAGCACGGCTGCATGTCGTCGGAGCGTCGCGTCTTCACGTCACTTACCGGCTTGAAGGTTCACTTGCATCGATAATTAATTTTCCTCGAGTTATGCAATTCAGTGATGATTTTCTAGATACGTTAGTTTTTTCTCTTCTTTTCTA
Source organism: Eulithis prunata (assembly GCA_918843925.1). Classification (NCBI taxonomy): domain Eukaryota; kingdom Metazoa; phylum Arthropoda; class Insecta; order Lepidoptera; family Geometridae; genus Eulithis; species Eulithis prunata. The sequence continues at coordinate 9,952,161 of OU974012.1, forward strand.
ACTGCAAACTCTCCACTGCGCGTGGAGGCAGTTTGTGTTGGCAGACTGAAGCAATTGAAATACTGAAGCATTACATAACATTCGACATAACTACTCGTTGGAGATTTTAAAAACCGAGCCTCATGTATCGGTATCTGGGCGTAGGTAGCATGTATCGATACGTTTAAAATTTAATGAGAGACTCAGATTTAAAAAGTAGGTACCTTATAACCTCTATTGTTCTACGATAAAAACATTATCCTCTAGGTAAGCCCCTAAATCGTGAAATATCGTGCATTATTAAAGTACCAGCATACGTACGCAGCCGACAGCTGAACGATCATCTAATATCGATGTAATGGAAAATTCAACAGGCACGTCTCTCAATATCGGCTCTCGGGTCCTACTCCTAAAGTTCACAACTTATTACCGTATTCACCTAGACCTTTACACTGGAAACTTCAGTTCAGTGCGTGAATATGAAGCTGCTCAATATAAGTTCAGTGAAGTTACGAAGTGGTGTGGAGTTCAACTTGTTTTAACTTGCCTTAGCGCACACCTTTTCATGTTTTCACAAAGTCGATTGAAACGAATATTAAGTCGTATTTTATATGATACAGTTGAGTATTTTCTCTATTTTAATTCCGAAAAAAAATAAGAACATAGCTTCTAGAAAGCTATTTAAAAAAAATAAGCTGTTTTCTGTTAACCCACATTTTGCAAAAAAATAAACGTGACTAGGTAGTAGGTTTTAATACGTTTGAACTGTAGAACAGTTCAAAAATATACTTCCAGTTTGATTAATTTTACTATGAAACAGAGAACCAAATTATTTTTTAGTGTATTTCATAGTAGAGCCTCAATGTGGTCCACGCTGCAAGTGACTCGGTCGCCACGTGGCGCGACTTAATTGGCGATATAGGAAGGATGCATTATTCAACAGGCCCATTCATTCATAGGATGCTTCGACGTGTTCCATTACTGCATTCATACCATTAACTGGACGTACCAACTCTATCGGCCAAGAAATGGAACTCGGAATGCATTCCTCGGACAACGCATTTGAAATCATAAAGTAGGCAGATACCTACCGCCCATACCTCAGCACGATCTAAAGCTTCTTTGAACTTGAGTCGGAGTTTAACATGGCTAAGGTAAGAAGGTATCTTTCTGAAGAGTTTCAAGCAGATTCCAATTCAATAGCTTATTATTTTCAACGAGGTATCAGATACTTCAGGGTAATGCCTGTTTATTATTTAATTAAAATGTTAAATTACGTGGGTAATAATTAAAAGTTAAAAGTTAAAAGTCTCTTCTATATAAAAACGTACTTACTACTTTTCGGGATTCATCAATTAGGTAGGTACTTCAAACAGATTTAAACAGGTTTTCGTTCTTAATGAAACCATATAAGAAGCAAGAAATTACTTAGATGATCATCTTTGAGAATTCCTACAAGTAGAAGGCATATAAAATCGAGTAGACTCATAGGGCATAATAATGACCACCATATAATAAAATGTTACTTCATAGATGGCAAGGTAGATGCTCGGATCCACGATCTAAATTGAGCAACCGCTAGTTCACAAAGTGCACACTAAACACTTTCCCAGCCATCAGTGTACCGTAGGTAGGTACTATTATCCCGTAGACTGTCGTCTCCTGAAGGTAGCTATACCACAATCCGGCCGCAATTAGGAGTGGTCGCTCAGAGCTATATCAATCAAACCCGGGTACTAACAGAGTGTCTAATACCCCTCCATTTGAAGGGACTACAGATTAGCCTGAGATGTGTGGTGTAGTGGCAACATTGATTTATTTACTTAGGATTCTAACTTCCAACGGCTAATAGTTCTGCGGGTGGCTTAGGTTACCAATTCGGGTAATTTCGGAGTGTAATAATTAATCACGCATGTTTGATTAAGCTAGGTTCATTACGCAGTCTATACCTAAATAATATTATATTCCTGAGAATCAAGTCAAATTACATTCGTACGTAAGTTTCATTCTAATCGTGCTGCTAGTAAATGATAGTACTATTAATTTTTTTAAATACTGTTTGTGTCTCTACTATCGACTGTTTACGCTACATCTGAATTACGAGTGGGTACCAAAGAAACTAAACCTATGTGTACGTAGGCGCTAACTTATTGATGGCTACAAAAACTTGAAACTACTAATCGATCAGTATTATCCAAATCCCTATAATAGGTCCCAGTTTCATTGTATTTAATTGTATTTTGAAGTGGTCGGGTAAAGTTAGTGAGTGCGGCGCCTCAGCTATCGGCCCGTGTCCGGCGTCCGGTGGCGTCCGGTGGCGTCCGGCCTCTCCGCGCGACTTACAAACTACTATAATTAAGTTATTGCTCCAACTATCAAAGTGCCTACTTCGTTTGACTTTGTTGTATCGAGGGTGCCTATCGAGAAGGATTTGACCTCCAAGAAAGCGATCAATTCGGGCAAAAACCATTTAGAAGGGATTTGGAAGTTAAGATGTTAATTTTGGCTTAACTCGAGTTAATAGTCGTACCCCAGATCCGGGAGGCAAATAGCTCGAACTATTTTACAGCGGGAAGGCCGCGCAAAGTGAACAACCATCGATCACACGACTACTTGACAAATACCCAAATTAATTAAGTATATATTCATAATCGATCACTGGCCGCATTGACCCGCAGAGCCTCGGAGGTGGTCTGCAGGCTATCCATCAATTAGTAAAATTCCACGTCATCAGCTGATTGACCTATATTTGACCTAACATTAATATTAATTTGCGGTGTTGCTCGTATGATGTGTATGAACCTGGAGTATTGACTAACGTGAAGGGGAGACCGAGGGGGAGGGAGGGAGAGGTACCATGTGACCATCCACTGCCGCCCACGCGGTGTAAAGCTCATTTTTGCAGGTAATTCTGCTTTTGAGTTTTTGGGGCACACATCGGTATATTGGTTGATGGTAATATAATGAACTGAGGCAGGTTCGAATTAAAAACATCGCATTTAAAACGAAGCGAGCGAAAGTCGTATTTTTCTATCCCAGTGAACTATTCATCAAACGGTCTTCTGCTAGTAAAATAAGAGATAACTGGTGTATTTTTAAAAGTTATTTACTGTCACTGTGGTGTCCCACATCGGAATAATATCGAACAAACAAAACGTTAGTTTGTTAGAGCTAGAACAAGCTAATCAGATAGCAAATGAACTGACCAATGACGAGAACGGGGTCGAATGCGCGCCGACCTGTCGCGACAATGTGTAACGGTCCAAGGTCATCCACATTTTGAACCGTCAGCTCACAATTAATTAAAGTTTGAGTTGTAGGTGGATGTTGGATTGAATGGTTAAAGCGCCATCTTGTAGTTTGCAAATGCGTCATAATACGCTATGCGGGTCTGTTAGCAACAAGTTGACTTACGTGAACCGTTGTTCAATTGAGGGGATACAATGCCATCTAGCGGTTGGCAGGGATACGTTATGGAGCGCCGGCAGACTGTTTTTATTGAAGCCAAACAATTAACGAACAAAGGCGAGATCAACTATTCGCTAATCTAGGGAAGCTAAAAAAAGGGGCGTGGGAATCGAACTGTTTCAACAAATAGAGTTGGGACAAACATTGTTATGGAAATAATGGTAATAGTAACATAACATTCGCGTCCAGTGATATCACACTATTGTATTACCTTCGAACTTCACCTAAAAATGTTTGCATCAAGCACATTATCATTACTAATTGTGTGTTTTGTCAGGATCAATAAACAATTTGATAATCATTACATGGATAGTGAGATTTAATATGATGACGTTAAAGTATAGAAATAATAAACTTGCTTTCTCGTTTGAATAAAGTATAGAGGTATAATTATCCGACTAAACGCAGAACAAAACAAGTCGCAGTGGAAAGAAGTTATGAGCCATGAGATGTTTGGTTTGGTTGAGTAAAATGTTATGTTATCTATTAGTGTGGGGTCGGGTAACATTTCATGTAATGGGTCAATAGGACATCTCTATTCGAATTCCTTCTGGAAGTTTAGGGAGGGGTTGTTTGTACACGGGTATAAAAACTGGAACATTTCGTCAAACAGTTCAGTTTATTTTTGTTCCGGAAAAAGTGACAAAGTCGTAGGTACCACAGGAAGAAATCTCGGTAAGTAAACCTCCTTTATTTCCTCTCATTACGGCCAAGACACCTTTAGCCTTAAACGAATATGTGAGCCTGCTTATTCGGTAATGAGAAAATCCCAGTACCTGCATACATTGCACGACGTATGCATACCCTATATCCTACCCAATTTCCGTCTGTTGTCTTAGGTCTCATGATAACAGATATCCTTATTTATCTATATATTTCACATTATATATTCATATAGATAGGGCTAGGATACACATTCATGTTAGGCATCACATCTTTAGGGTGTATTTCACGTCGGGTTCAGAACTGTAGATAAAATTAGGTAGATACGTCTGTATGTACTCCCGAGCGCATAAAAAGTCACTCGGCGGGTCAAATACTTAGCACTAGGAATTCTACAGTAGGTATAATTAGTTAGATACGTATAGTTTTGGTATTCCTGTGTGCACGTTAAGACACACAGAGGGTCCAGAATTGTTAAGTAGAAATGGATAAATACGATTCCTTGTATTCCCGTACGCATATAGTGTCACACGACGAATCAAGTACATAACATTAGGAATTTTTACAGTAAATAGGAGTAAATAAGTAGGTATAGCTAGTTAGAAACGTTCAGATATTGTATTTCCGTGCGTATCTACATTGCGTCACACGCGTATTTAGCGCTGGCTCATTTTTATATTAGGTTTAGGTATTCCGAAGAATAAACTAAAATCAAGATATAGAATCTACGCTGTTTTCCCTAAATGAATTTGATCCAGAATGCGTATTATATTTTAAAGGAATAAGTACTTTATTAGCCTTCAGTTCTTATTGTTCATTTTCTATCGAACTCTATTGTATGTGGTTTTATCCTTTTACTTTGGATAAACTATATTAGACTATATTTATTGATTACCTAAGCTTTCTAAATATCTCCTTTTACTTCGAGTAGGCAAGAGTAGGTAGTAGATAGGTAATTCTCCACTATTATACTTTGAGAAAATTAAATTATTAAGTTTCTTTTAGAAACTTACTTCACAAACTTGGTTAATTATTTTTCCTTATTTTTAGATTCAATAGTAGATAGGATCACTAGTTAATTACGGCTACCTTTTACCCTTTTTCAACGTATTTACTTATAAAGTGATTTGTCTATACGCAAATAGGTACCTACATTTTGTTATGTCCGATCATACATTCCTATGATTTTGATAGTACATCTACTTATTTCCCTAGAAACTTATTCTGCTACCTAGGTTGTTTAATCTATCTTGTTTAAATACACAAGTAAATAAGTCCGATATTTACTTAGAGATGGTTACTTTCATTTATATACTACATATTTAATTGCAAAGTAGGTTAAAGGTAGATAACTACTTACTACACTTTCACTTACATACTTACAACCTTGATAGTTCTGTTAGTTAGTTCCGATCTAGATTAAAAGATCTATTTACATTGATTTACTTCAACATAAGGTAGTTTATTTTATTACCAAGTTTATTTATTCATTATAAGGCTTGGAACCTTAGCTTTGAACTTAAACCTTGAATTTTGAACTCTGAACCTTAGATCTAGTGTTTTACAAACCTAAGCTTTGACATTATAACTTTGAAACTTTTGAAGATCTAATAATTTTTATAACTTTCGGATATTGAGCTTGGATTGAACAAAATACTTACACAACATATAGGTAAACGTATTTCCATAACAGATTAATTTTATCAAAATGACTTTTAATAATCAACTTTGAATTAAATCATAGTTATTCAACTATAAAAAAGTTCCGGAAACACAACTAGATGTCACCCCAAAAGTTGTACCGATTGTAGAACGCGCTGACGAAAACGCGCGGTCTACGATGGATACAAATAGAGATAATTAGTTTTAACTGAACATTAAACCGAACTGTATGTACCATTACACAGTCTCTGGGCAATAAATATATTTAGTATTATGCCTCGGTAATTTTGATATCAGATTCCTATCCTCACTGGATCTGTATCCTGTGTGCAAGTCGTACAATAGTAAAGTCACTTAATAGATCTAGTGGTAATATTTATAGTACTATCGAGACGGCCGAGTAGCTCTCTCTTATATATTACAATTTCAGTAATTTAATTATTGAATTTAAATGGAACTTTTATTCTTTTTGTTTAAAGTCTTATATAGACTGTTTGCTTTAAAAGTGACACTTAACTTCAACCTTTGTCATATGCTGACCTGTCTGAGTGTTTTCCTCAAACTATATATTTGAAGGAATAGCTATTAAGAAAAGTTGTAATTCTATTAAGGTCCGTATCTGATATAATTGATCTTACTCAAAGAGCGTGTGTCTCATAGTTAATCTAATCTTATGGAAAAGAGAAGTTAGCTACCTTCAATGAGTTATATAGATCTATTATATCTGGTCTGATGCCTGGTAATTATCATGACGTATGTTTGGTCTATCTAGCTAGACAATTCTAATGTCGAAGTATCCTAGGCTGATTCAAGCTAGGGTATCTTTATATAGCTATATTTATGATCTTACCTACTTCTTTGAATTTGTAGCTATGATTCTGGCTATCTGGAAAAATTAGTTTGAGTAAACCATAAACTAAGAAGGTTGTTTAATATTAGATTCATAAATGTTAGAAGTGGCTCTAACAAGCTGTCTTTAAGAGCAGCATACGTTTAATTGCATGAGACTGCTTTGGCTTTGAGTAACTAAAGTTATTTAAAGAGAATTTAGTTTCATGATCTTTGTATCCATAGTAACACTGATGTCGGATTGGATTTAGTGAAATGGTAAAATAGATTTTACTCATTTCTCTATTTCGAATCACACATCCGATAAAGTAATGTGTGCTATGAAGAGGAGGTCATGACGATTACATGTGTATTACATGTATGCGTTGTTTGGTGACGATGACCACTGACTGGTGCGGATGGCGGGGCACATGAAGGAAGTCTTGATATAGCAATATCAACTTCATAGTACACAATTTAGTATCCTTCTAGTAACAAACTTATAATAAATTAACATTCTATGGAACTTTAGAATCATTTAAATATATTCGATAATAGTTCTCTTAAGTAGATTTCTTCTGAAGAAATATAGCATTATTATTTACACTATATTTAACTCCAACAAAATCAAATAGATTACAATTCTGATCATATTCCGCTGTTTAAAGTTTGTACTAGATAAAACAATTGACGTTTTGATCTTCAATTTATGGTTATTTACTATTAGCAACGTTCGAATAGATAAAAGAATTAGGTTAAATAGGAAAGCATTAATTTAGTATTAGGTAGGTTTATGTATTAAATAAAAGAAGTCTCAACATAATTCCTTTAAAGTTTCTGAGCGTTACCATCAGATCACAAACGTAGGGCGTCCTATCACGAACCACTATTCGATCACAAGGCCATATTTATTTTTAAGCATAATTATTGTTAAGTTTAGGTTTAGTTTTATTTTATATATTTATAATAGGTAGGGGGGGGGTTGTTACGATTTAGTGTTGCCGTTACCAGGATTTAGAATTTGGATTATTACGGGTTTCTTTTAATTTTTCCTATTAGAATCTTTTTGTTTTTCGTTTTTTTGGTAGATTCAGATTAGTTTAGTAGTGCGAGAAATCGCACAATTTGTTGTCGTAATAAAGGATGGGGATTTATGTTGAGATTTCTAGCATTTTCTTGTAGGTTCATCAGTTAAATCAGTTTTATATAGCTATTAAATTCGCTATTAGAGATGTAGTTATTTTAATGAGACTGTATAAGTTCCAAACCAAGGTAGGTATGTGGTAGAACAAGTAGGTATAATAGAAGCAAGCAAATTTATTGTCACATACGGATAGACCCCTACAAAAGCCAGAACGCTTCGATAGCGCGTTTTAGGATGTGGACAATTTTAGCAGCGTCATCTAGTTCTGATTTTAGGGAAACTTAAGCACGTAACCTTTCTAACGAATAAGCATCGCACACTGGCCATGTACATGAAAACATACCGCATAACATACATAAACTTAATTTCACATCAAACAGAGACTTATAGTTAGGGTGCGTAGAGGTAAAAATATATAATGCGGTCTGTAGTTGTACATGCGGGGGGTCGAAATGAAAATTCATTAAAATAATTTTATCTAATAATAATGTGGGCTGGGGGGGTCGAAAGTAGATTTTTTATATTTATTATAATATACTAGGGTTGTGATTAAGTCTAATGAAGGAAAAGCCCATCTATGCGTATTGATTTCATTTCAGTGGTGTAACATTAAAATTTAAAGATAATTAGAATAATAATATGAGTAATATAATAGTTATAAGCTGAGTTGAAGTTGTTACTCATAGATGGAGGGGTGAGTTGGCGGCTTTTTTAAAAAAAAAAAAAAAAAAAAATAATTATAGGCTTTCTTGTAAAATTTATCTAAACAGCTTTTAATTACATCCACATGTATCTATTTTATATTTTATTTTCTTGATTCACTGTCTTAAATTACTAATCTTACAGATTTTGGCGGGTTGGTGAAACTTATAATGTTGTAAAATTTGCATAGCATTGCGTAATTAATAGCATTTGGCGTAAAATTTAGATTTTGCATTCAGCGTAATTGAAGTTTATCATTCTGCATCACTATAAGTAAATAATTTTGCGTTTAAGCATCATTAATATTATACAGATTATTTGAAAAATTAGGTTTTAGCGTAACTAGCATCTAGCATTATGCGTTTACTTCGCTTTAAGCGTCACTTTATTTCTAATATGCATTCTGCGGTATTTTTATTTTAAGTTAATTTAAGTTAGACTAAGTAAATTCACTTTTCTAACCACAATTATTTCTCTTTTGCTCAAAATTTATTTTTGGGATTAAAAAAGTCTGGGGTTAGTTAAATAAAAAAACCAAGTAAATAAACTAAATTAATTAATATGGCACTAATTATTTACAGTCTTAATTCTACACGGTCTATTGAGTTTGTGAGTATAATGAATCGGTGCGAAATATTATGATGTAGGTACCATGTGAAAGTGACGTATGGTAAAGTATGAGATATTTAATAAAGAAAGATTGAGATGAAAGTAAGAAGGAGTAGAATGAATATAAGGATGAAAGATAATAATATAATTAGTTGAGGGGCTCACAGATTTACTGGAATCTTGGAATAAGGCATTTGTTGGCTTGTAATCAAGACATACATCACACCTTTTGCAATCAATTTATATGAAGGAGACTTGGTGCTAGGTTAGGTCAGATGACGTTCATCAGTGTAATCTGATTTCATATAAATTCACACTCTACCTATTAGGCCAGAACTGAGCACACTGCACACTCACCAATCTGTGAACGTGTTACTATTTTGAGGTCGATTTCAAACTGAATGTCGCTGTCATGGGGCACGTTTATACTTGGACGACTGTAACGGATTAATCTTGATTGTGAAGGGTGGTGTTGTCGTTCCCAGGACCAATTGCGGTAGTCAAAACGGACTGAAGGAATGTAACATTATACTATTAGAGTTGACTTGTCTCACAACCAAGTTTCTTTCTACAATTAAGATGGTCCCTGTGAAAGAGTGTATAACCTCATAAGAGCTTTCATTTATAGCTGAGAGATTGGAATCGGAATGGTGGCAATTTTACACATTGGTTTAAAATACACTTTCATTTATTTATCTATGATATTTATATACAACAGCAGGTTGCATACGGAGCTATGCTATTTATCACTAAATAATTTGTCTGAAATTACAAATCACCAATTAAATTTGTGCCATGATTTTGTTTAAGGAAGAAATAGTTGTAAATCTTTATAGATTTATTGTTTTTAACATTCATGATAATTTTATAAATTTCGGTGTTTTGTGAATTAATTGTGAATAAACTAATTTGGGGAAACTTTTACTCCGGTTCAGTAACAATTATTACTTTCACCTTGTAAAACTTTGGGGTCGATTGTAACGGTCCAAGGTCATCCACATTTTGAACCGTCAGCTCACAATTAATTAAAGTTTGAGTTGTAGGTGGATGTTGGATTGAATGGTTAAAGCGCCATCTTGTAGTTTGCAAATGCGTCATAATACGCTATGCGGGTCTGTTAGCAACAAGTTGACTTACGTGAACCGTTGTTCAATTGAGGGGATACAATGCCATCTAGCGGTTGGCAGGGATACGTTATGGAGCGCCGGCAGACTGTTTTTATTGAAGCCAAACAATTAACGAACAAAGGCGAGATCAACTATTCGCTAATCTAGGGAAGCTAAAAAAAGGGGCGTGGGAATCGAACTGTTTCAACAAATAGAGTTGGGACAAACATTGTTATGGAAATAATGGTAATAGTAACATAACATTCGCGTCCAGTGATATCACACTATTGTATTACCTTCGAACTTCACCTAAAAATGTTTGCATCAAGCACATTATCATTACTAATTGTGTGTTTTGTCAGGATCAATAAACAATTTGATAATCATTACATGGATAGTGAGATTTAATATGATGACGTTAAAGTATAGAAATAATAAACTTGCTTTCTCGTTTGAATAAAGTATAGAGGTATAATTATCCGACTAAACGCAGAACAAAACAAGTCGCAGTGGAAAGAAGTTATGAGCCATGAGATGTTTGGTTTGGTTGAGTAAAATGTTATGTTATCTATTAGTGTGGGGTCGGGTAACATTTCATGTAATGGGTCAATAGGACATCTCTATTCGAATTCCTTCTGGAAGTTTAGGGAGGGGTTGTTTGTACACGGGTATAAAAACTGGAACATTTCGTCAAACAGTTCAGTTTATTTTTGTTCCGGAAAAAGTGACAAAGTCGTAGGTACCACAGGAAGAAATCTCGGTAAGTAAACCTCCTTTATTTCCTCTCATTACGGCCAAGACACCTTTAGCCTTAAACGAATATGTGAGCCTGCTTATTCGGTAATGAGAAAATCCCAGTACCTGCATACATTGCACGACGTATGCATACCCTATATCCTACCCAATTTCCGTCTGTTGTCTTAGGTCTCATGATAACAGATATCCTTATTTATCTATATATTTCACATTATATATTCATATAGATAGGGCTAGGATACACATTCATGTTAGGCATCACATCTTTAGGGTGTATTTCACGTCGGGTTCAGAACTGTAGATAAAATTAGGTAGATACGTCTGTATGTACTCCCGAGCGCATAAAAAGTCACTCGGCGGGTCAAATACTTAGCACTAGGAATTCTACAGTAGGTATAATTAGTTAGATACGTATAGTTTTGGTATTCCTGTGTGCACGTTAAGACACACAGAGGGTCCAGAATTGTTAAGTAGAAATGGATAAATACGATTCCTTGTATTCCCGTACGCATATAGTGTCACACGACGAATCAAGTACATAACATTAGGAATTTTTACAGTAAATAGGAGTAAATAAGTAGGTATAGCTAGTTAGAAACGTTCAGATATTGTATTTCCGTGCGTATCTACATTGCGTCACACGCGTATTTAGCGCTGGCTCATTTTTATATTAGGTTTAGGTATTCCGAAGAATAAACTAAAATCAAGATATAGAATCTACGCTGTTTTCCCTAAATGAATTTGATCCAGAATGCGTATTATATTTTAAAGGAATAAGTACTTTATTAGCCTTCAGTTCTTATTGTTCATTTTCTATCGAACTCTATTGTATGTGGTTTTATCCTTTTACTTTGGATAAACTATATTAGACTATATTTATTGATTACCTAAGCTTTCTAAATATCTCCTTTTACTTCGAGTAGGCAAGAGTAGGTAGTAGATAGGTAATTCTCCACTATTATACTTTGAGAAAATTAAATTATTAAGTTTCTTTTAGAAACTTACTTCACAAACTTGGTTAATTATTTTTCCTTATTTTTAGATTCAATAGTAGATAGGATCACTAGTTAATTACGGCTACCTTTTACCCTTTTTCAACGTATTTACTTATAAAGTGATTTGTCTATACGCAAATAGGTACCTACATTTTGTTATGTCCGATCATACATTCCTATGATTTTGATAGTACATCTACTTATTTCCCTAGAAACTTATTCTGCTACCTAGGTTGTTTAATCTATCTTGTTTAAATACACAAGTAAATAAGTCCGATATTTACTTAGAGATGGTTACTTTCATTTATATACTACATATTTAATTGCAAAGTAGGTTAAAGGTAGATAACTACTTACTACACTTTCACTTACATACTTACAACCTTGATAGTTCTGTTAGTTAGTTCCGATCTAGATTAAAAGATCTATTTACATTGATTTACTTCAACATAAGGTAGTTTATTTTATTACCAAGTTTATTTATTCATTATAAGGCTTGGAACCTTAGCTTTGAACTTAAACCTTGAATTTTGAACTCTGAACCTTAGATCTAGTGTTTTACAAACCTAAGCTTTGACATTATAACTTTGAAACTTTTGAAGATCTAATAATTTTTATAACTTTCGGATATTGAGCTTGGATTGAACAAAATACTTACACAACATATAGGTAAACGTATTTCCATAACAGATTAATTTTATCAAAATGACTTTTAATAATCAACTTTGAATTAAATCATAGTTATTCAACTATAAAAAAGTTCCGGAAACACAACTAGATGTCACCCCAAAAGTTGTACCGATTGTAGAACGCGCTGACGAAAACGCGCGGTCTACGATGGATACAAATAGAGATAATTAGTTTTAACTGAACATTAAACCGAACTGTATGTACCATTACACAGTCTCTGGGCAATAAATATATTTAGTATTATGCCTCGGTAATTTTGATATCAGATTCCTATCCTCACTGGATCTGTATCCTGTGTGCAAGTCGTACAATAGTAAAGTCACTTAATAGATCTAGTGGTAATATTTATAGTACTATCGAGACGGCCGAGTAGCTCTCTCTTATATATTACAATTTCAGTAATTTAATTATTGAATTTAAATGGAACTTTTATTCTTTTTGTTTAAAGTCTTATATAGACTGTTTGCTTTAAAAGTGACACTTAACTTCAACCTTTGTCATATGCTGACCTGTCTGAGTGTTTTCCTCAAACTATATATTTGAAGGAATAGCTATTAAGAAAAGTTGTAATTCTATTAAGGTCCGTATCTGATATAATTGATCTTACTCAAAGAGCGTGTGTCTCATAGTTAATCTAATCTTATGGAAAAGAGAAGTTAGCTACCTTCAATGAGTTATATAGATCTATTATATCTGGTCTGATGCCTGGTAATTATCATGACGTATGTTTGGTCTATCTAGCTAGACAATTCTAATGTCGAAGTATCCTAGGCTGATTCAAGCTAGGGTATCTTTATATAGCTATATTTATGATCTTACCTACTTCTTTGAATTTGTAGCTATGATTCTGGCTATCTGGAAAAATTAGTTTGAGTAAACCATAAACTAAGAAGGTTGTTTAATATTAGATTCATAAATGTTAGAAGTGGCTCTAACAAGCTGTCTTTAAGAGCAGCATACGTTTAATTGCATGAGACTGCTTTGGCTTTGAGTAACTAAAGTTATTTAAAGAGAATTTAGTTTCATGATCTTTGTATCCATAGTAACACTGATGTCGGATTGGATTTAGTGAAATGGTAAAATAGATTTTACTCATTTCTCTATTTCGAATCACACATCCGATAAAGTAATGTGTGCTATGAAGAGGAGGTCATGACGATTACATGTGTATTACATGTATGCGTTGTTTGGTGACGATGACCACTGACTGGTGCGGATGGCGGGGCACATGAAGGAAGTCTTGATATAGCAATATCAACTTCATAGTACACAATTTAGTATCCTTCTAGTAACAAACTTATAATAAATTAACATTCTATGGAACTTTAGAATCATTTAAATATATTCGATAATAGTTCTCTTAAGTAGATTTCTTCTGAAGAAATATAGCATTATTATTTACACTATATTTAACTCCAACAAAATCAAATAGATTACAATTCTGATCATATTCCGCTGTTTAAAGTTTGTACTAGATAAAACAATTGACGTTTTGATCTTCAATTTATGGTTATTTACTATTAGCAACGTTCGAATAGATAAAAGAATTAGGTTAAATAGGAAAGCATTAATTTAGTATTAGGTAGGTTTATGTATTAAATAAAAGAAGTCTCAACATAATTCCTTTAAAGTTTCTGAGCGTTACCATCAGATCACAAACGTAGGGCGTCCTATCACGAACCACTATTCGATCACAAGGCCATATTTATTTTTAAGCATAATTATTGTTAAGTTTAGGTTTAGTTTTATTTTATATATTTATAATAGGTAGGGGGGGGGTTGTTACAAATGTACCCGCGCTTTGCAGTCGAGCAACGTACCGTACCGTACCGGGTACTAACTCTACATACAATATATTAAAGGATAATATGCCACTTATCAAAAACATTCGTCCAATATAACTTGACGGGAACTAGCCACTAGGCACTGCATCGGTAAGACCTACGTACTAAAATAGTTTCTTCTGAGAAATCTATTATGGTAGAACGGGAAACCTATGCAATGCACTGCAGAGGACGTCTACACTACCAATAACAGCACCCGGGTATTGTTATTTATAGTAATTATATAGCTCTCCCAGGAAATCAAACATGCAATTGTGGCGTCCTAGTCAGTATAGATAGGTATACATACAAGCTTTGTTTTACTGGTTCTCCTTCCATTCGGTGTCAGTAGCCCCGAGGTGAGTGCGGCAGGAAAGTTAGATTGTATAACTTGTACCGATGCGATGTGACGATTCAAAATAATTGCACAAATAAACACGGGCTTTAAACTCGAATAAATAAGACATTTGTGCCAGGCTTTTATCTTCTGTCTTTATTTCTAATTTTGTTGAAAATAACACCTAAAACCATCAAACGAAGATGTTGGTATCTTCCTATCCGTTTGTCATGCTTTTCTATAGACCGAAATAAAAAAACATTGGTTTTTACTTATTATTCATGCTGACAAATACGATCTATAAGTAACCATTCGAAATTCTAAGTCAATAGCTGTAATCGTTTTTGAGATAATACGTTTTGTGACGGACGGACGGACAAAGTCGCACCATAAGGGTTTCGAAACCCTACGTAACCTTAAAAAAAGAGATATTTGGCGACATGAACTGGCATGTATATTGTATAGTTCGTATAAAGGCTGCATGTAGTTTGTCAGAAGTTCCAACGACAGTTGCTCAACTATGTGCTCAGGGAACTCTGCATCAGGTGAGTGCTTGCTCTGCTCAAACAGCTGCACCTACTTACCTACTTGAGAACTATGCACTCGGTGTAATTGCAGGTTTCATTTAGCAGCCTCGGCACGCGACACTGCCTGCAACTTTATTTAACTCGAGTTTGCATTTGCTTAGAGTACGTTTTTATGAACTACTTCAAAACACTTAGGGGAACGCGATAAACGTGTACTGACCGACAAAACCTGCTTACCTGTACTTAGCTTAATAGTTTTAACAACAACAATACCTATACAAATTGCGATTGTTTAATTTTTTTCTTCTCTATCTCGTTTACTACTACAACTAAGTGATAGTATAGTTCTAGTAAAGGATAAAGCTGTGTTTCAAATTCCCATCATGATGGCGCTAGGAACAATGAGGTCGCCCAGCTTTTCAGAGTCATCCTGCAACACCAAAAAGCTAACATTGTACTCTAGTAGTACTTAGACTATGCTATTATTGTTTATAAATATTTTTTAGAGCTGAAAAGACGTAAAGCTTTTTACGTATAAAGTCGTGAACGAAAAATATTTATTTCTTTTGATTTTGTTCGATTCGATGTAAACTTTAGGCTATTGCTTTAGAGCCGAGCTAGCGATTTAAAAGACAGCTCTGATAAATAAGCGCTACAGTTCGTCGGCTACACTACACTAAGAAGCCAGTGAATGAACCATTGAGGGCTCACAGGCCCCTGTTCATTAGCACGGACTTTTGTTCCAGCCAAGACGCGAAAACAAACACGCACTACGCAGAATATTTTAAACCTTAAGTCTAAGGTATAAAGTGTAATATCCAATTGCATGATTATATTTTGAACACGGAATGTGATCTCAATAATTTGGCCGCATCATAACAAGAGTCAGAACTGTTGATTTTAGTTGTTGGAATCGGTTTGTTGAGCGGAAGTAAGAGGCGCGATAATTAACTAGATGGATTTACTTTGTTAAAGCCTTGCTAGCATTATGGTTAGCTTTATTATTATTATTTACCTTACACGAAATTAGAAAGCTTATAAATTTTCATATGAATCATCCATCTTCCATTGGCTCTTCCGTTTGAGGAAGCTACTTCAACATAAAGTATTCCATCAGCACTAGATTTAAAATGCTAAGATTGTTAAGTTATTATACAATCGGGAACAATCTCATCAAGATGAACATTCACTGGTAATAATTAATTCTGAGAGAGTAGGATGCAATTACAGTGTTTGACTTAGACAACAATAATAATTACGCTGACTAAAACCAGACACATTTTGTTCATAAATAACCCAAAGGAAGGTACGCAAAGCAAAGCAAAGCGTACTAATCTTTTTACTTCCCAGTAAATGTACGGCTTATTTCTAATCATAAATAATGGAGCTCACAAATCGTAGATGAAATAGAACCATCAGTAGGTACCTACTATAGAACACACAAGCGGAATAAACTGAATTGCAAAATTCTGCGGCTTCCTGAGAATTGTACACCGGCATATTATTATGGAAAAGTTCAGTGCAGGCTATTTATTGTTTATTTAGAGCTATTTATTGTCTTATTTTATCGATTTAAAATTGTGATTCAAAAAGGCCCTATAGATACATCCCGGTTGCCGGGTACCCGGTGGCGAAGTGTGTATACGTCATCTATCACACGTACCGAAGTAATTTGCCTGGCAAGCCCATATCATACTGCTGGGAACCTGGCACCGGCTATCCGGTAACCGGATCTAAAGCTAATTGCAACCTAAATGCATGTCATTTTGTTTAACGTCATAGAAATGGCAGTGAACCTTTTCCAGAAACGAATAGCACCACCGTTTTGCCTCCACATCTGTATTTAAAGAGATGTCTTCAGCAAGCGCCGACAAACGGAAATAGCTAATAGTTCTGGAGCCGGCAGACTCTACAGGGTGGTGTATCGCTGACAATTGTTGTGTCAATATTGCCTCGATAAACATTAAACACCCCGTATTTATCTGCGCATCAAACGAATTGTATTTATTTTATTTACAAATAAGGGTTATTGGTAGATGCTCGTATTTGCAAAAGTTAAGAGAGGAAGTATTTCTAAGAGAGACTTTATCAATGTCCAAACATTATTAAGACTACTAAAAACCAGGCCAAACGTGTGTAGGCAACAAGTACTTAATAGAGTAGAATTATTCAAACTGTATTTTATTTTTAAAAAAATATTAAATTAAAAAAACTGGTGAGCTAGTCTAAGCCGCACAATATTTCAAGCAAAGTTACCATTCGGCAAACTTTTACTACAAACGAATAACCAGAAACTGTTCTGAAAAGCCAAGTATGTAAATTCTTTCAACATTTTCGTAACAGAATTTAAAGAATCCAAGTTTCAACTTTTCAACAAACGCTCCAACTTTTCTAGAGAAATTGTAGATTTTATTCGGCATCGCAATGTGGGGTCTGTGTCGACTTTGTTGTTACTTACCTACGTTTAAATAAGGCGGTATTAACTAAAGTTAAACGCGATATTGGAGTCCATCCGACACCCGTCTATTGAACATTTTGATTAAACACTCAGTAACCATTAATTACTAATAGTCTGTCAGGAACAGTACATTTTCCAGGAAACGTAACAGTGACTGAGATTGTTTTAAGTGGCTATTACAAAATTGAAACGGCTTCAACGGCTTCCATCAATATAATCAGCGGCAATCAACAGCTTCTAATGAAATATCAATAACCTCTCAGCCGAGGCGAGTCCTGCTCCTGCCCGAGTATAAGCAAACAGTAGACCAACTCCCGCAGATTAAATACTACAGAGAAATTAAATTAGGACTTGCACGGACGTGATAGTTCTGTGTTGAATGAAACACGATTCTTTTCAGTGTCTTTTTAAGTTTCAGTGAGTTTACTAATCTTTATTAGTTGATTACTGATTCTATAAATATCGCTTAGTTTCTGTACCACTGTTACGTTACAGTACGATTGTAGTGTACTTTTTTTTACTTCTAAGAGAGACTTACTTGACTTTTTTCAGTCTAAACTAGCTTCCCTGTCGATTGTAGGAAGTTAATGTACTTACTTATTGATCTTTTAACAAGTACTTTGTTAATAAATCCCATAACATTCTTGGACAGAGTAATTAATCATTCAGGCCATCCATATCTGACAATATTATCTAGATTAACTACGAATAGTAGGGACAGTCAATAAACATTAATCGCATGCACCCTTTAAAAAAAATATCCCTGTAAAAAAATACTCACAATCACGACTCTACTTTTTGTGTGGTCATAAAAAATAACCCTATGCTATAATATGGTACACAGTGGTTGTTCCTGTTCATAAATGGTCAGTACACCGTTTATTCTACACTGGTTTTCAAAACAATTTGCCACAGTTATTTCAGTTAATTCTCCCATTATTGTATAACTCCATTGTTTATGAAAGGCAATATGACTTGTCGTTACTCGAAATAGTTTTCAGTGAAACCGAACGACGGCCATCATCATAACGACGGCCGTTACACTTCACACGAGACGATTCACGCAGCTTTGAATACATAATCCCACCTTTCGGCAATCGGCTACATACTCAATATACCAACCGTATAATAACAGCTTTACACTCGAGTACTGAAACACCGCATTCAATTGCTTCACAGTTTGACATCGCAATAGTTTAGTTTATGCATTGATTATATATGATTATATCTATATAACGTGTCAGGGTGGCACTATGTGGTACGCCAGGATATTGATAGTGAAATGAATATTTACTCCACTGTTTTTCCACAGCGCATTTCATTGATATAACGGTGAGCATACACCGCACCGCACCGCACCGCACCGCACCGCACTGCACCGCACCGCAACGTGTATCTCTTCCAGCTATGACTGTAATATCCCATCTATTCCAGCTCATCAAGGCTTCGCGCCAAATATCGTTATCTCTGGTCGGCCGGCGACGGCGCCGTAGCCGCTAACACACATTGTTTATTTATAGTTATAAAAGCAATAGAATTTATAATTTTATAGTTCGCGTAATTATGGCACACTTTATGAGTCGCTTGCTTATAGTTATAGTGGAAAATTATGGCACAGAAACCCTCGCTGTGCGGACATTTACTTACACTTTGTACTGATCCATTATTTATTTTCTGGTTTCGGTTACAGATTTCGGGTTAAATTGGCGCATTTGTTTAAATTACTCAACATTTCTATAAAATAAAAGTTTAGTTGAGCATTTATATTACAAACTTCATAGGTAGCTGAACCTAACCTACCTACTAATTAAGCTTTGAGAACATAGGTAAAGTTACTTTCAAGCCGTGTAAGGAGAAACAAACAGACGCGTATAATTATAGTCACCGAACGCGGCTTACAGCATGGAATACGCAATGTACAGTAAAGCAATGTAAAAGCACGACACGGCTCGTTGCTCCCTCCTCTCCTCGGATAATCGTCTTGTGAACAACACAAGCACAAGCCTAGCTCCAATGTATTTCGTGACGCGACTATTTAATACAGTACATCGGCTTACTCTATAATTAATAGGAGTGCTCTTATTGCGTGGTGAGAAGGTCGATAATCGGTTAATAGAGGCTCGAAGCTGTGTGTAATGGGGGTAGTCACGCGACGCGTGCTCCTGCGGTAGCTCGTAATTGTTTGGATTTGATAGATTCCTGTAAATGGGTTACCTGCTGATACTCGGCTTGAGCATTCGTAGCTTGCTTTGTTGTTTTGATAGCTTTACAATTGATTTATTATTTCATACAATTGTAGCTTCAAACCTAAAACATAACGCATAATAGGTATCTAGTAATTAAGATTTTTTATTAAACACTGCGTTTGCTTTCATTGGAGATCTTACGCTAATATTTTTAATAACTTACAATTATTTATGGACAGACGACTGAAACACAATCTATAGTTTTTGTTCCCGAAGCAAACGAGCAAAGAGCGTAATGAATGTAGCGACAAACATGTTTACATGTTCAAAGCTGTTCGCCGTACCTACGCTTATTGAACTAAAATAGAAGAAAATAAGAAAAAAATTGTGAAATCTACTCAATTGAAGACGTCGGTAATTCAGTTATCCTTATCATTATTCAAACATTGAAGGCTCAGTATGAAAATAAAACGAATAACCAAATTATTTCTGAATAATTTCATAAATTTTTAAAAGAGACGGATACACAATTTTCATAAGACTCTCGCGGTTCCACTGTTTCTGTAAATATTAAACCATCTTCAGATGCAGAGAAACATTCGGAATACCTGGATGTTGGAAGCGTGTGGAAACATTATTCAGTGTCTCGCAGCCGGTACCCCCCGGCTCTGGAGACGTACATATCATTAGGATTCGTGTTATGTGGCTCAGACAACGCTCTTATATATTTATATTTAAAAAATTTAAATGACATTCCGCTTTTCTTGTGTCAGTGGCTCCGAACAATAATTTTGATTATCCACAAAGTTCATCACAAACCGTATTTAGATAAGGTTCAAGTGAAACCTGTGCGTTAATGAAGCAATTCCTGAGGAGCCTTACACAAGTAGATGCTTAGCTAAGTAAATGGAGCCTTATGTAAATGGCACATTTTATTTCAGCCAATTACGACAAGACTCGAGATTTGGACAAAAAATATTCTGCTGAAATGAGAGTACGAAATAGGATTTCGGTTTTTCTTATCATAATAAGATGTTGAATGCTTTTGTGTGCGCGAAGAATAAGTAATTTCGTGTAGTGGCTAAGTGAGCCTTCAAAAATAGGCTTTAAATAAACAGTGGATCGATTCGTCTGGCCAGCTTCAGGACCTAAACAACATTATTCTTTTCCACAATTCCATTTACACGGTAAAAGATATATTTTCAGCAAAGAAAAATCGAAGGCGCCTAAAGAAAACCATAGCGCCTGCAAGCGTGCCACTTGGCCCGTGATTTGCCAACACATTTCCGAGGTAGTTGTCGTTCGGTGCTATAGATGCGTTTCATAGAGTCGAAATGTTTTCAATCGTCTTTTGATGATTCAGTAATTTATCAGATTATTTCGTTTTTGAAAAAATTATACATAGTTACTGTAAAACTTATATTTCTGTATTTAAAAGTATGTTTGATGTAGGAAGTATTTGGGCCACGCAAGTGTTGTTTGTTTCAAAGTATACGGCTCTTGTTCATTTTCTGTCCTATAACTTCCGCAATACTTTTTATTGGAAAAAGATTTAGTAATAAAATAAGTGCGTCAACTTCATTGATCTCTTGTAACATTATCTTAACAGCCTTCTAACCACACGTAATACACAAAATATTTTTATTTTTCATTTCGTAACATCCTAAATGTCTAGGTTCTATTTTAAACTTTTTTACACTTTTCAGATTCTAGCCCAGTGAGACGTCACGAGCTGACTAAACTCTTTCTCCCCCGGGACAGAGGAGGAGAAGGGAGGGGGGTGGGGGGGAGGTGACATACAATATGAATATCAAACGTGCACAAACACAACTGCACTATTTTCCAACATTTAAATGGATTGAGATTGATAGATAGAGATATTAAACTGTATTTACATGAGATTCAAATAATATTTTATCTTTTTTTGCAAAAGTCTGCAGTAATAGTGATTCTACGTTATTGATAAAGTACCTATAAACATATAATATACGTTGTACGATAGAAAAATGTTTTAGACTAGACTTTAAATATATTAATCTACTTTCGTTTTTAGGCGTATTACAATTTTACTGTTATTTCTAGCTGTGCCTGAGCAAAGGCATTCTCATTTATATTTCAGGTAAAGTTTTACGGAAGTTATTTAATTAAAAATACAAGCATAAAATTAAAATGATAAATTATATTATTATTATTTATATTATTTGCTACGAGAGAGCTACGCGGTGCTACGCCGAGCTACGCCGAGCTACGGACCTCCTCGTAGCGTCCGGCGCGGCGCGTCCACCGCGGCACCGGTCGAACGTTATTTATGTGACAATCAAGAGCCACAGAAAACATACAAGTAGACTAAATATATTTAAAGTAGATTATCAACTTGACTGGCTCAGCCAACCATACAGCCACTTTTCTGAAAGTGTATTCACGGGGTACGTTGTTCTCTGGGAAATAAATCTACAAGTACGCTATGGATTTCAGTAAATATATAGTTGAGGTCTTTATGAAAGAGTTTGTTCAAAAAGTAATTTGTTACCTGTTTCTGTTACTAAGATTCTGTCCCTACCTATATCGGGTGTTTTTTAATATATACACACATCAACATTGTCTAGGGATATTCTATTTCGCAATGATTTGCTTACAAATTATTGGCTTTTTAGAAAAAGTTTATATATGGAATTAAACCTCTTTTGTTCCATTTTCAAAAACCGTAAAAAATAAAAAAATAGAACACAATAAACCAAAGATAGAATGGGAACTCCAATTTAAATTTAACAACGTTTATTTTTGCCTAAGTTAATTAGCTTTTATCAATATATATAAAACTCTTTTGAAGCTGACAGAGAATCAACGCACAGCCTAAACTATAAGTCCTAGATGTATGAAATTTGGAGGGTAGGTTCCTTATATAGTGTAGGGGCGCACTAAGAAAGGAATTTTGAAAAGTCACACTCTAACGCGAGCAACGCCGCGGGAGACGGCTTGTTTAATTATAAAACAGTGCTATCTAAGTCATTTTTAATTTTAACGGATCTTGTGATATTTGTTATTTCATGGAACGTCGACATTTAAGCAGAGATGATATGATAAGAGCGATAGGCATGTTACAAGCCGGTGCTATCCAATGCGTGGTTGCCAACACCCTAAACACCAATCAAAACGTAATTTCTCGATTGTGGTCACGTTATTGTATTACTGGGGATGTGAGAGAGCGCCACACTGGAAAAAAACGAGTTACCACCCCTAGACAGGATCGTTTTCTCCAAAATTCCGCCAGGAGGGAACCCAATCTCACAGCAAAGCAGATAGTGCAAAGGCTTCAGACAGACCATCAGCTGTCAGTTAGCGACCAAACCGTCAGAAGAAGGCTACATGAAGTCGATCTTCATTCTCGTAGACCGCTTCGTGTGCCAGCTCTACGACGGGGCAATCGCGGAAGGCGACTTCTTTGGGCTCAAGAACATTTGTTATGGAACAACGGCCAATGGGCAATGGTTCTCTTTACTGATGAGTCTCGGTTTGGATTCCACCCCGATTCGCGAAGAACACGTGTTTGGAGAGTTCCTGGCAGAGAAAGTCGACTCCAGCATCCACAAGAGGTCCATTCGTACCAAGGTGGGACAATCATGGTTTGGACGGGAATTCGTATGGGCGCGCGAACCGAGCTCATTTGGATAAGAGGCAGCATGACTGCACTAAAATACCGGAACGAGGTCGTCGAGCCTGTGATCATCCCTCACAGAGTCCAAATTGGCCAGGAATTTCAGCTCATGCATGATAATGCCCCTCCTCACACGGCGCGATTGGTATCGGCTGCCCTTCAGGAACATGATGTCGCGGTTTTGGACTGGCCTGCACAGTCACCCGACTTAAACCCAATTGAACACGCTTGGGACATGTTGCAGCGAAAGGCTTTCAGCAATTTGCCGCCAAATTTGACCACAGAAGACCAACTTTTTTGCCATTTAAAAACAACATGGGATCGCATACCCCAGCGAGACTTTGACACCCTAATTTTGAGCATGAATAACCGGTGCAGATTTGTTGTCAACGTTAGAGGAGGCAACACCGATTATTAAATTGTAAAAATGTAATTTTATAAAGTCATGACAACGCAAAACTTGTTTTAACACAATTTATCAAACCTTATAAATTTTCAGATTTATAGTGTTTTCGTTTGTACTGTAATTTTCATTAAAAAATAATATCAAACAGTTGTATTTTATTATTATTAATAATCAACATAGAATAAAGATTCTTGCCATATCTAGTTTTCTAAGGAAATTATTTTTAGTTTTTGTAAAAATCAACAAAATGTTGAATATCCCTAGACAATGTTGAGGTGTGTATACTATACTCTAGTGTAGTGTATCCGAGCTCTATTTAAGTAGTAAAAGTTTATACAAGTTTGACTTGTAATGTATAAAATAACAGGATTGGTCTATCTATAGCTTATCACCTAGATTTAAATGACCTTCTGTGTTTGTGGTACACTGTGACTCTAGTCTCCTAAGCGGCTCCGTTCCGATCGAGCATTAATCACGGAGATGCTTAGGCGCCAGTGACTGCTCACGTAACTAGGTATGCATCAAAGTACCTCGTGCAGCTTTTATTTTATAAATGTTCCATTTATGTACAAAGCTCACAGAAAATACAAGAAAAACTATTTGAAACAGTGAGTTTTAAAAGCCATGTCGTGTTCTTGAACTCGTAAAGAATATCAAACTTTTTTCAGTTTTAAAGTTATGGATTTTGTGTGGGTATTTAGCTGCATTAGATACGTACATTAGCCATGAGCCTAATCTCTCCACTTCGTATGCAAAGTGCAATCTCTGAGTGCCGTAACAGCACGCCACGGCTGAGGCTTTAGGCCCAGAAATTAAAGGTTTACTACATTCAGGGTTTTGAAGATATTCAGTTTGTAATTAATAGATGACCTGGAATTTGTCTGGAATCTGGACTGTAGTTTGTCGCATACTTACATTGTTATTGAAACAGAACAAAACGAAACAGCGAGAGGTGTCGGGACATTGTCAGCACAGCTATGGAATGTTCTAGCACTCGATAGGTGGTTACGAACAGCTAGTACCCTAAATTGACTATTGGCCTTAGACTCTATAATTCTCATTAATTTTCATTTTTGTATTAATTATTTTTTGTTATTTGCACACCCTGTAGGGTAGATTTACATTGATACAATGCTACTTTATAACACCTCTCTACACACACACATGTAATTTTGCAAATAAATAAAAGTTGACTTTAGACGTTGTTATACAAATTATACAATGGTAATATGAACACATCGCGAACCCTTCCAATGACAATCAAGATAGTCTTGCTGCGGCCCTTTGGATCCTATTTAATCTTGACACATCGCGCTTATTGCTTTTTTCATTGATTAAAAAACATTCAAAGTTTACTTAAAAAACTCGTGATAATTTTTTTACTAGTGTGCTAACAATAGCATAGAATGTTTATAAATCTTCTCAGTTTAACTGCGTCTGACTCAGGTTGGTTCTCTGAATTAGTAAGTGACCCAGCTGATGTCGAAAGTAGCTGCGGTCGCGTTTGGACACAATTGCTGCAACTTGTTAGCGAAACTTCAGAGTCCAACAAAAAGTACACAAGTAATGGCGCGCAATACTTTGCGGTAAAACTACATTGTTGCAAATACATTACCGACGCTATCACCAAAGCAACAAACATTGAAACTTTTATTTATTAAGCAAAATACGTAATAAATAGGATAAAGTTGGAAAGAGCTTTTTGTTAGTTAACCATGGGATAAGTGAAACTATTATATTTTCGTAATAGTCAGCCCATTTGCATATTATTATAATCTAAGTAGATGATTAATTCAGCGTTAGGAGCCACTTTTAGCCATGCCATTTATTAAAATTGCTGGAACACTGATTTTGGTCCTGATCATTAGATACTACCTGTCTGAGTGAGTCTATTGGTTCCTTGGAAATAAGCTCTTCAAAGCACAGAAACTTCCCACACTGTAGAGAAGGAATACCATTCTATTAGTTTGATGAAGCACACGTCCACAATGTAACGCAATCGAACGAGCACAGTTCGATACACATTGTACACAAGTGCATTGACTGCGGACAACACTCGCATTCCATCAGATTGCGAGTGCCACAAGCAAACACCGCTATCGCACTGTAACTTACTCCAATACAATAACAGTGTCGCAGCTTTTCATCATTCATATATTTTTCAGAGGTCAGAAAGTAAAGAAGGTTGCCCTTTGCTAGGTAGGGTAATTAATGTGGGTGGCAGGAAGCATCACGCATTTTGTGTATTTGAACTCCGACCCCTTATGTAAGGGGTTTGTCTCAAAATCCTCTTTGAGGTTGTTATGCCAGGGACACACGTAAATAGTGTAAATATGCAAACTAAGCAACATCTACCAAAGGTTAAAAGACAGAGCAAAAATAAAAAATTATCATTTTTGTATTTTTAAAACAGCTGTTTAGATAAATACCTGCGTGCAGGGGGTTACTATGCCGGCGACTGATTCAATGTTCCGTGCTTACACACACGCAGGCTGACAGCGCGGACTAAAAGATTGTGTACTTTGTACTGAGTACAAAGGATTGTGGACACTCTGGTCGCTTGCCGATGCAATTTGTAGAGGTCGCGGCCGCGGCAGTGTCTCCTCCGCGTCACTGGGGAATCAAGGATGTCTTGACATTGTTACCAATGCAGGCAGCAATTTATTTTCTACTGCTATATACTACATAAAATGGTGAGTATGTCGATACTTTAAAATCTTATAGACATCTTCTAAGTGTAAGTTTTTATTATTTAGCTGACATGCTTACTTATCTGACATGCTAAAATACTTATTGAAATCTTTTCTTGCCATAGATTACATAACCTGTATAAATGTGAACTTTACTATTGCCCTTCACAGCAAATAGTTGTTTTCAGAAGTAAACGTTCTGCTTCTACAAAAATCTGAAAATACTACATTACAAATTGATTTACTAGCTGGTATAAACTTCGATCTTCATAACGAGGGTAGGTACAGTGTGTCTCGCGAATCATCGTCCGAAAACAAAGTAGCAAATAAAGGCGCACTCACTCGGATCGGAGCAAATTATCGGAAACATATCGCGAGCGATTTATGATAAATGCGGATAACATATGTGAACGATGTGTCACTGTGACGCATACCGCGATGGAGGACGTGCCCGGCGGGGTCTGGCGGTGCTGGCGGCGGGAAGCGTGCTCTAACGGAAACGAACACTTTTACAAAAATATTTTTTTACTTTTAGTAAATAAATAACACAACTTTTTAATTAATATATTAATTATAGTAGCATTGATTTGGAATTATTATTATTAAATTGTTCCCAGCTAAGTACAGTAAGACTAAATTATAAAAATTAAAGAGGAATAGCAAAATGATCTTAACATTGCAAGTGCTAGAAGTATAATTAATATTATATTAAAGAGTCAGTTGATTATAGACAAGAAAAGATAATAGAGAAATAGCTTGAAGTGTGACCCCGCCCCACAGTTCCTGGCGGCTGTGACGCCGTAAATAGGCAGCTTATGGCAGGTGTGTGGTGATCGATGCTGTATCCCTCTTGCCATATTGAGTGTAGGTACACGCGGCATACGGAAAATATTCTTTTGTAAAAATATTTTTAGGCTCCCTTAGCATTGGCTTATTCAAATAATCAAAGCTGACTCGTTTTATAAAGTTAGCTACGCACAGTGTGGTTTTTATCTAGATAGTACATATTACCTAAAGATGTTCTCTCAATGTGTAGTTGTACCTACTTATAACTTTCTTTGTGTACCTAAGTATAAATTATGATGAGAGCTAAAATGCAAAAACCAATTTTGAAGTGGGAAGCATTCGATTTGTCCGAAGCAAATACGAGTATGTATGTGAACAGAACAATCACTCACATTGGACATGTTCAGGGGAACATTGTACAATTTCTGGAAGGATACGTATTACATCGCCCACAATGTTGCTTTGAAGCAATTTAGTAAAAGGCAGTTCGAGTGCACGGCGGCGGCGGCGGCGACGGCGTCCCCAGAGCCTCAGATAGGTACTTCATTTCAAGAGTGAAACTCAGGTTTCACTGAAAATAGCCGTGAAAGCCGTGAAACGTAATAAACAAGCGAGTACATTATGATTAATTTCTGAAAATTTGGGTCAATGCAGAAGTCATAATAGAAGGCATTGAAACTTTCAAATGAAATACATACCAAAGAGTTTTACCATCTTTGTAATATTTCGCCCACGATCCAATTATGCTACGTCATTACAAACAAAAGCCAAAGAGTAATGCGACACGAAATCACACGAAATTACAGGCTATTTTTATCACGAAATGTGAGTGAAAGTAAATGTGAAAGTACTTTAAGTGCTCTAGACGCTGAAATGTCTTCTCAGGAATGGAGATTGATGAGCTTTATTATAACATTATTTGCTAAATTAATGAAAACAAGCTCACAAATACAAAGTTTAATAACCTTGGTAATAATCTAAATATCTTCAATTTTACTGCGTTATTAAGATTTTGCTCGAAAAGTTTGTTCACCGTTCAGATGCTGCATAATAGAAAGGTCCACAAAGCCCCAGCGCTAGTTCATCATCAGCTATGTACGAGTATAACTAGTATGACTTGTTAAGCGGATGGACATTCAATAAGCCGGCTCACATAATTAGGGTTAAGCTGCGATTGCACTAGCTTTTGGTAACGGTAGTGCGCCCATTGGTATTTATAGCAGAGTTCTGATAACTAAACCATTGCAGTGCTTAGTGTATACTACCGTCTAATTATTACAAAGAATTGATTAAAACGGTAAGCCAAAAAAAAAAAACCAACAAAATCCTTTGCAAACTTAAGAAATCTTACAAGCCGAATCAATCTTACAAGGGTTGTATTTAAGCAGGTTCCTGTGATTATCTACAAAATGGAAACATTTCAGGCTTGTATGGAAAGTCTTAATAAACCCGGCCAGGCTGGGTATTGTTCAGAGACTAATGAAGCCATGTCAGACTAGCGACACAAAAACCTCTCATTTACCAACAAACCAGCCGCTCCTAGCCAAAATGCTAAGAACAAATTATCTGTTTAATGACGTCGTACTAAGGGAATGTTATTTCATTAAAATGCCAGATAATGGAGGCGAGAAAACTCGCACAATGAGGCGTAAGGTATCGATAAGGGTTGAGCGGAGCGGGTAGCGATTACACTGTCGTGCTAACTTCACTTATTTTTCTTTAAATATGTGGCAACACTTGGCCGCCATCGCCGCCGTCGCTGCTCTCAAGTCGTCGTTGCTGCGCAACATAGTGATGACGTTTCTCTTATTTATAAACAGTGTGTAAAAGCTCCTTTATAGCAAGCACCATGCAATGCAAAACCGAAACCTTTTACAGTGGCCGCAAAGCTATCGAATACAAACCTAAAAGCTCTTTTGAAAGCTCGAGAAGGCTTTGCTACTTGCTTACCTAAGTAGTAAAATACGCATCGATTTAGCTTAGAGGCAAAATGCTCAGTCAAATTCACCCGTGAACAAAACTATGTAATTTGAACCGAAGCGAACTCCTCGGAAGAAAGGGATGATGCTTTACAAACCTTTTGAAATGAGTGTTGCTGAACTTCCTTGGCCCTTGGTAATTTAATGTCGAGTACAACATCCAAAAAGCTAAATTGTAGGTATTCATCTTCACTCTCATTATAGAGAACATTATTTCTGTTACTTTTATGATATCAAAAAAAAAGACACAACACTGACTCAAAAAACTTGATTATCTGCGTGTGAAACGCTCTGCTAGTGCATGTACGTGTTCCCAGCACGCCGCCGCCGCCGCGGGCCGTGAGCGAAGCGAAGCGATGAGGAGGACGCGCGACGCCACGCGGACGACGCGCGACGCGGCGGCGGCGGCGCGACAGGAAGACAACGCGCTTCCGACGTGTCGCTGCAGTCGGCGCGCATCCACTCAGCACATCATCACAACACAACCACTATAATTACTGACTAATATAGAGCTATGCACTAAAAGCACAGAATATTATTAAAAGCCTCGAGTCGCGCTAGGACTCTACAAAGTGCGTGCTAGGTACTTGATTATCCAGTGAACCAAACAATGGGAATTACTGTGCATGAAAGTACTAGTCATTTTGTTTACTAGAAATAGAATTATAATGTGGATATTATGTGTTTGCTCAAAATACTGTCCAACTATTACCTAGCTGCAGTTTTACCGGGACATAATTCACTATTTGTCGCACAACATTTAGGTAATGTCTAATAATTAAATATGGCTGGTTTCTCGCCAAACTGTAGGTAATAGTGAAATTATCTTTAAAAAATAGATAGATAAGCAATAGTTACTACCGCGATGCAAAACTTCATAGAACCCATTATGCAGAAAATGTAAATGAATATCGCGAAATGTAGGTATAATTTAGGAAGCCTAGGTCGTGTAATTTATTGTTAAGAAGCTTTGCTAGTATTTTATAAAGCTTTTCTATCTAATTTTGAAACATTTAGGTAAGTGTTCCTACACTCCATCACAACTTCTGTGTGTCAAATTCAGCAGATGTGGCTCTAAACCAACGATGGACAACAATACCTTCTTCAGCGTAGTCCAGTTCCGTAAGGCAGTCGCCAACTATAACAGATGTGATGAACAAAGACTATATCTATTGAGATTGCGATTGGAATCTGATAATTCGAGGAATCGCTCCCCAACGGGATTAGTTTTCTGATTAGCTCCCCCTTCCGAGATGCTACAAGGAAAACTGATATTGTTTTATGGACAGGGGAGGTCAAAGTTATAAAAGTAAACCTATGAGACAGGTGGTCTTCATGTACCTTCAGCCTCACAGTTTGGAATCTTTTAGAGGGACAAATATATCTGACGGAGTTTAATTAGTAGAATTCCGCATTCACGTCTATTTCCGGAAACACCATAAAGGTATCTTTGGACGAACAAAATGTCTTCACGTTCGTCGTTCATATTTCCTTTTTAATAAAAGTTACGGATTACGCGTGTGGAATTTAGCCAAAATGTTTAATTTTATACTTAGAGGTACTTTTACCTAAGCATACTATTATATGAACTGTGACCTAAGTAAATAGTAACGTACCGATGATACGCAAAATAAAATTATCAATCTAAATAATTTAACAGGTGAAGTCAGGTTTCCCAGGTCAAATTAAACACTTGGCGAAATAATATCCAAATTAATCCCCAGGAAAATATCTTGAATCTTTCAGCCATTTGTCACGGCTCAGTGATTGTGTTTGGACGCTAATTCGCATGATTTGTCTCCGAAGCTCTTGCGAGACATCCTGACTAATGGAAGAAACAAACTTATACACTACTACTTTAGTCCGTGGCTTTGCCTGCGAGCTACCCAAATAAAAAGTACGGTTGTGAACCAAGTCTAATTTATATCCAAGTAGGGACTTGCTTTTAGGATCACTTCTTACCGTATACCTACCTATGAAATAAAAAAGCTGACTAGGCTGAATAGAAGGTGCTGGGCACGCTTTATCCATCTATATCACGTCTCAGGCACTGCAACGTCCGGTTCTTTAGTTAGAGCATGGCTAAAAAGAAGTTCTTGACGCCGTATAACTCATCTAGATTACTTCTTTTTGGTTGCCTTATCAAGATTGAGACTAGAATAAATGTTATCCGTTAGCTCACGTCGTTAAAATGAAATACATGTTAGTGTTTATTGGTTAAATCTCACGCAATATTAAGGTTCCTCTGCATTGTTGGCCCGATGTCTGTGTTTCAAAACACTGATAGCCTCCCGGAGAAATTACTGGTGTGTGTGTGTAGTGTGTACCTACTGTATAGTGATGTGGCTGAATTAATGAACAGCTTATGTACTTACCTACCCGCTATAGCTACCATGGCTAGATACTATGACTTACATATCATCAGCTTGTGACAAAGTGCTTATCTACCTACTTATCACAAGTAATTTTTCAATATTTAAGCGTCATTGAATTTGGGCCTTTAAAATACAAAGGGCTGAAGAACCACCACCGGTGTGGTTTACACACGCTGTACGTTACTATTACTTAGGTAGGTAATTGAAAGATCTCTCTTCATGTTTTCGTTTCGTGACAAAGTAGATTTAACAATAGTTGCTTATATCGACGTTGTTTATTTTCCGCAATGACCTTGCTCTGGCGATCCATAATTTCTCAGGCAGTAAGCCTCCGGGAACAGGTGAGAATTTATGAATTCATAACCCCCAAAATTGGCTTTATCTTGGCAAATCCATCATCAGACCCGCGCTCCTTCCACAGCTGAATAAACATATTCCAGAAGGGTTGCTTTCTTCTCCACATTCCGATTTACCCGCGGGAAGGTAGAGTTATGTGAACCACTTCATTTGCATCATATTCACAAAACAGCCGTTTACATTGTAAGCGAAATAGTAATGGACGTCAAAACTGTGGAGCTACGGCAGCCTCTTATCTTACTCATAAAACCGGCTCGTTGCGTCGTCGTGTCGTGTCGTGTCGTGTCGTGTCGTGCCGTGTGGCAGACATTACTTGCGTATTTCCAAACGGACGCTGTTATTGGATCGCAATACGTATCACAAGTTTTGTACATCATTTCAACTCTAAATGTGACTCATAATTTTGACGCTTATCACGTTTTGATTATTGTTCGTAGCTGATAGTCATCAATATGAATGTAACGACTCTATGTAGTTCAGAAAATGAATAAAATCTAGAGTAAGTTGTTTTTGTACGATGTTTATTAGCACATCTTGCTTGCACAGTATGACTTCAGACCCTGAGGCGATGGCACGATGTGTGCGACCCGCCAATGATCCATTACGGACGGGAGTCGTGGGACGTACTCGTAGGTAGGTAGGTAGGTAGGTACCGGTGAAATTGTGGCCCCCTCAGGAGAACCTGCTACTTTTCGTGTTAAGGTAAACTTTGCGTGTCGATAAACAGATGATTTGGGGGTTCGGGAATACCAACGTAGAGCTAAATCATCCTGTACGTATCGGAATGTTGGATTTATTGTTCCGAGGGTTCGAGTAAATAAGAAAACGGGTTAGGGTAGGAGGTAGGAACTTAGTTCACTGGTGGGCTAATAGCGATATACAGAAATTATATAGGTAGGTCCCTAAGTATATTAACATTTTTATTAGATACCTAGACTAGTATAAACTTACAATATAGTGAATGATTTATTAGAGACGCTGGCCTCCGGCTAAGTTCCTGGCCTCCAGCACTGTCGAGCGACGACGTGCTGATTATCACCAAGTGAAATTGCTACTTAGTTTTAAAAGGCGTCGAAAATAAGATAAATTTAGGAATTAATTATTATCTTCTCTATTTTGTAGGTGTATTCAGTCAGACAAATATAAATCATTTCTTGTGGTTTGTTTCTGCCTAAAAAGCTTGTGGTAAGAAGCACTAAAAGAGCAACAATAACTTCCGCTGCACGAAGGAAAACCACAGTAATAAATCCGCCGCTTGCACTCTTACCTACTTATGGCTTCCAGTTTGAAAGTTGCATATATATAACAACGCTGCGAGTCCGGCCGGCAAGCTATTGAAAACTACGCGAAGTGGTCGCTGGCAGTCGGTATTCGCTCGCAACTGCTACAATAGTTTCTCTTTACTCCCCGAAGCCTGCCCTTGACAACTCGCATCGCTTACAACTTGCCGGAATAAAATACTTTGGATCGTCAAAGAATGCACAAGCAGCTTTCTTTGATCATTGCCCGTAGCTCATCGCCTTTCAATGAGGATTCTTAGCTAGCTAACTTGAGCTCGAATGTTTGAACAGTGAGCGTTCTCATTCTGCAACGGAAACTAGCCCAGTAAAAATAACATTCACAGTTTCTTAGAATTTAATTTCGTTGACACAAAGGTAGCAGGCAACTGAAAAAGCTCATTATACAATATTGCTGAATTTGTGCAGAAAATACTACCGAGCGAGCTTAAATTCAAAATGAGATTATCCAAAGATGAGGCAGCCAGATCTCGCGACGGAATCCGTTTCATCGAAAATGAAGGATTTTATATTTTAGTTTATTGCGAGCGCATTCACAAAACAAGAACCTTCTGTAAAATACATTTGGCATAAATACGCGTGCATGAAGGGCATTCGGTAGGTAGAGTAGAAGGGGGAGGTATTGTTTGAAAGGCTTCATAATGAGTGCTCTGACCTGCCGACCGCGCGACGTCCGCACTCCCTTCCACGCGTTGCTACTGTACAGCACAATGCACAGTGTAAGTTAGAAAAGGCGATTGGTATAACCCACTAAGCAAGCACAAATCAAACACATACCAACTTGTAGATATTATAATACCAGCACTGTTAAATGTAGACTGTTGCTGGTAAGAACAGCTAGTATGATACTTATCTTATTTATGTACTTACCTGACTCTTCATCAGTCGAGACATCATAGGTAATCACGTTTATTATTAGAACGTTTGATTAGTAGGTACCTAAAAAAGTTAGTGTTTAAAAGGTAGGTACTTTTATGAATTCTAATTAATATTAAAAGTGTCCTGATGACTGTGAATTAGCCTGTGTACATTTTGCAAGTTCAGCATGAAACAGCTTAATTGCCGGCACAACGTATTGTGTAATTTGTGCAACCTTTCAAATATAAAATTATCGCCAAACACCGGCGGCGGCGGCGGCGGCGCGCGCGCGCGGCCTACACAATGATCCTACGTTCATTAATTCACTCTCCGCAATTTCCACGGCTTACATGATATCCCCGTAAAGCTCCTTAAAATTATGATAGATGTGCTGGTTTAATTTATAACTATTGTTGTGGGTTTCATTATAACCACTGAGGCTTATGAGTTGCTTAATATTTAGGTCTTATTGAGCCACACGCTAGGAGCCAATTTAAATTATTTCAACATTAATTAAGTCGATATAAGTTGAATGATTCGTTAAATATGTACTAAATATCTGTTATTATATCCGTCCGTAATCAGAATCAGAAGTACCTACCTAGTTGCTGCATACAAAGAGCCCCACGTTGGGCGCCAATGAACTAGTACCAAACTTATTAAGTTTTTTTTCTTTGCAGTTTGTTTTTGTTAGTGTACTTTCTAAATAAATGCTTAATTCTAGATAAATATATGCTAATTCTAAAAATAATATAATGTCTACTGTAGATACCTATCTAGTAATAGTTCACGAACAAAACGTGACGTTGATCAATATTAGATACTGTAGTAGATGAAAGACCTTATCTATTCTGAAAAAAATACTATTGTACTCTTTAGTGTTAGTACAAAATTGACCGTCGATTAATTATTGGCGCGCGCCACATAACGTTTGTTCGTTCTGTTTGTTCCACAATCGAACGTTATTATGTTGAGTGCCAGTTTTAATAAATAAGTTCTAAAAATAAAACCATCTTTCAGTTCAATAAACAAACGTGAAAATAAAAATGTAATGCGGTGCGCGGTGGCATCGCTTATTTTGCAGTACCTATTGTTTGATGAAAACTGTTTTACTTTATCTATAAAAAAGTTTTCTTTCCTTATTTGTAGTAGTAGGTACCTGTGGTAGATATTACGGAATAAAGCGTGTCGTTGTTGGTGCTTCTAGGTAACAAACCTAAGTACGTATATTTTGTTTCCATTTGCACTCGACTGTAGATAATAATGTTTCTCAATTACTTGTGTTACGTATTATATAGGTACCTACACGTGGCGTGGCGCTGCTGTTGCAACCCTGTTTAACCACCTGGCCCTTGTATGCGCCTGTTCGCAGAACTGCAAAAGAACATTGTCTTTGTGTTCGAATGTCGCCGGCACTCGCACTCGCACACGCACTCGCACGCCTCCTTTTAATTAAATTATAACGAAGCGAATCGCTTCGTCTTACGTTTACCTTCGTCTGCATGTTTTAATTTGTTTTGGTTTTAGCTTTCGTTAATACATTAACAACGTTAAAGGTTCAAGTTCAGACCTTTGTATAAGGTGATGCTTTGTGTTTACTTTATATCTGCTGAAAGGTTTTCATTTATCACATTAGTTCTGTGTAATTGTTTTACTTGTTCTTAAGCCCGAGGAATCTGGTTCTTTTTAGCAAAACTTTGTCAAATAATAATAATAATAATAGATGTTTACAAAAAGATTGCTTCAAAAATTTCAAGAAAGCGAAAAGTTTTTATTACGAAAAGACAATTATAAAATCAGGTTCAGCGGCTCAATGTGCAAGTGCAATTTTGAGGTTAATATCATTTAGGTAGTACTTAGGTAGGTACGTAGACTACCGACAGGCTGCGAGCTAACTGGACTAATTACTATAGAGTGAGAGCTGACCGACATACCTACCTACTCATCACTACAAGTACGTAATGTTATTATAATATCGCGTTCCTGTGGCAATTAGTTAAAACATCCACGGTAATGTCTGCTTAGCAACCTGTGGCTGCGTTGATTGGCTCACCACCACTACCACTGCCACGGCTGCCACAGATTTGTGGTCAGCATCTGTAGGTAGGTACCTAACAGATTCGTGGTTCAAATCTACCCCGCGCACTACTTTCCAACTAAAATTCACTTCACGTGACAATTACATTTTAACATTACATTTCGTCATTTTCAACGCATTTGTAAATGAATATGTATTTATTGTATTAATACCTTGGTACCAGGTGAATCTGCATAGGTCATTCCAAGAAAGCGAATCGTTACACGAGTCTGAAAACTCTCGTAATTAGTTGAGATCAAAAGCTAACTCAATGTACCAATGACTAAGGTACGATTATGTAGGTAGGTACCAATATGATCTTGTATTTTTAGAGATAAGTCAAGAGCAGAATGCGTGTGCATACCTGTGCATAAGTAAAATTATAATTTAAAACAATAAAATGAAGCTCCAAATCGTTTTATTCTGACCCAACTGTAACCTAGCAACTATTAACAATAATAAAGTGGATGGAATCGTTCCGCAATAATTTGAATTGGTTCTCTCTATGTTCTCTACATGCGGGACGGGGACGGGGACGGGGACGGGGCGCGGTGTCAGCGGATTCGATCGCGATTCTAATCGACGCGATCGGAATCCTACGATTCAAACAAAGCTGTAATTATTTATGGTTAAAAGAACTTACCTTAAGTGAATTTCTACCAAAATTACACGAGATGTTACATCCGAATAGATTTAAAAAGACCATGTAGTCCGCATTCCACGTAGTGCATTGCCACAATGTTTATAGCATTTATTTTTTCAAAATATAGCTGAAAAAATATATTTAAAAATCGCACCTAGGTAGGTAGGTACCTACTTAGCCTCTTCGCTCGTAGCTGTACCTACCCGCCGTGCGCGTCATTCATTTTAGAGTCACCTTTATCTGCATTCTGCAACTGAGGGGTTATACTAGCACAAAATAAAATACAACCAGTGCGTTATATCGCGGGTGGGTGGGAGTTTAAATCTATTCGGATGTAACATCTCGTGTAATTTTGGTAGAAATTCACTTAAGGTAAGTTCTTTTAACCATAAATTACACTTCGATGTTACATCCTCTAGATTTAAAAAGACCATGTAGATGTTTAGCGTCTGTTGCAGAATGAAAGTAAGTATAGTATTCTTTTTTAGAAAAATAATCATTTAATTATATTAATTGAATATACCTACTCACAATCGTAACTAAATTAAATTGAAACGGCAACATGAAACGTTATTTTCAACTACTTATAATTTCATATTTAAGTAGGTAGTATAGTTAAATAATAGGTACACTTTATTCATATTATGACGATAATATTGCCTCAGCAAAGGATGTGTCTTCAGTGTTAAGTAAAGGTTGATTATAGAACTTTGCAAAACATACAGAATTACCAGTCCAACCAGCAGTTCTCTTGATGATGTCGATGGATACTCCAGACCTGCTGGCGGCGGAGGTGGATGCGTGGCGCGTGCTGTGCGCTGTGAATACAGACACGTCCACACCGCTTTCTTGTAAAGTTTGTTTGATCCATCGACTAATCGTTTGAGAAGTTGCATTATGGATTGGTTTTTTAACAGTAAGAATCAATTTAGCTGTATTTGGAAGATTTCTATATTGGTTGGTTCTTTCAATGTACGAAGTCAGAGTCTTAGCTGGGCAGATAAGTTCATTTTGTGCAAAAAAGGGAATAATTAATTTCGGGTTACGTCGATTAGGCATAGATGTTTTTAAAATATAATTTACTGTTATTGTAATGTAGGTATTCTGATTAGAAATACAACTGAGATCAATAAAGGATAACGTCTGCACACGTTGTCCGGTAGATAACGCGAGAAGAGTTACCAATTTTTTTACTAAGGAATCAAGAGGGGCAGATTCATTAGGTATTTTAGATAGATATTCCAGAACGATATTTGGATCCCATGTTGTATGATATTTCGGAAAAACAGGTTTCATTTTAAAAACACCTTTAAAAAATCGACTTATAATATCACAATTGCAGGTTTCTTTACCAATGATTAGCGATAAGGCAGACCGGAATGAATTCAAGGTTCCATAACTAGCCCCTTTTTTGAACTGCTCCGTCAAGAAGGTAACAATGTTTTTAATCGACGAATTATAGCAATCCAAATTATTAATTTGACAAAATAGGTACCATTGTTTTAATGCTACATTATACTGACTTAATGTGCTTTTTGATAATGAGTTGATGATTATATCGACGGAATCACTAGGGATATCTTGCTTTAGGTACGCTTGCTTGATAATATGGCGCACGCCAGGGTAAGGTTGCGCCAGAGCGGGTGATGTTCTCTGGAAGGTGATAGCAAAAGATTTTTATGAGCTTTTAAATATATGATTTCTGAACTAGCTAACGATTTAAACATAGGGTACCAAGGTTGGGCAGGCCAGTAAGGAACAATTAAGATGCCACGAGCGTCATCTACAATAATCTTTCGTAGACATTTTAAAACGAGCGCAAAAGGAGGAAATGCATAGAAGAAATATTTATTCCATGTAAGTGTAAACGCATCTATATCATAAGCACCGGGATCTCGTTTCCATGAGACATAGCGATCGCATTTATAGTTCAGTCTAGATGCAAACAGATCGATATTTGGTTGATCAAATTTTTGAACAATGTTTTGAAAACTAGCCTCATTTAAACTCCACTCGGTATCGATATTAGTATGCCTAGAAGCCCGGTCTGCGTCTGTGTTATCACGTGATCTAATATAAGAAGCGAAGATATAGATGTCTTTAGATTCACACCACTGCCATATTTCCCTAGAAATTTGATTGAGATGTGGAAACTGTATTCCACCCATTCTATTTATGTATGAGATGGCAGTGGTGTTATCAATTCTAAGCAACACATTAATGTTGTTATAATTTTGACAGAATGATTTTAGGCCTAAAAAGGCAGCCAAAAGTTCGAGGTAGTTTATATGGTGAGTCATTTCAGTAGCAGACCAATGACCTCTAGTCATATCACTACCGCACACTGCACCCCAACCAGTCATTGACGAGTCGGTATATATTTCTAGTGTGTAATTATCTTTATATAATTTATTTTGGGCCTTAGAAGCGATATTCGACCACCAAGCAAAGTCTTCTTGTAGGTATTTTTTGAGACTCATGCGACAGTTATAATTGTCGTTTGACTGTAGGAGCGCTAAGTACTTTTCGCGCTCGAAGTGTTTGGTATATACCCAACTATATGCTACAGCTGGGCAAGACGCAGTGAGCGTACCAATAAATTTAGCGAAATCTCGGATAACAATAGATTCCTTGTGTTTTATACTATTAAGTAACTTTAAGATCTTATTGATTTTTTCTATTGGTAACTGTAATGTCATAGAACTAGTATTAATTTCAAAACCTAAAAATTTACATATTTGTTTTGGAACCATATTACTTTTTTCTTGGTTAATTACAAAACCTAAACGTTCTAGGTTTGTAACTACTGCGTTAACTGTATTTTTGCATGCCTTTGAGGTAGGACCGATGCACAATAGGTCATCAAGATAAGCCACTATTGTGTGACCTTGACCTCGTAAAAATGCTAAGAGAGGTTTTAATAACTTAGTAAACACGTATGGTGCGGAGCTAAGTCCATAGGGTAGACAATTAAATTCATAAAGTTTATCTAATCTGAACCTAAGATATTTTTTGTGTGATTGGTGAATAGGTACTAAAAAATACGCTTCTTTGAGGTCAATAGTCGCCATATAGGCACCGTCACTTACTAACTTAGTAGCAGTACGAATATCTTCCATTTTAAAATGGGGTGCAGTAACGAATTTATTTAGGCTTTTAACATTAAGTATAAATCGAAAACCTCCATTACTTTTGGGGGTCAAGAACACAGGGGAGACAAACTGACCCGGGTGCTCGACGCATAGCGATATTGCCCCAAGTTTTAAAAGTTTCGACATAGAATCGGTCATTTCATCTTTGGAATAGGGCGGGTTAACAGGTTCAATGTTTTGTTGAACAAGATCAATGAATGGAATTCGATAGCCCTTTACATAAGACAAAACAACTGGGTCATTTGTGATCGACAACCAGTTGTGGTAAAAGAATTGTATTCTACCAGCATGAGGTACCTCTTCTAGTTGCGCCGTCGTTCGCGGGGCTTGTTCGGCGGCGGCTGTTTGTACTGGCGCGGGCGCGATGAGCTCTGGTTCCTCCTCGCTGACGTCGAAGGCTGCGGCTCGTAGTAACGGCTCGGGACTGCTGCTGGCTTCGAGTTGCTCTGCTGGCGAGGAGGAAATCGCGAGTTTCCCGAAAACGAAGGTTTAGGTTGAAACCTTTGCTGCGGAGCGGTAGGTTTTCTTATTTGCTGGCCGGACTTTTCGATGTCCTTTGAGTTTTTTATGGTCTCACCGAGTTTGTCTCCAAACAAAAACGTTTCTCTTTTAACACCGTTTGTTGTGTTCCAAAAGCTTTTGTCCAGCAAAGGCAGCAATAGTTTTCGCCTATTGATTGTCTCCTCGTAGTGCAGATCCAGCAAGATTTGGGCTACCTCTGATAGTTTCTTGATAACTTCAAGCTTGGGCACGTCTGACTGAATCATGTCCTTGGTGAGGTTAACTAAGCCCGCTATCCCCGATCCCAATTGGTTTTGCGAAAACTCCAACCTCTTATCGCGTTTTTTCACCGGTTCGGTTAAAACGGCGCTTACCTCGGGGTTGAGTCTCGGAGCCCGAACAAGGAGAAAGTTTTCAGGAATTAACATTTTGTCCCTCAGTGCTTCCTTTTGTTCTTTGACAAGTCCATCCAATAATATCTTCCCCCAACGTTCAGAGATTTCTTTTGGAATTTTCTCACCAAGTTTCTCCTCTAAATTCTTGGCTTGTCCGAGCATTTCCAAGATTTCTTCTGGAACTTCAAGATCTGGGACCGGAATTATGTTCTGGGCTTGAGCCTGGGCTGGGTTAGATAAGGAAGCTTGATCTATATCTGGAACGGGGGCTACAGATGAAGCAGGAGCTGGATCTTGTGGTACCTTGAAAGTGGAGGGTATAGGTGATGTAACCACGTTCACTACCGACGCCAGACTTTGTTCTGGGTAATCTTCTTCCAGAAAATCATTTTCCATTCGTATGTCGGGTATACTTTCCTCATCACTAATATGGTATCGGTCAGACGCCGAACTGGATGAAGGAGTTTCTGATCTACGACTGCGAACTGTTTAGGAAAAGGGAAAAAACCCTTGTTGAAAACAAATTACCTTCAGGATAGCATCATGTACTATCACACTAAGAAAGTAGGCGAATAAAATTGTTCCAGGGTAATATCTCGTATTACCACTTTAAGGAATCAATAAGGTCAAGTACCATCAGGATAATATCTGGTATTACCACATTAAGACGGACTCGTCAATATTTCGAGAAAAGAAAACATTATTCACAACTTACGTACTGCAGGTAGGAAGAAATTTTGTAAACTCACCTTTATTCCGTTCCAATTTCCTTTCCAAACGTCTAATCTTTCGATGAATACTATCATCACTGTGATCCTTATGTTTTCTTTTCCCCATGATAAGTTTTCACTGCGATTTAACGTAAAATTTTACGAAACTTGTTGAACTGATGTTGACAATGCGGCACACGAAACACGAATGACGCGCACGGCGGGTAGGTACAGCTACGAGCGAAGAGGCTAAGTAGGTACCTACCTACCTAGGTGCGATTTTTAAATATATTTTTTCAGCTATATTTTGAAAAAATAAATGCTATAAACATTGTGGCAATGCACTACGTGGAATGCGGACTACATGGTCTTTTTAAATCTAGAGGATGTAACATCGAAGTGTAATAAAAGCCGCTATTGGATACAATTATCGTTCGGATTTTAATTGGAAGTACATACATACCTACCTACCTACGTACGCCTAAACGGGCTTACGATCATTAGGTTAATGCCTCTCCGATTTAAACCGTATTGATGTCATCCGATTCAGGTGTATCTCTGGTCGTCATCATTTGAATAGTATCATATTATATACGTGATCCAATTAGTTAATTAATTATAATACAAATTATAATTATGTAT
The DNA here is from genome assembly GCA_918843925.1 of Eulithis prunata. Classification (NCBI taxonomy): domain Eukaryota; kingdom Metazoa; phylum Arthropoda; class Insecta; order Lepidoptera; family Geometridae; genus Eulithis; species Eulithis prunata. The sequence goes on from OU974012.1 coordinate 9,994,618, forward strand.
TAGGTGCGTTCAGATCTCCTTACCTCAAATATCTCTACCTAGGAATATTGTAATCTGAGCTCTCTTCATACTAAGACCAATGTGTGTTCTGTCAAATCTCAAGGATGTCTTTGCTCCATTCTATCTAGAGTAAGTATGCAAATTATTAAAAAAAAACTTAGGTAAGGTAGGTACCTAGGTACGTTGTTGTGTAAATGTCCATGAATAAGTTTTTTTTATTTATTCTGTAGGTTTACATTTACAGTAGTTATAGTGCTAGGCTAGTGAGTGATATTTTTGCGTAAAGAAGAGCTTTCTAAACGAATCCGCATGGAATAGAATAACAAGTTCTTAGTCGTGAATCCCTCATCCTTAAAATTACAAGGTCGGCTTTAGAAATATTATTCAGCTGCGACTTTTAAATACTGGAGTTCTAAAGTCGTTCATTGCAAGTTTGGGATTGGCCGATGGAAATATGCTTTAACTTTTTCGGTGAGCTTGGCACATTCCCTCGTTCCGCTGGGCTGTACTATACCACAGAGTGTTACCTACTGGCAGTACCGCAACTTTACGGTCCGTTTGCGTTACTTGGCCATGTGGGGATTGGGAGTTACTCATACCTACATGTCCCTACAGCCACATAGAACTTATGTTACAAGAGTACCTACCTAACCTATCATAGTTTTTTCTAATATTCAATCAAGCACCGAACTATCATCGGCTCAGTCTGGATTCGATAGGTAGAGTACCTACATTGGATGTATGAATCTGTAAAATAATGATAGTGTTCCCGATATGATGTTATGAGTGGACTGTATCTGTGTATGGGTTCCGGGATCGGCTGATGGTATGCCGACGATGGTGGTGGTAATAAGAACGCGAGGTTACTGAATACAACAAAAGGTCCGGGTCAGGTAGGCTCGAGCAGAGCGACGGCGTAACTATCACTCGTGGAGCGCGGACAGCAAGTGAGCACGATGTTAGGGGAGCGTCCACAAATATATAATAGTTAAGCCGTCGCCCCCGCTTCCAAGCGTACGCGGCGGGGAGCCCTTAGATCTTTATTAATACAATACTATTCATAATTATACAATGTACAGAAATATTCCTTACCCATTAAATCTAATGTTTTTACAGTTCTGTCTTTAGTCGGCGCAATTACAGAGGTCGGTTTATGACGGGTGTATCGGCACGCTAACAATATATTCGTGGGATTCCAGTGTCCCCTTTGTGAGTCGCTGTCATAAACCTTTGCACGTGTTCGCAAGTTCTCTGAAGTAAACGTACAATCTAACAACCTAACTGCCTGCTATTGGTTCGTTTGTCTTGTGCTACTAGCCGGGCCCAACTTTCCCACGTACCTACGATCTCTAGGTACGTAGTCTACTCGTTCTGAGGCTAACTAGCTAGGATCGACTCTCACATGACTATTGAACTAACATCTAAACGTATCTAATCTGTAGATAGGTCTCCTGTCCCTACTAAGAATTAACTACCTAGCTAGGTAAGGCGTACAAGTTCCTGGCCTGACCCAGCGTTTTAACTCTGTTCTAGGGACCTACCTACCTACCCCAGTCTTTCAGTAAAACACTAGACAATGAATCGTATAATTTCAGCTTAACCTACCTGACCAATAACTATTCTACATGCTTAGGGCTACTAGGTACTCTTATATCTAACTTATATCTATTCTGTCGTGCACAGATAGGTAAGTATCTATTCAATTCAATCACAAGTAGGTATGTTCTTACCTAGGTACCTATCACTGAACTTACCACACAGAATCGTCAAACTAAGGTGTAGGTAGGTATTTAAAAGTTACGTAGAGTGTGTGTAGAGTTGCATGACTGTATTCGGTCCCCTAGCGAAGCGCCCTCCTCGCCGCGCTTCTCTTCGTTATTGCCAAACTTTCCGCCGAATATTATCATACCCGACATTGACACACACGGAGCTAATATTAAAGTTGATACTCATAATATATAGCTCTCACTCATAAACGCATTCCAGTCAAAAAAGTTGGAAAATGCCCATTGGGAGCAAGTTTTAACGAAAAGTAAGTTCTTGCGAAAACTCGGTCAAGTGCGCGGATTGTGTAATATGGGCGCCCTACATTTTGCTCAGCGGTAGTACCTAAGTAGGTAGGTCCTACATCTGCTCGGCACTCGTGCTCGTGAGAACAATATTGTTATTATTTTGGTAAATCAACTGCGTGATATGAAACTGATATATAATACAACCTTCTTGATATGGTTTTGTAAATAAATGATTTTAACCAGGCCAATGCATTTCTATCAACCAGAAAATAAAAGTTTGAAACTTCTGAAGGTTTATTAATAGCCAATAACAGCACGCACTCGGCAGCGGCAATGGCGGCGCGGCGGTAGGTAATCCGCTCGTAACCGCGAGGAATGAAAGCATTCCCTTATTTATTTAAAAGTCCGCACTAAATTTGGATCCATGTTATTTTAATCGCGCCGCTTACGTAAATAGAAAGACCGTAGGTACCTAGGTACACGATAACTACATGAAATCAATCAATCGTCGATCGCAAAAGAGTATTGAGCTGAATGCGTTCATTTTGTACGGAACGAGAGCAAATCCATTTATTTGCATTAGATGATTTGTGTTTTTATCGGAGTGCTATCGCGAGTAAAATTTTTACTTAGGTAAACAAGTATACTTACTTGATGGTTAAAAACGAGCTATTTGTTTGTATTGTTTCTCACTGGTTCCAACCAGCGACACGCCTGACTGGATCCGCGGCCTGACGTACCTTTGTAGTAGACCCTCTCCAACTAAACTAATAATCCCATTTAATGCGGAATCCGTGACATTGTAGCGGTCATTCCTCACGTTAAGGGCGCGGATAATAACGGTCGATCCATCGTTTTGGGAACGTGACGCCCCTTAACTGGGCTCATTGTCCCCCATCCGCGTCCCTCAGCGACCCTCGCCTGGCCTCTAGTTATACAGCTAACGAGCTGCTTTTCAATATTCAACTCCTTGACTTGCAGTAATAATTAAATGCACCATACCAACTAGCAGCAAAAAGTATGTGTGCATCCGTCGTCGCGTCACCCGACAATATCCAAGATGATTGTGTAAAATCTTGAATTTTGGTTCTTTTCTTTAGATTAAGTAGCTAGATAAGATAGATACCTACTAACTCCTCGTCTGTCTGTAGCGTCGTAAATATTTTATGTGGAAGTATTTAGGTAATATTAATAAAGTTGGCGCACGCTCGTGTAACGCTGCTCTAAAAGGCAATATTCTTTTTAATGTCTTTCAACTTTCGAAATTCCACTTCAGTTATTTAGGTATATACCAGTACCTTACCTACCTGCCGCGAGAAGATAGGTATTTATTTACTTGAAATGATACTATGAGTTCGGGTAGTAGATATCTTGCCTGCCTGCCTGCGCCAGCGCCTAGCGCCTAGCCTATGAAATGCATTGACGCTTCTTCGTTAAAAAATCATTTTTTTATTCAAATATTAGATTGCAACAGAGAGAGGTTTCTTTTGTCTTTTTACCACAACACCAATCCGTCAAGATGAAAGTAAGATTACGGGCTGGTTGTAAAACTGTGTTTGTTTACGATGGATGTCATTCATAAGTTCCGTCCGCGGACGAAAATAGTGGGGTCGACGACTAGCGCGGCGGCGGCGGCGGCGGCGCGTTACCACATCGTGCACTTTCCTTGCAGTGTATCAGTCAGTACAATACAGTACGTTACGTATCCATCCATCCACCCTACATCATTTAATATCGAGGTATTTAAGGTATAAAGCATTCTTTTATTGAAAATAGATTCGAAAAACAAGGGTCAACTTCGGGGTTTTTGCATGGAAAAAATGATTCTCAATTCGCCCTCTATCGCATAAAAAAATTACTTAGTTTACGTAGTTAGTTTCAGCGCCCAGCGAATATGACATTTACGTCATGTTTGAGCGTACATTGTTTGTTCGGTAGTTCAACCACTGTGTATGTATGTAGTACTATGGCATCACGTGACGTGAGTAGCCGGGTGCGGTGCAGTGCGGGACAGGCAGGACTACAACTTTCGTTTTACTTATTGGTCTCGAAGGCGCGAGGCGAGCGACTAACGGTCTTATAGCCAATCGACTCGTCAAAACTAATGAAATGAGCTAATTCAATTATTTTTCCTTCAACGTGCTTCAACGGAAAGAGTTATGAAGTCAATCTATACAGGGTGTTACCAGACCACTTCCGAAAACTTGGAGGTTCCAATCAGACCATGATACTGAAAACATTAAACGAAAAAAATCGCGAAAAAAAAATTTTTCTTGACTATCTCTTTTTCATTTTTTTTCTAGTTACATACACACAGTACAACATAATAAGACATATCTACCTAATTATCTCATTTAAAAAAGCAAAAAAACAAATAAAATAAATAAAGCAGCAATGTACACGCAGCACGCAGATTACGTCTACTACAGCATGAACAGCTGAGAGTTCATCGCGGGTCATTCAAGTACGCAACGTGCGAGCGACCTACGTTAGTACCTACCTACGTTAGTAGGCACTTACGACACAGAATAAATAATAGTACTACGCCTCGACCTTACCTACGTGAATGCGTACATTGCGGGCTGGCGAAATAAATACAAATCTTTAAACATTGTTTTCTCCGGCTATAATTATTTTTCAGGATAACTGATTTTTTTTTGGTTGGGTTTTGGTGTGCTGTAGCTCCCCCTTTCGTTTTCGGAAGTGGTCTGGTAACACCCTGTATAATAAGAAAAATAAATAAAACATCAGCTGGTAGCAGTGAACGGAGCTGCTAGGTAGATCGGTACCTACCTAGTATCGTTCTTTAGTCAGTAACTTTTTTGATTCTTAGAGATGGTGACAGTTTTAGCAAATTTATATTACTTATCATATATTTTCTACTGTCAAAGCTCACCCATTGAAACTATGCAATCTCCGCTGCAAGCTTTACTTTGACTTGGTAGAGTTCAGTGGACCACAGTGTACCACTGTACTAATTAGCTAGACGTGGGTAGGTTCATAAACTAAATAGGTAGGAAATAACTTGAAATTTAAAATATTTTATCACGTTCACACTGACGCGTTCTACTGTAGAACTTTAAGGCCCGTAGTTAGGTACCTATGCTGATATACTGCTCAAGCACTGATCCAGACTCAAACATAATATTTTTGTATGAAAATCTCTACTCAAACGTATGCTTGAGTAACGATTTTTTTCTCAGCGCGCGGGCCCTAGGTGTGTTTGACTTTGTATTTAATTCCTTTCTAGGCTAGTCTAGTCTATGCTCTTGCTTTATCTATATTCTGCAAAATGCCCCAAACTTTGCGTACCTACTCTATTTTAGTGAGTAAACTAATATACTTACATGTAGGTCGAATATAGGTACACG